>CP042202.1:0-1476534 GCA_007735645.1 Venturia effusa | reverse complement strand
TAACCCTAACCCTAACCCCAACCCTAACCCTAACCCTATTAATATACCCGCGAAATAGGAGACGAGGGTCGTAATTATCTTACTAGTATATTATCTAGGCTAGCTAGCGTAGACTAATATAATAAAAGGACGTAGGAGCTAGAAAAAGCTATATAATACTAGAGTCGATTACGTCTCTTACCTCTAAACGTATACTCCTACTCTACTTAACCCTATTCTCCCTACTATATAAACTAAATATTTATCTTTATAGCCTTACTTTTATCTAATTACTACTACGCGTAGTTATACTCTCTTGTCTATTAGATATCTACGCTAGCTCTCTATACGTAGACGTAAACGGAGTTAGTACTACTACCTAGTAGAAGGTAAACTAATAGTATAGTAGATAAAGTACGTAAAAATAAATTCTTTAATACTATCGTTAACGGGATAAAATAGAGCTAAGAATACTATAAGGAAGTAGGTATATACCTAGTCCTATAACGTTACGATTCTATATTCTAACTACTAAAATAAGTAGATACCTACTACTAATTTTAGACTACTTAATATAAATAGAACTACCTCTTCTTTACTCCGTACGGGGCGAGAGTCTACGCGACTAAAAAGAGTACTTAATAGTAAAATTACGCTATAGACGAAACGTAGAAAATATAATAATAAGTTAGTAAGTAGTCGCTACGAGCGCGAATAGAAACGTATACTAATAAATAGAGTAATAGTAAACCAAAACGGAATACGACGAAGTAATATACGAGAATAGTAGAGACGGACCCTCTTAGTTAATAGTATTAACCTTTTCTTTTAGGAGCGATATATCTAATAGATTACTACTAAATAAGGCGAAGGCTAGACTCGCCTAAGAGATAGCTATAGATAATAATAAATACGTCCTACTATCTTTAATATCAACTATAATTATTACGACTACGGTAATAGGAAGAGATTTTCTTATAGATTTAGCGCGGGAAAACTAGGGAATAAACCTCTTTAAAGTAACTAGTTTTTACTAGTATCGCTACGTAGCGAAGGCTTAGGATTTAGTATAGGCTAGTAGATTCGACTAGTCTATTCTATAGCGTAAATTACTATTAAGTATTACTTCTAGATAACTATTCTACGAAGCTATTATCTACGTAAGTCGTCTACGTTTTATAACTATAGATATTCGGCTAAATAATATAGGCCTAATACGATCTTTCCTTATAGAAATCGTTATTTAAGAAGAATACCGTAGTAGTCGTTAGGGGCTTCTATCTATATAAGGTTAATAGGAGGATAAGTAACGTATAATATACTAAAGCGACGACTAACTACGACTTTCTTTACGCGTATCTATATAGTAAGGGTAGTAACCCTTACCGATAGGCTTACCCTACTATTACTAGATTACTTTATTAAGTATTCTACTAGAGATAAGGTATTAGGAAGATTAGGCGCGTACTAGTAACTAAATTAGTAGTAGAGAAGACGATACTAGGTAATATAATATACTACGTAGCGGCTACGCTACTATATATACTACGTATTACGAACGAAGAGGTAGAGAGAGCTAAGCTATCTTAGTATATAGATAAAGAATTAGGTAACGTACCGTACCCGAATAGTATTATATATATAACTAACGTTTAGCTTAAGAGAATTATATAAACCTATAGATCTAGTTCTATAGATATAGTAACGTAGTTAAGGCTAATATTTAGATACTATATTAGATAAAGGTATAAGAGTATATAGAAAAGATGGAGGAGCTAAATATTATACTAGTAAATAATCTATTTAGCTATAATATAGATACTTCGTATCGTATAATAGAGGTAATAGGTATCGTAGAATATAATATCGTAAGACCGAATATTGAAATAATTAAAGGCGGGTACTCGGAAGAATCTAATAATAGTAGTAATAATATAGAAACTAGAGATAATAAATAGGGGGTAAGCGAGAGTATAATAGACGGAGGTTACTATATAGATAGTAGATATAGTAGGAGAGAATATAAATTACTATAATATACGATAGGTAACAAGAGAGTAGACGGTAATAGAGGGGTTAGGAGTAGAGAAACCTAAGATAAGCCGGATATAGATAGTATTCGACCGTATTCGAATATACTCGAAGGTATAACACCTAACCGGAGCCGCGAAAGGACGTATAAGGAAAGTTATACCTAGTATTTCCTTATATACGTACTAACTTCTTAGGTAGAAGATCGACCTAAGGGAAATATATAAAGTACTACTCGATTATTCTTACGAAGAAGACGCGGCTTATAATAGACCTAAGGTAAAGTAGTAGGTAGCTATAAATAATTAGAATACTTATAGAATTCTAGGTATTATTCCTTACTATTAACGCGTATAACTAAATAAGGAAGGTATACGTTCGAAAAGATACGTTATATCGGCGGGTATAGTAGGAGTTATTCGGGGTCTTTTTAGATAATACTCGATATCTTAATAATCTACGGTAGTAAGAGCTTCTCGTAAATATATAGAAGCTATTAACTAACGGCTATCCTAAGTCTACTATTACGGATAAAGAAGAAATAAGAGACTTTTAGGATATACTAGACGCCCTTTATAAATCTAGTAAAAAGAAGAAGAAGAAGAATTATATCTAAGTTAATATAGTAGATTTAGGTAAATCGGTAGAGATAGATACTAATACGATCCTAATTATATATTAGCGAAGGTAAGAAGAAGTAGATAACAATAATAATAATAGAGAAGAAGTAGATACTATTACTAACGAGAGACGTAGTAATAATAGCAATAAGTAATAAGAAGAGAGGGGCTTATATTTATAGTATAGCTAGTAGGCTAGAATATATACCTTAGGTCCTCCGTTAATACTATTATATCCGGTTACTTATAGTAAATTTAAGAACTATAATAAGCTATATATATAACTATACTAGGCGTAGAAATATAGTAAGTCTAGTTACAAGAAATAATCGATATTATATTATACTACTAGGATAGATAGTATAATATAAATAGGAGGTATAGAAGTTATAGATCGTCTAGATAGATACGGGGTAATACGCTAATATAATAATAGTAATAGCCTTATAGAATATTATAGTAGAGCTAATAAGAAACGTTAATAAGGTATAGGCGGGTTAGCGGGTTAGAGGAAATATTATATATTAAGTTAATAATTAGGTACGCTTACGTAATAAGGATATAGTAATAACTATAGCTCTTACGAATCTATTAGATAGGCTAGATTACGTAGGCGCAAATATAGTTAATAGAATAGATAGTTCTTACTAGATAAAAAAAAGTATTTAGTCTAGGTAGAATATATAATAGCTGTTAGAACCGCTAGATCTAATAGATTAGTAATAAATCTAGTATAAAATACAAAATATACTTTTATAGACGTAGTTATCTAGATCGATACTATACCTAAAAACGGCTTATATAATAACGTACTAAGAATTAAATTATAAAGATTAAATTTATATCTTACGTATATTACTATCTAGTCTTATAAGGTATAAGGGCTTTATACTATAGCTAAAAGAGCTTAGAGAGAATATAGTTTTATATTAAAGAGAAAATAGATAAGTAATAATATATACCCTAGCTATATACTTAACCTAGGTATTATTTAGATCTAAATAGCTAGAGTTATAGAGAAATATCTATCCTATAAGTTTATAAGATTATATAATATAAAATATCTATAGGCCGTTTATAGTTAGTAAAACTATAATAAAAAATTTTTTAGCTAAGAACCCCCCTTATTAATAAGAACGGGTTCTATTAGGGGTAGGGCTAGGGCGGGAGCTCTAAAAGAGACCTAAACCCGGCCTAGAAACCTCTCCTAATCTCTTAGAGACTCTTATAAATATTCTACGTCTTATAATTATTATTCTATAAAGTATTTAGTATTTTATTTAATATATAAATTTAAGAATCACGTTAGGAATTTAGGATTTCAGGATTTCAATATTCCTCGCGTACTTTTATGGGGTTTAGCACTTTTCGGAGCTAAACGACGTCTATATCCGCTCGACGGATCAAAGTGTTCTGCTCTCGGGATTGCTACTACCTTCTAGACACCGAGAAATTCGGCGGCGGATTTTCCACATACCTGTCGCTATATGAAGATACCTGCTGTATCTCGAGGCTCTCTATCACAGCAATCTATAGCGAGGCAGCCCATCATGACCGTCGCCACTCCTCCTGCCGCTCAGAATGGCGCACGGCGGAAACTCTATGGGCGAGCATTTTATGAGAGCATTGGCAGTCCAAAGGTTATTCTGGCGCCCATGGTCGATCAATCAGAGTTTGTATGATGCGAACTCTACTGATCAGAAGCTGAAGCTAATATCTTTAGGCATGGCGGATGCTAAGCCGCTCCTTTATGTCACCGGAATCGTCCAAAGACCTCCTTGCCTATACGCCCATGTTCCACGCCCGCCTCTTCGCTGATGGCCTTGCCTACAGGCAATCAATGTTCCAGCCTACCAAATCTGCCATCCCTTCCCCTCCCGACTCATATCACCAGTCACAATTGCAAGAGTCAGATCTTCACCTTGATGGCAATCCTTTGATTGATCGACCATTGTTCGTACAATTTTGTGCCAATGACCCGGATGTCTTGCTTGATGCTGCCAGATTTGTGCAGCCGTTCTGCGATGCGGTGGATCTGAATCTAGGATGTCCCCAGGGCATTGCGAAGAAAGGTCATTACGGAGCCTTTTTGCAAGAGGATCAGGACTTGATATACCGGCTGATCAACAAATTACATCTTGGCCTAGATATCCCAGTCACGGCAAAGATGAGGATATTGGACACGAAAGAGAAGACTCTGGAGTACGCGAGGTTGTTGCTCTCGGCTGGCGCAAGTATAATTACCATCCATGGTAGGAGGCGAGAACAAAAGGGACACAATACCGGTGTGGCGGACTGGCAAATGATCAAGTTCCTTAGAGACAATCTCCCTTCTGAGACAGTGATATTTGCGAACGGAAACATTCTGCAGCATGAAGATATCAAGACTTGCATCGATGCAACGGGTGCAGATGGCATTATGAGCGCTGAAGGGAACCTCCGCGACCCTTCCATTTTTGCACCACCTCCTCTTCTGGGACAGGAAGGACGAGAGTACTGGAGAGGCCGGGATGGTAAAGGCGGGTACAGGTTGGATGCGACCTTGCGACGGTACATGGACATTATTTACAGACATGTCATGGAGCAATCGCCACCCGAAAGAAAGCCTTTGTTCCTCCCTACTGACCCCCCTGAAGACAGCCTTCATCTCTCGACTGCCAATATTGCAGATGTGCCTGCACCGGACAAGAAAGCGAAGAAGAGTTACAAGGCTATTCCCGCGCATTTGAGGTCGAATCCCAACCTTGGGGCGATGCAACCGCATCTTTTCCAAATGCTTCGACCTTTGATCACAAAGCACACACATATCCGTAGTGCGCTTGCAGCTTGTATATCTGGCGACATGCAAGCTTTTGAAAACATCCTTTTCATGGTGGAAGTGGTGACTCGCGAGGGTCTTTTGGCATATGAACAGAATCCAGAGAACTTTGAGAGTACGAGTAGAGGGGGTGATATGCTAACTCCGGATTCACGGTCACTGGATCCTCACCAAGGCTCCCTCATCACAGCAGAGAGAGTTAAACGTCCTTGGTGGGTTTGTCAACCTCATGTGCGACCTTTGCCCGCTGAAGCGTTTGCGAAAGGTGCCATGACGATGGGTAAAAAAGAAACCAAGAGGTTGGCTGAAAAGGAAGTGGTTGCAAGAGAAGCTGGTGCGCAACCGAGTGGCACGATTGAGGTTGTGAAGGATAGTGCCGACGACGAGGTCGAGGTGCCTCAGGAACGTATGGTGTGTGGTTGAATAGTGAGCACAGCCAGGGACGAAACTGGGATCATGACAGCGCCAGCAATCCAATGCAATCGACATCTGCATGCCTGGGAGACCTCTTCATGTCGAAAGGGCCAGAACTTCGTGGGCCGCATCCCACTCTAGAGAACCGCAAAGAATTCGAGGGCGTCGGGAAGACGGGTACACTGGAACGTGTCCTCGTCGATTCGAATGGAAAAAAGTCTACAGCTCTACGAGCGTCCAAGATTGCTTTCACAACAAGCTTCGAAAGTCGAGTGAAACAACGACGGCAATCAAGTAGAGGAAGCGGTTTTTGAGTCCGCGTTGTGTAAGCAAAGCTCACGGGCATCTCGTTTGCTTGGAAAGTTCCTGGGCTTGTTCCGTGCATAACACGCGTCACGTCGTCTCAATACAGACATTCACGCTCTTGGCATTGATACTTGCGCCGCGTTCTTTACGTCCACACTTGGATCGCGTGACATCTATCATACTCTCGCTCCACCACGCGACTAGGCAGGCGATCTCGCGAGTTTCAGTTTCCATTTCTTCTGCCGACCGATTGCCTACTCGACTACTGAAACGCGCTTTTCTTGACCCGGACAAAGAATCTTCGAAATGGATCCAAAATCTGCGCCTAATAACAGTGGCAGCCTGTTGCCGGACCCAAGAAGCGAGAAGACTGGCAGCGATGAAGGCGCGTCCATCATGGGACAAATTCTTCAGACCGCGGACGATGGCATTTCACTTTTCACTTTGCGGCGACAGCCATGCGCCACAGCTGGCAAGCGGCTTTTGCGGGACGACATAGAGCAAGACCACGGCAGCGACAAGGACGTGGAAGAGACAGGCATCAATCGCCCGAGACCAACGCAACGAAGCCATAGGAGTGTTGGCGGTGTGAGACCTGCACCCACGCCCACTGACACGACATTCCCAATTTTCGAGGACGATACGGAGATTATCGACCCGCAGACTGTCGAGAGCTCATTCGGTACATCTCAGTGCTTTGCTCAGCCGTACCGTGGTGTGCTGCCGCAGGAACGGAGGAGACCAAGCACGAATACTTCACAAACACTTGGACTCGGAGTAGACCACGACGATGAATTATTGCCGCCTCCCAATGCTTTACTTTACCCTGATCAACAAAAACAAAATGCTGCTACACAACCTAGTGCGCCGCCGACTAGACAACAGGTTCTTGCCTTCTTGAGATCTGAGATCGATATCTTCAACTACAAAAAGCAACATGGAAGCACGTTTCCCGAAGAGCTCACGAGAAAGAGTACCAGGCAGAGAACGAACACCAGTAAGACCATGAACAGGAGCATACCTTTTGTTCCCTTCACTGCACCCGCGCTGTTGGCCAAGCTCAAGAAATCTGGGCAGTATGATGATGCTCCTCGCTCTCTGGCTGACTCGGTGGTGGAGAAGGTGGCAAAGATGGACGGTACGGACGAGCGCGAACCGTTGAAGAATAGGGAGGTCGCTTGGTTGGAGCGGACGTCCGACTTACCTTCGCCAGGTCAGAAGGAGAGAAATCTGGTCTCGCCCATCCGCATACCTAGCCTCAAACCAGGTCGTAGTTCCACCCGCCTCCAAAGCCCAGCAAGACGAGGGAGTGTCATCCAAGTTGCCACTTGCTCTATCACACAAAGAGAAGGACTGTCTTCCTCGTTTGCCCACACCATCTCTATTCCACGCATTACACCACCCACTATTCTGGATTTGTCTCGGAATGCGACCGTGCACGGTTCGTCCCAGACTCGCATCAATTTGACAACCATCTTGCAAACACATCTCGATGCTTTTCCGGCGATTTATGCGCTTTACCCAACCCTTCGTTCGCGACCGTGGGAGAGTTTAGAATTTCGTTCTCGCCTTTCACCTATCGAATGGAACGGTCGAATCCGGTTGAAGCTCGACATTTTCATCGCGACAATGGATTGGGCATATCTCAATAAAGTGGCTGGGCTGGTTCGTGATGATTTCCTGAAGCTAGTGAAAGATGTCATCAATAGGTCTGTCGTTGGAGGGACCACATCTTGCCTGGCGGCACAAGCAGAGACGGCTGTTAGCGTCGTTGTGCAGACTCTGAGGGTGGAGCGCATCATCGATGCTATCCATGCCAAGTTTGAGGAGAAGCAGCATGGTCAGGGAGAAAGGCGGGAGGTTATCCCTAGCTTGGTAAAATCGGCGTCCTCGCCTGCTACTGGAGACATGTTTGAAGTGCAGAGTTTTGAGCGAGGCGGACAATATGCTACCAAATGCATTAATGAAGACATTGCCCACCATTCGAGCGGACCCGCAATGAATAGTGAGAGAGCGTACGAACCTGCAGATCGGCAGGACCGTAGAAAAGACGGTGGGATGAGCGACGAGGTTCGTCACTCTAGACTCGCGGAATTGCGTGGGTTGGCAGAGACTACTTGTCTTCTGACTTGGCTCTGGTTCCTTGAGGCGGTGCCTGAGGACGTATTGAGCAGTATCGATGTAGCAAGCATTGAACGGGTATTTCGTGAGAAGGGTGATGCGGCGGTCGTGCCGAGTGGCGCTGTCGTGATAGTGAGACAATAAGTATGAACTCACAGGACGGACGTGGTTGTAGCGAAGGGTCAAGTGGGAGCAGTGATTGTGGTATTGAGGGCAGTGCTGGTAACATTGTCATCAGGGACGCTGCTCATGTATATTTAACAGAAATAGTGTGTGTGGTAGACATCTGCGCAATATCGCTCCCTTCGCTACCTCGCCATGCGGTCAAGGTTGTAATTATTCGAATTTACACGACTTGCTAGTCTGGATCATCATAGTCAATGTCAACAAAAGTCGAGGATCAAATTAAGATACGAATCCGAGTCTTGTCTTTACAGGTCCTAGATAATGTTGCATTTACTTACCATCCCAAACATCTTTTGCGCGACTGAAGAGAGTGTGTGAAACCTGTGAATAGCAAAAACAGGTAATGAATCATGGTTGCATGTCCCTTTCTCAATTCCAAGACTACTGGCAGGATCGCAAAAGTGCCACCCAGGTGCGCAACTTCGAACGCCGCGAAGGTAGTATGAGCTAGTAGGCAACAGAAAGAGCAATGCTTCGATGAGGCTTCACGATGAGCTATAGATAAGAGTGTATGCTACGACGGTCGTGTTGATATGGGAAGTCTTCGTGAATTAACATTATAGATTCAGGAATAAAAATTGATATAGGTTGTCAAACAGAAGTCGCCTATCACTCTTCCATAAGATCATCTCATCAAACAGGTCATTAGAGAATCTCCTGCACATATCCTCCAAAGTCCAACCCTGCCTCTCACCAATCTGTTCAGCAATACCCTTGAACGAGGCGATCTGCTCCTTATATGCCACGATTTTCATGTACTCCCTTGCTTCCATCCCACCAAAACTGAGTCCATCCAACTCTTTAGCGAGACGGGGTCGAATGTTCAGAGTCCCTTTTCTATCGGCTGTTGGTTGACTGATGGCGAATCATTTATCGCCCACTTTCTGCAAGAAGCTTCGCCACTCCTCGTCTTTGTGCTCATGTTGTAGGAGGTCCTGCGCACGGCTAGCGAGATGACAGTCATACTTGAGTACGGAGAGAACACCGATGCAACAAGTACCAAAGTCGTTGCCGTGATGAGCAGCGAGAATCAGATCGCTTTTGCCAATGATACGCATTTCCAAGAGTAGCATCATGGGCGATTTATCAAGTGGGTTGCGATGCTTGGCTTCTTCGTAGACAAGGTTGATAACATCCCACTATGCTCGACGCGCAATGGTGAGATCAGGTTTGGAAATATCTGTTGGGCTCAGAGGAAGTAGGATCTGGAATTCCGTGTTCAGGCATCGCATATTTTGAACACCGCGGCGGTAATGGAGAGCATTCGGTAGAGCAGTCTCGATCGTGGCCTCACCGTTCTTGACAGCACTGGCGATGTTTTCGCCTAATGTCGGAGGCAGAGCTGCCATCGCAGCCGTTGCGAGGAGCTGAGCTTGCTAATATCCTGGTATAGCACGAAAGAAAGGCGACGATGTGAAAACGCCGCCGAACCAGCCTTCCACCTATTGCAAAAATGTGAGCCAAGGATCTGGGTAGGCTGTGTCGCCATCAGGACTAGATTCAACGTTCCAGGTCTGAACCCAGCCTTTTTTCTGGTATGGCGCCCAAAACCATTCACAGTAGTGGTCATTGATTGCCCTCTTCTCGAAATCTTGCACTGCATTCTCGAATTGTGCAGCGGAATTGATAGCGCTGTACCAGCCAGCTTCTGGATCTAATTGGTTGCTGTTGTTGCGTAAAGCTTCAGGTATGTCTTTCTTGCGGATGGGAAGGACTGCGAGACCGATATCAACCTTTCGAGGCTTCATGATAGCGTAAGACATTGGCTCTATTTCGAACATGAGATACGTGATGATCCCCAGCTATTAGCTTTAGCACGAGCCGTGCAGACGATGAGATTGTCTATTTACCAGACCAAAGTTGCCAGCAGCTGTCGAAAGAAGGTCCGGTGTCGTAATATCAACACTCTGCAATTCGCCTTTGCAGTCGATGTATTCAGTCCGCCTGACATAGTCTGCAATGGTATTATGGTATTATGTTTGAGGCCTGCACCGTGGCAAATTGTAGACACAATACCGCCTAGCGTCACCTCCACGAGAACAGTATCGACAGGGAGTACCCATTTGCTATCCAGCTGCCATCGTCGGAAATCCTCGCTTGTTTTGTTACAGCAGCTCCGGCTCTTAGAAATTGTTTTCCTGGATCAGCACCGCCGACCAGTTCGACGGATTTCAGATGATCTGCACTCTGGCCAGTAAATTTTCTAGCAATGATAGTGACAGGATCTGGGACAGTTGTGACTTGCTCGTGGTCTACGAAAGAGATCAAGATTTCATTCTTCTCGCCAAAGATGGGCGCCCAGGAGTGGCGGTAGCTCGCACAACGGACCCGAAAGTTCTTTTTTATGGCGTATAGGACCACGTTCTGCACGCCAAGAACAGTGGTAGGAAAGAACGTGTTGAGAGGAGTGTTGCTAAGATTTTGGCCCCAGTTCTGGAACTGCTCCTTATGAATGACCTGCTGGAAGTAGTCAGCGGGAATGTCTTGATCTTTTCGATCTCGGTGTGACCTTGATGCTTATATGTTTTGACTGATCCTCAAACAGAAGTGGGGGCTTGTGATTTGACATTCTCCCAATCACACGACTGGAGGCGCCAGATTTACTGGCGTGATGATCAATGACGCTGAAATTGAGTGAAGTGATATCTGCTCCCGATGTCGAATCGTCGAGGAATGTCTGGACCAGACTTTGGAATGAAGGAGAGAGCCTGTGAAACTCCTCTTGATAGTGGGGTGTCCGCCATAGTAGCTTGACGAAACCTCGAATCTGGATTGAAGGGTCGAAGTCATGAGCGAGAACTTTCTGTAATATGTCCATTTCTAAGGCGTCAAAGTCGATGTCATGATATACATGAGAATATATCGCTCGGGCGTTTCTGAGGATCTGATATATCAGTGATTCGAAGGCAATGACAACATTGATGATGTATTCCTACGTCTTCGAGGATGCCATTTCGATGCCGATCATTGGACCCGAGCGACTCTTCAGGATCCGGTGATCTTTGAAACATGCGAGTGGGCGTGATCGTAGGAGTAATGATCGCAAGATAGCAAGGTCTATGAAGATGGTGATGAAGATCGCAAATCAGTTATAGGAGAGTGTTTGTGGGAGAATGGCCGTGATGGCGTAAGGAGGATTTTGGGTAAAGAGTCCTGTCTGAGCCTTTTCTGGCAAGTACAATGGGCTATGGGAGGCAGCCACACTCCTGAAGGTACTCTTCGTACCATGAAGTCTCCGCTTCATAACACAATTCATCATGATGTCAAAGGTGAGCACTTCCCAGAAACCGAGTGCAGCATAACTCCGTCCTCCGTGCTTGATTTTGGCAAAGTTCTGCCGCTGAGTGAGACGGTAGTAGGTGCTCAATTTGGGGTATGCAATATGCATCCTATCGGGAGATCACAAGCCGTAGCTCCGAGAATCTGTATTAGGCACCAGTACGAGTAATTTGAACCTGGAGTGCACATGACTTGCAATACGAGGTCCCAAGAAGTTGGTGTTCACAACTCAGCTCGGTGAGGATATTCGCCATTTGGTCCGCTGGACAACCTATGTCCGGGCATCCGAGGTATCATTGGGGTGAGAAGAGAGGCCGATGGAGACGGTGACCATGGAGATAGTGGTGAAAGCTCTCAACTCGAAACAGAGGTTGAGGGTTGAGGTTGACCCAGAGACCCAGATTTGCTTTTTCGACGTGCTGCCTCAGGCTCAGAAAATACCTTTCTCGCCACCACACTTCCATTCCTCAGCTCCTGACATCCATCAACAATCCGACAAGATTCTATTGAGTCATGGCCAAATGGAGATGGGTACGACTGCCGTATTGCTCAGATCCGTCTTGGTGATAAGCATCGCGGCACCTAACGTATAAAGATCCGCTGTGCTGATACTTGCTCACAGAACTCAAAACCTCCTATCCACACGTCTCTTCTAATGGCATGCACCCTGGAATTAACAAGGCTGCAGGAGGTCTTCTTATCCTATCATGCATACAGTCTATACCGCTCATTCAGCATTTTGTTACTGGCCTGCACTTTGAAGCAAAGAATTATTGACTGCGTCCGTGTGACCGAGGATTATTCGGCGAGAATGTTGCTTACAATTTGAACAGACTAACCATTTGGGCAAAGTCAGCTATACCGAGCGGATCGTCAAGCAAAATTTTACTTCCACCTCTGAGGGTACAGTAGTTGGCTTCTAGACATCGGCTTCTGTCTTTGAAGGACAGACATCGACGGATGCTCAAGAGCTTGGTGTCTCACATGCCCGGTCCTTCTATATCCTTTTTTGGCTCGAATCGACTGAGACCATGGCTGTAGCTCATAGTCCATTGCCTTTTCCGGCATGTCTTCTTTGGACATGAAATTGGAACGTGTCATAGAAAACAGTTGAGACCTCAAAGGTTCTGGAACGTGAAAGTCACAATTGAACATCACATGGGAACAGCGCGAAACTCTAGCGGATTAGTTCTGCTCATCGGAATGTCAGAGCCCTCCAAGCCTGCACAAGGGAGACAGGCCTGAGAAAAGGTTTGGCTGAGATCGATCAGATTCACGGCGATGGTACGTACAGATCCATCCCGGTTCGTGGAGAATAAACCATGTAGACACAGGTTGCTCACCAAAGAAACTTGCCGCCGGGGAATCGTCACTTGCGAGTAAAATGTTCGCGCTATGAATTGCATCATGTGCTTCAGGCAAGCCCTATGCAGGAACGCGATGAGTTTAAGCTAGCCCCAATATCGCACACTCTGGGGCCTTTTTTTTGAGGTCGATAGTCCCTTAAGCCCCGAAAGCGCGCGGATCACCCTCGCTCCCGTCTTGTCTTCCCAGATCAATGCGTCTCGCCACTCCTATGCGGATCTTGGACCAGTTCAAGGTTACCATGTGCATGACACAGCTTTCGGTACTAGCCAAGTCCTAAGATACTACCAGATCGCCAGCACGAGACATCATCATGATAGTAGCCAATTGAGCGCAGGTTCGTTGTGCAATGCCCAGTGTGCGCAATCCAAGATGGTGCTCGATGCAAAGACTCATCAGATCTCTTGAGCGCCTCGAGGTGAATGGAAGGGCTTCCATCCTGTTGATATCTATAGGTCTCCTCCGGGCCAGCTTTGACTTCAATGGCAACATTTGCAATACTATGTGATCTAGCTGGTATCAGATTTAAGTTCCTTGGCCACGTTCGTCTGTACATACCTACTCTTTGCGGTCGCCCTTTGAATTTGTTGGTCAGGTCGATGTGCCGCTGCCACTGGTTCTGTGCTCGATGCGAAGCAAACATGTATCTCAATTTGATCACCATTGCAATACTTGCCCTTACAGCTTCGGGTTCTCCTCGCGTGGTTGAAAGAGATGATACTCCAAAGCCAGCGAAGTCTGGTTTTGGAGGATTCAGTGGTCTTGGGAAAGGCAGCTCGGGCTCAACACCTTCATCGCCAGGTGGAGGTCTCGATGGCACGTACTTTCCGACAGTCCGTACGACTACTGCGCTGACAGTCACGTAGCCCCGTCGAATCTTGGCATGATGTCCTCGTCAGATATCAAAAAGGGTGGCTTCACTTGCAAAAAGGCAGTTCTTATTTTTGCGAGAGGCACAGGCGAACCGGGTAACATGGGCTTTGTGGTTGGTCCAAGTCTAGGAGGTGGTTTGAAGAAGTCTATGAATGGTGATTGTCTCATCCAAGGGGTCGATTACTCCAGTAAGCATTGTTAATGTCTTCCAGTACTCTGTCCATTACACTAACAGACGGCAGCCAACTTCTCCGGTGGAGGAGCCAGGGAGATTACAAACCTCGTCAAAATGGTCATTCCGAAGTGTCCCGATATGGCAATAATTCTAGGTGGCTACTCTCAAGGAGCAATGCAGGTTCATCAAGCTCTTGGGTCGTTAGGAGTCGATGCTTCCAAGATTGCCGTGCGCTCAAATCTGGCAATACCATCCCAACGAAGTACTAATTGGCTCTCAGGTGGCTGTGACTTTTGGAGACCCATACTCAAATCAGGGTTGGGGTACTGGAGGGATCGTCGGCTCAGTGGTAGGTCTCGGCGGCTCCCCTGGTGCTTCTGCTGAGGCCGGAAGAACTAAGTCGGCAGGCAACAGTGGGGGCGGCGTCAACGGCTTCAACCCAAACAATGGCCTGATCATTTGTTCAAATGGTGACTTTGTATGTGGCGTGGTTCCTAATATCGGCGGCGCAAAGCCAAAAGCAACAGCATCAGACACCGCACCATCCAAGGCGGGAGCAGGGCATTTGAGTTACGGGGCTGACGGCAGCATTCCGAGAGCAATCGCGTTCATTGTTGCGCGAGTCGATGGTAAAGGCTCTGCGTCTTCTATAATCACAACAGCACCACCAGCATCCGGTTCTCGGGCTAAGCCGAAATCCGTGACGCCACAAAAAACATTATCACGCCATCAGCAGAGGAGCCTGCAGCTGCGCCAGCAGCCGACTCACCAACTGGAGAATGGAAACCACCTGCAAAGCCGCAGGGCAGGGCTCTACAGTTTGCTGGAGTTCTCCTATCGATGAATTGAAATTCTGAGATGGAATAGGACTAGGCATTACATGACAAGTGTTCTCTCCCATCATACCACGTGCCTGCCACCTCGGACGTGAGTTGTTGAAGACATTTCCACGTGATCTCATGCCAATGAGTGTATCGGAAACACGCGAACTTCCGGATTATTGAACCTTGCCCTGTTACACAACCCTGTAGTATTCATTATCAGCCTTGTTCGCGGTAACGCAATTTCGCATTGCATGCTCACCTGTTTGGATCCCTATCCCGGACTACTTCGGCTTGACACACCACTCTCTGATTTCTTTCTTGACAGGTATGCCTTTAAATAGCGGAATAGGAGTGATAACCAGACAGCAATGATGCTCCGTTCGCTCTTCACCACATTTCCGGGTTTTGCATGAATTCACCAGCTCGTTGGGACACTAGTAATCTCAGTTGTCAGCCTCGAAGGCGAGCTATGTAATCTTCGATATGTACCTTTCTCCAAGTTGAGTCTTTATGGTCGACGTCACAGTCTGGGGGTGGATCCCAGCAGTATGCGGCACTGCAAAAGCCGGAGAAGTTCAGGATTGCTATGACGGCGAGATGAACCAATTGCATTGTTGATGAAAATTGACGACGACGATTTGATGGAAATAGGTGACGACGGTCTAGTAGGATTCGAGGACTAATTCTGAGGTTTTAAAGAGGAAACATAACTGTTAGATTTGAGCGATATCTGATGAAAAGACTTAAGATTGCATACTCTCGCCATAAGGGCGAGATAATCAGGTTATATAGGCCTATCTATATAGTAAATAATAAAGGAATATGTGATTGACAGCTATATCCGGCGGGATTATACATTCCTTTATCTCATACATGTGACTTTGAGATAAGATATATATATATAGTATACTATAGCATGCTACCACATTCTTATATACCCCTTTAGTTTGATGGGTATTTCCATATTAAGCTGGCCAGAAATCTATACATAAGGTGCCTTACAAAATAAGTATATATATATATAAGTTATTCCTTATAATTTAGATAAGAGATGCCTAATAAAATAATAAAAACTAATAGTATAGCTATAGCTATAGCTATAGCTATAGCTGGCCGACTAATATACGCTAACCGTATTTAAATAATATGTTGCCGCAAAAAGTACGGTAATCGACTTAACTTAGTATACTTAGTATACTCAATCTAAGCCGTTTTATAACTACTTAAAAAATACTTAATTTTACGGCTATCTAAGTGCTAAGGCTGCAGTCATATACTATAGTATTAATTTTATACGGTAGTTACTCTATTACCGATAACTATATATCTCTATTTAATAAATTCCTCGTATTTTTAGCGAGTACTATTTTTAGTAAGTAAGTTGGCTACTATAGCGTTAGTTAGTACGTACTTAATACCAAAATTATAGTTTATAATCTCCTAACGAAGCTAGTAATAATAGATATCTATATAGCGTAGCTTAGTAGTAAGCTATACGGTAGGTTCCGTAAGTAACCTAATAGTTTAAAGATTGTCGTATTTAATAGTAATAGCCTTATTAAGATTAAAGTAGATATTATAAAAGAAGCGTTTCTACTATAGGACTTCCTTACCTACTTATAAGGCCGCTAGTAACTCGGCTTCTATACTTAATATAGTAACTATACGTTACTTATTTATCTTCTATATAATAGTACCCTCGGTATATATAAGGAAGTAGCCTTAACGAGACTTTCTAGTAGTTATATTATCTATAAATAAAGTATCTACAGCAATATCTATAAATAAGATATAGTAATCTATATCTAAGGCCTTTATACCCTAGCTACTATATTTAATAGTATAATAAGAGGTTTCTCGAAGATAGGTAAGGTAGTAGTCCGCGGCCTTAAGGTACTCCGGTAAAGAGTTAAGCTAGTATTTAGCTAATAAGGATATAGTATAGGCTACGTCCTATCGTATAATATATACGGTATAGTTAATACTCTCTACTTTCTCTTATATCTCGGTGATTTATAAGGTAGTTATATAGCTATTATATAGCTTTAAAGAATCGCTCGGTAATAGTATATAAACCTCTCGTTTAAAGAGGCTTCTTTTAGAGCGTTTATATACTTTTAAGATATAATCTTTTTAGTATATCTAGAGGGTTCCTAATACTCGGTTTCTCGTTAGTTTAATACCGAGAAAGTAGTAAGGTTCTCCTATAATACGAAGCTTATATTTAGCCGCTAAGGTAGCCTTAAATATATTAAATTTAGCTTAGTTATATTTGCGGTAGAGATAAATAATATTATCTATAAAAAAGAAGACGATGAGCTACTTATTTTAGTATATATAGTTAATACCTAGAACGGGATATAAACCCTAAGATTAGAGCTATCCGGATAGCTTATTATACTATAAATAAGGCGATCTTCTAAGTCTATATAGTACTATAAGGAGTCGCTAGATCTCGCTATATTTACCGAGACCTAGTAGTAGTAATATATAGATCTTCTCGTTAAGTTTAGTATTTAAAAATATAGTAACTATATTATATTAACGAGCCTTAAGGTTAAAGTAAGCCGTTAATACGAGTAAGAATCTTATTACCTCCGCGGCTAGTATAGCTATATATATATTAAGGCTATTAAGTAGCTATTTATTACCTCTTATATATAGGCGTACTTTATACCGTATAAGGAAGCTATCTAAGTTAAATTTATAACTAAAAACCTATCTTAGCGGGATTAGTTTAGGTAATATCTTCTTAGTAAAGGAGACTTATTTAAAAACACCTTTTTACTTTAATTTATTAAGTTTATCTATATATAAGGCTGTTTGGATTTAGCTACGTTCAATAGTATATAATTATATAGGGGGCTAGATTACTATAGGTAGAATACCACCTCAATCTATCTAGATCTAGCTACCTTAGTAGACATAGGGATCATATATATATATAGTCGATTGTAAGTCCGCTTATAATTAAGAATAAAGTATTATATAACTCAATAACTAGACTAGTCCTTTATCCTTTCTTATTTCCTTACTTCTATTTTCCTTATCTTATTTCATTGGTACTATTGGTTAACTACCTATTATTCCTATAGGATATTAGTTAATACCAACACTAATTAGTAGTTGGACTTGATTCAACTATAGATTCGTAAGGTTTCGCTAGTAAACAAGGAGATTGCAACTATATCTCCTAAGTTTTAGACGGATACTTGCCTAAAATAGTCCGATAATCGTATTTTTACTATTATATACATAAACCCCGACCCTACCGTTTATCGATAATATCGAATGACTTCGTTAAGCGAACTTACAGCCCTAGGAATAACGAATTTCTATCGAGAATCCTTATAGATTATCAAGATCTAGAAACTATAATATAGCTAGAGAAGACGAGTAATAGAAATTAACCCCGAGCGTTATAACTACTAAAAGTACGAAAAGCTCCTAAGTATAACTTAAGGGATAGCTCTTCTTTACTAATAAGAAGTATCTTAAGTTATCTTTATCTCTTAGTCCGATAATAACTAACGAAGAGCTTAATAGCTATATCGCGTACTAAGCGTACCTATACGTATTAGTAAATTTACTTAACGAACTTCAGGAGTACTTTTACGAAGACTTTCGTAATTAGAATACTACTACGTAGTAGAAAGTCGATAAGGAACGACTAAGAGCGCTAAGATCGGTTTTAGGAGAGGCTCTTCTAGCTATAACCTAGAAAGGAACCCCTATAGAGTTATAATTAGCTAACGGTATTTAGGTAATTATATCGACTTACTAGTCAAACGAACTTATAGATACTATATCTATAGGTTATCCGAAGATCCCGCCTATAACTCTAACTCTAGACCGAAAACAACCTACTACCTAGGAGATTCAGTATATATAACTAGAGTCTAGTAACTTAAGGCGATTTCAACCTAATATTACTTAACGAAAAGGCAAACAACCTATTAATAATTAGCGTTATAGAGTACTACTATCAATAGTTTAGGAAGAACTAGAGGAAATACTAGCCTAGTAACAATTTTAGTAGCCTATATAGTAACTAGAACGACCCAGATCGAGACTCGAAGATATTTTTCGGAACTTTATTAATAGCTAAACTAACTTATAAGACCTATAAATAGTAGTTATACGAAGGTTAACTAACCTTAACAAGTTATATACCGACGATATAAAATATAGCGGAGAGTAGGACGACGTGCTCGAAACTAAGCTTAGGATCTTCGTAGAAAATATAGGAAAATACGGAATATTCGACGGAAAAGAGGTTATTAATATATTTCTAACGATGCTAAAAGAAAAGGCTAGAGACTTTTACTATAATAAGATAATAGTAAACCGACCTACTAGATAGATCTAAGGTTTTAAATAACTACTACGGCATTTCGAGACTCCCGAAAGACGCTAAAGATAATTAATAGAATAGAGGAATACTACTCTTCTCTCCTATATTTAAAGTTCGCTAGGAAAGTTAATTCTAGAGTATCTAGAACTATTCATTAATTAGTTAAATAAACTACGAAGAAACCTCGAAAAGTCTTAGGCGGAAGTATACGAATACTTACTCCTAGGCTATAAAGGTATTCGAGAATACTAGTATACCTTATTTACTCCTATAAGTACGTATTAAGGCTTATACGATTAATTACGGAATTCTATTATAATAATTACGGTAGAAGGATATGCAGCACGCTTCTAGATATTAGAATAGAGCTAATAAGCGTTTATTCTCGACGAGAAGAATAGTTAAACTAACTTACAAATTATAGAATATAAAAATAACGACAATAAAGCGTACTATACTAATAGAACTTATTAGAAAAACTCCCTTTCTAGAGGTAGAGGAAGAAGTATAAGACGTGTAATAGGATACCTAAATAGAGGGCAATCTTCTCGAGGAAGAGGAGGAAGATTTTAACTAAGAAAAATAGGTTAGAAATACTACGTATATAGTAAATAGGGCTGTTAGTCCGTTTACTATACCCTAGAAGAGCGAAAGGCTAGTATTAAACGATTTAAAGCCTCCCAACCATTATACTATACTATAGAAGAGATTATTGAGGCCTATATAGTTATAGTTAACTTCTAGGAAGGTACTAATAATATATAGGATAAATTGGCTAGAGAGGAGGTATATTTTCTCTTTTAGGAGGAAGAAAATAACGAAGGCTTCTTTATAGTCGCCTAATAGCTATCCGATAATGCTACTATATATTTCCTTACTTCGAAAAGGCTAGCAAACCAACTTATACATATTATACTAGAGATATTTTAGTTTAATTATCGGTACTCGGACTAGGTATTTTAAGGTATCCTACCTAATATAGGAGTATTAGGGATCTCTATAGTAGGAGAAGGCTAATTCCGAGTATTATAAGTTTACTTACTACTTAATTTGGATCAATCTACCGCGGGACAATATAATATTCTATTTAGTAAGGGTTCTATATTAAGCCTGGAACTACTACGGTACCGATACCGTTCGGATCTATTAATTTCTACGTAGTACCGGCTAATATACTATTCCTTATATATATTAGAGACATGGATCGCCTTAGAATCTATCTTAATAACATTCGAAACTAACTAGTCTAGGGTAATAAGTGCTTTCCTATTACTAGGAAGTATAGTTATCTATAGATTAAACTACTAGTTCTTAAGTAAATTATAGATACCTCGTATATATAAGATGGTTTGATAACTAATTCGAGTTACTTAGCTACGTCATTAAACGGTTCTAACTAACGGTTAGTCCGTTATAATGCCCCGGAACCATAAAATACCCGATTTTTAACCCCTTACTAGCTAAAATAAGCTACTAATAATATACTATTATTCACCTTCCTTTAATTATTCTTTTTAGACCTAGATGAACGTTAGTTAAGGCAAATTTATCGACGTTTTAGACATCCTTCGGCTTAACGTCTATTAATAATCCTTACTAGAGTAGGATTAAATAATGTTGATACTAACGTTATTTAATTAATTACGTTAATTTATAAGTTCTACTAGATGAATGTAAAGGCTCTAACACGGTTTAAATTTAGCTTAAAAGATGATCTTATTTTTAATTTAGAGATTGTTATAGATATCTTCTTTTTAGAAGGAAAACTAGTACTATATATTATAGATATAGCAACTATATTTTAAGCTGCTAGATTTCTTAAAGGGATAACTACTAATAAGGTCTAGAAATACGTCCGAATAATCTAGATTGATACCTATTTAGGTCCTCTAGATATAATTATTGTTGATACCGGTTTAAATTTTACGGCTTATGAATTTAATTAGGAGGTAAGTTCTCTTAATATATACGTTAAAGAGATACTAGTTAAGGCCCATTATAGCATTGGAAAGGCTGAAAGATACTATACTATTCTTAGGAGGTACTACTTAATTTTCAAGAATAAGTTACCTTTAGAAAACAGTGAAACCCTCCTTTAGTATACTGTAAAAGCTATTAACGATATAGTAGGGCTAAATAGACTTGTTCCTATACTTCTCGTTTTTAGGGTATACCCTAAGATTATAGGTTCTTACCCTCCTAGCCGCATAATTCTTTAAAGGGCAACTGTAGTTAAAAAGATAATAAAAGAGCTTAGGGAGATATAAGTAAAGAA
This sequence comes from Venturia effusa, assembly GCA_007735645.1. Lineage (NCBI taxonomy): Eukaryota > Fungi > Ascomycota > Dothideomycetes > Venturiales > Venturiaceae > Venturia > Venturia effusa. The sequence goes on along the minus strand of CP042202.1, from coordinate 1,454,914 downwards.
GTAAGTAGTATCCGCCCTATTATAACGGAATAGTCCTACCCTAATTTTACTATATTCTATACCAATTAGGTTAGAGGTATTGGTATAGAGGGAGCCTAGATAATGGAAAGGGCCCTATATACTAAAAAAGATCGAAAACCATAACTACACAGTCAGAATTAATAATAGGGACGTAGTATTTCGGTCTACTAGCGTAAAGCCCTATTAAACTCGACTATTAAACGAACTTATAACCGAAAATAATATATTTTTATTAGATTCTAAGGATAGGGAAGTAGTAATTAGGGAGGAGAAGTAACTCCCCTCCTAGGAGCCTAGGATAGGTAATAGTAATAAAAATAATAATCTAATAGTAGCAAGTCCGTTTAACAACTAATTAAGAGTTTCTAGGATATAAGAAATAGTTATAATTAATACGGTAAGGACGAGATCTCGACGGCGACATCTAGATAAGTATACCTAGTACTTTATTTAGCCCTAGGAAGTATTTCTCTCTGTAAAAGAGAAATCAGACTATATACTATATCTCTAATTACGTATAGAAGGCAAACTCTCTTTAAATAACCTACTATTTTAAATTTTAACAACAACTAAGATTAAAGGGTTAATAGGTAAAGAGGTGATGAAGTTTATATAAAAACCTATTATAAATAAGCGTATTTTCAACTCTCGAATAGTCCACGAAATTAAAGGAAAAGGGACTAATAAACCCTATAAAAAGTCACGGCTTATAGTGCAAGGATTTAATAATAAAGGAAAGGAGGTTATCCTAACCTAATCGCCTACTATTTAGAGAGTAAGTTAGAGATTAATACTTATAATTATAGCAACTTTGCTTAACGCACGTACTCTCGAGTTTCTACGCCTTAAAGTTCCTAAATCTATACCTAAAAAACAACGAAAACGATTCCTCTTAATATTAAGAGATATTTCGTAGGTATATACCTAGTTAAAGACGACATTGAATAGGAGAATACTCGTAAATTTGCTAAAAGAGATTATTTACCTCTATCTACCTAGAACCCTCTATCTACCTAGAACTATTATAGAAATCATTAAACCCTTATATAGTATCGCTGAAGCAGGTCTATACTAGTTTAATACCTACTATAAATACTATAAAGAAAACCTAGATATAACTACCTTAGTCTATAATCCATGCCTCCTAGTCACAAAAGGGGATGCATTTGGTGTTATTAGTATATAAACGGATGATACTTTAATTCTCTATAATAAGGACTTTAAATTCAGAGAGAAGGAAGAAAGATTAAAAGCTAACTTCCTAGTAAAGCCTATTAAGGAGCTTAACAATAATAATTAGCTTATTTTTAATAGCTGTATATTATCTAAACGAGGGCCAAACCTACTTATAAAGTAGAAAAACTAGGGAGAGAAGCTATTTCCTATTAATCTTAGCTAGGAGGACTTTAAACAATCCTATATCGAGTAACGTATAAGAGGTGTATATATTATATTAATATACTAACCTAAAGTAGCTTTCGACCTTTCTATAGCTATATAGTATTAAGATCTATTAGTTAAAAATGCTAAGGCTCTAAACAAACGCCTTATCTAGTAAAAGGATAATTTGGACCAAGGATTAAGCTTTATTCTACTAGATCTAGATGAAGCAAAGCTATTTATTTTTATTAACGGCTCTTTCGCAAACAATAAAGACCTAAGTAGCTAAATTAGCTCCTTAATTATACTTAGAAATAAGTCCCTATAAGATTTTAAGTTTAATCTTAAGGGAAATATTATCTATTAGTCTTTAACTAAAGCTAAAAGAGTTACTAGATTAGTTCTCGCCTCCGAAATCCTCGCTATATCTAATAGAGTAGATAAAGGCTATATACTAGCTACTACTCTATCCTAGATCCTAAAGGAAGTCGATTTTCTAGTAGTTTCTATTATTATCTATATAGATTTATATAGCCTATATAAATACCTAGTTAAGCTAGGAATAATAAAAGAAAAGAGACTTATAATTAATATTATAGCTCTTAGAGAGGCATATAAGAATAGGGATATTCTAGAAGTCCGTTAGATTAATAGTCTTAATAATCTAGCTAATATACTTACTAAGGCGAAACCCAACGCTTGTTTAACTAAGTTAGTATCTATAAATAAACTCGAAATTCGAGTAGAAGGCTGGGTAAAGCGGCTAAACGGAGTTATAGGCTAGAATTCCTAGTAATTCTATTAGTTTTCATACCTACAACTTTTAAGGAACTTTTACTAAGAAGGTAGTTAGTATTTAAAGTTTCTAATATTTTTATATATTTATTTATTATAAGTTTACTTACTATACTTACTTCGTAATTTGGACTATTTTTTAGAAGTAGTTCTACTCCGTTTTTGTATTTTGGCTTACTTTTGGTATAGAGAAAGGAAAGAATCCCTAGAAATTATTAAAAACTATTAGAAACTCATTTAGTAATACCTGCTATAGTATTAATATATATATAAACTCTATCCTAAATTTAGTAAAAACTAGGAAAGTATATTAAATAAACTTGTAAGCCTTAGAATACCGAAAAAGATTAACCTCTCTATAAACTATTACGATCTAGATCTAGGATAGGCCCCTTAGGTTTAGGAGTTATATTCCTAACCTTATTAGATCTATTACTATAATACTTCTTGCTAGTACTCTTAATCTGAGAGCGAGCTATAAAGTAACAATTAGCGCAAGAACTATTCTACTTAATTCGACGAATAGTAGTAACAATTATAGTAATAGTACGGTAACTATTAAAAGGAACTGTATAGCCACTACGGTAATAGGTATAGGTACGATTTAGAGGATTGGTAACAGCCCCTCTCGATATCTAGCCAAAGACTACTACTATATAGTACTAGTAATAAGTTCTAGTACTATCTCGATCTACCTTCGGCGAAAAACGAACGTCTTTACCTATATTCTTTCCCGGAACCTAGTTAGCTTCCTAAGTAGGGAAATTAGGACTATCCTAACCGCCTTCGCAATTAATAATATCTAAATAAGTATAGGTTAAGAGGTTTCGAGTCCTATTACGAGAACCTATTAGAGAGAATAGCGAATAGAGTTCTCGTATATTCCCTAGGTTTTTTAGCGCTAAATTAAACTCTCTAAAGAATTTAAGTAGTCTGGTAGGCTCTCGGATACCTAGGACTTTATCTCTATTTAAATAGATAGTTTTTCCTTCGAAATTCTAGAATCTACTAGGTATAACTTAATTAGGATTGCTAACGGGACGAGGAATTATCGACGTAGGATTATAAGGAGGTCTAGAACTATTATCAAGTCAACTTACAGGTTCTAGTTTAATAGAATTCTAACTTACGGGGTATTTCTAGCGCTAGAGCCACGACCTCTACTACTAGAGTTTCTATTACTAGAACTACGGCTAGAACTACTCCTACGCATGGTACTAGGACTCTTAGAAGGAGGAGGAGGAGTCCTAAGCTGCCCTACAAATAGGCCTTATCTAGGAACTACTCCTCTACTATATATAGAAAGAGGTATACCTATATCCTAGTACCTAGATATGAATTAACGACCTAGGGGCCTATTAGAAGTTCGAGGATTACTACGTATAGTAGGAAGAGTAGTAGGAGAAGAGCTATCGTTAGAAGGCGATTTAGAAGAAACTAGTTAAGGATCTATAGGCGTTAAACTACGACTACGACCTCTAGGTCCCCGGTTTCTACTACGGTTAATTAGTATAAATGCTATCTTTCTACTAATATATTAGTAGCAAGTTAGTTTAACGGGCAGATTCAATTACCTTAAAGAAAGAGATCGAGAGTTTTTAAGAATTTAAAGGAGTAGGAGTAATCTCTATTAAGGAAGTTAAAGAAAAGTTAAAGAATTCCTATCAAAAGGCTGTTAATTCAAAAGCAAAGATTTACTAATGTTTAGGGGAATAAAAGAGAGAAAGTAAAGTATAGAATAGCTACTTATTTAACTACTTTAACGGTATTAACCTGTATTTAATAAAACGGCTAAAAACAGGCGATTCTAGGCGATTTTAGATAATTTATATATAATCAGGCGACTAGATCTAGTTGTACAATTAATAATTTATACTTATATAAGTTATATAGCTCATGATAACTATATATTAAATTACTATTATATAAGAATACTAGTAACAGCCTTAGTAACCCGTTAGGAATAGTATAACCCGACCTTCAGTAACAGATATACTTGTAATACGAATTTCAAGTATCCGAAGTATATAAGTTCGTTTGATAACCTATTCGAACAATTCCTAATAGAGGAAATTTAATTTGATGACCGACGGGGATAACTATAGAATGGTAGATAGACTCGGTTTCTTAGTTTTAGGAGTACTTTCCTATAAGATAGTTCGGCTATCTATATACTCATTTTACGTAGTATATTTTATAAAGAAGAGTTACCAGTATTTGGATTTAGCTGCGTTCAATGGTATATAATTATATAGGGGGCTAGATTGCTATAGGTGGAATACTACCTTAATCTATCTAGATCTAGCTACCTTAGCAGATATAGGGATTATATATATATATAGTCGATTGCAAGTCCGCTTGCAATCAAGAATGAAGTATTATATAACTTAATAACTAGACTAGTCCTTTATCCTTTCTTATTTCCTTACTTCTATTTTCCTTATCCTATTTCATTAGTACTATTGGTTAACTACCTATTATTCCTATAGGATATTAGTTGATACCAATAAAGGCCTCCTATTTTAACTAATTAGAGGACTTTCTAGTCTTATTAATTATATTTAGCGGAGATAGTAGGCTATCTTAGTATTATTTTATCGAGTTTATAAGGGTTAAGAATATATTCGGATATATAATTTTATTACCTTTAATTAATATATAAAATATAGACTTATTAGAGGGATCTAGCCTCTTTACTAGGATACTACGAGTGCTCCGGCTACTCCTTCGTAGTATACTAGTTAGTAATAATAGTAGTTTTAATTTCAAAGCTACTTTTAAGGCTACTTTTAGTATTATATTAACCTTGCTACCCCTTAAGGGAGCTAATACTTTTAGTAGTAATATTATAGTATCGGGTTTATTACTAACAACTATATCTTCTTCGAAAATTAAGTCATTTATAACGGGCTTAGTTTCCTTTATAGTAGCATCTTCTAGTACTATATCGGATACGGAGATATTAATAATAAGGTTATCTTCTTCGATAACTTAAGAGGGAGTTACTATAAGTATATATTAAATAGCCTCATCGTATAAAATAAGGCTATCTAATTCTACGGGTTTATAGGTATAGTTATCTTTATTAAAAACTATATCTCTAGTACGGATTACCTTTCCTTATAAAGGTAGCCAAACCCTATAGATATTAGTCCCTTTATAACCTACGAGATATCCGATAAAAGTACGAGGATCTAGCCTCTATAATCTCGGAATTAACTTATTTAATATATAGGCTTTTAAGCTATAAACTACGAGGTAAAATACTACGGGTTTAAAGCCGTTAACTACTTTATATAGAGATCTCTATCCGCACTTTTTAACTAGTAATCTATTAGCCTAAACTATACTTACTATAGTATATTCTAGCTATATATTATAAGGTTAGCTACTTTAAATACGGTTATATCGTATCTTCTCGATAAGGTATCTACTAATAACTTCGGCTCCCTCGTTTTAGGCTTAGGTTTAAGGAGTAGATTATTATATAATAATACCGTACGTACGAATAGTATTCTAAAAGAAGTTATCTTTAGAGGTTTCCTTTCCGAATAAAGTTTCTCTATCTATTTAAAAGATCTTAATTTTGTGGTAATAGATATTATTTATAAGTACTATAATATATTAAAAAGATCTTATATAATCGCTTTTCTTTCGGTAAGTAAATACTATACGAAAGAGGCTAAATTTACAATAAAAGTAACTTAGATACTTATCGCTATTATAGGCTTCTAGTATTAGGATAAGGTTAAAGTCTATCTTCTAAAACGGCCGTATAGTAGGTCTCTCTTTAAATAAAGATCTCGAGATAACTTAATAAGCCTTTAAAACTATATAAACTATATAGTTTAAAAGTATATCTTTAATAATAATATTACCCTAAATTACTATACCGAGATACTATATAGTAGACTTGCTAGAATAGCCGAAGCGGAGGTACTATTTATTAGAAGATACCGTTAATAAAAGTATCTTATTAAGTACTTTTTAAGGCTTAGTTTAAGTAACTTAAAAAACGCTATTTTCTCGAGGATCTCGTATATATTAGTAGCTTATCGGAGGGCTAAATTTAATATACTAGTAACTACGATATTTTTAAGGAATAAAGATCTTCTTAGTAATGTCCTTTTTATAGTATAAGTAGCTACTAAATAGCGTAATAAGGTAGAGATCTTTAGCTTCCTATTTTAAGTATAAAATAAGATTAGTACGGAAGTAGGGATATAATACTATATCTATTACCTTAATTAAGGCTATTACTCTATTTGCCCTAGGTACCTTAAGAATAACTAAGCCGTAGCCTTTAATAAGGTATCTAGTATTACTATACCGAATATAGCTATTTATAGGAGCCTTATAGGTTTACTAGTAATTATTACGGAGAGGGCTATTATAGATATATCTTTTACTACTACTATTAAGAATCTATATATTAGTAAAGTAATATAGCTTAGGCTTAGTTTCTATACTAAATACTATAGATTTATTAGTATAGTAATAGTTATTTTTATAAAGTTTAACTTCCGGGGCTACCCCGGGTATTAATCTAGATATAGCTACGGATATATTAACTAACCCCTATTTATTAACGTAAGTTAGCGCATTAATCTCGTATAAAAGCGCTTTATTTTAGTAAGATAGCGTATTATTTTCGTACTCTAGCGTAGTACTAGCGTGTATATTTAGTAATAATAAGGATATAGTTAAAAGATAATCTAAAAACCAACTATTAAGTAGCCGGAATATAGCCTTAGCGCTTAATTTATACTTAAATTTAGCCGTTTTAATCGACTTAGTTTAAGCCGTTTTAAACTTATTAAATTAAGCCGTTTAGCGATGAGTTTATAAGCTATATATTGTCCTAATCTAGCTAGCCTCCTAGCTATCCTCTACTTGGCTATCTTTATATATAGAGAGGAAGATATAGTAATCCTTATTACCCTAAGTATAGTTTATAGTAGTTTATAGTAATACTTTATCTTTTTCTTATTATAAGGTCTTTACCTTATTATTGTTATATAGCTTCTTTATATAGTTATCTTTAAAGCTGTTCCTAGCCTATTTAAGCCTTTATTTATTGAGATTAAAGCCCTCTAGTATACGGTATACGTCTCCTATAGCGGTAAGGTTATAGTAGTATCTAAATAGCTACTTTTTATAATAAGGTATACTATACGGGCAAACAGCTTTATTTAAGTTTAAGCGACTATTCCTACTACGGCCTTCGCTACGGCTACGGCCGTTTATATTACTACGGCTTCCTCCTCTATCCTAGCCTTAAAACCGTAGCTCCTTATCTATATAAAAGGCTATATTATTACGGCCTCGAGGGCGGTAGAGTAGCTTAGTATTTATATAACTTCTAAAGTCCGTAATAAGTTTAGGTATATCGTGAAGGTAGATTACCGGATTCGTAAGGTTTACCTATTTAGTATTAGCGTAATTACGGTTAATCCGTAAGAGGAGGTTTAAAGCCTTAATAATAAGTAGCTTATCTATAGGGAGGTAGGTTTTACCGTAAGTAGTTTAAAAGGTAACTATACCCTACTTTACTATTTTAGTATACTAAACGCTGAGTTTATCGAGGATAGTTTTCTAGTCCTAGTTCCTAGTATTACTATTTCCTAGTTAGTTCTACTTAAGCTTTAAATCTAGTAGTATAGCCTTATCGGAGGGCTTATATCTCTCTTAAAGATTACGGAGAATCTACTATAATATAGTAGTACCGTTAATAGTATCTTAGTTTAGTAATATAATACTATTACGTACTTTTTTACTAATAGTAGTAAGCCCTAAGGCTATTTACTTATATTTATAAAGCTTAAACTTATAGTCCTCTTACCTTACCTTATAAGTTATAACTATATCTATACTTGCCCCTACTACTAGTATAGGTCTCTAAGGCTTCTAAACTAAATTAGGTTAAGTTATAAGTAATAGGTTATAATATTACTATATATCGAGATCCGTAGCTTCTTATTATACTATCTAGATAAAATATAACTATTCTATATAGTTATTAAGGATAATATCTATATTATAGATCTTTGCTATAGTTATAGGCTCTATTTAGAGGCTTTTAAGAGTCTATCTAGCTTAAATCTAGCTTAATTTATAAGGCTTTTAACCGTTTTATCGATTTTCGATACCGTAGGTAATCGGGATATAAGGTCGGATTTACGGCTTCTAATTAGTTAATTACGAAGTACGTAGGTGTTTACGTAGTTTGGTAATACCTAGTAATCCGGGCTTATAACTATTAGATTTAAGCGATATCTAATAAAAAGACTTAAGATTATATACTCTCGCTATAAGGGCGAGATAATTAGGTTATATAGGCCTATCTACATAGTAAATGATAAAGGAATATATAATTAACAGCTATATCCGGCGGGATTATGCATTCCTTTGTCTCACACATGTGACTTTGAGACAAGATGCATATGTATGGCATGCCATGGCATGCCACCACATTCTTACAATAACTTTGCCGGGTAGAGGTACTACGTAGCCCTGGCTCGCAACTAAATATATCCCTAGATCATCCCTAGGTAGGAAAGTGCACAGGCTTCCTTGCACTTCCCATGCCCCTGGGCACCGGGAAATAGAAGCTCCACCACCTCCACCGATTTCAAGGTATCTCGCTCTTCATGCGCTAAGTTAACATCTGCTGGCATTCTCATGCTAAGATTTGGTAAAGGACCTATTCCCAGTTCGAAATATACGCACGGTGCCCTAAGAGACCCGATCCAAGCAGAAGAAGGAGTACCTAGGTACGTTGAACTACATAGTAGCCCAAGATCGTGGTCCGCAGCTGTTTCGTCCCGATAATGACACAATACGGATTCAACATGGCCGGCCAAAAGAACGTTGATTCGTTCATCGCCCTTCCTTACCCTCGCTTCGTATATGGCTCAATATCTTGAACCTCTTGGTATTGCAGTACAGGGTGAAAAGCAGAATCTGCCTGGCTATCTACCACCGCTTCGTATATAATAGCCAGCGTAGTGCTGCAGGGCGATCACCCTACCAATCTGAGCCGGACTCATCAGCAGAGCTCCATAAGATGTCTCGCGCCCCGTCTCTCATTTCTCATCGGCAACTTCCACCAGCAACTCTCGGAAACAAGTCTCACCAGTGACTCTTACCAGCACCTCTCACCAGCCACTTCACCAGCAACCCCTACCTACAACTGTCATCAGCAACGATGCGTTCGATTCACCTCGCTGTCCTAGCGCTGCTCAACCTCTCCACTCTCATTAACGCCGACTACGACGGGCCTCGTTGCGAAGACCCACCCCTTGGCTGTAACTGGCGTTTAGGAACTTGGAAAGCGGTGTGTTAAGCCTATTTTAAGATTCATCTTCGAGGCTAACGGCTGAAATGCTCAGTGTACTCTCACCAATTGCCTCGCACCGGTTTTGGCGTGTAAGAAACAGGGAAGAGTTAGACATCATTGCTGCAAGGAACACAAGGTCGTTGCACCTGGACATGGTGCGCCCGGTTACCCTGGGTATCAGCCTCCTAGAGTAGTGGAACAAGAGGTTGAATACTGCATTCATTGATATTCTGGTGACGGAACCGATCATTGTATCGTAAAATTGTCATGGCTCAAGGAAAAGTCTTGGGAAATTAATTCGAGCTCTTATGTCTTCAACAGAAACATGCATTGCGTGCTCCTTCACGAGAGAGGTCAAGTCACACGGACGACGACATTGTCAATAGAAAGTTTTGGGATAGGAACTGGAATGGCAAATTCAACGGCACAGACCTCTGCTCGTGTTATTATAGATACTCCTATCTTCAACTTTATGCCGAGTGCTTTACTGGTAGGACACTGGTTCAACTAGTGGCACATTCATCCTACACCTCTCAAAGAAGTTTGCGTATATAGCCAGGACACGCAGAACGATCGCTCCAGTAGTACAAAAAGTCACTATTACGATCATCGTCAATACTACAGAAATATCATGAGTTGAACTCTCCACTTATTACCATTAAAATATTACCGTCTAACCACAAAGTGCAATCAACGCAACAATACAGCACTTGGACATTTCAGTGAAAGAAAAAAAGCGAATACCGGAAACCATACTCACAGACGCATACACCGCCTCAGGTGCGAGATGCCCTCCGAAGTCATTCCACCTGCACCTTTCTCATACGCGATATTCGCATCCTTCACATCCCGGAATGACTCTTCGCAACCGGGGATCTAGACTCAAACATAAATGCGGCTCGCAAATTCCTTACCTATCAGCAAGCCTCGACATTTCACATCCACCGCCAGCTCCTCTTTCTCACTCATCTTTCTTGGCATTTCCTCCTTGTCCTAAGTTGGAAATTGGATATCGGGGCCAGTAACACCTTTCAATCGCCGTCTAAACCATGCAATAAGGCGACGTACCTCGGCTGATGCTTCAGCTAGCTCACCCTAGTGTATTGATCTTGTGGATCATTGTAGTCGTTTGCCCGCAAAGTCTCGTCGTCATCGTTATAATACTGTGGTAACCGGCCAAAAGAAGGTTAATTCTGACCCCTGCTTGGGTCAGTGCGTACGGTCGTCTTTCTTGTATCTCTGCACCATATCTAGTAATTTTCTTTTCGGTCTAAGCGGATCGTACTCTTCTCAATTCCTGCTACCTAGGCATATAAAAATCATAATTATTCTTGTACGTTGGGTGGGAGAAGATATGGGACGTGGTAAGCCCGGCCGATTAACCTTTATTGCGCATGCTACCACAGTAGTCATCGTCGACGATAACGAGAGTCGGCCGATCGATGCCAGGAAAGTGATCGTCCGAAATTACCTTTTAGTGTCGGCATTTTCTGCCTTATTAACTTCGGAGCTGGGCGGTGCTGATATGCCAGGTCTAGCTTGAGACGCCCGGGATATACCGAAAATTGCGTTTCTATGATTTGTGCCTGTCTCTTTCCCGTCTAGGAACTGCTCGGACCGTTGCTCAGGAAACTTATTCGGATTAGCAATCAAGACCTCATACACTTGATAGAATGTTAGCAATCAAGACCTCATACACTTGATAGAATGGAGAAAGCAGAGGCGAGGCTGGTCGAACTTCTTCTGAATGGCGCGCACATGATGAACGAAGACGAAGCTAGTTTGGGAACCACGCTGTACGGCAGCGACCGGCTAATAATATTACAACATTGTGGAGGCGGGGGAGCAGGCGAAGGTTGTAATCTCCGTATCCTAACGCCTAGGGATATGGAAGGCTTCAATGCAGGCTGTACTTTTCAGGGATGTAGAGGTAAATGTGGTATCTAGGCAAGCACGCGTTAACATAGCTATCAATTCACAGCAATAACGTACCCAGTACAAATCTCAGAAGCGGGATTGTCGTGAACAGCTTTACGCGCTTTCGGACTTACCACCGCGGAATCGCCGGACAACGTTTAATCCAGTGTGTCTGATCTTCGAAGCGCGCTAGCAGGGGTCCGTCGCATAACACCCCAACCCGCACATACCGTACATAATATAATAAGGTAACTACCTGAAAGTTTGTAAGCAGGCTAGGCAATACTATATAACTAGAATAAAGAAGAAAGAAACGAGAAATATTAAATACTAATAGAGATATATAGAGAGAGTTATTTAAGCTTCTACTAACTCTAAATAATTTTTTTAATATTTTCTCAATATCTTACTTATTTTAAGAGATATTTCTTTTTTTAAAGATATAGGCTTACTATAATTTATCTTTACTATCTAGTTATCAATTAATAATAATAGATTACCGTCGTATATACCACTAGATTGATAGAAAAGCGCTTAAATTTGATAGATGTTCCCCGAGTCAGTCGAGACCCACTCGGTCGAATGAGCAAGAATAGACACACTGGTTTAATCTAGCCAGATACTGTAGGATGACAAGCTCTATATAGTAAGCGAGATCTATCTCCTGCTACAAAGGTTACTGATCTCCCAGCCCTTTCCGAATTGCAACCGTAGTGACCAAATTCCCATCGGCAACAATGCGATCAACTTATCTCGTCTTCCTATCTACCTTATGCACCTTCGGCAGCGCGCAATTCTGTAAAGATCCAAAGCCTATCTGTACATATGGTGTACCTGGCTCTACGTGGACCCCGGTAAGTATTCATCGTACACCAACCATCCAGCTCGCCTTCCTTCGAGGCTGACTACAACATCATCAGTGTTCCTTCAATGTTTGCAAGACGGGGGCATGCGGGACGGATCACTGGGCACATGTTTGCTGCAAGGGATCCGTTACTATATTCGGCCAAACCTTTACTAGAATTGAGGAGTACTGTATCCCAAATCCTAAGTAATCTGTTGGAGGCATCTTGTGGGTATGCCGGTCATCTCGCGGATATGGTCACCAGCCACATCGACAGAAAGCGACTTCTCAGTGCCTCCCCTAAACGGAACACAATCCGATGTACAGAACAAACGCGCCCTGCCACATCCCGGAGACACATCCTCCTACATCTGGCTATCTCCATCGCGCCAACGGTCATCATCATCGAAATTCGGATGGTTTTCAGGAATTTCACGCTGTAGAGTAGCAGTACTGGCATTGGAATCGATGTTGTCGTTTTTCGAATCGTCATCGCTGTCTTCATGACTGCCGCCAGCCGGCGCTCCACAGCCTGCAGCTTCGTCGTCGCTATCGCTGCCTACATCGCCGTCATAATCGCCCTCACTGCCCGAGTAATCGTCTTCGAATTGGCTGTCGCTGTCACTTTCAAGATCAGACACAAGACTGCCCTTCACGAATCCCACTCCTTCATCATCCTCTTGAAACTTCCTCTTTAATTGTGCTCTTTCTCTGCTGGACCGATCGTGTTCAGAAGCAAGATTGACATCGTGGCTGATGACCTTGGTGAGATCCATAGATGTACAAGGATGCAAGAATTGAGAGAGATTGTGCTGTCGAGTCCCTGAGCTGTCGTCCTCACATGAGCGATTGACTGGTACATACTCATTCAGATGAGTTGACGATGGACTTTTCGGACTCGAGTACTGGACAGGCGGTGGACACGCTCTCGCCACTGATCGAAAAGGATTCGGCAATGACTCACGATAGAGATCACTCGACATCATGGGTATGCCGGGAATTGTCGTCGGCTGGTAGGAATTGACTGATGGTGGACGGTACATGGAATTCGAATATGGAGTAATTAGAGCATGACCAGGTTGTGCTGGTAGGATTGTGTTTGGTATCGTCTCAATCGTCTCGCGCCTACTTTCTGCTGGACGGTCCAAGTAACTGTTGGCACCGTGCGTATAGTCAGAAAAACGCTGAACTTGATGCAGAGGCGGCAGGTCGTACTGCCTCGTCCCGGCGCCCAGAATCTCTGGATTTTCTAGGTTTTCTGGGCAAGGTGTTCTTGGCTGGAACCTATGAAGTCGTAGAGAATGTTGCGCAAGTTCAACCACTTGCATGATTGCTCGCGGGTATGGTAGGGAGAGTGGCGGTTCATACCGCATGCGTTTGCAAGGTGGAGGGGCTGATTCGTCGCTGACATCAAGCTGTGGCGGTGGAACTCTTGGTGGGGGATTCTCCTCGTGCTGCCTGACCCCATAGTCGAGCCTAAAATATTCAGATCGAGGTCCTGCACTGGCCTCATTGAGCAAATAACGATTGTGTCCAGCGTGCAAATAGTCGTTTGCGCCACGTTGAAGAGAAGGCATACTCGACCTGAATGGCTGTGGTGAAATTAGGTGTGTCGGATTCTGACTATTTCCAGACAGTGGCTCGTCAAGAAGCATGCTATTGATGACAGGTCCTCCGAGCTTGGACTCCAGGATGGGCCTGCTCTCACTTGCGGGAGCGCCATATCCTTCCGTCGGCTTAGCACGAGTGAATGGCTCATGGGTCGTAGATGGCTGATGTCGTTCATACTCCTGTGTCGCCTCGATTCTCAGGCTCTCTCTGCATGGGTCGTAAATTGTCCTGTAGCTCTTCCCAAGGTTGAGCAGTCCGCTAGCAGCTACCTGTTGCTGGAAAGGTGAGACCGCGTGAGAAGAAGGAGCCGTGTCGAAATTTGAGGCCACCCCAGCGATCGAGTACTCAAGAGGCCATGCTGCTCTGGTGAAAGGGCAAAAATCTTCGGGGAAAGACATACGCCTTTTTTGGCTCCGGTTTGTTACATGATCGTCTTCATCGTTTGTCCCGCACAAGATCTTACTCAACTCCATTTCGTTCAGATCAGGTCGGAGAAGGGCCTAGTAGTGCTGTATTCTGAGGTTAGTATATTTGAATCAAGTGAGGGGATTGTAAAGATACTGTTACAAAGACAAACGCGAGGGGGCCGAGCATGCGAAGGAAGGAAAGAGTAACAGCGGGAACAGCGCAAAAGTCGAGGACCTGGAGTTCAGTGAAGGTGTATTCTGGGTGGATCAGCCGTCCGTGATGATCGGGCCTGGGACAAGTGAGCCGTGGGTAAAGGAGGCATATTTCCCAACGCGTGATCCTCTTGGCCGATGGCAAGCGCAAGGGCATAGATACATCTATGAAGCTCAACAGAATTGACGGCGGGATCGAGAGTTCAACGCTCCCAATACTCAGTAAAATAAACGACGAATTTTTCTAGAAGACCAAGACGTCGTAACCTTAGTGACTGCGCGCACCTGCCGTGGTCCCAGAACTCAGTAACGGCACCCCAGCGATCCACCCAAACAATCAGCTCAAAACGATTCGACTGCGAGTCTTTGGTACAGGAGAGGACGGTTGAGCTACCAATACTTCACTGACCATCAAGGTTCTCCAGTCCGGACCATCATCACGACATACAACACGTATCGAAATAGCGGCTTCTGCTCATCATTCAAAGCATCGAACACATATCTGCATTGATCTTCTTTGGTGATGGGCAGTATATCGCGTCTCTGATCCTCATTCCAGATCAGATAACAGCGCAATGATGCGGGTACGATACTAGAACAGAAGCTGATGCGTGGCAACAGCGTTTGGCAACCGCTTTGTAAGGCGCTACCAGGACATCGGTTCGTACAACAATCGTAGCCTTCAGATCAAAAGGACAACGCTGCTCTTTCGTCGCGCTCTTCACCAGCCGATGAGCGATCATGTTGGCCAAGCGGATGCGACGAAGATGCTCGTGGAAACGAAAGGCTTCCTGGTCACTGCATGAGAATGTAGAATCTCCGAGCGTAGCAATCAGATTGGCGACTGCGCCGAATCTGTCAATCAAAGTGCGGCCAAAGGTCGGTCAGGGCGCATGGTGATGCCAAGCGCTTTTCTATATCATATTGGCTCCAACGATGACAGACAGACGGTTGACGATGATTAGAATGATCGGATGTTGCAAGATTTTGCCGACATAATGGAAGCTAGAAGACGGAGATAAGTTGAGCCCGGACGGATTTTCATCAAAAAGCTGAAGTGGCACCCGACTTCACTATTGACAGCTTAGATGGACGTTGTGAACCATTGGACTATCGTCGGTGCGATGGAAGCCGATCGTTGAGATATTGCCTTCATTGCGCGTAGCCCCCAAAAAGGTGGAGAATGGTTTCTCAGTCGGTCTACAATCGCTAAGCTGAGTGTATGACTTTCCCAGCAAATATCGCAGAATTTGGCCTTCATTGCCACGCCAACCGGTGGGGAAGCAATTCGTAATGTTGTAGCAGAGCGTCAATCCGTACTGTCGTAGCAGAGCATAAAGGGCGAGAGGCACCAGGACCAAGGTTCTTTTGGACTCAATTGTGAGGATGTTCCAGGCTGAGAGTCATCTTATATCCAATTATCGACTAGGCAGGTTCGTTATTGACGGGGAGGCACTCGATTCACGCACGAGTTGTTGGTCGTGATGAAGGTGAAAGAATTGATGCTCGTTCAGGAGGAATTGCGATGAGGAAGCCAGAAGTACGAGTAGGCGAGAGGAGAGAGGGTCGGGGTCGGACTCGAAGGGATCTTCGGATCTGCAGATGATAGGGGTTTGCCCGCTAGCCGTAATTCTAGCTCCCGTCCTACCCGTCCTACCCGTGCAGCTACCGTCTACGTAAGCCTTTGATACAGTATCAAACTGCCCTGGCACACGGAGGAAGAACGGAAGGGAATGGATACAGCAACAGAGGCAGGCAGGATCCACCTCAGGCCCATCATGGAGAAACCTGCTCGCGTGCTCCCTTACCACCATGGGAACCTCTCGCCCTCCCTTCTTTTCTCCATACACGCCTCGATTCAACGCAGATGGTGTCCCTCGTGCCAATCAATCCCTTCAATCTTGAAAGAAGCAGTCGTGCCGCGTTGCAATGATGCCTAGGGCTGTCTCCAAGCATCTCCCTCCGTTGTACGCGTTTCTGGTCTCCTCTGTTCTCCTCCTCACCATCTACAGAAGATTCTGGTCCGGTCCGTCTCGCAAAGTCCCTAGCAATCTCACCAGCTAACAATACAGGTTCAGACTCCCACGATCCATACAAGTGCAGCGTCCTCCTCAATGAGGGGAGATGGCTCGATGAACCCACCTTCAAGCACTCTCGCAGTGCGTTCCAAAAATGGCAGCCTCCAGGTTGTCTACTGAAAGAATACAAGGGCGATGAGATCTCGCACTGTGCAGAAGACAGACAATTACTCTTCATCGGCGATTCCAACGTGCGGCAACTATTCTGGGCAGTGGCGAAGAAGCTGGATGATAGCATGAGCGCACCTGCTGGGAGATATGCCGAGAGACATGGCGATATCCAGCTGAGACCGCGCGGTGTCGATCTGAGATTTGTGTGGGATCCGTATTTGAATGGGAGCATTCTGGCGAACGAGCTAGAGATATACCAGGAAAGCGTACTGCCTGCAGGGAGGGACGGAAAAGCTGAGGTACCAGCTGTTATGGTGGTGCTTGGTGGAGGGTTGTGGCATGCAAGACAGCACGAGGCCGGAGCTGTGAGGGAGTTCAAGAAGTCTGTTGATGCAATCACCGCCCTCACTACCAGGAGAGATGGGTCTGAGTGGCAGTCGAAAGCACCTTTCAACGGTCGGGAAGGCATTGGAGACCAGGTCTTCTTCATGCCAGTGGAAGAGCCCTTGTATAAGCGGTTGTCGCCATCACGACAGGTGACCATACTTCCAGAGGAGGTGGATCAGATGAATGAGTATTTGCATCAGTTGCAGCCGAGTCACGGCCTGACAATCCCTTGGGTCAACCAGGTCATGACTTCACAACGACCTTTTGCCTACGAAGCTAGCGGATTGCATGTCGTCGAGCCGATTGTTAACAGGCGCGCCGACGTGATTCTTAACCTACGCTGCAACGCCAAAATGGACAATGTAGCTGTGGCACCATACGATCGAACATGCTGCAGCAATTACACTCCGGGAAACTGGTTGCAGTGGTCGCTTATCGCCTTCGCCTTTACGGTCTCGATTTTGGCTACATACATCAAGTGTCGCGAGTCTACCACAGTTGACCTGGAGTCCGGTACATTGACTTATTTTCAGATTGTCGCGTCTATTGCATCGATCGCGCTACCTCTTGCGTACTGCTTCTTCGCTGATCGCACCCATCTCTTCCACAAAGTACAGAAGCTGTATCAGAAGTCCGAGTTTCTCAGGGTCTGCGGCATCGCTCTTGTCATTGGCATTTTGAGCATGCGCAAGTCACAGCCGAACTTAGAACGACAAAATGTCCCCGACGAGCTTCCGTCAATCTCCAAGAAGGATGACTCTACGACGCAAGTTGCCCTCAAATTTTCTGCCCCATCGAACACCCTGCTCTCGCCTGCTCAAATTCTTGAATGGAAGGGCTGGACGATATGCTTCCTACTTCTCGCCCAATACTACGCCGCCGACCAGGAGCCATGGCTGTACATCGTCTCCCGCCTCTGCATTTCATCCCTGATTTTCTGCCTAGGCTATGAACACACATTTTATTTCTGTACCTTAGGCGACTACAGTCTTCATCGGGTCGCTGCGGTACTTGTGAGGATGAATATGCTGGCAGTGGCAACAACGTATCAGATGCAAACCTCTTACCTGCTTTATTGTATCGCACCATTACTGAGTTTCTGGTTCCTGATTGTCTTCATCACACTACGATTTGGGCAAGAGTTGAATGGAAACGTGGGATTTCTGTTGGGGAAAATTGGGTTATCCGCAGCTCTAATCACGCTGATGCATCGAAATGATCAGCCCATCAACTTTATCTTCGACATGTTGAGGGTCGTTTTCCGAATACACTGGAGTGGAAAGGATTGGCGTGACAGTGTTTCGATTGATCCTTTCATGGCTTTCGTTGGTATGCTCGTCGCGCTCGCCACTGTCGTCCATGGTCATTTCACAACCAGCGCAAGGACAAAGACTGGCGACTCACAGGCCCCATTGATACAAGGATTTGGGCACCGCATCATCTCACTCCTAACTCCCATTGCGATCCTAGCTTCGCTCTTGACTTTGCCGATCTTCTTCTATCTCACTCTATCCTCCTTCGTTGAGTCGAGTGGCTACAATCGGAATGTTCACCCTTACCTTGCTCCACTCCCGATCTTAAGCTTCGTGTGTCTTCGAAATTCAACACAGGTCTTGAGAGCATGGCAGAGTGAAGCGTTCAAGAGGTTGGGAGGGTGTGGCTTTGAGCTATCGGTCTTGAGCATGCATGCCTGGAATGCTGCGGATGGGAGAGGCGTGGCAAGTCTGGGCGTTTCTGCCGATCGGAGGATTGACATGATAGTGCTGGGTGCTGTGGTTCTGGGTGCAACGAGTGTGGTCTCGCAAAGTTGTAACAAGCTTACGAATATGATCATGGGCATTGGTGATGATCGAGTGATGGAGGGAACATTTTTGCCTTTAGTGAATGAAAATGATGGGATTGCATCAGGAAAGGCAAGCCAGAAGCCAAGAGGAGGAATAGGTGGACCGAAAGCGAGATTTGCGCTCCTGCTAGGCGCGTTGTGGTGTCTGAACTTCATCACCCCTTGAGCACGAAGACGGCCTCGGAGTTCTTGGCGCAGAGTCGCGTTCCTGTTTACATTGCACAGATACTTTATAGATCCAGTCGACATAAAAAGACAAGACAATGTCACAATTATTTGTGATAGTCTGCTTTTTCTATATCATCACCCTTGGATTGTAGGATGAACTTATCTTGGTTACAATTAAGCTGGTCAATTAAGGCAAGAGTCTGAAACGCGAGAGGGAAGATATAGAGAAGGGAGAAGAGCGGGGAAGCGTAATTCTCGTTATACTTGAACTTGGGAAATATGGAAAAAAAATGATAGATTTAACTAGAGATATTGACTTCGCACTTGTTTGAGCATGTCATCCTCGGGATTGCGCGGTGGCGATGTCGTGCTTCTAGTCTTTTTTGCTTTAGATATGTGTTAGTGGATGAATGGACGGCGTTTGGTTTCGTATAGGCGGGGTTATAGGAGGACTTTGATACACGCGAATGTGTATGGGGGAGATGACAGAGAAATTGAAGTTAGGGAATGAGTAACGGGAGAGCTGGAATACGGAATTGGTATTCTGAAATTTTGGGGCGTTCTTACGGCGGCGGAGCTTGTCGTAGTTTTGGCAGAATTGAGAGCAAGTCAACAGAGATGTAGGCAGTGGTCGTACACTACCACTGGTCTCAAGATATAGCGTCTGTCGGACCCAAGTGTCGTGCACTTTCGCTTGTTATGTAAATATGATTTAGACTAAAGCAAATCTTACATCCAACAGCCAAAACCAGTCAAACAAGATCCACAATTTCAGTCCAATTCAGCCAAGCAAGCAGCACAACTCACAATTCCTCGCAATTCCTACAAACCTGAACTCCCGCCCAACCTGCTCCTTTCCCACAGCTCTCATCCATCAGATCTGCGGCGTCGAATCGTCCCCTTCGTAGGCCTTTGAACACTTTCTGCATAAGCCATCATAATTTAATCTCCAGTGACCACACAGAAGACAACGACAATGCTGAATAGCCATGTGTTGATGTCTTTGATTTGGCTGCATCAATGGCGTCATGATGCCCCGGGGAAAACACCGACAGCAATACCAACCTTTCTGAATTGGTTCGACCATGGCGGGCTTTTGTTATGTGGTTCTTAGGATTATTGGTGGCACTTCTGGACGATAAGGGAAGTTGAGTTTGTGGGTCGTGGTGGGTCGTCGAAGGCGAGATTGTGATGAACTTTATGGTGGCAGTTGGTAAGAGCACTGGCAGTTAAATCTCGTATACCTGTGCTTGATCGTAGTCTCTGTCCTTGTTGCTGAAGGGAAAAAGCAGACACGCTCCTTTTATAGCAGCCCTACGGACATCCGGTGAGTCAATGGGAGCGTGGGACTACGTGAGCCTGACAATATAATGACCAGGCTGATCACGTAGAACGTCAGTAGTACAACCATCTCGCTGGCAGTAGACATGCAGCACTGGCTTCAAGCACCATATGATGCACGGATAGCTCATAGTGTTGCTGTAGGATATGTTCATAGCATTGGCGATATTGAGTACGGTTGGCATGCGCTGGTTCCGCTGGCGACAACGTCAGTATTCGGCAACATCTTTGGATATTTATTACACTTACCAAGTGCTCGTCAGCAGAGTTCTAACGGATCCACTCCGACATAGCTTAATAGCTGCACACGGGAGTCTATTCTGTTTTCCCGGCCAATGCTCCAGCCAAGATCCTTAGATTTGGCGATCGGTAAAGCAGTCGATAGGAGCAGCGATCACGCTCATATCACACGCCAAGAGAAAAATAGGCCGGAAGCCGGTTTTGATCATTGATGCTCGGTCCTACTCAAGTCAAAGAGGCAATACTCGTCACTAACTCGCGCAGGATACGAGCACGTCTGTCTGAAAGAGTCGCACTTGTTCGGTCAGGACAGAGCCGGATTAACTGCAGTGCAAGAAGTATGACGTGGTCTGCGTTAAGATTTGCGACTTTCGTCATAGCTGCTTGCTCCAACGAGAACGAGCTGCCTGGTAAATTAGCTTTTTCGAATGATGATATGCAGCAGGTAGAAGCTGGTTGACAGCACCGCAAAATACGGGCTAGCACCTCAGGCTCGCCGCAGATTTAGGTCGTTGGCGTTGCGATCTGCACGCATCGCAGTCTGCCGGCATCATGATAATATCTGGTCTTGAGTCTGGAGACGAAGTCGTTTCTGTCCGCCCTTGTGTTGTTGTTGGTATGTGCTTTGCCGGGTGCGGCATAGTCGGGATCCTTAATTCCGTATTATGTGTTGTGCCAAGAATAACTTCAAGGGTCAACTTGAACACCAGCCAGTCGCTTTCTTCTCACTCTCAACATGTACTGACACCGTCAAGTGTCTGACAACGGACTTTGAGGGCCTTACCGCAGTCAGATCACCCCACGTTACAACTACTGGTGGCACTAATGTCAAAATGCATGGACGCATGAGAGTCTCGAAGTGGCAAGAGCATGGAGAACAAGGATCACGAATTGCGACGCCTTGGGATGCACAAAAATGAGAATAATGCACAGGAATCCCTAGGCCCAAGAGAATAATCAGGGGGCGTCCTCCCATTCCTACCGAGCAGCACGAACAATTGAACAATCAAGAAATCTGAACTGGAAAGTCTCGGCGGGCGCGAAATTAAAAATCGCCAGATGGAGCATGAGAATCTCACCTACAATACCTGTCAGATGTATATGATCTCGAGACTGGAAGGATGGATTATGCAGCCGAGGGTTCAGTGAGAATCCGGCTGCGGAGAGTGTCACAGATAGATGGCCTGTGCGCTGCCTCTACTGTATACGCCATCTATCGATTACTCGTCGGCCACAAATGTCAAGTACACGCCTGCAAGTTCCCAGACTCTCCAGACTACCAATGTTCGACCGTTCTTCTGGGACAAAGATTCAAAGCCTATCAATCAAGGCTATCCAAAGCCGACAAGACTACCGTTCCGAGCACAGCTTTCGGAGCATCCGCCACTTATTTCCTATAAAGTCATGCTGCGAGGGTTCTGAAGCATAGCTCCCTACCAGAGACAATCTCCAAAGCCATTCGGGATTGTTAAGCAATAATTGATGATGTCGGTCAGCGGAAGTCGGGATATGCAGCACCATATCGCCGACCTCTAACATATACCATTGCCACGCTACCAATTACAGACACCTTATGACTCCAGATTGATCATTGCAATATGAGTTACCCGGCGCTACACCCTGATTCAGGATTACTGCCGTTGGCGAAAAGTTTGTGGTCGTTTGCCACATCGAATCTCGCGGACTACATTGGTGCTTTGATCTACATGTTAGCGAAGGGTGGCTTATGATATTATGGGGCTCTACATATAGATACATGGACTGGACCATCCGTCTGAACACTGAAACAGATTCTCAACTCGCTATACCGGGCCCACACGTTACCAAGTCGCTCCTTTCAAACTTGCTCAAAATGCGCTCTTCTTCTGCGATCGCTGCTAGCGCTCTGGCCCTCGTGTACGTAGCTGTACAATGCTCAGTGAAAGAAAGCAACTGACCCTAAGCCCAAGCTCATTCGTCTCCGCCGCGCCAGTGTCACAGGGAGAAGGAAAACCCTTCAAACTTCAAATGATAACCGATCACGGAAAAGGCCAAACCTTCTACCTAGGCGCCAACGGCGCTGTCACCGACAAAGCCCAAGCTGTTGACTGCTCTATCGACTCCAAGACCGCCCTTGTATGCGACGGGAAGGGCCTGTCTTACAGTTCCGGACACACATTTGACAGTAATCCGGTCGCCTTGACGAAGATTGGAGCAAAGAGCACCGGATTCAAGATAAAGGAGAACGATGTTGTTGAATGGAAGAACGGGGGAACTGTTATCAACATCTCGACGCATGTTGGGCAAACGAAGCTTTTCGCTGAGGTGTGCAATGGGTCGGGACATGGCGACAAGGAAGGGGGAATAAACGGATTTGTGCCTAGCCTTGTCAAGGCAGTTCCTTCTGCTTAGGTGGAAATTTTTGAGGTTGCTATGGCGAATCCTACTGGCTGGGAGGTGTATGCCATTGTCGTGAAGGCGTGTGGTATGTGCTGTTCTAGAAGTTGAGTCTTACTTCCTACTAAAGTATTTTTTTGATATTACCCTAAATTATGATGCTGTGACAGGCGCGCCAGATATCCTTTTCCAACAGCAAACACGAACTGATGCTAATCGAATGTAATCAATGCGTTCAATACGCTTCAGTCTGCGAGGTAGGATTATATGGTGCATCATACTATACCATAAAAACAGCAAAAGAAATGAGTAACCTTGGCATTGTCCGTCCGAAAAGGGCTGGCATATGAACAGAATTGACCTGGCGCGTTTTCGTCGTTCCTCGTGTCACCATTTGCGCGGGTTATGAACATGTTCTTCTTATCAAGACATTTGGGCTTGCGATCCCTGATCCTTGATAGCTGATATCTCGTATCACAAAACTTCATGTAGCATGACAGATTGAAGCAAAGTTCCGGAGGCATATTTGAGCAGCAAGAATGGAAGAGAATGAGAACAAGAAGAGATCCCGCGGTCGACTGTTGCGCGTCTTGGAGAAGGAGATTGGACCGTAGTAGTATAAAAAGAGGCCTTTGACTTATGACTACTCCGTCGGCCTCACAAGATTGGCAACCGAATCTCGAAAGAAGGGAATGGCACGCTCTCAATCATAATAGATGCGCCAATAAAGCCGAGTCCGAAGGGTCCGAGCCTCGCTTGATTATCGAACAAATTGACGTTTAGGATCCGAACGATTGGAGTCTTTGCATCAAAGAAGTCGCGAAAGGAGTTCGGGCAGGGATATCGCCGAGCTCCGGCACCGGCTAGTCGTACCGGGTTATCTTCGGAGATACCCAATTTTTCTTTGCTGAAATCATAGCATCGTCAACTCTTGTCACACTCACTACCAACTGAAAATTCTCATTAATTGGCTCTGAACCTCATAACCACCGTCATGGATCTATCCGCGTATTGATTCAGACTTCTCTTCGATGATGACTCCGGGCATTCGCCCAAAGATAATGCCAGCCCGCGCAATACCTCTGAAGCTAGGCGTGCGTGCGGTGATACAAAGTAGATCAGTCGTTTTCAAGAGAAGTCTATCTTGCAATCTTGCTACTTCAGCAGCACTTCGCTTGATCGAGGACATGAACTGCAAGAACATTCTCACGCTACACTACGCTCCAGAGAAGCAGATCATAAGGCATTTGACACCCGAACGAGCACCACCGCAGAAATATCTCGCTGCTAGAGTTATACTCCCGGAGCATAGGCCAGCTTGAAACAGCGTCAGAGATCTTTTGATCTCTGATCCAAAAGTAATTTCCAATGGAACGGTTTTGTACCTTTGGACAGGACGCTAGATTGAGGACCATGAGACGGAACCATTGGGCATGATGCTGGGGTAAATCAAAATGCAACAATGGGCCATGCAGTGCATGCCTAGAACACAATTTCTTTGTCTGCGGTGACAGCGGGAAGCTTTATGCACGGTGCCGGCTGTCGGTCGGGACGACGAAAGATGAGAATAGCCATGCAGAGGTTGTTTCACAGCTTTGATGTCTCCTTGTTCTAGCCTCAAGGATCCAAATCAAAAAAGCAAAATCCGGAGAATCTCCGCTTTCTCGAGGCCCTCCTACCTTCGCACGGAGCCGGTCCAGACGACTCGTCTCTGCCTTCGCCAGATTTATGGCCCAATTGGGCTCTGGCACTGTGGAGTATAAAGAAACACAATTCAAATACCCTAACCCTCAAGGCCCGACCATTTGGGTCGAAGTCTGCAGGATTCCATGGCTGACGCACGGAGCCGGTGCCGGGTATCGGGACAATCCAGCACCTTCAAGGCCGGGGATATATCGTGACCAGGGGAAACTCAGGACGATTGTAACTGCTCTCGCATCGTAGCGAGCTCGCCATGAAGACTGGGCTAGATTTGTCTCGTGCAGGTGGCGATTGAGCAGCGGCAGATTGAAGGATCTATTCCAATTCGACCATTGAATGATTGAGATCTTTAATCCCTCGGCACTGCAGAATCAATGAAAGAAGGATCCTTGAAGACCAACTAATCGGACATGGTAGGAGGAAAAGCCGAAAAGAGTGAATTGACTGGAAAGGAAATAGTCATGACCTCTACATGCGATAAAGGAATGAATTGTCCGTGCTGATCCGGATCCTGAAAGATCCGGCTCGAATTCAAAGAAAAGTTTACCACAGAGTCTCGACAGCCCGAGAGCACAGGAAGTTAAGATGATGAGAACTAGATCGTTTGGAAACTGTTCCAACGTTGGGAATCATGGAGCCCACTCGAGACGATGTGGTAAGAAACTCATCCCGCCTTTGATCGGACTCTGAGGAATTCACCTCGAAGTTGCTAGCCTAAGGGAAAATGTGTCCCTCAGACTCTTGACCGCTTCCACAATCAGTAATCTGCTTGTCATGTTAGCACTACATTGCCGATTGTCTTCAATCCGAGTGAGGCCCGCTCAACGATATCGGCCTCCCAAGTTTTGGAGATCCACGGAAGGCCAATCCGCAAGACGTCAAAGAATCTTCGACGCTCGTGACGCTCACAAACAAATGACTTCTAATCAGGCACAATCGTCTTCACCATCCAAACCCTTATTCTAGCATAAATTCAATGGACTCGTGAGAGCATAGCGGCAACAGTCCACGCTTACACAGTATGATCTGCAACAAGACAGAAATCGCGTGAGCGCCTGCATTCCCGAGCAAGCCATAACAAGGACAGGACTAACAACTCTTGCAATGGCTTCCACGTTTCGAACAATCGCTTAATTTGCATTCCACATGTCGTGCAACCCAATCAGGTCAAAAATGGCCTACGATAGGCGGGGTCAGCATGTCGCACGATCTCGATGACAAGACAACCTATCGCACAGAGCTCAACATCAACTCCAAGTCATTCGGAGCATGAAATAGCGGAACGCACAGCAAAGCAGAGAAACAGTGCAGCATTCCCCGAAACTATCAAACCCTAGTAGAACAAAACGTTCACTATCACGGTGCAGCGAATCCGTCTCCCTTGCTTCCGTCATCAACCAATCTTGTTCGTTACGCACACCCAATCACGCAGATCGCGAAATCGGGCGCTCGGGATCTTGTTCGTCTTACAAGCCCTACATTCTTCTCTGTTGTGTGCATCACAGCGTCACCAACCTCCCCAGGAAATCTCCGTGTTAAAGTCCTGGACGAGACGGAGTTGTAAGCTAGCAGAGCCGGGTTGGAAGGGGAGAGGAAAACGCTTGTACCGCGATCAATGCAAAAAGCAGCGATCGTGCATCATGATGCGAACGTTTGAAGGTGGGCTCGTGCAAGTGCAGAGCCGGGGAGTACACTGCATCAGCGACGTAGGAACCATCAGCGCGGCGATTGCATCGAGGATCTCACCAACGAGATGGAGATGAAGTGAGTCATACTTATTGCTCGCTGTGATTGTACAAATGCTTGTGCAAATGCGTTGATTTTGATAGTCAGCCCTGAGGTCAAGTTTGCTGGCTTCTGTGCCGTTCGCGGGCATCGTAAAGCCATTCCGTTATGCTATCAAACATATACAATACGGCGCAATTCATATACAAAGAGAACGATCTGATAGGTACTCGCTAATCGCTCAAAAAACGTGGACGATCTCTACAGACAGGAAGGGAAACGCTTGCTACCACACCATGGGCAGGGGATATATCCTCCGCTACGAAATTCCGGACATCAGGCCCGAAATATGTAGAACCTTCTCCAAATCATCGTTCAACAACTGAGTTGATCTAACCCACATCAATGTCATCATCCGGCTCATCGAACCACCAACCAAAGCCACACGAGCAACCACAACCCAGACAACCGCCTTGCTCAAGCTTCAGCTCGCCTTCACATATCCCCACACCAAACCACATACCAATCATATGCAACTAATCTTTCTTTTTTTCCTTAGAATTGGAAACCCCTTACTTCTGCACCTGCTGCCAGTTTGTTGAACCCAACGATAGTGTACGCTAAAAACAAATCCTCAACGCAAATCTCGATGACCGATTCGATCACTTGCCAGTATTTCTCGTCGCTGACTCGGGCATGCCTGTATTCACGGGCGTCGAGAACAGGCCTTCACGTCCCCAGTTGACCTCGCGGACAGGGCTCGTCGTGGGCGTGGCCGAAGTGGGAATCTGATCTGGACCTTGTTGATTCGAGGGTGAAGCAAGATCGCCTTCTCTCAAGGAGGACATCTGAGGACAGTTAGCTGGGCAAACATAGGTTTCAAGAAGTAGTAGACTGACCGGACTGATTGGCGATCTTGGCTCTTCACTCATTGACACAGACGGTCGAACGCGCGATTCTTCGGGATCAGGGGTCATGATACGTTGCAAAGAAGTCTCGTCGATCGGTGTGTCTGGCACAATCTCCCTATTCGCTTGCGTTATTCGCGACAGTCCAAAGGCGTCCGCTGTTGACATGGGTTGTGGCGGATGATCCGATGGCCTGTAAACACCCCCATCAGCGTCATTCCTCCTATTCTCACGCTCTTGCTTATCGAGTGGTGTTTGTGTATTCTCCCTCGCGTTGTCCAGCCTGATCCTGTCTTGCTCATTTTTCCTTTGCATTCTGATATCCATAGACTTCCTTCTTGAACGCGCATCGCTGCTAACCACATCAAGTCTCTCGTTCGTGTCCAACTCCTTCAATGACGCCGTCTCGGCGCCGCCATCCAATTCGGCAGGATTAGACACAGCTCCTGGTAATTCAGCAACGATCTGTGATTTATCGTTGAGCTCCGCGACTGCTTCATCAGGAGACGCCATCTCATAGACCTTTTCGAGTTTATATTGACCGCTGAGCTCGTTGAGGGATTCCTTCCTGCCTCTGCCGGTACGGCGACGGTGAACGAAAATGGCGATTCCAATGATTCCTAAGGCAGTGATGGCAACCACTAGCCCAATACCCACCTTGGCACCGACCGGTAGGGCGTCAGATTTTGCTCGCGTTGATGACTTTGCCGAAGGAGTAGTCGTGCCGTTGCCCGTCAATGCCAAAAGAGGCTCGGGTAAGTTATTTGGCTGGGAGTAATTCAGGGTACTGGTCAATACTGTTCAGCGATTCGTATAAAGCACATGAGTGGAAAACGTTCACGCACCGATCAAGGATATGAAGAACACCATTATACACCAACCAGTCTGTGGCAACTACCTTGGCGTCATTGACATAAGTATCGCCGTTGACGATTCGCATTGTTGCATTTTCTCCATGCAGGGACATCATCGTAAAATTGTCGCTGAAATCAGGTGAGTATAGTAGATAATCGGGGAAAATATGATAGTCTATTGTCGCCACAAGGTAATCCGTCGTGAATTGGGAGACCTCAGGCACTCTGTCATTGGGAATGAAGCTTGAAAGATGAGAAGTCAGCTTATGGCAAGATCTCAATCACATAAGACTTACAGAGTGTGGTACTTTGCAGGCAGATTTTGGTGCGAAGTTTCTTTGGGAAGTTTGGTCGCTAGATTGTACCCAGTGGTGAAATTTCCGGCTTTCAGAGACCCAACCGTGGTATTTGGTATACTGAGGACTTTGTCAATCACATTGAGCAGGCCTGGTAGGCCGTTCTGTTCTACGTATGCAATGTCCTTGTCCACGTCAGTATTTCGATGCTCGTTGTAGAATCCTACTCACTGCAGAGATGATCGCGGAATCCTGGTGGAGCCCAGACCGGAATACAGACTGAGATGTGAAGAGGTGCTCTACCCGCTGGCCACCAGACATATTTGCATAAGTAGGATCGTTGAGCAAGGTCGGCAGAAATTGCGGTTCATCTCCAGCTCCGATGAGCGGTACTCCTACTTGAGACATTATCGGATATCGACCAAACAATACATGGTACTGCAAAACTGCGAGGATAGCTCCGGACGAAGTTTGATTAGCAGATGTAGTCTTGTTGAAGGCCAGCATTGCGTCGTCCGAAGGGGCCAAAACTAGCGTGCAAGTCAGTCCATGGTTATGGCGAACCTACTGTGCTGATACTGACTCGTGAGGTTTCCCTGGCTGATCTGTTGACTGAAAGATGGATATTGGTCCAGGTAGGATTTGAAAATGGTCAAATTATGCGCTGCCAATGTACCAGCGAGCGCAGTCCCCAACTGGGCGGTCGCCAGTTCTGCCAGACAGAAAAAGTACAACAAGAACATTGTCGTCGATTTTGGAGATTGACGTTGAAGATGATACTACACAGGACTGAAACAAGCACCACTACCCATGATGGAGATTCAGCAGGCACCCGTCTTGGAAATATGGTTCGGTGCCAATGGGATATGTAGCACCACTTCGGCGCTGGAGGAGGATCGCTCCTGGTAGCGATGTTGGATCAAGCCTCGTTGACGCAAGGGATGGTGGCGTGCCAGTGTAGCCCGGCAAAGGCCAATCATGAACAAGGCGAAATGCGGAGTTCCTTGCTGGCCACAAGTACTCTGTAAGAGCGAGCGGAGAGATGGTGGAAGTGGGTGTATGATTGATGCGATGATGGTGAACGCATTGCAGTAGGTGTCCAGGACTCCCGCAGTCCCCATTCCGATCTTCAGGAGTATATATCATGAGGCATTCCGGCCCCAGACTCGGCCCTAGGCGGTTGTGGATCTTGCAATGGCCGTGCCGGTGGACTTCATCGAAAACTTCCATTGATGCTGGTGGTGCGAGGATCGACATTGACCTTCACCTCTTGGCAAAATTCTCCAGCAAACCCACAACGCAACGAATACAGCAACAAGCTCGTCCAAGAAAAATTCCTTATCCATGGATAATGCCATAATGGAAGCCTTGGCCCCAATCCCAGTCGTATCCAAGCTGTCATTGAAGTACGGCCGAGGAAACAAAGTCTCGTCCAAGGCTCGGTTCTGCTCTTGATTTGGACATCTGCAAGGCCTCGAAGGCCCCCAATCCTACGCCAATCTCCTTCGATTGCTAAAATTCGACCTGTCCGCGGCTCTCGGATCCGAGGCTGAAAGATGGCCACACCATTGGCTCCCTCGTTTGTGGCAGCCGAAGGATCCGGACCTGGCCAATCCACCCCCAGGTTTCGACATCCCATCTCTAGTTTGCCTTCTTGATTAAGGTACTCCCCGCGTGCCCGTTCCGTCCGCGATCAAAGCGATCGAGCAGTTGCAAGGTGGAGGGAGGTGCAGTGGTATCCAGCACAGACAGAAGGGTATGTGAATGCAGGTCATCGTCAGTATCAAGACGTCTTGCATTTCGAAGTTGTCCATGACTTCACTCCTCGGGCTCTTGGACGAGACTGATTCCGCCTTTGCGCATCTGGCTCTCGTGCTATCATTTCCCACAGACCATACAACATTCCATTACTTCTTGGCTCTCATACGGTCTTCATTTCCTTGCTAGAACCTTTCTTTCTGTTCCATCTAGTGGTGCCTACTGCGGTGATATCGCGATGATCTCGTGGCTGCAAGTCTAAACTACAGCATCTAACCAATTTCTGAGTTCTCCTGCTGAACTGTCATATATACTGAACACGGCCTGATTTTGGAGTAAGCTGGTTACTCATTGAATTCTGGGGTTTAGGAATTTCACTAATATGAATTCTGTGGACGGAGGAAGAAGCGAGCGTGTGAGAACCAGAAAGCGATGTAGTGGGTGTTGCAGTAGTGGTTCCGACTCTAGCATTGCGGCCGTTCAAAGTTATACGTGCACTTGCGTGTCGCTTCATCCTGTAGATCTCTTCCACCTAAAGCCATGGTTCGAAGATATCGTCCAACCCGATCACTCCCAAGCATTCCCCTAGAACAACTTACCATTCCTTCAGGCATCCCAACCTCATCTCTATCTCATCTGATCTCATCTCATAACGGGCGGCCTTGCTTCCTTGTTCCACTCCACTCTTGTCCTAACCCATTCGACCGCCTCCTCAACGCCCGTTCCCGTCAACGCAGAACAAGGCAAAACCCTGCTATCCCTCACACTGCCCCCCTTCTCCCCCTCAAAGACCTTCCTTACAAATCCCTCCTTGATCCTCACCACCTCGACGCAATCCTCTCGATCCTGTTTGTTTGCCAGCACCAATAGCGGAATGCCTGAAGTCTCTGTGGATTGAAGAATAGATTCGAGGACGAGACGGCATTCGTCTAGTCGGCCTACGTTTTCGTGGGCTAGAGAGCCGGTGCCGTTGTCGTCTTGCAGGGTGGATAAATCGGCGTCACCGATATCTGTGGAGTCGAGGACGAAGATTATGGCGTGGCAGGATGAGTAGTAGGATTTCCAGATGTTACGGAGGGAGTGTTGGCCGCCTACGTCCCAGATTTTAAGGTAGCATTGGGGGAGGGTTATCGTCGCGACATTCTGGCCAACTGTGGGGACAGTTTTGAGGTTGGGGTGGTAAGGGGCGCTGGAGGTTGCGTTGATGGGGAGGGCTTTTATGTTTTCGAGGAGGGTTGTCTTGCCGGCATTGTCGAGACCGAGGAGGAGGATGGAGTATTCTGGTCGAAGTTTTTAGTGGTTGGTTCGTTTCGGTCTGTGACGAGAAAGATGGGCGTGGTCTGGAGATGGGAAAGGACGAGATTGGAAAAGAGACAGTGTATACCTTCTTTACTGGTGGCATACAAGTAGATACTCTTGGCCAAGTGGTACATGTTGGAGTTGAAGCTCCATGGCTTAATCGGGAAAGGTGAATTACAAGATACCTAGGTTACCCGGACCCGGACCCTCACCCGTAGCTCTTGGTGCAGACGCGGAGGTACGGAGTAGTGATCCCCGGACCCCGGGCATTCTCGCGATACGAGCACCCGACAATTCGACACGCGTGAGGTCATCATCGTTTGCAGCTTGCTCGTCTCAACTCTCACCACCAAAACAGCAATGATATAAGCCCGTCCAGCCCACCGATTCCCCTCTCATCCACCAGCGTCAATACATGGAACACGCGATAATCATGGCCCCCGTCGATCCCTCCATCGCAAACTCAAACGCCATTCCACTCACCCTCATCGCGCTCCAGACAGGCATAATAACAATCCTGCTGGCAACAATTACGCGCTTCGCCCTACGCGTGCGCAGTTACCTGCCTCCCGCTCTGAACACACGCGATGGCCGCCCCTGGCACAAGAAATCAATCGCGCTGTTCTCTATCCTCGCCGTCACTAGTCTGGGACTCACAACTTATCACGCGCTGGCATGGCGATACGCGTCGTATCAGAATTGGGCGACTGAGTCGGGAGTGAATACGCCGGGAAGTTTGTGGAGTGGATGGCATACTGGCGTGAACGACAAGTTGAGCCTGGACGAAGGTCTGAGTATGGCAAGTTTGCTTGAGGTGGAGAATTGGCAATTGGGACGATGGATGCAAGATTCAGATCTGGTGAAGGAGACGAATGAGGCTGCGCTTGGAACTGCAACCGGTTTCTGGTGGACGTATCAAAGCTTCGTGGGAATAATTGTCTGGAGCGTGTTTGCCGGTCTCGAAGGTATGTCTTACCATTCTATACCCACCTCAAGGCTTTCGGTTTCGAGCGAGCGATTGAGACTGATGCTAACTCGCACCTTGAAAGGACGACACAGAAACATTCCTACCTACGTAACCATTTCCACGATTCTCCTTGCTCAATTCGCCTCGCTGTCCACAGCTCAATGCCTCTTCTTCATAATACTCCTTCTGACACCTATCCCCCTAACCTCGGGTGCACCGATCGATTCTGAGTCACGTATTCTCACACCTCATCCTCAAATTATTGCCGTACCGGCTCTGCTGAGCTTCATTGCCCTTTCTTACCTCGGCGTCAAGATATTCGACCCAGAAACACCAACACCACTGTACGAATCTGGAATCTGGACTTCAATCACAACAGCAGGATACTTTGCTCTGCCGCTCCTCCTAGCGGTGCTGTTCCAACCGAACTATTTGCATAAAGTTCACCGATTTAAGAGTATCCAGGCTGCAAGAAAGAGTTACGAAGACATCTTCCGCTCGCTCGCACTCGCGTCGGTAGCTATTCACGCCTACTTCACGTATCAAGCTGTCATCAACGAGGCACCACCACATAAATACCTCCAGCATGACTTCGTATGGAACACACATTCTAAAGAGGAGAATACCTGGATTGGCCAAGCGGTGGGTGTGGTGGGAAGCATCGCAGGCGCATTGAGTGATAACCTGGTGATCTCTCAAATGGGCTGGGATGTCCTTCTCTCCACACTCTCGCTCTGCCTTTGGTCTGTCGTCCACGGCGTTGACGTTAGCGCAATGCTGAGAAGTTCTGGTCTTACATGGAACGTGGATAGCATACCTTCCTCCATACCCAAGTTGGGAAGCAATGAAGGTGGTGTTGGGAAAGATGTCCTTGACAAAGCAGGCGATGCGATTGAAGAGTTGGCAGAAACGATCGAAGTCTCACCTCTTCCCGCCAAAGCTCGAGGGCGCGGTCGTCCTCGCAAAACATCCCAGGCGATAAACAAAGACCACGTTTACTCCTCTTCCTCCACCACCACCAAATCGTCATCCTCGGAACAAAGATCCGCTGGCGCTCAATCTGTCAGAAGATCAACGCGTGCCCAACCCGAGGCAGAAGAACGAAGACTCAATTCTCAGCTCAATGGCGAGCCAGAGGACGGAGAGGACGAGGATGCGGAATACCAACCCACGAAAGCCACGGAGAGGGAAGTAGATCATTATGATTTCGATGAGGGGCATGAAGATGGATTGGCGAAGGAGACGGAAAGCGGTGCGCTGGCGTGGGGACTTTTTGTTGTGGGTGGGTTGGGGATGGTTAGCGCGGGGGTTCTGGGTGGTGAGAGTAGTGAACGGTAAGACGAATGGTGAGCTGAGCTGAGCTGAGCTGGGCTGGGCTGGGCTGGGCTGGATATGTTTATGGGAACGGACGGCGTTTCTGGTGAAGCTGGGTGAAGTCTTGATAGCGGTTCGTGATTGTATTTGACGTATGGATGGAGTTTGATTTTGTCGATTGTCAACTATGTCGCGTGTTCGAGCAGGGCGTTGTTTTTTTCTTGATACCTGGTGATTGGAATTTTTGAAAGTAGGTATGGAAGGCATTGTTTGCGACGATTCCATTAGATCGATTCTCAACCTCCATCTTATTTTCCTAGGTCGTGATCATCCTTCGTTTTGTTGGTGCCATAATGAACCATGACTGCCTTCTACATTTGCGGCGAGCTGAATCTTTTGCCAAACAGTTCGATATCTTGCGGAACTTATGATGATCGATGCCAAGTCGGTTGCAGCGTGACCAATGAATGGCACCGTCAAGCTTTCATCTAAATTTGATACTCGATATTCGCCCTTTATTCGAAGCGTCGGTATGATTTTGAGAGCAGACAATTATCTTTCGAAACGACCTACGACATGATACCCAAGTTGCTGTGACTTGGAGAGTGGTAATATGTCAAGAGAAAAAACATGATTCTTGATCT
Source organism: Venturia effusa (assembly GCA_007735645.1). NCBI lineage: Eukaryota > Fungi > Ascomycota > Dothideomycetes > Venturiales > Venturiaceae > Venturia > Venturia effusa. The sequence continues at coordinate 1,420,377 of CP042202.1, read as the reverse complement.
AGGAGCAGATTCGCAAACACCGAGGTCCCATCAAATCTACTCGATGGGTGTAGTACGCATTTCCTTGCCAAGTCCACCTCGCCAGTACCACAATGCGCCGTACATGCCCTTCTTCTTTTTCCTCCACACGTGACGGTCGCAATGCATCAACGACACAAAGCACGATACCAACTATGACTGTGCCCGAACGACGTTCGTCCTCTCTGTTCGCTGTTCGGGTGTCACATCGCCACTCCTCTCTTGCACCGTCTCCATAGGCTGTCTCTGAGCACCCCTGGCGCCGCTCATTCGCTCCGTACTCTTCCTCACAGCGATATCCTCGTATGATGGTGGTGCATGTGCTGGTATCGTGGTGTCTGACGTCTGGGCCAAGTAGCTCTGCCTCCAGGATTCCCGTCGTAAGTTTTCGGCTTTGAGGGCCTCGAATTGGTCGTCGTAGTCTTTCTTCTCTTCCCTTCTAGCCTTGCGACGTTTCGCGATGCGTTCGGAGCACATTGCTGCACACGCGAGTAGGAGGGAGGCCATGTCTTCGCCGAGTCGAGCGGTGATGTATGACGTTGGCTGTGAAGTTGCCTCGCGCTCTGGTTTGAGGGTGAGCGAGTGATGAGCGAGTGACAAAAAAGGCTTTGAGAGCTGGATTAGCTTGTCTAGCGACGAAGTATGGCAGCAAGTTTTTGTGTGCAAAGGTGACGGCGAAGGCAGGGTAAGTTCAAAACCAGGAATTTGTCAACGATATCAATAACGGCGTAATGACCGGAGACATGCTTCTGAAACCTCTGTGTCGATTTCGCGGTATTTAGATGACACACGATGGTGTGAGGTCATGTCCAGCCTTGGGACTTCTTGGATACTTGTTGTCATGCAGGAGAGAAAGTCCAACGGGCAAGCTTTACTAGCGCATAGCACACAAGGCTTATCGGTCCATGGGAGGCTCTTGACTGGCCGTGTCCATGGTCGTACCGACATTCTCTGGGAATGCCAAGATGCATTGTTGGAGATCGTGACGGAGCATTCCCGGGAAGATCCAATTGGTCTGGACCGCAGTGACCTAAGGCGGTGTATTGACGTATCTTACGAAGATCCGACTCGGTCATTGTTGTACAGTCTTGTACGGGGTTACTGTACCGGCGTGAGATAGCGTGTCAACGATAAGAATGAGGTTCCAGTGTGTGGGAAGTCGTATTGTTCGAGCAAAAGCAATATGGGCGCCAAAAGCGTGACAGGGCGACAGACTCGCAAAGACGCGACTCCATTGGCGGTCGTCTCCTCTTCTTGTCTCTCGGCCAATCCTTCGTCATCCCATCCACCTACGACTACTCTCTACCAATCTTTCACCACCTCAGGGTTCAGTGCAACCTTATTGCCTGTGACGCCTGAGCCGCTTCCATCCATCCATCCGTTTCAACCATTCAGCTTGGTCCCTCTCCCCCTCTCCGCCAAATCATCTCCGGCAGAAGCGTTGAGTCAGCCCGAGGGGCAGCCGCCCTCATCGCGGGAGCGACCGCACCCGCATAGTAAGTCTCGTACAGGACCAGATTCCGCTCGTATCACTTGCGTTCACAATCTCTATCACCACGGAGGATTGTGGGCATTGGTCGTTCCATGGCCTTCTGTAGAGATTTGTGAGAGGTGGAGGCTCTCTTTCATCCATCTGACAAGGCTGAAGTCACACAAGACGTGTATGATAATAAAGCAAACTCGTGTTTCCGTAATCTTTCATTACTCTCTATTGTCTTTCTTCTGGCAATCGCTCTTCAAACTTGCCTGGTCTGCGCCCTCAGAAGCTTCTCACTAATTACCTACCATGTAGCCTGCAGTTCCCAGTCTGCCTCATCTCTGCAACAGACATCATCTCCACTTCCAGACTCTCAATGCCAGCAATTCCACCCTCCTAAGCGTGTCCATGGCTTCAAGAGTGCTTCAACGCCCCGCTCAACAACCAAGAACGCCATCTGGAAAAGCCCATGAGGATATCAACAAGAGAATACAGGACTTGAATGCCAAATGGAATCTAGGTCTGAAGCCTAGAGACGGCATCTGGACACCTGGACGAGGACTAGGGACAATTGCAGAGCAGTGCGTTGAGAGGATTAAATATCTGCATTACTCTGCGCCGACACAATTGGATTCCTTGCTCTTAGGCGAATTTCCGCTTTTAGCACAGCAGACTACATCAAAGGGACGTCTACCGCTCCTTCTTAAGTTACTTACCCAGCTCTCTCCCAATACTCCACCACCTAAGGTAAGGAATCAGGAAAGCAGAGCCAAGAATCGCATTTTCCGGGAGGGTGACCCAGAGTTCGAGAGACCCCCTGGCACGACAGAGTTTAACATAAGCCCTGGGCTTATAGAGAGGACAAACAATCTCTCTCACCGTGGAGCCCGGACGTTCTCAGAAGATCCAGAAGTCCAGGATTTGCATTCGAGAGGTTACGTTGTGAATCGGTCAATCGATAAGTCTGGTCAGATCCATATCAGCGCATATCGACACGAGCAGGCAAACGAGATAGAAGATCAAGGAGCTGGTCCTTCTGGAATCAACTCTACCCGCTTGAGACCGACGACTTCAGACACCTTCACGGATCACGCATTGCCTCGTGCAAAAGAATTGCAGATTCGTCGGCCAGCCATCGATTGGGCAGAAAAAGGAGAAAGGCGAAATCGCCCTGCCCAGGAGTGGACCGACGCAGACGACGAGGAACAGATCCTTGCTGAATTCGAGGCCGAAGATCGAAGATTGGGTCTCTCAGAGCAGGCGTTCAGATCACGGAAACTATACTTTGAGCCAAGTACTCCGCCTGCATCGGACACTGACGAAGGCGATTCCGACGTATTCTTCTCGCCGCCTGGCTCGCCTGCGGCACAAGCCGCGGAGAGAAGACAAGCCCAGAGATCGCCCTCCATGTCTTCCAGTTCCGACTACAGAGGAAAGGACAGACGAAAGAGACGTTCTGATAGTGAAAATGTTTCCTCTTCTAAACGTCGAGTCTCGGAATCGACCTCGATGGAGTCTGCGTTTTATTCCCCAGATCCTGGCCTGCCAGTAAAGCCACCAGCGTTAATGGAAAGCTTCAGGTCTACCGGTACTCGAATCGAGTCGGCCCTGACTTCGTTCGCAGCATCTACCCCAGGACCGTCACAGGATACAGTTCGACACTATGAGTCCGCCAATACTTCTTTTGGAAGTGATATGGTTGGGCAAGGTCCTTCTGACGAGGCGATGTCTAGTCCTTGGGGGTCAAGTATGCCATCCTTACCTCCCGATCTGGACAATATAATCGCGAACCGCTGCTTGGACGAAGCAGCTCCAATCGCTCGGCCCACCACAAACTCCAATGCCGCGCACAGCGAGGGAAGGTTGTCCACTCACACCACAAATTCACTCTCGACAGAAACACGGACGGAGATGATAGAAATTGCAGCTAGGTCTGAACTCCGTGCTTCAAAGGTACCAAGGCAGCCACTGAGTGTCTTATCGCCTGCGGTCCAACAACCGAGAACAGGATCCTCTGCGACTACAGGGTCCATGCCCACCACAGAACGTGAAGCCGTCTACGATTTTGAAGATATGGTGGTGGAACAAAGAGAACGAGCACGGCCTAATGTTGATCAGCGTCCTGGAAGGGTCGTTCCGGCAAACCCTGCTCCAACTGCTGCCCCAGTAGACAAGACCGTTCGTCCAACTACTCCATCACCACGAGGCGGATCAAGCCTACGTCCGGTCTCATGCGCAATGACGACCACAAGCACAAAACAGGATTCAGAAACAGACTCTCCCTTCCGACGCCACGAATCGGAAGACTTTCGACTTAGCAGTCTGCCTAGACAAAATCTGTTCGTTGATGAAGGTGACGAGGTCGTCGCCATGTCCATTATGCCGTTCAAAACACGCTTCGAATGCTCTCGCGTTGCACTGGCCTGTGGTGTTCCAATAACGACTTTCGCCACCGAAGCTGTTCTCCACATCACCAAATATGATGAATTGTGGTCTTATTTCAGGAAAATCGCCCATGAAAATCGAGTCACCTTGCCTAAACGAAGCTCGGCCAAAGCATGGGACGACACGTCGGCAAGATGTGAGTATATCAATCTCAAGGCAAGGCTAGCTTTCAACGATAAGGCCAACTCAAGGCAATCGTTGTTCAAGCTGTACATTGACCCCATCGAAGAGGACAGACCCTGTCGCTTCCAGCACGCCTACGGAGGTGATCGGTTTCTCTACTTATTTCTTCCTAATCTGGACCTCAAGGACGAACCTAGCTACCTCAATCAAGCCCACAAGCCAACGCTGATAAGCCGCTTGCAGCAGTGGTTTGACAGCGAAAAGAATTTTCTTGGCCGTAAATGGAGAGTCCTCCACGTCGAGCCTGTCAAGGAGAAAACCCAGGCAAAGCGGAAGGAGAGGCTGCTGAGTTATCGGATTATCCTATTTGCAACACATGGGTATGATATTCTGCCAAAGCTGGACACTTACCCATATAGGACTCTCTGTACCGAGCCATCTTCTAGCCCGGAGACAACCATAGAAGAGATTGTCAATTGGTTCATGCCTCTGGAAAAGACTGCCCATCAGCCTTACTGCAAAGCATTCGCGCGATTTGACTTGGGTAATCTGCCATTCACCCTTGCTTTATAATTACTGACCAGTCATGCCAGGCTTCTCCAAAACATGGAGAACAATCGTTTTCAAGCCGTCCCAGGTTTTGCGCGTTCCTGACATTATGTCGGATGGTACTCCTGAAGCAATCGAATTCGATGATCGGAAGGGTCCATGTGATTGGTCAGGCTACAAGAGACCCATCAAGCCTACTGCAATGAACGATGGCTGCTCCCTAATCTCCGTGGGCGCATGTCACGAAATCTGGAGGAAGTTAGGTCTCACGGGTCCGATCCCTAGCGCTTTCCAGGCCCGCATCAATGGAGCTAAGGGTGTCTGGATTCGTAGCGCTCCGCCTGACACCACGTCGCCACACCATCTGAGTGTCTGGATAGAAATAAGCACGAGCCAGGAGAAATTCAAGCCTCACGAAGAGGATACGGATGACCAATTCGATCCTAATCGCTGGACTTTCGAGGTTGTCAGCACCACGCACAAGCTCACGTCCAACACACTGAATGTGGCGTTTATTCCCATTCTTGAGGACCGCAACGTGAGGCATACTGACCTCGAAGGCTTCATCAAGGGCATTATGGATGCGGAGCGACATGAATTAGTCTCGTCAGTTAGAGATCCAGTCAGGCTTCGGGCTTGGGCTCACAAAAATATGGTGTCCAAACCAAAGCCTGGCAAGAACGAGGATGAGGTCGCAGGCGATAAGCTCAAAGGCTCTCTTCCATACGCACGTGTAGACCGTGTAATACATCTCCTTGAGGCAGGTTTCACACCCGACAACCTACCACTTCTAGGTAGCTTCGTGGAAAAAGTTGCCAGGCAGCATTTCTCTCTGGCTGTTGCAAGTTTCAAGATCCAGCTCCCAAAATCAACGATGGTCATTGGCATTGCCGATCCTACGGGGATCTTGCAGCCCGGAGAGATTTCAATGTTCTTCTCCACGCCCATCATCGATGAAATCTCTGGTAATTTTTTCCCATTTCTGGATGATAAAGAAGTTCTTGTTGCACGTCATCCATCCTTGCGTAGTTCGGATGTTCAGAAGGTACGAGCTGTGTACCGTGCAGAGCTTGCCCACCTCTTAGACGTGGTCGTTTTTCCCTCGAAGGGACGTGTTCCACTCGCTGGAAAATTACAGGGCGGCGATTATGATGGTGACACCTTCTGGGTATGCTGGGAGCCAGCCTTGACAAAAGACTTCGTAAACGCGCCAGCACCGTTACCAGATCAGCTTCCAGATCCCGAGGCGCTTGGGATTAAAGTTGATAGACGAAAGCTTGGCGAATTCCTACGTGAGCCCGAACCAGTCCGCAGATTCTTATCAGAGAGTTTCAAGTTTCGATTCCAGCCAGACCTACTTGGGAGGTGCACCAATCTTCATAAGCGGTTGGTCTATAAAGAGAACTCACTCACAAAAGGTGGGGTTTCCGATCTTGCCGACCTACATGACTACTTGATAGACTCGTCAAAGAATGGTTACATTTTCGGTGACAAAGACTTCGACAAATATGTGACCAAAGTTACAGGCCTGGAAAAGGCCAGCCTCAAGGAGGAGGGCTATGAAAAAGCAATGTTGGTAGGATTCGAAGACGAACATCTCACCCAGAAGATTCGGGCACCCCTCATTCTGGATCGTATTTTGGACATGTTGTATTTCCGCCTGATGGAACCAGAAATCCGAGCGGCCATCGCCGACGTCAAACATTTGTGTACGCCGAAAGATGACCTTGACCTTGACGAAGCGCTCGCCGAGCCTTATCAATCCGAGTTACGTGATTCTGATCCAGCCATTCGGGAAGAACTCGATACGCTCATGAAAGTTTTGACACCAATTAACGACACGTGGAACAAAACCATGTTTCCCAACGCCAAGGGGCTTGTTGGTGACGATCGGTCGCATGGCGCGCGAGAGAGATGGTCCGCTGCGATAGACAAATGCCACTCAATGTATGAGGCTATCAAGCCGGAGAATGTCAAACATACCATCATCACGCGTTGGACCAAGCGCCGTCATCAAGGGCCAACTGAGTGGGATCTCATCAAGGCATCGGCCTTGTACACTAAGTATCCCTACAAAAGGTTTCCAAACAAAGCGTTGTTCATCTTCAACATGGCTGGCAAACATCTGATGTATATCAAAGCCGTCAACGACCCAAACACTCGACCGATTCGCCCGAATATGCTAGAAGCCATGAAGCCCTCGAAGTTGAAGGTAGCAGCCAGAGAGGATGACCGAGGCATAACGAGCTCGCCTCCCATTTCTCCCAACTTAGCAGAGAAGATCTTGAGCGATCTCACCCAGCCTCAGGATGACGAGTGTCCTAGTGATGGAGATGACTACTCCAGCGCGGCAGACTTCCTGGACAGGGTCTGAAGCCGCTTTCCGATTTAATGCGGAATTTCTGATCAGTGACGATCTCAACGATTGAAACCAGTACAATGATGTGCAGAATTGGACATGCTTGAAATAATAGGGCATTTGCTGAAGGAGATCATGAAAGTGTCCAGGATGGCTTGCTCACATCTTGAACAAGGTGGTCAGGCTGCTATTCATGTTTCCGAAGCCAGGCAATTGAATCTGTACTCCCCAACAGATGGCACGCGGATTTGGAGCGTTGCCTGTTCCGTCGCTTTCCCTTGGGAGAATCTAGACAGCAGGTCAGTCAGCCCTTCATTTCTTCGTTCTCCCCATCTCTCATCAGGGGTTCCTCTTCCTTCGGCCTATGGAATGGATTAGATTCTTTCGGCTCTTCGACTTCTTTTCAAACACCCGCACTGGCTGCTGTGTCTCATGTGCATATTGTGATATCCTAGCGTTGCTTTTGGAAGTCAATGACAGATTATGTAGCGGCAACTCTTGAGTCGTGGATCATTGGATATTCGTCGCAAGACATGGTATCTTCACCCGCGATCATGCTAGTCGGCCTCCAGTCTAGAACGGAAGTGCCGACTCCACATGCTGAATCTCCTCCTCAAGATCGATGTGCGCCGCATCGCCGCATTTGTACTGGTGTACACATGCGCCACGGCGATCAAACATGACGTCTTTCTAGAAAACCATGCGCCACTACGATCAAACATGATGCTTCTGTTAGCGTCGAAACATAGCCTCCAACCATAAGAGCATGATTCGATCATGATTCAGGCAATAAAGACACATTGTACACGCTCAATTCCATCGAGAACCCCCCAAGATGAATTCTGACTTCCGAAATCGTGCGATGTCAACAACGATTGCAGCCTCATCGAATTCAGGACACGTCAGAGGTTGATCTGAGACGACTTGGGCGCATTAGGCTTCCCACAAGACATCCGGACTAGAGAAACTCAATCGACATCAAATCAGTACAGCCCTGCGCGATCTGTGCATTAGGTTTGGTGGAGATCGCCGAAGCTTGGAAATGTTTGCGGCAACCGGAAAGCGGGAGGCGATCGGAATAGATTGAGCAAACCCCACTTTGTGAACACCGTATATCAGTTGTAGCAAAGCTTAATCATCACTAGGTGTACCTCTGAACATACGATTCGTTGTACGACTTGAGGGCCTCGATCCGATATTTCAATAACGGGGCGACGAGCTCGGTCTTGATGTCAAGGAATGTTCGAAACAGACTTTCATACTCTGGGGCAGCCTTTTTGTTGGCTTCAAGGGTTCGTAAAGAGCGGTGATAACCTTTGTTTTACCAATCGGGCACATGGAAGTCATCAACACTTCCTCTTTCAGGCCAAATTCGGCCCATCCATCTAAGCAACGTGTCATATCAAGGTGGACACCTCGAATTAACGAACGCGAATGGAAGACATCCGTTCGCCACGAAAGCCATACCAGATCTCGCAGGATCTGCTGAGGGTATATAGGCCGGCCAAGAGGTTGAAGTCCAGACACTCGCAAACCTCTTCACAACAGCCGTTCCACACTCTCCTCAACAAAGCAGCAAGAGTCGCTCTTTACCTCAGCAGAGTCAGCACAAGCAGAGTTGAACTCGATACGACAGTCCGCCGACACCAACAAAGCAACCATGCGTTTCTCAATCGTTCTAGCTGTCTTCGCAGCGGCGGTTTCTGCTGTCCCGGGAGCTCAAGCCCCCGATCTTTCGTCAATACTGGAGCAGCTTAAGTCAGGAGGAGGCAAAGGACTCGGCGGTGCTGGTGGTACGTCTACACTATGCTTACCCTTCACTGTCATCATCTCCCTCTCACCCATGTCGTTGATATTCGATGCCAACATCTTGAAGCCTCTCACCTCCTTCCCATCCTCCTCTTCCAATCTCTCGTCGTACTTTCTTCACCTTCTCCCACATTTACTGATACCGATTGCAGGCCTTGGCGGTCTAGGAAAAGGAACAGGTGGTAAAGGGTTGGGTGGTCTAGGAAAAGGAACAGGTGGTGCAGGTGGGGGAGGACACTCCCATGGTGGTGGAAGGAGGATTTAAGCATGTCTTGATCCTAGTCTGGCAACTTGCTTCGGCACGCAGAAAGATGTATGGGTACGGATGATTGGATAATGAGGATAAGGGACGTTATGGATGTGAAGGATCACGGGGAAGAAATCTTCATGTTTACGTTTTCTGCTTGCTCGCGAGGTAGAGTCAACGGTTTTTGACTCAGACGCTGTAGTGATCATTATCTCACGTCTTTCCACCAAGTCATCAACATCAATTCCACGCGTCGTATCGGAGATCAAGTTAGCACTACGCTTTGGATCCCCACGCGTCAGTTTGTCAAATATCCATAGACGGTCGTCCCATACAAAGAGTAAGGCGATGTCAATCACTTCCTCATCCATCTCCCAATTTCGATTCTTGTTATTGCTGGATTTATCCCGTGCCTCGACTTTCGACTTTTTCCGTGCGATCGTGGTCGACCATTACTCTGCCCCGCACTCAGATCTAGTTTCAGATTTTCGGAACTCGTTTAACATTATTATAGTTTATTTGCATTTTCCAAAATTCCCCGGATCAAAAGTGAGTGGTTTTGGCAGAAACTCATTGATTCCGGTCCCAGGCTGGTATATGATGGCGTGTTAAGACAATCATTTCTCTGTAAGGACGGAGGCAGAGGAAAGCGATGACATATTATGAGACGATGGAATCACCCTTCTTCTGGCTGTAAAACCTCACTAGACTCCAGATCTACGTATCAAGTCTTAATTTTTCCAGAATGATCTTGATATATTCGTAGCACGTGTCATCGACGAACCTTTGTCCCTTTTACATCAACATTGGAGTAGAAGACCCAATTACAAGAAAGTCGATTCTCACTCAAACGTGGAGGCGTAGGAACCCAGCTGTTCATTGTTTCGATGTCCAGCCACCAATCGTCCCTCCAATGATTGTGTACTAATCAAAAGCCAAAACGCCTTCGTCATGCCAGAACGAATCGATGCTGGGGGGGATATCATGTACAAAAATTGCAAATCCATGGAGCCGTCACGATGCCGCCACCACTCATACCCAAGCGTCTTCAACGGGCCTATCATTTTTGGTGCCCCCTTTCACAGGTATCCTCTTCCACAAGCCAACATGTTCTATCCCCTCCTCGATCCACGTTCCCATCTTCTCATCCACCACGAACCCGAATTTCTCCCATAGACCTCGTACGTTGGCCTGTGCGTGGACGAGGACGAGACCTTCCCACGCAACTGGTTCTTTTCTGCCTTCGAGCTTCATGGCCTCGATTTCTGCTGGATCTTTCGGAGGTATTATCTCGGCTGGATGTTCCGAGGCCCAGGTTGTCGCTGCGTTGAAGAGAAGTCTTGACAGGCCGAGGCCGCGATATGGTGCGAGTGTTGATAGACGACCGAGCTTGATGTAGGGTTCCTTGGGTTCTGTATAGTTGCTCGGTAGAGGAGTTTTGCTGTCCGCGCGTTTCGCGTCGGCTGGTGCAGTGGAGGGTGTTGAGTCTGGCGAGGGAGAAGGTGAGTGCGCTGGATGTGGCGGGGGAACAAGTCTTATCGTTCCTACTGGTACCCTGCTGGCCGTTGATTCCGATGCTCTCCTCTCGTCGACTCTTGCGTCGCCGCTCGGTATGGGGTCTATTGTTGGAGAAGGAGAGCTGGTCGTTCCCACGCTTGCATACACGACCCAGTGGAAGGACCTAGGGTCGTCCTCGTCAACCTCGTTCGCCAGAGAGCATTTCTGCTCCTTTACGAAGACCTCCTCCCGTATTTCCATGGCTTCTCGGAACGTTGCAGGGATCGAGCCAGGCTGCTGATCGTGCGGCGCATGGTGATTGTAGGCTTTGAGAGCAGCACCGGGGGGAGGGAGGAAGGCGATGAACTCGGTAGCGTTTCCAAAAGACATATTCCTGGCTTTCGATGTTCTGTTCGAATCCCGTGGCTTGGAAGAGATGGTTTGCTTGAAGGGAGGCGGGTGTGGGCAAGGCAGAAGGTTTCAAGTTGGGCGCAGCATTTGTCGATCTTGGACTAGAATGGCGAAGATGTGAGGGTGACGATGGGCGAATGGCGTGAGACTGGGAATGACCTCGATATCCTAGCAGTAAGGTCCACGGTTGTGGGCAGAGATTGGATGTCATTTGGTTGATTCTCTCTGGTACTATCTTAGTAGTAAGCCTACATTGTAAGATACGATCCGATTTGCGTGCCTTAGGGGTCGCTGGTAAACATTGCGTCACAGTCACTTCTGCCTTATGCCTCAGGACTACCTAAGTCTGCCTGATAATCTCATCTCATTCCTCTTCCTCTTAATAAAGCATGAAGCACAATGTCCCGCCTAATGGAACTTGGTGATTTCGTCCAAATACTTGGAGTCTAATCACGACTCACTTCCCTCGGGCACCTCCTCATGATCCCGTGTTATCCCGTGTTCCCGCACCACGTGGGCATTGAGCACGCGACTCCATCGTGGACTTTTGTGGGTCCCCTTTCACCTCACATCTGATCCCAAGATGGGCTCCCTGGTCGAGTCCCATCTACCTGGTTCTCGCCTCCTCTGCCCTCTCGGCGTAGTTATGGTCCCGATTTCGAAGCCCTGCCGACGTCCCGGAACCGATTCATGTGTCCGCTGATGTGGAACAATTGACCATCGAATTCTCAGCTCAGCGAACTTGGTTCGATGTTGTCGTTTCTCATCGGGTACAAGAGGTTTACAGCTCGCCCGAGCATCAAGTCCCGGCGGCACAAGCAGCTCGTCATTGCATGTCCATAGGCATCTAGTTTAAGATTTTCACCTCAAGAGATGGGTGGAAGAGCTGCTAACAGCGGCATTGCTTGCGTCTTCGCAATGTCTTCTCAACACATCTCGAGCATCATTGGCTTCTGGGACCTTACTCTCGTTAAAACCCAGAAAATCTAGCTCTTGTGCTCTATGTTCGCTCCGCCCACATGTCACAGAGACAGAGAACTGGAACCGGTTGTCTTTGTTTGCCAACAATGGTCAATTGTTTCTGTCGATACGACTGTATGCTTTTGAACGCCATATCATGATCCATTGTTTGGCGAGTTTTTGCCTTGTCGCCCATATATTCGTTGGATATCGCAGGTCTGTCCGTCCCAGGTTTTGACGCCCTACTCGAGCCCTTTTAACTGCGAATACGCTTGATGAACCATGGGCGATTTCAAAGACATCGAGGATGACGACCCGGTCGAGCATGGCACCATGGAAGATTCCTTGAATCGAGGTCTTTTTAGCAATCCTCCGTACGCTTGCGAGGACCAGGTGGAGAACCCCGTTCCTGCCGTATCTCAGCAATCAGGACCAGATGTTTGGATGGGTCATGGATACAACCAAGGAGCTCCGCGTCCAGCAGTGCCGAATTCCATCTGGGATCCTGACGATCCGATTATTCAGCCTAATCAAGATGCTATGGAAAATAGAATCCCGAACATATGCGGCCGCCCAATTGGTCTCGGGCAAGAGCTGGAGTGCCATTGGCCAGGATGCACGACACGAGTATGTCGACCTTGCATGAATCGCAATATCAATGATTTCTGGACTCTCATGGAATCTATCTGGCTGGCAGTCTGCGATGACTGCAAAGCCTTCGAAGGAAAGCGATCACGCAACGAGTACGTCAAGCGTAGATGCATATGTGTGCTTAATCCTCCCCATTTCAGACACCCGGGTGCGCAATCGCAATTTTGTCTCGCTCATACACATGCGCGATGGCATGATGTTCTGGTACTCGCACGTGGTGAAGTATGGCGACGGGGTCAAGTCACATTCAACGAACCACGACTTATCAAAAAAAAGGGAAACGGAACCGCCAAGGCCGGAGCTGCGCGCCGAGCAGAAAATCAGAGAAGAAAGAACGAAGTATTGGCGACAGGCCACCCTCTAGGCGTTGAGGTGCTGTCATCGGATTTAGTGCACGTTCCTCGATGTCCTTGCGGCAAGAAAGCTGGCGCAGGCCAGCACCGGGCTGCCATGTCTGGTGGCGGTGAAAGCAACCACGCCCGCACCAATCGAAGAGATGAGATCAGAAGTTGTGTCAGCTGCTATTCACATTACAATACGGCCACACAACAGCGGGATCCCAGACATGTTTTCTACGGAGCTCTACCAATGGCCAATTCGCATGGAACTCCAACTCCATCGATAGCCAATCCGGGACGTCTATCACACCCCCACGGATTTGCACATGCTGTCACTCTCAATTGTCCAAGAGATGAACGTACAGGATGGGTGAGACGTGGCGACGGATTTTGGTGACCGGAATACTAGGGCACAATTATTTCTATTGGCTGAAGCCATATTTAGACTTGTCATTTTACTGCCAAGGTGTTTTTTTTGTCCAGTCCACCACGGCGACATCTTGCCAATCCCTGGTCACACGTTTCTTGCTCTTATCACAGTGTCATTGCCATTGTAGATCCCCTGCCCCTGGGAAGGCCACGTATACGAACCCTTAATATATGTTACACAGCCTCAGCTCCGCCAGCCGTCAGCGTAATGATCATGGACAGACCGATGAGTCGCAGTGGTGGATCACCCATGGAATCCTACCTGATGACCCCAACGCATCAAAACTCCGAGCCAAATTTAGGCCCGAGCAGTCCGCTTCTTGAGTTTTCTACTTCTACACATACTGTGTCTTTGACGTCACGAACTCTGCAAAAAAGAGAATTTAGAAGTAAATGGCATCGGGGGAGAAATATATTGCGTAAGCTCTACCTGGTATGTTCCGTACTCCGCACACTCGGGTCTGCCAATTCCGATTGCCAATTTCACCTCTCCTTACCAACGCTGTCAGCCAAAAGCGTCCCAGCAAAGCTTCCTAGACTTCCAAGCCTCCAAGAGCGACTGCAAAGCCAGATGTGGGCCCAGACGCGCTTGTTCTTCTAATCGGGGGGAAGCCCGCCGCCTTGGGTTATTTGGAGATGGGCCTCGGTGACAGACAGAATGCTATAAATAGATCTTCGGTGATCGTGGCAAAGTCTATGTTGCTACGCTTCTTTCATATAAAAACCTTAGCACCTTCTGATCTGCAAGCCCCAATCACCATTGCCGAACATCTACACACAGTACAGGTATCATTCCAAGATTCTTCCGCACTCACCTAACATGCACGTCCTCTCCGCTCTCGTCGCCGTGGCTGCCTTTACAGGCTCAAGGTTTGTAAAACTAAGTATGTTAATACTGGTAATGCTTCCTTGCTGACTTATTCTCTAGCTTAGCAGCCTGCCCTAAAGATGTTTATCCAGTAGTAGCCTGCGTACTTTCGGGCTACACTTATGCCGGAAATCCTGTATACAAATGGACTGGCTACACCCAATCTTGCTGCGCGGGACGTTGTTATGAGAACCAATACGTAAGTTCTACAAACCTCCCCCGCGCATGATTTTTTGACGTTTTGTCCAATTGGTCAGCGAACTGATTGAATACGGAATAGTGTCATCTGAAACCTGAGGACCAAGCAGCCTTCCAGGGCTGCATGAACGATGGAGGAAAGAGAAAGAATATGAAAATGATGAACACTGTGGGCGGGTCCGGGTTCTGCGCCTGAGCTTTTGGGTCTACTTGTTGATCATTTCAGCTGTTTGGCTGAAAGCATTACTATCGAGTCTTCAATTCAGCCAGGGTTTTGGTTCCACGGACGCAATTAGACTTCGCAGTTGGTAGGAGAAGAACAAAGCTTAGAAAATTTCGCTACGAATGAAGCATTTTCTAATTGCGTTGATTGTCTTTCGTCTCTTCAAATACCGTCGCAATTTACGTATGCCTAGCCCGAACCTGCGCAATGGGTGGTCCGCATGGCTTGATCGTGCCTTTCCACCTACCGATTGGACGCAAACAAATATATGCCATGGCGAGAAACCGGATATATAGACTGCTGTCCACGATGATAGTATGACCGAGTGTTCATGGTCATCAGAGCCGGATGGCGTCTGACATCACATATCTTGGACCAACAAGAGCCTGTGCAAACGAGAATCACGAACGGATTGCGGCCGACGAGTAAAGGGTGAGTCTGCGGTTCGTGAACTCAAACCAATTTACGCAGCGATATATGTTGTCCCCGAGGCACAATCTTAAGCAGTCTTTCCGTGGCTATGCGTCTCTCACAGAACAACGCGACGAAATCGATATTTCGTATTCGACGGCCATGTCGCCGATGATAATCCTGAACCAAGAACCCATCCAGCTTCGAGTCAGCCTACTACGCAGTACAAATTCTAGAACTCAAGAACATGGGAAGGCTTAGCGAGCTACTTCGCGAAGTCCTATAGTCGACTACAAGCGCACTTTAGAGGAAGCGCCAGCCGGAGCCAAGACCCCGCAAGAACAAATGCGGGCACCTTTCGGACTCGAGGTCCTCAAACTCGCTCCTCAAACTCGGATGTTCCGTGTGCACGGGGCAGGAGATAATCGAGGCGCAGCTACTGCGCCACGCCTATTTTATTAGTATAATGAAGATCCTTCCTAACGGTTTATACACGCAGCGTCAACTACAAATCTACCTTTATCACTACTTCCTAATTAGGCCTATATACGAAGCTGTTTATTATTTTAATCGCTTAATCTTACCTTAATTACTATACCAAACTACTATTTACACCGTAATCTACAGTATAGCCGTGGCCAGGGTACCGCTAATACCCTAATTAACCTCATTACTCCTAATATTAGTATCATCAATCTTGATAGAGGGTTGAAGCCGTAAGGGCTGAAGACGTAAGAGTTTATAAAGCCGCCGAGGGCTTAATTACAAGGCCTCGTCGCCCTCGAAAGAGCTATTATTATAATAAATTAGCGGGAGAGACTCGTAAGAAGGTAAAGACTATTAAGAGCTTGCCTTTAAGGCCTAAGAATTAACGTAGTCGTAGTAGTTTAGAGTTTATAGTTTATAAATATACGGATTTTACTTTTTTAATTACTAGCTACGTAATAATATCTTCCTAAGATTTCATATACCTCGTGTATGAATATAGTGAATGCGCTATACAAAATAGGTAGTATAGTTACAGAGTTCAAACATGAGGTACGTGCACGCTTCGGAACATCCGAGTTTGAAGAGCGAGTTTGAGGAGTCCGAAAGGTGCCCGGAACAAATGCGTTAAACCAAATTAGGAAGTTGGAGATGTTGGATTAGGCATATTCACAATCTTTGATAACGAACAGGTTTAGCTGATTGCTGGCGTCGTCGATATGCACTGTCTTCGAACGAGTTGGCCGTTTGAATTCGACACCAAGGATCCCGATGATATTTTCTTGAGGTTTAGTGGTTCGTTCAGAACAGTAGCGGTGGTGAAGAATAGTTCATACTCTGTATTGAACTGATCATCTGGGTAGGACGAATGTCCAAAGAGAACCAGCTCCAGACCTCGAGGATATCACTCAACCCCAGCATCCGATCACGGAAATGAGTCAACGAGCAAGGCTCCTCGCAACATATCATGTTGAGGTATAAGGAGGCAAGAATTTTCTTGCGGGGTGAGTTCCTCAAATTAATGTTCAGATCAGAAGCCGACCGTGATGTACTTCTCTTTCTACCTCCTCGCCATACTGCCAATTCTGGTGCAAGTCCCAGCCAGCCCAAGAAATGGCTGCACACACTTCCGAGTCCACTACTACAGGTGGTGCCCAAATATAGATTGCAGTAAGCCCGAACTTTTCATCTGACATGAACCTACATCATGCCTAAACACGAAGTACAGGAGGTACCACGAACGAAACATACAAGGCAGACTTTGCCGCTACCAAGAAGCTAGTTGATGCTTGGATGAACGACAATGCGGGCCGGTGCGGCGGCTTCTGCGAGTATCCCAGGCAGTATTTCAAAAAGCCTTTTCAAGACACAATTGTGATGAAGTGTCTTGCGCCACGTATGCCACGGGCTTGGACAGGCGACCCTCCTGAGGGAGTACAGGGTATCAAGAAATTCAACCACACTCGCGATTGCGACGTCAACTGTACGCCTAATCCTGGCGCGGGTCAAACCTGTAGTTTTTGGGTACGCAACTGCTCAAGCTTATGCTCGTTTTGAGACACTAATTCTGTGATAGTATGGCCAATGCTAGAATCTGAACATGAAATGCAGGAGTTCATTGCTGGCTGATTCTGTAGAAGAGGGTAGCTTGTGGCATCCGTAATGCAATTGTTGCTAGATTCCACCTGTCGCAGAGACACATCGTTCTTGGTGATTCGGTATCGCTATTTCATCCATCCATCTTCGTCTCCCTGACTGCTCAGATGACCACCTTTCTCTCCACCTCTTCTTATCATGTAAGCTACCTTCCTCACGCCCGCCAACAACAATAGGACCCTGGATACCACGCCGGCACCGTGTATTGCTGGCAAAAGTGACCACATCTGGAAATGCACTCCGCGTGCTGGTAGCAATTTGCCGAGGTCGGCCCATTCGCGTTGACACCCGAGAGTATTGGTATGGCGATGAGGAGGAGGGTCGAGAGAGGAGGGAGGTGCATTATTGCGGTATCCTTTTTCAGAATTGATCTTGGGAGGAGCGCCTTGAATTGGAAGATGAGTCTGAGAGTAGAGAGATGTTGGCAGGCGCTGAGCGTGTAGTCCGTGGGTGATGGGCGCGGGGTTTTATGGGTAGACCTACTATGGTATGTTTGAGAAGTAGAAAACAACCACAAGCAGGCAAGGAGCAAGGTGTTGAAGCGGCGATCACTCCGTAGCAATAACATATCCAGTGGATATCTCGTACGCAGAATTTGGTTGCTTGTAAATGAAACCCGGTCGACTGGAAAAAGGATCCGGTTGGTTGTGAATAGAATCTGGCTGGTTGTAAGTGGAACCTGGTTGGTCGTCAAAAGCTCCTTGTGCTTGCCCTAGAAAAAAGGAAAAAGATGCCAGTCGTGAGGATTGCGTTATGGTGTGCAGCAGGCATTGGAGGTGCGGCTTGTTCTATATCCGGAACATCGGCGTGAACACCATGGACAGCTGTTTCTAGGAAGGGGAGTTGACAGGTTCCTAGGCATCAGGCAATCGGTTGACACGGTTCGTGTGTCATTTTTATAAGATCGCGCGAATTATTAAAAGTATCCTCAGCTATACTTGGCGGCTGCGGATTGTGTCCTTCACGAACGCACATCGACGATGTGACTTAGGCACAAGCAGGGCAAGAGTATCAAGATGAACGAGAGGGAGGAACAATGAAAGAAGTGTTTGTGATGAATCTACGAAACATCTCATAGGCGCTGCTTTCGGATATAGAGTGTGATGAATTTCGAGAGGAGGTCTGGGGGTTACTCCGTAGCATGGGAGATAGGAGTCTTTGACGACGGTCCGTTAGATCATTCTGATGGAGACTCTGATGCAACTTTCGAGGATCAATTTGACAGAGAAATAGACGATGAGGACGGAACATAACCTTTGAGTCATGGAAACAAGCACACTCGATACAAGGATTGAGAGATGAAAAGATGATGACACGCGAAAAGCACGCGACACTATTGACGCTCAAATCTTCCATTCCTGAGCGCGCGATCTGTGCTTCTTCCATGGTTCGAGCGCTAATGATTTGATCAGAATGGTGACACCGAGCGTTGCTTTCGACCTGAATCAGGTTCCTGTTCGAGTCCAGCAGCAAAAGTATCATTTGACGATGAGTTCAGGAGAAGCAGGTTCAGAGATAGTATTGGAAAAGGAATTGTGACGAGGCGATGGTTGCCGTGGAATCTGGTATATTGACAAAAGATCTTACTGATCTGATTGAGTGAGGGCGTTCGGCTGCTTCTTGACGTAGTAGTCTGCTGGTCCTTGCTCCTGGGTAGATCCAAATCTTCATCAGTAGCATTAAACAAAATCTTCTAAAGATTATGAAGTGGCAACTTTGTCACTTCGTACAGAAAGCAGCGAAGTGGCAGAGAGAAGCGAGTATCATGGCGAAGCCAAAATCCTGATCCATCTCAAATTCCGATTCGAATGCGGAAAGATGAGTGGGATTCGGAAGAATGTCGTCGAAGGCAAGCTGGCAAGGTTTGACCTGCGGGTTGTCTTCGGACAGTTCAAACTCGCCATTCAATCTCGGATGATCCGTGTATGCTGTAGTGGGGACGGCTGTTCACGGGCCGGTATAACCCGGCTCTCTTGTCCTATATGAGGACGAGACGCGGCGCCTATAGATATTAGATAATCACCTACCAACTAGTATAGTAATATATTAATTTATAGCTATTATTATCCCGCCTTATCTTCTCTATTATATAAATTATATTTATCCGATCTACCTTACCTTAATCTTATAATCTAGTATAGAATTCTAAGACGGAAGTAGAAAACTACTCTCCCCTATTATCTACGCTTACTCTACTATATTTTTAGTAGAGAAGTAGGTAAGTTAAAAGAATAATAGGTTCTTTATATTAGTTATCTATATTATAGGAAGGAGTTAGTTTACCTAGTTATTCGCGTATACCTATAAGTTCTTATAACGGTAAACTTTTATATCTTAATCTACCTCGAGTTTTCGATATACTAATAATAATACTAATAACGATACTAATAACGACGACGATACCGAGGCTAAAGGCTATATATAGCGGTATCGCTATATAGAATTTTCTCTCTCTTATTATCCTACTAACTATAGCGTAACTAATAATAACTTAATAACTATCCTTAAGGCCTTAAAGATTAAAGAGGCTATAGTAATATATCTAGTTAAGAATAAGCCTATTCTAAGATAATTACCTTAAACGGGATATAGACGACGCGGTATATATTTCGGAAGAATATCTACTTAAGTAACTACGTATATTTTTCCTCTAATCCGGTTAAGGAGTAAAGACTTATACGGCGATAACGATAGACTTATTAGTACCGACTTTAGATATTACTCTATCTATACTATTATAGTCTACTATTATAAGTACCGTCCTTAAGTTCCTAATACTAATATAAATGATCCTACGTATATTTTAGTATTATCTATTTTAATACCTCTACGAAATTATTTCTCTAAGATATTACTATAATAGTATTTTAACTATATCTAGTATATCTACTAACCCTACTATTTAGAATCTAAGAAGTATACCTCCTCCTATTCCGAGTACTAATAGCTTAATCTATAACTAGGAGACCCTAGAGGACTCTAGTCCTAATACTACTACCCCTCCTAAGATAAGTACTTCTAGAGCGATCTATCTTTCTAGTAGTACTACTTATAGCGGGAACGGGATAACCCTATTTACTATTAAGGACTTCTTAAATCTTATAATAAATATAGCTTCCTAAGCTCCTAATACGGCTCCTAGTAATACTTTAACTCGTTAGTAGACTACTACTAAAGAGTATAGTATATCTAAGAAACGTCCTATTCGCTATAACCCTAGGAACCTCCTCCTCCCTACTTATAAGGCGTTTACTAGGAAGAACGTATCTAACTTTATCTTAAACTTAGAGAAGTATTTTAGCTTTTTTAATATTACCGAGGATAAGTATAAGTACTATAGCCTACTAATAAACTATAGTTAGACTCTATAGAACGATATTAAGTATCTAAAAGGCTAGTCTAAAAAGGACTAGATAGCCCTTAAGAAAGTATTCTATAAGGAGTACCGCGCCTAGGACGAACGACGAAAGAAGGAAACCTTAATCTATCTAACTAAGCTCGCTATTTAGAGCGAGAGTAGTATTCTAAATACGAGTAGCTTTATTAAGGAGTTTAAGACCTACTAGCTAGGTATCCGTTAACGTAAGACTAGTACGGCTATAGACGGAGTACGTATCTTCCTTAGTAGTCTTCCTAATACGATTCTAACTAAGGTTAACCGTATAATCAACCTTAACGAAGAAGATAAGGACGACCTATACGAGGATATTAACGTAGTTATTAAGATAGTAGAGAAGATTATTTATACTACTAAGAAACTTAAAATCTTCCGTATTAGTAAGAAAGAGGATAAGGAAGTCGGCCGTATTACTAATAAGTTAGTCGTTACTCGTAATAAGTACTTCGAGGGTACCCGACGTAAGAAAGCTACCGGTTCTTCTAAGTTAAATCCTAATCCTATTAAGGCTATTAGTAAACTCCGTATTAATAATATAAGTAGAGAGATCCTATATACGACTATTAGCCGAACTTATAATCTAATTTTCGCGATTATATAGAAAGATATAATATAGTTTATGCTCCTTACTATATATATTAATAAGAACTTCCTAAGTAAATACTAACTCTAGGCCTAGTAGTAGCCTTAATACTAGTCTTAGATATAGTATATCTAGAAACCTATCTAGTAGCCTCGTTATAATAGTTAGCCTACTCCTCGCAATACTAATTACGTAAATAACCCTAGTAGTTCCTATCGTAATAATAATATCGGAAATAGAAACAATTAGGCTTTATAGAAGCTACGAATATACCTCGGATATAACGACCCTTACTATATACTATTCTACGTAGATAGTTATATAAAGAATCTATACGCCTAGAGAGTATGTTTCTATAATCGTTAGGAGGGATAGAGAGGTCTTTTCTAGGGAACTATTAATAACCTAGGAAATAGAATCTAAGGACTTCGTCTAAACTAGGAATAGTATTAGCTACTATAGATCCTTAATATAGTAAAGAAAGGACTTAGGCCCTTATTAGTAAAAGTAAACTCTATTAGTATTTCCTATCTCCTTAAGTCCGATAAAGAGACTAAGATACCTTCTTACCCTCCTAATTTTATTAGTATCGGAAGTCTAGAAGTATCTACTACTAGTACCCGGTCCTCGTAGAAAAAGACGCCTAGAAAGTCGAATAATAGAGTTTAAAAGCCGTCCTTAAAGAAGTCTATAAAAGTAAAGTATACCGTTCCTAGATAGTTTCGAGACCTAATAGACTAGGCTATTAAGAAAAGCCCTTAGAATAAGGATAATAACGAAATAATAGACGAAGATTCTACCCTACGTAATAAAGAACCCGTAGTCGTATAGAAGAAGAAATAGAGGAGGCGGCCGACGTATAAGTAGTACCTTACTATATAGAATAAGTCGTCCGACGAGCTAAGACTAATCTAGAAGATAATATAGTCTTCTAGCGGGATTTAGCTTACTCTAAATAAGGCCCTTATCTATATTTCTTACTTCTTAAAGTTTATATTTTAGAGTCTCCCTCTAGATATAGTCGAAAGGGTCGCGCCTAAGTTTAAAGCTACTTAACGACGGAAGAAAGAGAGATAGCTTAAACGAGCCGTAAAGAGAATAGCTTAATAACCCGTAACGAATATAGTATTACTTAATAGTCTAGCTTCTAGAGACGTAAAATACCTAAGATCCCTTACTAATATATCTATTAGTATTAATTTAATTACTACGTAGGTAGTCGATATTATCGACCGAGCTAACGGTAAACGATATATATCTACTAAGTCCCTATATATATACGTATATTTTCGAAATATATCTATAAATAGTCTAATCGATACTAGTATAGAAGTAAATATAATCGACGAGAATTACGCTTAACGTATCGGACTTAGAATTAATAGCTTTAGAGAGCTAGAATAGTAGTAGGTACTCTAAAGTCTTTATATCGTAGATAGGAGAAGTATATCTATTATTAGGTAGATAACTATATAGATCCGCCTCGCTAACGTAGGTTTCTCTTATAATAACGTTCTCTTTATAGTCCTCTAGAAATACGCCTAGCCCGTTATACTTAGTTAACTATTCGCCGCGAGATCTTCTCTTTAAGTCCTTAACTATCTAGACGGCTTAGTTAACTATATCGCGACTTCTATTCCTAGAGATAAGATAGTAACCTAGTAGGCTACTATAGTAGAGATCGATTATATAGTAATCGCGAAGGCCTTGAGGGAGGCGTCCTTAGAGGTAGAGGTAACTCTAATAGTAGAGAAGAATAAAGATAAGAAGAATAAGAATAAGAACGGTAAGGACGATAGCTTAGATAATAACTTAGAAAATAAGAGTATAGATTTATAAGGCCTAGAGACTTATTTATAGTAATTAGTCTAGGTATACTTTCTACTAGAGAAGCGAGGTTAGCTAGTTTATTTTTTAATATTTAGAGTACGGAAGACGCTACCTCGAAAGTCGATAATCGCGAGTAGCTAATAATAACTTACTATAATCTCCCGACCTTCTAGATCGAAATAAGAAAGAAGAAGGCTTAAGAGAAGTTCTTATAGAATAGACGCTATATAGTAGATAATTTTAGAATACGGAGAGTTAGATTTCTATTCGGTAATAAAACGGACTCGCGGCGAAATCGCTAGATAAAAGAGACTTAGACGATACCTAGAGCCGCTCTAGATATTAATATCGTTAGGTATATACCCGTATCTCGCTAGATCGACGACTCTAGCGTTTAGAATAGCGCTAATATACTCTATAAGAAAAAAGCGGATAAGATATAGCCTTAGAATATCGCTCTCTAAGATAGAAGTACTCCTAGCGGCCGCGTCGACTAGAGGTAGGTCGCGATAGCTAAGTAGAAGAGCTTAGAAGCGGACTCCCTACTTAATATATACCTAGAGAAGAGATATATACTATTCGCGTAAGGTACTCGTAGGGTCCCTAAGGAGTTAGGGGATCCCCCGACCCCTCGGGGGTAGGAGGGGTTAGGGGGGGTATTCGGGTCGGGTATAGGGGTCCCTAGGACCCCCCGCCCCGACCCTAAACCCGCTAGGACCCGACCCGATTAATCGGGGCGGGTTCTTAGCTAAAAAATATAACTTTTTCGTATAGTTTTATTAGTTACGGACGACCTATAAGTATTTTATATTATATAACCTTATAGACTTATAGAATAGGTATTTCTCTATAATCCTAGCTATTTAGATCTTAATAATACCTAGATTAAGTATTAAAATATATAACTTAAAAAACCCGACTTCCCTCCGATTAGCGGGTCGGGGGTAAAAGCTCCCCCTAACCCGAAAACCCGCCCCCCTTCTATTTCTACCCCCCCTACGGTAGGTCGGGGGGGGGGTACCCCTAAAACCCGACCCGACCCGACCCCTTAGGGACCCTAGGTACTCGACTTATAGAGGAGAGGTTTTAAGAGATATATATTAATCCGGACTTAAGTCCTAAGGAAGTTACGCTCGTTAAGGAAATACTCTACCGTAGGGAGAGTTCTCTTATATAGGACTTCTTAGAGTACGGTAGAATACGGCCTAAGGTTACTCCTCTATAGCGTATACGTACTATCGAGTATATTCCGTAGTAGGCTAAGTTATTTAATATTCTAAAGGCTCTTACGGACGAAGTATAGAAGATATTTTAGGAACGAATCGATACGGGACGCCTAGAACCTAGCTATACGCTATATAGGAATCCGTAGTTCCTCGTCTCGAAGAAAGGTAAAGATTATAGACTAATTAATAGTACGACTAATATTAATACTATAACGATATAGGATATAAATATTTCCCCTTCTACTAATAAATTTATAGACTTCTTTATAGGGTATCTATACGTCTTACTCGCGGACTTATTCTCTAGATATAACTAGCTCGAACTTACTAAAGAGAGCTAGAATCTAACTTCTTTCTAATACCCTTTTAGACTATATAGAATAACGACGCTACTATAGGGAGCTACGAACTTAGTCGCGTAATTCTATTAAGTAACTAAGGCGATTATCCGGTATTAGATATATATAAGCGATATTTATATTAACGATATTCTTAATAAGCTAACGAAGGACTACGGAGTATAAATAAGTAAACTACCTAGGATCCGTAAGAATATTCTTAAATATATTAGAGGTCTTAACGTACTTCTAGCCGACGTTAAACGCGCGGGAGCGATAGTATCTAGAAAGAAGTTCGATATATATATAGAAGGCCTCTTTATCGTTAGTTACTAGTATAATAGAAACGGACGTTATCCTAACGAGTCTAAGGTTACTACTATTCTAGAATAGAATAAGCCTCGTATACTAAAGTCGGTAAAAGTATTTATTAGTATATACGTTTATTACCGGATCTAGATTCCTAATTTCGCTCTAATTACGCAGCCTATATTTATCCTCTTTAAGAAGGATACTAAGTTCCGTTAGAAAGAGCCGTAGAAACGAGTAATATAACTACTCTAGAAGGTATTAACGAATTCCTCTACTCTTAAACCTATAAGATATAACGAGGAAGCGGAATAGATAATTCTTATAGTAGACTCCTCTAATAAAGATTAGGGAGCGGAGTTAGTATAGATATACGATAAGAAATAGTATCTATACCGATATACGAGCGGTATCTAGTTAGTCGCTAAGCGGAAATACGATACTATTAAACTAGAATACTATACCTTACTTAACGCTCTTAAGAAGTTTAAAATATACCTTTAGGGAGCTAGCTTCGTCGTTAAGACTAATATAAAGACGCTTATTTACTAGTTAAACTATATCGCCTTAGATATTACCGGCGCTCTCGTAACTCGCTAGCTTACCTAGATTATAATATAGAATTTTAAAGTCTATTATATCGAGGGAAAGAAGAATATAGTTACTAATAGTCTCTTACGTTAATATAAGGATACGGATTCTAAGGACGTCCCTCTCGTCCTAGATTTCGATATTAACGACTTTATCGTATTAGATCTCGGAGCTATTACGTATTCTAGGCCTCGTATCTTTTCTCTATTATTCTTCTTAAGTCCTTAGAGTATAATAACGCCTCTCTAACGGAATAGAATTTAGATTAAGGATGAGATATATTCTCTATTAGAAGGTATATATAGTAGGGTCTTAAGGGTAACTACTCTACTAAATATAGGATAATCGCGGATTACCTAATAACGCTCCGTCGACCTAAAGGTTATTAAAACGCGAAAGAATATAGAAGTATCTAACGAAGGGCTTTCGACTATCTAGTATTATATAGATAACTATTCTAATAAGAAAAAAGAGGCTTTCCCTACTACTATATTATCGACGATAAAGAAGAGCGCTTCTATATTATTTAAAGGCTCTATAATAAATATAGTTATAAGGGACGAGAATTGACTATAGTACTCGTTTAATAGAGATACTACTAGATTAGTTATTATATCGATATATCTAAGTAGGTCCGGGAGTACGAAGTTTACTAGAAGAGTAATTAG
Source organism: Venturia effusa (assembly GCA_007735645.1). NCBI lineage: Eukaryota > Fungi > Ascomycota > Dothideomycetes > Venturiales > Venturiaceae > Venturia > Venturia effusa. The sequence continues at coordinate 1,394,280 of CP042202.1, read as the reverse complement.
AATTACGTTAATAAGGGCCTTAATATAATAGTTATTCGTAATAAAATTCTTAGAGTCCGGTAGGCTATTAACTATACGGGATTACCTAAGAGAGATAGTTTTAAGTATATTATATATATACGAGAGGAATTAAGTAGCTAGTTAGAGGCGAAGGTACTCCGTAGCTCTCTAAACGTAAAGTAGATTACGGACTTTATTTTCGAATATATTATCTATCGCTAGGGCGTGCCTCTAGAGATAGATATAGATAGAGAAAGTAAGAATAGGCGATTTACGTTAGCCCTTCTATACTTATACTAGACTCGGAAAATATAGATATCTCTATATAACTTATAGGGTTAGGGGGGTATTAAGAGGGCCTATAGACTACTTATTATAGCCCTCTAAAAGTCGACAAACGGTAATAATAAGTCTTAGATCCGTCTATTACCTACTACGCTATAGGTAGAGCGGACGACTACTAAGAGAATAACTAGAATAACTCTAGCTAAGATAATACTCGGCGAGGAGTATATTCTTCTAATTAAGTTAAAGATAGCTACGTAGTAAACGCTAAACTAGGACTCCGTCTCGATAATAGAGGATCTCCTCGCTATACGAATACGTTAGATCGACTTACGTAATAAGAATCTTTATAAGGTAGTAGTAAGATAGAAAAGAATAAGATACGAGGCTAATAAGTACTAGGAAGAGACTTACGAGTCCCGACGACGACGAGAACGACTATATATCGGGTCGAAAGTTCTCCTATATAATACGAAGATTATACGAAATTTCGGAAATAAACTAGAGTTTATTTAGCTTAGTCTATATATTATATCGAGGGTTATCGTTAACTCCTATACGGAAAGACCTATTAGAAGCTATAAGTTATTAGAGTTAGATAGAATAGTCGTATTTAAGTTAGTCCGTATAGATCGTATACGCGTCTTTATTTAAAGGGACGACTCTCTTAAGTCTAATCGATACTTAGACTTTAGGGCGGGGGAGAGGACTAGAGTAACTACTCTAGGTAAACTAGATTATAAGTAGGAAGGCCTACTCCCTAGTACGGATTACGAACTAGACTATAAGTAGAAAGGACTACTTGTTAAAGTTATAAACTCTTAAGGATTTAACCGTAATAAGTATAAGTAGTTTTTAGATTACTCTTCTAATAAGATATTTATAGAAGAGCTATTTATTAAGATTATATAGCCTAAAGGATTTAACTCTAATAATTATAAGATTATCGACAATAACCTAGATTAATAGATACTATAGTAGGGACGGCTATTTACGGGCCGGTATAACTCGGTTCTCTTATCCTATATAAGGACGAGACGCGGTACCTATAGATATTAGATAATTACCTACTAACGAGTATAGTAATATATTAATTTATAGCTATTATTGTCCTACCTTATCTTCTCTATTATATAAATTATATTTATCCGATCTACCTTACCTTAATCTTATAATCTAGTATAGGATTCTAAGACGGAAGTAGAAAACTACTCTCCTCTATTATCTACGCTTACTCTACTATATTTTTAGTAGAGAAGTAGATAAGTTAAAAGAATAATAGGTTCTTTATATTAGTTATCTATATTATAGGAAGGAGTTGGTTTACCTAGTTATTCGCGTATACCTACGAGCTCTTACGACGGCGAACCTTTATATCTTAATCTACCTCGAGTTTTCGATATACCGACGACGATACCGACGACGATACCGACGACGACGACGATACCGAGGCTAAAGGCTATATATAGCGGTATCGCTATATAGAATTTTCTCTCTCTTATTATCCTACTAACTATAGCGTAACTAATAATAACTCGATAATTATCCTCGAGGCCTCGAAGATTAAAGAGACTATAGCGATATACCTAGTTAAGGATACGCCTATTCCGAGGTAATTACCTTAAACGGTATATAGACGACGCGGTACGTATTTCGGAAGAATATCTACTTAAGTAACTACGTATATTTTCCCTCTAATCCGGTTAAGGAGCGAAGACTTATACGGCGACGACGATAGGCTCGTTAGTACCGACTTCGGGTATTACTCTATCCGTACTATTATAGTCTACTATTATAAGTACCGTCCTTAAGTTCCTAATACTAATATAAACGATCCTACGCATATTTTAGTATTATCTATCTTAATACTTCTACGAAATTATTTCTCTAAGATATTACTATAATAGTATTCTAACTATATCTAGTATATCTACTAACCCTACTATTTAGGATCTAAGAAGCCTACCTCCTTCTATTCCGAGTACCGATAGCTTAACCTATAACTAGGAGGCCCTAGAGGACTCCGGTTCTAATACTACTACCCCTCCTAAGATAAGTACTTCCGGAGCGACCTATCTTCCTAGCGGTACTACTCGTAGCGGGAACGGGATAACCCTATTTACTATTAAGGACTTCTTAAACCTTATAACGAATATAGCTTCCCGAGCTCCTAATACGGCTCCTAGTAATACTTTAACTCGTTAGTAGACTACTACCAAAGAGTATAGTATATCTAAGAAACGTCCTATTCGCTATAACCCTAGGAACCTCCTCCTCCCTACTTATAAGGCGTTTACTAGGAAGAACGTATCTAACTTTATCTCGAACTTAGAGAAGCGTTTTAGCTTTTTCGATGTTACTAAGGACGAGTATAAGTACTATAGCCTCCTAATAAACTATAGTTAGACCCTATAGGACGATATCGAGTATCTAAAAGGCTAGTCTAAAAAGGACTAGATAGCCCTTAAGAAAGTATTCTATAAGGAGTACCGCGCCTAGGACGAACGACGAAAGAAGGAGACCTTAATCTACCTAACTAAGCTTACTATTTAGAGCGAGAGTAGTATTCTAAATATAAGTAGCTTTATTAAGAAGTTTAAGACCTACTAGCTAGGTATCTATTAACGTAAGACTAGTACGGCTATAGACGGAGTACGTATCTTCCTTAGTAGTCTTCCTAATACGATCCTAACTAAGGTCAACCGTATAATCAACCTTAACGAAGAAGATAAGGACGACCTATACGAGGATATTAACGTAGTTATTAAGATAATAGAGAAGGTTATTTATACTACTAAGAAACTTAAAACCTTCCGTATTAATAAGGAAGAGGATAAGGAAGTCGGCCGTATCGCTAATAAGTTAGTTATTACTTATAATAAGTACTTCGAGGGTACCTAACGTAAGAAAGCTACCGGTCCTCCTAAGTTAAATCCCGATCTTATTAAGGCTATTAGTAAACTCCGTATTAATAATATAAGTAGAGAGATCCTATATACGACTATTAGCCGAACTTATAACCTAGTTTTCGCGATTATATAGAAAGATACGATATAGTTTACGCTCCTTACCGTATATATTAATAAGAACTTTCTAAGTAAATATTAACTCTAGGTCTAGTAGTAGCCTTAGTACTAGTCTTAGATATAGTACGTCTAGAAACCTATCTAGTAGCCCCGTTATAATAGCTAGCCCGCTCCTCGCAATACTAACTACGTAAATAACCCTAGTAGTTCCTATCGTAATAATAATATCGGAAATAGAAATAATTAGGCTTTATAGAAGCTACGAATATACCTCAGATATAACGACCCTTACTATATACTATTCTACGTAGATAGTTATATAAAGGATCTATACGCCTAGAGAGTATATTTCTATAATCGTTAAGAGGGACAGAGAGGTCTTTTCTAGAGAACTATTAATAACCTAGGAAATAGAATCTAAGGACTTCGTCTAAGCTAGGAACAGTATTAGCTACTATAGATTCTCGATATAGTAAAGAAAGGACTTAGGCCCTCGTTAGTAAAAGTAAACTCTATTAGTATTTCCTATCTCCTTAAGTCCGATAAGGAGATTGAGATACCTTCTTACCCTCCTAATTTTATTAGTATCGGAAGTCTAGGAGTATCCGCTACTAGTACCCGGTCCTCGTAGAAAAAGACGCCTAGAAAGTCGAATAATAGAGTTTAAAAGCCGTCCTCGAAGAAGTCTACGAAAGTAAAGTATACCGTTCCTAGGTAGTTTTAAGACTTAATAGACTAGGCTATCGAGGGAAGCCCTTAGAATAGGGATAATAACGAAACAATAGACGAAGATTCTACCCTACGTAATAAAGAACCCGTAGCCGTATAGAAGAAGAAATAGGGGAGGCGGCTAACGTATAAGTAGTACCTCGCCGTATAGGATAAGTCGTTCGACGAGCTAAGACTAATCTAGAAGATAATATAGTCTTCTAGCGGGATTTAGCTTACTCTAAATAAGGCCCTTATCTATATTCCTTACTTCTCGAAGTTTATATTTTAGAGTCTCCCCCTAGATATAGTCGAAAGGGTCGCGCCTAAGTTTAAAGCTACTTAACGACGGAAGGAAGAGAGGCGGCTTAAACGAGCCGTAAAGAGAATAGCTTAATAACCCGTAACGAATATAGTATTACTTAATAGTCTAGCTTCTAGGGACGCAAAATACCTAAGATCCCTCGCCGATATATCTATTAGTATTAATTTAATTACTACGTAGGTAGTCGATATTATCGACCGAGCTAACGGTAAACGACGTATATCTATTAAGTCTCTATATATATACGTATATTTTCGAAATATATCTATAAGTAGTCTAATCGATACTAGTATAGAAGTAAATATAATTAATAAGAATTGCGCTCGACGTATCGGACTTAGAATTAATAGTTTTAGAGGGCTAGAATAGTAGCGGGTACTCTAAAGTCTTTATATCGTAGATAGGAGAAGTATATCTATTATTAGGTAGGTAACCGTATAGATCCGTCTCGCTAACGTAGATTTCTCTTACGATAACGTTCTCTTTATAGTCCTCTAGAAATACGCCTAGCCTATTATACTTAGTTAGCTATTCGCCGCGAGATCTTCTCTTTAAGTCCTTAACCGTCTAGACGGCTTAGTTAACTATATCGCGACTTCCGTTCCTAGAGATAAGATAGTAACCTAGTAGGCTACCGTAGTAGAGATCGACTATACGGTAATCGCGAAGGCCTTAAGGGAGGCGTCCTCGGAGATAGAGGCGATTCTAATAGTAGAGGAGGATAAAGATAAGGAGGATAAGAATAAGGACGGTAAGGACGATAGCTTAGACGATAACTCGGGAAACGAGAGTACGGATTTATAAGGCCTAGAGACTTATCTATAGTAATTAGTCTAGGTATACTTTCTACTAGAGGAGCGAGGTTAGCTAGTTTATTTTTTAATATTTAGAGTACGGAAGACGCTACCTCGGAAATCAATAATCGCGAGTAGCTAATAATAATTTACTATAATCTCGCGACCTTCTAGATCGAAATAAGGAAGGAGAAGGTTTAAGAGAAGTTCTTATAGAATAGGCGCTATATAGTAGATAATTTTAGGATACGGAGGGTTAGATTCCTGTTCGGTAATAAAACGGACTCGCGACGAAATCGCCGGATAAAACGGACTTAGACAATATCTAGGGCTGCCCCGGATATTAATATTATTAGGTATATACCCGTATCTCGCTAGATCGACGACTCTAGCGTTCGGAATAGCGCTAATATACTCTATAAGAGAAAAGTAGATAAGGTATAGCCTTAGAATATCGCTCTCCGAGATAGAAGTACTCCTAGCGGCCGCGTCGACTAGAGGTAGGTCGCGATAGCTAAGTAGAAGAGCCTAGAAGCGGACTCTCTACTCGATATATACCTTAAGAAGAGATATATACTATTCGCGCGAGGTACTCGACTTATAGAGGAGAGGTTTCGAGAGATACGTATTAACCTAGACTTAAGCCCTAAGGAAGTTACGTTTATTAAGAAAATACTCTACCGTAGGGAGGGTTCCCTCGCGTAGGACTTCTTAGAGTATAGTAGAATACGGCCTAAGGTTACTTCTCTATAGCGTATACGTACTATTAAGTATATTCTATAGTAGGCTAAGTTATTTAATATTCTAAAGGCTCTTACGGACGAAGTACGGAAGATATTTTAGGAACGAATCGATACGGGACGCCTAGAACCTAGCTATACGCTATATAGGAACCCGTAGTTCCTCGTCTCGAAGAAAGGTAAAGGCTATAGACTAATTAATAGTACGACTAATATTAATACCGTAACGATACGGGATATAAATATTCCCTTTTCCGCTTATAAATTCGTAGACTTCTTTATAGGGTATCTATACGTCTTACTCGCGGACTTATTCTCTAGATATAACTAGCTCGAACTTACTAAAGAGAGCCGGAATCTAACCTCTTTCTAATACTCTTTTAGACTATATAGAATAACGACGCTACTATAGGGAGCTACGAACTTAGTCGCGTAATTCTATCGAGTAACTAAGGCGATTATCCGGTATTAGATATATATAAGCGACGTTTATATTAACGATATTCTTAATAAGCTAACGAAGGACTACGAAGTATAAATAAGTAAACTACCTAGGATCCGTAAAAATATTCTTAAATATATTAGAGGTCTCGACGTACTTCTAGCCGATATTAAACGCGTAGGAGCGATAGTATCTAGAAAGAAGTTCGATATATATATAGAAGGCCTCTATATCGTCGGTTACTAGTATAATAGGAACGGACGTTATCCTAACGAGTCTAAAGTTACTACTATCCTAGAATAGAATAAGCCTCGTATACTAAAGTCGGTAAGAGTATTTATCGGTATATACGTTTATTACCGGATCTAGATTCCTAATTTTGCTCTAATTACGTAGCCTATATTCGTCCTCTTTAAGAAGGATACTAAGTTCCGTTAGGAAGAGCCGTAGAAACGAGTAATATAACTACTCTAGAAGGTATTAACGAATCCCCCTACTCTTAAACCTATAAGATATAACGAGAAAGCGGGACAGATAATTCTTATAGTAGACTCCTCTAATAAAGGTTAGGGAGCGGAGTTAGTATAGATATACGATAAGAAACGGTATCTATACCGATATACGAGCGGTATCTAGTTAGTCGCTAAGTAGAAATACGATACTATTAAACTAGAATACCGTACCTTACTTAACGCTCTTAAGAAGTTTAAAATATACCTTTAGGGAGCTAGCTTTATCGTTGAGACTAATACGAAGACGCTTATTTACTAGTTAAACCGTATCGCCTTAGATATTACCGGCGCTCTCGTAACTCGCTAGCTTACCTAGATTACGATATAGAATTTTAAAGTCTATTATATCGAGGGAAAGAAGAATATAGTTACTAATAGTCTCTTACGTTAATATAAGGATACGGATTCTAAGGACGTCCCTCTCGTCCTAGATTTCGATATTAACGACTTCGTCGCGTTAGATCTCGGAGCTATTATATATTCTAGGCCTCGTATCTTTTCTCTATTATCCTCCTCGGAGTATAATAACGCCTCTCCGACGGAATAGGATTTAGATTAGGGATTAGATATATCCTCTATTAGGAGGTATATATAGTAGGGTCTTAAGGGTAACTACTCTACTAAATATAGGATAATCGCGGATTACCTAATAATACTCCGTCGACCTAAAGGGTATTAAAACGCGAAAGAATACGGGAGTATCCGACGAAGGGCTTTCGACTATCTAGTATTATATAGATAACTATTCCGGCGAGGAAAAAGAGGCTCTCCCTACCGCCGCGTTATCGACGATAAAGAAGAGTACTTCCGTATTATTTAAAGACTCTATAATAAATATAGTTATAAGGGACGAGAATCGACTATAGTACTCGTTCGATAGAGATACTACTAGGTTAGTTATTATATCGATATATCTAAGTAGGTCTAGGAGTACGAAGTTTACTAGAAGAGTAATTAGAATTACGTTAACGAGGGCCTTAATACGATAGTTATTCGTAATAAAATCCTTAGAGTCCGGTAGGCTATTAACTATACGGGAATACCTAAGAGAGATAGTTTTAAGTATATTATATATATACGAGAGAAATTAAGTAGCTAGTTAGAGACGAAGGTACTCCGTAGCTCTCCGAACGCAAAGTAGATTACGGACTTTATTTTCGAATATATTATCTATCGCTAGGGGGTGCCTCTAGAGATAGGTATAGATAGAGGAAGTAAGAATAGGCGATTTACGTTAGCCCTTCTATACTTATACTAGACTCGGAAAATATAGATATCTCCGTATAACTTATAGGGTTAGGGAGGTATTAAGAGGGTCTATAGGCTACTTATTATAGCCCTTCGAAAGTCGACGAACGGTAATAATAAGTCTTAGGTCCGTCTATTACCTACTACGCTATAGGTAGAGCGGACGACTACTAAGAGGATAACTAGGATAACTCTAGCTAAGATAATACTTAGCGAGGAGTATATTCTTCTAATTAAGTTAAAGATAGCTACGTAGTAGACGCTGAACTAGGACTCCGTCTTAATAATAGAGGATCTCCTCGCTATATAAATATATTAGATCGACTTACGTAACGAGGATCTTCGCGAGGTAGTAGTAAGATAGGAAAGAATAAGGTACGAGGCTAATAAGTACTAGAAAGAGACTTACGAGTCCCGACGACGATAAGAACGACTATATATTGGGTCGAAAGTTCTCCTATATAATATAAAGATTATACGGAATTTCGGAAATAAACTAGAGTTTATTTAGCTCGGTCTATATATTATATCGAGGGTTATTATTAACTTCCGTACGGAAAGATCTATTGGGAGCTATAAGTTATTAGAGTTAGACGAAATAGTCGTATTTAAGTTAGTCTATATAGATCGTATATACGTCTTCGTTTAAAGGGACGACTCTCTTAAGTCTAATCGGTACTTAGACTTTAGGGCGGGGGAGAGGACTAGAGTAACTACTCTAGGTAAACTAGATTATGAATAGGAAGGCCTACTCCCTAGTACGGATTACGAACTAGACTACGAGTAGGAAGGACTACTTATTAAAGTTATAAACCCTTAAGGATTTAACCGCGATAAGTACGAGTAGTTTTTAGATTACTCTTCCGACGAGATATCTATAGAAGAGCTATTTATTGAGATTATATAGCCTAAAGGATTTAACCCTAATAATTATAAAATTATCAACGATAACCTAGATTAATAGATACTCTATATCCTTTATAGCGTATTCGTTCTTCTAACTATTATAAAGATAGCTAGTATAGTAGCTAGAGAATATAATCGTTATACGCTAAAGGAACGAACTATTAAGCGCCGGCCGAAAGATAAGCTAGTTATTAGATACCCGATTAGACTCGACCTTAATAAGAAAAAGAGTTCTCGTAATAAGCCGAGATAATAGATATACTATCGTTCGGAATACCTACGTCCTAGTTAAGTAACTCCCTCTAGTTCTACTCTATCGAATAGGAACTCTTTCCCTATAACTAGGTTAGACGCGTATTTAAAATAATAATCGAGCTCGCTTATAAAGATATACTCTCTAAATCTCCTAACCGAAACGGCGCGATAGTATCCCTTTATCTCTCTACGATTAAAGTATTCGGATAAAGAAAGAAAAGAAAAGTACAATATAAATAGCGAAAGATATTCTTATAAGGGAGCCGTACTACCGAAGTTCTACCGGTATACTCCTAGGGTTCTACCGTTCGACCTTCTTCTACTATACTATACGGGAGTTAAGGAATATTCGGAAAGAAGAGGACGTTTAAATCTAAAGAAAGATATTCTAAAACTCCTAAGGGCCCTTACGCGCCGCGTATCCTCTACTTCTCGAGTCTAAGTAGACGGTATTCTATATATATACCTTTACTAAAGATGCGCGGATAAAGAAGAAAAAGAGAAAGTAGGATATAGATAATAGAGAATGTTCTTATAAGAGAACTATACTACCGAAGTTTCGCCGGTACGCTCCCGGAGTTCTACCGCGCGGCCTATATCTCGCTAGGAATAGGCCGGTACGTATATCCTTTCTTCTAGGTCTACGAAGATAAGACTTAACGACGATATACTATTATTTTCTATTTTTCTCTAGTATAGTATTATATACGTAGATAAAGATAAGGAGGACTACGCGTTGGTTTTCGTAATAGAGAATAGGATAATTAAAATACCCGGGAGGAAAGCGATACTTATACGTAAGGAAGAATATATTTAAACTCCTAAGGTTCTTTATAATAGGTTAGCCGGTTCGAGCGTATTATAGAGATAGAGCTTAGGGAATAGGGTATCGGAGTAGATAGTAGTAATAATTATAAGTAATATAACGGTCCTCTCCGTCGGTCCGGATCGTACTATACGGGAATTAAGGAGGATTCGAAAGAAAGAGCGTAACTAACTACGTAGAGATACGTCGTAAATCTCCTAAGGTTTCTTACGCGACGCCTCCGTTTATTAGGAACTAGACAGCCGGGGCCGTATTTATAGATAAACTTCGATCCTAGTAGATAAAGAAAGAAAAGAAGAGTAGAATACGAAAGTTAGAAGGTTTCCTTATAAGAGAGGTATTCTACTAGAGTTCTACCGCGCGCCGCCCGGTATTTAGCCGCCCGCGTATCTACTAATAATCCTATTACTCCTAGAGCGTCTCCGTCTCTACTATATATCGGGGAAGAATACTACGCGAGGGTATCTATATTATAAAAAATATTAGAGGGACGGGAGTTTAAAAAGTTCCGTATACCGGATTCCCGGCGGAAAAATTTTCGTAAAACGGACTTAGATAATATCTAGGGCCGCCCCGGATATTAATCTCGTCTAGAAATAAAGATAGGCGTACCGCTATACTTACGAGCGACTACTCCTATATATATTATCCTTAAAAGAATAGAAAAATAGGCGCTTTAATATATCTCTCGACGCCTAATTAAATCTCGTAGCTATATTTTTAGATAGCTAGGACTAGGAGTCTTTCTATCGTATACGTCTCGACTAATATTAGGATTAAAGATACTCCCTATATTTCTTTTACGTCTCTTTATTTATTTTCTTTATTACGTATCTCTTTCTTTTATTCTTTTATATAGAGCTTCTTTTAATACTAAAAAAGAATAAGGTTTTATAGGGATTTAGATTCTACGGGGGAACTTAACTAGAATAGGAAATAGAATTAGTAATAGAAATACTTAAGACGTATAATATCGTAAGTAAATACTAAGAGAGGCCTATATAAGCCGTCTCTATCTCTCTCTCCCTAAGCCTCCTATTCCCTTAATAAAAGTTTCGGATACGATAATCGGTACTTAACTCTAGAATAGTTATACTTATACCCTTATACTTAGACTTTTACTAATACTCCTACTTTCGACTAAGATAAGTCGAACCCTTTAGTTAGGCTTAAGAATAGCCGGCTCCGCTAAGAATATACCCGAACCGAACGATAGGGATACTATAAGCGCCGATAATAGCGCTCTTATACTACTACCTAAGAATAATAATAGTCTAGGCTTTATTACGTAACTATAGGGAGTTAGAGTATCTAGAGTAGTTACCTAGACTAAAGAGGATTAGGGTACTAAACTAGCTAAACTACCCCTCGCTTAACGAGTTAAAGGACTACGAGCTATTCTATCTTTAGTAGAGAGAGAGGCGGCTCGATTAGAGCTCTATTCGAGGCTCGCGGTTTATTACGTCTAGAACTCCGATAGGGAGGAGTAGAAGTATCTCTCTAATAGTACTAAGACGAAGGAGAAAGTATTAAGATTAGGAGAACTAGATCTTAGTACGAGTCGAGTAGCGAGGACCGAGAAGACTTAGAAGTAGGTTCTAAGTACCTATAAGGATATTTCCAATATAGACCCTATAACGTATAGCTACGAGGAGGTAGAGGGTGCCCGACTAAGTTAGACGGGCGGTTTTATAGCGGACCTAATTAATGATTACTAGTTACCTCTAAACCTAAACGGGAACGACGGAAGTATTCCCTTAACTACGTAATACTAGGTCTCTAGAGGAACCCTCTAGGCGCTAAGAAAATATTTCGAATATATACTTTCCCGTCCTCTCCGCCTAGCCCTCGAGTTCCTTACTTAAGCTATCTATATACGTCTATAGCGTAATAGGAGTAGGAAGACGAATAAGATATAGATATTAGATATTAAAGATCTAGTAAAGATAATTTCCGGTAAGACCGAGGAGGCTATTAACGAGGTCCTTAATAAGACTTATAGAACGGACCCTCTTAACTAGTCTCCCTAGGGCTTTATTCTTTACCCTCGGTATCTCCTACCGATTACCCTTAATATATATAAGCGATACTAGAAGCGAACGAAGCCTCCTAGTTAGAAAGATACGGACGAATTCCTTATATATTAACCTCTAACTAAGACTATTAAGGAAGGACTATTAGATATAACTAGTACTAAGCTCTCTAAGTAAATAGAGAAAGAGAATAAGCTATCTCTTCTTAAGGAATTCGGACTACTACCTAAGGAGGAGGAAGCGCTACCGTAGATAGGGATACCTAATAAAGATAATATAGGTAATAAAGATAAGGAGGAGGAGGACGAGGAGGTAGCTAATAAGAAGTTAGCTCCTAAGGCCTCGTAGAAGTCTAAGAAGATAAAGGCTAAGAAGGTAGTTCCTCTAGGAGGCCTTTAATACGGCTATAGCGTAGAAGCTAAGAAAGTTCTCCTCTCTAACCGTAAGGCGTCTAAGAAGCTAAAACTCCCCGCTCGAGTCGGTCCGGATATAAAGAAGGAGGTAGAAGAATACGGAATACGCGAGAACCCTCCTAAGTTCTAGTTATTTATAAAGATAGTCTATCCGCTAAGGGAAACTACCTATAATAATTACTTTCGCTATTTCTATAGCCTAGCTAGCTTATAAATTCGTACTAGGACGACGGAGATACTTACGACCCGACTTAAGGCCTTTTTAGAATACCTTAACCCTACTAAGTTTATAGTTAGTAGAGAGTATTATACCTAGTTCCGAGTATCGAACCGACTATACGTTTAGTCTAACTACCTTAGGGTCTTCGCGTATAAGCCGGCTAAATAGTACCTATTTAACAAGACTTTCCTCGACGAGGGGGAGTAGGAGAAGCTACGTAAAGATATATAGACGGACGAGGAACTAGTAGAATAGGAAGAAAAGAGTAGTATCCTCTATAAAGGTACGTTTAAGGAGTAGAATACTAAATAGTAGGTATTAGACAACCCTATCGATAAGGTTAAATATATAAAGTATATTCCCGAGGAGTTTAAAAAAGTAGGTAAGAACTAGACGGTTAAAGAGCTCTTACGTATTAAGTCGGTATACTACCTCTAGTATCTAAGGGAGGTTAACGGGAAGTATAACCTCGGTTAGAACCGTACTATATATTACGAGGTTATCTAGTAGGTAATACGATAGTCGATCGAGTACTAGTTACGCTATATTACCCTTCGTTCTAACTATCGGTTTTAGCTTATCTCGTACCCGTACTATACTAAGACGACCTAGGTCGGCGATAATATTAACTTCCGCTACGTCGATATTAATATTAAGGATATACTTACGACTAGGAAAGGCAAGAACTAGATTTAAGGTAGTCTAATAATATTCGGAGAGACTACGAAGAACTATACCTAGTTTATACCTAAGATATATAAGGACGAGAACCTATAGGCGTAGATTAATAATAATAAGGCGCGAGGGACTTTAATTAGTAGTAGCTATATTACGAAGATTAAGAAGTAGTACTAGACTAAGGACGATATTAAGAAGTTTAAGACCGACTTTACTAAGTAGGTTACGCCCGATTATACTATACGTATTATCTATCCCTTAAACTTCTACGGTTTATATAGTAAGGCCGATAGAACTCGTCTAACCCTATTATCCTAGTACTACGGAATCGAGAAGGACTATACTATAATAGAGATCCCGGAAGGAGGTATATAGGAGTAACTCGTAAAGGTATATCGCGATCTATTTACTAGTCTAACGTCGCTATCCGGATACTCTATTAATTATAGTAAACTACCGTACTCGTTCCCGACTTATATCTCTCTTTACCTCGATAACCAAATTAGCTAAGCGCTTATTAGTTAAATAAAGTAGACTAACTATAACGTCGTTAAGGCGGTCTAAGAGGTTATCGAGATAGATACTAAAAAGCGTAAGATCTACCTTAGAAAGGATATAAAAGAGGCCGTTCGGCGCATCGGTAAGAAGTTTACTAATTTTATTAATAAGAAGATCCGTATCTTTAGGGATAAGAGCTTCTTCGTATATCGCTTTCGGGAAGACCCTATTATTAAGCCTAAGATCTACTATATAACCGAAGAGAATAATAAGGATCTTAACGTAGTACTTAGAGACGTTATAGACGACGGAGAGTAGGTTAAGACGGAAGTAATATAGAGAGGCCGATATAGTAATAATAGCGGGAAGGATAGTAATAAGGAGGATAGTAAGGAGCTCGGAGAGGAGGTAGACTAAATAGTCGGTAAGGCGTCTATTTTATTTTTCTGATTCTACTTAATTTATTTAGTATATTTATAGCTAGCGGGATTTCTTTAATAGCCTAGGTTTTAATTACCTACTTTCTTTATATAGCGTTATAGGACGACGCTATAGTAGGAGGGGGAGAGGATATAGTAGGGACGGCTATTTACGGGCTAGTATAACCCGGTTCTCTTATCCTATATAAGGACGAGACGCGGTACCTATAGATATTAGATAATTACCTACTAACGAGCATAGTAATACATTAATTTATAGCTATTATTGTCCTACCTTATCTTCTCTATTATATAAATTATATTTATCCGATCTACCTTACCTTAATCTTATAATCTAGTATAGGATTCTGAGACGGAAGTAGAAAACTACTCTCCTCTATTATCTACGCTTACTCTACTACAATACTCTATATCCTTTATAGCGTATTCGTTCTTCTAACTATTATAAAGATAGCTAGTACGGTAGCTAGAGAATATAATCGTTATACGCTAAAGAAACGAACTATTAAGCGCCGGCCGAAAGATAAGCTAGTTATTAGGTACCCGATTAGACTCGACCTTAATAAGAAAAAGAGTTCTCGTAATAAGCTAAGATAATAGATATACTATTATTCGGAATACTTACGTCCTAGTTAGGTAACTCCCTCTAGTTCTACTCTATCGAAGAGGAACTCTTTCTCTATAACTAGATTAGACGCGTATTTAAAATAATAAACGAGCTCGCTTATAAAGATATACTCTCTAAATCTCCTAACTAAAACGGCGCGATAGTATCCCTTTATCTCTCTATAATTAAAGTATTTAGATAAAGAAAGAAAAGGAAAGTAGAATATAAATAGCGAAAGATATTCTTATAAGGGAGCCGTACTACTAAAGTTCTACTAGTATACTTCTAGGGTTCTTGTTGGTATTAACCAATATCCTATAGAAATAATAGGTAGTTAACCAATAGTACTAATAAAATAAGATAAGGAAAAATAGAAGTAAGGAAATAAGAAAGGATAAAGGACTAGTCTAGTTGTTGAGTTATATAATACTTAATTCTTAATTATAAGCGGACTTACAATCGACTATATATATATATAATCCCTATATCTACTAAGGTGGCTAGATCTAGATAGATTAAGGTAGTATTCTACCTATAGTAATCTAGCCCCCTATATAATTATATACCATTAAACGTAGCTAAATCCAAATACTAGTAACTCTTCTTTATAAAATATACTACGTGAAATGAGTATATAGATAGCCGAACTATCTTATAGGAAAGTACTCCTAAACTAAGAAACCAAGTCTGTCTACTATCCTATAGTTATCCCCGTTGGTTATTAAATCAAATTTCCTCTATTAGGAATTGTTCGAATAGGTCATTAAACGAACTTACATACTTCGGATACTTAAAATTCGTATTACAAGTATATCTATTACTAAAGGTCGGGTTATACTATTCCTAACGGGTTACTAAGGCTGTTACCGGTATTCTTATACAATAGTAATTTAATACATAGTTGTTATAAGCTATATAACTTATATAAGTATAAATTGTTAATTGTACAACTAGATCTGATCGCCTAATTATATATAAATTATCTAAAATCGCCTGTTTTTAGCCGTTTTATTGAATGTAGGTTAATACCGTTAAAGTGGTTAAATAAGTAGCTATTGTACACTTTACTTTCTCTCTTTCATTCCCCCAAATATTAGCAAATCTTTACTTTTAAATTGATAGTCTTTTAGTAGGAATCCTTTAACTTTTCTTTAACTTCCTTAATAGAGATCACTCCTACTCCTTTAAATTCTTAAAAACTCTCGATCTTTTTCTTTAAGGTAATTAAATCTACTCGTTAAACCAACTTACTACTAATATATTAGTAGAAAGATAGTATTTATACTAATTAATCGTGGTAGAAACCGGGGACCCGGAGGACGTAGCCGTAGTTTAACGCCTATAGATCCTTAACTAGTCTCTTCTAAGTCGCCTTCTAACGATAGCTCTCCTCCTACTACTCCTCCCACTATACGTAGTAATCCTCGAACTCCTAATAGGCCCCTAGGTCGTTAATTTATATCTAGGTATTAGGATACAGGTGTACCTCTTTCTATATATAGTAGAGGAGTAGTTCCTAGATAAGGCCTATTTATAGGGTAACTTAGGACTCCTCCTCCTCCTTCTAAGAGTCCTAGTACTATACGTAGGAGTAGTTCTAGCCGTAGTTCTAGTAGTAGAAACTCTAGTAGTAGAGGTCGTAGCTCTAGCGCTAGAAATACCCCGTAAGTTAGAATTCTATTGAACTAGAACCTGTAAGTTAACTTAATAATAGTTCTGGACCTTCTCGTAATCCTACGTCGATAATTCCTCGTCCTGTTAGTAATCCTAATTAAGTTACACCTAGTAGATTCTAGAATTTCGAAGGAAAAACCGTCTATTTAAATAGAGATGAAGTCCTAGGTATCCGAGAGCCTACTAGACTACTTGAATTCTTTAGAGAGTTTGATTTAGCGCTAAAAAACCTAGGGAATATACGAGAACTCTATTCGCTATTCTCTCTAATAGGTTCTCGTAATAGGACTCGAAACCTCTTAACCTATACTTATTTGGATATTATTAATTACGAAGGCGGTTAGGATAGTCCTAATTTCCCTACTTAGGAAGCTAACTAGGTTCCGGGAAAGAATATAGGTAAAGACGTTTGTTTTTCGCCGAAGGTAGATCGAGATAGTACTAGAACTTATTACTAGTACTATATAGTAGTAGTCTTTAGCTAGATATCGAGAGGGGCTGTTACTAATCCTCTAAATCGTACCTATACCTATTACCGTAGTAGCTATATAGTTCCTTTCAATAGTTACCGTACTATTACTATAATTGTTGCTACTATTCGTTAAATTAAGTAGAATAGTTCTTACGCTAATTGTTACTTTATAGCTCGCTCTTAGATTAAGAGTACTAGTAAGAAGTATTATAGTAATAGATCTAATAAGGTTAGGAATATAACTCCTAAACCTAAGGGGCCTATCCTAGATCTAGATCGTAATAGTTTATAGACAGGTTGATCTTTTTCGGTATTCTAAGACTTATAAGTTTATTTAATATACTTTCCTAGTTTTTACTAAATTTAGGATAGAGTTTATATATATACTAATACTATAGCAGGTATTCTGAATAAGTTTCTAATAGTTTTTAATAATTTCTAGGGATTCTTTCTTTTCTCTATACTAAAAGTAAGCCAAAATATAAAAACGGAGTAGAACTACTTCTAAAAAATAGTCTAAATTACGAAGTGAGTATAGCAAGTAAACTTACAATAAATAAATATATAAAAATATTAGGAACTTTAAATACTAACTACCTTCTTAGTAAAAGTTCCTTAAAAGTTATAGGCATAAAAACTAATAGAATTACTAGGTATTCTAGCCTGTAACTCCGTTTAGCCGCTTTACCTAGCCTTCTACTCGAATTTCGAGTTTATTTATAGATACTAACTTAGTTAAATAAGCGTTAGGTTTCGCCTTAGTAAGTATATTAGCTAGGTTATTAAGACTATTAATCTAACGGACTTCCAGAATGTCCCTATTCTTATATACCTCTCTAAGAGCTATAATATTAATTATAAGTCTCTTTTCTTTCGTTGTTCCTAGCTTAACTAGGTATTTATATAGGCTGTATAAATCTATACAGATAATAATAGGAACTACTAGAAAATCGACTTCCTTTAGGATCTAGGATAGAGTAGTAGCTAGTATATAGCCTTTATCTACTCTATTAGATATAGCGAGGATTTCGGAGGCGAGAACTAATCTAGTAACTCTTTTAGCTTTAGTTAAAGACTAATAGATAATGTTTCCTTTAAGATTAAATTTGAAATCTTATAGGGACTTATTTCTAAGTATAATTAAGGAGCCAATTTAGCTACTTAGGTCTTTATTGTTTGCGAAAGAGCCGTTAACAAAAACAAATAGCTTTGCTTTATCTAGATCTAGTAGAATAAAGCTTAATCCTTAGTCCAAATTGTCCTTTTACTAGATAAGGCGTTTATTTAGAGTCTTAGCATCCTTAACTAATAGATCTTGATACTATATAGCTATAGAAAGGTCGAAAGCTACTTTAGGTTAGTATATTAATATAATATATATACCTCTTACACGTTGCTCGATATAGGATTATTTAAAGTTCTCCTAGCTAAGATCAATAGGAAATAGCTTCTCTCCCTAGTTTTTCTACTTTATAAGTAGGTTTGGCCCTCGTTTGGATAATATACAGCTATTAAAAATAAGCTAATTATTATTATTAAGCTCCTTAATAGGCTTTACTAGGAAGTTAGCTTTTAATCTTTCTTCCTCCTCTCTAAATTTGAAGTCCTTATTATAGAGAATTAAAGTATTATCTATCTGTATACTAACAATACCAAATACATCTCCTTTTGTAACTAGGAGGTATAGATTATAGACTAAGGTAGTTATATCTAGGTTTTCTTTATAGTATTTATAGTAGGTATTGAACTAGTATAGACCTACTTTAGCGATACTATATAAGGGTTTAATGATTTCTATAATGGTCCTAGGTAGATAGAGGTAAATAATCTCTTTTAGTAAATTTACGAGCATTCTCCTATTTAATATCGTCTTTAATTAGGTATATACCTACGAAATATCTCTTAACATTAAGAGGAATCGTTTTCGTTATTTTTTAGGTATAGATTTAGGAACTTTAAGGCGTAGAAACTCGAGAGTACGTGCGTCAAGTAAAGTTACTATAATTATAAGTATTAATCTCTAACTTACTCTCTAAATAGTAGGTAATTAGGTTAGGATAACCTCCTTTCCTTTATTATTAAATCCTTACACTATAAGCCGTAACTTTTATAGGGTTTATTAGTTTCTTTTCCTTTGATTTCGTGGACTATTCGAGAGTTGAAAATGCGCTTATTTGTAATAGGTTTTTATATAAACTTTATTACCTCTTTACCTATTAACCCTTTAATCTTAGTTATTATTGAAATTTGAAATAGTGGGTTATCGGAAGAGAGTTTACCTTCTGTACGTAATTAGAGATATAGTATATAGTCTAACTTCTCTTTTATAGAGAGAAATACTTCCTAGGGCTGAATAAAGTACTAGGTATACTTATCTAGATATTACCGTCGAGATCTCGTCCTTACCGTATCAATTATAACTATTCTCTATATCCTAGAAACTCTCAATTAGTTATCAAACGGACTTGCTACTATTGGATTATTATTTTTATTACTATTGCCTATTCTAGGCTCCTAGGAGGGAAGTTACTCCTCCTCCCTAATTACTACTTCCCTATTCTTAGAATCTGGTGAAAATATATCGTTTTCGGCTATAAGTTCGTTTAATAGTCGAGTTTAATAGGGCTTTACGCTAGTAGACCGAAATACTACGTCCCTATTGTTAATTCTAACTATATAGTTATAGTTTTCGATCTTTTTTAGTATATAGGGTCCTTTCTATTATCTAGGCTCTCTCTATACTAATACCTCTGACCCAATTAGCATGGAATATAGTAAAATTAGGGTAGGACTATTCCGTTATAATAGGGCGGATACTACTTACTCCTTTACTTATATCTTCCTAAGCTCTTTTATTACCTTTTTAACTATAGTTACCCTTTGAAGAATTATACGGCTAGGAGGGTAAGAACCTATAATCTTAGGGTATACCCTAAAAACGAGAAGTATAGGAATAAGTCTATTTAGCCCTACTATATCGTTAATAGCTTTTATAGTATACTAGAGGAGGGTTTTACTGTTTTCCGAAGGTAACTTATTCTTAAAAATTAAGTAGCACCTCCTAAGGATAGTATAGTATCTTTCGGCTTTTCTAATACTATAATAGGCCTTAACTAGTATTTCTTTAACGTGTATATCAAGAGAACTTACCTCCTAATTAAATTTATAAGCCGTAAAATTCGTACCGGTATTAACAACAATTGTATCTGGAGGACCTAAATAGGTATTAATCTAGATTATTCGGACGCATTTCCAGACCTTATTAGTAGTTATTCCTTTGAGAAATCTAGTAGCTTAAAATATAGTTACTATATCTATAATATATAGTACTAGTTTTCCTTCTAAAAAGAAGATATCTATAACAATCTCTGAATTGAAAATAAGATTATCTTTTAAGCTAAATTTGAACCGTGTTAGAGCCTTTATATTCATCTAGTAGAACTTATAAATTAACGTAATTAATTAAATAACGTTAGTATTAATATTATTTAATCCTACTCTAGTAAGGATTATTAATAGACGTTAAGCCGAAGGATGTCCAAAACGTCGATGAATTTACCTTAATTAACGCTTATCTAGGTCTGAAAAGAATGATTGGAGGAAGGTAAATAATGGTATATTATTAGTAGCTTATTTCAGCTGGTAAGAGGTTAAAAATCGGGTATTTTATAGTTCCGGGGTATTATAACGGACTAACCGTTAGTTAGAACCGTTTAATAACGTGGCTAAGTAACTCGAATTAGTTATCAAACTATCTTATATATGCGGGGTATCTATAATTTACTTAAGAACTAGTAGTTTAATCTATAGATAACCGTACTTCCTAGTAATAGGAAAGCACTTATTACTCTAGACTAGTTAGTTTCGAATATTATTAAGATAGATTCTAAGGCGATCTATGTCTCTAATATATATAAGAAACGGTGTATTGGCCGGTACTACGTAGAAATTAATAGATCCGAACGGTATCGGTACCGTAGTAGTTCCGAGGCTTAATGTAGAACCCTTACTAAATAGAATATTATGTTATCCCGCGGTAGATTAATCCAAATTAAGTAGTAAGTAAACTTATAATGCTCGGAATTAGCCTTCTCCTACTATAGAGATCCCTAATACTCCTATATTAGGTAGGATACCTTGAAATATCTAGTCCGAGTACCGATAATCAAACTAAAATATCTCTAGTATAATATATATAAGTTGGTTTGCTGGCCTTTTCGAAGTAAGGAAATATATAGTAGTATTATCGGATAGCTGTTAGGCGACTATAAAGAAGCCTTCGTTGTTTTCTTCCTCCTAAAAGAGAAAATATACTTCTTCTCTAGCTAATTTATCCTATATATTATTGGTACCTTCCTAGAAGTTAACTATAACTATATAGGCCTTAATAATCTCCTCTATAGTATAGTATAATGGTTAGGAGGCTTTGAATCGTTTAATACTAGCCTTTCGTTCTTCTAGGGTATAGTAAATAGACCAATAGCCCTATTTGCTATATATATAGCATTTCTAACCTATTTTTCTTAGCTGAAATCTTTCTCCTCTTCCTCGAGAAGATTGCCCTCTATTTAGGTATCCTACTATACGTCTTATACCTCTTCCTCTACCTCTAGAAAGGGAGTTCTTCTAATAAGTTCTATTAGTATAGTACGCTTTACTATCGTCATTTTCGTATTCTATAATCTATAAGTTAGTTTGACTATTCTTCTCGTCGAGAATAAACGCTTATTAACTCTATTCTAATGTCTAGAAGCGTACTATATATCCTTCTACCGTGATTATTATAATAGAATTCCGTAATTAATCGTATAAGCCTTAATACGTACTTATAGGAGTAAATAAGGTATACTGGCATTCTCGAATACCTTTATAGCCTAGGAGTAAGTATTCGTATACTTCCGCCTAAGACTTTTCGAGCTTTCTTCGTAGCTTATTTAACTAATTAATAAATAGTTCTAGATACTCTAGAATTAACTTTCCTAGCGAACTTTAAATATGAGAGAGAAGAGTAGCATTTCTCTATTCTATTAATTATCTTTAGCGTCTTTCGGGAGTCTCGAAATATCGTAGTAGTTATTTAAAACCTTAGATCTATCTAGTAGGTCGGTTTACTATTATCTCGTTATAGTAAAAGTCCCTAGCTTTTCCTTTTAGCATTATTAGAAATATATTAATAACCTCTTTTCCGTCGAATATTCCGTATTTTCCTATATTTTCTACGAAGATTCTAAGCTTGGTTTCGAGTACGTCGTCCTCCTCTCCGCCGTATTTTATATCGTCGGTATATAACTTATTAAGGTCGGTTAATCTTCGTATAACTACTATTTATAGATCTTATAAGTTAGTTTAGCTATCGATAAAGTTCCGAAAAATATCTTCGAGTCTCGATCTAGGTCGCTCTAGTTACTATATAGGCTACTAAGATTATTACTAGGCTAGTATTTCCTCTAGTTCTTCCTAAACTATTAATAGTAGCACTCTATAACGCCAATTATTAATAGGTTATTTGCCTTTTCGTTGAGTAATATTGGGTTGAAATCGCCTTGAGTTGCTAGACTCTAGTTATATATACTAAATCTCCTAGGTAGTAGGTTATTTTCGGTCTAGAGTTAGAGTTATAGGCGGGATCTTCGGATAATCTATAGATATAGTATCTATAAGTTCGTTTAACTAGTAAGTCGATATAATTACCTAAATGCCGTTAGCTAATTATAGCTCTATAGGGGTTTCTTTTTAGGTTATAGCTAGAAGAGTCTCTCCTAAAACCGATTTTAGCGCTCTTAGTCGTTCCTTATCGACTTTCTACTACGTAGTAGTATTCTAATTACGAAAGTCCTCGTAAAAGTACTTCTGGAGTTCGTTAAGTAAATTTACTAATACGTATAGGTACGCTTGGTACGCGATATAGCTATTAAGCTCTTTATTAGTTATTGTCGGACTAAGGGATAAAGATAACTTAAGATACTTCTTATTAGTAAAGAAGAGCTATCCCTTAAGTTATACTTAGGAGCTTTTCGTACTTTTGGTAGTTATAACGCTTAGGGTTAATTTCTGTTACTTGTCTTCTCTAGCTATATTATAGTTTCTAGATCTTAATAATCTATAAGGATTCTCGATAGAAATTCGTTGTTCCTAGGGCTATAAGTTCGCTTAACGAAGTCGTTCGATATTATCGATAAACGGTAGGGTCGGGGTTTATATATATAATAGTAAAAACACGATTGTCGGACTATTTTAGGTAAGTATCCGTCTAAAACTTAGGAGATATAGTTGCAATCTCCTTATTTACTAGCGAAATCTTACGAATCTATAGTTAAATTAAGTCTAACTACTAATTAGTATTGGTATCAACCAATATCCTATAGGAATAATAGGTAGTTAACTAATAGTACTAATGAAATAAGATAAGGAAAAATAGAAGTAAGGAAATAAGAAAGGATAAAGGACTAGTCTAGTTATTAAGTTGTATAATGCTTAATTCTTAATTATAAGCGGACTTACAATCGACTATATATATATATAATCTCTATGTCTACTAAGGTGGCTAGATCTAGATAGATTAAGATAGTATTCCACCTATAGTAATCTAGCCCCCTATATAATTATATACTATTAAACGCAGCTAAATCTAAACAGTTCTACCGTTCGACTTATATCCCGCTAGTACTAGACTAATATATATTCTTCTTCTTCTAATAGAGACGGGACTCGGAGAAAGGCTTAACTGTCTACTCTACGCGTTAGGACTATACCGTACGGGAATTAAGGAATACTCGGAAAGGAGAAGACGTTTAAATCTAAAGAAAGATATTCTAAAACTCCTAAGGGCCCTTACGCGCTACGTATCCCCCGCTTCTCGAGTCTAAGTAGACGGTATTCTATATATATATCTTTACTAAAGATACGCGGATAAAGAAGAAAAGAGAAAGTAGAATATAGATAATAGAAGATATTCTTATAAGAGAACTATACTACCGAAGTTTCGCCGGTCCGAAGTTTCGCTAGTATACTTCTAGAGTTCTACCGCGCGGCGCCGCGGCCTATATCTCGCTAGGAATAGACCGGTACGTATATTCTTTCTCCTAGGTCTACGAAGATAAGACTTAACGACGATATACTATTATTATCTATTTTTCTCTAGTATAGTATTATATATATAGATAAAGATAAGGAGGACTACACGTTAGTTTTCGTAATAGAGGATAGAATAATTAGAATACCCGGGAGGAAAGTAACGCTTATACGTAAGGAAGAATATATTTAAACTCCTAAGATTCTTTATAATAGGTTAGCTATTTCGAGCGTATTATAGAGATAGAGCTTAGGGAATAGGTTATTAGAGTAGGTAGCGGTAATAATTATAAGCGATATAACGGTCCTCCCCGTCGGTCCGGGTTATACTATACGGGAATTAAAAAGGATTTAAAAGAAAGAGCGTAACTAACTACGTAGAGATACGTTGTAAATCTCCTAAGGTTTCTTACGCGACGCCTCCGTTTATTAGGAACTAGACGGCTAGAGCCGTATTCGTAGATAAACTCCGATCCTAGTAGATAAAGAAAGAAAAGGAGAGTAGAATACGAAAGTTAGAAGGTTTCCTTATAAGGGAGGTATTCTACTAGAGATCTACCGCGTACTACCCGGTATTTAGCTACCCGCGTATCTACTAATAATTCTATTACTCCTAGAGCGTCTCCGTCTCTACTATATATCGGGGGAGAATACCGCGTAAGAATATCTATATTATAAAAATATTAGAGAGGATAGGAGTTTAAAAAGTTCTATATACTAGATTCCCGGCGGTAAAATTTTCGTAAAATAGACTTAGATAATATCTAGGGCCGCCCTAGATATTAAACTCGTCTAGAAACGAAGATAGACGTACTACTATACCTACGAGCAACTACTTCTATATATATCGTCCTTAAAAGAATAGAAAAATAGGCGCTTTAATATATCTCTCGACGTCTAATCGAATCTCGTAGCTATATTCTCGAATAACTAGGACTAGAAGTCTTTCTATTATATACGTCTTAACTAATATTAAGATTAAAGATACTTCCTATATTTCTTTTACGTCTCTTTATTTATTTTCTTTATTACGTATCTCTTTCTTTTATTCTTTTATAAGGAGTTTCTTTTAATACTAAAAAAGAACTAGGTTTTATAGGGGATTTAGATTCTATAGGGGAACTTAACTAGAATAGGAAATAGAATTAGTAATAGAAATACTAAAGACGTATAATATCGTAAGTAAATATTAAGAGAGGCCTATATAAGCTATCTCTATCTCTCTCTCCCTAAGTCTTCTATTCCCTTAATAAAAGTTTTAGATACGATAATCGGTACTTAACTCCGGAATAATTATACTTATACCCTTATACTTAGACTTTTACTAATACTTCTACTTTCGACTAAGATAAGTCGAACCCTTTAGTTAGGCTTAAGAATAGCCGGCTCTACTAAGAATATACTCGAACTAAACGACGGAGATACTACGAGCGTTAATAATAGCGCTCTTATACTACTACCTAAGGATAATAATAGTCTAGGCTTTATTATATAACTATAGAGAGTTAGAGCCTCTAGAGTAGTTACCTAGACTAAAGAGGATTAGAGTACTAAACTAGATAAACTACTCCTTACTTAACGAGTTAAAGAACTACGAGCTATTCTATCTTTAGTAAAGAGAGAGGCGGCTCGATTAGAGCTCTATTCGAGGCTCGCGGTTTATTACGTCTAGAACTCTAATAGAAAGAAGTAGAAGTATCTCTCTAATAGTACTAAGACGAAGAAAGAAGTATTAAGATTAGGAGAACTAGGTCTTAGTACGAGTTAAGTAGTAAGGACTAAGAAGACTTAGAAGTAGGTTCTAAGTATCTATAAGAGTATTTCCGATATAGACTCTATAACGTACGGCTACAAGGAGGTAGAGGGTACCCGACTAAGTTAGATAGGCGGTTTTATAGCGGATCTAATTAATAATCGCTAGTTACCTCTAAACCTAAACGGGAACGACGGAAGTATTTTCTTAACTATATAATACTAGGTCTCTAGGGGAACCCTCTAGGCGCTAAGAAAATATTTCGAATATATACTTTTCCGTCCTCTCCGTCTAGCCCTCGAGTTTTTTACTTAAGCTATCTATATACGTCTATAGCGTAATAGAAGTAGGAAGACGAATAAGATATAGATATTAGACGTTAAAGATCTAGTAAAGATAATTTCCGATAAGACCGAGGAGACTATTAACGAGGTCCTTAATAAGACTTATAGAACGGACTCTCTCGACTAGTCTCCCTAGGGCTTTATTCTTTACCCTCGGTATCTCCTACTAATTACCCTTAATATATATAAGTAATACTAGAAGCGAACGAAGCCTCCTAGTTAGAAAGATATAGACGAATTCCTTATATATTAACCTCTAACTAAGACTATTAAGGAAGGACCGTTAGGTATAACTAGTACTAAGCTCTCTAAGTAAATAGAGAAAGAGAACGAGCTATCTCTTCTTAAGGAATTCGGACTACTACCTAAGAAGAAGAAAGCGCTACCGTAGATAGAAGTACCTAATAAAGGTAATATAGGTAACGAAGATAAGGAGGAGGAGGATAAGAAGGTAGCTAATAAGGAGTTAGCTCCTAAGGCCTCGTAGAAGTCTAAGGAGATAAAGACTAAGAAGATAGTCCCTCTAAAAGACCTTTAATACGGCTATAGCGTAGAAGCTAAAAAAGTTCTTCTCTCTAACTATAAGGCGTCTAAGAAGCTAAAACTCTCCGCTCGAGTTAGTCCGAATACGAAGAAGGAGGTAGAAGAATACGGAATACGCGAGAACCCTCCTAAGTTTAAGTTATTTACGAAGATAGTCTATCCGCTAAGGGAAACTACCTATAATAATTACTTTCGCTATTTCTATAGCCTAGCTAGCTTATAAATTCGTACTAGGACGACGGAGATACTTATAACCCGACTTAAAGTCTTTTTAGAATATCTTAACCCTACTAAGTTTATAGTTAGTAGAGAGTATTATACCTAGTTCCGAGTATCGAACTAATTATATATTTAGTCTAACTACCTCGGGGTCTTCGCGTATAAGCCGGCTAAATAGTACCTATTTAACAAGACTTTCCTCGACGAGGGGGAGTAGGAGAAGCTACGTAAAGATATATAGACGGACGAGGAACTGGTAGAATAGGAAGAAAAGGGTAGTATCCTCTATAAAGGTACGTTTAAGGAGTAGGATACTAAATAGTAGGTATTAGACAACCCTATCGATAAGGTTAAATATATAAAGTATATTCCCGAGGAGTTTAAGAAAGTAGGTAAGAACTAGACGGTTAAAGAGCTCTTACGTATTAAGTCGGTATACTACCTCTAGTATCTAAGGAAGGTTAATAGGAAGTATAACCTTAGTTAGAACCGTACTATATATTACGGGGTTATCTAGTAGGTAATACGATAGTCGATCGAGTACTAGTTATACTATATTACTCTTTATTCTAACCGTCGGTTTTAGCTTATCTCGTACCCGTACTATACTAAGACGACTTAGGTCGGCGATAATATTAACTTCTACTACGTCGATATTAATATTAAGGATATACTTATAACTAGGAAAGGTAAGAACTAGATTTAAGGTAGTCTAATAATATTCGGAGAGACTACGAAGAACTATACCTAGTTTATACCTAAGATATATAAGAACGAGAACTTATAGGCGTAGATTAATAATAATAAGGCGCGAGGGACTTTAATTAGTAGTAGCTATATTACGAAGATTAAGAAGTAGTACTAGACTAAGGACGATATTAAGAAGTTTAAGACCGACTTTACTAAGTAGATTACGCCTAACTATACTATACGTATTACCTATCCCTTAAACTTCTATAGTTTATATAGTAAGGCCGATAGGACTCGTCTAACCCTATTACCCTAGTACTACGGAATTAAGAAGGACTATACTATAATAGAGATCCTAGAAGGAGGTACGTAGGAGTAACTCGTAAAGGTATATCGCGATCTATTTACTAGTCTAATATCGCTATCCGGATACTCTATTAATTACGGTAAACTACTATACTTATTCCTAACTTATATCTCTCTTTACCTCGATAATCTAATTAGCTAGGCGCTTATTAGTCGAATAAAGTAGACTAACTACGACGTCGTTAAGACGGTCTAAAAGGTTATTAAGATAGATACTAAGAAGCGTAAGGTCTATCTTAAGAAGAATATAAAAGAGGCCGTTCGGCGCGTTAGTAAGAAGTTCGCTAATTTTATTAACGAGAAGATCTATATCTTTAGGGATAAGAACTTCTTTATATATCGCTTCTAGGAAGACCCTATTATTAAGCCTAAGATCTACTATATAACTAAAGAGAATAATAAGGACCTTAACGTAGTACTTAGAGACGTTATAGATAATAGAGAGTAGGTTAAGATAGAAGTAATATAGGGAGGCCGATATAGTAATAATAGCGGAAAGGATAGTAATAAGGAGGACGGTAAGGAGCTTAGAGAGGAGATAGACTAAGTAGTTAATAAGGTATTTATTTTATTTTTCTAATTCTACTTAATTTATTTAGTATATTTATAGCTAGTAGGATTTCTTTAATAGCCTAGGTTTTAATTACCTACTTTCTTTATATAGCGTTATAGAACGACGCTATAGTAGGAGGGGGAGAGGATATAGTAGGGACGACTATTTATAGGCTAGTATAACCCGACTCTCTTATTCTATATAAGGACGAGACGCGGCGCCTATAGATATTAGATAATTACCTACTAACTAGTATAGTAATATATTAATTTATAGCTATTATTATCCCGCCTTATCTTCTCTATTATATAAATTATATTTATCCGATCTGCCTTACCTTAATCTTATAATCTAGTATAGAATTCTAAGACGGAAGTAGAAAACTACTCTCCCCTATTATCTACGCTTACTCTACTATAATACGGGGTTAGAAGATTATCGTAGCGTAGTTACTATACTATACCTATTTTATTAGTATAATAAAGATTCTTCCTAACGGTTTATATACGTAGTATTAACTATAAACTTAATACTATTACTACCTTCTAATTAGGCCTATATACGAAGCTTTAATCGCTTAATCTTATCTTAATTACGATACTAAACTACCCTTTATACCGTAATCTCTAGTATAGCCGTAGCTAGGGTACTATAGAAGCTCTAATTAACCTAATTACCCCTAATATAAGTATTATTAAGGCGTAGGAGGGCTAGAGGTTACTTTATCTCGTACTTAAAAGGCTACTATTATACGTAAGTATAATAAGGATATAAGAGAGGTTATAGAAGCGTAAACTACGTATAGTAATAAAGCTATAAGGGTTAAGGACGTAAGGATCTATAAAGCTACTAAGGGCTTAATTATAAGGCCTCGTCGCTCTTATAAGAGTTATTACTATAATAAATTAGCTAGAGTAACTCGTAAGAAGGTACGGGGGCCTACGGTAGAGGAGCCTATAGTAGAGGATTAACGTAGTAGTAGTTTAAGGGTTATAGTTCATAAATATACGGATTTTACTTATTTAATTACTAGCTACGTAATAATATCTTCCCCTAGTTTCCTATATCTTATATTTAAATATAGTAAAGGCGCTATATAAAATAGGTAGTAAAGTTACTATGTTCAAACATGAGGTACGTGCGCACCGGGAGATCCGAGATTGAATGGCGAGTTTGAACTGTCCGAAGACAACCCGTTTGACCTGAGTCCAATTTTTGACGGAACGGCGACGCAGGGCTGCGCGCCTCCCGGGTAACATGCACAATTCAAGAAGTCCTTCTGCTGTCGAATGCGCCCATCGTGATAGTAACTCGCGTGAGAACGCCATGTGAAGTAGTTCATGAGACACGCTCTACGGCTCATCTTCGGCCTTCGAGATAGTCTCGGGTGAATCTCGGTGGTCTCCTCGTGTTTGCGGCTGAGGGTGGAGCACGTGGGCGTGCCAAAGAAGAGCCAACGCGTGGGACGTGGGCTACATCCAGGCATCTTCAGGCGTCACTTCAAGGTCAGCGATCTTCCAGGAGATGCAGTCAAGGTGGGGCAACCCAGATCAAAAGAATGCCATGCGACCCGACTTGATGGAACTTCTTACAGGAGTAGGGCTGATGGCGTCTGAGTGGTAACCGTTACAGGTGGTGCGTGGGAAATTGGCGACTGAGAAAGTCTGAACTTCTTGTTAAAGGTTGACAGCTTGTATCGGCTTTCCCGACGGTGACGGTGGTCCGATGAGATTCGGGGAGAATGTCGACAAGAAGTCGTTTCCGAGAGAAGCAGGGCAACCTCAGTCTCGATGCTCGTCGCCAGGTTCATCTCAAACTGGATACTGTGGTTGTAACAACACTTAGTCTCTTTATTCCGGGATTTGGTCTCTGCGCAATCAGCTTCATTTCACATTCGTGGTGGGCTCCCTCAGCGATCCATCCATGTCGTATTGCTGAGAGCTCAAGATGCCCATGTAATGTCTAGAATGTCCACGGATGACTTTTTGCTTTTTCCTTGATGCAGCTTCCACGTCAAGGACGAGTAACTGCTTCGTGTCTCGGTCTGGACTCGAGTCTGGCTCCGGAGAAATATGTAAGTTTGCATACGCCGTTTGTGATTCCAACAGGGGCGTACAGGACCTACAGATGTCAAGAATCTCCTCGGGTCGATTGGCGAGGACGTTCGGATCGACGACGCTCGTATGCAGTCATTTATCCATCGTCGGAGCGACTCGTCGCCCGACGATCCCATGCAAGCCTCTTGCTCGGAACGTGGTTATGTAGCCGGTAGTGCGTACTTCGTATAGTCCCGTTCACCGCATTGTGGCTCATCCTGGGAGTAGTTCTGCGAGGTTGAAGAGACAGGTGTCGTCATCCTCGTTCCTTGCAACAAAATTTAAGCCGCGAGGTCGATAGACGAAGCATTGGAGGTTGTGCTTCCGTGGAGAGTCCGTGATAGCCTGCACTCCGGAACCTCGACGAGATGGAGACAAATCTCGTCTGTATGACCGAGCAGGAGTGAAGATAGTGCTCAAGTCTGGTAGGAGTAGGTGAGCAGAAACGGTGCGTTTGAGCCTTGGGAGATCCGCGACTAATACTAGTAGGTACACTATCGTACTTAGGCACGCGCACGCGAGTGATCTCCCGCGGCCGCGCCTCTGCCCTTCTTCCGCGCAAACACCATCAAAAATCCCACCACTACCATCAGACCTTATTTCAATCCCACCACCCGTCTCAGCCTAGCCATCCCTGTCTACTGGACAGAGTCGACTTGGGGCGCATAGCTCCCCGTCGACGTGTGCCCACAAACTCCGACATCGACAACTCTATTTTCCGCCCTCTGAATCCCTTTCGACGTCTAATTCTCGATCCAGTAACCATTTACGACATCATCAGCAAGCCGGTTCGTGCCAGGAAACAAGGCAAGGGGCGATCCGGAACCAGAGATACACCTTTCTCGCTTCTCCCTGCCGCGGGCACTCAAGGAAGGCATCATGGTGAGTCCTTTGCCTTCGTGGGAATCTCTCCTGTTTCTCCTTTCTTTTTGCCTTTTCTGCTTCAATTATCCCGGCTGCACCACTCGGCAGCCCTATATCCGTCGACTGATGCCCAGCGCCGCTCCCGTTCCCAGGTACCCGACGTAGTGCGTTGGCGCCTCACTTTGCACCATCGATATTCGATAAGATGAGATGGATGGTGGTACCTGGCTCGCGGGCACTACTTGTGGAAGCAATCCCGGTGTCCGCTCAGGTTTCAACCTTGGCCGGTGGAGCCTTGTCCACCTGGCCAATCATTGTCATCGCGCAACTTGAATTGGCGGTGTCGGATATCTTTTTTGTGTAAAACACGGCCGCTCACACAAAACTTCTCTGTTCTGACTCCCTCGTTCCACTTTGCGCTTCTTCGGATCATTATCCTCATGCTCCCGCGTTTCGCGGGATATCGCAAACAATACTCCATCTTAATTGTACCACGAAGTTCCTGCTCTTCCTCATTTGTCACCTCAATCTGTAAGACAAGGTCTCTGGGCTTATCCAGCTGGCGACATGGGGGTGGCAGGTGAACTGACCACGCGACATTGATTCGATACTCGACGTGCTGTTTTGTGACGCGACTGCCTCTTTTCGTGGCGCGTGCCATAGCCATTGAAATTTGCTGCACCTACTTTTCTGCGATCACTATCCAGCTCTCGAGTCGCCATGGATCACAACCCACTGCCTGACTCGAATAATGGAACAGAGAATCGCGACTTGACTGAGCCTTTGTCGCGTTTCAAGCCAGATAGAAGGGCAACTCTGATGCGATTCTTCCAGAACCTCGACTACGCGGAGACACCTCCGGATCCGACGACACCAAAATATCACACCGGAAAATTGCCCAACAGCAAATCTGGCGACGGCAAGCCACGGTTGCTCCTTATGGGCCAGAAAAGGTAAACCCGTCATGTTCTTGCACCAGTATATTGATCAGTGTTAATGGTAAGCAGGAGTGGCAAGTCTTCGATAAACAGTGTTGTCTTTCACAAGAACCCACCCAACGAGACGCTATATCTCGAGACTACGAAGAAGATCGAGAAGAATTCCATGCAGTAAGCGGGCTATCCACTCATGTTTCGAGTGACTTGCTCACATGGCCAGCTCCTTCATGGATTTTCAGGTGTGGGACTTCCCAGGACACCTCGACTATTTCGATCCTGCCTTTGATGAAGCCCAGATCTTCTCCGAAATCGGCGCTTTGATTTGGGTCATCGATGCTCAAGATGAGTATCTCGATGCCATCCACCGACTGAACGCCACAATCCTGCATCTCCAGCGAACATACCCACTAATCAATGTGGAGGTGTTCGTCCACAAAGTCGACGGCCTGTCAGACGATTATCGTGTTGACACATTCCGCGACATCGTGCAGCGAGTGCAGGATGAACTGCTGGATCACGGAGTTGAGACAGCACCAGTGCACTTTCACCAAACCAGCATCTATGATCACTCGATATTTGAGGCTTTGTCCAAGGTCATCCAAAAGCTGATACCACAACTTCCAACGCTGGAGGCCCTTCTCAATTCATTGTGCCGCAATTGTCACATCGAGAAGGCCTATCTCTTCGATCTCGTTAGCAAGATTTATATTGCTACCGATACGAGTCCGACAGACATCGGCAGCTACGAAATTTGCTCGGACTATATCGACGTTATCATCGACATTACAGAGATCTACGGTGTGCGACCAGAAGAGGAAGATCATCGAGATACTTCGAGAAGCCGGGAGACGGGGAACGGACCTGCTGAGAGCTTGATCACGCTGGAGAAGAAAGGAAATTATCTTTACTTGAGAGAAGTGCATCAGTAAGTCGCATCGTCCCCCATCCTAATTCTCCTTGGACGCGCTAATCTTTGGTCTCAGATACCTTTGTCTCATTTGTGTGTTAGGCGACGACAGTCCAACAGAGCGGAAAGCGCTAATTGATTACAATGTTGGCGTTTTCCAGGAAGCACTCAAGCAGGTCTTTCCACGATGATGAGACAGGCTCTGGAATGCGCAGGAACAGGAAGGATATATGAAGCCGACCCCGTGTAAAGCTGCGTTGTTTATGTCCTGTTTGTGCTGTGCAACTTGGACTTGGATCGATTACGTAACACGCAAGCCAGGGGACCTACCTACCTAGGTATCTTCGCCCTCCACGGCGGCCTCTGCAGAATATTGACCACATGGATTCCTCGGAGATCCGAATTGAAGCCGGACACAGCGCCTATGTCGGGACTTCATCTCGACTGAGAAATTCTTGTCATACTTAGCTCAAGATCAGTATCGATAAATTTCTAGCGACGGAAAAAACCGTCTCGCTAGAGGTATCGATCTGAAATGAGGAGCTGCTAGGTTTTGAGAAAAGCTGGTGATTCCTAAGTACTAATTGATGTAAATTTAATGTTAAGGTCGCAAGGCTACTCAATTGAAGAGACTCCGAGTCTTTTCATCCTGACAAAAGTCACATGTCCCACCAACTCGGAGAGTTCGACTAGTAAGGTCCCAGGCGGCGGAGCGAACCTCCTGCCAAAACACGTCTGTCGGCTGGTGAAAGAGCTTGGAAATCTGAAGGACTGTGTGAGAAACCACACGTCAGTGCTGCGAAGCTCTCGTTCAAGGTTCTCATCCTCACGGGCCAACTTCGTCAGACCAAATCATCGAAAAGGCTAAGTGACCCAAGCACAAGTCCTCAGAAGACCTCATCCACAGTTCTCGTCGATAAAGAAAGAGCAAGCCCTCGACAGAACTCATCTTCATAGGAGCAAGTCGTTACCAGAGCTCATTTTCAAGTCCGTTCACGAGCAATCATCGAAGCTCAATCCATCGTAGCTCACATCATCTCAGCTTGATCCATCGAAACTCAGATCATCAAAGCTCAGCTCATCGAAGCGCATCGAATCCCGAACTTGATCGAAGACAGAATCGCCAAACACCACGCCGCCGAAGTCATCATCATCAGACAATGGCTGGTACAGATATCCACGCCACCAGCATACTCCACAGCAGAAGAGGCATCTCGTAGCCAATCAATCAGAGGGCCAATCGCGTGAACAATGTCAATCGCGTGAAGTCGTGACTTGCAGTGTTGTACTAATTGTCAGCGTGGGCGTACTGCTCTGGACTCGGAACTCCGGCGCTCTGCACAGCAGACTTCGAAGATTGGGATTCGTGGATGGTAGCAACCTATGTGGGGCACAGGGGACTTAGCATTGCCAAACCAGCATGGTCGTCTTTTCACATTCTCACTTGAGGACAGGAAAACTCCCGTCCTCAGTTCAACAGCTACACCGATATACTCCGCCGCATTGTTGCAGACGTCGCCTCATGCGACGCAACGAGTTGCCTACACGCGACGCACCACGTTGCCTTCAAGCTACGCATCAAGTTGCCTGTACGCAAAGCATCAAGTCGCCGTCACCAAAATTGCCGAAGTGCCTCCACATCGGCGCCGCAATCTTCACAAAAATCACAAAATCACAAATTTTCAAGACTTAACCTCCAGGCTGAATCTTGCTCTACTTACTAGCCTAATATAACTTCTATATATACTATACTATAAAGTAGCACTTCACAGTTCCATTGTTTCTAGTCTCTGGGTTATATTGAGGTCTACTCTGTATATAGTGGATCTTAATTCTTAGATGGTATTTATCATTTAAGAAAAGATAACTAATTAAAAATTACCTTATACTAGAATCTAGAATACGTACAACAGCTAACTCTTTATGTGAGATGCTGATGAGTTTTTATTTCCCATGTTTCTAAACGTGTATTTGAGCCGCTATTATCACCTACACTCGAAAATCCCGTCAATATTGCTGATTCCCTCGAAAGATAGTTTCTCCAGTTGGCCAGAAATTCATCAGAATTGATCTCAAATTAGAAACTGCCGAATCAACAGAGACTATCGTTAATTCAGGAGCCCAGCCCAGACGGGATGAGCAAACCTAGGTTTAAGCATACCTTCCAGTTAGTAAGCAAACGATGCCACAGCACCGCCACAGTTGGAGCCTCCGCCAAAGCGAGCACTGCAGTCCGCATTCTCCCCGCGAGACATCATTTCGCGTCGCGAACAACAGGGAATCATTCACACGACTCGACCCTCCAATCTCCACCGTCCACCGACCTTCTCATCTCTTCGACCCCGCTGTCAGCAATGCGATGATCCTCTCCCGGTCGCAATCTACCTAAGCTCAAGCCGTCAACAGTCTTTGCGCGGAGCCTCACCACACCACAATCCCGTCGTCCATACCCCCAAAGGACCTCTCGCCGTCATGGCGACTCAGGTTGCGACGGCCAGGCCCATACAGGCATTGCGTCAGCGACGGGAATCTGCTCGACCAGGTCCCGCCAGAGTGAACACCAGAGCCACCACGGCCGACGCAATAGAGTTAAACAACCTCCACAATCAGCCGGCGCCCTATGGTATGTATCTCCTGCAATCATAGTACGCAGTCTGACATGCTTCTCAGTCATCACAACCGACTATATACTACGAAAGTTCGCCGGATGCGCACCCTCTCTTATACTTCACCTACATCCCACCCATTTCCGCTTCGACCAGCAAGATGGCAACTTCGGCTACAACTCAGAGATGCGGTTTCTCTTGGAACATGTCAAGAATAAAACCGTACCCCATGAGATCCTGGAAGAGTTGTTCGGGAACGGCGTCAAATTCTATGACGGCTGTTTGATAGTCGAGATTCACAACCACCGAGCAGGAGCAGACGCAAATGCTGCAAGTGCTACAACTACAGCTGGAGGCAGCACACAAAAGCCATTTTCGATACACAACTACAATGTGCATATCACACCCTCACCCTATGTTCCGTACCCAGAGCAGAGCATGAAGGACACGTCGGGCAAAGCATCAGAGAAGCAACCCATGCCTGCACCAGACCAGCCAGCCTCGGCCATGCAAAAGAAGGCGTCGAAAACGCCAAAGGTCTTCACGACAGTCCTGTTTTCAACACAATCTTCACTGCTTGAGGAGATGAACATACTGGCACGAACCGAATATGAGAAGCCAGGAAAGAGGCTGCTCAACGGTGAACCCAGTAAGGACGGAGCGACGCCGACACCGCATCCACCCACGCCATTGGTATCGGTACCACCGACGCCTGCAAACGCCAAAGGATCCTCCAAACACCCTCAGATGATCCTGACAGAAGACAATGCACATGAATGGGAGGCCGAGGTTGTCAACCGAACTGCTCCACCACTATTTCTTGAGCCGGCTGCAGATCTTGCACATTCGCAACAATTGATCGAACAATGGACGCATCCTCTGCACTGCGCCTCCCCTCCTGCACCAAAAGCCCGTAAACGTACCTCGGCCGAGCTTGCAGCAGACGAAGCTCAAGCTGCTTCTGAAGAGCGGTTCATGCTGACCTTTGACGAGCGTCACGCGAGCTTGCTCGCAAGTGGGCTGGCAGGCGGTGCAGCAGAAACTGGGCATTCAGGCGGCAGCGGCGCTGGCACGTATGACTTCAAGCGATTCAAGACTTTGGAGAATGTACGCATGCACACAGCTGAAAAGGATCGGATCAAGAAAGAGCAAGAGGCACACCAAGCCGCCCTCAAGCGACAGCGACAGGAAGCTGAGCAAGCGAAGAAGAGGGAACGCGCTGAGCAAGATCGACAGATGCAGCAACAGTCACAGCAACGGCAGGCCCAGCAAGAAAATGTGGCCAGACAGCAACAGATGCAGCAGGTTCAACGGGCCGCTGCAGAACATGCTCAGTCCCAACAGCAGACCAATATCTCGACACCTGCCACGGCCAACCCTCAGCAGATCCCCATGTCCATGTCCATGCCGCAAGCCTCGCATCTGCAAGCTTCGCAGTCCGCTCAGATGTCGCCCATCAACAGGCAGCATACGCCAATGGCGACGTCGCCAGTCGTCAACGGCACGCCGATGACTTCGGTACCAATGACGAGCGTGCAAATGGCAACATCGTTATCGAACCAACCCGCTGGCAGTCCCGCTCGACCTCCATCAGCCATGCAACAGCATCACCAAGGTGTTGGCATGGTTCGACAGCAGAGCCAACAGCACCCAGGCAGCACGCAAGGAACACCTCAGGTGCAGAACACTCCAAGCATGTCCTCGGCCGTTCCAGTGGCTCGTCATCAAACGCCTACGCCGCGAGTAAACCACGGTAGCCCGGTGGCTGGTCATATGCATCACAGCACGCCGTCGATGATGCCCTCCCAGCTTGCGACGCCTGCTGGCCAGCATATCACACCTGAGCAGCGCCAACAATACATGCAGCACCAACGAATGGCGCGCACTTATTCGCAATTGCAACAAGGGGGGCAGCAAATCACCCCACAACAACAAAGTTTCCTCAACCAATTCCACATTCAACAGCAACAAATCCAGCAGCAACAACAACAGCAACAACGACTTGCACATGGCAATGCTGGAACACCTACGCCTCAAGGTGGAATGCAGCACAACAACTCTCAAGCCATGCAGATGCAGAACAGTCAAATGAATAACCAACAAATGCAACAGATGAACGGTCAACGCCAACACCCAAATTCGGCCATGGCGAATATTCACATGCAAATGGCAAATCTGAAGAATAACCTTCAGAATCAATACATGGCTGAAGCCAAGGCGAGACAGGCTCAGTTCTTGGCGAGATTCGGCGGCATGACACCCCCGCCAGAACAAATGCAGCAATTCTCAGCCTTGGAACAGACCCACAAGAATAACGCGGTGGTAGGGATTGATCAGAGGGTTCAATCTCTCGGGAAACAACTTGTAGCGCAAGCGCAGGAGAGACAACGAGCACAGAATTCACAAATGCAAGGTGCCGGTCAACAGATGGGCATGATGACCAATGGAGGACAGAATCAACAGATGATGCAGAACGGTCAGGGAATGCAGATGTCGAATTCGTCTGGAGGAAACATGATGGTCGGTCAGCAAAATACCGCCGCACAGCAGGCTTACATCATGAATATTCAGCAGCAAAGGCAGCAAATGGCTGCTCGACAACGACAGCTGAATATGGCGCAGATGGGTGCGCAGCAGGGTGGCCAGCCTCAGGGCATGATGAACGGGATGCCCAATGGTATGCCACACGCTTCGAATGGCAACATGGGTGGTCAGATGGGTATGGGTGGGGCACAGATGGGCATGGCACAGGGCAATATGGGAATGGGTGGTGGACAGATGCCGCAAGGAATGAATGGCATGCCCAACACGGCTAATATGAACCCTCAGCAGATGATGCAGTTGCAGCAGCAGATGATGGCTGCGAGGCAGCAGCAACAGATGAACATGGGTCAGAACGGCATGGGCGGCATGGGCGGAGGGATGATGTGATGGTCTACCGGCTCCTTTGAGAAGGGTTTTTTTCATTGGATTGGTTCGTCAGCGTCTTGTTTCCTGGGCATTACTTGGGCATCGCTTGGACTGATGCTACGATTATGGGCCGGCCTGTTTTGGTTTGGTTGGCTTTACCTAGGCATTACTCTGCTGTATCGGGTTGGCATTGTCGCGGTGTTTGGTCGGATTGGGTTTCAAGGCTTCAGTGGTATACCCCCCACCCGCATAAAGGAGGACGGGTCGGCGTGGACATGGAAAATGGAACTGGGTGCATGTTGCGAATTTCCTCCGCCGTTTGAAGAAGTAATTATGTAATTACAATCTTATTGTTATACTCGACGTATGTTGACGGTCCTTGATGTTGTACGGTGCGTTGGTCGTCGATATATCAGAATTGAATATTGCGGGTTTTCCAGTGAAATGCTTCAATTGTATGTTGTTAGTGTAATGGCGTTGAGGGTAAATAGAAACTACGATGCTCTATGATGACTTGTTGACGTTTTTATGGCGCCGATTAGTATGTTTGTGAAGCTAACGCGTTATACAGCAAGGGTAATGTTAAGATCAGATCAGCGATACCATGAGATTCTCCTCTCGTAAAAAGGGGCCAAAGAATATCCTCACCATCACATCTACGGAAATGTCCAATTCTCAACCACATTCAACCCCTGACCCGCAGGGAAGAGACTACTTCCTTTCCTCCCCCAACGAACACACGACCCTAGTCTTTTGACGACAATGGACTCCATCCCTCGCACCTGCTTCAACGGTGCCAGAACAAACCACATATCGTCAATGTCTTCCCAGGTCGTGAAGTACTTGTCATAACCATGGAAGGTCGTATCGCCGAGAGGTCCAGGGTAGAGCGTCAGATTGAGCGAGACGGATTTCAGGTGAGGGAGTTGAGACAAGGAAGAAACAATGTATCGAGCAGCCTGAGCTAGGGGATGTTTGCCATCCTGTAGCGTAGCATGAGCCGAAAAGGCAGATGCGGATGTTGTGCGGATTGGCCGAGCTGATGAAAAGCTCAGAGGCTTGATCTCGTGTAAGGTGAGGTTGAGGTGCAGTGTATGTGCGTGTCGTAAAATCGTAATATCTTGGAGCGAACCTTTTGAAACGCTGGCGAAAAGGGGAGGAAGAAACAGTTCAGATTGCCGTGAGGGTAACTCAGAATCGGAGGAGTTGGTCGAGGAGAAATCATCCCGAGCGAAAATGTCGATTTGTTCATCAAAGTATACTTTTGCGTCCTCGTGGGCGCTCCATCGTCGCATCATTTCTTTCCAAAGAGCATCGCCTTTTCGGACGTACTTAGGCCAGGTTAGTGGTAAAGGATCGACGTGGCGAATGCGAAGCTTTCCGTCCTTGGAAGTGAATTGAATTTTCGGTTCCCGCGGCCTAGGCAATCGAACAGGGTGGGGCTTCCGTGCAGCTCCAGCAGATCCCCAAGAAGTACCATAGCTATTCGATGGCGAAGCGCAGGAGGTATGCGATGAAAATGAAGTCGGAGAAATCGTGCCGTAAGCGCGACCGTGGAGCGACACCGAGATCTGCCAACACTTGTAAGTGCTCAGTCGAACAACTTGGATGATAAGAACTCACTTCGTCCAGAAGCAGGATATCGGCATGTTCACCAGCATCAAGGGTGATGAATCCACGAGAGCAATCAAGATAACCGGACCCACAATGCTCTAGAGGACTGAAGATGGACTCATCAGGGGCGTCGCAAGTAATGACATAATCATAGACCTTGTTCCGAATTTCCTCAGGCAGTCCCATGAATCTTTGTCGAAAAGTCATGCTCTCATATTTTCTGACTGCGGTCCTAATGCTGGGCGTTCTCTTGGTGAAACGGGGAACATGCTTGCCACTTTGGAGCAGATTTCCGACCGATCGGACGTCGATGGAGGCGGTTGTTTCTTCTTTGCGTAGAAGTGAAGCTGAGCGGATTGGAGGCCGCACCTGTTCCGGCGACTCGGGGCTACGATGCTTGTTTAAGCGGGCCTTCAGGAAATTCAAGCCTTTGGCGGGAGCTATTTTGGACGGGCTTCTTGGTGCAGACATTTCGCTGACGCTTGCGGGCCGCGTGCCGGGTGCTACTAAGTGTGAGATTGGGTTGTTCCGAGGTATTGTGGCTCGATGATTTTTGAGAAGATGTTGTTGTTCGAGCAAGGTCGAACGGCTCGTCAGATCTGCTTGACAAAGCAAGATCAAGAACCCCGACAATCGAGTGAATTGGGGTCGCAAATATGAGGGACCATCAACTCGGATTCCAAACGGTCTCTCCAGGCTTTCGGATATTTCGGAAGCTTTGTCATGACTCAAAACTTACCGCTTGAATGTTGGGGCAAGACAGGACCTCCCTGTGGTGACCATCCCTCGAAGTTGAGGCCATCATAGTTAAGAAAAGTGCGGCTTGAGCTTGCGCTCTGACTTTGCCCTATAGAAGGAATGTTGTAACCGAGGAGAGCCGCGTCCTCGCAGACACTACCGTGACTACGTCCAGTCCTGATTTCGGCTGGCATCGATCAGTCGATATATTCCTGAGAGTCTCACAACGTGTTGGCAGTGAAGCTAGGCCTCAGAAAAAGTCCGTCAATAGAATGCGTCGCAGATCAAAGAACAGGAGATGTTAAAGGCCAGGAGATTAGGCTGACTATAGGATTACGCGACAACGAAAACCAGAAACATACGACCCGAAGCCTGGAGATAGTCTTCACCAACCACCTGGC
Organism: Venturia effusa; assembly: GCA_007735645.1. Lineage (NCBI taxonomy): Eukaryota > Fungi > Ascomycota > Dothideomycetes > Venturiales > Venturiaceae > Venturia > Venturia effusa. Next base: position 1,352,565 of record CP042202.1, on the reverse strand, counting down.
GTTTCTTGCCAACTCATCAAGCAGTCTCTAGGCTGTTGCCATGCAGTGTATCTGCAGTGCAACGACGACCCTTGTTCCACAATTCCCATGCGCATGACCCATCTGTGCAGATGTCACGATAGGAAGAAGCGACTTGATATGTCGTTGCTTGTGAGCTTGCCTGACTAGACTATCTTTGAGCATGATTGCAGCGAAGGAGGGAGGCAAGATTGTGGCTTGGCTTGGACGTCTGGAGGTGAAGATGTCCAGGGTGTCAGATAGCGGTCCATACGGGAGTGATTGGCGAGTTGTTAGTCTGCTCGAAGATGCGCAGCGTCTCTACATGGTTTCGTGATTCGGTTTCAGGATGCGCATGAAGTGAGTGTCTGAGTCTGTCCATAGCAAGCAGGCAAGGGATGATCCCTTGCTTATCGATCGACTGCCTTGACTGAAGTTCTGCATGGCGAGAGTGGTATTCCAGATTGTTGATTGTTGGAGAGGAGAGGGAATTGTCGAGAGAGAGCCGCCCGGCGGGTAGCAGCCTGAGGTCGGTGAGAGGTACCTTACCGAGAGAATCTCACTCTGGTCACGTGCTGCGCACTCACGAGTCATGATGTCTCTCACCTCCATACTCGGGCTCGGTAATCGATGGTTCGCTCCACCAACGGAGAATACTGTGGACTTCCATTTCCTGCACTTGGCCGGGCTCTCGCGTCGCCTGAACTCCTACATTCTCTCCATCCGTCCCACCGCTCAGAGAACTGCCGTCGAGATCGCTCTTCCACAGCCCGGCCACGCCTAATGACTACTAACGCCCAAACCGACCTCGACGGAGAAGGCGACATAGTCATGTCCGACGGACCTCACGATTCCATTGCAACCTCTCCTTCCACGAACCCTTCCTCCTACGCTTCCTCACACCACGAAGACACGGATAATGACATGCCAACCACCACTACAACACCACGCGGTTCCGGAGCGGGTCTCCACAACATTCCAGATAAACAAGCACCACCAACGAAGCCAGAACTCTTTACTCTGCCTCGAGAGCTAAGGGAAAAGATATACACCTACGCTCTTTCTGCAACGCACACAATATCATGGCCGTCGCTCAGTCTGAGGACACACCTCTCACCTCAGCTGCTACGAACATGCAAGATGATCTATGCTGAAGCGTCACCCGTCCTATATTCTCAGAACCGCTTCCAGTTCACCCATCCCAGTGACGCGAACATGTTCCTCTACAACCACAATCCCGACCTCATTCGTCAAAACGTGAAGAAAATACTCCTAGTCATCCGAGACCCCCGCGACGTCAGGCACCTCTGGACTTACTGGCTAAGCTCCACAATGCCCACCCGCAGTCTCGCGTCCGACTATCCAAACCTTACTGACCTCGACATCCGTCTCCGTTCCGACCTCATCCGCACGCTCAACGGAGACCTCGTCGATCGATATAAACGGTGGCATGGTGATCGCGCGCTGAGGGATATCGACGGAGCGTTGAAACAGCAGACGATGGACAGTTGCCACGTCTCTGTCATCGCGCATACAAGGCTGGCTTCGACCGATCTCAGGTTGCTTGTCGAGGCCTTTCCCGAAGGCTCCAGTCCGAGCTCGGAAGCGCTGAGACGAGTGCCGAACCGAGAGAGGGGTGTCGTGTTCCGAAGCGGTTACTTGCGTATGGAGATCTGCAGAGTTCTTCTGGAGATTGAGGCTAGTGAAAGCACGAGAGTGGTTGGGCCTTGAGATGAGCTGGCTGTACGTAGCGCAGAAAAGGTCCTGCCAATGATGACGATTCGAGCGTTTCTTTTCGTCTTTACTATATAATCTGCATCTTTGGTGGAAAACTTGCGATGAAGACAATGTCTCTGCTTCGCATTCGTCGCCTTTAGGCATGTAGGTATTCACGAACGCGTCTCGAGATCGGAGAAGGAGGTTTCGTGGACTAACGACGCATGATCATCAACGGGCGCATGGCAGCTGGACGGTATGGGTACTATATCGGTTTGGTTTGGCGGAAACCATGGATGACACGGATCGAAGATATGTGTATAGTACATAGACGATACGATACATAGACGATACGATATGTGAGAAGAACGTTCCTCAATGGCGTCGCATGGATGTTCAGGTTTTGTACCAATGCCACCATCAGTTTCGTCTACCTTTCTCAATTGAATTTGGAGGTGGGAAAGGAAGAGCTTATGAGTTCTGGGGAGGTTGGCCAGGTTCTTGGGAGTTGGTCCTCGGCAAGTTGTCACATCCATTTGTCTCCACGTGATGAGAGGGAGCTGGTAAGTCTAAGCAAAAGGCTGGCCTTGATTTAAGGTTATTCATTGGAAAGCGGGCATGTGGCGTTTAGGAAGAGATCAAGAGATAGGGTCGCATTTGAGGAGCTACCTCCTAATTCTATTTCGCAGGTGCTAGGAGATAGTGAGAACGCAAGTCTACCGACATCAAAGGGCTTCGAATCAGCACCGGATCAGCTTTCATCGGACACTTGCACCTCCGACATCGATACCAGATTTTGGCGCGCGCCATGATCGCAAATCAATCAGACACGTCACCCAAGCGCTTTCAAAAAGGTCTCGAGGTAATTTCGATGAGCTTCTAGTTTGATAGAATATAAACCAGAAAACCCTGATCAATTGACTACACGAGAGGGGCTCGATGCGAGAACGGAACAGATAAGGCTGTTGAGTTGATATGAGAACAACAGGAAATTCAAGATCCCTAGGTAGATGAAGAACAACCGTCGTCCACCATCGTCAACCCTTCGACTCATCAAACGTCGTCCATCGCTTCGCAGAATTAATCACACCAAAACATCCGTACTCGCAGCTGCTCAGCGGACAATTCGCGTTGCCAGATTCGCTCCGTCTAGACATGTGTCTGGTTCGCAGCCGAAGCCTTGAGGGACTTGGAGAGACTCTTGCCGTATAGGACCGAGGTCACGGCAAAAAGGATACTGGACACAACAGTCAGCACAATGGCGTAGCATACGAGGAGTGGTGTTCGAAGCATCAACTCACACTTCAGCAGCGGACAATGCCAGAGCGGTATACAAGGTTGCATTGGCTGGTCGGACCCCTTTGCGGAATTCTGCGTCGAGTGTAAGCACATTGTTCGCGAATTGCGATGGATATGCGACACCCGTCACGTAATTGGGAGAGACCTGGTTCTTCATGGACCCGCCGGACAGACTGTGAGCGGTGTATGCCATAATTGCGAGAAAGACGGTAGTCCAGAACCACATGACGAGAGTGACTGTCTCGTACGCAAAGAAGAACAGGGATTTTCGAAGGCGAGTCAGCACAAACCAGGAGCCGACGTGTAGCAAAGTGGCAAGAGCCATGAGGAGCCCAATCGAGGCATACTGATTAAAAGTCGTCAGAAGTGGTGCAAATCAAAGATGTACACAGCGTGCATCACTTACAACAGGAATCCAGTGGCTGCCAAAACCCAACAGTCTCCCTCCCAACTCATCATGAACCGGTTCACCATCAAAGTCATTCGCCGCTCCTTCTACCTCATCCAGCAATTTGGTTGCCAACCTCGGATACACAACAAATGCGAAGTAAAGATGGTAGGCACATATACCACCAATGATGAGGGCGAGAAGTAGCTGGAGGATGCGAAGAGCGGTGGACGCCTTTGACATCGGGGCTGCAGAAAAACCGGCGCGTGGAAAATGCATGTCAAATCGAGTGATGCAGGCGGAGCACTCAAAGCTAAGAGGGAGGAGATGGAGGAAATGGACGTGATGGAACCCAAAGACGAGATCGATGAATGACGAGCTGTTGATGTTGATTGAAGTATGCTATTAAGATGTCGAGAGAAGTGAATGTTGATTTGAATAAAGAGAGGAGTGGGAGAGATCTTGAGGGGTCATTGTGTTGACCTTCAGGAAGGAGCTCCTGCTGCTTTCTGCGCGCAAAGGGAAGGAGCCAGTCAGACATATACTGACTGGCTGTGGTCGCTCCAGTCGAGGAAATCACGTCTGATACCAGTTGTTACCATCTCTTCCGAGGTGGAGACAAGTACAGGTAGGTGGCCGCTTCAACTTGGACGTAATCTTGGAGGTTGGACCGCCTTTGCTGAGCAAATCCTGAGCATGAGATGTGTCTTTCTTTCGACAGTCGGAGACGAGCTCGGGTGTCTTGGACTTGGATGAAAAGCATGCGAAGGGACAAGAAGTTCCTTTCGAATTGATTTTGGAATTATTCCTGGCCACATGAACAGACAGGCCCTTCCGTCCACGTTGAACCAACAGCATTCGTCTGTCGATGAGGCCGAGATCCAAGCACTTGTGGTACCATAAGTCCTGTAGCTCGAAGACATCGACCTATCGGCGATGGCATCACGTCTCGCGATGTGTCTCAAACAACACGAATCCGAGTCGTGATCACTCACAACAGACGGAAAGGAAACCGGCACGAGCAACACTTCTTAAACAAGTTCTAACTCGACTGCGATCTACAAAAGCCACAAAGAACAAGTCCACATCCCCTCTCCATCACCTAATACACCTCACTCCTATAGTCCTTTGACTCCTCATCGTAGAACACCAGAGCCCTAGCCTCAATGCTCCTCCTCGGCTCTGCGTCCTCGTATTCCATATCCTTGAACGCCGAATGTGGCACTCGTCCATAACAATGTCCCCCAATCTTGCTATCAAATTGCAGGAACATCAATACATCATCGGGTTTCTGAGCGTACTTGTAGTACCAATGATGCTTCGTGTTGACGCGGCAACCAAGCGTGGGGATACAGACACCGTCCTTCGTGTAGACGTTCAAAGTGAGGATGTTGTCTGGGTCTTGGGTGGTTAGGTCTGCGACTCCGAAGGGGTCCCGGAAGATTTGGCGGATGGGGCGCCATACCTGTTCCCTATTTGTCAGATTGGGTTGCATGAGTAAAGAAGGGGAGAGGGATATGTACGTTGATGATCTGGACACGCTTCTTGAAAAGCTCTTCTAGCTCTTCGGGTGGGCAGTTGTCCCGAATCACCTTCTCGACTCCGATGTTGTTTTGATCGACATGGACGCGGTAGTTTTGACCGTGCTTTTCATTGCTAGCTTTTTCTTCAAAAATTTTGCCGCGCGAGACGCGGCTCATCGTGTTGAAGACGTGGACTCTAGGAGCGCCAGTTCTGCGAAATGATCAGGTCCCACGCTGCCATGGCTATCATCTATGATTTGCTTACACTTTCTTGACGAGCTCTGCAACCTCTGCACGATAGATTTTCATGACTTTCTCCTCGTCCTCGAAGTCTTCCTCTTTGAGCGCGCTAGCGTGTTTGACGTAAGTGAACCCCTCCTTGTCTAGGGAGAAGTCTCCTCCACGGTCCGCGACATCTTCAATGGTGAAGGTGAGTTCTTTGCCAAACTCACGGTAGGTATTTGGATTAGAGCTGGACGGTAGGTTAGCTTGGAATGATAGTGATCAAAAAGGGGACTACGGCGAACCCAAACTTCTTGTCGGCGGCCTCGAATTGCTCCTCGGTGACGGAAGGGTCAACATAAGCAAGAGTCGTTGTAAGGTCGTGACGTGCCGATGCTCCGTTGCTCTGTAAAGGCTCGACTGGAGTATCGTTGAGACTGACAGGCTGCTGTTGCAGAGTAGAAGTGGCCATATCGACGTGTGTTGGTGGAAAGATGAAATCTGACTGGAAATATCAAGCAGTCGAGCACTTCGTCGTTACTTACAAGGCGAGAGTGGCGCCTGGCAGGAGGCGCTCTTCTATATACTCTCGCGTACTGGACACGGTCATGGTACTTCGCGTCTTGGAATCCGTCGTATCTTTGCCCCGCACGGAACCGGCGAGGCAGAAAGACCCCGGGCTTGCATAGGACTTGCAACTTCCCGAGCGCGTACAAGATCGAGCTCGCAAGAGATAGCACGATCCCTCATAGCTCGACCTCGATTGGAAACAAGGATACTCGGACCGTTAACCACGTGACAAGCCCAGCCACTTTGTCGATCAGGCAGTGACGGTGATGTATGACGAAGAAAAGCAAGCAGTCCAATCATTGGGACCCTGGTTCCGTGGACCGGTCTCATCGTGGAGAGTGCCACGATTTAATTCAGGCGCCGATGCGAATACGAAGGCCTATAGGACGGCCAGATCGGGTATCGTAGCAAACGAGGTTCGCCTTCTGAACACGAGATTGATACGGGAAGAAGTCCGAACCATCCCATTTGTGGACAACGCGATGGCTCTTATTGAGCCTAGACTCTGGGACAATGGAAACTTTCGTCGCATAATTTCCGTTGTCATCCGGCTTCCCGAGAAATCCTAGAAAGAGCGCCGGAAACCTCAAGCGCGGCTCAAATCTGGAGCGGAATTTGCAGACCACCTTGTGGCCGCGCCATAAGTTGTAAAGGTACTTGCAATCGAATGTGGCGTCCAATTTGTCTGTAAGAGGTGCCGAAAGCCGATGTTTTGCGAAAATTGATCAGTCTCTTGGCATATACTCAGTTCAAGCTCTAAAGAAATAGGGCATCAGATTTTTTTTTAACCATCGCTTGCATTGGAATTGTCTCGCCACAGAACCGCTAGTCTATAACATGATCAGTAGTGTTTCTGTCCTTACTGTCAACTAAGAGGACATGAGTCCGCCCTTGAGCAGCACTCGCTCCACCAGCGCCTCCCTTCCAAACCGCTGGTCCAGGGATGACATACTTCGAGCTGCTGGAGACTGGAGCATCGTGCATGGAATACTTGATGGCAGAATCTATGCACAATCAGCAAACAGCCAAGCCACGACGGGACTAGATACTCTACCAGAAGATTTGTATGCCCCAGGGAGCTTGAACAGAAACTCCTTGCCAGGAGTTGAAGTCCCTGATCCAGAGACCTTCAGCTGGGCACACTCAGGATAGAATTCGGCTGGGGCACGGGCGAGGTTCTATGGACATGAGGTCAGCATCTGGATGCTGTTCAATCATGGAACAGTCAACTTACGATGGTTTCGTGTCTGATCAAGTAGTTGCCAGCCTTAAGAGACGCGGGAATCTTGGTAGTGACCTGAAACCCCTTCTCCATCATTTCATTGGTACCCCATTTGCCATGTCCGATGGTACCAGAGATCAGTCCGGACTGAAAAATCTTGAACCACTCGCCCTGAGAAGGATCCGCCCACGTAGAGCAATCGCCTTTGCACGCGGCCATAGAGACTGTTATCGGACCTCCGGCGTGCGGCCAGGGATTGCCTTCTGCTTTGCTGTTCCAATGAGCAGTAACCGATTCTCCAGCAGCAATTGACGCCGATAGCCTCGCTGGGGAGCCGGGCTTGTTGCATGCAATGGCTTTCGAATTGGGATCATTGACTGGTCTGATCTCCGCCCATGCTCTTTGGATGCTGGAGCCCGGCTTGGTGGTCGTAAATCTGTCCTGTGCTTGCAGGCTCTTGACTCCATATCTTTCGAGTTTCAGTCTTTTCCTTCTGTCACAATGGGAGTCACTCACCCTGTGAATTTCTTGCCCTCAATCGTGTAGAACATAACGCCGCCGTGAGCAGAAACCGAAGCGGCGAGCAAAAGGGTCGAAGCTAAGAAGAGAGGTTGCATGATCGATTGTTAGCAGGTGTCAAGCGCCAGCAAAGTGTTGGACTTGACGCTCTTAACGATGAATCCTGTCGATTTCAATCAGGGGCATGTACATGATTCAGACACAAGCGCATCCCATGGAAGTTGAGCCTGCCGCATGGGAGTCTGTTAGTCAGTTTCGCGCTCGAAGTTCAATTCAGTCGAGTGCCGTAGGGCTATAAGACGGATTGAACCCCTTTCACCTTCTGGCCGCAGTACAAGATCCATTCTACCCACACATAGCCCACTGGTCCAGAATGGGTCGCTACGCTCGAGAATCGCTATTGGAATCGCTTTGAGTACCAAATCCCTTCTCTCCCAGCTCGTCCGGCGCAGGGTATTGTATGTGTAGAAGTGTCGGTTCTATGTTCAGATGCAACGGGTCAGTCTATACCAAACGCCTTAGGTGACGGATAGCATCGCAAATGCCCAGCTGATAAAGACGTGAGGCAGAATGGAGGAAGTTGTCAAATAGAGTGGTGTTCTGTTTTCTTAACATATCAAAGTAAGGCCATAATAAGAAAGCGGCAAATGCAGGCAGTAGTATATTTGCCTTTGCGAGCAAAGTTTGAGCTCGGGGCAACCAAATTCGCCACCAGCCGTCATTCGGGAGGCAATAGACAAGGTTTAGAACTCTCAGCATTATGAAGCGTGCGCGGTGAATGGTTGATTCAAGTTTGATGGTTTGTAGACGAGAGGAAGAGGGCGAGGAGGTGCCAGTGAGCGGATTCAGATTGCTGAATCGACGGCCCAGGGATGCACAAGGAGTCCGCACGTGATATTCACGTCATGTCGAATCGTCGATGCAACAACAGTAGATTTGAAGCAGCTCGATCGGAAACGAATTGTATTGATAAGACAACCTTTGCATGTTGTCGGAATTCTAGCAAGTCCGCAATATATAATACAATGAGCGCGCGGCAAAATCAGGTGATTGATTTCTGACATTTCAGGCTACTGAAATGACGGACTAGTCAAAATTCAACCTTGATAACCGAATCGTCGATGTTGAGACGAAGTACTTCGATTCAAAGTCAATCGCCAAAGCCACGATGTCTGAAGGAGCATTGCTCCAGAATCTCCCCAGCGATCTCTTGTATACTCCTCCGTGGCAACGACGAATCACTACTTCAACTTGATAGTGAAACCAAGGAAGGGTAGCGATGGCCCTCACTATACTGGTTTGAAGTAAACATTTTTTGAACTTAGAAACTGACAATACTCATGCGAAGATCGCGCTATCCAACTGTGCCTTCTGAGACGTTGCTTTACCATTCGGCAGCGACCATGGCCAGCCAGTCAACGGTGCATATCGACCCCTCTCCTCGCCAAAGCTTTCATGTTTACTGGCTCTCCGGACCTCAATCATGCAGCATGAACCTATCGCTAGGCGATGCAGATGCTGTTGAACGATGCATACTGCGAGCGAGACCCAGGCGAGTGGACGACACGTACCTCCTACGGGCCCCACCTTTTCTCTGGCATTTTTTGTCGGGACATACACACTGCTATATGAACGATTTTTTGAGATCTGGACAACCCAAGGGAAGTAGCTCAAGATGTATACGTCAGCCTTTCATCTCCTGGACAAAACTCAGGACTACCGCGGTGAGGGGCCCTTCCCTTTTTATTTTCCTGCTCGAAAAAATGAGGGGCCTCGGTTCGTCTTATTTTTCTCTCGCTTTCTGTCTCTGAGAAGCCTTAGCCTAAATTTGCTGGTCTTGTTCTGATTTTCTTTTCCCGGTTCCATGATATTCGACCCTGTATTGCTCCTGGATAATACCTACACTTGCTGGCCTTGGACTGACAACGATGGACCCTTGCCACATTCCCGGCCAACACGTCAATGAATAGTTTTCTATCTTCTAGTAGGGAGATGAAAAAGAAGGGCGATCCATATTCTAAGCGGTGTCTCCTCTACCACGCATGGAGACAAATCGAACGCTACGTCCATCCCTCGACAAACATCAACAGCACTCTTATCTGATGAAGAGCTTAGTGATCGAAGGTACGAAAGAATACGCGCGCACCTATCTGGCTCGAGAGTTTACTGATGGAAGACAAGAAAGAATACACCAGCGCAGCGGCTTCACCTGTTCCATATCCCTTCTGAAAATTCTTAACTCTAATTTATACCTCTGTCTTAAGACGAAGATGGAACAATTCCTGAAGAGAATCCTCTTCGAACTCCCTAGAAAATGTTCAGCATCGGGTTTAATTTGAAAATTGCCAAAGGCTCAACATGTTTCGCGGTCTTCTGAAGGCGAAAGGACAAGGAATTACTAAAGCCACTGTGCCAGCTCATGTTAGGACAAGGTGAATCTCGAGATGTGTAATGATTGAACAGCATATGGCATTTTTGTAGATTCTTGGCTTCATTTATCTGACCTTAAGCTGACTTGTTGGCTAGATAGTACGGGCAACTTCATGAGCCCCGATGCGCAATCACAGCAGCATGAAAGTGTTGTTCTCTTATCGATTGTCATGTCGATCAGTGGATCTCTGCTTAGGTCTAGATTGGCGACTGGCGGCCCGCTACATGCAATCATGTTGTCATTTCACCTGTTATCTTACGCCCGTGTCATTATTCTTCGTTCTCGAACTTTCACGGACATAAAAATTGCCACAACCCATCTCAATGGCATGTTTGGACGACGTCTATTTCAGCGAATCAGTATCACTACCTGACATCTTGAATTCCACATAAAAACGAGTCTGGCTTCGAGGCAAAGACAGACGATCGATGTGAATTGGACTGGCAACCTCAGTTTCAGCTTTCAAAGCCTTCTACCTCGCACCAAAGTCTCTGCATGTGATCCGGATGATGCTGAAATCAGTCGAATGTGGTTCACAACCCTCGTTCCGAAGAGGTCGAAAATAGCAAGCGGAACTGGCGATCCACGTGCCATCCCGTCCGCAAGCTACTCACTTTCTCGCCTTATCAGTAGCCTTGTCAAACTGCTTTCCGCGTCGTGATAACAATTGATTGTATCGCGGCCACAGCCAATAGATGCCTCGACAATTGTGGACCCGGTCCGATGGCGCCTTTGGTTCTCTGGGCCGCATGTATGCCACATGCCCTGCACCTGGCGGTTGGCACCCACCTGTATCGGATTCGGGCCAAAAATGTACAATCGTGCGCAATGATACGGGATACGATCATCGAAGAAGTGCCCGACATGGCAATCCTACCAGGACAGAACGATTTCCAGATTCTTTTCCCTAACGTGCTCTGGCACACGCTATTGATTATTTTTATTGCGATTGCTGTCAAACTAGTGTTCCATCGAGATGTCTTCACCTGCACCTGTCTTACCACAAGGCGCCGGCTATGGCGTTGTGGTGGGAATCGGATTTTTCTTTGCCATCCTCATGGCTGGAATTTCCATGCTACAGGTATGTATCACAAGATATATGACCCAAATCAGTCGCTGATTCCCTAAGAACAAATACACCCGATACAACACCAAAACCAGCGAGGAGTTTAACACAGCCAGCAGAAGCGTCAAAGCCGGTCTGATCGCCAGCGGTGTGGTCTCAGCGTGGACATGGGCAGCAACTCTTCTCCAAAGTTCAACAGTGGCCTATTCCTATGGCATCTCAGGGCCATTCTGGTACGCAGCAGGTGCGACGGTTCAGATTTTTATGTTCTCGGTTCTTGCCTGTAAAGTCAAGGAGAACGCGCCTCGATGCCATACTTTCCTCGAAATAGTGTATCATCGATATGGCGCAGTCACGCATATCATCTTCATCTGCTTTGCACTGGCCACGAATATTCTTGTTGCGAGTCAATTGCTGCTTGGTGGAAGCGCGGTCGTTACCGCCTTGACAGGCATGAATGTTTTCGCGGCCGCTTGGTTAATTCCACTTGGTGTTGCTGTTTATGTGGTCCTTGGCGGGCTGAGGGCGACGTTTCTTTGTAAGTTTGCCATATCCTCCCTGGTTGTTCAGGAGACTTGCTTGACAGGTTTAGATTTGCTTCGCCAAGGCTAACCAGATTTAGGCGACTACTCCCATACAATCATCGTAATGATCATCATTCTCTACTTCATGTTCAATGTCTACGCCACGAACGAGGAGATTGGGTCTCCAGCTCGAATGTACGAATTGCTGAAAGAAGCATCAGTCAAACGTCCTGTGGCAGGAAATCAGGACGGTTCTTATCTCACCATGAAGTCCAATTTTGGTCTCATCTTTGGCGTGATCCAGCTCTGCAGTGGAATGGGAACTGTTTTTCTCGATCAAGGATACTGGCAACGTGCCATCGCGAGTCGTCCTAGCACAGCTGTCAAAGCTTACATCCTCGGAGGTATGGAAGTCCGCTTGCCTTGATCGCTGAACCAGGCTGCTGACCAATTTTGCAGGATTCGCTTGGTTTGCCATCCCGTTTGGATTCGCGACGACCCTTGGGCTCGCTGCCGTTGCGCTCACAGACAATCCTAAGTTCCCAACTTATCCCGATGCCATGACTGCAAGCCAAGTCTCTTCCGGTCTCTCAGCACCTTTTGGCGCAGCAGCACTTCTCGGGAAAAATGGTGCTATCGCTCTTTTGATCACTCTCTTCATGGCTGTGACTTCATCTTCTAGTTCTGAGCTCATTGCTGTATCCTCGATCTTGACATTCGACGTTTACAAAACCTACGTGAAGCCAAAAGCGACTCCCGAGGAGCTGATCATGGTTTCCCATATCATGATCTGTGTGTTTGCTGTAGTCATGGCTGGATTCGCGTGTATCTGGCAAGCTGTAGGTATTGATCTTGGTTGGCTATTCCTGGTCATGGGTCTTATCATAGGTGGCGCCGTCTTCCCGGCAGCTTTCACGATCACTTGGAAGGGACAGACGAAGGCTGGTGCCATCTCCGGATGTATCGTCGGACTCATCGCTGGTATCGCAGCCTGGCTCGCTGAGGCACAAGTCCATTTCGGAGAACTCACCGTTGCGTCAACAGGTGCCTCATATCCCACACTGGCTGGGAATATGGCAGCTCTCTTCACTGGGCTCATCGTCACCGTCGTGGTCTCCTACATCAAACCTGATAACTTCGACTGGGAAGCCACACGCGCCATCAACGTCAAATCAACGCCAGGTACGCCAGCTGGCGAGATCATCAGTGGCATCCCAACACAATCCGAAACCTCATCGGCCTCCGGAAAAGCCAACATAGACGAGGAGAAGCAACTTTCAACTTCACCCCTAGCACACCCAGCATCAACTTACCCACCAAAAACACAACTTTCTCACGACACCCTCCCCTCCACAATCCACGAAGACAAAGAAATGGCCCAAGACGACGCCTACCTCGAAAACCCGCAAGCCCTCCGCCGTGCGTTCGTCCTCGCCGTCATCTCCTCCGTCCTGCTCTCCTTCGTGATGTGCTTCCTCATTCCTATCCCGATGTTCTTGAGCCATTATATCTACTCCAAGGGCTTCTTTGAGTTCTATGTTGTCATCAGTTTCATCTGGGTTTTTGCGGCGCTGTTCATTTGTGGGATCTTGCCGGTGTGGGAGACGAGAGAATTTTGGGGGGATTTGTGGAGGCAGATTGTCAAAGGAAAGGGAAAGGAGAAGTGAGAGAAGTGAGAGAAGTGAGAGAAGTGAGAGAAGTGAGAGAAGTGAGAGAAGTGAGAGAAGTGAGAGAAGTGAGAGAAGTGAGAGAAGTGAGAGAAGTGAGAGAAGTGAGAGAAGTGAGAGAAGTGAGAGAAGTGAGAGAAGTGAGAGAAGTGAGAGAAGTGAGAGAAGTGAGAGAAGTGAGAGAAGTGAGAGAAGTGAGAGAAGTGAGAGAAGTGAGAGAAGTGAGAGTTGATCATGGGTTGGGGTCAGAGTAGGGAGGAATAGAGGATATGATGACTATTAGATTCCAAACATTGTTCTGGTTCGATCTATTCCAGGTCGCGGCTTACAGACACCCCGTTGATCCCCAGCATTGACGCTGTAGGAAAAAATATTCTTCGGGTATTTGTCTAGATGTCGCCTTCAGGTACTGGTCCAAGAGCAATCGTTCTTGTGCTCGCTTGATCTCGCTCACTGTGATATTTGCGCAACATCTCGTCGCCAAGCTGTTTGACAATGCCGAACAGACCGTTGTGACTTTCCAAGTTGCAACGCGAGAGCTCGTGTGTCGTCCTCACGTTGCAGGAACAAGGACTGCCGGCAAACTTGTATCGATCTGGAGAAAGATCAGCATAATTCGATACGAGCTTTTAATGTGGGGGTCCCTGCAGGAACGGCAGAACTTACCTTCCATCTTCTCAAACTTCATGCTCACCCGCCTCAAATTCGGCCACACCTTCTCGCCTTCCTTCCTCTGCCACTCTCCTACCTTGGCAACATCCCATGCCGCCAGGCTCTCAGCATCCCATCTTTGTGCCCTCAGAATCCCACCCCGATCTTGTTCAACACAACTGGTTCTGCAAGAACTGTGTGAGTTATAACACTCACAACGCTCTCGCTTAACAGCCGTGTTGTGATCGATTTCCACCGCGACGATAGAAAGCTTAGCAACTGCATCTCGACCTTTGAGAAACATGACTAGAAGTGGCTTCGGAGGTTTGCGATGCAGACGAGCGATACCAGATGATGTGCTGGAAGGGTTAGCTGTTGCAGTTTTGATGGTGCTGACGGTCGGGGCTAAAGAGCTGTAGGAGCGGGTGCTCATCGTGCTCATCACTGAAGGACTGTCGCGTGTGGGGCGTATTGAAGTCGCAAAGATGTGTTGACTGGGAGGAGGGGGTGGCGACCGGGAAGATAGTGAAGCAGTCGAGTCATGCTCGATAATTTGGGAAGGCGACGAACGATGCGGCAAGGGCTTTCTAGTGACGGTTGGCACTACATTGTTAAAAAGGTGTGGAACGGCAAGATTGGAATTCAATGGTGATGAAGCGGTCGAATAAGCAGCTGAGTTCAACGGTGATGAAGTGTCTGAGCGAGTGCTGAGATCAGGCTGATGGTATGAAGACGTATCGTCCGACCAAGCTATCATATATTGCTGAAAATTTGGGTGAAGTCCGGGAGACGAGCTGTCCAAATTTTCCGGCGCATACGATCGACCATAGAGACCCGGAGTCAAGTTCCCTGGCTCGGGAGCCGCATACAATTGGCCTTGAGAACCTAAAACAGGATTGTTTGAGTCAAGCCTTGATTGATCCACAGAGCTGGTAGGCAAAGCGGGATTCTGATGGATAGCAAATCCGTGACTCTGCGACCTCGTGGTGCCGTGTTGAAGGGGCGCATAGTATGAAGGGATGGGCGATGCATTCGGGCTCGTTGCAGGCAGAGTCCACGGAGCGTCGGTGTTCAGATCAAGTAATCCAGCATCTTGGTGAGACACGGCCAGATTTTCTGTAGGAAGTTCGAAAGGACCAGTGGATTCTCCTCCGATCTCGTGGACCGTCTTGAAACCGATGTGGACTCTTGCTGTCGTTCTTTGAGGCGATGCTGGGGGCGAAGTTGCGGCGGAACTCGAGTAGTCCGATGATCCGGTAGTGCTCGTGCTTCGTTTGCTATGGCTATTCAATGACGCTCTCGCCCCTTCCGACCCGCGCCTTAGACCAGGAATCCATTTACGAATGGAACCGGGGCGATTGACTGGGGCCTCTTGTTGCGCCGACCGCTTTGAATGAACGGAGGCTTGAGTAGGATGTGGATGTTCAGATCTAGCGGAAACAGAGGCCTTTGAACTTGGCACGTTGTTTACGGGAGTGAATGGTTGGGGCAACCAAAGCTGGATGCGTCCGTGCTCTTCCAATGGCTCGGATCTGCCGGCGATAAAAAAGCTGACTCTGACCATAGCCTGGTCGTATCGTTGGTGCACTTTGTAACCAGTCAGCAAATGTTGAAGGCGAAGGACCTGCTTGTGTTCCACAAATGACGGATTCAATTGGCTCGAGCCGGTATGGAGCAGAACTTCGAAAGGTCTTGGTCTGGATGACGGTATTGCGTACAGCGGGGTGAGCTGGATAGTATTAAGGTCAATGTCCATTTTGATTTCACCTAGCGGATTGGCAGGGTCAGACTCATTCGCGACTGACTCCACGAGACGGAACTTGGTAGGTTCCATTCGAGACACGGTTAAATGTCGTTTGAGGGACTCTTGAGGGATAGGCAATGAGACCCTGAATACTTCCTCCATGTCGGTGTCTTGTAGAGGAGACATGAGAGTCAAGACCTCTTCTTTTTTTGACTTGATCTGCATAGCTCCGTCGAGTTCGCTCAGAAGGCTGGCAAGGTCAGGGGTAATCAGTTGTTGTTGTGATGACGAATCAAAGCGGTGACACTCCATGCGCAACTGGTCCCACAGCTCAATCGTAAGTGCAGGCCACAGAGAAGTTTGATCCATCCACTTCATTTCATCACTCTCCTGAAGCTGTTTCATGATCAAGAAACAGCGAAGAAGATTGATGTATTGTTTGGCTGACGGGGTTCTATCGTCTAAAAAAGACCCGCCGGCAAAACTTCTGGTACTTTGTTCAAAGCAGCTTAGGAATTTCTCCACAGAAGCGTGCATAATCATTCCACTAGACATTCGAGAGTCGGGTCTGTATTGTTGCTTTATGGTCGCCTGGATCTTGCTCTCGATCTCCAGTGGAACAATAAGCGGAACGGGTCGAGGTTGCCAATACTCCACCACGGCTTGCTCGATGCCGGCGACAAGCAGCGCTTGCATTGGGAAAGAAGAAGCTACTTGTCCATAGTCACTCGGGGACTTCTGGGTGCCAAATTCGAGCCGAATGTCCGAGAACAATTTGATTTCCAGCGGCTTCACAAGAATGGATGATCTATGATTGTGCGCCCTGACGCGCTTCTGCAGCTCATCGACCTCAAAACGAACAATCGTGAGCTGTTCGGGATTTAAAATCGAATTTTGACATTTTCGGTCACCTCGGAGCGTGCCGACGACCAGAGTTTGGCATTCATCAAGCGTGTTTTTGAAGGGGCCAATTATCTCGTGTAGGGAAGAGAGATCCCAATCTTTTTGAGCTGGAAATCCGCGAAATCGTGGCGAGCGAATTGCATGCTGCTGATACTGAAGCCGAGCGTTTTCAACAACACGAACAATGTTGCTGAGGTTTTGAGCAAAGCTCTGGATCTCATTGCCAAAGTCAACAAATTCCGGTCCTGAGACGACTGGTCAGCTGTTGAGGCGGCATGTGAGAATTGCAATCAAGTCGAGACGGCCTCCAGCAACCCCTGGTGTAGATGAACATACTTGAATGTTGATTCTGGGCCCATCCAAGATCGTACACTCTCCATGCTGCTTCAATGGCCTCGAAAAAACCAGCAAGAGGACCGTCGGTGGCCATAACGCGATTATACTGATATCAATCGACAATCGCTTATAGCGGTCGACATGCGAAGCGAGTGGACTGTCAAGGACTTGCTGAGTATATCATGCCAAGCGTCTTTGGAGGACCGGCGCTACCCATCTCACAGGTGTGGAAGGCATACGAATAGTCTTCGGAGGGCTTGCCATTGACCCTATCAACGGAAGCAGGGCGTGAAAAGTGCATGATGGCTTGGTGCAGGTGGTGTGTTGATGCAGAAAGTCAGGCCACCAGTCGGCGACGATGGAATCTGGATTGAAGCCTGAGGCCTCGCCAAGACTCCAAGCGAGACCTCGATATACTTGCACTCCTAATGGAAGATACCTCTGAACTACATCTTCAAGGGCCGTCAACAACAAATTGCTTGCCACGTCAATAACGAAAAGTTCCCTTCACTGTGAGGTTGTGCACCGTTCCTCTCACAGAGTGACCATTATGCTATCCAGTGTCTGTTCTTCCGGGAGCTCGAGAAGAAGTGGCCGTTCTCGCCCAAGCCATGGATGCAGCCACACGATAAGCTGTTGAAGAAATGCTAACAAACCGGGCGACAAAGGTGCTGAGAGGTGCATATTAACAATGAATCGCCTGATTCTCCACCTACCACGCAAAGTGATGCAGACACGAATGGGGGACGGCCCTGTAAGCCTTTTCAGCCAGGTTTGACCCAAGGCGGAGAACGGTCTTGTACAACAGTGGTGATCACCCTTCAGATGGCTGAAGACATGGTTTTGGTTGGCATTTGGAGAAATACGGGAATCCACGAAAATTCACACAAGGCGCATCGCACTGCATGCACTGCGCCGCCACCAAATCATGCGGATCGGCATGTGGTCTATGAATTCTACAGCCTTGCCTGGCCATCATGTCTTTCTCAGCCTCCGCTGGTTTCGCGCTGGAGGACCTCACCAGTTCATCTCTCCATTTCGGATGCCATGGAGCAACGCACGACCGCCTCTCAAACGCAGTCGCCGTCTTATTCGCAGTCGCAATCTCAATCCCAATCGCGGACGGATGTCCCAACTGTAACAGCCGATGATGTCAGTAGCATTGATGATGCGGTGTTTGATATCAGGCCCGAAAACATCCCAAACACGATCATTACCAAAGCTCCCGCAAAGCAGTTCAGGCTCGGAACATGGACAGTAATTGGACTTGTGATCAATCGCATGATAGGTGAAAAAATTGTATCCTGGGTTCTTGAATCGCAATTCTAATCAATCCTAGGCACCGGCATTTTCAATTCCCCTTCGACTGTCATCAAGGGGACGGGAAGTGTAGGTGCTGCTCTGCTTTTCTGGTTCGCTGGGGCATTATTCACAATTGCGGGTACATGTCTCATCATTGAGTTCGGATTGACAATTCCACGCTACGTCCTCGACGGCATTGAGCAAGGAATTCCAAGGAGTGGGGGAACTCTAAACTACCTGCAATACGTCTTTCCGTACCCGGCCTACCGTTCTGGATCCGTTCTTCTGGTGACTTGTGTCTTCGGCGCTGCTTTCATCATTATGGGGAACGAAGGCGCCGGGAATAGTCTGGGCTTCGGCATCCGCATTGTTCAAGCTGCAGGTCACGAGCCTGCCGATTACGACGCGACAGTCAGGGGAATCGCTGTTGCTGTTGCGACTCTCACTTGCCTCATCCACACGTTTTCAAGGAGAGGCGGTATCTGGTTGGGAAATCTCTTCGCCTTGATCAAGGTACTCCTCTTGACGCTGATGGTAATCCTCGGATTTTGCGCTTGGGGAGGAGCCTTCAAGACCAAGAACTATGTTTCAGAGAACATGGCTGTACAGAATGCTTTCGCCAAACCGGCAACTGAGCCCTTCGGTTATGTCAGTGCTTTCTTGTCAATAATCTTTGCGTGGACAGGATTCGACCAACCTACCTACGTGAGTAAGAACGTCTCTATGATCCTGACTAGCACTGATGTCGTCAGGTTCTTGGAGAAATTGGCACTCCTCGCAAGACTTTTCCTCGAGGCACCGGGATCGGTGTCGCTATTGTTGTCGTTCTGTATATGCTCGTTAACGTGGCTTATGTGGGTATATCCACCTTACATTTACGGCTCCGCTGAACATTCGACAGATGATTGTTGTCCCAAAGGAGCTTCAATTGACAAGCGAGACCGGAGTTGCCAGTGAATTCTTCAAAGCCACCCTGAGCCATGTTGGTTCCGGCAAAACAGACCCGGTACGCATTTTGGCAGCGTTCATGGCTATATCGAGCTTCGGCAATATCATGGTGATGACTTTCGTCGCAGCAAGAGGTATACGACTTTCCCTTATCCGCATTATTGAGGCCCAGGCTTCCCCTTGTTCTGCACTCAGACGTCGAGCTATTCTAATGAACCTACAGTGAAGCAAGAAATAGCCAAGTCAGGTATTCTTCCATTTGCCAAGTTCTTTGGCCAGACCAAAGACTTGTCTCTCGGCCGCCTGCTCTCCCACATCCAACGAAAAGACAAATCGTTCGCACATAAACATCTCCACTTTCTCCTGAAGCAAACCTGGATGACGCCTTCACATCACACACAAGAAACGCCCTTTGGTGCTCTCTTTCTCCATTGGTTCACTACCATCGTCATGCTCCTTGTCACTATAAGCCTCAAGCCTCGGGATGCATATGGTTTCCTCGTGGATGTGTACTCGTACACCGTCGTCTGCTTCTTCAGCGCACTGCTTGGCATCGGCATGCTCAAACTCCGCTCCAGCGCAAAACAACAATGGCGCAAAAAGTCACCAACGAATCCCTTCCTCAGTATAATATCCGCCATGATCTTCCTGGTAGGAAGCGCATACCCCCTCGTTGCCGCCTGGGTTCCTCCAACAGGAAAATATAAAATCAATCTCACTGTACCCTGGTTCACCACGCCGACGGTCGCGGTTAGCATTCTAGGTTTTGGTGTGCTCTGGTATGGTGGCTTTGTGCTGCACGCGCGTAGAAGATCGAGGAGGGAGGGGTTGGAGTTCCAGGTGAAGAAAGTACCGGAGTTTGATAGGGATGGTGGGGATGACGGATTGCCCGTGCAGGTTCATGAAACGGTGTATATGGCGTGGGCGGCCAAGGAGGCGAGGAACACAGTCAGGGAGGTGGAGAGTAGGAGTTCTTACGAGAGTTTTTAGTTTGAGTCGTATTTCGGGGTTCGATGGGTCTTCGGACCAAAAGCGTTGCTCTACCATCCCGCCGTCCTGGTTTATCAGCGTTCATTGATGGAGAGTAGTCATCTGAGATCGCAAACGTCTATTCGTGATCACATCCGATTCAAGTACTACTGTGATGGTAATGGTTCTCGCCTCGGCCATCACTGGCTGCGTGCTGGGTCATGATTCAAGTCACGTGCCAGGCAACATGTCGCAAATTGGCCTTATAAACGTTTTTGCAATGCGCGTTGATCATATCGCATCATTAATGATAATCTTCTTCTATTGACTCTGTGTGGGAGGAATTGGCGGATGGTGGTATACCTGCCCTTGGTCGTGGAGGTGATGGCGTTCTGTTCTTTAATGAGGATGGGAAGACGTCGGGATTTGACTTGGAAAATCCTGTCTGTCGACGCTGTTATGTATCAGATTGGAACTGTTTTACTGAATTTGCGCGTCGTCGGCATTGAACGATGATCACGAAGTCGGTCATTCTTGTATGCGTATATATCTGATAAAATTCATGTCAATCATTATTGCGTGAGAGTAAGACGTCGCCTTCCAGTCAGGTAGAAAGAACCAGTACACTAGAACCAGGAATTAAGTCGAAAAACAGATAGACTACTCCTAATATCCCCCTATCCACGCATTCAAGCTGGAAGTTTCTTCGCGAAATTGATCACAACTGGTCGGACAGGGACCAGAGTTGCTACGGAAATGTGTGGCCAGCCCGAACCGTTGAAAATGAGGTTGACGGTCTGAGAGTACTGGATCTGCGTAGCCTCAACCTGATACCTTCCTGCCTCCACCACTCTGTCTGCAGGGAAGACAAAGGTCGGCACCGTGCCCTTCACCAGCTTTCCCTTCTCCTCAGGCTCCAGTGGCGGCATAGAGACTGAAGGCTTATTATCTTTGTCCATGACAACATTGCCATTGACATCAAGTTTGGGCTGGAACTTCTCCTTTACATTGACGGTATAGACAACGGTAGAGATCCAGAAAGTCGATGAGACCTTGCCTGTCCTTGCATTGGGGCCTTCTCCTGTGGTACCGTCAAGCTGCGCGATGTTAGAAGTTCCAATGGCTGGGGCGGTGGCTGCTGATTTTTTCGCTTCGTCCATCTTCTTGGTGCTGATAGCAGAAGCCTCGTTAGGATCGCAGAGCTGCATAGCTTTGGTCACTGCATCCTTCGCTTGCAAGAGCGCTTGTTTCACCTCGTTGGATGTTTTGGTGTCATTGATTTGCTTGTCCATATCGGCGACAGCAATTTTTGTGGCATTCATCGCAGCCCTTGCGGCCATATGTGGGCATGCTTGTTTGTCGAGGGGCTGGGTGGGGGTGGTGGCAACAGTGAAAGTGATGACCTGGCTGAAGATCTTACCCGCATTATGGTTTCTGATGAGCTCGTTGGGGTCCTGAACCATCTTCTTGGTTATGGATTCGACTGGGGTTTTGGAGTCCAGAAATGGTTGCATATTCTGGGGAAGTCTTGTCGCCTCTGCATTTTGAAGGTTAAATTGGTTGTTCTCAAAGGCATCAATCGGACCAGTGCTGTCGAGTTCAAATGGTGCGGAAGCAGTCGAAGAGAAGGCTGGGATGTCTGGCCGCAATCTGCCATCGAATTTGACGTCGCCTGGCTTGAAAACATCGACCTTAGTCGCTTTAGCGCCCTGTGCATTGATGGTTGTGCCATGAGGGATTGACGCCATGCGACTAATGGTTGGCTCTTTCGAGACTGGCATTGAATTTGGCACTTGAATGAGAAGACCAGGCTCAAAATGAATGTCTGAAATCAACTTTTGCAACCCTTTGTCAGTGCTTTTTCCCAGACTATCCACTGGAACCCGTGTCCCATTATTTGGATTGGTCACGTCTCTCACAATCTGAGTGTAGGGTATTCCCCGAATAACGACATCGTTTTTTGCCGAAGCAACGCGGTTTGGTACCGCGCCGAGATCAGCCCTCGGAAAGGTCCAGAGCTCGTGCGTAAGATTGAGTTCCAGAAGATCAGGCTGAAGACTACCACCCGCGGGAATCGTGAACAAAGGTTTCTGATCCTTGCTCTTCGCTTTCGCATCTTCGTTCTTGTCACTGTGGGGACGAAAAATGAGGTTAAAGCCCGGCCCCGAGTAGGCGCCTATGAGGCGGGAAATGGCGTCTCCGTAGTCTTCAACATTTCGAAGAGGAAAGCGAACAGGGCTCACGAGTGGAGGAAGCTTTTCTTCTGGTTTCGAGGCAACGGACCCTGGTACAAGGCCTCGATCGGCGGCTTCGAGGAAGAAATCATCGGGAAGAGTGATCCCTGGAACACCGGCGATGGGAAGGAGAGGTGAAATACCCTTGGGGTTGTCGTAGGTCGCCATTACGTGGCCGGAATTATCGAGTCAGGGGATTGTAAGAAGGATTGTGAATGGAGGGTGCAGATGAACAGAAAACGAAGTCTGGTGTATCGTCGTAAATGCTTTTACTGGCCAGAGAAAACATGTTCACTGAGGTCGTTCAGGGTACTATATACAGTGCGGAAGTTCAGCTTGCGTCTGCACCACCAATTAGAGTCTACTGATTAGTTTGCTCTGGAGCGTGGACTGACAAGTTGACAGAACAACGAACGACATCAGATTCTCAAGGCTGACATACAGACCGCTCGAGTCAGCTCTCGTTCTGGTTGTCAAACCCGACCCTCTGAACAAAGTGTCGCCTTCTGGGTCGGTGTCGGCTGGTCTTGACGACTTGCAAACTTCTTTGACGCCATGCAGACGTCAAACTGGAGCAGCTGAAATGCAGAAGTTCGAATATGGAAATGGAGCTGAGAGCGAAGACTCAGATGACAAGGTTGAGTTGTTGATAGTATCCCTGTCGAGAAAGACTTGGGCAGGAGCGGCCTGCTTGACGCTCAGCCAGCTCGTTTTGAAGCAGCCGAGATGCGGTCCGGACAAGCTGCTTTGCCTGATGAGGAGATTCTGATATCTGAAGGATCTGAATGATTGTGGTGAGGACAATCACGTGCAGGCAGCTGTTTTTCTCAAACTCAATGCATCCCTGAATTGTCTCATCATGTCTTCCTCGTATCATTCATGCCATCCACCATGAAGATCCATCGCATTCGCCATCTCTCTGTACAAGACCGAGGCCTCGACCAGTCCTGTGCGCCACGTACGAACCACGAACAGCCCATTCGCGAATGTGTCGTTGGTCGGAAGCTCTCTTGCAGAAGAAGCTGCATCCAAGTCCTCAGCTCGCGGGCGCGTGCATGCGCCATCTCAAGTCCAGCTTCGTTTGAGAGAGAAGCTTGGTGCGATTGCGGTTCCGATGGCATCGAAATGGAAAAGTATGGCGTGTAGCCAAGAATGTGAATTTTTCCCGATGGAGCCAATGAATGTTGTCGAGTAGAAGAGTTGGTCACGTTCTTGGCGACCCCGCCCCCCAGAAGTACGCCACCATACCAACAACAACGCGCATGAGAAGTCCACTAATGCAGCTGCAGCCTTATCAACGACAAAGCTTCAACTCTGTCTTCGGCTTCGGCTTAAGTCTTGCTGCAGGGTCCCAGATCGCAGCTGAACATAGTTGCGAGTGATCTCCGCACATGTTCACATTGCCTCATTCTAGCTCGCAAAAGTGGCAGTCTACACCATGCGGTTTTTGGACCACGCTGCCTCGCGAGGTGTATCATTTGCTAGGAGCCAAGTCCTTCGGGTTTCAGGCTGAAGAGAGGTCGCCCACGCCATTCCAGCTCATACCGCTGCTAGGTATGCTGTACACCGCTGAAGATTTGTTCGATATGCTCGTCCAGCCGCACAGCTGTTATTTGTCTTTCTCTCAGTTTCTGCATAAATCGAGGAGCTTTACCTATCCGCTCTTCCAATTCCATCCTCTGTCAATGGTACTGCTAGATTTGTATCACAATTGATTGATCCTTTCGTTTCGCCACTGAGCATCACTTTCCGAGCAACTTCTTTCAATGGCACCTGGAAATGCTTGGCACTTCCCTGCCAACGCTGACGCTCTCGCAAACTATGACTCTATGCGCAGTCCAGTCTTCCCGGTTGACCCAAGGACACCAAAATCCGTCTTCAATGCGATTGCCATTTTCATCGGCAACCAATACACAGGCGGTAATTCTGCGGGCAACCTGCTCCAAACTGATAGCTTCTTGAACTGGCGGACAACCAATACCCCTTGGACGAGTGTCCCTCTGACATTTGACAAGCAAGTTGGGAACAACAAATACTTTCGCGCCAACATCCCACTTGCGAATCTTGATCTGGGAACACAGGTACAATACTACTCCTCTCTCATCTATTCTGATCAGGATCCGACCTATTTGGGAGTTGCGGAGGACGACCCTTCAGGCCGGATTTCAGCAAGGTTCTCCAGAGAAGATCTGGCTTTGGCCCGACCTTTCATCTTCACCATCGCAATGCAAGCGGAACAGAAACAATTCGCCTATTCAGTCGATCGACGGACAGAGCGTGGTGAATGGAGCAATGTCTTTCCCTTGCCAAACGTCGCAGCCCATGCATCTCTACTGCGCACCGGCAAAATACTTATATGGGGCAGGAGAGGGATTCCGACTAGATCAGATGAAAAAGAACAGTCAATGAACACCCTTCGCGCCGAGAAGGACGAGAGAAGCCCCGCAACATGTACACCGTTTCTTCTCCACCCCCCAGTCACGAAGGATGGCCAGACAAACGCAAAATGGGACATGGCTAAAGCGCCCTTCATATCCGATGGCTTGATGGTGAACGCGAATCTACCAAAGTTTGGAGGCAAGACGAAAGTCGATCTGCCCAAGGTCGACGGTAGGACAAACGCAAATCTGTTCTGTTCGGGTCACACCTTCCTGCCAAACGGAGATCTCATGGTAGCGGGCGGCCATCTCAAGGACTCTTGGGGCCTTGACCAGTCGTGTATATACGAAATCCCTAAGCCTACACAAGGGGTAAGTCCATTCTCTTCTACATACCCTGTTTTGGCCATGTGCCATCGGCAATCAATAACTACACTTCACGTTCTTTAAAGATTTCGACATTGCGAAGATTTCACTCAGGTCTCAAGTACTCACAGCTATAATCAGGGTACCAACGTCAACGTTACAGCAACCGTTGAAGGTGACTGGAAAGCCGTCCCTGCCAAATCAGATGGCTCTGTCATGGGAAGTGGACGGTGGTATCCCACAGTGACGGTGATTCCTAGTGGCGTTCCACTCGTGGCATCTGGCAGCGATCGAAATGGAAACATCAACGATCAACAAATTATGAACAATAACGTTTTCACGAGCTTGGATCCAGATGGCCAGATTTTCGACCTCTATCCACGGATGCACGTGGCTTCGTCAGGCGTGATTTACATAGTCTCGCTGAACGACATCTATTATCTGGACTTGAGTAAAAGCCGCAAATGGCAAATGCTCAAAGCGGGTCGCCCACTGAAAGATTATGGATGCTCAGTCATGTACGACAAGGACAGGTTGATATATATAGGCGGTGGCAATCCTCCCTCTGCAGCCACTGACACACTTGATCTAAGCGACACAAAAACTGTCGCGTGGAAGCCAGCTGATCCGATGATTTTCCGCAGACGTCAACACAATGCGACCGTGTTGCCTGATGGAACCATATTCGTCACTGGAGGCACTCGTGGTGATGGAACAGGAGCAACCAAGTTCGCGGATGATGTGAGATTTAATGATCTCCAGCGAGGTCGTCCCGTCCATGCGGCGGAGCTCTGGAATCCTGAGAACGTGACAGGTAAGCAATGGACAAGAATGGCCTCTGAGCAAGTTGATCGCTGTTATCACTCGATAGCATTGCTCCTACCTGATGGCCGAGTCCTGAGTGCGGGTGGAGGCGAATTTCAATTGGGCTCGGGCGAACTACCAGATCCAAACGATCCTCGAGACTCTCATCGCGACGCTCAAGTTTTCTCGCCCCCCTACCTCTTTCTAGAGGGCCCCAGTCCAGTCATCGAGTCTATCTCCACGGAACCCATCGTTTGTGGATCAAAGTTTGAGATTGGTACTGCAGAACCTGGCCAGATTTCCAAGATCAACTTGATCGGTCTGTCTTCTGTGACTCACTCCATCAACACTGGTCAGCGCTTCGTCCCTTTGAAGGAGTTTGTGGCGAAGGGAAAGACACTCACAGTCACCGCGCCACCCAATCCCAAGTCTTGTATCCCTGGGTACTACATGCTCTTCATTGTTAACAAGAGGGGCCAACCATCAGTTGCCAAAATCGTCCAGATCGTGCCTACCGCCGAACAAGAAAAGAGCAATCGTCAGTTCAATGCTCAGCTCGCCAGCAAGGATGAAAAGCCCCCAACTGTCCTGATGATGCGGAAGACAGTGCGTGCAAAAGCAGCTGGAACACGAATCGAACTGGGCATCACACCCACCTGTCCCTATGGTCTCAAGGCTTGCTGGGGTGGCGCAGCAGAAGCCCTGGCCAAGCTCTCTGGAGTGAGAGATGTGGATCCCGTCCCTCATATGAGTGGCTCCACCGCATCGGTATTTCTGGAGGACAATGGCCTTCCTGATATCGTGTCCTGGACCAAAGAATTCAAGAGCTACGTGCGACAGACTTATGTACTCCGCGGATTTGAGGCGGTGGTCAGCGGCACCGTCGAGAAACGTGACGATACCATCGTGCTTCTTTCAGAGGGTATGAGGCCTGAAGTCCGCCTGGCTCGTCTCGGTCCGGAAAGCAAAGTCCAATGGGATCCGGAAACGCGACGTCCACAAATTCTGACCGAAGAAGAGATGGCTGCCTATGACGATCTTTTCCGGTCCGCTTCATCGGACAGTGCTGGGCAGGTGACCATCACTGGTCCTTTGAGCCAGACGGACGAATTTCAGTACACGCTTCAGGTCCGCTTGATCAAATGGGAGACCTCTGGGTCGGCGTAGTATCGCTGAAGAGAGACGTGTGTATGACTCAGCTTTCACTTTTCAGTCTTTGATAGATGCAATTAGCATTCGTTGATTCGCATCTTCCTTCTATCCGTCCCAATTGCTGTCCAATCCTTGTCCCAGCCCGCCCCAGTATAATACACCCATCCACCCTAGTACATATCTTCCTAAATCACGTAGTACAATCGCAACAACACAATCACAACAAAAACCAACTATCCTAACAACTACTCTACCACACCAACTACAGCCCCAATACAGCCTCCCCCCCAAAAAAACCCCCAGCTAAACAATAACAAACCAGCTTCTCTTATTGATACGTACCGAATCAAAGTCGCGCTTAGTTAACTTTCCAATGGGTCAAAGTAGCCGATATTAATAAGTGACCGAGTACTCCATAGTACACTCGATTTCGGAGACACATGCGCGAGTAAAGACTTTGAGCTAGTACCTAGCGGAGATGTGGAGCTAGATTAATGTTATTGGAGTGGGATAGTGGAATCTACGTGCCTGAACCGACGAGTGGTTTCCTGATCTGTATCTAATCAAGCAAATAAGGAGCGGAGTCACGGAATCGAAAAAGCCGCTACGGCTGTGCCAGTACAGGGTACCTAGCTATCAGGGCAGGTGGGAGGCAGAGGCACAAGTACCTCGCATTTCAGGCATCTACGTGTAGATCCAATGAAACTGAAGCCAGAAATTATCACGTGCGAAACCACCACTTTCCTCATTAAGTACTAGTAGTACAACCCGGACACCCAGGCAATCGCCGATCGAAGAAGTGAAAATTTTCAGCATTTGTTCATCCGCAGCTCTACGGGACCAAAAAGCGCCCTACTCCATCGTAACGCTCCCGCTCAACCTCTCATGGAATGGTATCTTCAATCCACAATACGCCAGAAACCCTTTCTTTCAATCCAAAGATGATTAGTATACACATTAAAAATAATATCAACCTCCAGTGATCACGACCCAGCGCACTGTTTCGCGAAGACTCTGGATATCCATCCTTCACCAAACATTTCGGCAAACCAGTACATAGCACACTAAAGAAACGCTTTCACACTACTGGCATCGTCCAGCTCCTCGTTCTCAAGCAGCGAGCTCAGGTTCCGAAATTTCTTGCCGAACTTGAAAGTGACATCGCCACAGCTCCTACGCAATCTCCCTGCGCAGTCAAGAGTTAGCACGCCTGTGATGCTGCGAATCATTCCTCTTGAACATGGCCACAAAGCTCTTCCTCTTACTCATCTTCGGTGTGCCCGCGTCATCAGCCGGTATTGGCGGTGGCGCCGGGAAGTCCTTGACGCTGCCCGTCATGTTACTGGCATGTCGCCTCGAGCTCGAAGGGCGTGGGTTCAGCGCTGAGAATTGTGAGGCTGACATAGTGGTGGA
The DNA here is from genome assembly GCA_007735645.1 of Venturia effusa. Taxonomy (NCBI): domain Eukaryota; kingdom Fungi; phylum Ascomycota; class Dothideomycetes; order Venturiales; family Venturiaceae; genus Venturia; species Venturia effusa. The sequence continues at coordinate 1,324,221 of CP042202.1, read as the reverse complement.
CATTGAACTTGGTCGATTGGCAGTTTGGGGTCGCGTGGGTAATTTGTTTGTCTCAAGAGAAAGACTGAAATGCCCGTTGGCAGCAATGGTGTTCTTCGAAGAACTCAGGCGATGCATTTTTAATGCTTGCGCGGTTCCGGTCGTTGTTCCATTGCTAGTCGTGCTCGTTGGTGCCGGAGGTGGACTTTGTCGAGCTGACGGTGCCGGTAGTGGTTCCGCTTCCACCGTCTCCGGGGACTGCACGCTCTGTGCCGACTGCATTGACGCTGCGCGCTCGAGTTCGGACGCTTCGGGCTTCAACTCTGTCTTCTTCTCTACTGTTCTGCCGAGTATGGATTTTCGCTTCGAATCTATCAATGATTTGCGTGAGCTTTTGCTTGTCACTGAATGCCCGACACCGTTGCTCTCCTCCGCTTGTGCCTTTTCTAGCCTCTCCATCTCACCCGCGACTGTACTGCCATTCGTGCCAAGCTTCTGCTCTGGAAGGTCCTGGAACCGAATAACACCGCGGCTCGAGGGTACGTGGAGTGTATCCGCAATGAAATGTTGGATAAGATAGGCGTTGCGCTTATTGGTTACAGGTTGCAATTCAGAAGGAATGGCGGTGATGGTGAGGAGGTAGGCAGGCTCAAACGAGCCAGCCATCATGAGACAGGCTGAGTGAATGACATTGATCATGATAGCGGATTCTGGGCGTCGATATCGTTCTGAAAGATGTTGTGAAAGGTTCGTGACCACGGTGAACTCGTCCTTGATCTGGAAGCAGGTCAGCGAGGTGGTAAAGGCAGCCCGGCGCCAGTGACGACTTACAATCACGTTGGTCTTCAGCTCTGCTACCACAGGCGAGTCTTTCTGGATTCTTTCCTTCGCGGACTGTCCATGGCCGTCCTTGTACGCGAACGAGTCTTCGTAGTACTGCGTCCGCCGTTTCGAGGCCTCGGTGACACCACTGCCCATCATGTTGCCTTCTTGTTCTTCAGGTTGCGTGAGTGGCACGAACGCGTGGGCACGGTGGGCAGAAGAATCGGGCTTTGTGGGTTCCAAAGGCTTCAACGGCTCCAAATCTGTAAAGGTGAAGCCCGTGACGGCGGGAGAGTCGAGTGTTATGTCCCGATTAGGAAGATGAAAAGTGGTGGACTTGAAGGGTTTGTTAACTGGAAACTCGCTGAGGGTGGATTCGCGGGTGGAGTTGGAGAGCATATCAGACCCCTCAGCACTCGAGGTTTGTGAATGAGGCATGCCGTCGATGGATGGGATCGGAAGGTCTGTTCGTCGTTCAAAGCGCGGCGTGGGTTGTGTCTTCCGAGATTCGATGGGCTCAGGGAAATGGAGCGGGCCCTCTTGGGCGAGCTGATGGCTATCTCCCGAAAGACGTTTGTTTCATATACGGGATGGTCCCAGACAACCTGAGCTTTCCGTGCGCGTTGTGGCGTCCTTGTCAGGTAGATATGGGGGTTACTAGTAGTACCTAGTAGATGGGAATCATGGAGGACTGGTCAATGGCAATGGAATGGACTGCTGAGGAGTGAATGGTGTGCAAGGAGGAGAAGCCTGAGGTATTCTGTGTACTCGCTGGGTGGCACCGGGTGGAAGTCCTCTTTGTTATCTGATGCCGCCTGTCCATTGTCTGTGGTAGCACCGCATTCATCTCAGTGTACCCCTGCCGCCTTCCATGTCTGTTGGAATACGGAGACGGAGGCACTCCTAGTCCCAATCTCATCCTCAGCTTGGGCGAGACTCGTCACTCGAGAGACACGCAGCCATGATGCCGCATGCCAATTCCGCCAGTCCAGTCGTGAGGCGTTTTCGCATCGAGAAGAGTGGTCGGCGCGCAGGCGTATCCGTAGGTAGACGTGGATTTCGGAAGTTGGGGAGGGGAATCTAAGCCGAAGACGATCTTCAAGGTAGTGATAGTAAGTACTATGCACGGCTGCTATGGTACATCTGCAGCTAGAGTTGACGACAAGGCACGCCGAGATGCAGTCAAAATAGCGCGGAAATTGAGATGAGCATCTTTCTTTACACACTCGACGCACAACTGGGGTTGATCTACCTGGGGGCCATTTCGCGTGCAAATTTCAGGACGCTCAAGCCTTGACGCCATCAGTCTCTCCATAAAAGGTATATATGCTTCCATTCTGCTCGCCCGCGACATCCCAATTATAAGCACACCAGGTACCATGAATCTCTTCATGACGGCGCTCCTACCGAGTCCCCCCAGTCCAGCCCTAGCTGCCCTACCGTCTGCCAAACCAAACTCGCCCCTATATCTATTATTACCGAACCACAATTTGGCGCCCTTCTTATCTTGGCTTCAGTACATGAGACTGACTCGTCTGCTAAGCAACATGCGAACATTTTGAGCTTGCGATGTTGCTGGATGCGATCACGATTACCGACTTCAACGAACCACAGTCACACAGCACAGAGACAGCAGTCAAATTACAGACCTAGGCCAATTTGCGCAATGTGCTCAATAAAAGAACATGGAGGGGGCCCATGCCGAACTTTCCTTTTTCGGTTATCTTTCAGGAACGCTTCGCCGAGAGTGGATCGGCCGAGACCGACGTTCAACGGCGACGACCATGGACTGCCGCTCGATATGATTGTTGCGGGATGGTAAGTTCAAAGCCATCGCATACTTCCAACGTCAAGACAATTGCCAGCGCACGGAGAAATCCGACACAGCGCAAAAGCAGAGTAAACGTGCGAAAGTATCGATAGCCAAAACTTGCGGCTTTGGACAAAATCAATAAGTAAAAATTCACGCCGAGTCGAAGCTGCCTCGTACCATCCAGCAGCGAAGCTGCAGGCAGAGCAAAGATGAGGAATTGCAGCCGTCCATCCGTGGACCGCGATCAAAATCACCGTATGTATCTACCAAGTTTGTGAGGCCGCCGCATCGTTTGACTTGCAGGTGGGCCTGAGTCGATGTCGATCTCGCGGAATCGGACGAACGCACAGAACGACCACGCGTGGGCTTCCAATGTTAATCAGGCATTCATACACATATCAATACACATGCACAGCAGCTGTCCTGTCAGGCTTCCCGGACTCTTTACACTTCGCTCCAGAGTCATACATCCAACTTGTCCGTCCATCCGTGAAAACCCTCACCATTCAAGTGTAACCTCCGCACAAGCTGTCCATCACCTACACCGATTGCCTTTGCGTGTTGCAAGCATTGAGATCATCCGGCGCATCTACGCTCCTCAGCTTCCCTTCGCACGTCAAGCCCTCGCTGACCAAACGTCAACTCTCACCACTTCAAGTTCAAGTTGTAATTCCTCGGCAGTAGATATCACTCCATTCGGCTCGCATCTTGTTAACATTTTCAAGGGTCCAGTCACGGTCATGAGCACCCTACCAAGACCGCACGTCAATCAGCGTTCATCTCCCCGTGAACTCTTACTGTAGCTACAATATGCGAGCATGTTCTGATCGACGTGGTCCGCAATGAATGGATTGCAGTGCTCCAACGTGGAGCAGGCGACGGTGCACGTGGACGACCTCAGCACCAGAAGTACGTCATCGATCACGTGGAGCAAGAAGCGAACCACCAGGGTCCTCCTAAGCCTCCTTCAATGGCCTCGGATTCCGACTCCCTGTCTGACTCTGGAGCCCCGGATTTTCCTTTTCCCTGTATTGCTCCATCTCACTTCAAAACCTTTGACCCTTCCCACCTCAATGCATTCGCAGCTGTGCAAAGTCATTGGCTGCCGCCCCGTCGGGCTCCTAATGCGCCTGTACAGAGGTCGGAGTGGTTCCGCAAATCCGTCGGTTTTCAGGGACTCGAGGCACGAATCGGCTTCGCAGCATCCAGAGAAAGAGAGGGCATTCCAGTCGTGAATTGCGATCGCCAATGTCCGACACAAACCATGTCGCGGAGAGCGAACTTGCTTTTCCATCGCACTGCCACGTCGCCGCGTACCGCCAGAATATGGCATCTCTCCACCTCAACGACGTCAGTCGCCATTATTACATCTTGGTATACTACAGCTGCTATTTCACGTCTCCCCTGTCGAGCCTCAATATAAGAATAGAGCATTTCTAGTTGTGGACCTCGAGCGTCAGGGACCATCTCATTTGGCCGTGGGACTAATCTCGTTTCAGAATTCCCACAGGTTCGGCGATCAAAAATCAACCTCCCCGCTCTAACATTACTGATTTCATCATCGCTGACAACCGTGGAGGGCACAATTGATCCTCCAATGAGGCGTTTGAGCCTGAAACGCGCGCCACAGCCACTCCAATGAACGAGACCCTTCTCTCGCTGACAGGACCCTTATGTTTGCGGGCAGCACATGCCTTCAAAACGGATATTCTACTATCACACCATGGATTCTCATATACCTTGCGAGCGGACCAAGACAGCATCATGTTTAATTTATGCTGCCAGACATACCGATGTAGGGCCGAAAGGGCCAAAGGATAAAAGTCTCTGCTACAATTCCATTTTGTCGTCTTACATCTTTACGCTTCTTCATTTGTATTTCCTAGAAACTCATTCACTATTCCATTTTTCTTTCATATCTAGCACGAATTATGGACTCGTTACCACCCCGTCCAGAGGCAGGTCCAGGTGCAGGTGCCTATCCTCACCGTCCTTCTGCCGTCACACGCCGAAAGTCAGCCAAGTGGTCACCACCAAGACCTATGAGGACGCCGGAGAAGGGCTCAGAGTTCCACGATGTCGGAAGTCCGAGTACCATCACCAACCAATATCAAGTGCCGTACTACCCGGCCTCATATGGCGCCGGCATCATGGCAGAGGATGTTGAACCAAGCAGAGGAAAAGGCTACAGAGGCCATTTCGTAGCGGCGACGGGCGAGTTCGTCGGTACTTTCATGTTCCTCTGGTTCGCGTTTGCGGGTCAAACAATGGTCATCCAACAAGCTTCCGACTCTGCCATTGATGGATCAAGTAGTGCGCAGACAATCGTCTTCATAAGTCTCATCTACGGCTTAAGCCTTCTCGTCAATGCGTGGGGCTGGTACCGCATCTCAGGCGGTCTCTTCAATCCAGCTGTGTGTTCTTTCCCAGGTTTTCCTTCAAAAGATACCCTTATTGACATATTCACGCAGGTCACACTAGGTCTCTGCCTCTCAGGAGGTCTACCCTGGATCCGGGGCGTAATCCTCGTCCCCTTCCAACTCTTCGGAGGCTTACTCGCCGCCGGCCTCGTCTCAGCAATGTTCCCCGGGCCCATAGACATTGTCCAGACAACCCTCTCCCCCCACACCTCCAAAGCCCAAGGCCTCTTCATAGAAATGATCCTAACCTCCCTCCTCGTCTTCATGATCCTCATGCTCGCCGCCGAGAAGACAAAGGTCACGTTCCTCGCCCCCCTGGGCATCGGCCTTTCCCTCTTCGTGGCGCTCTTGGCCGGAGGTTTTTACACGGGCGGCAGCTTGAACCCGGCGAGAACGCTGGGCCCGGCCATCGCGGCGAGGAACTTCACTCCTGAGCATTGGATCTATTGGATGGGTCCTGCGATGGGGGCCTGCTTGGCCGCGGGATACTATCGCCTGATCAAGCTTCTGCATTACGAGGAGGCGAATCCGGATCAGGATTCCAGTGGTGGTGATTTCTTGGAGAAGTAAGGGTTTTTTGCGACGTGTCATTAGGGAGGCGCATCTGGACCAGGGTTCCGGCGGTGGTCATCTCCTCTTGGAGTCCCATCTTTCTTGGGTGACGAATTGGTTTTTATCATGTGTGGTTCGTCGTAGCATAGCTTGGCCGGATCGACTTTTCCGGCGATTGTAGCATTCTGTAAGATTTTGGTTGCGGTGCAGCTTGACTGGTTCAGCTTTTCTGGGTGCTCTGTAAGATTTCTGGAGAGTGACGGGTCAGTAGGAACATGAACAATAATATTGTTCGGAGGGGTTCCCAGTCTGTTACTGTGAACACTGTTGAACTTCTCTCGATATCCCGAGCGTTAAGTTGATTGAGATGTCTTGACCCAATCACCCTACCTTTGCGACCGCGTTGGTGAATGCGATGTAGACGCTTGCTCACTATTTTTGCAGGAAATGTGGTGTTTTTGATGATTAATTGTGAAGAAAGTAAGCGACATCGTTGGACTCGTGGATTGTATATACAACCAAGAAATACTTGATTCGACGGAAGCGTAACAACGGAAGTGAAATCGATGGACAGGAAGATCTAGATAGATCATATCCCTCCGTGGGAGAAAACAAATGCGAGAACAACTTGTAGTGCCTGGCTTGTGGAGACCCAGAGCCAGCACGGTAGGAAATTGCTGTCTCACGTTAGGCTTAAGCAGAATATCACAGTCCTAGATTGGCGAGATATTGATCCATTGCGTCAGCTAGTCATTGTTCTACGCTCTGATGATCTTTTGCTTCTTGGCCTTTTTGCCCATCGCAGGTCCTGGTGTTCCTGCCGGACCTCCCATACCTCCCATCATTTCCTTTAGCAGATCCTCGCTCACACCCCCACCTGTCACGGCGGCACTGTGCAACGGCAATATCTCGTTTATCTTCCAGCCTCGCGGTACGGCTGGTGGAGGCGGTGGTTTGTCCGGCATGGGCATGCCTCGCATCGGCAATTCCATGGGCGAGTTTTCAGTGGTGGGATTGTCTTTGAGGAAGGCTGAGATGTGGAGATATAGATGCCGCTCTTTCAAGTGGTGTTAGACAGGGATTTTTTTCAGTGGGAGGTGAAATTTCACTCACTGTTCTTGACATTCGGTCTCTTGATCTTCCCATTCTCATCTTTGAGCTCTACACGTATCCGACCAGGATTCGACCAATCCTTCGGATGGACCTTCTCAGGTTCGAACACAACATTCAATCCCAACCTCGCCACAGCATCCACTATCGTCCGTGCGAGAGGGTTCTTAACAGCCCCATCCTTTCCCGCTCTCCTACCCTCTTCTCTCGTTTTCGATGCATCGAAATATATCGGGTATATGCAATGCCAGTGTTTGTATTTTGCCGGATCGACTCGGGGCTGTGGAGGAGCTTGTCGTTGGGTCGTGGATGGGATATGCGAGGGGTTCATGAGGGATTGGTTCTGGTTTGGAGGGGTGACGCGCGGGCCTTTGAAGGTGTTCGAGCTGGTGAAGGTTGCGAGGTCCATTATATCGCCCTCATCTGGGTCCTGGACATCTTCGTCCGAGTCAGACACTTCTTCTATTCTTGCGTGGTTCGACATTGTGGCAGGTTTGAGCTTGTTTGGTTTGGAGGAGAGTCGATTGAAGTATTCTTTGGAGTCGGAAAGGTGGGTCCCATTGGATATCTTGGCACTGGCACACTGGCATCTTCGACTTTCGACTACGATACAGATTCTTTTTTCTTCACGGCCAATTCATCAACATTTTCGTAAGTTTTTCGTTTCAACTCAAGCTGCCTAAGACATCCGAGGTGAATCTACTTCCTCAACTTAGTACCATGTACAAGCTGCTGCAAGGGATGCTCTGCTTCCCATGTCAAGATCAAACAAGAAAATGCCCGGTGGCGCTTTGCTAGTGCTACTGAACGGATATGAGGACTCAATTACCTCTCACACGAATGATTCCTGCGATACTGCCTCCATGGGCCCGGCGTCGAGGGCTTCGACTTGCCTTCATGAGTAACGCACCTGCTGTAAGGTGCTGGATGAGATGACTGGACGTTCGTTAGGACTGGACGATCTAGTCCAAGAGGATCTACACGTTGCTTCTACGAAGCGATTGTGAATCTCGAGTGCAGAAAGTTGCAAGAACTATAACCTTTAATGAGTCTAACCAGCATCCACCATCTTTATGATTTGACACGGATTGTCATTTATCAGCTTCAGATGAATCTGTTCACCCCTACATTTTTTCAGAGACTTTATATTTCTTGGCTGGAGCACTGAGTCTGTAATGTATGTGTATAGTCAAAGCTATGGAGTATGGACCAATGAGGCTCGTGATCATCCCGAGACGCTCGCCTAGCGCAGCTTCCTTTTTCCTGGGAGTTGAAGCGAGCGGCGAAGTCGGGGCATGACTATGGAGGCCACCGGTGGCCTCCCTTGGCGAAACTAAGGCCGTGTTCATTTCGAAACTGGCATCTTCGGAATATGTGGTTTTTGGTGGCAGGGGTACCGTTATAAGCCGATTATAGGGGTTTCTATCATATTTATCAGAGTAACAATTCTACTATTTATTTTAGTATATTTAAAATACCCGCGCCGGCTATAGCTAAATAAATAGCCTCGTTGTATATATATATAAGTAATTAATCTTATAAAACTATACTAGATTACTTATCTTTATAATCCGTCGAGTTACTTACCTATTTTATATATACCTCGCAACTTCGAGACTAAGATTATATTCTTATTAGCCTTTATAAGGCTAATATATTGTCGATAAAGATACTTATCGTCGATAAAGCTATAAAGATACTATTTTTAGGGGTTTTTAAGAGTTTTTAAGGTTTTGAGTACGCTAGAGATAGATATAGTAATATATAAGGATTACTATATAACGGCGTAAAGTTCTTAGAATCTATAGAACTATTAGTAACCTACTTATCGTCGTTTTATAATACTATAGTATATTAATAAAGATCGCTTATTACTTACGATAGTAGCTAACTACCGCTACCGCTATTACTAGAAGAAGCTACGATACCGGAAGCTCCTAAAGAGAAGCCTTAAAGCTAGGTACTACTTACTACGGTACTTACTACGGTACCCGCCTTACTAAGCCGTCTAAGATAGAATACTAATATAACTATCGCTTTTATAGAGGCGCTACTTAATACTAAGGCCGCGGGACTATAGACTAACGGTAGCTTTAAGTCTATCGTCTTTATTATTACTATACTAGTAGTAAGGGAGGTAATAGAAGAGGATTTAAAGTATCTCGTTACTATTACTTAGCTTCGTAGTAAGTAGGATAGCTTTAAACTCGTCTAGAAGGTATAGAAAGAGTATCTAGGTACTATTAGTAGCTAGGCTATTAATACTAATAGCTTACTATATAATAAGAAGGAGGTTATAGATTACTACTTTACTACTTACCCGGACCGGGTACGGTTTTATTATTACCTACCGCTAATATATAAATATATAGCGGAGATCCTAGGTAATCGCCTTACTAGTAGTACCTACGTAAATAGTATCGCTACGGTTATTACGTAGTCTCGAAGAGTTTAAGGTAAAGATAAAGATAAAGATAAAGATAAAGATAAGGAGTCTACTACTAAATAGAGTAACGAAAGTTTCCTAGCTTTAGCTTTATACCCTCCTACTAGTATAACTACTATCGAGAATATAAAGCTAAAGTATATAGAGCTTTAGAGGGCGAGGTAATAGGTTATAGAGGCTAAAAAGAATAAAGCCGAGCGTAAAAAGAGAGAGAGAGATACTAAGATTACGATAAAGATTCTTAAGGCTCAAGATAATCTTAAAAAGAGAAAGAGAAGCCTCGCCGCTACCGCTATTACTATTAAGGTAGTAGAGACGAAGAAGGCGAAGAATAGTAATAAGTTTATAGTATTAGTTACCGAGGGTATTAGAGAGATAATTAGGGTACTTACCGCGATACTTACTACTAAGAGAAGGATAGAAGGCCTAGAATCCTTATTCGAGGCTATAGAGACCTTCTTTAAGAGGGCTATAGTTATACTATATAGGGAGTTTAGTTAGTTAGAGAGTAAAATATATTACGAGATAGTAGTAAGGCTTTAAACCGATAAGAATATCTAGATCTTTATATATATTAAGCTAGATAAGCGATACTACTTTATTAAGTAGCTTCTAGGTATTAAGAGTATTCTAAGGATAGATAAGGATAAGATTTAGGAGAAGGAGAATAGGTTTAATAGCGGCGATAAAGTTAATAAAGTTAATAAAGATAGCGAAATTACTAAGTACGATTTAGTTTATAGAGTTAACTAAGAGTACTTAAGATCTTCTTATTTTCTTTAGAATATAATCGTACGAGGCTAGCCCTTAATCTTATATTTAACTTTAAACCTATATTCGTTTACGCTATAATATACTATTAAGGTAATTTCTAATTTTACGTACTCTCCTTTACTATAGCTTTCTAATAAATTAGAAATCTTCTAAAAAGTATAAGTTTTAGTAGTTACCTTAAGGTTAAAAGTTAAGGGTATAGTCTATAGGTTAGCCTAACTATTCGTTATTCCCCGGGATTTACTAATCGGATTATACCCTTACGAACCCTACGCGAGAATTACGTAAGATATATACGCTAAAACTACTAATATATATAATCTTTAGCGGGGGACGTTAAACTTCTAACCTCTATACTATAACAAATATTCAATATAACTATATAGTATATATAGTATTATAATATACTTATTTAGCGCTTTAAAATATATATTTAATTATATTTATTAGATATATAGTAATAAAGATAGAAAAAAACTATTAACTACCGAGATTTCGATATCTATAGCCTCGTCCGCTACTTAGACTACTTAAACTACTTAAACTACTTTATTTATTTAATACTGAACGATCGAGCTATCCGAGTAATAGTAATATAGTCCTTCTATATTATCTAAGCGATAATATCTCTCTTCTACGCTATACTAATAGCCTTACTCTTACCCTTAGCTTTATCCTTATCCTCTACCTTAATCGGCTACTATTTATCGTCCTCTAACTCTCCTAACCTTACTATCTCGTCCGCTTTCTTATTAGAGTTATCTCTATACCTATTAAGGAAGTTATAAAGCGCTATATAGGCGTAGATAATCTTTACCTAGGTTTCTACATTAAAGCCGTCCCTTCTAGACCTAAAAAACTTAAAGCGCTTCTTTAAAATACTAAAGATTCGCTCTACTATATTACGTAGAGACGTATATCTTAGATTAAAAAGCTCTTTTACTATTTAAGGCTTACTAGAAGTACTAGTAGTAAGACCCTATTCTCGAAGGTAATAACGTACTCTACGATACGGCGTTAAAAATAGTCTACTAAACGATACGTAGCTAGTATCGGCGAGGTAATATTACCCTAGTAACAGCGCCTTAAAGCTATTATAAATTACCTTTCTTATAACTCTATAGTTATAAGCTACTCCTTTAAACCCCGGGTAAACTAACGTAAAGTTTATACCGAAATCTATACTAGTAAATATATTTTAGGTAATATTACCGTAGCGATCTCGCTACGGAATCCTTACCTTAGGTATTACTAGATTTTTAAGTCCGATAAAGATTAGTATACTATCTATAGTACTAATATAGTTAGAGAAGTATAGAAAGAACTTATTATTACCCTCTATCCTAAGAGGGTAACGCGATAAGGGTAAAGCTACGGCGGTTTAGTATAGAATAAGTAATATATTAAGAACTTTATAGAAGTATTAAGATACCGTACTAAGTAAGTATCGAAATCGCTTACGGGCTATACGGAAGGACGAACCCTTACTAACGATAGAAAGAAATAGAGCTAATTTATAATATAGACTTTTCTTTAAGTTCTATAAGTTCGTCTTATTAAGTAGCTATTAAATAAGCTCTTTAAACTAATCTAGATAGAAGTAAAGTATACTTTTTATCCTTTCTAGATAGCTACTTATAAGATCGGTTATCTAGTATTTATCTTTATCTTTATTCGGATATATAGAGCGATAAGGCCTAGGGCTAACGCGCCTAGATAACTCTTAAGGTCTATCTTCGGCTTAAAGCCGTCGCTTTTAAGCTTCTCTAGCTACTAAAAGAAGGTCTATTTATAGCTATAAGAGGACGACGAGTTAAAGTAAAGTAACGGAAGCTATATCTAAGGCGTAATTATAGTAGTAGTTAAAATCTAGTATATATAAGTTAAAACTTAATACTAAGCTATAAACTATTACGAGATTAACGTATAAAGGCTATTATAGATTCTCGAATCTATAGTTAGTTTTAGGTCTCGAGTAGTATCTTCTAAATATACTATAGAAGCTATTTATAGGATATATTTAGCCGTATATAGCTCTAAAACGGCTTAGCTATAGGGCACCTTAAAAATATAAGTAATATAGCTATATTATAATAAATAGTTTTATATATATTACGAGATTACTATATTTGGCAAATATATAATAAATAAAACCTCTATATTTAAGTATATTTAGTTATTTTTTTAGCTAATAAATAGACCCTAAGATAAGCGTAATCTCGCTTATATTGCGCTTTCTCGTTCGTTACTAATAAAGCTATAATATACTTCTAAGTCCCTTCTATTAGGTTACCTACCCTACGCCTTTTAAAGATATCTATAGTATCCTATTAATATCGTCCCTTTCGAAGGCCTCGTCGCCGTCCCTTTTAGAGGCTATCTCCCTTTTAGAGGCTACCCTTTCGGAGGCTATCTCCCTTTCGGAGGCTACCCTTTCGGAGGCTACCCTTTTAGAGGCTACCCTTTTAGAGGCTACTCTTTCGGAGGCCCTCTTCTTCTTAGAGACTATTTTAGAGTTAAAATACTAGTAATTATTCTACTCCTTAAAAGCCTTAATACTATTACTCTTAAAATTTCCTATTAAAGGCCTAATTATTATTTCTTTCGAAGGCGAGGAGGGTAGCCTATAAGAGGGAGGTGGCCTCTAAAAGAGTAGCCTCCGAAAGGGTGGCCTCCGAAAGGGAGATGGCCTCCGAAAGGGACGGCGACGAGGCCTCCTCTAAATAACGGGACGGCGACGAGGACTTCGCCTTCGCGGGGGATAATACAGCTTCGCTGGTAACGAACGTTACGAACGTAAAGCTAAAGTACCACACCAAAGTAAGCGAGATTGCGCTTGTTTTAGTTTCGCCGAGGGAGGCCACCGGTGGCCTCCATAGTCATGCCCCGAAGTCGAACCTTCCGGTTTGTTTATTAGTCTGTCCATCGGCACACTTCAAAGCATTTGACATCGAAGTCGCCCACATCAGGGACCACATCATGGATAAACAATATCGGTGAAATACAAAATTCTCGACTGCCTGACGATAACTCACCGTCGCCCTCACAAGCCCAACAGTTGCGCGCCGTGGCCGTCATGGAAGTCAATTCACAGACTGGGAGGGCGCACTTGAAGCGCAAGTGCACCACGGGTACGAATGTCGTAACAAGGGCGAGCAAAAAGACGCGTCGCACAAGCGCAAAGTCGAAATTGGAGAGGAAAGACAAGGTACGTGCACATTGATCCAGACCTATGTTCTGGTCACGTCTTGTCGTCGTGTCTGGCACTCTGATTTCGATGGATGGTGGTTCGCCGGGTGCGGTGGTCCGGACGTAAGATATCATTTGCACCCAGACATGATCGACTCCATGGCAACATTAAGACTGCCGCCTGTCGACAATCATCTTACCCTAAGGGAGGTGAGATAGTCAGGTGCCCCGTTTGATCGATTGATCGATATACAGTACACTTGCTAATTTCAATACTAGCACGGAGCGGCAATCGTGCTTTCTCTGCCCAATGAAATCGTGGATAGCATTGCCGCAAGCATGTCCCGCACAAACGACATAGCAATGATGACCAGAGTCTCAAAGACTTTTCTTGCTTCGATGAGCAAAAAACTTTACTCCAGCTCCCACATCGCGAAGATTAACAACGATCTCATGACTCTGGCACTGTTCACGCGAACAATCTCCACCAATACAGTTCTAGCAAGTCAGATCCGTGATATGGAGCTCGGAAGCAATGAACGGCAAAGCTTCGTGAGCAAGAATCGAGCCGCCAAATTCAGGGAGATATCGCGAGACAGTACATTCCGGCATGCATTGAAGCGAATCTCGGTCACCCACCTTTTCAGGGACTTTGGGACCACCGCCGCGTTGTTCGACGACTTCTCTGCGATCCTCATCAGTTCTCTCTCGCATCTGCAGAATTTGACGCTCTATCTGAGAACCAAGCATGGAGACAAGGATGGAAACATGATCGGCGACCAGACCGTCAGGACGCAAAGCCTCGACCAGCTGGTCTCGAAGCAACTCTCTGGTTTGAAGACCTTATCTGTGTTCTCTACTGATCAATGCGTGGCCGTACCGAAATTTGTAAGCTCTCTACTGCAAATTACTGGTCTCCAGCTGTACTCAACAAACTACGTCATTCCAGAATATCTGCCCACCACCAACATTACCACGCTTGAAATGAGAACGGCACGTTTAAGCTTGAACACTAAACATCTTTTCAGCTCGTCTGCCTTCTTTCGCGGAGCCGCTAAGCTTCAGACCTTAATAATCGAGACATATTACCTGGACGACCTGTATCGATCGAGACCGGAGCAAGTGACTAAACTTGTCGTCTTCGAAACTCCTCGCATGTTTTGTGAATGGAATGAGCTGAAAGCAAATCCGTTCTTGGATCGGTTGGAGAGCTTACATCTGCATTGCAACATCATATCCAACAAGGCTAGACATCTTGACCTTCTCATTGGACATCCTGGTTCCTGGATCAAGCTGCTGGGCACATCTCTGAAGACGCTGTGCATATTTGGCATGGAGAACTTTTTACTAGGCGCAGGCATCGATCCGGCGCTGAACAGCACCGTATTCGGAAAAGAGCTTTCGAGAATCCGTGGTGCGCACTCCCGTCTCCCATTCCTCGGTCCAATACAGTTCAAGGCTAGAATTGTCAAGGACAACGCAATGGCTGAGACGGCTATAAGAGAAGGCTTCGACGAGATCAAAACCATCTGTGGTAATATCCCTGTCGAGTTGCTCATCGAGTACCGCTAGACATGGATAGCGCACAACGATTATAGCAGACCGCAGCGCCAAGAACGTTTCATGATCAGTGTTGTTGTAGGACTGCTCAAGACCCGTTGCGATTAATCTCCGGCCTTCGCGACGAAAACCTACAGATAGACATCACAACTGCACGTTGCGCAAAACTCGTCAAGTCCAGGTTCGAAAATTTCAAGCGGTAATCCAGAGGACGACACTTTTACTCTTTTCCTTCGAAGTCTGTCAAAGTATCTCGAAGACGACTTAACCAATCTTAAAATTCTCGGGAAATGGCACTGCTTTGGACGGGCTTCAGATTTGCAGACGATACATTGGCCTAGGGACGACGAATAGTAATTAATTTCTGCATCTTCAAAGGGAAAAGCCTGCGTTGGTAAGTGAAGAATCTGCAGCATTGCCAGGATGTAAAGACACTTGCAGCAGCTTCCATTGATCCCAGTCCTCGCATAAAAATCTCCCTATTAGCTGGAATTTCATTTTAGAGTCAATCGATTTCTAGTTACATCTGCTGTTGTCCTTCAAACAGCAAAATAGTCACAAGCAAAGAGTGCCTTTGTGACAGAAAGAAATTTCTCATACCACAGCCAGCAGTCACCATCATGTCAGCTGCAGTAAATTTGCACCATGAATTACCTTCAACACTACCATACTACGCATTCTTCTTCGAATGTGAGTGCCTCCAAAACATTCTAGCAATCGGGCCGGACCCGTGCCTAAAGATCTGAGGCAGAAGCAGCAGAAGCCAGTGATGGTCCGCTCTTTTGGCCGCAAGCCAATTGAGACCATACTCCCAGAGCCAGAACTTGAGCTTCCGCCTGACAACCTTCCTGCCCTCCCTCCCCTCCCTCGTCCTCCACCACTTCCATCTCGTCGAACTTTTCCAAGGCAAATTGTCATTGATGATGTCATGGGTGAACATCCGTTTGTACGCCGCCTGTTTGAACTTTCGGTGCAAAGCTGTGAACGTCGCCGGGTCGGGAGGTCCGTCGACGTTGGCGCTGAAGGCTCGCTTGAGTGCTGCTTCGAGACTTTTTCTGAACATTTGTTCCATGACGCGCCAATGTAATGGTTCCCAGCCGACGAAAAGACGTTGAGGAATCGGCATACCGTCGCGTGCGGCGTCGATCCGGTAGTAGATGCTGGATTCATCGTAGGGGACGGGATAGCCGATGGAGCGGATCATGATGCTGAGTGGTTTGTCAGGTTCTGTCTGTCTGGGAAGAATGAATGCTGGGGACTATACTTCGTGATGATTTCGTCGTTCATATCTTCTGCAAGCGCGCGTCGGTTGGCTGCTTCGAAGCTGTCCATGGTGCCCTGCGGTGAGTGAGGAATTGGGATACAGTGTTGTAGAATGAGTAAGTTTGGTTATTGTCGGGAATAGGTGAAGACGCGCAGATACATCGCTCCTTCCCACCAATACAGTACTCGTATCGTGATTGCCAGTGTCCTCCCTGACATGGATCCGAATCGCGGTCCTAGAGATCTGCGATCACAACCGAAGCCTGCATCCGGGTTGTTGATCTGTCATTTCTTCCCAGTGACGAAGACGCGTCGCGAAATCAGGTCGCCATCGTCAGCATCAATATGGACAAGTTAACACCACAATCTAAAAATCCATCTTGCCAACGATATAGCAAGACCAGTACCGCTTCAAGATCTTGAGTCACACATGTCTTTCCCAAGAAAACGTCACACGCTTACCGATCCATTCCCAGTATGAACATGGTCTCGAAACAAGCTACTCGTCCAGAGACTCATCACCGAACCGCTGTCATGAAGGAATCGCAAATCAGTCTATCCAAATCCCAACCGAAGTCCACACCCAAGACTTAGTGAAACCAACAGCACAGAAATTCAGCCTCTTCCACGACCTCGCTCGCGCTGACTATCACCAGCAAGACCAGGGCGATACGACTATTGATATACTGGATCTGGTAACAATCCTTCACGACGAAAACCCCCCGATACAAACTTAGTCATGTCATTTCATTGCATTACCAGATCTCGGAATAACTTTCACGGGAGAAAAGGGGGTGAGGAGGCTTCTGAAGGTTGGGAAGGGGAAAGTTTTGTGACAGTTACTTCTTCCCAATGACCGTCTGACGATGACGTCGCAATTGCTTCGATCTTCCTTCCTTCTGTGTCGCAAATCGCGTTTCGTCAAGCCAACCTCGGGCTGGGCGTGTCCTCGACACCAAAAATGGAGGAGAACTTACTATGGCTCGCGAGAAGTGGTGATGCTCCCTTTCTCTCCACTTCTATACTATCTTTCCTTACCAATATGCGTATGCACGCCTGTGTAGATACCTTAATCATGCATTTGACAGCCTTGTTCGCGTGCATCTGACCTAAGAAATAGAGCAAGTCTGCTAGGTTCAAGAAAAGGGTATTGTGCAAATCCCACACTGTGACATGCTAGCACGCTTTAGTAAAATGATGTTATATCAGAACGAATCTTCGCGGCATTCATCATGACCCACAGTCCCACGAGAACAAGTACATATTGTGCAAGTGGTTTGAGATACTCATACATGTATTACGCGATAATCTATTCTTCCCCTTCCTCGTCCTCCTCATCTCCATCGGGTATCAGTTTTTCGACCAGGAGATTTGCGCTGCGTCCGATTCTGTCCTTCAGTTTACCCTTGTCGTCTGCCTCATACACTTCACGAGGCATGGGGCTGACAAGGCGGAAAGGGTAAGTATGCTCAAAATTCTCCGGCGCATCGACAGCCTCGAGATCAGCGTCCTCGTCTTTGAGAAGGTCGTAGCATTCGACAAATGCATAGACTTCTTCCATCTCGGCGTCGGGAGCAAATTTGCGGACGACACGCTCACCATCGCCCATACGCAGAGAGATACGGACGGCATCCTTGATGTCCGCGCCGGGCTCAGCAGCCAACTTGCCGGCTCGATATCTTTTCCATTGCGCCAGGTTTTGCTCGAACATCTCCCTCTCAAACTCGGCCCTTGCCGCTTCTTCAGCTGCTTTCTTTTCCCGTTCTTGCGCCTCTTTCTTCAATCTTGCCTTTTCGCGATCGGCTGCTAGACTGCGCTCGTAGGCGCTCTCCTGCTCAACGCGTATTGATCTCGCCGCATCTGCCTCCTGCCTCGCTCTCCGGGCCTGTGTGAGGCCTGGGGCATATTGTTCTGTTGCTCTCTGGATCTTGGCCAGGAAGCTTTGTGGTGTCATCGGGCCAACCATACGGCCCACAATTGACATTGCTGTCGACGATACGGCTGGGGTGTGGCAGACGACTGCTGCAAAGGGAAACTTTGTGGTAGATAGGGCAGTGGAGACCTGGAAAGCTTCGGAGTCTTGTACGTTGCCGACCCATAGTAAAAGATTATTGGTGGGATCCGATATATAAGAAACCACAGAAGGAGCGAGCAAGGTTTCGCGGACATAGGTAGATGTGTCATCGTGTTCTGGGCTCAGGAGGATGACGAGGAGGAATTTCAAGTCCTTCTTCGCCGCATCGAGAGCTTGCGCGTAGCCGTTCTCGTAGAAGGGAAGGGTATTTGAGCCATATTCCTCCTCAAACTCGCGAATAAACCGCGAGGCCGCATCTCGCGGTTTCAATGCCACTCTTCCTGACGGGCTCCGTCTCGCTGTGCCCTGCGTATTTCCAACCAGACGACGGAACAGACGTGGAAGGAACGGGAAGAGGTAGCCAAACAGGCCCAGGACTCGCGACACGGTGAAGTAAAGGGCCGAGAATGGTGCTGATAATATGCTGAACAGTGGACTGAGTGCTATTTGGTTTTCTGGTTGCGGAACAATTCGTGGTGCGGGTTCGAGGTTTGGAATTGCGCGGCGGGAAGTCGAGGAGCCTAAGCTGTGCATGAGGCTTTCTTGTCTGCGAGTGTCTTGAGGTGGTGCTGCTCGGGCTTCGGCGAGTAAATCCACTGCTGGCTCGCCATCGAAGAAACGTGTTATTGCTATCTATTGGATGTAAGACTTGGGCAAGAGACAGGTGATTGGTATTCTGGACTATGCACTTGCCTGGAGGTTCCATTCGCAACGTTGTAACAGCGGTATTGCAGCCTCCGTGCTTTGGTCTGTGACAGCTGTGTAGTTCTGGAGAGTTTCCTGCTGGGCCGGCGTCAGAGACGAGATGTCTACTGCGGGCGTGGCCATTGTGAGATGGTTGCAGTTATTGTGCAGGCGAGGAAGAGAAATGTGTCATGAGAGGCGAGGTGCGAGGATCGGCATATATGGGCACTGCTGTTGCGTGGTGAGGAGATATTATGTCGTGAATACTCGTATCCATGCGTTTGGAGCTTCAACGTGCTATGCTACTGGACGCGGAAAGCTACCGAAGCTTTGTCTGACGACAAGAACTGAACAGACTTGGGGATGCCCAGCGTGTGATGAATGTCGATATGTTCCTGACGGCTTTGAGTTCCAGATCCGCGAGTTAATGATCAACGTCGGTCCCGAATGGAGGGAGACGGAGAGAGATCTATTCCCTATCAGATTAGTCCGAGTCGGAGGCTGAATGTGTCAACCCCCGCGCGTCAACCTGTACTCCGGGGATCGCATGTACAGCTCCTCCGCCACCCTACACTACATCTCCAATTCAAACACACTTGAGGCTTCGTTGTGTTGTTAATCCGATTTCTTCGTTAGCAGAGAGCTGCAGACAGCAATGCCACAACACAGAGTGAGTCGTTAGGGCTCACGAAGCTGTGTACGTAGAAAGGTATCCTATCTATACCTACGCCTGCTCTCCCGCGTCGAAAGGCCATACTGTTCCGTAAACCACAATCAGCTTCCATTCTGACATCTTGAACAGAGACGCCCCGTTTCCACCGGGATATAATTGCACCCTCTCAAATACCTGTCGAGTCTTTCCATCTAATTGCCTGCGTCGTACGCTCCACTCGATAGACCCTCGAAGCTCGAATGGCCAGGAACGGATAATATACGGTCCAGAATCATACACTTCCAATGAAATGGCAAGTGCGTTAGGCACTAGCCCGGACTCGCGGCGGAACAATGTCGTGTCGCCGCGTCCAAAGGGCAGGGAGAACTCGAAGAATACTCTCTGTCGAAACATAGGCATATACGGACACTGCCGCTACGAGAACGAAGGATGCGCCTTCAACCATGACCAACACAGCTTGAAGCCCCTTTCCGGAACCATGGAAAACAGGTTGGTGGTCTCTCCGTTGCTTCCATGGTCAATCTCGTCGCTCACAAACGTCTTTCGACGGCAGGCGACTGAACGTCGACTCGCCCTCATTCAAACCACTCGCTACTGTGGCCTCGAATGGCGCGCGAGGCACCACGATATCTCCCAAAGCTGCCAATGCAGCGCCCTTTACACCGAAACACAACACTCCAAGTCTGTCTCCCCATTCTCGTGCTGCGACTCTGCCGCGTTCCAGTGGTGCGAGGAAAGCCTATTTCGACCAGGACTCGGCCGTGCCTTCGCAAGATCGTGAGAGCTGAATCGGTATACTCGGGCTCAGACTGACCCGTCGTCTTAGGTATGCAAGCTGCTACGTTGTCGCAGGCTCCATCGGGCCAGCCCAGCTGGACAGCTTCGACCAACTTCGAGGAATTCGTGCCACATGCGCATCCGCAATATGAGCCCGTCATCAATTTCGCGAACGATCCTTTCTCGCTGGCCTCTACAGTTCAGGGGCTGGCGAACACCCATCAGCCGCCGCCAATGAATCCATATGCGCACGATCCAAACGCGCTGGCAAGTGCGAGCTTCTTCCAGAACGCCGGCACCTTCGCACAGCCGGTGAGATCCTTGTCTCCAAGTCAAAGGACAGTCTTTCTGACGTCAAGAACACCAGGCACAATATCATAATTACGCGCCAGTTGGCCCACACAAGGAGAACTTGCTCCAGTACCAGCGAACGGTCCACGACTTATTTATAGCAGACAATCTGAGAGAGGATCTGCAGCGGAAAGCTGAGGCTTCGCTCCAAACGTTACCAAGTAGGTCGCGAATCTTCTTTCACTGCGAGATATGTCTGGTCGTTTTCCAGTTGAGCTCGAGTTCCATAAATCTCCGGCGAGGTGATTGAAGAACGGCTTGACTAGACCAATCTAAAATGGCTGTATGACCAAATCTACCTGATAAGCTCTGACACATCTATAGACTCTACTCTCCCAGCCAGCATAGAGCACTTTCATTCTCTTGTCCCGCTAGACACCAATAATCAGAAGAACAATACCACCTTTGGTTATGTGACATGGCTGTACAAAGCCACCTCGAGCAAGGATGGCAAGCTTTATACGCTCCGTCGTCTTGAGGGCTATCGGTTGATGAATGAAAAGGCCATTACGGCTTGCCGTGCTTGGAAGCACGTCAATAATGGCACAGTGGTCAACTGCCACGATGCGTTTACCACGCGTCTTTTCGGAGACTCGTCATTGATCTTCGTTACTGATTATCATCCTCTCTCAAAGACGATCGCAGAGGCGCATCTTCAGCAAAGTCCGGCGCCTCGATTTTCCGGACGGACAGCGGCCGCTGTTCATGTTCCAGAGACCATGCTGTGGAATTATGTCGTACAAATTGCTAGTGCATTGAAGGCCATTCATGGCAACAATCTTGCTGCACAAACCATCATACCCAGCAAAGTCTTGGTCACATCGAAAAATCGGCTGAGGCTGAATGGATGTGGTATCCTTGACGTCGTCAATTACGACCGTGCAGTACCCCTGCAAGATCTCCAGCAACAGGATTTTGAGCAATTGGGCAGGCTAATCCTTAGCATCGCCAGCAATACCAATGCTACAATTAACATGGACAAAGCGTTTGCCCATTTGACCAGGTCGTATTCACCACGACTGAAAGAATGTGTGACTTGGCTGCTCCAGCCCCAGATTGCGGAAGACGGATCACCACTTTTGAAGGATATCGACATCTTTTTGGGTCATATTGCTACAGATATCGTCAGTACGTATGATGCCCAACTTCATGCGGACGACAACCTCACCTCGAGCTTGATGGGTGAGCTGGAGAACGCCCGTCTAGTCCGTCTGATGACAAAATTGGGCTTCGTCAACGAGAGACCTGAGTTCGAACACAACCCTCAATGGTCCGAGACAGGCGAGCGCTATTATCTGAAGCTATTTCGCGACTACGTCTTTCACGCCGTCGATGAAAATGAGAAACCTGTGGTGGATTTGGGCCACGTCATGAACTGCCTGGCCAAACTGGATGCCGGGACGAGTGAAACGATCACGCTTATGAGTAGGGATCAACAAAGCGTCTTTGTGGTGAGCTACAAAGAATTGAAAAAAGGCCTGGAGGGGACATTTCAGGATCTGGTGAGGGGACAAACAAGACGATAGATAATGGGTTGAATGTACCGATAGCCAACCGTAATGCTGGATATGAAAATGCTGGATATGATATCAATACTGATGTACTTTTTGTGAACCTCGTCCTTTGTTTCTTCCAACAAACCAGCAAAATTTGAAACAAAAGACACAGAGAAGAGGATAATGAAATACGAGGTGCAAGAAAAGTATATCAAGACCTCAGAGCCTGCCGCTGAATAAAAGACGCATCAGTGGAGTGGTTACGAGGGCAGACATCTAGAATCTGTGGACCTCTATCTTCTCCTCTCCTTCTTTGCTTCGAACAGCGACGGGCTCTTACCCGACACGATATCTCGATACCCGTTAGTCGATTTTGCTGGATAATAAAGATTGGCATGCCGAGACGACGGGGCGATGAGGAGTCGGGTGATCGTACGCTTAGCTTTGAGCATGTCGTATCCTTGGCATATAGGGATCTGAAATCTCTGCATATATAAGGAGGGGGGATGGTAGATAGCAACCACCATGAAACAACGAACACAGAATGACTTGATTACCTTTCGTTATGCGCGTATTTCCTTTATCTACTGTTATTTCCTGTTTACCAATCGATTGGGAAAGCCAATCAACAGAGCATCTAGAAAGAAAACTGGTCGCTTGTCAACGAGGTATCGACGATGATCTAGAGCCGAGTATGTTAGAGGGAGATAAGGTATTATTAAGGGGGCATAGGTGATGAGATTTTGTGCCTCAGGAGTGAACGGATTCGGCATTGGATGGAGATTCCGACGTTTCTCCGTCAGGGGCACGCTGGACGGCAGACAGCAGACAAACTTCAGATCATCACATTTTTCACCTCCATCAGTGTCGTCTCGGCTCCGCGATGCTTTGCTTGAGTCTCTTTTTGTTGAACCTCAGTCTATTCCTCTCTTCCCTTCGATGACTCCCAATAGTCCCGCAATGCAGATCTTCAGCTCCAGATCCGCCAAAACAAGGTTGTGGCGTCCTTCTCAATTCCAGCACGAGAGGAGACGGGAGTCCAAGTTCTAGGACCGATACATCTCACCTCTCAAGTGCCATACGGTTGCGAATGCATCAATACAGTTCTAAGATTATGCTAATCCAAAGACAAAGAAGACGACCAGCCCACTCCTTCCAAGGTGAGGCGTCTTGTTAACACCTACGTGTTGACTTCGACTGACTCAAAGAATCCAGCCCATCGATTGACAGGTTTCAAAATGATCAATTCATGCAAGTGTTGAGAAGAACACCATGTTGATATTGATCACGTGACTCTATTCTTCTGGCATGAAAAATATTGAACACAACTAAGCACCTAACTTCTACATCCGCGATACACGGACTCTCCACAAGGAGGACAACGGTGAGTCAAGTTCAGGTCAACCATCGAAGTCGAAGTGCTGACCATTGTTGAAACAGAGAGGCAGTTCAGAAGGCACGCAGTCACCATGGCAGACCATGCACCACCAGGACCCATCCGACATCGTATGTCGTTACGTGCCCGGGCTCAGATGACCTCGCCTTACGCCCGTTCGTCGCAAGACCGCCCAGTGCGCAAAATGAGAGCTCGCAAAGAGAGACCAAAGCAACTCAAGTCACACTATAAGAAGCTTAGTGCGGAGAAGTAAGTTATGTTGTCATCTGTCCTATGAGACTGATGAGTTTCTGGCATTTTGAAAAACAATGTGTCAGAAATATATCATTTTGAACTCGTTTGTAGTGCAGTCAAGAGAATTCAATTGATTCTTGGCGGCAAGGAGCTCATGGAATTACATTGGTGGTGGAATCGAAAATCGGGCTCAATCAAATTGGCCCGTCCATTCGCAACTATGCTGACCCCGATATCCGCAGGAAACAAACAATCCGGCCTTTCAAGTTCCTGGAACTCCCTGCAGAGTTACGCCTCGAGATTTACAAACATATCCTGCTCGTTCCAGCTCGTCCAATAGAGGATCAAGCGCGTCTAATGACTCGTCACCACCACCCCAACCGTTATCGCCTGCTAGGCATCACCAAGGCACGTCTTGTCATACGTGCTGGACAGTTCGCCATGGACACCGCACAACGCCAAGTTCTGCAGCTTCAGATCATGCAATGTTGTCAGCAACTCTGTAATGAAGGTCGAGACTACTTTTGGACCCAAAACAAGATCGATCAGCACCACGACCTCGATTACCTTAGCAGTGGCCACGACTTTAACTCAGCATGGCCGCAACAGGGACTGCATCTTCCATCGATCCGTGTTCTGCGCGTTGTGATCAACTCCACAGACTACATGAACGCAACTTTGCGATTCGATTGCTCCTCAATTGCGTCTTTACCTAATTTACAAGTGCTACAGGTCGCCTTCATAAGCCGAGTGAGGGCACGAGTTGGCGAGTGGCACGCTGATGGCGGAAGCATGCACTGGATAGATTCCTTAGTACTGGGAGCGGTAGTCCATCGCATCGTTCAACACACGCCTTCAACGGTGGTTTTGAAGTGGGGTCTTTGGAATGATGCACTGGAAGATCAGAGTATGGGACTCGACACATCGATCAGCATCCATAGTAGCATTCTCGAGAAGATTATGAAATCCTACGAGCACGAACGTGGCCGCAAGGTTCCATTGATCATCGAGGAAGAGGTGAGCAGTTGAGATATGCAGAGATTGGAGCACACTGATGCATCTTGTCTGCCTGGGAAATGCTGGCGATCGACCTTTTGACTGCTGAGTTGATTAGCAAGGGCGTTTCAGGATTCGCAGCAGTGATAATGAGAGGCTTGAGGATTTTCGGACCTGAAAAATCCTGGCACGACCAATTCATGGACATGTAACTTGGGAGAACTCTGCCGGGCAGGTCGATTCAAGCTGGTAGATAAGCTCTCTCTCATTCCCAAATTTGATTCATATATTTCACCATAACCCTCATGACATGCCTCAACAGGACTAGCGCCTACTTTCTGAGATGGAGATCGATATCGGAAAGAAGTCAGCGCGATTAGATTTTGAAAACACCAGAGAGCCCTCATTATCGATCTCGACTTGATCAATGTTGAGTAGCACGCCAATTCTAAGATTCTCTGCTGGCGACTCATTGGGATGTAGCCTACAGAAGCCAACCTATCCACTAGCAGTTAAACGATCCAGATATTGCAACCGCGAAAAAGACGTGGACACTTGGCACGGAATCTGCATGCGTTTAGTGGAGTTGAACAGGAGGTTGCAAGCACGTTTCATGTACTCACGGCCTTACTACTACTGTAATGTACGCACTTTCAACGGTTTTCTGGACTTGATGATGCAACGATAACCTTATCTAAGGATACCATGATCTACTACTAAGATCTGCTAAGATCTGCTAAGATTACACACGTGGTGATGTACTTTCGGACCGATATTAGGCTTACTCATTGCCTGCAGAAACACCATGACACCTACTTATAATGAACTAGATTCCGTGCCACGTGCCCACGTCTTTTCCGCGGTTGCAATATCGTCACATCGAAGAAGACATCTTCATCACAGACTTGAACTCACGATCGGGCTGACATCCCTGGGTAGATCTACGGAATATCTCCGAGATCCATGCCATATTAATTTCTCCGAATTTCCACCAATAACATCGCGTCGAAGTATCCCAGAACCTGGGCGAGATCCCAAGGTCCAAGAGGGCAACAGTCCGGGGTAACATGGGGTGTCCAGGTTCTCGAATCTCGTATCTCGACGGGACTCTTGACGTCTTCCACCGGACATCCTTTTTCGGAAGTTCTCAACTCCTGGATGCTTGCATCACAAAAGTACAAACATACACTGTAATATCTGGCCAAGCAAAGGTTCGTCCGGTGATTACCCCATACCAATAACACTCCCTGTACACATCTCATACCTGAAATTTAGTCGGCAGTGGACAGAGCTTCATGTGCTTTCGGTTTCATCATTGCGGACCCGCCAAATAACGTTCGTCTGGTCGAATGACACAGTATGTAAGTGTCGGTATTTTTGTACACAAAGTTAAAGATGTCACTAAAATGTTTGGCGCCAGCGCTCTACGCATTTGCGCTGTTAGCTGCAGGCCAGAAACAAGCACCTGCAGCAACTTTGTGCACGATACCAGCTAGTGGCACCTTCCACACTGATGACGCGCCTGCAATACGTGCGGCTTTCACGCAATGTGCAAAGCACGCCAAGATCGTCTTCAAACCGACGACCTATTTCATAAACTCGGTGTTGGATATCAAAGGCCTCGAAGACGTGGACATTGACATACAGGGCGAGCTCCAGGTAGGTGGTGCAATCGAATGAATTGCACAAGACCATGCTGATTCCTTCTCGCAGTGGAGTACCGATATACAATACTGGCTTAAAAACTCTCTTCCAGTCGGATACCAGAGCCAGTCGACAGCGTTCATCATCGGTGGAAACAATGTACGAATCAATGGCCATGGTACTGGGACTCTCAACGGCAATGGCGATGCCTGGTACCAATTTATCAGGAAGCAGAGTAATCCGTCGAATTTTCCCGGACGTCCACATCAGATCACTTTCAATGGCCTGACCAATTCCGCGGTCAGAGGGCTGAAATTTGTGCGAAGCCAGATGTGGACAATGTCCATCATCAACTGCCATGACAGCGTCTTTGAAGATATCCTTATAAATAATACCGGGGGCTGTCAGTATCCACCCTCTCCAACTCCCTTCTGAACAAAGAACTAAAACGGTGCAGCAAATACCGACGGCGCCGACACATTCTACTCGTCCAACCTCCTCTTCAGGAACTGGACCGTCTACAATGGCGACGACTCCTTCTCCTGCAAAGCGAACAGCAAAAACATCACCATCCGCGACTCCCATTTCTACAACGGTCTTGGAATAGCCATGGGGTCAATTGGGCAGTACAAAGGCAAACTCGAAACCATCGAAGACATCTACGTCGAAAACGTAGCCTTCACCAACACGCTACACGCATTCTACGTCAAAACATGGACAAATGATGTGGTCGGCTCTCCTCCCAACGGCGGCGGCGGCGGCCTCGGCCACGCTTCCAACATGAGAATGAAGGATTTGACTGTGTCCGGATTGCGCGCGGCTGCCTTCTCCGTCTCTCAGTGCACGCGTTTCAGAGGCGCGCCGGGCGCGGGGAATTGCACCAATAGCCAGTTTCAGATCAAGGATGTCGAGATCAACGGCATGAAGGGTACGACCAAGGATCGCAGGGTGGTGAGTCTGCAGTGCAGCGGTGTTGTGCCGTGTACGAATATTATGCTGTCGAACATTGATCTGAAGTTCCCGGATGAGACGGCGGCTGAGAAGTATCTTTGTGGCAATGTCAAGGAGCCCGTGGGTTGGACCTGTACTGGGGCCGCTTGTGTAGGGGGAAGTGCCACTGGAGGATGCTAAGGCTGCAGCTCGTGAGGACATTGTTGGCAATCCGGATTGCATCGATTCAACAACGACCTGGCGATTCCTTTTGTCGTAGGATGGGTCGAGACAGCCCTCTGCCGACTTCCTAGATTTTATCATTCATAGCTAATGTTCATAATTCATTGATACATGCAAAAAAAATTCCTTGAAGTCCCAAAATACGCTCGAGAAGCCCCGATTGATTCTCCGTCAGATACCGTAACAACTGGCCGGTTTCGCTAGCTCATTTACTTCGATCCTTTTGGAGATTAGTGATGGTTATAGAATTTATGCTTTTCTCTTAAATCGAAGGTACAGAGTCAGAATTGGATCTAGGCCTCGTTTGGAGCCTTGGTACTATTTGCGGCTTTTCATGGTGCTTCTGCCGGCGGTAGATAAGCCATTATCTCGGTCCGACGATACAGTAACACACGCACAATCTAGTAACTAGACCGAAAACGGCTAATTGTATAGAGGCCCGGGCAATGACTGATCTCGCTAAGACTCCGGAATAACTATACTTATAAACTATTACTGATATAGCGGTGAGTATGTAATCTTGGTTTGCTAATTCTTACCAACTTTCCTGAAGATCTACTGGATGAACGCAGATTTCAACGCAAAGTGTCAACGTCTTTTTCGGACATGCGATAAGTAGCGACACAAAGGAAAAGTACGATCCTGTTAAATTAAGGAGGGAAGTACTGGTTACCGCGAAGACGACCTTTCACTATGCATAATATAATAAGCGGTTGGCGTTCTATCAAACAGGGTTTTTATAATATCAACCCTAACTTCCGTCTGAAATTATAGAAGATTGATACCGAGGATGTTGTAATATTACGCTTTCAGTCTATTTCTTTAGAGTTTTTATCCTCGTCTTATAGAAGGTAGGGAAAAAGGATCTCTACTAAAAGATTGTAGAATCTAGGGTAAGGACTGGGCTCAATTCCGGCCGCTTTCAATCTACACTGACAGGACGACCATACGTACAGGCTAGGACAGTGATAAGAACTGACATTCACATAGTCGGCTACCACAGAACATATCAGATGTGTAAACCACTATTGGTATAGCTTCAAACACGCGTATGAAAGATGGATGAATGGAATGAGTCAATGCATAATCGTTCGTTGTACCAAAGCTAACATCTACCAAATCCCTTTGTGTTGAATGCAGAGATTTCAGATGCCTGCCATGCACCAGACAACTTCATTGTAAGCTCATGAGATCCACACCCACAATACCTCCCTCCATGGCGCACAAGCACCCTCATCAGGGGGGATTGCAATCCTCCGCCACACGGCCAGGATGGCACGCATCCTTACACGGGGCGTAAGTAAGCTTCCTTCTCCCTGAATCGGTACAGCAACTGTCGATCGGAATCGGGGTGTCGCACTATCAAGTAGGTGTAATTAGCGTCTGTTGCAGGTAGGTAGTACGGAGAAATCAGACTTACGGTTCCAGCCACTGCGTCGAAAGTTCCGCTTTTGGGACAGCATGATTTTGTGTATCCCGAGCCCTGCACAACGATTCCGACCACGATGTTGCAGCAGCTTCGTTTGTTGTTCGTCCTAGCGGATGCATAGGCGACGAGGAGAAGAGGGACGAGGATTGAGGCTTTCATTTTTTCTTTTCTCGCTCTGCGCTTGATGGATGACGAGTGTAGGTTCGTGGTATGGTGAACGATCGAAGAGACACGTGGTTTAGCCAAGGATTGGAAAGATTCGTGGTGAAGTAAAGGATTGCAAAGACTTGTAGAATGGTAAAGGACAAAGCAGACGCATCCTAAGGGTTGTTTTACTTGATGAGAGTAGAGATGAATATAGCATTGACTACGACATCACAAGGTAGCGGTGACCCCGCAGTGAACTCGAATCTTGTGGAGGTGGTCGCTCCCACTACGGTCCCAAGATAAATAGATGTTAGCTGCAAATCATTTCACAGCGGTCTTCTGATGTAACCTACTTGTAAGAGCAATTCGAAGCCATGATAACCTCGCCACTGATTTGCAGCTCACAGTTATTGCTCACAGTACGTTGGAGCCATAGTACTACGGTATCAGGGGAAATAAACGTTAATTGTGACCCCGGCCAGGGCCCGTGCATCGATACTTCTTCACGGTTTCTCTATCTAACCTTCGAGTAATTCCCTCTCAGATCTCGACTACTCTCTTCTCCTCTTCTATCTCTTTTGAATAAGACTACTTTATCTATACTTGTAGGCTGTTAGGCGTGGTATAGCTAGGGAGGCGACAGGGGGGTCACAATTAACGTATATTTCCCCTGATACCGTAGTACTACGATGGTATTCAGCGCAAAGATTATTAGCACGTCGATCCGCCGTAATAAAGCCGGACCCAAGTAGAGTTGATGACAGGCTATAAGGTTGTATGCATACGTAGTATTTCATGGGCGTGGAGGAATAACCATGCTAACATTCTTTCCGCTGGCTTCCATAGTAAGACTACTGCGTACCTCCTAGTACAGTACGAATTGGCCAGTTTGGCTAGTGTCTCGGCTTTCATATAACCTCGTAGTCGTATGCTAGTTAGTAATGGCCGGTATGAAGATTATATAGCTTAGCTTATCTTGTAACGGGCCGTAAATCGAAGAGATCGAGATCGCCCAATCAAGAACGCCCCCACTCGCTCCGGCTGTGGCGGCTCGGCACGTCAATCCTGACGTGACTGTCCTACGGAGGGATCTATGGGTGGAACCGTATGCTACAGATTTGAGAAATCAGCCTGAAATTACCATCTGACCATCACGGGAGCTTAATCCCTTCTCGATGCCTACACTGATTCTACCTACGATTCCACAGACTCTGCCAACCCCGTCCCTTGATATTCCCAGAGACGATCGACTCGCAGATCATGGAGCCGGCCACCGAATCCTCGTCCATGACAATTTTATAACCTGCGGCCTGGCCGCCAAGCGTTAGGTGACCGAGCCTTTCAAGGCCAACACAGCGGCAGAGGATCGTGCCTATGTAGAGAAAGACGACAAAGTCACTTTCTTGGTCGTCAGACGATGATTTTTGTTAATGCCATCTAGGACTGCTAATTTGTCGTGTCAAATTGGCCAACCTGTAATCTAGAGCTTCCTCAGGCAGACTATCATTCCCATCTAAAGTGGCGATATCCCGAACTTCGTCGGCAGTCGAGACCGACTCCATTCCAGACGGCAACTACTGTCCTGGTTTCTAGGTGGAGGTACAGCTGCCGGAGTCTGCTCGTGGCAATGTGAAGGAGATTGTGAAGTAGGGCATGGCTTGACGTCGAGGTTGGAGAACCTCCGACCTGTCAATATAAGTTGTATCTGGATCTGGTTGAGGTTTCGTGAGGGCCCGGGGAAGACAAGATCTTGACCGTAGCGTAGCAATGCCATTCCAGAAGTTAGCAGACAATCATATTACCGGTACGATCCAAAAGATGTGAGGCGAACCAGAATTTCTCTTCAATCCGTGAATCGCAAGTTCATTGTTCGTTTGCAACCCTACTGTTTGCATCAGATGCCATGTTTCGTGACGTCTCACACAACATCTTTGCCCGAAGTCAGCGGAAGATGAACATACCTCAGAGGTTCTCCTTCCAATCTCCTCGTCCCTTCAAGCAATAACAAGCTCACCACCATGTCTCCACAGCTACATCTATCCAGATTCGAACTCAAATCACCATGATCATCAACAACGATATGGGCTGCACATCTTTCGAGAAAAACCTACCGGGAGCAAGCCCTCGCCGACCGTCCAACTGTTGCATTATCAACCTTCTCAATATCAGTAACATCAACGACATCAACAACTCCTCCTCACCCAGCCACCCTCCATCCCTCCCTCCTCCCGCAAACAGCTCGCCCCGCCTAACCCTCCACCAAGAACTCCACCAACGCATCCTCGCCAGCATGAAAGCGAGACGGGCCATTCACACCTTAGTCCCTACACCGGGTGTACTCGGCTGCGCGAGACCATCTTAGCAACTCGGCATCTCCGAACCTTTTGACGTAGAGGAGTACGGGGAACGGGACGTTAACATGCGGCCATCTTATTCAAGCCAACCTCTCTGAATCTTCTGACGTGGCGATTGGAGCGCTCGGTACGATGGCGGCCGATACCAAAAGTTGTCCCCGGCTGAGGTATATCTGGGCTCAACAGCGCTGGGTTCCATTGATATTTCATTTTTCTTTCCCAGTCTGTGTAATAATTGGAGCTTTCGCGTTTGAGAGCATGGATAGATAGGCATTCCCAGCGGCGTTGATCGTGCGGTGGGCTCACCGTCATCTTCTGCTATGACTTTCTCGCCGAGGCTCGGAGGTCTGAGAGTTCGTAATTTCTGGGAAAGAGGGGAGGGACTTTCGCGTTTGATGGCGTGGATGAGGATGGCGTTTCTGGCGGCGTTGATCGAGCGGTGGGCTCACCCTCATGTTCTGCTATGACTCCCTTCCCGAAATCGGCAGATCTGAGGGTTCTGGATTTCTGGGAAGAGAATAGGGGAGGAAACGTACCTGATTAGTAGAGAGATCTTGTAACACCATGTGTTTCCTTCTTTCCGACCTTTACAGCTCCTTTTGCCAAAAGCCAGTAACACGAATTCCATATGTACCTAACCTGGCGTCAGCAAAAGATCATGGCTGAGAGATCTGTTCAAACGCATAACAATGAAACTCCCAGGAGTTTAATCCTGACCATGTCCGATGCTGCATCGTGGTGAAAACTTCCGACTGTAAACCTGAACAAAGCAAAATACAGCCTCGAGATACGCGATCCCGAATTGACCGGTTACGGCCAAGCCAAACTCCACAAATTGATTCAGACGCCCAAAAATGATTGAGCCCAAACCCCATCATCATGACTTCCCTTGCACATGCTCAGATCTCTTCCCTGTCAACGAATTCCCAGCCATCCAAAAAGCACAATAAATAAACACACCTCAACCTAGCGCCAAAAAGAATCCAAAGCAAAACACACCGGCAAAGAAGCCAAGGTCCGACTCGAACCCCCAGCAGCAGCAGCGAAGCAACAAAGTAATAACACCAGCAACACCAACGAAAAAAGGAAAAAGGAGATTCCGGGAAAAGGGCAAAAGATCACCATCCAACACCCCGTGGTGGACGGTTACGAAAACCCCGCTTGGTTTTTCTTCGAAAGGCACATACACACACACTCTCTCTCTGCTTGCTGTGTGGGTGAGTTGTTAGCATGGGGGGCGGGGAGCTTACTCACTTGACTATATGCCCGAAGGCTGAGCGGATATTTGAGGAGCGTGGTTTATAACCCCTTTTATGTTCCGTCTTCCTTGTCCAGAATGAAGGGGAGCATGGTAATAGTGTTTCTACATTGTTATATCAATGAACAATTCTTTGACGAAAGCGAGGCTGTTTCCCTCGAGATGTTAGGAATGTATGTGTATGGAATAGGGGTGGGAGGTGGTGACTTGCCTGATTGAGTTCGGAGAGCTGGATTCTTCTGAGTAGATAGGTCTGTGGTTCAACGACGAGTCGCCAATTGTCGGATTGAAAGCTGCAGCAACAGAGCTGGGCCTGTCAGTCATGACGACGCTATCTCTCTCCAGAAGGAATCCTTAACAAATGGCCACCCTTGACGGCTCATATCTGGCATTGTGTTGTGGAACCCAGCAACCAAGCTACCTTGCCCATTTCTCGAGACTTGTATTTCGACCCTTTCTGGGCTGGACTTCTATTGCAATATACGGCATTGAAGTGGTGACAAGACTTCCATATCCGCAATTTCATCCCTCGACCTTGACGAGCCCAGCTAGTGGTCTAGACAAAGTTTGTCATTGTCAGTAAATCGGCCCACTCCTTTCTGAGATACACTTACCGTCAACGAGAGCTTCCTACTTCCACGGCATCAGCACGGCCGACAACGCGAGACGTCAAATTTCACCCTACAAAAACACCATCTCTTCACACCAGAGACCGCCAAATCGGCAACCTATCGCCAAGACGCGCTCCATCGACCAACGAACCAGCCCATTCCTTCCTCATACTCCTCTTCTCGGGCGCCTGATTGGACATAAGCAGAGCACGCTCTGCGTTCCAAAGCGCTCTTCAACATTGCTCTTAGCACCTCCCACACATTACCTCCTTCTCGAACGAGTCTTCTGCACGATCGACAGCTTCTTTCCAAGAAACCGAACAGTGCGGCCAACACAGCGAGTACACTGTCTGCCTTCACTGCGACAACCTTATTCATAAGGTCTCACACAGAATGAGGAATTCTGTTCACGCAACACAGGTAAGCAGCCTCAAAAGCAGCGTCTATAAGCCCATCCTTCTCGCAACGACCTCTTGAGAGTATACCATATCTCCTGTGCAGCAGTAAACCTCAGAATCATAACAATGTCACAGAAGGACTGCTCCTCTCTCGCAACAACCGACTCACCTGAGGACTCCACTTACAATCTTGAGCTCGCAGCAATTCTGAATCACAATCTCTTCGATAGAAAAATAATGCCCACCACGACGGCTCGAAGTGATCGCGTCTTCGGCAAAGCGTTCACCTCCGGCGAAAAGACCATGGCAGCGGGCAGCGGAGAAGAGGCAACAGGCTACCGCGCACGGCTCGACGGATTGAACGAGCGGCTCGCCAGCGAAGCACCTGCCACCACAAGCACTGCCAATATGCTGGTCGGTGACAGTGCGACAGCTCCTGCCTGTGTACCAAAGATTGCGGTAGCGAAATCCAAGAAGAGCGCACGCGTAGGATGGAAATTGCCCGAGATGAGTTCGTATGCTCCACTGCCAGGACTCGGGCAGACTGTCAACGGCGAATTCGTCAACCAACCCGGTCGGTATCAAGGCTACGGTTCTAGAATCCCATATGCCAGCTTCGTCGCCGACTATGTCAAGCCAACTCCCGAAGTCGAGTACAAGAATGTGCCAGGCCGATATCAAGGATATGGCAGCAGAATACCATACACGTCCTTCTGCAGCCAGTATCCTGGCGCAGTCTTTACGGTGAAGGGCGAACCGGACTACTCGATTGACGCGCAATCCAATCCGACCGAGGAAGATGACCGGCTGTTCCTAGACGACAACATCGACGACGAAAATGGAGAGGAGGAGGTCGGAACTGGGGTTCAGGATGTCAGTAGTGACGTGACCAAGACAGGTATCTAACCTCTCCAGCAGACCGACGCTCTGATGTTCAAAGAGCGTGGATAATGAGGATATGGCGACAAAGATCGAAGTGGTAACACTACTTCACAGCAGTGGAAATCCTGTAAAGAAAATGCTCCAGGGTGAAACTGACAGCAGACTCCGCGAGCAATCCCAAGGGATAATGAGATGCTGAGAGAAACATGGAAACAGAAGGCTCCGTTGGAAAATGCTTAGACACAAATGTAATGGAGCCACCTCCGGACTATCCCCCTTCATGTCATCATCACAACTATTTCTTAGCTCTTTCCTAATCCAGTTCCGAGCAAACTAATGAGTCGGAGATGGGAGGAGATTTGTTACTAATGACTGGCTCAATCCACATTCGTTAGAACAATAAGGTCCTGGCTCCTTGCACGCGAGGTTTCTTTCACCTTTTCAGGGGTATTGGACGCATGTCTACCTGATTGAAGTCCTTAAGTCGATGTTATTTGTGGTTCTTCGCTTCGAATCCTATGGGACGAACATAGGCGTGATGAGCATTAGACTAATTTTGGTTCCGAAAACGTATGGGGGAATCCATGGTAAGTACGTTCATCTCTGCACCTAGATGGGTTTCTCTGACTTTGAATCCCTTACCAGGTGGAACTCGTTCGTTCGACCACCATTGTGAGCTAGGCTCGGCCACCAAACACTTCAACAGTCAGTCGAGCGATCAAAGATGGTGGTCAACCACGATCGCTGTCTGCGTTGCAGGTAAACTGTTCTAAGAACAAAACATGTCGTCAATGACGACTGCGGAGCTTACGTGTAGCAAGGTCCCGAACCGCTTGCATATGGCTGCAGATAGCTTGCAGATTCGTCTCGATGCTGTCCAAGTTATGAGTCCAGAATTTCGAAGTGTTATAACGGACCTTCAAAAATCCTTTTTTGTTGGGATCTGCCTCGAAGATATTCGGCTAAACTTCTACCTGCAATACGGTACCTCTGCGGGAGGCTGGCCATACCAGCGCACTGCGATAGCGGTGCCCCCCGAACGAGACCTTAATGCTATAGGACCCAGATTTAATTTTGACCGTCACCTTCGAAAGCGAATTTTGTCCTGCTCAATGGCCTCTTGCGAATCGTAACTTGGAATCAGCTCCTACAGAGCTCGTTTCGGCCAGTCAGAGAATCAACCGCTAGGTGGGCAAAGTTCTCCTCTGCATAGGTTCGGGTGGCTTGAAAGTCCAAAATATCTCAAGCGCCTGTAGAGAAGTGCTGTAGCAGTCGGAAGTGCTGAGCATTGCCGAGCTTTGAAAGTGAAGGCAAAGCCCAGCTCGCCTGTTATGCAGTGAGGCTTCAAGTGACTGTTCGTACACGAGCGTCGTCTTTGGGCCTACCATTGCGGTAGACCAAACCTTGGGTTTTGAAGCCACATCGCGGTGGAACTTCGCTCGCGTTCCCCCATCATAGTGTGTCTTGTCCGCTGCTATGCCATGCTGTACCCAGACAGTGGTGTACTGTCGAGACTCTCGACGGAAGGTTCAGCTTTCCAGTACCCCTCAGTATTTGGCTGTAATGTAGCGTAGAGCCAACTGGATGTGTGCACCCAGCTCTGTGCCACTGCCAGTCGCTTCAAGAGCGGCCAAAACCAAAAAGGTTGCATTTCCATCGTCAAGAACATTTCGAGAGTCAGGAAAAGGCAATGTGCCTGGCTACTGTATAATCTCATCTTCGTGTGGGTGTGCACAAGGCGCAGATGTTCTCGTGGGAATGGTGTCTTGCGGAGGGGCGATCCTGCATGGCAGAAGGCGACCGTCAAAGTGGAGAGGAAGGCTAAAGGATCCTTGATAAGTATATCGATACCCTGTAGAGCCGCTGGCAGTCGGTCGAAGCCGTCCATTGGTGAGTATGTGCAGAGCGCATCTGAATCTTGAGGACGTTTTGGCAAGGGAGATGTCGAAGGAGCTGCTGCCTCATCATAGAGAGGGTTACTGAAGGGGTAATTAGAGCTTTCGCAGGTTCTTCGAAGACGCAGGAGGAGGATTTGGCGGGTTCGTTAAGGTTTGTTGGTGGGATCTGATGCGTTCCAAGTTACGCGGAGATGGGTTCTGGCCAGGGGTAAGAAGGATGAGCTCAGCAACTTCAGACGGCCACGCCAGAGGAACTCGAATCACTTGCGAGCATCATACGGGTATTGTAGGAGGAGTAGCAGCAGCTGGAGGGTTGAGTTTGGGGACGTGGGAGTGTAGGTATGGAGACGGGAATGCAGCTGCAAACAGGGGCAGCCTGAGGCCGAAGCTCTGCACAAGGCCAAGTCGACCTCATGGCATTTGTCTAGCAATATTGGCTATAGGTACATTCATCCTCACACACACACACACCATTGGCCCATCTCCCTTGCATTGTTGGTCATGACTACTACCATACACAGACACTAGTAGTACTCACTGGACGAGGGGAAGCTTTTCCAAGAAGTGGAGCTCCCATCAGAGCCCCTCACCTCGAGCATCTTCACCATGATATCAACAGTCTTCAGGCGGGAATACGCTTCCACATATATTTCCTTGC
This sequence comes from Venturia effusa, assembly GCA_007735645.1. Classification (NCBI taxonomy): domain Eukaryota; kingdom Fungi; phylum Ascomycota; class Dothideomycetes; order Venturiales; family Venturiaceae; genus Venturia; species Venturia effusa. Next base: position 1,287,160 of record CP042202.1, on the reverse strand, counting down.
AACTCCATCACATAATTGACCATCTACATCTACCTCCACAATGGCTGCACAATTGCCCTTCAAGGTTGGCTTGGACACCTCCCTGCCAGCCACAAGCTCCCACTAACGCCCCGGTGCACAGCTCTCCAACCCTGACCTCTACCACGACAAGTCATATGTCAATGGCAAGTGGGTAGACGCCAAGTCTGGAAAGACGTTTGACATCTACGGCAAGCCCCCGCGCCGACAGCATCTCCTCCCATCTAATCTTTGACCCTCGCAGATCCCGGAAATGGCAAAGCGTGGGCTACTGCTCCAAACAACGCCGCCGAGGATGTCGACAATGCCGTCCAGGCCGCTCATGCTGCTTTCCAGAAATACAAACTTGAAAATCCCAGGACAAGGGCCAAGCTGTTGCTCGCATGGAACAATCTCATCACCGAGAACAAAGAGGATCTTGCCAAGATAGTCACCTACGAGACCGGAAAGCCACTGGCTGAAGCCCGAGCAGAACTTGATTACAGTCTTGGCTTCACCTGGTGGTTCTCTGGGGAGGCCGAGAGAATCAGAGGAACCGTCTCCCAGCCTGCAGCTCCCGGAAGGCGTATGTTCACTGTCAAGCAGCCCATCGGCGTAGCCGCAGCTCTCGTGCCATGGAATTTTCCAATAGCGTTAGTGATTTCCATTGCTTACATCGACAGTCTAGCTCACAATCGACAGCATGATTCTAAGAAAGTGCGGTGCTGCATTCGCAGCTGGCTGTACTATGGTGGTAAAACCCTCGCCAGAGACACCCCTCAGTGTCCTCGCGCTGGCTCATCTAGCCGAGAAGGCGGGCTTCGCTCCAGGTGTACTGAATGTCTTAACCACAGATCTGGACAATACTCCAGCCCTTAGTGAGGCTCTTTGCAGACATGACCTTGTCAAGAAGGTCACTTTCACTGGATCTGTGAGTTGCAAGCCGTATACTACATAACCTCGAGCTAACATGGCTCACAAGACAAGAGTTGGAAAGCTTGTTGCCAAGCACTGTGCCGACGGTCTCAAGAAGGTCACTCTTGAGCTCGGTGGTAACTGTCCCTTCATAGTCTTCGATGATGCCGATCTTGAACAAGCAGCAGAAGGTGCGACATTGCTAACCATCTCTTTCGGTAATACTAACCCACAATTTCAGCTCTGATGGCTCTCAAATGGCGCCATGCTGGACAAGCCTGTATCACAGCCAACCGTCTTTACGTTCAGAAAGGCGTCTATGAGAAATTCTCAAACCTCATTGCCGAAAAGACGAAGAAGCTTAAAGTTGGCCACGGTGCCGCAGACGGCTCAACTCTTGGACCTATGACTACGCCCCGAAGCGTAGATAAAGCCAAATCACACGTTGAAGATGCCAAAAAGAATGGCGGTAGAATCCTCATGGGTGGAAACCCCGTCTCCATCGAGAAAGGGTATTTTTTCGAACCAACTATTGTCCTCGATGCACACGACGGTCTTCTTCTCGCCCAAGAAGAACAATTCTCTCCCATAGCAGCATTCTTTCCCTTCGAGACCGAAGAAGAAGTTGTTAAGATTGCTAATGCTACGACCATGGGTCTGGCTTCCTATTTCTTTACCAAGAACATCGATCGAACTTGGCGACTCCTGGAGAATCTGGAAGCGGGCCAGATCGGGATGAACACCGGCAATATGTCCGCTGCCGAAATTCCGTTTGGTGGAATCAAAGAGAGTGGGTATGGTAAGGAATCTGGTAAGGATGTTGCTGTCGAAGAATATATGATCACCAAGACTGGTGTGCTCACTCTTGCGGATCATTACTAGATGGTTTTGCGAACGAGGGAAAGGTAAGATGTAAAGAAGATACAAACGATCGTGCTAACATTGATCTTTACATGTCAATTGGTAGGGTCCACTCGCTCTGGGTCAAGCTTTCTCGGGGGTTCCACCCTCTCCTCTTTTCTTAATACCTTCATGTGCTATTGACATCGTGGTTAGATCCTGGATATCAATACTTTCTGTCATTTACTTTCTTTGACCTATTGTCATTAACTCTCTTTGGCTCTCAGCTCAACTCTTTTAAAGATCTGCTAGGTTTCCACTGCATGACTTACGTTCACATTAAATACAGCTTACTTCGAGTTGCGCCGAAATCTTGTCGTCTGTCTCTCAGACCCTCAAATAACGAGGCCTTTCTGGCATCATCCGAGCCGTTGTCTTCTCTCGTTTAAGATCCATGAAGCACGTATTCGTCCGAGTATGCCTGTTCTGTTCTCAATTTCTCTCAAACTTCCAAGTATATGGTTTTCTTCTTTCTCGTCATGCTCGTCTAAGTCATTGTTTTGAAAGACCTTCGCATACCTTCCCTCATCTTTAGGTATCAAGTGTTCCCTCAATTGTCCAAGCTCTTTCATCTTCTTTTCGGAATTCACAGTGCTAGGGAGGTATAATGCGAGATGGAATAATACCATTCATCTTTATAGCATTCTAGTGTACAAAGTCTCCGGATTTCATGGCACCCATTCGTTTAGATGCATCCCGGTCCTCTCAGTTTTCACTTTTCAACCTCTGTCTTCATGTTCTCCCACCAAGTACCAAACTCTTCTTTTCAGCTGCCAGGAATGTGTACCACAAGCGAGAACGGTATCATTTCTTGTAATCATTTGATTCATTGATTATTCCCTCGTTCGAATCCTTCCCTTTTGATCTAGGCTTAGAATGCCATCAGCATTTCCGCTTTTTGATTATCATCAACGCCATTGAGCTAAACCGCGTCCCCGTTCGATCCTGCACATCTCCATCTCGACCCCTAGGGGTGCTCGCCTTGCTTGTCAATGTGGTTTCCATAACCACTATAACCGATCTGTATGTTTTCCTCCTCTTGGTCCGTGTAATGGTCGATGCGTCCTGGTTCAGCATCGTTCTCCTCTTCCTCTCCTGCCTCACCTTCCTTGTCGAGTTGCTGGCGGAGCTCTTCGAGATTTTTGCCCAACACAGAGATTGGGCCGTCGCACTGATTTCCATAGCTCGCCTTCAACTGCCGGAACTTGCCCTCTGCGTCAGTCAAGTGCTCGTTCATAACGTCTGTGGAGCGGCCGAGACGGGCGAGAATATAGATGCACTTGGTACGGTAGTAGTCGCTGCGTCGAGCAGGGTTCGCGTCCATCTCCTTGATGTGATTAATGAGGTCGACGCGGGCGAAGCTCTCCGTCTTGGCCTGCTCCTCTGTCAGGTCGCGTTCGCTGATCTGACGGCAGCGATTGACGATGTCGATGATGGGGTTTAGTCGTGGCTGCCAGTAAACTCCCTCCTGGGCATAGTTGGGGACGTATGGTGCGGCCATGATGTAATGCTCTTGGTAATAGTAAGTCTCTAAGAAGGTGAATTAGTGTTTTTGTTGACTAACTGGAGGAGTAGATATGGTAGTCTTGAGTTCTTTGGGCGATTGGTGAATGGGGATAGTGAACGGAAGTCGTCTCTGGCTTTGATAGATGGGTGTGGTGGACTATGAGGACTTCCAGGTATGTTCTTGTATTGGTGAATCTGCAAGAAGACTTCGAGCTGGCTATTTAAGGAGGCAGAGTGCGGTGTGATAAACCCCTGCCGGTCAACAAGACAGGAAACACACACACGTGCCCATCCGATAACAGTAATGAACAGACCACTACACGCAATCTACTATGGAAGCGAGAAGGGAAATGCAGGCTATGGCAATTGCAAAGATACACATTCAACCCATCACATCCAAGCTCTACACCATCCAGATGCCCTCTCGGAGCAGCACATTGAAGTCCCCATGGCAGCCTTGTTCTGTGACCTGAAGCTAGCCATTGCATTCTAACCCCTTCCCCCTGGGCAAGCAACCCACAAACAAAACCCCTCTCAAATCCCTCCCTCCCTAACACCCTCCTCCCTCATAACAACCACACAAACTCTCCTCTTGACAACTTCACTCTTCCGAGAAGACTCGGCTGCCTCTCGTGGCTCCGGCCATATTTCAACAAGAACATCTGCCTGCCTGCCTGCCGGGCGGCAGCCAGTCAGGTATACGCGGTGGTGCCTTTTCACCACCAAACCCCATGGTGGGTGGAGGGGGGCTCCAGCTCTTTCTCCAGAGGGCGTGTTTGCCGGCGCCCGCCTGGCAGACATCCCTCGGATATCTGCCATTCGCGGCAGATTTTATCTGTCTGCGGGAATGCGGATGAGTGGTGGTTTGGTAGGATCCTTTGGATCTTTTTTTGGTTGGTTGGTTCCGGGGTAAGTTCGATTCTTCTGTTTGGGATTTGGGACTTTGGAAGTTTTGCTTCACAACACTTGGTCGCAGCAGATGGAGAGAGCTGTGGTCTTTTTGGCTATCGTCTCTCTTGTTCACTGCCACTGTTCTGATGACTATCATCTCTCTTATCTACCGCCACCATTCTGATGGCGAGAGTTGTCACTGACAACGCTTTAGGGGCTGGAGGCTATGGGAACCAGCCAGTGCAGTGCCACTGCACCTGGAGCGCCAGACGCTCCAACTGTAAGTCCTGTCTACTCACCCTGTCGTCTACATACGCAGCTAACCTGATTTTTGAGGTGGCGAGCTTGGACATATTTCGGAGGACTGTCCCTCCGAAATGTCCCAGGAGCGTGTCTGCCACCGCTGCAAGTGGCCAGGCCACCTCCAAGCCGACTGCCCAGCCTAAGCAAAGGCTCGCGAGCGTGCTTGGGAGGAGGAATTGGCGACGGACGATATGACTGGAGCTCTTTAACTTGATACCCTGATGCATCGGAGAGGAGCGAGTCTGCTACCGTTGCAAGCGACTCGGCCCTCTGCGGCGCGATCAAATCGCGAAAAGTGCGACATTGCCATCAGTAAGTCGATTCCTGCCTTCCCTCTCCGCTTCTTGCCGTTGCTGACAATACTTAAAAGGCTTCTTGGGCTGCGCAAGTCTTGATTCATCAAGCTTGCATACCTTTTCTTGTTTTTCATGGCTTGTGCGTTGCGTCAAACCAGCGGCTGGTGTGCCGGCCGAAGTAAGTCGTTAGTCTCGCCACCTCCTTCAAGGACATTCTATTATTGAGGCTGATGATGGCGATAATCATCGCCATCATTATGATCCACGTTAACAATATTTGAACGAGCTAACACTACCATCTTCAGACACCACTTCGGCCTTCACCGGCTTACACAAGCGCGCCCTGTACATCGACATCGACGTTCATCACGGCGATGGTGTCGAAGAAGCTTCGCGGTACGAATGCAAATATACCGCATATACCACGGCACAATGGCAAAGCCGGCCAGCAGCGGTCCTCGACGAGCTGGCCAGCATGCCGCCTGAGCCAGTTTACAAGCGTTACTTCGAGCAGAAAGTCAATGGCTGGCTGGCATTCGAATCGCCGTCTCAGGCTTCAGTCACTTCATCAGCAGCACCAACAATGCTAGTCCTTCCAGGAGCATCAACAGTGCCAATCCTTCCAGCAGCACTGGTGCTGTCCGTCTTTCCGAGGATAAGCCTCGCAAGTCCTTCCAGCAGCATTGGTACTTTTCGTCCTTCTGCAATACCAGGCGTACCAGTCCTTCCAACAGCAACAACAATACCAGTCCTTCCAGCAGCATCGATCATGCCAGTATTTACAGCAGCACCGGTACTGTCCGTCCTTCCACAGAACCAGGCTTAACAGACCTTCCAAGACCAAGCGTTTCCGGTTCTTCCAGCAACACCAACGATGCCATTCCCTCCAGCAGCTCCAGCAATGCCACTCCCTCTAGCGCCGTCATTCTATCGTATTGGTCAATGCCAACAGAAAGTATGACAGAACATTTGAAAGCACGAGCTCACACTCGAGGGGACGACATGTCAATCGTCGTCAGTCGTCATCCATGCCGCCGCCATCGCAGACACGTAAGTACATCGCCTCTCCATCTCCACACCAGCACATCCCATGACGAATAAAGTCATCCTTTGTATGAATCAGGCCTTGCCGTGGTACACTTGAGGCTTCTTGCAAATGACCCGTAGCCACCGGCCATCTGGGTCTGAGCTTGAAACACCTGCTGTACCCGCTTGGCCTTCTGTGTTTACCATAATCTTCTCTCTGATCAACTTCAACAAAGTATCGTGAAACAGTTTTTGGACCACACAGTTTGACGCTCGCTGACTTGTTAATCTGTTCTAGGTTGCGCAGCCGGGTCGTGTAAATAGTATTCGGGACTTTGGCAAAGGATGGGCCTGTCATCATTGCCCATCAAGATATTTGCCGAACGGGACAAGACTGCCTTGTCAGGTCTCACACTGGCAGTCTTCGAGGCAATGAACTGCCGTCACGAACCACTCTCTGACTCCTCAGCCGCTTCAGCGTCTTCATCCAAGTCATACTGCGAGTGTGGATTCCTTGGAATGGCAGGGATTTATAATTTCTGCATCGCACAAAGGGGAACTGTCAATACTATTGATGGCACAAGTTATAACAAAGGCATTGACTGTTCATCTGCTGCCTCTCTATCTCTCATACGCGCATTTCCATGTTCATTTATTTGTTCCTTCATTTCACTATAGTCGCTCTTCTCCAGACTGCAGAAAGTTGATCCATCCTTTTCATCATCTGCCAAAGAACATGGAGCCAAGTCTGGCGGAGCATCCAAGCCCTTTTAATGTCGATCACACTCTCTTGAAGCTGCTAATCTATACGGTGGAATTTACTGGTCTTCGAACTGGCAGATCAAGTCAGACCCAGTTCTGTCGAATCTACACTGTGGGTTTATCAGTTCAACGCACGTTGCTCTGGCCACAGTCAATACCGCTCTTGTTCGTTGCTGGATTTGCTTGAGTTCTTCTACCGCCAAGAAATCGACGGGGTCTCCCTTCTAAGTTATATAGATTAACGTTCCATCACCGCTATCATACTTTATTATATCAGTCTCGGCAGCGGTATGCATACCACAGTAGTTAGTCAGAGCCTCGCGATCACAGCACTTACACCATATCACTCCGATCTCGTCTCCCCCATCCCAACCACAAATCCAGCTTCACGATCAGGCCTTTAGTCATTAATATACATCACCTTAGCCCCGGTATTCCTCACAATCCCTCATCCGATTTACTTACTTACTTAACCCCTCTCCTCAACAGAACAACTTCCACCTCAATACCTACCTTAACCATAACACCCGTAATACCTTCCACACCACGCCTCACACTTATCCCCAAACGAACATGAAACTAACAACCCTCACATCCCTCCTTCTCCTCGTCGTAAACATCAACGCTGCGAGTCTGCCACTTGTGGGCCGCGGAGTTGATCCTGCTAAACCAACTTGCGACAACTCCACTTGTCGCGATCAGGTAAGATAATTTGATGGTTTGAGGATGCGTGCCGGTTTTAGACTTTTGTACTGATGCGTGGTACTAGTGTCGAGCGAATCGCCATCCTGATGGGTCGTGTGGGAAGGGTGGTGCTTGTAATTGTATTGATATTTGAGGGGATGGGGGGAGGAGGGAGGGAGAGAGGGGAGGAGGAGATGAGGAGGAAGAGATGGGGAGAGGAGGTGAGGAGATGAGGGAGAGATGGGGAGGAGATAGGAAGGAAGGAATGAGGAGGAAATGAGGAAGAACATCAGCAATGGATGCAGAAAGGCTATGCTCTCTATCGTCAATCTTTGTCAGACTGGTAGCGTGCAAGAGTTCGAATGCGTAGTCCAGTTGTCCTTGATTGAATATTGTGAGGCCGTGATATTCCCGACGAAGGTGGCTCAAGGAAACATTGCAGTATTGTTTTTACATTTGTTGCACACCTGTCTGTTTCGAATAGCAGAAGACACTGAGCAGTGCAATTGTGTGATCCCTGGACAGCTGAGTGAAGTCCAATGAAGCTGTGTGTAATAAAAGGGGCAGCGTTTGAACGTCACATGATGGAAGTACCCTTCTCAGTAGTATACGGAAGTTCGATGTGCCTAGGCCTTCAACATCAAGACAAATCGGCAACCATCATGCCTTCAATCGTTATAGCATACTCGCCTCGCATCAAGATTCATTTTCTGAACGTTACTCGAAAAGAACTCGTCCCATGGTATTCAGCGCGTGAGTTGACTTGTTCAAAGCTCACGCTCTCTTCAACGTCCTGAAATCAACTCATATCCAGATTTCTCCCTTCGAGACGGGAGTCGTCGGGTTCTGAGTGAGTAGATTCTGGGCAATTCTGGTATTTTCGTGATAATTTGATTATTGTAGGAACGTTTTTTTCGAAAGCGACATGTCCACTTTTTGTGGGCGGGAGCAGAAGTCGACTCATGAGTTGGTTTTCAGGTAGCAGAGAAGTCTCGTAGTTCAGCTACCTTACGATGAACTCTTACTCTCCTCTCTCGGAACTCGGGACTCAGAGCAACGGCGCACCTTCCTCGGTGACACTGGTGGTTGTCACAGCCTCATACGAATCTGGCTGAACGTGGTCGCACCAGCATTTTCGGCGTGGATCCCTTTTAAACTCGATATCGAGTCCTGGTTGACAATGGTACATCCGAACTGCGGCATCAATCCCCGGGGCGTTGAATATCTGTCCTTTCCTGTGTTTACAGACACAATCTCAGCTTCCTGCGCTCGGTCTGTTGCTCTTGCCCGAAGAAAATCGCTGGCACAACAGCATTTCATGCCTGGGCTACTCGGATAACATTCCAATCACAATCTTTCTCCCAATGACCTGTTCTGTAACGAAAAGCGAGCGAAGAATCTGCAGCCATGCCGGTCTGGTCTTCAATGCATGAACCTTTACCCAAAATTTCGGACAACGAGTTGTACGCCCGCTACATGGCCTTGAACCCAATTGGGAGCCTGGAGATGTCATTCGTTCGCCTCGAAAACCTTGCTCTGCATGAATGCCGAAGGGGGTTCAAGTCTCATGAGTGGAGGAAGCGGTTGTTCGAGGAGCAAAGAAGATACCAGTTTGAGGTCAATGCCGGCAGCCCATTCAGCGGCTTCAAACCTATCGACCTTCCACCACCGCATCGCCTCGAGTTGACTTATGGCATGGCCTTTATCACGCGCTGGCTGTGGGAGCGATGCAGAATAGACACAATGATGCCGTTCATCAGTCTTACATACTACGCCTTATGGAGACGTAACGACAGACTGTACGATGGAGATCGTCCGCGAGAGTGGCAGGAGGGTAAGGCTCGGCTAATCAGAAAGCTGTTCGCCGAGGAGCACTTTCACGAGTGGATCTCGCATTTTGTCAACCACATTATCGTCGGCAATGACGAAGACAATGAAAACGATACCTCAGCTCTTCCAAGATATGGTGGCGTTGGATTTGACCTGTGGCTTGCCCTGTATCCCACGCTGAGATTCAAAGACGAGCCCAACGATATATCACTCGGCATAATTCAGTTTATCGTCACTGATTTCGTCTTGTGCTGTCTTAGGCTGGAAGCAGAGCCGGTACGCTGGGAATGGCATTGGTATGCAGATCGCGAATCATTGTACGGGACGAAATGGAGATGGAGGACTTGCACGCGGCCTGAGATAAGAAAGCTCATCCCTCATCCAAACGGCTATGCGCTCGACTCATTTGAGGTGGCAAGTGGGCCACAAGGACTCTACTTGCCGCCTGAAGACTCGGGAATAACTGAGGAGGAATTCGACTATGTATAGATCAAAACACATTCCTCGTGATCGAAAATTATCAACTCTAAATCGATGTCTGGATGTTGCTGAGACATACTTGATCGAGGTGATGATCTATGTTAAATTGTAGAGTTGTCAGCTGCTAGTAACGTGATAAGACCTAGATAGGAAGATACGATACTTCGTTACCACATCTCGCCAACATGTTGACACACATGAATTCCTTCCCGCAACCCTTCTCTCCTCCGACCTCATTCGGCTCCTCACTTTATTTAGCCACGTGCATAGCTTATCATCGGAATATACACGGCACGGCCAGTCTACCACTCCAATGACTTGCCACTTTCTGAAAGGCTGACTCATCCGGTTCAGTCCTAGGTTCTGATCGATTCAACAACCATCGTTGCTGCCTTGCTCTTGTATCAATCGTATTTGAGATCGACGATTGGAAATCTTTACTCGACTCATCAATTTCAGTCTTCTTTCAGTGCCCACCATGATTCAACTGGAGCGATGCAGCCAATCTGTGAGATATTTGGGTGTCTGCAGCGTGGCCAACTGATGATGCTGACAATTCATGGGATGTAAACTTTCCAGCTCATCAAGGCGTCTAGTCAAGGCAATTGATATCATTAGTATGGCAGCTCTCGGCTCAAGACTGATTGTGAGGCAACAAACTCTTGCTGCCCCTCGTTCCACGGGCAGCTACCGTACGAGGCTCATTCGGATCGCAATTGCCTGGGGCGATCGCCCGCTCGATCTTCCGCCTGAAGCACGATGATGGTGAGATCAATTGGAAATTGCCAGCACTTTGCTCCGGCCACGCCTGTGGACAACATGAATGGGGGAGGCTTCGTACACGAGGGGAAGAATTTGGGGGCCATGCGGAAATCGTGGTGGCTGAAATTACTCCAGGCGTCTTTTGTGCAACGAGAGAAGGGACAGATTCAAGGCCAATTGCTCGTCGATGGAGGGAAGAGCTCTACAACTGGGCCTGGAGAACCGGCAGCTATAGTACACGGTGATAAGTAGAAACTCCAACGGGATGCCCCAGGCTCTCGATGGGTGGGAGATGAAATTGATAGTAAATGAGAGCTAAAAACAAACTCTTGGCGACGCTTACTCTTTCACATTGGGCTGTCTCTTGGGGCTGAGTGCGCATCAATCTACCATCTCTCCTCCTCCCAGTTTTCTATAAACCCCCGGGATAAGGCCCACGCCTGCTGATCCAATGTCTATGAGCTTGAGGACTTTTCTCGGTTCCAAGCGAAAATCGAGTAACAACAACGCAAGCACATTGGGCACCTCCAGCACCCAGTCGCCGCCTCCAAACCAATCCAGCATTTCAGCATCCCCGCGATCCAGCCAGGCAAACAGCTCCACCAGCTCGCTCCCGACACAAGGACAACCGCCCGCCCCTTCAGCGACCGCCAACACCATGAACTCCAACGCCGGAGGTCTCGGTCGTCCACCAAGCTACACCTATGCTGCCAACGGCGGCCCTCCTCAGTTGAGTGCTCCTGGAGCTCAGCATCGTTCCAACTCGCCCATGCCTCCACCCATAAACACGGCCACAAATCCTGCCGGCTACCCTCCTCAGCAGATTCAACCACAATACGGCCAGCAGCAAGGTCCTCCAGTGTATGGTGCGCCTCCTCCTCCAGGCCAGGGTGGATACGGGCAGCCACAGAGTTACCAACCATCCCTTCCTCAAGGGCCTGGCAGCTATGCGCGACCCGGGCCTGCTGAAGTGGATGGAGGTGCACGATCCAAGGCACAACTCATTGTTGGCATCGACTTTGTAGGTTGCGGGCGTCGCTTTTCGTTGACATGGACTTACGTGTCTGACAGGGCACCACCTTCTCCGGTGTCGCGTTCGCCTTTGCAACCAACACAGAAGCGAAAGAGGACATAATAACTGAATGGCCAGGTGCTGGCAATCAGACAAAGCAGAAGGTATGTTTGGTTGGAAATTTGCACACAAGTCGTCTGACGCAAGGCTGTAGATTCCGACAGTGCTGTACTACGATCAGTATCAGAAGGTCGTGGGCTGGGGCCCAGATATTGCAGATGCGCTTGCTCCGACTGGCTATCCGAAGCCAGGAGTGCAGAAAGTCGAATGGTTCAAATTGCAGCTCATGTTGTCCGGAAACACGTATATCGATCCTATCAACCTACCCCCACTTCCACCAGGAAAGTCCGAAGTCGATGTCGCAGCCGATTACCTCTTCCACCTCCGTCAGGCCATGCGCAATCAATTACAAAAAACACTGGGCGAGGTCTTCAATCGTGAAGAGCGCAATATCAGATACTACTTAACAGTGCCGGCTATTTGGAACGATGCTGCCAAGGCTGCTACACGCACTGCAGCCATTCAGGCTGGATTTTTACGAGACGAGAATGACAATCGTTTGACTCTTGTTACTGAACCAGAAGCAGCAGGTGCGTCTAATTATTCCTATGACTCGCTAGCCTGGACCCTGACTGACGATTTTACTAGCCATGTTCTGCTCCAAGACTGGCTTGCTCAACCTGAAGATCCACGATGCTGTCTTGATTGTGGATTGTGGTGGTGGTACCGTTGATTTGATTGCCTACGAAGTTGAGGAAGAGCAGCCATTTAGCGTCGCTGAATGTACAGCCGGTTCCGGTGACTCTTGTGGTTCGACAGCTCTCAATCGTAATTTCAGCAACATCCTACGCGCAAAGATTCGCAAGATGAAATTGCCTGACGGCTCGAGGACAGCTGGGAAAGTGTACGCGAAGTGTATCATGGACTTCGAGAACAGAATCAAGGCTGATTTCCGCAACAACGGACAGAAATGGGCTGTCGATGTGGGTATTGAGGCCGAGTTTCCAGAGGCTGGCATTGAGGAAGGTTACATGACCTTCACCAACGAGGAGATCCTGCAGTGCTTTGAGCCTGTGGTGAACAGGATTCTGGAACTAGTGCGGAATCAAATCATAGCTATCCAAGCGCAAAACCGAGCGCTGCAGGTACGTCATTGTCGACGTTCTCACTCAAGCTGCTGGGCTAATCTTTTGTTCAGAACGTTCTCGTCGTCGGTGGGTTTGGTGCGTCGGAATACCTCTTCCAGCAGATCAAACTACATGTCCCGCCGCAATTCCAATCCAAGGTCGTCCGCCCCATGGACTCTGTCGCCGCTATCGTCAAAGGAGCTGTCACAGCTGGTATCACTGAACGCATCGTCACCCATCGCGTTGCGCGCAGACATTACCTCATGGCTACGTTGCAGCCTTTCAAGGAAGGCCACCACCCGGAACAATACCGCGTCCCATCTTTGGATGGCAAGGATCGATGCAAGTATACCAGACAGATTTTTGTGCAAAAAGGACAAAGAGTCAAGATTGGTGAGCCAGTGAAGGTCAGCTTTTTCAGGCAGGTTGCGCCCGGAGCTACCCTGATGTACGAGGACATTCTCTACGCTTGCGACGATGATGTCTGTCCCGAGTATACCAAGGATCCTAGTAAGTTCTCCAACCTGACACAGCTCTTGTGCGCGGTCACTAACACGATTGCAGGAATCAAGGAAGTCGTGACACTCACCTCTGACCTGTCGAGGAAGAACCTGGAGAAGGACTTTGAGAGAATGGACACGCCGCAAGGGACATTCTACCGCGTCTACTTTGATATCTACCTCACGCTTGACGGGAGTGAGTTTAATGCCGAGTTGGTCTGTCAGGGCGAGGTCATGGGCAGATGTACTGCCCGCTTTAGATAGAGATCGTTCCCTTCCCTTTCTAATTGGCACGGGTATTTGACAGGCGTTCTTGTTGGATGATGATGGACTGGAAACGTGGTGGACTGGGTATTGATGATGAAAAGAAAAGTGGACAGCTCTCAGGGTTCATGGTAGGGGAGGATGAATGTTCCCTTTGACGTGTGTGTGTGTGTGTGTGTGTGTGTGTGTAGGAGGAGGAGAGATTCGTGGATCATCTAGGTACCCCGATACAGTTGTTGTTGTCGTCGTCGTCGTCGTTGTTGTTGTTCTGTTCTTGTTTTCCTCACTTCATACCCATCCAATCTCACAAATGATCCACGGCTTACTACTTGGCATCTTTTCTTATGACTTTGTCCATCTTGTTGTTTGCCCATTATCTAGCCTTTTTTTGAAACTTTGCCTTGTCCTCTTAGATAGATACTCGTGTTGCGCGCTCCTGAAGGTATCGCTTGCCTTTTCGTTCCCGCCGTTCTACACCCTTCCTGCTTTTCTTTTTTCTTCGACGCTTTTTCCAGACGTACTAAATCGAGAAATCGGTATTGGCCTCCCTCCTCCCTCTCTCTTCGAACGTTCTCTCTGAAGCGGATTCGGTACCTAATGAGAAGAAATGGTAAGAAATCCTGTAAGCGTCCTTATTCCGATATCGAGACAAGTACAGGTGGGACTGATATGTGACTGAATCTCATAGGACGCAGACTCAAGACGCGAACACAGTCTTGCATATCCCAATTCCCCTCCTCACCTCAACACTGCCCAACACTCCGACTCTCCTCACATGAACTATCACAAGAACCATCACAACGCATCTTCAGTTCCATGAAAGAAGTAGTAGTGGTAATAGTAGTGGTAGAAGTGGTAGCATTAAATTAATTATCTATCAACGAGTCGAGCTTTCCCTCGCCGTCTCAATCCCATTGCATCCCAAATATCCCATTCCATTCCATACATCCCATCCATTTCGCCATAACCCCAAGTAAGTACCTTAGATAAGGCGCGATGTAGAACCGTATAAATCGCAGAAAAAAAGCGAAGGAAGATCTGTAAAAAATCTGAAAGAATATCCGAGCCTCCGGAGAATGATTCGCTGAAGCTGGAAATAGGAGGTGTGTACAGCGGAAGGAGCAGCCGGTTTCGATATGACTCGGCCGATCAAGCACCATGTCAAACGGTACCTACAGTGGACGCCTGCTAACCAAAGATTTGTTGTGTGGATCCCATCCGCACCCAGCTGAGTATCGAGTATGCGCGAGGAGTCACACCGCAGTCTCTCCCTTGCATTTGTTCGACACCATGAGCCGTGCTCTCTCAATCGACCGGCCGTACCGAACGCCGCGACCATGCAAGTCCTTATCCACAACTCCCGCAAACAGTGCCAGATATACCACCTCGTGCTATCTCGAGTCTCAGCTCTTGTCGAATATTGCTGCCCCTTGATTTTGAAGCTTGCGTCCGCTCAGTCCTTCTTTGCGGCTTTTGCTGCTCGCCTCGCTGCAACATCGCCTTCTGCAAGCCATGTGCTGGCCTTTTTCAGTTGAACGACGTTAATGATCTGTTTCCCGAACATGACTGGGAAGGAGACTGCGGCTAGGATCCAGGGAACTGTGCTGTCCATCTTGTTCGCTCTGTATCAAGGGTTAATTACTGCTGCCATCCTCTACTTGAGACTGCATTCTTACCTCGCGTACTCCATAGCTCCTGCAGACCACGGATTCGTGAATAGCAATGAAGGTTTTGGTGCAGCTGGACTACCAGGTTGTAGACTCGATGGAGAGGGTTGTAGGAGTGACGGCGAGAGGAGAGGCGAGGAGAAGGAGAGAAGATATAGCGCGATGAAGAAGACCTCATTGAACATGCAGAAGGTGAAGAGGACTTTCTGTTGTCAGAAATTAGCCATCATTGCATCCTCACGCGTAGCATCTCACGAACATTATTAGAATAGTACTGTTTAAGAATCCAGCTCCGTCCCTCATCGATCTTCTTATGGCTCTGTCCTGCATCACCCATGGCCAGCGTAGCATACATATGCATGTAATGGCTGGCGAAGTCGAGAGCAATAAGTCCCTGAAAGAGGATGGACCAGCGTGGGAAAGCGGACGCGAGGAAGACGAGGAGACAGGCGGTTGTGCAGCGATCAGTCACCATATCCAGGACAGCGCCGAACCTCGTGGATTGGTTGAATCTGCGGGCTGCATAGCCGTCCAGAGCGTCGAGGAGACATGATATCGAGTATAGGAGGCAGCAAGTTCTGGGATGGAGAGGCATGTAGTAGAGGGATGCGAGGGCGAGGACGATTCGGGAGTATCCTGTTTCGGGGCTGTCAGCTTGGTGGATGTAGAAATGTGCTAGCACTCGTGTATACGGACCTATCAGGTTTGGTATGAAGAGGAAGATGTTCTCGGTCTCGACGAGGTCATCTATCTTCGCTGCTGCCGG
Source organism: Venturia effusa (assembly GCA_007735645.1). Taxonomy (NCBI): domain Eukaryota; kingdom Fungi; phylum Ascomycota; class Dothideomycetes; order Venturiales; family Venturiaceae; genus Venturia; species Venturia effusa. The sequence goes on along the minus strand of CP042202.1, from coordinate 1,271,412 downwards.
TTCTTTGGGGGTGCCATTGCCGTTGGCACTCGGTCTCGTGGTGGCCATTCTGTCCAAGTGCTATTGGGAGACTGGATAGCAGAGTGAGCTGCGCCTTTGGATTCCCGGAGGCTCGCGGACAGGGCTATCGAGATTGTTGTCGATAAGCGATAACGATATACGACGAGGGCACGGGCAAGGTCTGTTGTCAATGTTGAAGCTTGGGAGAAGGAGGGACGCGAATGTTTGACATGATGGTATTTCTTAGGTATGGATTGTGTCCCAACCCGTCTTGACTCCCTGTGCTCACCAAAGACGCAACTCCCGTCCTTTCTCCTCCATCTGGTCTAGCGCCTTGGTGGAGACGGGACTATAGGTAATTTCACTTGTATGTTTTATAGCTCCCGTTCGCGCCGCTGTGGGAGGGCTTTCAGCGTGACCGTGGTTGTGGCCCTACCGTACAACTCTCCGCGCAGCTTCTCTCCCTCCTAGCGAGCTTGCTCGACCATTTGCCTCCAAGGAAAGTCGTCGTGGACTGCCTGTGGATGGATACGGCTAGGTAGGTACTTGGCATTTCATGCCCGTGTGAGCCTCTGGCTTGATGACATCACACCTCACCAACATACCTGAATACGAGGATCATGTGAGAACACGAGAGGATCATAAGTACGTAGGAACTCCATATGTATCTCCAGCCTGTCTCGGACTTCCAACCAAGACCTTTCCCAGAGCCACAGCTGTTTCCATCCTACCTAATTAGGCCACTTGGTGCGACTAGCATGCGGGGAGACTCATGTCACTTTGATAATTCATCAACATGAACCCAAATACTGGGGCCTATCGGCTTGAGAACAATACTCGTAGTCTTCCAAGACAATGCCCAATCATGACTGTCGGAAGGGTTCAAGCACTGTTACGCTACTATTCGTGGAATTCAATCTCCGTGGCTTGTCCTGGGTTGGCTCCTCCATCTCGGAACATGTCGCCGTAACCAAGAATGCAGCTACTCCAATATAGTCAATTTGCCGCATGTCACCGTTGCCAGGTTAAGACCTCGTCAAACTCATAGCAGTACCTAGCTCGCATCTTCTTTAAGCTTCCAGAACACTTCTGGAAAGTGGTGGAACACCTCCGATGGACATCCTTCGCAGTACCTTGCTTGGAGTAGACAGGCCTGAAAGAATCGTTTCCACGTAGCAGCAATCGGTCTGTCCATCGTACCTGGCTCGTCGTGCGCAATAGGCCTTACGCTCGTAAAGTCTTGACCATGTATCCTGTCAGTTCAAGTGAACATGACTTAAGTGAGCATGCAACGAGGCCCAAATGACCAAAGATCAGTCCTTATCCAGGATTGGCCATCATCGGAATCTCAACACGCACTTCGGTAACGTGGGTCTTGCAGCCTAGCCGGCCGAAGCGACGAGGCCAAGGATTCGTTCTGCGTGCCATAAGATTGTTCCAAGCCAATTCGTCAGTGTCGTGTCTCTAGGTCATCAATTAAGCTTCATATCGTGCTGCTATCATCGAAGATTCCCTGCGGAGGCTATTCTTGCCTCATATTGTAATAGAATTCTTCATGGACCGGGTCGTCATGTCAACAACTTAGAGGATGAGCTAGACGCTTTATGAGCTTGCAAGTTCTTAGAGAGACAACGTGTCGGGGATACAACTTGCAATCATTCAGGCAAGGACGACGAGGGCTATGCTGAAAATTGTTCGCAATGTGGCGAGTGCTTGCATACATTCTGGTGACGATCATGCTGTAATGGTCGCCATCGAAAATGATAGAGCCAGAGGATAGAGACTGGAGCAGTAAAGACCTTGCCCAGAATTGATGACAGCCAATCTAGTCAACACAGCTCAGCTTCTCGAAGGTCCAAAGCGCATCCTGATACGCGTCAAGATGCCCTTTCTTCATATGACACAGGCGAGATTCGCTCTACCGTTTCTGGATTAAGCATTGCGATGAGGCCACAGAAGCATCCGAGCAATATTCTCCACGTGTCGCTCACGTTTAAACGATGACTTCAGGGAGATTTGCAGATTGAGACGTGATTACACGCTTGCTAATGCTGGCAGAAATGGCAGGCCGTCGTGGCGAATCGTTGCCAGTGCTCAGTGACATATATGGATGTGATATTTCGTGGAGAACGAGTCAAGGTGATGGTGCCACTACGCACTAGAGACGCGTCAGCGAAACTTGAAGACAAGGTCCTACTCTTTTGCTCCTGCCGTATCGATAGAATTTTGCAGGCAGAGAAGCGATGCCGATTTGCGATTCTTCGATACGATGAATCTGATGTTGCGGCTGGCAATGCAGTTGACACTGATTTGCCAGAGGTCGTGATGTGTCCCGGTCAGCAGCTCTCGTCCGAGGTATCAATTTGACAGCAATGCATTCTATACCCATCTCATATCCCTCTCCGTCTCCGCACAGGCCAGAAAAAGGTTGCATTCGTTGCGACTGAAGGTCTGAGAGACTTTTTGTGCATGTGATTCTGATATGGGACCGACTGGAAGTCGTCACAACCAAATGATCTCGAGTTGCATTGATGCAAGCACGATGTTGGAGATGAATGGGCAGCATGGTAGAAGTCAAGGCTGGTAGAGCCGGTGTGTATGGTAAATGCTCATACACAGAAGCTCAGTGATGGATGAACGAGACGAGATGCTGAAGTCATGAAGGTAAGGTAGGTGGTACCTATCAGACGTACCTTACGTACCTAGCTCGAGGAACTAAGCTACTTATAGAATATCCGTAACGGGCCAGTCCGAGCGCTAAAGAGGCCTTGCAGGTGGTAGGTACCATCCCGAGAATTTGCTCCCGTCTCCGTCCCTCTCACGTATCTATATGGTTATTCTCCTCCGCTTAGTAGATTTTGTAGTGAATAGGACCTGGTCAATATGGTCAGATATGCCTGCAGGGCATCTCACATAAAGGAAGCAGTTGAGCTGCGCCTCGAAGAAGGTATGACAACCCTCCCTCGATGAGTCTCTGGGACGAACACTTCGTCGCGAGAATGACATTGGCACATTACGAGCTGACGACAGGATGGCAGTTCAAGGAGACAGGCAGCGACGAATGGCTTCCGGTGCTTCGTGTCCCGACCAACGTTCATATTGATCTCATTGCCAACAAGAAGTGAGTCTATCGCACAACACAAACCGCGCCGGACAAGGCTTGACCATCAACCAGAATTCCCGACCCGTTCCTTGGATTCAACGAGCTGAATTGCGAGTGGGTCGGTGAAAAATCATGGACCTACCAGACCCAATTGCCACCTATCTCCAGGCCCGAAAAGGGCACTCAAATCGCACTCGCCTTTGAAGGACTTGATACTTTTGCCACTGTGAAGCTCAACGGTAAGACCATATTGGAAACATCGAGTCAATTCATTCCATACCGAGTTGTGGTGAACAATTACTTGAAATACGGAGCCGGAACTGTCAACGTTCTCAGCATTGATTTCGCCTCTGCCTTTCAGAAGGCTCGAGAAATCAAAGATGCTCATCCTGAGCACAAATGGGTTGGGTTTAATGGAGACATGTCCCGACTTGCTGTGAGAAAGGCGCAATATCATTGGTGAGAATACCCGATTCCTTGACTCGGGGACGCAGGATGACATCGCGGTCTTCACGCCACGTTCGATGCCTCTGGATTTCTGCCGGTGCAAAAGAAGACTCTTCAGAAATTCACCCTTGACCGACTCAGGGGCTTACCGAGGCATACGAACATGAAGAGGCCAGCGTTTCTGGTCCATGGTCTCAGGTCTTCCAAATATGCCACATCTATGCTCACTAACCGGAGTATAGGGGATGGGATTGGGGTCCAGTACTCTGCCCTTCAGGACCATGGCGGCCAATCAATTTGCAAGTATACAAAGCTCGGATCACAGATCTCAGGATAGACTATGAGTTATCGTCCGACCTGAAGTCTGTCAAAGGCATAATCACAGCTACGATTGAGGGGCCTCCAACAGGGGCGGTCACATTTGATATTCAGAGAGCAACAAACAAAATCGTCACGCGGACAACCAATGTGCAAGCGGACGGATGTGCCAAAGCCAGCTTTATCATAGACAAGGTTCAACTCTGGTACCCTCATGGATATGGAGGACAACCTATGTATGATTTCATTGCCACCGTCTCTCCTGACGACAAGTCCGTCGACACTACTTACCGAAGGATTGGTTTCAGGAAATCTGAGCTTGTCCAGCAGCCCGATGCTGTTGGTAAGACCTTCTTCTTCCGCATAAACAACATCGAGGTCTTCTGTGGTGGCTCAGATTGGATACCTGCGGACAGTTTCACACCAAGGATTACCGCGGAACGGTATCGAAAATGGTTGGAAATGATGGTCCACGGCTATCAAGTAATGATTCGGTGAGTGAACGCATATTCTGAACAGAACAGTAGCCTCCATACTCGATGCTGTTAGCGTCTGAATGCTTTTCTTGTCTTTGAGCTTTTCAGCTCGAGACGACATCGTTGTGCCTCTGGCATTTGTGATCTGATTTTTGACAAGGATCCGAGCAGCGAGCCCGAAAACATCAAGCTAACAAGAGCAGGGTCTGGGGTGGTGGCATATACGAGGAAGATATTTTCTACAGCCTTTGCGACGAGCTTGGCATTCTCGTATGGCAAGACTTCATGTTCGCATGTGGCAACTACCCAGCATTCCCAGAAATGTTGGAATCGATCAAGGAGGAAGCCGTCGTCAACTTACGAAGACTTCGGCATCATCCCTCGATCGTGATCTTCGCTGGCAACAACGAAGACTATCAGGTCCAGGAATCTTTTGGCCTCGAATATCAATACGAGGACAAAGACCCACAGAATTGGTTGAAGACCGACTTCCCAGCTCGCTACATCTACGAAAAAGTAAGAGCCCGCTATTCCACGCGGCAAATCAAAAAGGGGTTGCATTGACTGACTAAACGCGTGGTAGTTGCTTCCAGATGCGATGGAGGCCGAATGCCCTCATATCGCATATCATCCTGGTTCGCCCTGGGGAGATGGACTGAAAACTTCAAATCCCAGAGTTGGAGACATGCATCAATGGAATGGTCAGCCGCCCTCTTGATGCTGCCCGCTTGCTCTTTCATGAGATACATGCTAAACAAAGACAGTCTGGCATGGAACCCAAGAAAAGTATCAGATTTTCGATACACTGGGTGGCCGATTCAACAGTGAATTCGGCATGGAGGCATTCCCTCATATCGATACGATCAAGCATTACTGCACCGACGCTTCGCAGCTATATCCTCAGTCCCGCATGCTCGATTTCCACAACAAAGCCGCCGGCCACGAGCGCCGCATAGCCACGTATCTCGTGGAGAACTTTCGGACAGTCACCGACCTCGAAGGGTTCATACATCTCACGCAACTATCACAGGCAGAGGCCCTGATGTTTGGTTATCGTGGATGGCGCAAGCAATGGGGGCAATCTCGTTTTTGTGGCGGTGCCCTGGTGTGGCAGCTCAACGACTGTTGGCCCGTCACGTCTTGGTCCATCGTGGATTACTTCCAACGCAGAAAGCCAGCCTATTATGCCATGCGCAGAGTGCTTGCTCCAGTCGCTATTGCTGTCAAACGTGAACACCATGATTGGAGTGTGGTGCATGCTAGGCCGGCAAAGAAGAGTCCATGGGAATGCTGGGTCGTGAGTAACAAGCTCGAAGAACTCACCGCTCGGGTCGAGCTACGTTTCGTCTCGATCGAGTCTGGGAAAGATATCAAGAGACCCATCAGAAAGACCGACGTCAAGATCACGCCGAACGGTACAACCAATGTGTTCGAAGGTATCATCGACAACGAAACCGAGGAACCTCACGTCCTCGCCGCTCGCATATGGGTCAACAATCAACTCCTATCTCGCGACTGCGACTGGCCTCAGCCTTTCAAGTACCTGGATTTCAGCGACCGCGGCGTCGAAGTCAACCAGGTTGACGATATGGACTCCATCGTCATTCGTGTCAAGAAACCGACCAAGGGGCTGGTGTTCGAGGAAAGAGAGGGCGTGTTCATTGAAGATAGTGCTTTGGACCTTGTTCCGGGCGATGAGCAGACGGTCTCAGTGAAAGGGATGAAGCAAGGCGATGCGCCGTTGAAGTGGCGCTACCTGGGTATGACTTGATGATACATTTGGTGCTCAACCCCTTCCTGCTTCACAAAAAAAGAATCTATTCAACTCTCAATCCCTACGCGCTTTTTCTCCTTCGTGTTCTGATACTGTAACCTGGCGCCTCATTCTCTCCCAGAAGCGTACATTTCTTTTGGTTAAACATTAGCGATAAAAAATCATCAGTTGCGAATGGCTTTCTCAGCCATTTTTACAGTCCCGAGAAACCACCACCCACACTTCTCTAAACCCCCAACAAGCACCCGACCCATGTAGCACATAAGCGTCGTTCCCGCGCCACATCTCGATCTCGAAGAATCCGGCTTCGCTGACGGCTGTCCTAAATCTGCAGCCAGAAAAAAGTACTGCCTCTAGAAATTTTGTGTTTGGCTGCGCGGATAAAGAAATTAAGTAGATACCCATGCAAATTAGCAGCACCTCAACATCCCCCAATCTCTAGGCGAAAGTCATCTTCATTCGATGATTCCAGACACGCGGTGTTCGATTCTGTCCTCTCGCTAGACGAAACCTTCGAATACCGTATTAGGGAAAAAATTACCGAGTGTCAATGACCTTTCCAATCCACGTAAGAAACCAAGAGAAACCAAGATCTCTATCCAGTAAATTCTGTCAAAGCTCTATCTTCAAAAGGACATACACAGCTCACGCCGCACACACCTAATTCCTCCCGCTGAATGCAGGAATATAAGTTTTGACGCCGCCGGCCTTCATCAATTCCCTCAAAGCCATGGTGGCGTACTGACTCGATCCCAGTTGGAACCTCAGAATGACTGCGATCTTTTTTTCTTCCGGATCGATATCTCTCTCACTGTCTACCCTCTGGACATCTTCCTTCTGTTCGTCCAGATATGTTTTGACATTTTTGCTCTCTTCCGCGTCGCCGTTTCCCACGTTATCTACTGTGATGTTCGACGTCGCATTGCCCGGTTTCGACGATGCCTCGAGCCTGTCCCAATCCGTCTCCACCAATTTTTCCTCGACGCTGGTGTAGGTCCGAACTTCGAATTGGACTTCCGAATCGACCTTCGACATCAACTTTCTGTAGCCCCCACTGAGGCTGATGTCTTTCCACTTCCGCCACATCTTGTGTGGGTCCAATCCACCACCTCTCTCGCTGCCCATGAACTCCTTGTAGAATTGACCGACCTCGTTTTTGGGGTATTCGACATCATACCCAGGCAGCGGAAGCACAATATCGAAGATGCTCCATTTCCCACTCTCCGCCTCGGCTTTATTCAACGGACGCGCTCGTTCGAAATCATCTTGGACAGCACGGTCATCATTGCCTGGATTGATGATGACTTCACCATCTTCATCGATGCCATCAGCCATTTCTTCTTCTTCTCCGTTTTTGGCTCCGACAATAACGAGATCGCCTTCCACGACTTTGTTGCCGTACGTCTCGATGCGTTTACCGGCACACATATTCCAGACGAGACTTTGGTAGGCGTGCACGTACATCATTCTCAGATTGCGAGGGACGCAGCCAATAGCGCCTTGCCAGTCCTCCTTACTCGTCTTTTGTCCCTTATGTGAAGAATTGAGGTGGCGGATGATATTCGATTCCGCTGAGAACTTCCTCGGCATGATTTGAATCGCTTTAGTGCCATCTTGGGTTCGTTGCCAGAGGTCGATTGCTTCTGCGCGTGCTCGATCGTCTGAGGAGACCTTTGTAGTGGCATTGTCCACAAGAGTGTTTGGGTGGAAGGAGAGTATCATGTCGACAGCACCCTTCAGGTCCTCCTGCAAGAGTTTTTTACCTACTTGGTCTGTACCGTTTGCGAAGGAACCGAAGCGCTGAAGGCCGTAGTAATTGATATAGCCATTTTTCTGAAATTGCGACACAGCGGCCGATACCGTCTCTTCTGCCAGTTTGACACGTTCTTGCAAGTTCTTGCCCTCTTCATTTGGGAAATGACAGTCGCGAAGTGTGATTGTGAATTCGTTGCCCTTGAGGTCGCCAAGTTTGAGACCATATGGTTCGTATTTGAAGTCTCCGATTGCTGAATTATACAATGCCTTATTGAGTGCGGCCATGCGATCTGCGTGTACCCGATAGACCGAAGCCCTCTGAACTGTGACGCCACGTCTATCCTTGGTTCCGGCGAATCCAAAGTCTTTTGGCTTTGTCTTGAGCACGCTGCCCATGTATCCGATTGACTCCATTGTGTCCTTGTTCTCCTTGTATAGCGTGAAGTGCAAGTATTCGCCTCCCAACTCTTGCCACGCCAGCTTGCCCTTTGCTTTCTGGTCTCCGGCCTGATTTCGAGTCCACTTCCCACCACCTCTCTGCTGCCCAAAACCTGCGGCCTTGCTGATAATGATCGTCTCTTTCTCGGTCGTAGAGGTCTCGAACCGATTGTTTGGGAATATCTTCCGCACAGCAATGTGGGCCTTCGTCCGTTCATCCTTGTCTTCAAAGACTTGAGAAGTAACAGTTCCCAAATCTCTTGATTTCGCGGTAGGGTTTGATTCGATCTTCGCGTACAGCTTCAGAATGTTCTCGACTACGGTCTCGCCAAAGATACCGACCAGCTCTTTCCGATCTTCTTCGGAAAGCTCGAATTCTGCCTGTTTCTCGCCTCCATTCTCTGCCGCTCTCTCTTCTTCACGTTTTGAAGCTGCTACATCTTCCTTTTCTTTGACTGCTGCTGCTGCGGCCTCTTTTGCATCTCTCGATTTCTGGGCAGCTGCATGCTTGTCGGCTTTGCTCATAGGGTTTGGGATATGTTTGAGGTGAAGTACCTTTCCGTTGGGAAGGACTTCATTGACCAAGAAGTCTGTGAATCTAGCCTGGGTCAACTTGTGATTCAATCGTATCAAACATCGTTCGACACTTACCTTTGCTTCAAAATTCCAGAGAAACCTGGCGTATCTGGGCTCACATAGCATGTTATGCCAGCATTCAATTCTTTTCGCAATTGAACTTCCTCCTCTTTTTGGTCCTTGCTAAGTCGTTTGGAAGGCTTCTCGTCAGCTGGGTCCTCAAGCTTCACGCGCTTTGAAGGACGTCCTTCAGAGACGTCTATAGAGTCCATAGTATTTAATTGATGAGAAAGTAGGTGTGTTTGGGAGTATCGATGGTCACTTAGAGAAATTCAAGCTTGACCCCACTAAAATCTCCGTGGCTGATCCCCCACGTAGGGGGTATGGCTTGGCGCAATCCGCTCCCAAACCCTGGGCCTGGGTTCTGGTCAGGTAACCTTCGACAACTATTATTTGTCCTCTCTAGTCTTTCTGCATCTCACATCACGTCGCTTCGCTGAGGTCGTATTACAGCTCGAACCACTAAGAGACATTCTAAGCAGACACAGATATCTGCATGCGACATGAGGATTCCAATCCAACCTCATCACCATCAGATTCCTGAAAGTGTCATTTCGTCTGGTTGACCTTCCAAACTTTACGCCAAGTCTCAGAAGCTCACGCTGGTGAGATTTACAGCCATGCCGCGGCCAGGAGTATGCCTCTTCCCTCAGATGGCGAAGGAAGTCACAACTTTAGAGGCTGTCACTGCCAACTCTATTTTCTCTCAACTCTCATCTTGCACGGATTGTTGTCCCTCACATCCTCATCCACTATCGCTATGGCAGAATTGCCCACCAGCCGCAAGCATGGCTCCCATGGCGCTCCAGATTACCCAAAATTGGCCTCCACGATTGCCAAAGGACTGGACTATTCGATATTCCGACGATTCGACGAGCTCAGTGCCAGAAATTTACTGCGAGCGCAGGACGAACTTATGGCTCTCGAAGAAGAATTTCGATCGTTAGACAATGCCGAAAGTCGAAACCAGCACAGCATGCATGCAACTGAGAAAGAGTCTCTGTTCTCGCGGTTGGAGTTTCTCCTGAAGAGATATCGTATATGCATCCTCCCTCTCCTGCACGAGTTTAATTCAGCTGACCATCCCTGAAAGATAAAGCCCTTTATCTCCAAAACCAGATTCACGAACTTGGTACGCCTACTCACGACATGGCCCAGAGGTTCGATTTCTGGTACCGCAACGCCGCCATGATGGAACACGCAGATAATACAAAGCGACATGCATCATGGCCCTCTCACCACATTCTTAGTGACGGAACCGAGCGATTAAGAGACTATGCGAATCCTCGGCGTGCTCGCAAACCGGAATCACGGGTCGAACGTTTGATCGTAAGATGTGTTGGCTGGTGGATCAAGGAAGAGCTTCCGTACTCAACGCCATTCGAGGGACCCGGTCACTTTAAAATGCGCTGGATCGAACGTATAAAGCACATCATCGTCTTACTACTCGCCGTGGGTTCCATTCTTGTTCCAACGGTGGCGCTCAGTTACTTCTGCGCAAGATTCGCTCGATGGGCGGTCATGTTGATATCTATGTCTGCTGTAGGTTGTGTTCTACACTCTCTATTTGGGGCGTCAAGGTACGAGACGGTGATTGCAACGGCGGGGTATGTGAATGTCATGGGCCTCATGTTGACTATCAGGGACAGTGGTTGTGTGTGGTAGTTGTCGATTGAGACTAGGGCCAAAATTGGAGGCAACCTATACCGGCGATAGCAGCGTTCAACCTAAGAATAGAATCTCTCTCGAAACGAAGGCCTTGACTCATTGAAATGGCACGAGTGACAGAAGGCCACTGAACAACTTCAGTTGTGCTCCAGTGGAATCTGTCCGGGATGCCGAAAGCCGTCATGAATAGTCTTGATCTGGAAGACAAAGGTGAGCCGTTCCGAAGGTTGCCCTGAGGACGATAGACAAGCTGGCCACAAGATGAGAAAAGAAGGAATGGACACAGCGAGGGACTTTACAAGCCGCGCACACGTGTCTGCCAATCGCTAGTTGAATTGCAAGAGCTGTGGTCTCTGGCATCCTCCTTTGTTGAACTGCGCGCGGTTATCTGACGATTGAATTCGGAGTCATGGGAGCGCGTCTTCGGCGCCAAGTAAGTACTTTGTTCTTGATCTCGATCTGTCCATACCTTACCGAGACTGAAATATGAACAGTGTTCATTGTTTCTGGGATTGCGCTCGTTTCAAGCATGCCAATTTGATTGTCGCACACTGGCATAGCGAAATGCATTCTGCATAAATACAATCACCTATCTTTTTTTCGCTTTCGTCATCTGCGAGGTTCGTTCGAGGAGGCTGATATAGCGAGGATTGAGAAGTTTTCGCAGAGTGTCATTCTAGAACCACAAATTTGGGATGGAACACGCGGCTTCTATGGCAACTTGAGAATCAAAGATGACAAAGGAGAGCAGTGTATTGCAAGGAGTAGAAACCGTTACTTGTAAGCCTGGTAGCTTTCTGAGGAAAAACTACTGAATCGCTACGGGATACAGTGCTGCCGAGAAAGACGTACAAATTTGACACAATCATTGCGTAGGATTTACAGTATTTCTGCCGATAATAAGTAAGCGACTCTATCGGTCCGGAAGGTAATGGCTACTCCTTCCGTAGACTGCACAAAGATCTTTGATACTTACGGTAAGAGATACAGCGGTAAGGACTTGACCGCCCTCACAATCCCCAGTCAATGAAGACTAGATTGCTGTCAAGCTTGCACGTCATTTTCGGCAGCACTGTATTCCGGTTCAACCGCACTCCCACGTTCATTCCCGTCCACATCGAAAAACATACTCGCAAAGTTACAGACCCTCCTTGACGTTCGCAACGCTTATTACCCGGTCCTTGCACTCCAGTACCGTGAATTCCGCCTGCTTGCCCGCTGGACAATGGAAAAGCCGAGAGTTGGTGGATTTACCGCATTTCACGCAGACAGTACTGTCCTCTGCACCGGCTTGGAGGACGACTTTCGATTGATTGATTGCTTGTTTGCAAGTCAGAGATGTAGGGAGTAGGGTATTGGGACGAGGGGACGGGAATTGGGGTCTGTTGGATTAAGAAGACGAAGGGAAAGAGTGGTAAACATACTGAGAGTGGTCGTCCCGTCACAGGACCATACCTGCCCCTTGTTTTTGCAATATGAAACAGGTGTCCATGCAATTTTTGGGGTTATGGTTCCCTCCCCGCAAGACCGCTGAGCAGAAGTTTGTGTTGTAAGGATGAGGATGAAGAGGATGGTAAGATACATGATAGAGGAATTTGGATATGACAGGAATACTCAACAGATCTAGAAAAATGTGTACATAGGCTGTGGGAATTGAAGACGGGGAGTCCATACTATCTACGAGAGTCCGGATCGTCTCGCTTTACTGTTCCTGCATAGGTCACTTCATATTATGACTACATATCATGAGGTGTTTCATCCGTTCGATGCCGCTCTACGCTTGGTTAGGCCGATCTCTGTTGCTTGTGAGGATCTACGACCTGGATTCTCGCAGTCGTTGTAGTGATACGACTAGTTACGGTATGGTATCCGGCTATAGACAAACTGCAGTATCATACTGTGGTAGGCAGGAAAACAAAATCTAGTACTGTGTACTTTTCATGGGACATTCATAGTACAGTATACAGCGTATCCGTAGACTCCGAGTTGACCTTAGAGCCTCTTCTTAATCTTCCTCAGGAGCATCTTCACTAAACCGCGGATTGATGTGTCAACGTTCTTTCTGGTAGCTGCTACGTTAGTACCAGAGTACATCGATGACTTCACAACAATAAGATATCCTGTACAGATCTCATACGGGGAATCTGGTGATCGTAGCCACCTTTACGTGCTTGCGGTATCGCCACAGTAGATTCACCAGATAGAGTTTTTTTTTGGCCAGATACCACAGGACGTATGCTTAAGCTGTGTATGGAGGTTCCATTGCTCCGTGTGATCGACGTGCTACATAATCTTAACCTTCTGAGCCTTCCTTGTCGGCTGTCCACGCCGCCGAAGAAACGCGAGAGGTATCGAGCGTTGTAACGACCTGGAAATTTCACTTTACTCCTTTACTCTTTCATATCTTGGCCGATGCTTGGTTCCCCATATGTAGATCGAAAACGAGAATTACAACCCTCGCGCCCATGAATCTTCTCGTCGCAAACATCAGCGCCGCAGGTTTACCAATCGTGGGCGTCAAAGCTGGGCGGCCTACTGAATGTGAGGCACCGTCACGCTGACGCAACATCTGCTTTCTTGACCTCGGCTCGAATTCTTTCCAATTCTGGTGAGGCTTCGGATACGGAATGGGCCACGTACATGTGGATCAGCTTTTCATCTTCGGGCGAGAACGGGTATTTGGTCGTCCCAGCTTTGGAGTTGAAGAACGATCGACGATTCTGGTGGGAACACTTTTCGTCCAGATATACCTGCTGCGTGCATGCGAGATGCTATCTTCAAGAGACGGAATAGGCCAGTCTACTATGGAGAGTTTAGCCACCAGGAAAGCCCGGTACTTTGACGTTCTTCTTAGCAGCTTCCTCAGTGAGTATAATCGTCTTTACGACGCCGACCTGAAGATCTTAGCCTGCACAGGGATGTTGACCACTCCTTCTCCAGCTAGCAAAGATCGCAAACACCTAACCACTCATCGCGCAGCGAATCGAGATATCACGCCCCCAATTGCATGACACACTTTGCATAACAGTGGGACCAGGTGACAGTCGACAGCAGTTCAGCCATGCCGACGTAGAGACGGACTTTGCGATACGGTGAATGATGAGACTCGCAGCAATCCTGCACGGTCGAAATGTCGCATAAGTCTTTCTGCAAGGGTTAAAGCGAATGTGGTGATTTCTCTAACTTCGTCCACGCTTTTGATAAGTCTTGTGCTCGACATCTCCTCAGTCCTTGATCATGTTCAAATACTGTTGAGATCTAAAACCGATTCACATACAATTGCGAAGAGCAGGTATATATCGTGAGAACTGTAAGTCCAACTCGCATCCGAACTTGATGCTTAGGACAAGTTGTTCAAGGCGATGGGGCGCAGTTTATCGACTTCAGGCTTGCGAACTCACTCCAGGCGTAGCGCTGGGATAACAGAAAGGCATTTCGTACTCATCCGTCCTGGCTTCGCCTGGCTCCGCCACGAGTGAGTCCAGATATCCTGTTCTCTTCACTGATTCACCCTTTGCCCATTGCTTCAACACAGCGGCGAAATCTGGTGCCGCTGTCCTTGAGTTTCAGCTCGATGTGACAACGCATTCGATTCTTGTCCCTGGTCATCGTTCCGAATAAGGCGGCGGCACCGAAGAGAAGCTACCACGCGTGTGGGTACATTGTGCTTCATTCAAGCCATTGGCGTCATGTGAAGCGGCCTGGAGCTTCTGATGGAGTGAGTCGCAAGCTGAGCTGTGTACTTTATTGAGAGATGAGGAACTGGAGAAGGATGAGGTGAAAAATCTACTGGTACGTATCCTCCTACGTAGTATCTCGAGACGTCGAGATCACGTGCGCATGCGAACGGAATATTGCTATCCTGCCAATATGGTATTAGACCGCTGTAAAACATTGATAGGAGGCAATTGTAATGACTTTGCAGGTGAAGTGCTAGCTGGAGACGTAAAGTCACCTGACACTCGGCGTTCATTGAATCTCGCATTGTCGAAGACCTTAACTCCATCTACATTCCTTCTCCACCAGATCCGTTCAAAGTGTACATCTACATCAGCATCAATCATGATGTCCTCGAGAAGTATTGAACGCACGGGAAATGGGACAAGATGTGGTAGTGAAGACCATTTCTCTTGATGCCACCAGTGCGAGACTCCGTTGAGGTTGCATGCGTTGCCCGGTTGCGTCCTTGAAGCCTGTGTCTCGGCTGTGGATCATTTGCCCACAATTTTTACAGTGCTGCAGGCTGTTCCTTGTCGCTGTTGCTATCGCTTTCGCTGCACACCACTCCCCAAGCTTTGGACAACAACGAACACGTCCAAAGAACAGTCACGGAACGAGGTGTTGTCCCTGCGGTTTCAGTGTAAAAGCAACATTTGCCAGCATTCAGGATTGGTGGAGCTCGAAAAGATTGCTGTAAACACTGAAGCTTGGCCAATGAGAATTTTCGAGCGCCAAGAAGGCGAACGATATCGTGGAATTCTCTGCTCTGGATCCAAGTGACTGAGATCTTTTCAACGTGGAAGGATGTCAGTTCATAATTGGCCCTACGGCTATGAATGGTCGTTAGCTTGAGTCTGGACCACGAAAGTGAACGCCCAAGTCTAGAGCGTTACCCGAGAAACGGCCAAAACAACATCGTTACCGTTGACGTCGTTCTTGTCACAATTGACTTCATCCACAGTCATCAGTTACCACAGCTCATAGCAGCCCGGGTTATTCACAATCCAGGGCCTCAAAACGCAGCAAGCGGAAAGTCTCGAGGTTCGATAGTCCGGCCTTCGGTCCCTGACAATGTGGCTTGCTGCGTGATATGATATAGCTCCGGCTTGCTACCTATTCCGTGCTTTCAATGGTCATAATGATGGTTATTCAAGGCGTGATGCAAGGCACAAGGGCAATAACGTGCTTGGAACAAGGCTAGCATCACGTGGAAAGCCATAACAATCGTCGATTGAAGATTATTTGAATGGATCCCAGCGCCGTGCTAGATTTGTTTGTTCTGCATTCATGTCTCATCACGAGCATACACGAGGCTGGCTACACATCCAATTCGTCGGCTTCGCGGCATCTTGCATCAGCGAGCTCCAGCCTCACACCGCTAAATCAGTCAATCAAGCGAACCTACAGCATAAGCTCCTAGATCGCGATCATTAACCCATCAATTGAGCCTGGTACCTGAGATCATCGTCCTAGGATCAGACTAAGGTAGAGATCTCCAGTGCTAAGGAAGTTAATCCGGATATACTCCGCAAAGCACAGACGCTTCCAGCCGCGTGCCAGGGGAAATTGACATCATGACTGTCACTTTTCCATGCTCAAATATGCGTGTCTTATGATGGCATTTTGTGATGTTTGCTTGTTTATCTCTAATATAGGTTAGATCATGTCATCACGGTCACAGGTCAGCGTGTCATTGACGCGTCGTGTCTGGTGATTGGTAGGGATCGTCCTTGATTCGGGCTGGAATGCATTGAACGAGGCTGGTGCCTGGAAATCTTGGGGTAACATGACGAGGTATGGTGGAGGGTGAGATTGGTATATATTCTTGCGGTTTGGAAGCTGGAAGCACTTTTTCCCCATCAGCAAACACCAAGTCTTCAATCTCAACAATTCCCTTTCACACCACCAATCAATCAATCAATCAAAGCAAACCAATCACCTCATACATCATGTCTGACACCTACAAGCCAACTGGTACGCGCTTCACCCTCATCTCAATTGTTCTCACTAATCAACCCTTAGAGCACGACGGCCTCAAGCAGGACGGAACTCCAGACAAGCGTGTTGGAACTGGAGGTCAGTTGCACAACCACCTTCTTTGCAGATCAACATATGCTGATAGGTTCACAGAGTTCGCCCAAGGCAAGGTTGACCCAGTCGAGGCTGGCAAACAGGGTGGAAACACCAGCGGATCAGGAAGCGGCGGTGACAGTGAATCTGCCAGCGGAAACTCTGGAGGTAGTGCTAAGGGTCAGTTCGCTCATGGCAAAGTCGACCCTGTTGAGGCTGGAAAGAAGGGTGGACAAACTTCATCCTAGATGTTGAAGGCTTGTGGTGAACAACCTCGCGGGATACGGAATGATTATATTCACCAGTCAATACCATCCATGAAATGAACAAGAGTTCTATTTGATATAGATGCCATTATCATCCCATTGCTGGTGGGGTCACATTTGTGTCACCACTACTCGCAAGCGAACAATGGTGTGTTTGCTCATCAAACTTTGAGGTGTGAATCAATCTTGCACACCAGATTCTCTTCGATACTCAATGCCTTCCTCATTACACACTACAGGCTTTGCGAATCTAGTCTACAGACCCGCAACGAGGCAAAATAGCACTTGGGCAGCACAGTTTGTCATGTAAGAGCAGTTTTCGCCTAGCCAAAAGTGTTAATATGCTGTTTTGTGCACGGGACGCTTCATAATTCACCACCTTGCTAAGTGAGCTTGGGAAGTATTTGATCCTATTGCAAAGTGCAACCAACTTTCAATTCATTACATTCCTCTTCCTTCACACAATGGCCTAGGAGTTTATTTACCTTCCTGAGCAACTGATGTCTTGATGAAGGTCAAGTGCTTTTCAGGACGACCGCTCATATGACCTTGTTGCGGTCCCCTTCTCTTGATCCTCTCCCAACGGACAATGATGTTCTCGAATGGCGCTCTCTGGTAATTCTTCGGCCCCCGAATCATCCCATCCATGTGATCCTGCTCTATCTGCGTCAATTCTCCTGAGAGATATTCTAGTACCGCACGCGCTTTGATATCGGCAAGGATAGTCTGCCAACTCGAAAACTTCCATGCAGCGAAGACCTGCCATATTGTCTGGAGATCTTCCCAACGTTCTTTCGTTCTTCGATGCTGTGCCCAGGTATCTTTGGCGTGCCATGGGAAACACATGATCCTCACAAGGTCACCAATTTTCGCGGGTCGGATCAGACTGCCGTGTTGAAACTGGCGGCCACATCGTTCCAAGGCTGGCTGGAAGATGAACAGACGAGCAAATTTCTCTTCCATCCACAAAGATGCCATTTTTCGTGCAACGTGCCAGAGATAATTCTCGCCAGGCTCGATCTTGTTTGACGAACATGGAACATCCTCGAACCCGATGCTAACCTCCACGAGGTTCATTCGTTCAGAGAGGAAGTCGAAGATCTCTGACCAGCATGCATTCTCACTTTCAAACGGGTGCTCCCATTCCGCTGAGAAGCTTCCTCCACACCAGCAGAACCTGTATGTAAGTTCATAGCGTCCCGCAAGGAGAACAGCAGGACCCGAGAACTGCACACGCTTCATTTGAGCTATTTTGTTCATCGACAAGAGCTTGTTGTTCAAGATCTCGCTGGGGTAGCATGCGAAGCGGAAAGTGTTGCTGCTGAAGAACCAAGCCTCAAAATCTGCACTTAGTTGGCGACAAGAGAGGAGTAAAGAGCGGGCATTATTCGATAACGGAGTTGCAAAATGATCTTCGGCATCTTTGAGACCTGTGGAGAATCGAAGTTCATATTCGTGCAGAACATGTGCCTCCCTAGGTGGTTCTAGGTCAGCCATGTTGATAGATTCCTTCTTTCTAATTTGGGCTGATTATAGTTCATTTCAGACTCGAAGTTCGACTCATTGCATTGTAGCGAGCCCCCGGCTTCAGTCTGGTTGTTGACATTGCTCATTTTGCTGTCAGTATGTCTTGTACCTTCCTATGCCATGTTCTCGAATTCGAGACTCCCTCAAAAATTTGATGTGAGCAGGCCCATAATCATGATGCAGCGAGTAATAGTGATGGGGACAGAGTTCGTCAAAGATCATCCACTTCACCTCCAGTGAAATTGCCGAGTTCAACAAGGATGGCTTGAGCCTTGGTTCTGGCTGGCTGCCGATGGGTGAGGGTATCTGGTTGGCCATGTCATGTTCTGGTAGCAAATCGATATTATTGGTTGTCGCATGAAGATAGCGATATGCGCCAATACTGCTATGAGTGATGTTGGTGTGAGACGGAGAGAGTCGAGCCGCGAGCGCTCGATTTTGGAGTTGTAGGGGGAAATGGGAAGGTTCAGCCGGTTCGTCACACTTTCTGAGGTGATCTGAAACAGATAGAGAAAGCGACATCGACCACATCTCATTCCTGACTGTAGCAATTCTATGATTTCAATTGTTGCGAGCATTTCGATCCGTAAGTAAGTTGTCTAGGAAAGATAGATCAAAATCACGTGCCGAGCTCAAGGACTACTAGTACTGATACTACTATAGTACTTAGTACTAGAACTAGTAAGTACTAGTGCTCACGCTGATCTCAACTGGAAGATGCGTCTCCGAAAGCTCCTGTCCCCATTACCTAGTAAAGCCGTACAACCTACTAAATACTAGGCATGTGTTCCAATAAGGTCTCCCGCATCCAGCTAGGGCGTTGCTGCCATAACAAGTAGACTTCTCCGGAATCGAAATATAACGATCATCATTCTAATCATAACAACTTGAAGCAGCTCTATTTCATCTATATCATGCTGCATGACAAAGTACTCGCGCAGAATTAAACCACCTTGCACTCGATAACGAATTCAGCTTTCCAGCTTGCACTTCATGGCAAAGAAACACTGCCGCAATGAACCTAGGAAGCAAAATCGCAGATTATTAGATTGAATTTGGGGGTAGAGACTGCCAGCGGCCCAGAGAGGTATTGATCTTAGCGAGGGTCCATCGGCCTCCGCTTTCCCAAGATATTCAGGAAGCCGTAGTGTGGCAGGGGTGACGTTTAAGGGGGGAAGATGATCGCCTGAGCTATGGAAGGATATATAAGTCCCTAAGTAAGCGACGAAAATTTGCCTCGGACATCTCCATGTGTGACACGATAAAGCGAGTCCGCTCTTCGTTTCCAGATGATCTGCAATGGCAGACTGGATAACTGGACCAGAACGGGTTCGATATCGCCGATCGTATGCTAAGTTCTTTCTCTCAAGCTGCGAGGAAAGTCTTTCGAAATGGTTTCCCGCAGCCTGCGAGGACAATGCAGCTACGTACTCTAGGTTTCCATATCAATCTACCCGAAACTCCTGCTAATCGTATAAAGATACATACTAGTACTGAACAGTAGTACTGCAGGTCACGTGGCTCATGGACTACATGCCGTTCTGGTGAGAGCTCCGGGTTGACACCCGAGAGAACGTAGTATCCACCACCTCCGCACGCCTTCTCCTTGCCAGTCCCGGAGCCCTTGTGCGTTCGACTGGCGATTCCGGCAATATGGAGTCCAATGAGTATTGTGTACAAAAACTTACCTGAGCCTGCGGCGTGTATCATTATGGACTCGCTGTAACTCTGTTATCTTCGTGGCGCACGGCGAGTTCCTTCCATCCAACCACAGTACAGTGTAATCAGCGACAGAATGACTAGACCGTGCTTTGAGCGGGCGAACAATCCATGCCGCAGCTCGTTTGGAAGCTGGCCATGGACAAGCATCTGCCGATCCTTGTCTTGATTTCGAATCATGATTTAGGAGCGGCCCGATCGTCGTCTGGTGTAGGTAACACAAGTTTTCTGCTCCTCAACAGCTGCACTCTGCTACCTGCAGCTATGAATATGAACGAGAAGCAAGTTCTCGAGGCTTCACAGGAAAGCACTTCCAACGATGCCTCTGAGACGAGCGTAGACCTCAACGAGGCCTCTGTTGATGAGACGCACGAGGTCAAGCGCGCCCGGGAGCTCCAGCAAAACAACGGCTTCTTTCGAAAGTTGAGAGCTGGCGAAGAATGGTCAGTTGGCACGCAAAACCTGTTGTAGCAACTCTTACTAACGAGGTTGACTGCAGGCTAGATGCTAAATTGGGCGTCGAATGTCAAGGAATTGATCGAGTACACGAGAATAAGAAAGAGCCTCCTTCTATCTGGAACGTAGGTCTTCTTGCAATTTGAACTCTAACCTGTCACTCGATTGATTTGATTATAGATCTTCTTCCTATGGTGTTCTCTTAATATTCATGTCGGGGTTATTACTCTCGGTATCTTGGGTCCCGAGTTCGGCCTCACCCTGCGCCAGAGCGTTGCTGCCAGTATCATTGGAATACTACTGGGTTCGCTTTGCACCGCGTTCACTGGCACATTGGGACCAAAGTTGGGCCTTCGCCAGATTGCCTGTTCGAGGTACTCCTTCGGATTTTGGGGGGCCAAGCTATGCAGTGCCTTGAACGTCATCATCGGTGGAGGATTTGCCGTGGTCAACTACGTTCGTATAGATATACGTACTGCTGCAAATGGGTCTAATAAATTCTACAGGTCGTCGTTGGCCAGATTCTCAGTGCTGTGTCCGACTACAAAATGAGCATTACCGTGGGGATTGTAATCATTGCCGTCCTGTAAGCTTTCCAACCAACAACCCCAGCCATGATGAGTCAACTAACATAATACTTTGTACTAGATCATATGTAATCTCCGTCTTCGGCTTCAAGTTCATTCACACCTTCGAGAAATATTCTTGGATAGGCACATTCATCCTCCTGGTTGTTCTCATTGGACAGGCTGCCCCACATGTCGATTCTGGTCTCGACATACAAATCGGCAGTTCTGGTCTTGCCTCTGCTGGAAGCTTCTTATCAATACTTGCCATTAATTTCAGCAACGCAAGTGGATGGTGCTCGATGGCTGCGGACTACTATGTTCACTACCCCGCTACCACGCCATGGTGGAAGACTTTCTTCTTGACCTTCTGGGGAGTGGTGATCCCAACCACTTTCAGTGTTACCATTGGAAGCTGTCTTGGAAATGCTGCATTGTCAGTAAAATACCCACCTTATAATGAGGCCTATGAGCACCATGGCTTAGGAGGTCTGATCGCTGCCGTCTACCATCCAAGCGGCTGGTCAAAATTTTCCCTGGTCATTCTCACCTTCTCCGTTCTCGGCAACAATGTGGCAATCAATTACTCGAGCGGCTTGTCCATGCAATTGCTTGGACACTATTTCCACGCCATCCCACGTTTCATCTGGTCGCTGATCTTCGTTATCATCGTCGCTGTCCTCGGAATCGCAGGTCAAGAGCATCTGTCGCTCATCGTGATGAATTTTGTCTCTTTGCTTGGATACTGGACCATCTCGTTCACCATTATTCTTCTTATAGAAGATCAGTTCTTCCGAAAACGGAGCGGATACAATCTTTCCGAATGGAACATGCCTGATAAGTTGCCTTGGGGCTTGGCAGCTGTGCTTGCTCTGCTTGTCGGGTATCTGGCAGGTGGCTTACCTGGCATGGCCCAAACCTGGTATATAGGGCCTATTGCGAGGAAGTTTGGTCCTTTCGGTGGCGACGTGGGTATCTACATGTCGGCTGCCTTCACTCTGGTGGTGTATCCTGTGGCAAGGATTGTGGAGAAGAAGTATAGTGGTCGATGATCTCAATGCTTTGGTGTTCTCATGCCCCTTTGCGGCCATGCTGTTCATATCCGTTCTTCGGATATACCTACAACTTTTCAGCCATTATAATGCCTGAAAGCGCGAGTACGGTTGACAATCGAGGCATACCGATGTCGAGGACTTCAACAAACATTTTCCTACTTGGTTAAGATGGGGGCGGGAATGTACTACCATCGTTCTAGGGGCGAAACCATATTAGCTTCAGCCATTCGTGTCCATGGACCACCAGAATTTGGAAACTTTATTTGTAAACTTAGTAGTCACTCTTAATGCGAATGATCCATAGTATAGCAATATTCGGGTTTCTGGAAAGAAGTATCTTATTGAACGCTACTACCAGAAGTTCATCGTCTTGAATGTGGAATGAAGGACACAGGATTGCAGCGCTCGCCAAAATGCCACAGTCCGCTCATCAGATCCTATTCTGTTAGCTATTGAATACCCTGATTTCCAATTGATATGACTACTGCGAATTTGGATTTATCACGTGTTGCCGCTATGATGGACAGGACGGACACTTGGGTTTGTGAATCATCGATCTCTTCCTCCTCTACATCTTCTCACTTTACAGCCAAAGAAGACATCAAACAGACGGGGTAGTTTTCGCATCGATCTTCGTATTATGACTCGCTTACGTGCATGTCTCCACGCTCAAACTGCAAATATTGAGAACCAGGCCTGCTATACGTTGTAACATCGGTGAATAAATGTCGCGCACAAAACGCGGCTCAACACTACAGCCCCCACATTTTGTAGATTACAGTTGTTTCAACTGTAATCTACATGTGGATTACCGTGATCGATTCTCGCCATTTTAGATATAAATTATAATACATTTGGTGTAATAGCCGTATACATCTATTTATAATATACGAACGCTTAAAAACCGTTTACAATCTCGTAACTTAGTATAGCTATCTATATAGCTAAACTATACTATTTTCGATACCTCAATCTCGTAACCCTTATAGCTTTAAACCGTATATCCTAACGTGATCTAAAGCCCCTATAATAAGCCGTATAAGGCGATTCCGATAACCCTTATCCGTCTCTAATAAGATCCCGATTAGGTAGTAGATATTAGCGGCCTTAATAATCTCTTTTCTACCATTCTCGTAAGCTACGGTGATTTAGTATACGTTATTATTAAACTAAGAGTCGTTCTATCGTATAATAAGCGCAAACTAACGATTTTTAGCTTTAAAATATATCTATATTAAGCTAAAATTATAGCGTAGATCCTCGGCCGTACGGTAACACATAAAATAGTCTTTTCGATTAAGGTTGGTAGTATATTATAACGAGATTAAGCCTATAGTAATACTAATATTAAGCCTATATCGTTTATAGTAAGTAATATAAGATAAAGCGATCCGTAGTATACGAGACTATAGAATCCTCGCTAATTCAGCCCGTTTTTAGCCACTTAATTCGTCGCATCCTAACCGGATTAAGCTATAAAGATAAGGATAGACTATTAGATCGGTAATATTAGGGTGTTTTCTTTTAATATCCGTAGTTTCGAGTAATATAATATAGTTTATCTATTTAACCCGTAATAAGCTATTAGCGATAGATTTATCGATTTATAACTTGCTAGAGGCGTAAGATTTAGTTTTAAAATAGTATCTTTCGAGAGGATATAACTAGTAATAACTATATAGACCGTTATTTTTGATAATAGTAGGGAGATATAGTAGCTAGTAGTAGTTAATTAAGTAAGCTATAAGTCTATCTAGCACGTTATTATAGTAGATTCGCTTATAATCTCGAATAAACCTCCGTATAATAACCTTAAGATTCTTAATATCTTTTGGTATAATAGATCTAGCCGTAGCTATCTTCTATATCTCGTAAAGATCGTATAAATTAGCGTGAGTAGGGGGGTATAATTAGCTATATAATAGCGAGATTCCGTACTTTTTAATGAAGTCTTACTATTTAGAGGATTTAAAGCTACGAATATAGTTAAATTTACCCGGTATCTAGTATAATCTAGTAGGTATATTAGTACGAGACTACTATAATATCTTCGAGATAATAATTAAGACTATAGATCCGAAAAGATACTCGTTATTTAGTATATATATCGAGTAATCTCTTTTATCTATATTGATTCGAGTACTACACCAGGTTTTCTAGAGATTCTTTATAATATTAAGCGGGATATAGTATATAAGGTCTATAGGGAAGCTATTAGCGAGGTGTAGGGTGTCGAGTTCTAATAGGATACTTTTTCGTATAATACCTAGGTTACTTAGTTAATATTAGTAAAGTCTAAGCAGGTGTTAGTATCTTCCTACGGAAAACTATACTTTTTACTAGTAAAATAACGATATTTCGTAGGAAGATACTAATTCTAGTTAAATATAAACCTATACTTACTAACAAGATCTATAAACCTCTTACTAAGTAGTAATATATCGTTAATCTCTTAGCGCATATTATCGCCTCTAAGTAGTAGATTACCTTATAATTAGTAATCCGTATAAGGAACGTAATATATCCTTTACCCGGGGGACTATATAGTACGAATATAGTAGAAGCGATATAGACTTATTATATTACTAGGATACTTTATTCCGTATAGTTTAGAGACTGTAGGGCTATCGCCTAGAATATAAGATATTAGTATATTTAAATAGCTGCAATACGTAGTATTAAGAATAAGTAGAAATAAGTAGATATTAGGCTAAGTTCTAGTAGATAGGGGGGGGGTAATCTTACCCGAAGGTATTAATTTTACCCGTAACCTCCGCTAAGACTTAAGATAGGGATATATATAACCACAACTATTCATTAGAAAAGTATAGTTATAAGATATAAAATAATCTCCTAAATAAGGCGGTTTAAATAGTAGTTTTAGAATAAAAAAATATTATAGCGTTATAACGTTAAGGGGCTTGCAAAGTAGTAATAAAAAAATAATATATAGTATATAAATGCCCGACTAAGTATAAGATCGTAAAATACCAAAATATATTAATATATTAATATAAGTTAATATATAAAAAAGTAAGCCTAGCCGGGAGCTCGAATACGCTACGGAAGTAGAGTACTATTCTATTAGCCTCTTCTTCCGTAAGGCTAGGTTTATTACCTTAGTAAGCCCTCTCGAACGTCTAAATAGACTATAAGCTAAGCTACCTCGATAACTACTATACTAAACTAATAAAGTAGTACTACGGCCGTTCCTCGATACCTTAAACGCGTAGAATATATAATATATAGGTTATAAGGTTTAGATGCGGCTATAAGGCTAAAAAATACGAAGATCTTGCTATAAAATAACTATATATAGCGATATTTTAAGCGTATAAGTAACTACTATAACAACGTAATATAAACCTAAGAATAATTACGTATAGTAAATCGACTATTCTAAGAAGATCTGCGTACTTAAAAGTGTAAATATATTGTTATATAGTGGTGTAGTTAGGTAGGAAGGTATAGCTAAATTATACTTCCCTAATAGAGATAAGCGTACGGACTACTCGAGGCCGGGCTATATTTATATATATCTTAAGTAATATCGTAAGAAGCTATACGCAACTACTAAAAGCGATTAAATAATTACGGCTAATTAATTAATAATAGAATAGGGTAATGCGAAACTTTTAAGCGAAAGAATAAACGATAATAACGTAGTAGGGTTATATAATAATTAAATGCAATACGACGGTATAATAGAATAAGATTATAACCTACTATAAACTAAAACTATATAAGCACGTATAGTAAAGTCGTAACTACGCTATATATTAAAGCCTTTTACTCCTTTACTAAGGAGTTTAAGTTTATTAACTAATAGCCGTAAGTAACTATCGATATCCTCGTACTTATAGGGGCTAGGTATTACTAAAGATAGTATAATATTACCCTTCTAGTAACGGATTACCGGTAGTAAGTTATAGTTAATAAGGATAATAGGGCTTATACTATAATTACTAGATCTGGTAGCCTATATACCGTCGTAATATAAGGTAAATACGATATCTAATAGCCGTTTAAAGAAGCCCTACATTCTAAGATCTCGGTATCGCTAGCTATACTACTAGTTATCGTACTAAACTAGTAACTCGTGAATTAGCTTTTACTAGTAAGTTTAGTAGTAGTTTTCGAGGGTTTGGGCTCGGATAACCGATTAAAACTAGTATCTAAGGCGTAGTATAATAGAGAGATATAAGTAGGTTTTTCGTATACGGCGGCCTCTATTATAGTAACGTAGTTCTCTATAGTTACTACGAGGGTAAACCTCGAGATTACTATAATCTCTAGTATATATAATATAGCTTTTCGAATAATAATCTATAGTTCGGCCTTCGAGGTTTATTAAGGCCGTAAGAATATCGCTACGGCGCCGTAGATTTAGTAACTTTATAGACTACCTATCCTCGATAATAGCACGTAATTCATTATATTATTAGCGGCTTATATAGTTATTAATCTACTTAGATAACTAGAGATATCGAAGTTCCTCGGCAGATAGTTAGTATACTAAAAAAAAAAATTAGCGACGAGGGAAGACTTTAGGTTATAGAATAGTTTATCTCTATTATAGGACGTTATAGGGGTTAAAATTAGTATAAAATAGGGGGTTTAGTATCTTCTATAAAAGCCTTAACGATCCTATAAACTTATCTTCCTATAGTTGATAAACCTCGCTCGAAGTTAATCCTATTACTAATATCGATATTAGTATTCTTATCCTAAGAACTTAGTAGTAATTAAGACTTATTAAGAACAGCTTCTTTATTGGATTATATATCGGTAGGCTTATTTATAGCGTTATAGATAGGGAGATTAAGCTTCTTTCGTATAATCTATACCCGGTAATATCGTATACGTATCGTAGTAGACGTACGATAACTAGATCTTCTAATATCTCGCTCGTAAAAGTATCGAACGGCTATCTTAGTATTATATATAATATAGCGTTAAGGCTATAGTAAGTAATAGGAGGGAGACGTATCGTATAATACTAGATCTAGATAGATTAACTTATAAATCCTCCGAATAGCTTAAAACGTAAGGGTTTATACGTAACCCTAAAGCCCTACTTAGCGTACGATTATAGTAATAAGGAAACCTACTTAGTAACTCGAGATCTCGTTATTTCACGGTATTTTTAAACCTTAATTATACGATAACTATAGCGCTAAAAACGACGGCCGAAACCGTAGTAATTAAGTTACTACTTAACTTAGATCTTAGTACCTTAGCCGGCATCCTTATTGCTATTAATTTGGCCGTACGAAACTACCCTAATAATATTCGAAAGGAGCTTATTAGTAACTATAAATCTACTATTATAAAAGCCTTAAATATCGCGAAAACCTATAGCTAAAAGGAGCTAATTTCGGTACGTAACGGTAATAGATCTCTTAATCTTAAAGCGTAAGTAACTTATTTAAATAACAGCGATTTAGTACTTACTTATCGTATAGTATACGTAAAAATACCGCCTTTTAAACCAAGCCCTTTAAGTCTTAAAGCTATACGAACCGTTAGAACCTATTTACGGCGCTATATACCGAGAGCTCTTTACTCGGTAAATATATAGGCTTTTAGCTATCTATAGTACTACTTAAGATTAAGATTAACTATATTAAGACGGAAGAAAGCCGTAAGCGTAAGGCGACTAGTATTAAAATACCTAAAAAAGCGATACGGAGGATGCCTCGGAGTCGTAAACTACTCCTATAATCTATACTATTATCGTTAGTACGAGAGGATACTAAAATCGATTCTATACTAGTAAAGCTACTAAATAAGTCTCGTAGTATCTAAACTAAGCTTACTAAGAGGGTAACGGCTTCGGGAATATTATCTCCGGTATTCGAAAACTACGACTTTAAGGCCGCCCGCGGTATTATTATTAACGATAACGACGATAATAATATATAGGAATTACTAAACGACGATAAAGCGAGTATATTTAGTAATAACTTACGCGAGGATTACGGTACGAGGCTTAACGAGATTAATAAAGATCCCTCTAATACGGATATATAATTAACTTTAAAAAAATAAAAATAATACGATATACTAGATCTCGCTACAATGCTTAGCCCTTACGTAAAGAGAGCCTTAAAAAGCACGGCTAACGTAAAAGATAATACGGAGATTACTATAATTAGGAGGGCTAAGAAATAAGAGACTTTAGTAGCTAAAGCTAATACTTTAAAGAAGAAGATAGCTTAATAATAAGCCCTAGTACGTTAGTAAAGAAGCGATTAGATAAAGGTTTTAAACGGATAATTACTAGATATTAACGATAAAATAGAATACTAGTATATCGATACTTCCACGCTATCTAACGAGAGGATAGCTTACGGTAGAGTATTAACGTATAAGTACTTTATTAGGGGAAAAGCCTTAGACTTGTAGGATATATAGCGTAAAGTTTAGGGTATTAATAGGTAGTTAGTACGACTTATTATAGTAATAGTTTAGTATTTAGTATTTAGTATTTTATAATAATCGGATCTTTATCGCTTAGTTAGGCGTTATATACGTGATTTCCCTATTAAAATACTAAAAAAATAGTCTATAGCTTATAATTTAATAACTAGCAATCCGTTTACGGGTTTTTTTTGACCGTGGCGTAAATCTTCGAAAAAAAAACCGTAAAAAACGGTAGTTTGGCCGTAATCTACGGTGATTTGGCCGTTACGGGGGTGATGTGACTGTAGTGCAACTTCTAGTACATCCCAGTCCGATCGATTATAGATTTAGGAAGTGGTACTCTTAGCAGTCCACGAAATCCAGACTTTTCTCAAAGCTGTTGCTACCACCAATGAATGCTTCTCCGCAGTCAAACCACGGCTCCCAATACCCTTGAAACCAGCCCAAACGACAGCCCACGAAGCTTGTAAGGCCGAAATTTGAAACGAGCTTTTCCGATTACATTTTTCAATGTCCATCGGTGACCATTCAGGCGGGGAACCAGCGTTGATCCTCTTTTGATCTTTTATTTGAGCTATCTTTTGCTTTTTGGACCTTCCATTGGTAGGGGCCCTGGCCCGGGATCTGTCGTCTTATTCGTTGCTTTGCCATCTTTCATCAATTAACCTTTGATGGAAAAAAAGTTAGATCGTCCAGTAGGTAATTCACCCATATGAAAAATGGCTGATGCCAGGAGCGAAGATCCCTATTCATCGGATTCTTGGTGCCCAAATTATGATCGCGTTGCTACTCTGATCAAACCGCCTCAGGCGGCTACTGTCCTAACCATAAGCGCCTTGAACCCAGTTTTGTCCGGTCCGTGGTTGATTCGTCTACTCAACCACCACAACACGTTCTCCCCGTGCAAATGTGTTGACAGCCCACTCAGTGTGTCCATGTAGTTCTCAGTATAATGTGGTAGTAAATGATTTCAGACAGCTTAAAGTCAACTTGAAACGACTCAGTGCACATATAATGATGAGAGGCCTTGATCTTCTCGCTGTCGTGAAATACTTCACTAAGCGTGCCATACCAGACTCCTCACATGAATCGAGCTGCTGCTTAGACCACGCAACCCTCGAGAGCTCAACAAGAAAGTTGAAGGATCTCGATAAGATGATGTGAACCCATCTCAATAATCGAGGAACGTGGCATAGTCGTACTGCCATGGATGTATGCTCAGCCGTCTCCTCGGTTGGGCCAGTGCACTGTCCCTCTCGATATATACCGTGTAATAAGAAGTCATTGGCAATAAGAGGATATTGAAGGACTGGTGGTGGTGGAGATGATCGTGGAAATGATGGCGAGCAAGTCACATGCTTTCATGTTGCGGATGAAGTTCCTCCGAGACGCGAGACGCGCTCCATGAGTGGCGAATGATGAAAACACAACACTTTATATTCCTCGATCAGTCAATGCAATAACGATACCAATGAGCTACCTCGAGAAACTCTTCCCTTCCACCTCCCTCAACTCCAGTATGCCTCCCACGAGGACCTCGTCAAATCCGAGCACGCAAAAACGAGCACCCTTCAAAGCCCCCTCACGCGTCGCTTCTGGCGACAAGCCAACAAAGACAGCCAAAGCCAAAGCACCTGCAGCACCGAAAGCAAAGAGCGGGTTTCAATCGGCCAAAGCCATCGCACTTTCAGACGATGCCGAATCTGACGAGGGAGAGTCAGAAGACGAGATCCCAGTACGGCAGCCAGTGAAGAGCAAAGCAAACGGCAAAGCACCCGCCCCAGCCAGGAGAGAGAAGGACTCAGATATTGATATGGACTCTGACGAAGTACCAAATGATGAGGCCCCAGCTCTACCAGCGCGTAAAGTCACGAAGGAGAGAACGCTGGATCCTGCGATGCCTATACCTCCGAAGCTGTTGACGCGCATACTATGGGAGGGTTTCGAGGATAAGGACATGAAAATTGGGAAAGAGGCTATGTCTGTCGTTGGCAAATACGTTGAAACTTTCGTCAGAGAAGCTGTTGCCAGGGCCATATTTGAGAGGAGGGGAGAAGAGGGCGAGGACGATTTGGGTGATGGGTTTCTACAGGTTGGCCTCCTCTAGGCTCGCAGATTCATGTCGCTAACATGCGTAGGTTGAGGATTTAGAGAAGCTTGCACCGCAACTGCTATTGGACTTCTAAAGGATGCGATAACTCGTCAGGAACCATCAAACGATAATTTGACTAGGCGCCGAGCATTATTGGCTTCTAGTGCAGCCTTATCTGGTCGTTGTTTACTGCTAAGTTTCGTGTCCAAGGACTTGCAGTACCCAATGAATAAATCATCCGTCATCGGTTGATTCGGTGCTTCACAAGTGGTTATCTTGCAAGCCGACGCGACAGATTCTGTCTGTGGTAGACGTGCTTCAGGCCACGAAGACTCAGCGAATGTCCACATTACTCGGGAAGAATTCGGGATGGGCTGCATCGCCCCTGCGTGAGGTCTTGAAGCATCTCAAACACCACACGGGTGTATCTGAAACGCGAACTGCATTGCAACATTGCTACCTCGAAGGGCCGCTCTGGCGACTCTCAAAAACTCGAAGATCGCAAAAGCTTTCGAATAACTTTTGAGATTGCTCTGTCAAGAATGCAGTCGTAAATGAACAAATCTCAATGCTCGATGATCACATTTTGTTCAACCTGAGTGTCATGTTCGTGTAAACGCGACAGACCACTTCCTGACCCAGACTGCGATCAAACTCTTTCGCCTCTCAGCGCAGGCACAAACGTTTTGTTTCCGCGACTTCATCCACACGCATCATGAAGCCAGCGAACAGGCCCTCGGGTACGCCACCACGAGACATCCGTACAGTCTCAAGATCTCAACACAAATCGCAGATATTATGCTCGCCTCTCCCAGATGCGCTGTCTGCTGTTTCTGCCATTGTAGTAATTGCATCGCGCGATTCCTTGCTGGTCTTCCCCTTTCTCTCCTCCTTGTACTTGTTTTAATTCTGAGCGAGGGATCCTGGAGATTTCGCGAGCAACAGGCGGTGCCTGCTTTTTTGAATTCGCCGTTCTAGAGACTCAATTCCATTCCTACTCGCGCCAATATGTTGTATCGATTCTCACTCTTCGCGTCATCGCTGTTGGCGACATTACCTCTCACAACTTTCGCACAAAATGCACCTGCTGCAGCAGCGCCGCAAGCTGTCACGATCAATACTGGACCAGCGGCCAACGCAGCAAATGGAGCTGCTGCAACTGCTGCACCACTGCCAGGCGCAGGAGGACTCGGTGCAGGGATGGCGGCTGGCGGATCGAATTTATCGACGGGTGCGGCGCCAGCGAGTCCAGCTGGTACTGCGGGTGTGATAGGCGATGGACAGGTAGCTGTGTGGGTTGTGAAGGTGGGAGGATTGAACAATGAGCTCGTGTTTTCGCCAAACACTGTGACGGCGAAGGTGGGCGAGATGGTGCAATTTCAGTTTTATTCGAAAGTGCGTACATATTAAGATTCTTCAACTTCAACGTGAAAGCTGACTATTAATATAGAATCACTCGGTAGCATCAGGCGATTTTGCCTCACCGTGTACACCGCAACAACCTGCCACCAATGCATTTTACAGCGGCTTCATGCCGACAGACCAGCAAGGACAACTCACGTACACGATACCGATACGCGACACCAATCCGATCTGGTTCTACTGCTCACAAGCGAAACATTGTCAAGAGGGTATGGTGGGCGTCATTAATCCGTAGGTTCCACTATTTCTTCTGCCATACGATCACCAACTCCCCCTTTGCATCCATGTTCCGCGCTTTTTCTTGATTGCCAGTTACCTGTCTTGGTGGTGTGATTTGAAGCTAACAAGTCGGACAGGCCGGCGACAGGCCAAACCTTAGCCGACTTCA
Source organism: Venturia effusa (assembly GCA_007735645.1). Lineage (NCBI taxonomy): Eukaryota > Fungi > Ascomycota > Dothideomycetes > Venturiales > Venturiaceae > Venturia > Venturia effusa. Next base: position 1,239,090 of record CP042202.1, on the reverse strand, counting down.
CCTCCCGTGCCGCTCAAGCGGCAGCAAACGTGTCACCGCAAATGCCCGGCGCTGCTCCTGCGGGCGCTGGGCAGATCGGTGGCACGACGACGCCAACTGCGGATCCTGCAGCTGCGGCACCACCAGCAACTGCCACCGGAAGCGCAGCCTCGGTGGTTGTACGATTATTTTGGACACTGGCGATGGTTGCGCTCGCGGCACTCTCCGTGTTGTAGAGCACGATAAGAATGGTGACGAAGCAGGCCGTGTTGACGGTGGTTCATTGCGCTTAGGAACGAGAATAGTAATGGGAAATAATGGTTGCGGTCCACGTCGTTATTTAATTGGGTTTGGATTGGTTGTTATGATACCCTCTCTTGTTTGGAAGCCTCTTGTCTGAGTATCTGAAACTTGAACTATCATAATTTCAGTCATTCAACTCCATCTCTTATGCCTGTTTTGAACTTGAACCCGATTCAAGAGGCATAGACGTATTCATAAATGTGTAGAGGTAGCCTGTCGAGCCTCAAGGTCAGGTCTAGCAGCCCTAGAAAAGGAGTAAAGCTACGCAAACGTTACGCACCAGACTTCACATTCTTCTCCAACCTCTCTGGGTCTTTTCTACTTTCTTCTCCGTCCGATGTATCGAGTGTTACCAGCGAGATTAGTGCCGAAACGGACTACGAGGATCCCTGCGTTCATATTCATTCTATAACGGTTCTCTTCCGTTCTAAAAAGTCATGCCTTACTCTTCGTACTACACTAATCTCGTGCTCTCGGATCGAATCACCAAGACCACCGAGTTGTAACGGCGATTGCAAGTATCGAAAAAGGCTGGGACTGGATCGCTGGGATACTAATGCCCTGCAGACACGGTTAGGTATGATTACATACAGCAGCTAGAAGCAAAAGGTAAATGGATGTCTGAGCGCGAACGTGATGGACCCGATAGAATGGCAATGTGAGAAGAAAATGGATGGATGGCATGTGAGGAGAATTGCTGTTGATAATTGCAAAATCCAGATTTTCAACAAGAGTATCTCTTATCTCTCAGCTAAGACCTCTCTTTACTCATCAAAGCCACCCTCAGTCTTGGCGAGGAGGCTGTAAAAAGCAAAGCTCGGACAATGAAGCCCAGCGAAAGGCTGGCTCAGCTGGTGACATGATAGCGAAAAATCATTGACACCCATCAAAGCGTGATTCGATCAAAGCTTTGGTTCAATTTGGACTGACCTTGATCGAGAAGAAGAACACGTGACTGTTGAATTGATCAGTCATGAGCTAAGAAAAGCTGTGTACTCAGTACTATTTGCAATGATATTGTTTTATCATGTATCATATGACAACTTGAAGCCTCGCTTGACAATGACGATGATTGCAGCTGAGCAATATCATGTGACATTATCATGGGAAAAGTCATGTGATGATGCAAAGACACGACGTTATCAAAGAGCGATGGAACGCAATGGCAGCTAGATCGATGGCCTCTGGGATCAAGAAGATGGTACGAGACAGTAGCGATTCGAAGTGGTTCGCCACAAGCTAAACTTCAACAGCGTGCTACTGCTGCGAGTCTCGCCAATCATCAAACAGCTGGTCGGCCAATCGTGGTCTCGAGTTGGTGTGTCCATAACCAACTTCTTCACCATTCTCAGAGTCCTCATCGAACATCTCGTCGGGCTGACTAGGAGAAAGTTCCTGCGGTGCTGGAGTGCTAGCCAAACTCAGTGCTGGTCTAGCAGCTGCATCATTTTCCTTCAGAGCAGCCTCTCGTGCAACCAACGCAACAACATCGTCTTCAGCCGGCTCGAGAAGCCCAGGCAACACCTCCACAAGCAAGCTGACCTGTTCGTGTGCAGCAGAGCCGTCAAGATTTTGTTGCTCAAGCAGCGCTTTGATACACTTTCGACCTCCTTTGCTCCTGAAATGGCTTGCGAGAGCTTCTGAGCGAGCAAATGACTGTTTGCAGCCCCATGATTCTCCTCCGTCGAGAGTGCCCAGACAAATGTATTTCTTTTCGCCAGTATGGAGCTTCTCGTGTCGTCGGCAGTCGTACTCCCGTGCGAAAGTTTTCCCGCAGGTTGCGCACTCAAAGGGTCGAGTGTCGTCGTGCGATCGTTGATGAACTCTTAGAGCGTGATTTCTAGTGAAAGACTTGCGACACTGTGGGCAGGTGTGCTTGGATGACTCCTTCTGTGGTCTTTGCTTGGTCAGTGGGACATCAGCGGGATACTCTGCTTCTGGACGTGTGATATGATATCCATGGATTTCAAAGACATGCTTCTCAAGCTCCTTGAGTGTGGTGCAGCCGATGATAGACTGATGACAACCCTCCATTGCGCAAGTAAATGATCGCTCATGTTTGTCCTTATGCTGATCCCGCTGAGCACGAGTAGGAAATCCACGATGGTAGTATTGACAATTCAAACGAGAGCATTTGAACCAAGAATTGGTGTAGTTCTTGATGAGAATTGATTCTGTTGTTTTGCTACACGTGGCCGAAGATACCAGACTTTCTAGGACGCTGCGTACTTTTGCATAATTTTCATAAATACGAAGCACTTGAGCGTTTGGAGGCTCTTTGGTCGCGGGCCGGAGTCTGGCTTTCAAGTCATGGATTGCCCGACATAGATCGTCAATGAAGTCTTCCTTGTGGAGAGCCATAAGCGTTTGGCGTAGCGTTCTCGGAATTGCAGCCTCGATTTTGGAGGACATCCATTGAATTAGGATAAATGCTTCCAAACACTCGACCAATTCTCCATACTTGCGGTATTTGTTCGGTAACTTCCGATCTCCTTGGGAGATAGCGTGCTCGACGTGCAAACCCCAGAATGGTACTGCGTAGTCCGCAAAGGCATAGAAGCCCTCTAAGATGTTGTTCTCAATCATCGGGTCGTCCAGGTCAAACTCGGGCGTTGAGAGATAGGTCAAGCACATCACGGCCAAATTCAGCTCAACCCTTGCCTCGCAGATAATTGCCTTTTCGAACAGATAACTAAATAGCTTATGAGCACCCGCTGCTCGAGTCTCCTCGTAAGACTTACTGTTTGGTCGTTGAGTGAACAAGCACTATGGAGGCATCTATGGTGCTTTCGACTAAAGAACCGCAGATATCTTTGCAGTCCTGCATTTCCACAAATTTCAAATGTGGGTTATATATGCCATTCTTTGTGTCTATCGCCATAGCTCCCTGAATCTCATGCTAAAATAGCGGTCGTCTTGCACACGACAACCAGCCGAGTAACTTGAGAACGTTCTTCCGTCTCGAGTCTGAATTAATGTTGGGATCCAGCATCCTTTGGATTGTTCTTTCGTACCTGTTGAAATTCAGCAAGGAGCCTGGTACTTTCACTGAGAATATTGACCTACGCTTCTTCGATCCCGTGTGGGAGCCTGCTGGGCTCCAATTCCGATTTTAAGTAGTGGAAAGTATCTTGCTGCTCCAATATTTCGGCCACTAACCTCGCATAGAGAAACATTCCTAGACTACAATCAGTATCTATTTCTATATGGCAGAATTATAAGATAGACCTTCTGAACGCGCAGCTACGAGATTGGTCACATCGTGCTCTTCTGTGAGCAGACATCCGAACTTTTGTTTTATTTTCTGATGAGAGGCCGCGCAAAAGGCCCGAATATCGGCTTTTGTCTTCTCTGGTTTGACTTTGATCTGAGCGAGTTTGTTAAGGTCTTTCTTGGCGCCGTCCTCCTGGCTGATGCAAAGACACCTAAGAGTGCCCAACTCAGAATGGGCCATGTTCTCTACCTGAGACTGATACCAGGAGCAAATTTCTCTTCGATCCTCTCTAGAGTACTCGTCTAGGCCATCTATGATGACATAGACTGATTTGTGGCCTCTCAAAGCAACCTCGAGCAGCGACTTTGCCAGTAGGTCAGCTGACAATGGATTTTGACCGCTGTTGGAAAGCTGTTCTTAGAGATGCGGTATCAGCTCTTCATGTTGTCCAGCTAGTTGCGACAGAGTATTTCTCGCAACATGTAGGAAGCCCTGCCGCGGTAAGTCGTAGTGCTTACATTAAGAGTAAACGACTGTTGCTCCTGGGAGCTTTTGAGCTTCTTCAACAACCAGCGAAGCAAGCGCCGTCTTTCCTGAACAGAAGATTAGCACCTGATCACACGCAGCCCTCAAGGATAGATACCAGCGCCTGGCATTCCGTTCAACCAGATCAGAGGTTCAATGCAATGGTCTAGATCGAACCATCTCTTGAAAGTATCATCCGCTAGTAACCACTTTCCAGTGTCGGTATACCTCCGCTTTGCTGCCTCTTGTTGCCTAGCATATGGATTCACATCGCCAAGTAATTGCAGTATTTTCTCATAGCGCCTGTCCTGCTCGACTTTACTCGCTCTTCGGAATGCGTCACGAGCAGATATACGAAGGTCTTGAAGCTTGGTAAACTCCGTCAAAAGCTCTATACGCAAGCTAGAAAGTTCTTTTGACTGGCTCAGAACGACGTGGCTTTCCAGAAAAGATCGCTGTTGCGCGATGCTCTCACCGATGTGAGCGATTTTCAGTGTCATTCCTCGCCATGTTGCTTGGGAAAGCCGTCGCCACTCTGACATGGTTGTCATCATCGGCAGCGAAATCGTTAGGTTCTGAGACACCTTACCTTTCTGTTTGAAATACTTGATGGCTACCCAATGAAATTCCAGAACGTCCTCGAAAATCGAAGTCAAGGCCGCTTGCATATAGGACTTGGAGACAAATATCTGTTGGTAATCTACCAACAAAGGGATGCTCTGGCCGATCTTAGAATAGCCGTCGAGCAGCGCGTTGAACGCTTCGGAGTAGTTGTCTGCTACCTGAATCACAGTCGTCAGCCTCAATGGCGCTAATTCGTCAAAGCCAGAGAAGAACCACTCCTACCGAAAGAAGAAATTTCATAGGTCCCCACACAAATGCGAGGATATCGGACGTGTTGACGAAGACGCCGATAACATGGCCGTACTGTTCCATTGACTTCAAGAAGGTATCAAGTCGTTTCATGAACATTGACTGTTTTGAGTGCTTCCTTTTCTGCTGGATGCTTTCTATGGTGGTTTTCAAGTCCAGCAAGGTTGTCGTCTTCATGCTGTCAAGCTCTGATGCTGATAGTTTAGAGTTTGTCTTGAAATTGTCCCGTGCCTTTTCAAAAGCACTCACGGTGCCAGCGGTAGTCATTGAGCGTTGCTAACGTTGTAGGCGCAAGGTAAATGTACTAGAGAAGAACATGACATGCTTCTTGAGCGTATCCGAACCTAAAGAGATGAATCCGTCGAGTGGCAGTGCGCCCTATGCATCCCGCAGCGTGATTCGCATAGCCCGAGGCATACACCTACTTTGCCTGCGCCTCAAAATGCCTGGGTGCTGGAGGTCGGAGAGCGATATCTGAGGGAGAGCCGTGCACGCCGCTGGCGCATTGAAAAGATGCCGTTCTTCGCATTGTTGTGAGGATACAAGTGATGAAGTATGGATCGCGACGGACAATTGGCATTACCTCCTAAGAAACGCTCATGCCCGCCAGCAGAGCAGGGCCCACCGAAGCGATACTTCCACACATTTGATCCCTCACACCTTCACCCTTCTTCTTCTCCCTTTAGCTTATCAAGCCAATCATCAGCTTCATCAACTTCTGACCGCATCTCATCTCAAGATGATCCCACGATCCATTCGGTTCTGCCTGGGTCTCTGGACCATCATGGACACCTATTGAATTGTGATCAGCTCGGCAATTTGAGTGCTCAGTACAAGCCGGTCGATTCGCAAACAACACCAAGCGATTGGAATGCCAGTGAGAGCCATCAGCATGATCTTGAAGAAGAGGAAGTGTGTTTCGGCATGGTGAGACTGGCATTTTGACTAGGACCTCGAAATATGCTGATTTGTCTGCAGCTTTGTAACGTGGCTGTCAGACTAAGGACTGAGGAGTCACGGCAAGCTGTGAACAATATTTGTGACACCAACATCCAAGTCGGAAAGAGAAGATTTCGCCGCCTGCTTTTCAAATTCCAGCATGGGCGCTGCGACTTAGTCACCCCGGATGAAGAAAAGGTTGCCGTCTTGAACATGGCATCATTTCGCGCATTAGAGAAATTGACAACGGATTTTTCTGTGCTGTTGGATGGACTCATTGAATTAGCCAATGACAATTACCGACGCAGCCACTCTGCTAAAGAGACCGAGCACGCGCGAGATGCCAAACTCGACATTGTCATCTGCGGGCGACGTCGTTTTGCGAATAGTGTTGCAGAACTGCTTTGCCAGGCGGATCATTTTCTGGAAGATCCTTATTGGAACCCTGGGCCCTTACCATATGAGAATCCGCAGGATCTAGAGCTGTCTGGACTTCCACTACGAGAGCAGGTTCTTGTCCGCGAAGACGAGGCTTTTGAAAGCGCAGACTCGTCTAACGGTCTAGTCCCAGACCTTGTGCATCCAAAAACAGTGAATGGCAAACCGGTGAGTCACTCGATGGCACTGCAAATGTTTGTAGGAGCAAGTTAGTCTGCCTCCCTCCCAAGTGAGCAGCGTGGTGGTCGGAATTGGTTTGAGTCTGCTGTGCAGCTCCCCAACAAAGGGACAGAGCCACGTATGAGTTTCCTTCTGCAGAAGATCCATAAAAGCTCGCAACTAGACACCAGGTCACTGTGAGACCGAAAATATTGAAAATTAAGCGATCGCCTTCACGAAATTGATGTCCTAGGGATTATCTGTGCCACACCTAAAGCGAGAGTCAGCTCTTCATGGTCGGATGACCTCATCAGCGCTCCATTGGAAGAAGGGGCAGTTCGATATGGCTGCCTACCTCCTGTTCGTCATCGAAATTTGCTTTCAGTACTTCGCGACGTCGAAACGCAAAGTGATGGTAGTTCTCACCATATTGAGGGGTACCACGGGTGCCTCGCAATCAGCGATCTCCAACCAGGATGCTTTTGAGAATGCAAGAATGATCTTCCAGCCTGTATGCAGACATGACGACGATGGAGGCGAAGATGAGGTTGGAAGATAGACCACGAGAAGCGCGGAGGTGTCCTCCCGTCTTAACATCACGTGAAAGACTTTTGCCATCGAAACTTTTCTGTGAGCTTGCAAACACGCACAATCGCACAATGTCACTGATTCCGAATCAATACCCGATTCTCAAATCTGCGATTGAGTTGTGAAAGTTGACCTGCACGTGACAGAGTTGAATACGAGTCTAGCGATTCTGGACTTCATTAATCATATTTTAATCTGCAAACCAATCCCAACTCTCAAACCCGCAATGATTTTCCAGGCAAGGAAATAAGATGTGAATCTTTCCGAATCTCGATCGCGAAAAGAGATCTTTCTTCGATTCACCCAACATCCATCTTGGCTTCATCTCCAATCTCTACGAGTATAGCTTCGAGATCTAGATTCATCAATGAGATGACCCTGATGACGAACATTTACCAACATTCCCTTGTGTGCACTTTCTCCTCATACTACTTAGCATCATTACACCCATGCAAAAATCCAGACCCCAAAATCCAGACCTCCGAAATCCAGACCTCCAAGATTCCAGACCTTTAAAATCCCGAAAAACCAGGTCCCAAAAATCTAACCTCCGATCACATAACCCTCACGTACCAAATTCAATCCCGGGTACCATCAACATCCGGCCCCGGTTCCAAGGAGTACACTACCACTACCACTCCCTTTTCCCCACATCGCCATCGCCATCATCCTCTACCAAGCTCAGACCAACCCAGCGTCACCAGCCACGCACAAGCACGACACACGGCACGCGAAAACGCGAAAACAAAAATACTCGCCGCAAGTCCGTCGTTCTTGGCATCGGCACACCTCAGCATTGACTCGATCGTACATACCTCCTCGCGCTATCGTTTCGGAATCTAAGATACATATGCAGGGACCAAGCGCGTATCGACGCGACCTTGGCGATGTCCTTGGCGATGCTTCCGTTTTATGTAATCGGGTACTCGGGTCGCTTAAAAAGTGGAGAATGTGGATTTCGGTGGGGTAATTGGTGATGGAATGCGTGGAGGGCGCTAGGTAGGTGCTCATTACTTATTTGGTCTCATAGGTAGTGAGTTTGGGCTGCGTGTGCCCGATTTGGGCGTCAAGGGGGGGGGGAGAGGAAAAAAGGGCGTAAGGAGAGGGACGATGGAATTGTTGAGGTTGCGTTTATTTCTTTAACCCCGACAGGCAGTTTCTAGTCCAAAATAACCAATACAGTATTATAAGATACAAAAAAAAAATCTGTTTAGAGAGCGATCGGCGTGTTAAACTTCCACGTGACAGTAGATCCGCTCAATGTCGACCATTTTACCACCGGGTCACTGCCAACTTTCTCCGATGTCGTCCCCGATGCTGTCGTCGTAGCATCGACCGGAAGTGTGAGCGGTATAGGGACAGAGCACCTGTTCCCACTGGCCCCGATATCGACACTCGCGATCGAACTAGCATCCGCCGAGAGAGTATATTTTATCGAGGGCTTGCATTTGTCCCTAGCCATACGTTCTGAGAATTCGCGGGCGATGTTGTCATGAGTGATTGTGATGATTGGCCATGTGGTCCTGTCGCATTTATTAACATCGAGCGCGGCAACCATCGGCCTGAAAGGAGTTCACTCACAATCTTGTCATCTCCTGGACGATAGTTTCCACCCAGATCTGAATGAGGGACATTTTCCCGGATTGATTCCCAACAGTGAATGCCTCAACATCCGTTTGCCTTAGGTTGGCTTGATGAAACATGAAACTATCAAAGTCAGCATCACTCGAGTATGCCGAAAGAGTGTTAAGCTTACGGATCGTGGTGAAGGCCAAGTAGATGGCGGGTATTGGTCTCTTTAGCGTCCACCAACAAGGCATTGAAGTCGCCCTTTCCCCCAGACGTGTCGACCCATTCAAGGGTTGTGCACGCTGGAAGATCGCAATTGAAGAAAATAGTGGTAGCTGAAGAAATGGTCAGTTTCATTCTTCTTTCCTTGACATAAGGAACATACCCCAGCGAGGAATGATGAGAAGACCATCATAACCATTTCTAGCAACAGTGGTGATCAAGGGCCAGAACTCGTTCTCCTGTCATCTGTGAGTACTTGCTGCATATCATGGGAGCACGAGTACTTACCGAGTTCTTCAGCACTGGTCGCGTGTTGTCACCAACGACGGATGTAATGCCGTTATCCATAAATGCTTTGATAGCATCACCATTGTGCATTCCTGTAATGGCTGGCGGAATTAAGCCTTTGGGTGAAAATTTAGAACCCGAGGCAATTCCGACTTGAGACATCCACTGCTTATTGAAGAATATCTCTCTGTTCGCATCGCCATAGGTTGCGTTGTTAAGAAGCTGGTGGGCAAAGGTATGCGAGACATGTGCCATCGCATCACGATTTGCTGGAACCGTGAACCATCTTGCAACATCATCATTGGAAGCGCAAGTCAAAGTCCAACTATAAGCGACTGGAGACGCAGGCCAGAGATCGGTACCAGTTCCCAAGGGTTTCTTATATTCGAGTCTATCATTGTTTAGTCTGAATCTAGGCGCATGCGGGTTGAATCACTTACTCAGTACGAGGAGCTATTTCGAAATAAATTGCTGTATCCGGGTTACAGTTTGTACTTCCTTCAGTTGTATTAATGGCCGCCATTATATCTCCGTTTCCGTTGTGTCCAATTTCCAAGTAGTATGAAGAGCCTGGAGGAAGTCTCGTATTCAGATTGGCAGTCCAACTGACATGTGCATCGAGATCAGCGGGTCTGATGCGGAATTCGGCTCCAGCAGGGGAGTAAAGACCCGTCGATAAGTGCATATCATCAACTTGAGTGCCAAAGAAAATACGACGACGTCCTGTGACTGCGCAGCGTTAGTGGAGAACAATTTCATATGGAACTCGATTCCATGCAACAGGGAATAGTAATCATGCGATGACATTCGCAACCCAATGTGCGAAGCATATGAATGAGAACTTACATAGACCTCGAGTAATCCAATGAATGTAAGAATGTTGAATGAAATTCGAGGTAGTGGACCAGTCAGTGGCAAAAGATGTAAACCAAGCCATCTGTTGTCTCTTTCCAAATTGGTTAATGACTGCTGCGGTGGTCGTAGATGTAAATGGGCCGCCAGGTCCGAATTGAGCAACCTCCCATGTTGTGGAAGATTCCGTGATGATTGCAGGATAATGCCAAAGTCCCGAAGTGCTGAGGGTAGCTCCGCTGGAGATTGTTAGTGAGTCACAGGAATCTAGTGACCAGGATCTGAACATACGTGACGAGTCCCGCAGTGGTAAAGCCAGTGGCGTTACTGATGCTAACCAACTGCTCAACCCCAGCATCACAACATCCTTCGCCTGCTATGGCAGTTGTGGAGCCAAAATTTGGACCAGGGAACACGTCGAGGCGTACCATGCGGACTCCAAATGCGGTTTGATAGTCAAACATCTGCTGCCATTGTGCTGCGGTCAGGGCGCTTGCGAAGCCTGCGGGGCCCTCGTATGACACTTCTCCTAGAACGATGATCCCGCCATAATTGCCATTCGTGGCAGTCGAATTCAGGACTGGAAGTGCAATACCAGATGATGGCACCAGGATCAGCTCAAATGGGATACCATGACCAGAGAGACCGGATGTGGCAGAGTATGCCGAAGCAGAGTCTCGAGCGAAGACAAGAATGTTACCGGATACCGTGATAGGACCGCCAGAGGGTATTGCTGCTGCTGTGGGAGAGGTATTAATCGACGTTGCAGATGACAAGCTCAAAGAGGGAGAAATGCTGATAGAGGTGACGGGAGCACTTGATGAAGATATGGTTGGTGTGATAACAACTGACGAGGTGCCCGCGGTGGTAAAGGATGTGGAGGGAATGATTGACGAAGCAGTTGTCGGTATAGCGACTATGCTGCTAGTAGTAGTTACTGGTGGATTTGAATTATTTCTGGTACTCAGCCACTGCAGAAACCAGGCTAGGAGCGTCATGGCGATCGAAAGATGATGGGTGCAAAAGAGCGACTAAGCAAGCAACGAAAGTGAGAACGAAAGATGAAAGAATGAAGATGTTGATTATTTCAAAGTTGGGACGTTCAGTCCATCATTAAGTATGTAGGAAGAAAGCCGATTTCACTTGAATCTGACCACTGCAGCGGGAACCATGGCTAGAACGCCCCTTGAAGTCAACGATAGAGCTACCACCTGAGCGGCATTTGCAAAATTGGGTGGACGAGCATTTGGGTCGTAACGAAGCATTCTCGTCGAGCCAGAGATAATCGGACTCTCGAGGCTATGCTGGAAAGGGGGCATAGCTTGGCATATTGGCAAATGTTCAATAGCAGCGGTGGAAGTCCTTGACTGGCCGCCGTCCTTGTGCCGAGCGAGACGGAGGAGCATAGAGAAAGCGCTGTGCCGCAGAAAATGAGAGAGTGTGGAGTATATGGTGAAAGAAAGCTGGAAGTCCGGTTATACCAAGGGGCCGGAGGAAAGCGCAGCATTGTCAGAGCAGATGGGAGAGATGGCATCAAACCTTGATGTTGGACCGGAGCCGCGGAAATCAGGAACCAAGTTGAGCCTGCGTTGATGGTAATGGAGCCTCTCATCGCGGTTTGCACCTCGCCATAGTGGCTCACGTTGCCAGCGCGCAGAGTCTGCGCTTGGCTATGATGCTGGGAGCCTGGGAGTCTGTCAGTCCGTGTCTGTGAGTAGTGACGGGATAGCGTACCACCGAATTCCCCGAATGGCCACCTGCCCATGGTTTCGTAAGCACTGTCATGTCATGGTGTGTGTCAGCGAGTTTGGTACGATGGAGCCAGGATGAAGAAGTTCGGCTTGGCATGTGGCGTCGACTCAAGGCGTGTGGCGTCGGCTGGAGATGCGAGTCGGATCGTAGCCTGAGGGACTAGGTTGAACCGAAGATACTCCACTGGTCCAAGCGCCCGGCTTGCTCGGCAGCGGCAGATCATTCGACATCAAACCGTGGCATAAATTTTATGACCAACAGAAAGGCTATTTGTGGTGCGCGTACACAGACGGAGTGGCTTGATTTCTCGTTTGGCAACCGTCTGGCTATTGGCACAAGCCTTTCGCTACGGCAGAACGATACTCATGATGCAACACCGCCAAGTCTGGACGGAGGCTTTGCAAGGCTGTCCCGGTACAATGGCGTGACCAGGAAGTCCCGCCTTAGGATTCCGAATTCAGCTTGCACTTGGGCTCTGTCATCACTTCTTTGGTCTCGTTCCTTCCGTCTGGGAATGCTTGTCATCCATGAATGGAGGTTGAGAAGATTCTATACTTAGGTCGGGGACCAGGCAGGGTAGAAAGGGGCTTGGTCAATGAACCCAGAACCATGCATCTGTGGGAGGAAGAATATTCCGTGACTGCCAGGAACCTGGACATTGGTATCGTAGTGCAGCTGGAAAGTTCGCACATCTGTTTCACACCATCGGATAGACCAGACACATTTCCAGAATCGTATCTTGTAATTTTTGAGATTCTGATATGATACATTTTGCCGTTTTCCGATGCCATCTGATTATATGGCGTGTGTAATGAGCGTCCCAGATACCGTCCAATTATGCCATGTGTTAAAGGCGTTCCAACAATGATAGCGCCATTCCATATACTCCTGTGCCATGCGAGACCCCAAAGCCAAATCTCATCTATGCTTTCGAAGCTTCTGTTGTACAAACATAATTCCACGTATCCCTCGAGCACTCATCTAAAGTCTTTTCTGCTCTCCATCCCAGATTTTCCTCGGCAGCGGCTGTAGCAGCCACACAGAGCCCAACATCACCAGCACGTCTTCCTACACGGTGCACTGGTATTTTCCGACCAGTCACCCTTTCCAAGCTGTCCACGACTTCGGCCACTGACGACCCCTTACCGGTGCCCAGATTGTAGGCAGAGAATGACCGATCGATTTTGTTGTTGAGAATGGCTGCCATGGCTGATATATGGCCTCGGGCAAGGTCTACAACGTGAATGAAATCCCGAATTGCAGTTCCGTCGGCAGTATCCCAGTCCGAGCCAAATATCTTGAGGGTCTTGAATGGGTCTTTGAGTACCCGCGTGACGACAGGGAACAGATTGGTTGGCGTCTGTCGAGGGTCTTCGCCTAGCATTCCTGATTCATGGCATCCAACTGGATTGAAGTATCGAAGTGCACATATCTTCCATGAGTCGTCTGCCTTCGCCGTGTCGGCTAGGATTGCCTCTGAAAAATACTTCGTGCGTCCATAAGGCGATGTCAACCCATTGGCGCCCGTCATGCGAAGTCTCTTGGAGCCATTGGTGTCTGTAAATGTTTCTGGATGGTGGACGAGGTCACTCTCCGTCAATGGAACCCCGATATTGGCCTTGTCGCCATAAACAGTAGCTGAGGACGAAAAGACGAAGTTGGTAATCCCGAATTCCTTCAGAAGGACAAGCAGATCGACCAGTCCACATACATTGTTCTGGTAATAAGACAGCGGGGAGTGAATGGACTCTTCTACCGACTTGAAAGCAGCAAAATGTATGACTCCGGCGATTGTGGATTGAGGTGTCCTGCCGAGATCCGACGAGAGAGACTCGATGGATGATGTGGTCTTTACGCTCGAGTATCTTGCCAGAAGCGCTCGCATTCTGGGGCTACGATAGTCCATCGAAGACAATTGTAGCTTGGGGACTGTTCCGCCGAATTTCTCGTAATGGGCTTCGGCAAGTGTACGAATACGGCTCAAAGTGAGCTCATACGAGTTGCTTAAATCATCCACAACAATGACATTATAGCCCTCCTTGAGGAGCTCGAGTGTTGTATGGGAACCGATGTATCCCAGTCCTCCAATGACGAGGATATGTTGCTCAGTATTAGGGGAGAGAGGAAGCTCCCAATGGTGGCCAGCACCCAGTTCGGGCGATGATGGTGGAGACGATGAGTCGAGAGAGAAGGACGAGGCCATGGAGTCGGTATTTGATTTAAAGAATGACATATTAAAGACAGGCAGGCTCCCAAGGGAGATGTAACCACCAGAGAACAAGTAGAGCAGCTGTGATGCTGTCCAAGAAAAGGACACGAATTAAATGAAAGTGGTGAAGAACGCGAAGTCAGAAAAGAATCTCAGATGAAAACGAATGTGCTGGAGGCAATCGAATGGCCGGATGTGGTCCTCTTTGAATAAATGCATTTGGAGGAGGTTGACCCACAGCATGTTCCCGAGTTGGTTTGGGATCATGGTCGAATCAGCGCAACCCCTTGACGGTGGCTCTAAGAATCAGATCCTCATCAGCAGTGACAGCGGGGTGTCCCGCAGTCTCGGATGTTCAGACTATGCGCTAGTGATGGGAGAAAGAAACAACGGCCGAATGGGGCGCTGGTTGGATATACTCATTACGACTGTTCTCGCTGAGAGCAAAACGAGTGTATCCAGAGTTCCGGCTCAAGTGGGGTAGTTTGGCTGGAAACAAGTTTGGCCATTGTTTACATGGCCAAAGATATCCGAAGCAGACGGCCGACTGCATCGCGTTTTCACATTCGAGTAGTAGGCCGCCCCGTCACGTTCCAGTAGTACCTACGCACTTGCTCTTCGACTTCGTCTGCCGGGACTCGGAGCCACGTGCCTCGCTAGCTGAGTGTACTGAACACGGTCACGGTCCAGCTCTGTCCTGTCCCAGAAAACGAGGACGCGGGCCGGAGCACCTCTCGGAGCCTGATTGCAGTAGGACAATGATGGTAGGGCTCTGCTGAGTGATGGAGTTGTCAAGTCTGGTACTCCTAGCAAGCTCAGGGGCGGTCGGTACCCGTTGATGTGGTCCGCCACCTCGGATGCCTCGCGACCGGAGGAACTCGATGTCTTGCGTGCGAAGCCAAGTCGATAGCCGATGGTCGGTGGTCGATGGTCGATGGTCGATGGCTGTGTGTCGGACACTTGTCAGTGTGTCGTTGGGGGTGGTCGTGGTCTTCGAGTGGAGTTCCCAGCGCGTTCTGGGACCCTAGCGTGCCTAGCAGCAGAGTGCCTGCCAAGAAGCAGGATGCTGACTAGTGTTCCGCTCGAGCCCCCTCTTGGTGTGATTCAAGCTCCACACGAAGATTTTCCCGTCCTCACGCACGGCAAACGCAACCTAAGGCAGACGCTCCTCCCTGAGGCTCCCCGAGGCTCCCCAAGACTCCTGCAGTGCCTGCACTACTCCGTACTCCACTCCATCCACCATCGACGCTCGCAACCAAAAATACTCCCCGCGTCGCCAATGAGTGGCCACTACACATCGCGACCTGCGTCCCAGCCGACTTCCCGGTCGTGGGGCGTCGATCGCTCTCTAGACCACGTCCAGCGGCATCTTCCTCTCCGAGACTTCACCTCCTTCCAGGTTGTCATGGGAGTCCATGGACAACACTCTGCCATGCAGATCATGTCCTGCCTACTTCATCGCCCTTAGAACAACACGATACGACGCCTCTGTGCAGGACACAGCTGGTGCCGACCTTCCTTTTTCGGATCATCTCAGGCTCACCCGGCTGTGCAGTTCTACTTTGGAGCACGATGTTTTAGACTAGCCCTTCTCCACCCGAGTAATGTCTTGGTCGAAGAGTCGAAACGTTGCCCCCGCAGAGGCCAGCCATGACGATCACTGCTCTCTTCAACCTGGCCTCCGCATGTTCGATTCTCTGTACTCTCTTCTCCCAAATTATGCTAATTTCTTTGTACTCCCTCCATCTTCCCCAAGGCCTCTGAGCGCGTTTAATTGTTTCCTTAATGGCGTTTCCCTTTCAGCCTGGTTTGGATCCTGTCATCGCGGCCTGCAAAGACTCGGAGTACAGAATATATTGTAATTCTGTGGTCCCTGCATCACAACGTCTCCGATTTTGGTACCAGTACGCCAACTTGTCTCTCGTTGTCGTTGCCCTATCTTTTCCCTTTGTGTTGTTGTCGTTTAGGTATGTTTGGAAATGGTGGAAAGGTTGGAAATGGCAGTGGAAGTTGGTCCCTGCCGGACTTCAGTTTTCAAAACCAAGGCCATTTTCGGTGAGCTCAAGCTCGCGGCGGAGAGCCTCCAATGCAAATCCCGAAGACTCGCAGGATCTCGTCACTGCCTTGCCTGCTCTTCCTGAAGAGATCAAGGCCCTGCAGTCGAGCTCAACCTCGATGACGACACTCAAGGTATATCCGCCTGGTTCTGCCTCGTCGACGGCAAGAAATTCTGTCTCTGGCTGGAGGCAGATCCGGAAAACTTCTGGACTCTTCCAGCTTTCGCAAATGACTCAGGATTCGCTATCCCGACGTTCAAGCATTTTCCGAGAGGACTTTCGCAAATCTGTACGTTCCTTCACCATTTTGCCTGAGGATGGCTCTGTATTCGGCCTTGATCCTGCTCAGAATTATGACCTAGGAATCATTCCTTTGTTCTACGAGTCAACAGCGTATTCGTCAAATACAGGCTCCCGATGTCCATCTCCTGTTCCAGCATCTGTTGACCGCAGATCCATCGGTCCTGGCGCTAGTCGTGCCTCCGTACAGTCCATGTTTCTGAGCGGCAAGCACACAATGGGCCTAGTCGATGTCCAAGATTTTCGGGTATCATGTCTGCTCGACCGTGGAGTTCCAGTGGCCGTACGAAAAATGGACATTCTCCGCGTAGGCCAAGGTTGCAAAGGTCTAGCCATTCGGATTAGTGACGATGCTTCTGCTGAGTTAGTCGTGGAACTCTTGGGAACCCTTTATGACTGGGCCATCGAAGTCATCGTCATGTGCAATGCAGATGCGAAGATATGGGACTCCGTCGATTTTGACCTGATCGCTGGCATCATCATTGAAAATGGGTGTATGTTGGCCAATGGTCGTCGACGCGACTTTTTTCGGGCCACCCGAGTCCGGAATTTGATGGGGAAATGTGTTGAGAAACGTGTTGATCGACCAACCTTTTTCGCCGGCTTCTACGATCTTTGGCACACTCGTCCTTCAGCAAGTGTGGTTCGACGGTCCTTCAAACTCGCCGAGTTCTACGGAGCGGCCTTCGAACATGCTCCTTTGGCGGATGCTTATTGGGAGAACAATCAGAGACGCAAACTGCCACTCAGTCTTGGGGCTTTTGACTACATAAAGCGGCAGGACACTGTGGAGGTATGTAAGAACACGACACTCAATATTTGCACGCAAACAACCTTCACTTTTGCCAAGCCTTGTACAGCAGAGGACCAACGCAAATTTAAGCTCGTTGAGCCCTAGCGACTTTCCTCCTGAAAGTGGTAGTGACTTGTGACGTTCGGCGAAGTCAATATCATCCAAGGAGATCGAGCTTGGAAGCCCCTGTGTTACTCCTACTTTTACCCCAAATCTCATTTGAGAATACCACTGATATTGTGTAGCTTCAAAGAAAGTGGACAGAAGGACGTTTGCCCAGTAGTTTCTCGGAAGAAACCACGGAAGTCGTGTCACAACTCTCTCTGGACACTGTACAGCTTGTGATTCCTCGAATTCACGACATTCTACAACCGATGCCTCTCCCTGAAAAGCTGGACCGCTTCCGAACAGAGAGCTCAGCTACCATGGACTCACCAGCATGGGTTTCCCTCGCCCCAATCAGAAGTGATTTCTGGGTGACCACGAGCGGAGGAGATGACTTGTCTACCCTCGGGTGCATGCCACTTAGAGGATCTGTTACATCACTCCAATACGGCGCCATCCTTACGACTCTAAAGCAATTACGGGATCTGAAAATGCTCCGCATGCTGGAGGAAGTGGACTTGCCGAAAATCTGTGGGAAGCTGCAGACCTCGCGGCAAAGGTCTAACCATCCTGGATTGCTAGATGGCTTGGTCAAAGGATTGACCTCTGGAGAGATTTGCATTTACAAAGGGCTGGACAGCGCTTTCAGAGTACCTGACGAATCTGCTCATATGTGGGGACTCTCCAGCAAATCACGGACTCTCGATATTTTTGTGTCGCAGAAAGCCCCGAATCAGATCGGCGTCATTTTGCACACCTTTCTGGCTTACCATGGAGTTTCTCGTCTTGGCCGATACGAAGAGGAGCTGAATCTTGAAGCTACACAAGACGGCACGGCGCCTCCCAGAATCCCAGCGAACATTCGATCAGAATTAGCTCACTCAACCACATCTGAATTGCTTTCGCTTTTGCAGCAGTTGAGAGTGGCAAACACTTCCTCATCTATTATTGACGCCATCCGCGATGTTTGCTCTAAGAGCCTCATCGAGTTTACATCACGAGATAGCTGGAACGAGGATTGTGCGAAAGGCTTTCTGGATGGCTCGTTAACAATCGAGGACGTGGTACAACGACGACTGGAAGAACTTGCAAGGAGGGGCGCAGAACTTCTCCCGGATCTTGACAATTTATGTTTACTTTACAGGATAGTGGATGACTTGGTCGCCCAGGCGCTGTTTTCTGCGGATAGGGAGTCACTGGACTGCCTACTTTCGTCCCTCAAGGCTGCATATGGCTCCTTGGCTGATAGTTCTCACTACGTCGATATCAATGCTGATCTCTTCGCACTGATTTTCTTCTGTGTTCTGAGGAAAGCAGCTTTCGAGGATGTCTACATTGAGGCGACGGACCGATGTCCCTTCTTCCTGACGCAGCCTGATCAAGCCGCTGTCTTCTCCGAATTGTGGGTTCTGGGATCGCAGTGCGAGATCTACTTTGGCCTCAAACCAAGAGCCTTGGGACGGATTATCTACGACGACTACCGGACCTTTCTACGTCAATGTCCTCCTTTGGATATATGGAATGGCAAGCAAGAATTCACGGCCTACTCTTTCGATCAAATTTCGGAGCTATCACTGGCCAAAGCAAAGGATGGATCAGTTGCTAATGATCCATCGAAATTGCGCCGAGCGCAAAAAACGCTCACCGAGACGGCAGCTAGTTTTGGAGCACTCTCAATTTTCTGCGTTCCAGCTATCGTCGATGTCTCTCTCTTGACCACCACTGGCAGAGGCTTCTTCACCACCGCCTTCATGCAACCAGAGGATATTACCGTCGCAAATTACGCCCTTATAGCCTCACTCCTCATCACGGCATGGGTTACTGGCTGGGTAGGAAGTTCTGGTTCCATGTACTTGTACAGCTGGGCGTTCGACAACGCGAATATTTTCTTTGTACAACGCCTTTCTGGCGGGCTCATAATCACCTTGATCGTGGGCACTTGCGGGTTTATAGCCTTTTCCGCACAGATTTCTCTGCGAGCTGGGGGCGTCTGGACTGCATATCTGCTGATTCTTTCAACTTACTTGAACCTTCTAGGTGAGTCATTCCTTCCCAATCGCCCTCTGAGCATGTGCGTTCTGTGAGAATTTAGGGGAAACGCTCCGATGCCTCATCCGCCATGTCCCGCGAGCCCTCACCGAGGTACGCATTTTGAACGGTCCGATGCTGACTTTTGTTCAGGCGTTATGGCAACTATGCATTTCTCCAATAGCCCTTTGAGATCAGGACGTACGGTGCTTTGGAGGACTTTCCCTGTGCTCGTTGTTTCGCCTCTTCTCTCGACATTTGTCAACGGCTATGATCTGGCAATCTATCTCTTGACTTTGACAGTCTTTCTGATTCTTTTACTGCTTCAATATTGGGTTTTGAGCCGTCAATGGTCGACTTGGATGGCCCTCATTCCCAAGATGAACGAAAGCGATATAACTGCATGGTACCAAAAGAGACTCAGAGGTCAACGAGAGAAGGACGGCTATTGCTCTCATGACGAAGAGGGTGATGGCCAAGAGCTCAAAGAGACTGCTCAGCTGGTCTTTCGTGCCGAAGTTGCGGCTTCCAAGCGCAAAGTCAAGAACTTTGGCCATAGAAATGATCAGCTCATTACCAAAGCCGCAAAAGGTTTACCTTATGCAAATTGGCTGGTTGGCAAAGGGAAAAATGGTGAACCGCTGCCTGATGCGTTTTCGAGTACGTGGTTCGTGCAGCTAGATTTGGCGATAAAAGCCCAACAACAAATGGCGCGTGGTTTGAAAGAGCACAGTGCATTCTTTCTGTTCCGGTATTCTAAATACGATGTAAGTGTCACCTGCTGATTTGAACCTGGGTTCGTGGAATTATCATCCGCTAATCTTCACCAGATTGGACAGAATGTTGGCTTCTTCCTAATGGTTTTGATGGATCACTGGGTCGGTCTGATCATGAGCGCTCGGCCGTTCCGTCGCCCCCAGGAAACAGATGCTAGGACACGCTACAGCACTGGCCTTTGCCTTCTCTATTTTCTCTCATCTGCCATCGCGGTCGATATGACTTTGCAAAAATACTGGGCGAAAACGACCAAATTATCCGAGGAAAGGTTGACCGATCTACAGCATGCTCATGCTGTCCAGAGCAAGGCCCTCAAAGACCGCCGCCGACTTTGGATTCAAGGTACCGTCGAGCTGGCAACGAAGCTTGTTTTCATCCTCGGACTCACGGTACTGACACTCATCTTCGTGGTGGAGAGAGGCAGTGATGTGACGCTGTTCTATGCCTATATAATTGGTCACACAGGCGCGCTCTTTGCACAGGTAAGTCTCCGTGGCGCTGTCTTGAAGGCAGGGCACACGACTGGGACGATAAGGTCTGCTAACACATTGACCTAGTTCAACCGTTGCTTCACGACCAATCCTGCTGCCCACGTGAAATCGGTTTTTGCGTGTGCGTTTGCTGGACTGCTTGTCGGAATTTTGCTTCACGCTGTTCCGGCCACTTCAGCATTCAGATATAGCGATGTCATTGCACTTGACGTTGCCTCTCTAACAGCTGCAGTCATGACCAGTTTCTGGGTATATAGGAGTCCAGCTGCCGACCGAAGCAGTGTACCGACATCGATGTCAGAGCTCGATCCTGGACGCTTTCATAGCCAGATCCGCATTGGCGTCACTAGAGCCCACTGCACTTATCCTGAAACATTGAAGCTCATGGAAAACGCCAAATATACCATCTCGGCTCTCGATAAGACGATCATATCTCAGGAGATCACAGAGCTGCTCCATTTTGCACTAGAACTTCCAAACCACTTCTCCGCTTTAGCGCCTTGGTCGTCTGCATTACTTCGTCGAACAATAGACATGTGGGGCAGTGGAGATCTTGCCATAAGTGTAGCGAGTCGCCAATTCTTTGCCGCCCAAGGCTTGCAGGACAACTGGTCAATCAGCGACCACGACAAGAATCGTCTGCATATCACCGCTGGGTTCTTGGACGAGGCGGAGCTTGAGAGCTACCGAGTGGTCCATTCACAGGCACTTTCTTACTTGTTTGTTAACCGCATCATATTTCCGTGTTCTTTCTAACGTCAACAGCCTCGCCGAAATCATCCTGCACCATGTGGCCGTAGCCATACAAGGCTGCTCTCATCAAGAGGCTGTCCTATCAGAGCATTTACTTCACCAGACTGAGTTCACCTCGAAGCGCATTGAATACCAGCTGGCCACGGAGAACGCAAACTTCCTCCGTCATATCGTTCGGAACACCAACGCGGAGCTTATGCGGCATCTCTGTTTATATGTGAACGTCGACATCGACTGGCAGGACACGCCCTTATCAGTTCGCAAGGCTATACTGGCTCGCATATCTGGAGACAAGATCGATGTTGATGCCAGTACTTTGGCATGGAGCCGTGACTCCGCCGTCGATTTCAGAGTCGCTGATTTCGCTCTCTATTTGTGTCTCCAGATACACCAGATCAGCCAAGATCGACTTGAAATTATTCGTCTCCCATCTGTTCCAGAGATGCCAACCTCCGCACAATCTCCAGCTCAAATGTTGCAGCACATAGTGCAGAAGTCGTCACCAATTTTGGCCCTGAAAATCGTCGTGCGGACCATTGTTCACTGCGTGAAATGGATAGCAGTACTCACTAGCGGAGCATCTGAGGTTGAACGAGAACTTTGGTACGCACTTCGTGGGACTCACTTCCATGGCACTATCTTGCGGATTCTGCTGGCATTTTGGAGGATATGCTGGTACTTGAGGAATTTCTGGATCTGGCTTTTCACCGTTGCTCGGCGACCAGTCCTTGCCAAGTTTGCAACTATGATCACGCATGGCGCCTCGCGAGAGTTGTGCCGCAACACGATCACCGTCGAGCTTCCTGAGAGGACCATCACCGGTTTCGCATACAGAAACATTCATGGCAACATTCAGATGCAGATGTATGCAGGCGTTCTTCAGGATCAGCCCGCAAGTACTGGACCGTTAGCCACTGCGATTTATGATAAAAATAACCGCTTGGTCTCTCGCTCAGACATGTCTTCCGCTGGGGAGACCACTTCAACCTTCAATTTTGGATCTGGCAAGGGGCGTTGGCCGCTGTACAAAGACATCTCTGAACCAGCACGTAAGCTTCGCTGCCAATACGACAAAAGTGGACGTATAGTCAGTGGTCATATCACTCTCGCTCACGAGCAGTACACTTTTATCTATCACTACAAGAAGTATCCAAAGCATAACAGCCAACTCTTGAGGGCTGATTATCGTCTCGTGGATTCGCCTGATCGTAGCTTGTTTGTCTCTTGGTGTCATTCCTCTGGTTTGCATACTGGAGATGAAGTGGATTTCGAAGCGGTGCCCTCTGAAAAGGTCACCCGTGTGGTGCGGGCTATCGGAGAGAAAAGGTTCACGACAAGGTATGTATCATGTTGTAACCAGCCCTGCAGTCCTTCTCATGAGATGCTAGCATAATTGGGTTTGTGGTGGTTTGCTAACATTGTTATAAGCTGGTCATACACTCATAAAAGAGATCCGATCATCTCGAATACGGTGGAAGAGGGTGCGACGATTCATCATCTCATCGACATACCCAAGATCTTTGAGGATGAAGCACAGCTCCTCGTCAAGCCGACCCATCTCTCTTTCGACTCGGACGACCTCCTCATCCACCATCAACCCAGACACCTTCGCTCTATTATCCCTGGAATAAATGCGCAGGATAATTTTCTCGCCCCTGTTCGGGCGAAATTGGCCCCGTTTGACATTTTTGGATTCTCCTATTGGAGTCGAAAAGTAGTATACCAGAAACTGCCCACTTCCAGATTAAGATCTGAGCTCTGGAGATTGTGGATGAAGTCCACAGACCTCGATGCCACAACAGCTTGCTGGATGGACGAGATGATATTACGAGAAGAACCACTGCTACAATCCTACTGGAATTATCGCAACACTGGCCGACTCCTTGAAGCCACCCGGGCTCTGGATCTCAACAATGACGGTATTGTTGGAGCCATCGAGGTGATGTCCGATGTCTCGCAGAAGTGCTCATTACTCATCAAAGCTGCTGATCTCTACACGATGGGCCTCGGAAAAGATGCAAATCAGATTACGAATCGGCCAAACTGCTATCAAGACACTGACAACCGTATCTCCATCATCTTCAACGACATAGGATGCTGGCCTGATGCGCCTGGGGGTGTTTCCAATTGTCGAAGAGACTTGGTGGACGGCCTTTCCACTATCCGCAATCATGTTATCGGCGAGTCTGCGAACGTACGTATTGCTACCAATTTGACTAACACGTCAGATGACTAACTCGGAGTCAGGACTATGGCATTCCCAGATATCAGATCGAGAAAAATGTTCAATCAATGAAACTTCTCCCGCTTTGGGGTATGGATGGCAAGACGGCCATGCATGGTCTCATCGACAATCTCCTCCAATCTCAAGTCGATGAGAAGATTTACGACACAAAAGTGCAGAGAGACATTGTTGGTCTTTTTATACCCCTTTTGAAGGCCTTCGTAAAAGGCGCCCGCACAAAGCACCCATCACGAGCTGACCTTATCACTGCAAGCAACAGTATGCTTCGCATGTCTACTTACTTTGAGAAGCACGATTACAACAAGACGTGGAAATCGAAGGAAGTGGAGACGGCTTGGGTCGAATCATGGCTTTGTTCATACGCCAATGATCCGAATATTCTTGATGCATCCGAGTATTTCGACATTGAACGGCCTACGATGATGGACTTCAAGGCGGCACTTGACTTGTATATGTGTGAGTAACGCTTTGCCTTCCGGTCTTGCAGGGCCCATCTAATAGCATCATAGGCTACTTCTTCATCTATGCCTGCCAACTACCCGAAGATCCGAAAGACTGCCCACGAGTCTTTCAAAGTACTCATCACGGAATCAGTAGTCTCTTCGGCATGGTTCTGAAATATCGCAAAGGCACCACGTTCGGTCTCTGGGACCACGCTATTCTGTGGCGAGAATCGTGCCTCAATATCAGTCCCGCCCAATGTCTGCTACCGATACCAGTGCAATCCATGCTTCTTGCCGGCATTGGACTTGCTGCAAAACTGGCCTATCTCCACGTCGACATCGTCTTGCCATGCACAAGCGTCTTCAACCCAACCTGGGAGGCCGCAGTGGGTACAGACGGTGGTCGCATCGGAAGTGAAAAGCTATTCCACCGCAAAATCGATCCGATCGTCAACGGAATCAGCAGTATGGAATCTTTCGAACCCGTCAAAGAGATTCGCAGTAAGAAACCGACGGTAGTCATGCTCTCCAACATCCAATTCATCAAGGATATCAAGACCGCTGTCCTCGCGGCCGATGTCATTGTGAACGAATATGGCTTCAAGGATTACCAACTCCTTGTCTACGGCGCTCAGGACCGTCAACCATCTTACATGGTTGAGACCTCGAATCTCATCCAGGAGCGGAATCTGACGAACAATGTCAATCTGGCAGGGTTCGGAAATCCAAAGGAGGTGTTGAAAGATGCGTGGGTCTTCATGAATTCGAGTTTGAGCGAAGGTTTGCCGTTGGCTATAGGTGAAGCAGCACTGTCTGGGATCCCGATTGTAGCAACGGAAGTCGGCGCCACGGCGCTCGTCTTGACGGATCCAGATGATCCTGCTACACGTTATGGGGAGGTCGTCCCTCCGAACGATCCCACGGCGCTTGCGCGCGCGCAAATCAGCTTGTTGGCAATGATGGGCCAGTGGGCGAAGTACACGGACGAGGCGACGACACCAGTTCCAACGTTGCCTGATGCGCCGACGCCCAAAGACGTTGCTTGGATCACGAAGCGGATGCACGATCACACTCCATCAAGGCGCAAACTCGGTCTGCTCTCTCGCGACGTCGTTCTGCGCTCTTTCCACGGCAACAGATATCTGAGGGAACACGAACAGATGTACTGGATCCAGTGGCATCATGCTCGTATGCGAGCCGACGCCAAGTTACAGGAGAAGGATTATTCGAGGTATGCGTTCGGTGCTGTACCCAGGATGAGATTTGACGGCGAGGATAAGGTGGGGCTTTTGCAGGCGGGCGGGGAGGGGAAGACGTTTCGGTGGCAGGACTTTGCGCCGGTTGTGAAGAAGAAGCAAAGGAAGCAGCAGAAGGCTAGACAGAGGAGGTATGATAGGAGGAGGCCTTCTAGTATTGGGATGACACAGGTTTAGGCCTTTTAAAAAGCTGGAGTGGTGGAGTCTATGTTGGCGGCGTTTTGGAGGCGGATACCCTTACACTCGTTTTTGAGCGATGGCCCGGTCGTTTCTTTGGATGATTGTTTAGATGGAATTATGACTTGACGAAGTAATTGTAGTTTTAGTCTTAGTGAGATACTTGGATCACTATCCCTTCCGATTACGTGCCTTCCTCTCAAGTGATTTCGTGACGCAGAATCTACGCTTGCGATTGTATGAAGCGATTTCTTTGTGCGGAGAGTGTTGTATAACGTAGCGTAGATTATACGTGACTTTTTTCGTGTATGTATTAGTGAAGAGGCTTTTACTGGGTAAGGATGCCGATGCTGAAGGTG
This sequence comes from Venturia effusa, assembly GCA_007735645.1. Taxonomy (NCBI): domain Eukaryota; kingdom Fungi; phylum Ascomycota; class Dothideomycetes; order Venturiales; family Venturiaceae; genus Venturia; species Venturia effusa. The sequence goes on along the minus strand of CP042202.1, from coordinate 1,213,396 downwards.
TAGCTGTCCTTCACGAAGTATCTTACTTCCAGGCCCAGCTTACGGCTTACGAGCAGAGGATACTCTCTGTGGCCTTTCCTTCTGGTAAGAGTTCCAGCGCTGGATAGGATGAGCTGCCGCACCTTTCGTCGTGTATATGCCGTTTCTCGCCAATCCGTTTATGCCTGTCTGAGTGCCTTTGATATGTCCCTACTCTGGCATAAGCATGAGATGCAACCATGCGAACAAGGCCTCGGGGATGCCGTCCCACGGCTGCTGCCATGATTTGTCCGGGTTCGAGTTATGCACTATTGATGGATGCCAAGTCTGCTTGCACCTGGGAGGCAGCCTTTACTGGTCGAATACCCAGTGTCAGTCTATCAACATCGTCTTCATCGAAAAGGTTTGGCAGAGGATTGCTCCTGGAGGGGGGAGAAATGGGCGCCACAAGGGAGACTGACAGGAGGTGCGAGCTTCTAGAAGAGTGTGGCTCGGCCTCGGGTTCTACTCCGTCACCCTGCGGCTTGACGATGCTTTTAATAGACCGAGTGACGACGTGGATGGGAATCGGAATGGTCCATACCCCATACTCCATAGTCCGCAACGAGACTTTGACCTCTTGCCCGCTTCTTATATATTAATCGGCCAAACCCTCGAGTCTGCCTCGCTCCAAGACCGACAGGCCTTCCGAGCCAGCTCACCCATGGACTCCGCCACGCCCATGACGGGCTACTCCAGCTCTAGCTCCATCCTCCACGCTGCTTTTCACCGCAGCGACCAGAAGAATCACGGCTTCGCCTACTGCAAACTCTCACAGACTCTCTGACTGCATGTGAACAAGACTTCCTCTCGTTATCAGCCCTGGTCATCTCTTCTTTGCCCATTCTTCTCATTCGCTCATCTCACCTCCACACTCAAGTCCGCGCCAGCCGCAAATACACGTAGTCCTCCCCATCTGCACTCGTTTGTCAGACTTCTTCACAACCGCCTGTGACACCTCATCCAAGACGAGAGTCTGAAGTCTCCCAGATACACCAAGCGCTCCAGTGGCTAGACTCCCATCTCTGTGGCCACCGATCCTGTACCGACACGAACATTTCTGCCATCGCGTCTGAACAATTCAGCCTTAAGCACAGCATCACGACCAAGGCCTGTCGCATGACGCCTTCGCAGAGCATGAACAGTGTGAGACACTGTGACGCTGTTGAGTCTCTACTCTGCACAAAAATCCTGCCTCGACTTCGGTAGTACTCGGCCTTTCTTCCCATGAATCGCCTGTCCTCGAATGCTCCGTGGGGGAGCAAATCACAAAAATACAAGAGTCTGGACGATCTGAATTACGAGAGGGAGAACGTCAGTGTCAGTCCAACGAGGCTCCGCTCCATTGCGGTATGAATGCTAATCCAAGGACAGTGGTACTGGCGGGTGATAGGCCAAACCGCGTCGTGGATGGTGCTCGGAGGATTTCTCATACTTCCAAGCACCTTTGAGGGCGATGCTCGGATGCGCTTCAGCAAAGGCGTCCTCTCCATAGTAATAGTCGCGCTTCTCACCGGTGGTTACAGCCTTACAGCACTTCTTTGGTTCGCCTGTCCCTCCATCCTCTTCCACATCGATTCAGTCTTCATACCCATCTTCTCTGTCTCGCTCTTCGGTTTCCTCGCGACTATCTACGCCTTCGCTTCCTCGACGCGCTATTCCTTCTCCTCCGCCTCCGCACCCATCACCCTGGCCATCACAGCATTTTCAGCCATCCTATACGGCGCCTTCGCCTTACTCGCTCGGCGCAGGATCTCGAAGCTTACGCGTCGAGTCCCCGATCCCAATATTCACAATCAGGACACGAGCTACAGTCGTTGCACTACCACGCCCACCCCGGTGCAATGGCAAGAACCGGCATACTACCAAAATTACATTCAGAACATGCACCCTACTGCATGCAGTCCCAACAGCCTCGATTCCTCAAGTCTGATGACCGTCCCTCCACCCACCGAAGATGAATTGGTCAACCGCCAAATGGAAGCCTTACTCCACAAGCCAGATACGGGCGCCGCCCCCAACGCGAGCAGAAGCACGTTTACACTACAATGGCCGCAGGGCGAAGAGGAGGAGATTGACGGCCTCGGAAACAGAAGGACGAGGACCTTCAGCGCGGGCACGAACGGAACTCTCTTGCCACCTGGACGTAGGAATGGCTCGAGGAGTCAGAGTGAGAGCACGAGGACGAACTGGACTAGGCCATTCGCGAGGGTCATGGGGAATGAAAAAGGGAAGGGCAGACCTGATGGATCTGGGCCGGGACACCAGAGGGCGAAGAGCCGGGAGGAGAGGAGGCGCGAGATCGAGCTGAACACTTTGTCATAAAAAATCTGGAGGATCGGGCGTCTTGGGAATCGATCGGGCGGGAACGTGTTCAACGACTCACGATCTCGGGGATTGGTAAGTCTCTTGGTGGGTTCTTGATCGATATGATGAAGGACGGTGTACAGCGCATTCTTGAAAAAATGGGACGGAAGAGCCGGGTCTATTCCTCGTTTACCCTTTTGATTCAGCGAAATAATGGCGGATATCTTTTTTGAATTTATATGATGCGATGGGATGGGATGGATGTGGCGATATATCACCATCGTTGTAGACATTTCTTGGATTCGAGATGTATGTACCGGGATAATAATATACTTACCTCGTTAGTATTCTAGCAGAATCCTACTTTTGCAACCCTGTCCTGTCCCGTGGCTATGGCTGTGGCTGTGGCTGTGTGCACTCGCTCATGTCCGAATCCTGAATTTTGAATCCGGATACAGATGCATACGGTAATCACGGTAATGACGCTCGAGTCGTAATACACACTACTATAGAGTATAGATAATCAATTCAAACACACCACTCTCGTCAGCATACAAAATGGAGAGAGGCTCTTTCTTTGGGGCTTTTGGGGTTTGGGGGAGAGGGGTTTTTTTTGGGGAGAGGGGTTTTTCGGCGTTTTCGGGAGGTTTTGGTTTCGGTTTCTCAATATTATAATAATATCTCCTCGGATGCTCCGATTATTGGGACGTAGCATGGCATGGAACGGCATGGCACGGCATAGATATTCCATCTACGTAGGTATTAGACATATCATATTCAATATAAGGTAAGTAGCAAGTCTTACATAATACATACATATAGCACTACGCAGCAATACTTACGCAGCATTGCTACTGCTGCTACACTATAGTACTATATAGTAGCACATCCATACCTGGACTGGACTAACTAGGAGAGGTCTAGTAGTAGTAGTAGTAGTAGTAGTAGTAGTAGTAGTAGTAGTAGGAGGAGGATTCTCTTCTCCCTTAGTTTTCTTATTATTAGTATTAGTAGTAATATCAACGCCGCAGACAGAACTATGGCATCTTGTGAATACTTAGTAGAATTACTGTGATGGGATTACTACCTATGATGAGATGAGATGATGGGTCTTAGGTCTTGGGTCTTGGGTCTTGGGTCTTGGGTCTTGGGTCTTGGGTCTTGGGTCTTGGGTCTTGGGTTGGGAATTAGTATTCTTGTTTTTCTTGGAGGTTTGTGTATATGTATTGGGATGAGGGCCGAGGCGCGGATTTAGTGTAATCGTGTGGTGAATGGTATAGTATGTATTGTGAGAGGGTGAGGTATAATAGTGATCCGGGTAGTCTAGGTAAGAGGAGGTAGGCGGATATGGGCGGTTATGAGGCGGTTATGAGGTGATTCGGGTGACTTAGATCACTTATAGATGACTTAGATGACCCGTATGACCCGTATGACCCGCGTAATTCCGGTGAGTAATGGGTAATAAGGAATGAGCATATTTGGGATACCAAGATCCAGGACTTGGGATACCAAGATACAGGACTCATACTGGGATCGGTGGAATAGGAACAGGATACGACTAGCAAGTGCCCCCCAGCTTCAATTTTCTTGGGAATCTCGGCGTCTCTCTTTCTCCCTCTTTTATGGACGAGCTCTTTTTGGACTGGTTTTCTTCGGATAGGAATCACAGGATGCTAAGGTCAACTCACTGATGGTCCATACTAAAGAGCAATGGGGAGGTAATACAGATTCGTATTCCAAGCCCTTGGCCATTCCAGTCATTCATCATATAGTATCGCAACGGACAATCCTTGCAACCTGTGCGCGCCGCATACTCTATGGCGGAAATAAATTTCTCCATCCCGATAAATAAATTTCCCTCGGGTTCGCGATCGCCCGGGATGGCGCCACGAACAAGAACTACCGAAGGTACCTACTATATCAAGATATAGTGATTCCAGATGACATTACCTCAGGAAATTAAACAACAAAAGGGAAGGACGTAATCTCGCATCCCACCTTCTCTCGATCCAGAGTCTCGTCCTTGAGAGTCAATCGTTAAGAGGCAATGAAGTGGCATTAACAAGCAGCTACGGAAAATTCGTGGTCAAAATGCTCATTAAAAATACAACGTACATCGTCGTCCCCGATACACGTCACCATTATCTTGGTATCCCCACCTCCGATCCCCCGTCAAAAAAAAAAAAATCTACTACTACTAGGAAAACCCAACTGTATCTAATCCAGCCTGTCTCGCGCGGAGCCCCATTTCCAAATCCGTGTCGTAGTTCACGTTCCTCTTCGTCGCAGGTTTGCCCGCCGTCGATGAATTGAAGCCGACGTAGTGGCTGATACTCGGTGGTAGATCTTCGACGTGCGTTCCCCAGCTGCTCTCCGTCTTGCCAAGCGTCAGAACCAACTCTCCTCCTTCCAAGAAGAATTCGTGTCCGATCCAGTTCTTCGTGTATGGTTTTCCGTTCAACGTGGCGGACTGGATGTAGATGGCTTCATACTTGGGATCGAAATTGATGTTCCTGACGGTAGCCGTCTTTTTGGTGAGGGGAGACTTGAATGTCACCGACTCGAAGAAGGGAGGAATGATGAAGTAGACATTCTGACCTGGGTTGGGTGAGAGACCCATCATCGTGAAGGCGAGGAACGACCCCATGGCGCCCGAGTCGTCGTTTCCAGGTAGACCACCGGCGGTAGGGTTGAATTCCTTTGGAACGTAGTAATGGGCTCGTTTGGCGCTAAGGGCAGGCCGGCCACCGTAGTGGTATTGGAATACTGTCAAGAAGCACGGCTCGTTTCCGATGACGGTGATGCCCTGGTCGTGGATGTACTCCAGACGTCTGATGAACGAGGCAGGTCCGCCCAACGCCGTGATCAGTGAAGCTTGATCATGAGGCACGAAGAAGGAGTATTCCCACACACTCGACTCATAGGTCTCAGCACCGGTATTCTGGAGCGAGCAAGAGTAGACACCCTTTTCGTCAATTTGGGAACATCCTAGTGGATCCTGGAAGCCCCAAGTTCGGTTCAGGTATTTCGGCTGGAAGAACCCTTTGAATCCCGTGTCTACGCTTGTTTTGTTCTGGAATTCTCTGATGGAGTTTTGTGTGGGGTTGTAGAGGTTGAGCCAGTTTCCGGACGATTTCTGGTATTTTTCGACGTCCGCTTCGCGACCGCCGAGACCAGCTGCCATTAGGGAGATGACAAAATCATTATAGCTGTATTCGAGGGTACGAGAGATGGAGCGGGTCATGGTGCCGAAGCCTTTGTAATCGAAGTCTTGGACGGGAATGTAGCCCAGAGTCTTCCACGAGTCCAGGCCACCACGACCTTGACAGCACCAATCAAAAGGTTCCACTTCTGCGTCTTTCACTACAGCTTTGTAGCCTTCATTCCAGTCGATATTCTCTTTTAGTCCCTTGACGTAAGCGTCTGCTAGGACGACGTCCGCATTCGAGCCACCTTGGGTGTAGCCCTTGGAGAACGTCATGCGGCAATCAGGAAGCCATCCCTCGTGTTTATAGGTATCAATTAACGACCTGATCATGCGTGCTGCTTCTATCGGATCGAAAAGGACGAGGAACGGAATTTGAGAGCGGAAAGAGTCCCAGAGACTGTGCCCGTATTAGAATCGAGTCCTCAAATATCCTTGAAACTCAAACTCACCAATAGAAGGAGTCAAAATACGGCTCGTTGCTTTTCCACATTGGATTCTCGCCAGTATAGTCCTGTGGATTCATCATCGTTCTGTAGATCCCGCTGTACATATTCGTGAGGAGCGAGAGGTTGACACCGCCACCTGTGGAGACCACGATCGGGGAAAGCTTCTGTCTCCACGCGGTCTCAGCCGCCGACTTTGTGCCATCAAAGTCAAAGTGCGGGATTTCGGACTCGGCGCTCTTGCAAGCTTGATTCGCACTGATAAAGCTGATGCCAACACGCGCTGAGATCGGCTCCTTTCCTGAAGACTCGAAGCGGATAAAGGCGCCACCGGGAAGTGGATACCCGTTGATTGAGCGCGAAATAGTCAGATTCTTGACAGCGTTGCTCGCTCTGCTGTTGACGAAGATACCGGTGTCGTATATTTTGGCCCCTTTGAAATCGGCACAGAAATAGGCTGTGTACTGCCCACCAGCAAAACTTGGTCTGAAGACGCCACTTCCCTTCATTCGTCCGGTCGTGTTGTCAACTTCAATGGTCCCATTATCCATTCGGCTGTCGCTTAGGTCGGTTAGGTCCATGATCAATGTCGGATTTCCAGAAGTTTTGTCCGGGAAGCGGAAATTGAACAGTGCAGTTCGTCGAGCCGTTGTCATCTCCACTGCGATCTGATTCTCTAGCTTGAGCCCGAAGAATCCTGGCGTTGCAACAACGGAGTCCCCAATATATCTGATTCTTCTAGTCTTCTTCGGAAAGCTGCAATTGTTGATATCGTTCCCAGGACAGCCGGCGAAGGGGAACAAGGCAAAATTACCCAACGAAGGGCTGCCGCCAGTCCCCGAATCATGCAAAGCAGAGAAGCCCGTGACATTAAGGCTGGGATCCTCGCTCACGAAGCCACCTTGGTTGTTGCCGCCGTCAACATCCGCCACGGCCTTGGCCAGCCCATACGGAAGACTTGCTCCTGCGAATACATGACCTGAAGATTGTTAGGTGTGGAAACTGCAACATTGCGAAAGACACTCACCATCTCTGGCAGACCCGATCAATGGGTCGACATATTGTAATGGGTCGAAGGCAATGCTCTCCGATTTGTTGTTCGTGCCTGAATCCGCTATGGCATAGGACGCTAGGATAGACAGAGAGATGAGAGATTTCTGAAAAAACATGATTGCTCCCGAGAATGAATGGACAGGTGATTCGGGTCACCAATGCTGTCGCTAAGAAAAAGGGACGGTGAAGAAAAAGTTGGGTTTAAAGGGGAATTTGACCAGGAGAGGGCTGTCTCTATATTAGGAGATATGTGACAGGCATGCATATATTGTGCACGAGAAACGTGGACCAGCTGAGACTCCGTGCCAATCTTGCGACTCTGTAGATCCGGACAATATCCTGTCCAAGTGTGGGGAATGTCGACAGTCGCCATTGTACACCATGGGCACATTGTCTGGGCCATGCTGTCATGCAACGTCCGCAGGCCTTGAGCTCGCGAGGTCCAGCACGTTGGGTGCCAGACGGAACGCGACAGTATTGCTGTGAGAGCCTCACCAAGCTTGTCTGCCATGGATCCCAGACCAGCGACGAGCTCGATGATACGACAGTGTATGCGCGACATGGGAAATGGAATGTTAATTCCAGCTTCTTCGGCTGTGGGCGAAATCCCAAGGCGGCTGTAGTGGAGGTGGACTCAAATCGGTGTCATTTGCCCGCCATCGGCAGGCACAACAAGTCAATTGATTTATGATTAGACATGGCACGTGTACGGGCTTCCGTGACGGGCCGGAAATTGTATCTGGGCGCTTCGGTTCCCGGACTGGGCAGTTGGGTTTCTCGTCGTTAGTGTCTTGGTGATGAAGTTGTTGTGGTCCTTGTGGAAGAAGTGAAGAGAGGGATGGTCGCTGTCGCTGCTCAGTGATAAGGCCACTCCCACAGACGATAGGGCCCTTGCCTTACCCAAGTCATGTAGGAGATATGAGACAACTGCAATTCTAAATGCCCCACGACTTCAGGCCAAATAATGCCCTTCTACTCAAATCCTGCAAATACCGTGCTCTTCCAAATTTTTCCGCGGTTTGTCTAAGATGCACATTGGTCTTCGCATCATATCCAAGAAACTTGAGGAGGCGCGAATCGTACCTACGGGGCATTATTTTCAGGCTTCCTCACTGCCGGAGAGCCATCATGGAGAGTCAAGTATACCAAAGTAGTAGTCGAGGCAAACGGGCCGCTCTGCGTGGTTGTTGTGGTACTTGTTGTTGCAGGGATCTATCTATACATCGTCAACATCGCTCGGCTGTTCTGAACTTCCATCCTGCAACATCGTGAGAGATCGCAAGACGACGGCGAATCAATAGAAGAAGTATCTGAGGGTCTGTCCAAAAGAAGACCGCTACCCTTTGTAAGAGCCAGGACATCGCAAAGCCACAGTTGCAGTCATGGCCGCCACTTGACACCCATGGAACATTGCAAACGCTTTCCCGATCACTGTTTGTTGTGACCTGAGCCAAAATCCTGCCACCCAACAGCTTCCATGCCTACAAAAGTTTTGGATCGTCTCTCATTCAATCACTAGCACTACCCGGCCACAATTTCCGTCAGACACCAACATACCACCAGACTCACCAAATAAACAACGACAACTGATCTCGATCACTCTAGGATCTCGTCCATTTCCTGCTGCTTGCACTCCGCGCAAGAAATCATTACAAGATGACTCGAAAGAAAGCTGGGCCGAAAGATGATGGGAATCAGAAGATGTTGACGAATGAACAACGAGCGAGTCAATTTGTCTGTTGCAAAATCACCGATGCTGACATCGGATAGGAAATGATGGACCTCAAGAAGTCGAATCCACGAACCCGTTCGACCTCACCAACCGCAATGCATTGCCTTCACAATCGAGCAAGCCCACCGAAACCAAAGGTAAATGAATTTATCCCGCTGCATCTCACATGACCGAAACCTCTCCACCAGTTACACCCACAAGTAAATAATCTGGGATAATCATCAACGCTAACACTTCCATCAGCGCAAACCAAAGCTCAAGAACCCTCCTTCCATAACTCCCGACCAACTAGCCGCCCAAGTCTCAGCCCGCATAGCAGAACTCTCCCACCCACCTCCCAAAACCCCACCATCGGTAAAAGTGAAATCACACGCCGAACTCCAATCCTCCAAGATCGCACGTCTAACCACCAAGATCGCCGTCACCGAGGTCGAAATCCAGCGTCTGAAGCGAGAACAGGTGAAGGCGCAGAACGCGGTTCAGAGAAGTCTGGAGGAGCAACGATCTGCCGCTTTGGCGATCCTGGAGAGGCGGGCGGTGTTGGAGAAGGCTATCAGGGAGGGCAAGGAGGGGAACGGAGATGGAAATGGCGAGGAGGCGGAGGTGCTGAGGGGTGAACTCGAGAGTAGTTTTGAACAGGCGAAAGAGGCGCTTGCACGTGGCCAGTCCAAGGAAGCTGTTCAAGCTCTTACCCAGAAATCGCTTCTTACGGATGAGGTTGCGAAGACGGGTGAAAACGTGATGGATAAGGTCTTGAATTTATTTCAGAATATGGAGAAGGATGTCAAGCAAGGAACTATCTCCGAAAACGCGAAAATGGTCCTGGATGTTTTGACAAAAGGATCGACTCTGGAGGTTGCAAAGGGGGATGACAAAGAAACTATCTTGGAAGCATTGGCCAAGGCATTGACGTTGGAAGAGGGAAAGGTGAAGAAGTAGTATTTGGAAAACCGGAAGGACCGCCGAGAGGGCTAGATCAGCCGGGTTGGAAAAGAGGGCAACCTCCTTTATCTCAGATATCTCAGGTATCTAGATATGTGTACTTGGGTAAATACACATCCCAAAACGCTCACAAATAACATGACGGGTGGTGGACACACACTACATCTCTCAATGTACTAGTAGTCTGTGCGGGAATCCCCCGCCCCCAAAATCACACTATCTTTCAGATGCAAATCACATTTCCGCTCGTCTTTTCTGAAATCGCGTAAAACACTACATATCCATCGTTACAAGCTCAGGCTAATCGTAGACTCCAAACCCTATGAACCGATCTTAACCATCATCACCTCCACCAACGCAAATGCCACCTCGAAATGCCCGACAGCAATCGATCCCCCATCCAGCAATACAAGATAAACTTCAAACCCATCCCTCGCAAAGCCACCAAACCCCAAACCGGCTTTCCGAAAAATTCATTCCCATCACGTGATACTAAACATCTCCAAGTTCAGTTATCAAATCCTAGCCTATTCACGCCTTGCTGGAATAAAACCTCGAATCCAATTTCTGAATGTGTTGGAATTGAAACACATCTTTGGGATCAGGTCCATATCATAGTTGTCTTTGTGTGGAGTTATGCGGAGATTAAATTGGTAGTAGTTCGTAGATGCGTGTAAAGCGGAATTACTTTGATTCGAGTGAGTGATTGAAGAAAAGTGTGTGTAGCGAGCAATCATAGGATGGAGAGAGAGAGGATACTCATGTTGACTAGAAAGTCTGGATTGCTGAGAGGTTGGCTCTCCCATTTCGTTAAAAGGATGAGGAGGTGAAGATGTCAAATTTACACATGGAAAGACGAAGGGAGCAGGGGTTGCCACTCTGGGTGTGTTAAAAGTGGAAGGACAGAAAATGCCCATTACATTGAAGTGGTGATACACATCTGAGGTCAGCTAGTGCAGATCCAAGGCTTTCCTTCTTCGCAAGCAAATCGATACCTAAACTCACGACCTGGAAAGAAGTAGTTCGCAGTCATCCTCTATTTATTGGCTGCCCTCGTTGAGAGACTGCGTAAGAAGTGGTGAGGATCAATGAAATTGGCCCGTTCAACCCGCAACATAAAGGAAGAAGAAGCAAGAATTGTGGCCATCGCACTTCCTGCCAGTAGACGTGCGTCTGCTCGCTAGTTTTTATACCACGCTCTTGCCGGACTAGCAAGCTCCGTATCGACGACAGGTACTAGTATTGCTTCAGTTCTTCTGCAAACTTGACTCGACGACTTCTTCGGCAGTATCATTGGTGTGTCAGACCATGTTTTGCCGCTGATTTGTTCACGAACTTGAAAGTCATGCGACCTGTCTTGACTCTTGAACCGTATCTTCGAATTTTGGTCTCATTCTTGCTACCTTGACCGCGAGATGAAAATTGAGAATTGCAGAGCTCGCAAGTTGCTCGGCATGATATATGGACTGTAGGCTACTTGTGTGCCTTCTCCCGGTTTACAAAGTGCAAGAAGCCCAAACAGGACCGCTTGATTGCGTATCGAATACACAATGTGGACTCCAACTTCCTGATATACAGCGCTTCAGTAGTTGCTTCGAGCGTAGCCCGCGTTGAAAGGTGCTGCGGCAATATTGTCCAGGTTGCCCTGTGTATCAAAGAGCCAAGGCATATTTACACGCTGTCCAAGGCAATCCACGGAAGCAGTGGAAAACAATGTGCCGTTTATTTATAACCATAACGCGATCTCTTCTTGCTGGAATAGGCTTTCTTCTGCATGTTAGATTGCATCCACCGGATTTGCTCGGCGATACGAAGAATGCTAGGCAGCGTGATACGGTTCCTGGATCCGGGAGGCTGGGCCTGTTAGTTGCGGCGGTGGCTGGGAGCTGGATCTTTAAGGTTGCGGTAAGTTATCGGCAGCCGGCGTGTACCTGCTTCGATGTGCAGTTTTGTGGCTCATGTTACGGTAATTGTAAGCCAGATCCTCTGCGTGGAACTAATGGGTAAAGGCTGCTACCAATATAAAATTTAGCCAACGTATTCAGCAGTGATGCATACGTCTGGATGGTGAGAGACAAATCCAATGGGAGAGTCTTGGGATGAGAAGGAACTTACTAGGTTGTGAAACCCACTAGGTGGGGGTCACGGGGGATGGATGCAACATAGCCGGCGTCATCGAGCTTCCTAGCCGCGTTTGGTCGTTAGGGTGAGCTTATCAGCAGAGCTCCCAGCAGCAACAACAACAACCATCACAGTACACTAAAGTGCTGAACTCCCATTTCCATTATTTCAACAACCACTTCCATTTCATCTTCTCTTCTACTTCATACCCTCGACATTTGATCCTCCAGGCGGCATCGCGACTATGAAGGCCGTCACCTACCTGTCGCTGTTCGGCGCTGCCTCAGCGGCATATGCTCCAGCACAGCAACCTCTCAAACTCCCGAAGCTTCCCAATATCAGTACCGATAGCTGGAGAAAGCCGCTGGAGAACCTCCAGGAGTCGCTTAAGGGCCTCTCGGCCGATGCTCGCAAGGTGTGGGACGAGGTCGAGATGATGTTCCCCAAGTCCTTCGACCAGGCGAGCTTCCTCTCTATGCCCAAGCCGCATACTCGCAGGGACGATTCGGAATGGGATCATATTATGAAGGGCGAGGACATTCAAAAGGTCTGGGTAGAGAATGCCAAGGGTGAGAAGGAACGTGACATCGACGGCAAGCTCTCCAACTACAACCTCCGAACGAAGAAGGTCGATCCTGGTGTATTGGGAGTCGACACCGTCAAGCAATACTCTGGATATCTAGATGATGAGGAGGAGGACAAGCACTTATTCTACTGTAAGTACCGATATCGCCACCTCAGATCAGGCAGCACTAATGGGACAAAGGGTTCTTTGAGTCTCGCAACGATCCAAAGAACGATCCCGTCGTTCTATGGTTGAATGGCGGCCCAGGATGCTCCTCGCTCACCGGCCTGTTCATGGAACTTGGCCCCTCGTCGATTGACAAGAACGTCAAGGTCAAGTTCAACCCATCTTCATGGAATGCCAACGCCAGCGTCATATTCCTTGATCAGCCCGTGAATGTCGGTTTCTCATACTCTGGCAGCAGCGTCTCCAACACCGTAGCCGCTGGGAAGGACGTTTACGCACTCCTTACCCTCTTCTTCAAGCAGTTCCCAGAATACGCTGAACAGGACTTCCACATCTCTGGTGAATCATACGCCGGCCACTATATTCCAGTCTTCGCGAGCGAGATCCTTGCCCACAAGAAGCGCAACATCAACCTCAAGTCCGTCTTGATCGGCAACGGTCTTACCGATGGTCTTACACAATACGAATACTATAAGCCAATGGCCTGCGGTGACGGAGGATGGCCAGCTGTTCTTGATGCCGGCGAGTGCCAGGCTATGGACAACGCTCTGCCACGCTGCTTATCTCTCATCGAAGGCTGCTACGAGTCTGAGTCCGTATGGCGCTGTGTCCCAGCTTCCATCTACTGCAACAACGCTATGATCGGGCCATATCAGAAGACCGGCCAGAACGTATACGACGTTCGTGGCAAGTGCGAGGACTCCAGCAACCTTTGCTATTCTGAGCTTGGATGGATCAGCAAGTACCTCAACCGCAAGGACGTTCAAAAGGCACTTGGTGCTGAGGTTTCCAATTACGAGAGCTGCAACTTCGACATCAACCGCAACTTCTTGTTCCAAGGTGACTGGATGCAGCCATTCCACCGTCTTGTGCCAGGTATCTTGAAGGAAATCCCAGTGCTAATTTATGCCGGTGATGCTGATTGTAAGTTGTATCCTGCCGCCTCTTCTTCTCTACCGGGATCGATGCTAACATCATTACAGTCATCTGCAACTGGCTCGGAAACAAAGCCTGGACTGAGGCCCTCGAGTGGTCTGGTCACAAGGATTATGCCGCAGCTGAGTTCGTACCACTCAAGCAATCCGACACTGGTGACAAGATCGGAAATGTCAAGAGCTCTGGCAACTTCACGTTCATCCAGATCCACGCTGCTGGACACATGGTACCATTCGATCAGCCCAAGCCTTCTTTGGACATGCTCAACAGATGGTTGAGTGGGGAGTGGTTTGCATAGTGGACGCATGATATGGAGTGGCTAGGTGTTGAGGATATTGCGGCATGAGATTGTTTCTAAATGTTGCTGTTATCGCATCGCTTCAGTATGGCAATTGGGACAGGTCATGGATAGACTAGATACACTGTTGATAGTATTACAATCGATCGCTGTTGAAAGCCCCAATTTTCCTTTGAGCGAATTCTACGGGTCCGCCCTCTTCCAGTTCCAAACCTTTCCCGTGTTTTCGAGGGTTCTTCCATCAACTTCCATTGTGACGGAATTGGGGATTGATGGCAGTGACAGTGACAGTGACAGCGCGGTGACTCTGGCTGCTTCTGAGCAGAATCGAAAGGTACTCTAGTATCTCCATAATGCTGGATATGTTAAGTATCAAGAATTACCACACCCATAGATAATGCATCGAGAACTAAAAATAAATCAAGTGTCATTCTCTCGACATGAATTCCTGACTGCGTTGCGCCGTTGGATCTAAGATGCAATGGATGAAACCGACCGCTAGTAAGTTTCAGATCCTCCTACGAATGTCGATCTGGATCAGCATCATTATCTTCAACGCATTACTCGTGGATGCTTCGCAGCGTGCAGCAATCTCAGCCTCTGAGTCGTGGCTGTCATGAGGCTGTCGATACATGGACAAGTGTCAAGGACCATTTCCGGACCGGAAACCACAGGAGGAGAATTATTCTTCTTGTGTCCTTGTCAGCTTCCTCTTGCCATCAATGGACATCGCCAAGATCAGAAATTTTGAACTCTAATCAATTAATAACCCTTGTAGGCGGTTTATCCAGGTGAAAAGTCTGCTGGGGGCCTTCCACTTATAATAGAAGTCTAGGTAAACTTCTGCCATCATCATTTGGCGACGCACCATCAAAAGCACCTGCAAGTCGAGAGGCCACCTGCCGCTGAGTCATCGACAGACCTCTACCTTAGGTATGAGGGGACGGGAGAGTGAATTGATGAAACGACGATGCTTGTTCGCTATGTCTACCGCTACGGTCTCGAATCATTTACGGGAGTTTATGCTCCGCACACGAAAGTTGAAAGGACCGAAGCTTGACTCTCTCCCCCAGTACCCGGGGCACGGATTTGCAGAGACTTCATTGGTCGTTGCACTGTTTAGATCCTAGAGCTGTACCTTGCAGCAATCGAGCATCCAGGGACTTCAAGCACAAGGCGCAAGTGTGGTACGCCAGAGGAAACGCTTAAGATTCGTACAACTCGACCTCACGCAAGAGGGTGTGGGAAAAAAAGGGACCATACATCGGAAAAGAGTCAGAGGGCTCCTCGGATTGGACGGCAATAAGCGCGGCAAGCCTGCTTCTCCAGGATTCCTCAAAGAGTCCAAGAGAAGTACGGGAGACGAACTCGAGCGGAGATTTTGTCTTATGCTCGTCCAAGCCGAGTCAACCGGGACATGTTCACTCGCGATACTCATAAACCGATAATCCTCGAGCTCCCCTATAAAGCAACAGCAAAGCACTGGCACTTGCAAGGCTGCTGCAGATCCTTGATGCATGCATCGTCAGTCGGGGATTTGCACCTGTGGATCCATAGAGTAGATCTGGAAAGAGAGTTTGGCGCTCGAGAACAAAAAATCGATCCGTTTTGTTGTCTTGCGTACATCATTCGTTGGACGAGATACGCAATTGCAGCAACGATTTGAAACCAAGTTTCAGTTGGTATGGGAGAGCTTTCTGGGGTGAGGGGATATAGGGCTGACAAGTGATAGGTCCAGAGCTCTCCTGAGTCCTGACTAGACTCCCGGGTATCTCAGCCACGCCCATTGTTGTCGGGCAGTTGGTACCAAGGCCGAATTGCAACAATGTTTCGCGGCGAACGGTGGTGTGGTGAGGAATTAAGGAGTACATACATGCTGTCCAAAGCCAATCGTAATCTCTACACTTGAGCCCTGCTTCTTGTTCTATACACGGCATCTCGATTAGCTGTCCAAAGTGTGAGAACGATGCCGAACCTTCAAAATCCCGTTGGTACGCTATGGCGTTGATTTCCAGGCTTGGTAAACTCGCGTGACATGACTGTGAACCTCGAGCGCTGTTGGAGATGCGAGTATAGTAGTAATTCACTGCTGAACGATGAATATCAGAGTGTATAAAAAAGCTTTCCATCTTGATACTCAAGACCTTGCATTGATCCCCGTACCACAGTCTTGAGGCTAGACACCAGATATGGAGGGTCATCCGTAAAAGCGTCAAGATGGATGCCGTGCCGTGCCACCTCTTTTGTCATTATTGCTACTCCACCAACGCTCATCCAAGGAGGGCATAGCAGCTGGCCGGCAATCAGGCCAAGACGCCGACGCCATCGTACTCATACCAGCAGGCTGTCAAGTCAGTCGGTGGTGCTAGTACCTTGCTGCTAGGAAATCCAATGCCTGTCCTTGACCTTATTTGCATCTAGCAACCTCAACATCCCCGCCAAAAATGTCTCTCTCAGCACGGCCGAGGAGAACATTGGTAGACCGCCATCAGCAGTAGTGGCCGTTCTTCAGGAGAGATTCCCACTCGGAATCTGCAGCCTGCTGTCAGGTCTATGTATGTATGCACGCCTCCATGCATGCCTTCAATATACCTACTTACACCATACCTAGATTTCCGCTACCTCATCCCGTTCAGGTACTACCGTGCTTACTCAATTCGTCTTTGTCAGATACAGGGAAAGGGTTCTCTCTGGCTACTCCATACTCCGACCTCGTTGCAATTGAAGACGGAGTCTGCCTGCACAAGACTCGCTCGTTCCCCCGTTTCTCCCACTAGATTCACCTATACCACAGCTCCCTCGATACAACCGATATCCGAGACCTTCGTTACCTCTTTTGCTGTGCATTCCACACGCATCACTACCTATATCTGGACCAGTCAACGTCACAGCCGAATTCCGCCTGCACCTATCCGTTGTCGTTTCCAATACCAGCTCTCCCCGTTCGGCTACCTACACACATTCGGCTTGAAGGCAAAAGGCACGGGAAAACTGATATGAACGTGGAACCGCAAACACATGGGTATGAACTCCCTCACACGGCCTTTTTCAAGTTCGCACCGTGTCACCAGAGGTGCTGAGGTCGAAATTCATGGACAAGACGCCTTGATGCCTCGAGATATTCGAATCGGGCGAATCGATGCCCAACGAATAGGCATCAACCTCGAATCCAGCGTAGTTGGGACGTTCCTACAGGCATGGCTTCCAAACTCGAGGCATCAGCGTCCATCCTTGCCTAATCAGGATATCAAACATAAAATTGTCAACAATAGTCGAGCTCGTGGATACACTCTTGCTAATGATTTGTTCTCCCTAGATTACCAGACTGGCATTTTCCAAGCCCGTCGTCGACTCCAAAGTCAGCATATTCACATCAAGCTACTCTTCAAACTCCAAAGGTGAAGCACCCGTCACACTTTCTCGACGCATACTATACACCACAAATTACCGGCCAGCAGACTCCCGATCAAACTCCCACATACAACAGTTTTACCGTCGTTAAGAGACCAGCCCCTCCGTCCCCTCTCACCCCAGATGACCCGTCCTTCCATATCAACCACTTCAAAGGTTCACATCTGCCTTTGCCGCCTGTAGAACCTGCTCGGCGTTTGACCTCATCGCCTGACCCGGCTACGTTATCGACTACGCCGCAGCGGGCTTCTTCTGCACCGAAGGTTCTGGAGGGTGCGATGAATCACTTCCAAATGCAGACTCCGCCTCCAACAAGGGACTCGTCATCGCGGAGACAAGCTCAAAATGGACAACAAGGAGCCTCTTACAATATACCGCCGGTTGGATACCAAGGACAAGCCTCGACGCCTGTACGCCACCCGCCACAGCAGAGCATGCAAACTCCACAGTTCCAAGCGAATTTTCAAACCCAAGAACTTCAGTTCACTCCGGAAATGTTCCAATATGGCGGACCGACAAGTGCTCCTCCAATGCCACTTGACCGAACTCCGTGGGACCAAAGCCCTACCATGATCGGTTATAGTAACGATGGTATGATGGATGCTCAGCAACATGCTTTCGGTCCAGGGACGTCATTTAACCATGCTTTTCAAGACTGGCGGTCACAGGATATGTCAACAATGCAGCCACAGGGAGGTTTACAAGCAGGCTTCCAACAGCAGCAATATCAACAGCCCCCGCAGCAGCTACAAATGCAATTGCAACAACAGCCTTTGTCGCAGAACTTTTCTATGCCAATGCAAGAACCGAACCAATCTCTAGACTTTTGGACCACACCCGCTATGCATTCACAGCCAGCAGGGAGCTTTTCACAGGATACGAGTTCGTTCGCTTCGACGTCAACGACCACAGCCGTCAATCCAAGTATGCTATTTAGCTTTACCAGTCCTCCTCCACAGAAGGCTGAGACAGTCTCGGTTCGGCCACAGCTGACGCAAAGGATGGTCGACACCGGTGGACGGCAACCATATGAGCACCAAATGAGGGAGTCGAGTAGGGAGAAGGAAATTGCTGCAACAAGGAAATCGAAGGCACCGATTCGATCCAGCTCAGGTTCCTCTTCGGCATCACTGCCAAATACTGGGAGATCAACTCTTCAGCGCAGCAACACGGACAGTGCAGTCCGAAGGGCCAGTCATCGCTCCTTGGATTCGCAACGGTCGATGCAGTCCACGGGTGCCATAGTTCGCAGATCCTCGCCCTTGAAAAGAAACAGCTCGCTCCCTCTTCAGGCTATTCCTGAGTCGCGACCAAAACTGACGACGAGGCTAGTTGTGGATGAAAATGGTCGAGCCAGGACTGAGACTGTCGATAGTGCGGAAGAGGAACGTCTAGACCCCAAGAAGAGCCCGGGGTTCTGGATCGGCGATGATGATGACTCTGAAGATGATGCGATGCTTATCAGCCAGAGAAATTCGTTCGCCTATCCATCTGACCAACTGAAGCGTAGGCCGAGTAAACATGCCAGAACAGGCAGTGACCCAGAACGTTTCGACCCGATGAAAAGGCCGGTATCATCGGCTTCTATGGCCAGTTTGACCAACCGACTTGAGGCTACACCTATTGGGAAGAGAACATCTGCCACGACCTACAAAAGAGCAAGTTCTGGCAGTTTTGCCAGCACTCTCAGTGCCGACAACATTCGTGCTATTCAAGAAAGTGATGCGGATGAAGAATCCTCTGATGCACAAGGCGCTTTGCGAAAATTGATGGAAGGCAGGCGACGAAAGGGTAAGTCTACTTTGGCTTCTAACCTGTATCGTATTGCTAATCAAGAGCCCGTCCAGATCAAAATAATCCTCAAGTCCTCCTTAGTACCCATAACCAACGATGGTCCCAGGCCTCCATGAACGCCATGCAAGAACAGCGTGATCCTTTCGGCGGGAACACGTTCTCCAATTCGACTCTCTCTCCAACCAGCGATGACTCGTCGGTTCTCGTACCCACACCTTCCACCTCGCGCAGTACACGCTCGAATGATTCTACACGATGTGTGTGTAATAATGAAGCAAGTGAAGAGACAATGTTTATACAATGCGAGAGCTGCACCAAATGGCTGCATGTCAGATGTGTTGGTCTCAATGAGCATTCTCTGCCACCAGTGTACGTCTGCATATTCTGCACTGGCAGCACGCCTGTAGCAAGGGGTGGCAGAGTGCGAGAGCCGTTGAGAAGAGAGGTTGTAGGCAGGGATAGTCCTTTGGGATACAAGAGCGGTGGTTATCGGAGGTGAGGCCTGGCTGCCTGCATGCTCTCTCATTACGGAATGCTCACTACCGCCGATCCTCCTGCTCAGCTGTTGAGGCACGATCTGCCCGTCCATGTACAGCTCGAATCGGATCGATGTCCCAAATCACGCCAAAGGACTTTGCTGCAACCCTGCCACCACGGTCGAGAGGCGCATCACCATATGCTCCTCCCTCTCCTAGTATAATTTTATTCAATCCTCCTAGTTTTTATTTACATATCAAAAAAGCAACACTGCGATATACCCAGAAATCATCTCGCCACAGTTTGTCAGATTCCTCACCATGTCCTCTATACATCACAACACGCCTTGTACATTTTTCCCTTGGTCCCACACTTTCTAATTCACCACCGTCGTCGTAATTTCTTCGATTGAGCGTTTTAGTTACACACCGCGCTGTCTTTTCGCTACCGTCCACTCATATATAATCTGGATGTTTTTGTTAGTGGGCTTGAGAATACTTCGCCGGCCTTGGGATTCAGAGTTCGTTACACAGGATAGCATGGGTGTTTTTGTTGTTTCCGTCGATTCCTCACTTCTTTACCCTCTGGTCTGGGGGGTATGTGTCTGTATGATGAGATGAGATGTACAAAGACGGAGGCGAGACGAAGCGAGGCGATGATTGGAGGGTGGAAGCGAGGCGATGATTGGGGAGGGAAGGTGAGGGGAGGGCGTAATGTGTTGATTGTTTGTAATCTTTATCGAACATAGCGAGTTCATATGAAGAAGGCAATGAAGCGATTCAGATATGCTTTTCCAGTTTTCGGTTTCTGGAGATTGTGATTGTGATTTTGAGTGTGATTTTGTTGAAGTATAAGTAATAAGTATAAGTATATTGGTTTTGGATTTGGATAAATCATACCACACCAGACCACACCAGAAAAAAAGATTTAATCGTTGGGCCGGTGAGATTCCGGAGGGTACTGTTGAGCTTCAATTTGCGCAAATTGGAGAGTGTCTTGAGATGTTCTGCCTTGAGAAAGTAATCTTGAGTCTTGAGAATCGGGGAGTGCATTTCTGGGCGCCATGCGGTCTGTCTATTTATCAACATACAACATTCATTCATACGCAAGTCTACATCCCCATCTACGTCTATAATCCTCAATGTTTCAAGGTAGAATGGAATTGAAGGTGGACATATCGATTTCGATGTAGCACTTCAACACACGAGGAAAAAATACCATCAAGACACAATCGCAAAGAGTCAATGTGAATACGTCTTTCAATGCCTATTCTATAAGCGGCTACCCAATTATGCCGATGCCATCAATCCTAATCTCATAAGGTCATTAATCATCCCCGCAAACACCTCTATACCATCCATTAAAAAACGCCATCGCTAAAACGCCATCACTTTTCCGCTACCCACAATCATCCGCGTGTTCGCGACCATTAATTATACAAATCCATGTCTCCATCTGCATCCTCCAATTCGTGAATAGCATCTTCCTCCTCCGCCTCGTACATCTCACTATCATCACTTTCGTCCGTGTCGGTGTGGTTAGGCAAGACGTGAATGTGGCCGTCCTCGAGTACCACTCTGGCAGTCTCACCGTCCTTGATGGCGCCTCGGAGGATGAGGACGGCCAAGCGGTTGAGTACCTCCTTCTCGATGAGACGGGCGAGAGGACGAGCTCCGTAAGCTGGCGAGTAGCCGGCGGATCCAAGGTAGTCGAGGACATCCTTGGTCATTTCGATCCTCACATCGCGACCGTTTGCCTTTAGACGCTTTTGTATCTCGCCCATGCGTACATCAACAATGCTTCGAATTTCCTTCTTGGTGAGACGGTTGAAAATGACGATGGAATTGATTCTGTTGAGGAACTCTGGAAGGAAGTAGTTTCTCAGAGCATTCATGACCAGCTCTTTAGTGGTAGGATCAATCTTTCCACTTGGAGCCGTCGGGCGAGCAAGGTATTCAGCACCCAAGTTGGAGGTCATGACAACGATGCAGTTTTTGGCGTCAACAACCCGACCTTGTCCATCGGTGATACGACCGTCGTCCATGAGTTGGAGTAAAACGGTGAGAACTTCTTTAGCAGCCTTCTCAACCTCGTCGAAGAGAAGGATGGAGAAGGGTTTGCGACGAAGGGCTTCAGTGAGTTGACCACCTGAGTCGTGACCAACATAACCTGGCGGAGAACCAATCATGCGGCTGAGTGAGTGACGTTCTTGATACTCGGACATATCGAACCGGATCATAGCTTTCGCGTCGTCGAAGAGGAATTCTGCCAGGGCTTTTGTCAGAAGTGTTTTGCCTGTACCTGATGGACCGCAGAACAGGAAGGATGGTGGTTGGTTAGGATTGGCGAGTCCGGATCGCTGGAGACGGATGGCATTGGAGACGGAGTTGACGGCCTCGCGCTGTCCAACGACGATCTGACCAAGAACTTTTTCCATGTTGAGTAGCTTATCCTTCTCAGATGTCCGCAGCCGCGTCACGGGAATGCCGGTCCAGCGCGCAACAATCTCGTTGATCTGGTCTGGACCGACAGAATCAGTGATGAGAGGAGCTTCGCCGAATGAACCACGGCGCAGGTTTGCTTCGGCATCTTGTTGCTGCTTCTCTTTCTCGAGTTTCTCTATCCGTGCTTGCAAATCAGGGATGGCATAGTATTGCAGGTCTGACGCAGTCGCAAAATCGCGATTACGATCTGCTTCTGCAAGTTTGACCTTGAGATTGTCCAGTCTCTGCTTTAGCTCCTGAATTTCTGAAGAACGTCCTTTCTCAGATTCATACTTCTCACGTAACGGCTTGAGCTCCTCTTCCAGGTTAGCAGCCTCGGCCTTTGCTTCGCGCAGACGGGCCGCAGAGGCGTCGTCTTTTTCTCGACTCAACGCGTGAATCTCGATTTGCAGTTGCCGCAGTCGTCGCTCGTAGTGATCGATTACTTCGGGCTGAGAATCGCGAGCAACTCGGACAGCTGCTGCTGCTTCGTCGATGAGGTCGACAGCGGAGTCGGGAAGTCGTCGCTGTGTCAGGTATCGCGGTGCAAGAGTGGCTGCAGCAACGATTGCGCCATCCAGAATTGTGACACCGTGGTGTGTCTCGTACTTCTCCTTGAGACCACGGAGGATGGATATGGTCTCTGGAATGGTTGGTTCCTTAACCAGGACTTGTTGGAAGCGTCGTTCAAAGGCCTGGTCTTTCTCAATGTATTTGCGGTACTCGCCGAGAGTGGTTGCACCGATGCAGTGAAGTTGTCCACGGGCAAGCATGGGTTTGAGAAGATTGGCAGCATCCATGCCACCCTCACCACTGGAACCGGCTCCCATGAGTAAGTGCATCTCATCGACGAAGAGCACGATCATATCCTTTGACTCTTCCACTTCCTTGAGCACTCCCTTCATTCGTTCCTCAAATTCACCACGATACTTGCTGCCTGCGACCAGCGAGCCAACGTCCAGCGAAAGGAGTTTGCACTGAGCAAGATTTGCTGGTACATCTGCGTTGACGATCCGTAGAGCCAGACCCTCGACTACTGTGGTCTTTCCCACACCGGGCTCACCGATCAACACTGGGTTGTTCTTTGTTCGTCGAGAGAGAATCCGAACGACTCTGCGGATTTCCTCCTCTCGTCCGATAACAGGATCGATCTTTCCTTCTCGTGCCATTGCTGTCATGTCAATGGTGAATTTCTTCAAGTTCTCGTTCTCTTCTTCCGCGTCTGCTGTCTTCGAGTCCACACGCTTTGTGCCTCGAATAGCCTGGATAGCCTGGTCCACGAGATTCGGCCGTGGGATATTGGCTTCGGCTAGACATTTCTGTATCGTCGGATCCTGCACGAGAGCTTGAATCAAGTGATCGACCGCTATGTAGCTGTCCTTTTGTGTCTTTTGTAAATCGTTTGCGCTTCGGAGGACTTTCGAAAGTTGTGGTGATAGCGGGATGGTTTCTGGCGGTGGATCTTGAGATGGCAGGCGAACGAGTGCCTTCTTGAGTGATCGATCGAAGGCTTGCGGATCGCCGTTTGCTCTTTCTATGATTTGCTTGAAGAGAGGTACCGATGACCCGGCGTGTGAGGCGTGACCTTGTGGGTTTTGCTGATCTTTGGATTGGTCTGGTGGGGGATCTATTAGTGACACTGCGAGATGCAGTGGCATCATCTGTGCATGTTGGTAGGTGGTTGCGAGTGTGTTGGCATCGACGAGAGAGGCCTGAGCCTTGTCGGTAAATTGCATTCCACTAGCCATGATTACTATGGTGTAAGCTGGAAGCTGTGTGGTGGTTTATGTGTGTTTGTTGTGTTTGTTGTGATTGAAGGGAAAAGGCTGAAGGTTATGGAGGGGTGGGTTTATATAGGTATATCGAGGAAGTGAGGCAGAAATCACTGGCCAGTACAAGGTGGTTCGAGAAGACTCATGGTATTCCTGGTGAGAAGTTGTTCCACCCTGTATGAGATGGTCGAATCGGGTACGGCGTAGAAGCGTCGAGAATATTCCATGACACGACGTCACAGTACGGAAGTGCGCGCCCGACTCTGCCCTGTTTGGGCTCCGATATCTTGCATCTTGCAACCTGACATGCGTGTCTTGTTGCTGACATTATAGCTGTCAAGCGCATGTCCTCGTTGGCAACGCAAAACTTTGTAGCGTGATGGCGATGACTTGGCCAATGGAGGGGAGAGAGGGAAGACGGGAGTGGGACCGATGCCGGTACGAGTAGAGTACTAGGTGGAACAGACCATCCCGACAACAAATTCAGCATGCTACAGCTTCATTTCTTGGAGCGATGTACACCTGAAATATAGCAATTGAAAAGGCAAACGGGACAAATGGAGAAAGAAATTTAGATGTTAGCGGATTTATTTCTTCAAATTACTGGAAGCTCGACAGATCTGAATATCTTTACTATGAACATTCCAGACATCATCTTGCCCTGGACTTGCTGGAGTTTTCACACCAACTTGTCCACTGTCTAGCCATCTTGAATGGTTCGTGCTAAGGAACCTGTGGAACTGGGGACAATGTTGAACACAGAGATTTTCTCAACAAATCTTCCCTTCGCTTTGTACAATGATCGTAGTGCGTTGATTCGGAAGAATACTCTAGGACCCTTTTCTGGGTCTTTGTGTCCCATCAAGACGACAGACCTCATAGTCAGCTGGCCTCTCACCAGCCGTCTCTGAGCTCAAGCAGCTGCAAGATGATTGGGACTAGAGTCCAAACCTGATCAAAGTACAACAGTACAACCATATTTGATTTTGAAGCATCGCTTGCGTTTCCAAACTCCTACAGATCTCGATTACCGTGGGAAATCGTACACTTGCGCGAAAAGGCAAGCCAAGTGCGGATCGCAATTGGGAAACAAATAACCCTATTTGCGCCGTACTCCTTCATCGCCGTATCAGCCCGATGCGTAACAATACCTCGTGCCCGCTTAGAGCCCCAGCAACATGTGAAGAGAGAAAGAACGTGAAAAATAACATCTATTGAGCACGCTCGTAGATTCCAGCAACCATAGCGTGATCACGCTCAAAAGGTTCCAGAGTCAACTGCTCTTTTGGCTTGATGCGCTCCGCTCTCAGCTTCTCGACTTCGCGAGCAAAGACAGCCTCTGGTGCTGCAGTTGAATCGATGCAGCTGGCCTTGATGGAAACAACGACACCACCGCCGACTTTGAGGAACTGATGCGCGTTCAATCCGACAATACGGGCTTGATCTGGCTGGGCAACATCGGCGAAAATGCAATCGACCATGCTGACGAGCATGCGGTACTTCATAGGATGCCTGGCGTCCTCAACGATCGGGATAACATTTGTTCTGTGTGTAGCCATGTTGACCAAATCACGTCCACTTCGGTGAGAGAATTCGACGGCGTAAACTGTGCCCTCCTTTCCAACCAAGTCTGCAACGTGGGAGACTGACGTTCCGCTGGCGGCTCCGAGATAGAGGACCTTAGCTCCAGGGAACATGTAGATGTTTTCCATGCCACCGATGATGCCAGCTGCGATCTTCGATCTGAAGGGATTCCAGACTCTGTATTCGACTGACGTGGGAGGTGCGGCGTCACCATTCGCGGCAGGTGCGACTGCATTCTGGACGACAATTCGCTTTTCTCCGTACACTGATTCGCCTGGGGTGAGGTTTACGGTGACCAGCATGTCTTCTTTGCCCTGTTTATCGTCAGTCTTGCAGACGACACAAATTTATGACCCAAAAGACCTACTCGTGCGACAAAGACGCCCTTATGACGACCCCAAGGCTCGATGACCACCTTCGCACCTCCAGCAGCTCCTCCGCGTCCACCACCACCACGGCCACCTCTGTCGCCTCCACGGCCTCTGGGTGCTCCACGACCGCGTCCTCCACCGCGTGCGCCACCGCGCCCGCCTCGGTCACCGCCAAAGCCGCCTGGGAGTCGTTAGTTGAGAGTTCGAGGGACGAGCAATGATCATGAGATTGAATGTAGGAAAAGAGGTCAAAATTGACGAGCGCATAGCCACCCAAGAGGTTTTCTGGATGCAAAGTTGAAAGTACACGAAGTACAAGCTGCTCTTCATGAAGAAGGAATAATTCGAGAGACTGGAGCTGTGAAGAATGATACCTCTTGATCCACCGCGCGCACCTCTGCCTCCACCGCGGCCACCTCGACCACGGTCGCCTCCTCCACGAGAACCTCCACGGGGTGGTCCGAAAGCCATTTGATGTGTTGTTGTAGGAATAGAGAGATTGAGTTTTGTGTCGTAAGATATCGGGGGAGGTCTGGCAAAAAGCTGCTGCTTCGAATGATTTTTTGCTGGCAGGGATTATTTAGCCGCTAGTCTAGGCTGACCACGTGATTAAACATCGCTTGAACCGCACACCGATATTTTTCCACGATCAGGACCATCCTTCGCGCCCACCAAAGGACCATCCACAGAGCCAAAATGGTGAGCAATAGCCTCAACCCACTCCTCCGCCCCGAGAAATTGTGTTTTTGGACAAAGCATGGGGTTTGCTGGCATCGAAAAGGAACTCAAGCAATGCCAAATCTGCAATAAACTCAACTCTTGCCCACCGAATGCGCTCTGCCTTGCTGCATTGCTAATCATGTTCCCTAGGTCAGATACGCCAGCAACCCCATTGAGAATAGCAAGTCTGCGCGCAGCAGAGGCTCTTACCTCCGGTAAATTTGGACACTTCCTTAAAACTGTCCTGGACTAACAGACAACAGTGTTTCCTTCAAAAACACCCGCGAGACAGCCCAGGCCATCAATGGCATGAAGCGTGCGTCAAGCTCTCCTGCGAATATCCTCAAGTATTAATACGGAACAGTCCAGCGCGCTTTGGACTTCCTCGGAAATGTCCAGGAGCACAAGGAGGCAGTCCCAATGAGACGTTACGCCGGAGGAACTGGTCGCTGCGCACAGGGTGAGTCCGGACAAGTCCCTAGAGAGAGGGGATCGTCTTAGGTGGAGGCATTTTCAGAATGGATAGGATAAAAGGATCGCGCATGAAGACAAGGTTATAACATTCAATTTGCAGGAAAGCAGATGGGTGTCTCCCGCGCCCGCTGGCCAGTCAAATCCGCCGAGTTCCTTCTTGGTCTTCTCAAGAACGCCGAAGCCAATGCCGACACCAAAGGCCTCGACACCTCCAACCTCATCGTCAAGCACATCCAGGTCAACCAAGCACCAAAGCAGCGAAGACGTACTTACCGTGCTCACGGTCGTGTATGTTGGACATCTCGATGTTGAAAAACAAGGAGGCTAACCAGGACAACAGATCAACCCGTATATGTCGAACCCTTGCCACATCGAAATGATTCTCACGGAAGCCGACGAGGTTGTTGCCAAGCCGTCAAGTGAGCTTGCACCCCGATTGAACACGAGGCAGCGTGGTGCCGCCGCCAGACGTGCCATTACCGCAGCATAAGCGTATGATGAAGATGATATTTGGGCGAAGAAAAACATGAATATTTTCACACGATTCGGGTTCTGCGTGCAGGAGGCATTTGCTTCTATGAGGGCATCAGATATAGGCGTCTAAAGCGGGACTACAGACTGGTCAGTCAGTCAGTCGGCCGCAATTCCCACATGACGAATTGATTGTCATACCAAACATAACCCATATTGTGTGGAACTTTGCTTTCGAGCGACCGTGCCTCTTGGAAGAGATCAAACGCGACTTGCATCAACTCTGCTTCGATTTTGAGCTTACCATCAGACTTCAGTACAATGTGGTCTCTCCCTTCCCTGGTAACTAACAGAGCCGCCTAAGTGAGACTAGCCGAGCTAAATCTTTCATTCCAATCTGTGCCTCCCGACAATACTTGCCGATGAAACTATCTCCAACAGCGTATTTGGCAAATTCCAGGGTTTGATAGAAAGCTGTCGTGGATATGAGAGCAAGCGATCCAGGTCCACGACCAACGTTCTATACTCGACTATCAGTTCGCAACGAACCGTGAAACAGGATACTGGTAGCTCAGCTAAACAATGCGACAGGGCGTGACATGTCCGAGGAAGGTTTCTGCTGATCATCTCCTGACTTCGATCTCACCCAATTTCAGCTACCAGCAATAATTCCTCAACTCTAGCGTCGCTCACTTCGATAAAAGCGACAGCAGTACTGCTCGCCTGCTGAGTGATGACCTGGCTCCTTTGAACCACCCAAGGCACCCAATGGTCTGACCAAACTGATCTCTTATGTACAAATTATTGCAACATCTGTTTGATTGACGACACCCCAACTTATCACGAAGGCGATGACGAGTATCCAGGTGGAGTCCACTGTGCAAGGGCACAAGGAGCACGGTTATAACTTCGCAAATGACATGCGATTGAAGTTTTAAATAACCAACACGCGAGCATGGAAAACTTGGATTCCAAGGCTGTACATAGAAGTCAAAGAAGACTGGGCTTTTAAGTGCAGAAGCACTACGTTCTAAGGCTGGTTGGAATTAGCTGTGGCAAGAGACAAGGCTCTTGTCGTCCATTTGCCATGGAATCTGGACTCAATTGCACATGAAAAGATAACCGTCCCAAGACGCGGAATGCATCCAATTGCAGTCTCGTTGGATGATCAAATAGTAGACTGCAAATGACGAAAAGAAAGTCGTGATGTCTGATTGGAGACCCATTCCAAACTTGTACGATAGCCCCGCACTTTCTCACTCCCGTCCGCAGTGGACATCAGACTTCACCAAACACCTCAGCCCATCTAATCTCGAGTTTCACAGCACGTCTGCCTATCTCCCTGAGACCACCTACAACATATCCACCTCTGGGGACAACCCAACCACCTGCGGCCACTCGCTGCAAGGGCAAGGCCCTTCCCAACACACTGTGACAGTGACACCTCCGTAATCGAATGCAATCATGCTTGCTAGACAGGCGGTTCGTCCCGAACTCTCCACCTTTGGATGGGACAATGACGTCCCGCGAGGTGTATGCTTCTTCCCGGAGAGAAAAAGAGCTTTTGCAGGCCCAGCTCCTGTACGTGGAGACTCGCGATGATGGCGGAATGGCACAAGCGAGGCCAGAGATTGGTCCGGCATGCATGTTCTCAGGCTAGTCGGCACCGCCTAGCCTTCAATCAAGTGTTTGTGGGCATGTTTGCCCCTTCCGCTCCGTTTGAGTTTTTCACGTAGAACTAGAAGGGGCCCACACTTGACGTTTGATGTTGCTCTTTACTGGTACCACTACTTGAGCTGTCTGCTTCCTTTCCATCTACACTTCGGAAACGTAAATACCTTCGGGCCTTTTGCGACCTCTTCCTACATCTACCTTTTTCAACTCCGTTGCAGAGTTTTTCAAGGATCTGTCCCCGTTCGACGTTGGAATATACCTCTTGAGCGCTACCGATCCCAATTCTCTATCCGGCTTTCAATTAGCACAACCGCTGAGGGAGCATTGTTGCGTGGCACTTGGAACACAGGCTTCGTAGTTACCCAGCGCTTTCCCACTCGCAGATACACGACACGCGTCGACTCGACAACCACCATGTCGTCGAGGTCGAAGAAACCAATCTTTGTAGCGACCCACCCGCGGGCTTGCTCAACAGCTTTTGAGCGGGTATATGCTCCTACTTAAAACGAACTGCAATCCTACTGATCAATGGCTAATCCGCTACCGACAATAGGTCTTTATGACCTGTCGAGATACGCTTCAATGTGTTCACGAACCATTTGGCGATGCCTGGTACTTTGGTCCTGAGAGGCTTGCTGACCGCTATACGGCACAACAGGCCAAGGAGGCTATTGCCGCGAATGGATTCGAAGATGCTACGTACAAAGGCATCTTCGAGAAAATGGAGAAAGACAACACCGAGGTTCGCCGAGCTCCCTTCTCCCTAAGCATTTGATCTTTTCCGCTCTTTCTTAATGCCCCTTTCCCGAACTGAATTGAAAGACGCTTGTGTTTCTGGAATTTTAGCGCGCATGGTCGTTAGCGGACATTATGTTACCTTTCTAACCACCAATGCTCGTTTATATTTGAGCCGTTAGACCAGCTATCTAACAACTATGGCAGGGCAAAAGGATCTTCATCAAAGATATGGCCCAATACTGGATCCCTCAAGACGGAAAATCATCTTCGATTGCCCCATCTTTGGTCAGCTACAAGCGCGGGGTTGGCACGAACGGTGAGAGCAGCGGACAGGAAGGTCACATCAAAGTCAACGTGGCCCCATCGAAAGACGCAAAGGTTGTCAAAGATGATAAACATCCATACGACACCTTAGCCGAGCCCAACAACCCAACAGTGATCCCAGAGGCTCTCCTGAAGCAGTTTCACTTCACCTTTCTGATCCGCCACCCACGATCAAGCATTCCATCTTACTACAGATGCACAATCCCACCTTTGGACAAGGTCACTGGGTTTTACAACTTCGATCCCAAGGAAGCTGGCTATGTCGAGCTCCGCGCACTTTTCGATTATCTTCGCAGTGTTGGGCAGGTCGGACCAAAAGTTGCTGGACAGGAGAGCCACACCAATGGCACCAATGGTCTCAACGGCCACAACAACGAAGTCAGCGACAAAGTCGACATCTGCCTCGTTGATGCTGATGACCTTCTCGATGCACCCTATGCCGTGATCGAAGAATTCTGCAAGAGCGTTGGCGAACCATTCTCTCCGAACATGCTCAACTGGGATAACGAAGTCGATCATGATGCCGCGAAGGAGGCCTTTGCAAAGTGGAACGGCTTCCACGAGGATGCTATCCACTCTACTGAGTTGAGGCCACGCACGCATGTAAGTCCCCCCTAGAAAGTCCTGCCTACTCGTTTTCGCCCTCCTCCAAATTGACTCTTCCCATCTCCATTTTTTCCACAACTATTAGATCATTTTTTGACGATTCCTCCACATTACAGAAGAAAGCCGTCAAATCCGACGATGAACTCTACAAAGAGTGGAGTGAGAAGTACGGTAAAGAGGGCGCAGATGTGATTCTCAAGACCGTGAAGGAGAATGAGGAGCACTATGAGTATTTGAAGCAGTTCGCGATCAAGGTGGAGAAGCCGTTCTAAGCTCTCCCTGCGAGACTGGGATTTGGAAGGGAAAAGGCACGACGCTATAAGAAAAATACTTCTGGGGGCTTGGATAAATTGCACAATTATGAAATGGGTATACGGCACTACGGGAAAATTGTCCGAGGACTGTGCGCAGTATGGAAAATATAACGACTTTCGGATTCTATATCAAACAATACACAACTACTTAAACTCAGCTTCGAACATTCTCCTCTTCTTGTTCTAGTTCCATCCTCGTCTATATACCACACGTATCCGCGACCAACAAACAAACAAACAAATAGCAAACCCATTCATAACCGTTAGAGTTTGTGTAACATGCTCGCTCTTGAATACTATATCGAGTTCTCGTTTCGTCTCGATGTTGGATGTTACTCTTTTCATTTCATGCGTTTGTAAGATAGAGACGGGAGGGGATGGATAGCGTGGTTGGGGATTTGGGTTTGTGAGAAGAAGGGCCTTTTTTTTCTGAATGAAGGATTTGTCCGCTTGATCTTGTGCCCGTGTATGGGCGGATTTCGGTTTTAGAGTAGATGAGGTAAGTGGTGTGGTGTGGTGTGGAAGGGTTGTTGTTGATTTGATTTGGGGGCTGTTGTTGATTCAAGAATGGAATAAAGTGAGAGCCCGCGGGTTTGTTGTGTTATTTTTGTTCTTCTCGGTCGGATTTTAACCTTTTTTTTTTGGATGCTTACACCGTCGGAGAATACTTCTTCCTTCCTTGCTGCGTCGACGATGTCGTCGATGATGTATATCTCATCATCTACCTGAACAACGACGACAAATTGGACAGGGCTGTAGGAGCCTAGGGAAAGTCGATATGGTTTACCAACCAGTACAAGACTTATAGCAAAACTACAAAGTACGCAATATTGCCATTTCCCTTTTTCGGCGCCGCAAGTCTGTTCTTATCCGCATTAATAATCTACGAGCAAAAATGGCGTGGTAAGGTGGATCGTGTGTTTTATTAGACTGAGAGACAGTATAGGCCCAGAACATTGGGACGAGGGACAGCGAGGATGGTGGCGAGCCGTAGGTAGTAGCAAGACGTTGGAAGTGAATTCGCGCCGCTTAAGTAGTTTGTTGCGTGTGTGAGAAGGTGTGGAGATGAAGGTGGGGGTGTGAGGGTAGAGAGGTTTACTGGATTGGAGACGGGGTGCCGTGGAGGGGAGGTGTTGATTGAGGGGTTTGGAGAATTCTTTGGAATAGGATGGGAGAGTGGGAAGGATGGAGAGAGTAGGTTTCGAGCGTTAGGATAGGGTGAGAGGAGATGGTCGATAGGTTTGGGGTTAGACGTAATTTTGAAGATAGATCTGGGGAAGATGAAATTGAATTTTGAAAGGGTGTTTGGGAGGGCAAGACCATTTTAGGATATAAATGCGACTGCGTTGGTCGGGGTCGTTAGTTTGGTTGTATTTCGTCTTCGTGAAATTCAGGAACACCGATTTCATTTGCCTCGTCCTACGTATGAGAGAGTGTTTAGGAGCGGACGAGATTTCAGAGCATCAATCCCTCAAGGAACTTGGAAGATGAATACGATGGATGATTTGTGAACTCGAAGGACCAAGTTAGAAATTGGATAACCGATTCCGTCAGAAAACATGCATTTCGACATCTATGGGTATCCTTCGCGCAAAGCGCGTCCGCCATATGCCATCGTAATTTTTTGTGCTCACACTTCATGTCCTACCAGCAGTCCATCCTTCATTGATGCGGCGCTGTCTAGTAAAAGAAACCTAAGATCTTGCCAGCAACGTGCTTTCGGCGAGCCTCCTCGTGGTCCATAATACCGGCTGAGGTGGTGAGGACAACATATCCGAACTGACGGGATGGCAGCAAGTTAACGACCCATTTCTCGAGTTCGTTGAGCTTGACGTTGTATCGTGGGGAGATGACACCGGTCTTGTTAAGGCGGCCGTTAAGCTGGATGACAATCTTGCCGTTGCGATGATCGTCGACTTCTTCGAACTCTCCGATGTAACCTGGGCAGGATTGTCAATTGAATGTTGCGAAGAATTAAAGGTTGTACATCATGGGAGAATCCGAGAACTTGTAAGATCTTCGCTGTGGATGTTCATATTTCGGACACTTAAAGGGCAAAGGTCGTGGTGGATTGTGAGACCGCCGCCTAGTTATCAGTCCGATTGGGGAGGGAAAGGGAAGAGAGAAGAGAACAACCAGAGGTAGAAGCACAATATGATAAATGCGACGTACCGTGCCTCTGCATGACCGAGAGGAACTTGATGATGGTCTTTGAACTTGGGCGGATGAGCACTTGGCGCTTTCCGCTCTTCTCGGCGTTGTTGATTGCGTTCAAGCAATCGTTAAGGACGGAGGTCTTGACCATTTTGGCGGTTGTAGATTCTCAAAGGCTAAGTAGCGTATGAGGTATCTGTATCGTGGTGAATTAGCTTCGAGCAGCTAGAGCATAAAGAGTGCCTTCGTCGCAGAGCGCCGGAGGTTCTTCATCTCTTGTCGAAAAGAGATGAGGGTACATTGAAATCATCAATGTTCCTCTCCCTTGCTTGCTGAAGCCGTGGACATGATGCTGTCTTACCTGGAGAACGAGGACGGGCGTGGGATAGAGTTGGCGATTGTTAGAAAGGGACGAATCAAAGATTTTCGCGATGGTGGGAATAGCAAAATCTTGGCGCGGCCTCTCCCGCACACGTGATCATGAAAGTCCCGATCGGGACGATCCTCCCAGACTGGACTCGCCACAGCATCTTTCTTACTCACGGTCGGTCTTCTGCTCTCGTTGTTTTGTATTATTATTTCCATTTTTCCACATTCCAATATTCTACATGATGAGCGAGGAAGCGTGCTGTACTTGCGCGGCGCTCTTATCTTCCATTCCACCAACGTACAATGAGAAGACCGAGAAACCTACCGTTCACGAACGTCGTCTAGACTGCTGCAGTCGCGCGATTTGCGCCAGATGTACAACAGACAATCCTAGATTCCAATATTACTGCCCTTTCTGTCAAGTCTCCACGAACTCAAATCCTCTAGGAGCCCAAGGTCTCCGCGATCCTCCCTCATACTCGCCACCAGATAGTGAAGCATGGGCAGCAAGGCCACCAGCAGATGACGGTCTCCCAGCATACTCGGAGAACACGGCAGTAGCTGTTCCGTCTGAGAAGGCGGGCGGCTCAGGCCAAGACGTACTACACTTTGTAGATCCAGTAAACGATTCGATACATACCCTGTCGATTCGATATGGTGTCCCTCCGAGCGCTCTCAGGCGAGCCAACGGACTTTTCTCAGATAATTTGATTGCGGCCAGGAGAACAATAATCGTACCTGGTGAATACTACAAAGGGGGCGTGAGTTTGAGCCCACGACCGTTGGAAGGCGAAGAGGAGGAGGCCAGGAAGGGCAAAGTACGGAAGTGGATGGTGGCATGCAAAGTTTCTGAGTATGCTTCCACTCTCCCTTGATCGTAGCTGAGAGCTAGGCTGACCAGGACTGAGCCTTGCTCCTTCGTATAGATATGATGTTGCTCTTTTATACCTAAAGCAATCCGATTACAGCCTTGAAAGCGCGATCGAAGCATTCAAAGCTGATGAGAAATGGGAGAGGGAGAACCCTCTGGCAAAAGGCAAAGGCAAGGCCAACAGTGGAAGACTTCGCTTCGGCGGTGGTGGTGGTTTGACAGGGCAACTTCGGTGAATGATCAGAATCGAATGAACCATACTCCAATGCCCTTCTCTTCTTTTGTATGCCTTGAAAAGCCGCAACATGGAAATCGACTGGGCATACTTTGTCCGACTGCAGTTGCATACTTTCCAGCGTGTTGATTGTCGACCATATAGCACACATTTGAAATGCGTTCTCGCAGGCTTTTACAATACATCGTCTCACAAAACTAGAACAGCAAATAACAAGAAGCGAGTCTCTATCATCCGACTCAAGGCTAATTTGCAATATCCAACGAAATTACCAGAAGCGCCGCCCAATCCAATCTCCCATGACACCACCCAAGCGAGAATGCAAGGCCGTCCCAAACCAATCCAAGATCATCACAAACAAACCCGACTCGATCAAATTTACGCGCTTTGGACCATTGACGAAAAGAAGCACTGCATGAGCGATAAACACGACCATAATTTAACCTCGATCAGTTCTATTCATAGCACCCCGTCCCTCTCAAAATCCCCAGTCGCCGCAATTCTGATTTCATCACGTGCATCCCATTTACGCGCCCACCCCAACCAATCACAACCTCACATTACCCCATTCCCATCAACACACGAATGGACCCTGGGGCCTGCAGCCATCCCCTCGATACGCGGTCGATACGCTCACATCCTCCTCTCTCGAGTCCTTTGGCCGAACGAACGCGATGGATCTGATTGGCAGTATGGCAAGCGCCCAGATGCCTGCCCTGCTCAGCTCAACGAATCCATTCAGGAACCCGTACCAAGCTACCAGCCTTGTTCGAATGGTTTCGACTTCTTTCGAGGGCGCGTTCGGACATACATGGTTCTGATGTGACCGTTTTTGTTTCACGTTTGACTGCCAGTGGTTTCCATGCGTACATGCGTGCGTGCGTGGGTATGTGGGGACGGCGGGCGGTTGTGACTGTGAGGCAGAGGGTGTATTAAGTTTGGGCTTTTGTCTCGCTGCTTGAGAATGGTGGTTGTGAGAGGACGGACACTTCTTTGTTTCGTTCCATTCAACTAGCCTCTATTCTCTTCCGTTCTGTTCTTTGAATATCTGTTTTCTCTTCTACGACACCCCTTGTTGTGTATCTATCAATCCCATCCCATCCCTCGATACACCATCCAAGAAGATTCCCATCCATCATCACCAACGACCGAAAACATGGTGACAGGAACCCACCTCTCCCCCTCCTCCCCCAGATCCTCAAAACACGTCCCCCTCTCCCCCATAATAACAACGATACCCGCGTCCGTCCGATCACCAACACCCTCCATATTCTCCACCCAAGAACAACCCTCCACCAACACATCCAAATCCAAAGCGACACCACTCCGCATCGCCACTCTCGCTCTAGCAGTGACATCAACGGCTCTCTCCATCGCTATTCTGGGAACGACGGCACACACTTATCATGTGTACCATGCACAAATGGCCGCGAACAACCCGTGGTGGCTCCCGCTTTGGCCAGGCCATTTCTCGACGACGGGGACGAGGGCGGTTATCGGTGCCAGTGCGGGAGTTGCGCTGGTGAATCTATTGGTAATTGCCGGGGCGTTGGGATTGAAGGTAAGATTTCCTTTTCTTGGTGGATTGGGATACATACGAGGTAGAAAGAAAGTTGCTGATGTTTTTTTTTCCTTGCAGGTGGGATTGGCGACGCGACCGATGGTGAAGGCTTTGACGGGATTTTTGGTCCCCGTCGTTTCCATCCTTCTAGCCCTCTTCTCCATCATCTTGACTCATCTTCTCAACAATCGGTCCTCCGGCTCTGATACGATTCAAACGTGGACGTGTAAATTTTCTGCGGCGCTGCCGAGTACACCGATGCTCCAGGGAGGAAGGAAAAGGGAGATGTCTAATGACAAATTTGGGCTTTTGTGTTCGGAGAGTAGATTTGGGTTTTGGGGGATGGTGGCTGTTGTTATTTTGCAGGTTTTGATGGGATTGGCTGCCGTGAGTGAGTGGATTGTTTCTAGAAAGGGTGGGATGATCGAGGAGAGAGAAGAGAAGGGCATGGAGATGGGTATTATGGAGGCGGATAAGAAGACAGAGTTTAGTTATTGAGTGGCTGTTGGCGTGGCGTTGGAGCATGTGTTGTGGACGAGGATTTCAGATTTTTCAGCGTGCGCTTGGAGATGAGTTCGGGATCTGATAATTCGAACGGATACAGTGGATTCGCTGGGCGAGACTTGCTATGATGGAACATGTTAAGGAATGGTGCTTAATGAGAAAGCGAGCAACTCAAATTGGGCCTGTCGCTGCTTGGGTCGTCAGCTTTTTTCGAAGATGTGGCACTGGTTCCCTCAAACACGACATGCCAGTTCCTTCAATTCCGGTTCTGCCAGGAATTGACTCAGGTCAATCTCCGAGGTCAAATTGATATAGATGGCTTCTTGTTCGTGCGAAGCTTTCCTTCCCGGCAGATCAGGAATTGATCATGACCCATCTCAAGCTAGGGAAAGGCTGAATTGAAGACAGGTATAGGCGGACTGGATCTGTACGACCTGTCAGGGCCTAATTGTGTGCCGTCAGGAATCAATGGGTCAAAGACCCTGTAGTTCAATCTCCACGTTGAAAGGCGACTATGACAGAATGAAAGCGCTCGAGGCGGTGAGAAGAAGACAGCAGAGGAGATTGATTCATGACATGAACTGTTTTCATTCGTCACTATACGAGCTCAACTTTTGGAGGTGTGGCGTCTCATGTCACCCGAATCTCAAACCTGCTGATGACGAGGGTATTATTTCTGGCCACAGCGTTCCGGCTTCCTGAACCCGCGGATCGGTGAAGAATCACCAGAAGACTAGAAATCTTCATTCAAGTACCCGGCTGGGCATTGCTCACGAGGCTGTGAAGGTGGCACGGACGCGCCACCTGTGGAGTCTTTCGCGGCGGTGAAGGTTCGTAAGATGAGAGAACATGGTATTCAAGAAATGATGACAAGGGGCTAACGAGCTTCTCGTAAGAAGCCTACCGGGTGTAGTGATTACTGCTTTGCGGTTCACAATGTGTTCGTGACACGTCAAGACGTCGAGAAGAATGCTGCTTTTTGTCCAATTCCTCGCCAGTCACAACCTTTGTATTATATATTGAACGTGTGCCAATGGTCAGAGAACGCTTTGGAGATTCGAGAGATGCCGATCAAAGGCGCAGCTTGCTCATTTGAGCTTCGTGCAGTGGATTATTGGTTCTTGGGGTACGGTGGTGGCACAAGATTTCCATCATGACGATTCCTAGAGAGTCCCGAAACTTCAATCCAAATCAAATGGCACAACGTTTCGGGCCTCGAAATATGCCAGTCGTTCAATTTCGAGTATCGTGGAGGTCGGCTAGGCTTTGTTGAAATCTCCTTTGGCTTCATATTCAAGCATCGACCATGTCCCAGTCGGTATCCAAGTGAAGATGAGTCCTCCTTCTCTTGTTCATTCCGCAGCAGGGAGTCTCTGCTCGCTTTCTCTTCAGGACATGGCACGGACATTTGGATCCAGACAGGGACTGCAGTAGCTGCTCGTTGTCTGTAATCTGAGGTGGCAGGATGGTTTTGGATGATGCTTCATTCAGGAGAATGGGAGATGCCCTACGGAAGGGCGGAGTATATGCATAGAAGTCAAAGGCAAGGGAAGCTCTCGTATCCGAAGGCATTGAGGAAGGCAATGGATGGAGGCGGCAGCGGCGCGTCTCGACTCTTTGTATACAGATGGGCCGGCCTCTTACTTTCTTTACCATACCACGTAGCGATATCGGTATCGGTATACTTCAGCTGTCCTCAGGCTCTCAGGATCCTCGGATTGACTCCTCAGGCTGCCACCTGCAGTCTCTCTCCAACTTTCCTTCTTCAACACCTTCATCATCATCAACATCAACTCCTCGGCACTGTCTTGTATCATCCAGCAAATACGAAGGCGCTACGCAACGCCGCATCTCGACTAGAACTAACCGCCTTACTTTCAGCCATATCCAAGCGAGGGCTCATGGTTGCACAGCTTACTATCGTGGCTTCGATCTTTCCGTCCAACAGAAAGGCTGCAGTCCAAACATGCCCACCAGAACCCCCGCGTCTGCTCAAGTGAGAAATCGCTGCAGGAAGCCGGCCAGCATGAGGAAAGCGACCGCTCATTGTGCCTAACCGGGCACCATCTTCAATCCTTAAAGCCATGTCGTTTCCTATCACGTTGATTTCCCAACGCTCCCTTGCTTCAAACCCACGTTGCTTCCATCCGCGGTGCTAGCATACGCGCCTACTTTCTGGTCTACTTTCCTTTCTCCTCGCTTCTAGGTATATTCTTCCAATATCTCGAGTGTCCAGGAATACGTGACGAAGAAGGTTCTGCTGTGATATGTTCCACGCGCGGTAAGTTTGCATATCCGTGCAACGCTTAAATCTTTTCGAATCCTCTACGCTATGCGGTCTTGGACTTCCCCACCCAAATCCCCAGCTGCCGATTCTCCAGTCAGTCGGATAGACTCTCTGCTCCCAGACCACAATCACGTTTCACCGTTCCTGAAAGCACAAAATCAGAAGAGAAAAATCTTCCGTCCTCTGATCCTCGCCCTTGTCGAAATGAACCCCGAGCACGCTTCCTCAGAATCGGACGGCTCGCATTCCTCCATTCATCCAGAGCAGAAGCGCCTCGGCTGTGGCCAAGATGACAAGATACCTTTACCACCGTCTACACCGTCGATACCGGGGGCTGTGGAGATGCAGCGCCAGGGTTATACACATCATTGGCCTCCATGGCTTCGAGTTGAGGTAGCAGATCGACGACGTCTGCTTGACGCTTCGCGAGAAATGGATGAGTCGCCGCAGGACCTCACCAAGGAACATTTCGGAATTGCTGAGGACCACTTTGAGGTCCAGCGCACCCTCGTCACTAATTGGCTTAATGCTTTGCCCGAACGCTTAGTTGACGGCTGGGAGACGATTCTCAGAGACGAGGTTGAGGAGACTTTCGTGAAAAGATATTCGAAGGGAAGCTTGCGAAGGTCACCACGTATTCGTTCCGAAGGCGATGATGACGACGAGGACGAGAGTGAATATAACGTCAACGGGATTCATGGCGAGGACTACTCCATCATCGACGATGCTGAGATGGATGGGGACCACTGTCAAGACGAAGGAGATGGAGACCAGGAGCTGGAAGATGACTTCCTCCGCAAGGTGCTACTCGGACGGAAGCGACTCATGCAAGCCGAAATATCAGTCAAGCGGTTGAAGATGGGCTTGAAATACGTGGCCAATGGTATGTGTGAGGAATTTGGAGATGCAGAGGAGAACCAGCGCACACGCAATCTTCTCGCTGCGGTCAACTCAACATTCGAGGAAGTCGTGAGAAAGCGGTTGTCGACAGCAACAGTGAAGGGCGTTGATCCTCGAGAGGATTATAGGGCGCGACTCCAGAACTTACGCGAAAGAGACCCTTCACTTATGAGCCATATCTATTCCATGAGGGAGATTCGCGAATTGAAGAACATGGTGGAAGACATTTTGTCTATGGACGGGAGGCGAGTTGACGGAGAAGGCAAACAGTGGTTCTTGAAGAACTTACCTCGTCTTCTAGAACTAAGAGAAGACATGGCGATGGCTGAGAAAGAGATGGAAAGAAGCAAACAAGCACTGATTGAAGGTGATTCTAGCGCTTCACCCAAGCTTGAATGTCTCAATGCTAAAGGAATCATAGTTTCGTCTGATGCGTCAGGGTACAATAATAGTGACCCTGGTCTTCGATCAGAATACCTTACCGACATTTCAGTCTGGGATATGTACTACATGCAATACTGTTGGATCCAAGCAGCGTTCGAATACCGACCAAAGGGGTCCTGGCAAGGCTTCGAGATATCGCCAAAAGAAGAATCTGGTTGCGAAGATTGGCAACTACGAATCGAACAGCGAGTCTGGCTCCAAGAACAATTTGGGCTCAACATAGGTAGCGTTCCATGGACTCCATTTCGGCAGGCCCATTCAACTTTCTACGTCTGATTATTTGGTTGTTGCTACCTATATCCACAAACCTGAGTGAGTATTGACGTCTTCACGATTGAGTACCCTCCGCTAACCTAGAACAGACCTATACCACGTCCCTATTCCGCGACCACCTTCTGTACACCTGTAGCATCTATGCTCATAATCGTTTCAAGATCACCTCCTTTCCCCAAGCCTCTCCCCAGAAGTTGGTGGCGAGGGCGTATTAGATCTGCTTGGTCTTTCTGCCTCCGCAATAGCCTCCTGGGTGTCTCGTCTAAGCCTATGGAGTCGACTCACCTGATTGATAGCCTCTGCATCCAATGTACGCAGTATGGGACCTACTTCAAGAGCAAAATCGACGCCATTCGCACTCAACTCGGAAATGAAGGACTCTCGGTCCTGCCGGCGCCGCTGAATTATGTCCGCCATCGCATACCTCGCCTGTAACGTGCGGAGGCTGCTGCCTCCAAGTTCTCTTTCCTGCAACATCAGCTCGTGCAATT
Organism: Venturia effusa; assembly: GCA_007735645.1. Lineage (NCBI taxonomy): Eukaryota > Fungi > Ascomycota > Dothideomycetes > Venturiales > Venturiaceae > Venturia > Venturia effusa. The sequence continues at coordinate 1,172,285 of CP042202.1, read as the reverse complement.
CGGAGATTGTGTGTAGGTGCATCCAGCGTGCCTGCAAATTTGGATCAGAGCTGCCAACAGCGCCTGCGCGCTGGATCTCGTCAGAGGGTCCTCTCGTGTTCGTTCTTCGTGTTCGTGGCACGTTGCTGCGAGTTGTCGCCGGCGACCAAGGGCCGTCGGGATGATTCATTATTTCCTCTTCTTCTGGCACCGTACGAAGAAGATTCCTCCCAACCTGGCGACTCCCTTGTCCAGGATTGAGATTGCCGGCTCCCTGTGTGGCTGTGTGCTTGGTCTCTCCTGACAAAGCGCCCATGCTCGTTGCTCGATGGGCCATACTACCACGACTCTGTGATGGCAATGCTACATCGATGACTCTACCTTCAAAAAACCGACGGCGCGCGTCGATCTCAGCAAAACTGTGTCTTGGCAATGGACTCAGTTCTTGCCTCAGACTCGAGTCACTCGGCCTCCCTGCTAACACCGCGGTTGGATCTTGTGCTCGCCTCAGACTCGGGTTGCTCGCATAAGCTGCCAACAAAGCGGTGTTGGCCAAACGCCGATTCCGACTCGCAGATGTGGAGGCCTGAAATCCCACGCGCGGCGCCTCGGGACGAAGACGATTCAATGTTTCAGACCGAAACCGATCAGATCCGTTGGCCAATGGCTGGAGCATTCCAAGATCGAGTCTCGTACCGGTCGTAGGCGTAGTCGTGGAGTCCGAACCCGTTCGGTGTCCACGATTGGAGCCATGACCTGCAACTGTTTCCTGCGGCGGTGCCTGCACACCAGCACGCGAGGAATCAGCTCCGCCTCCGAACATCGCCACCGCCCGAAGGAGCCGCAATCCCGCTGTCCCTGGGTCGTCAACGCCTTCCATCAATGCCCGTGACCCCAATCCCACTCCACCCTGCCTATAATTCCGTAGTTCTTGTGCTGTATGACGCAGATTATGCCTTTGTACATATCGCGCCTCTTCTGGGCAGGGCGCGCGACAATTCGGGCAGATGTTGTTTGTCAAGCGCCATTGATGGATGCAAAGGTCTCCAAATGTGTGGCCGCAGGGGAGCTCGACGGGGGATTCGGCCGTGCCCGCGTCGTTTGGGGTTCCGATCGCTTCGGAGCAGATTGTACATTCGAGGTTGCCGTGTTCGTCTATTGGGAGATCCATTGCTTTTTCGTCTCTGCTGACAACAAAAAAACCGCGACTTTCCGGACGACGCTTTGTCCTGTAATGTGTAAAAAGGAATGAGAGGCTATGAGAGGCTATGATACTGTATATGTAAATAACACCTATATCTCTTCCAGCTTTCTCCTGTTATTATCTATGCTATACAACTCTATCGGGTCTCAGGAGGGAGGGTTTTGTACATTTCGAACTGCGGTTTTTGTGAGGTATTGTTAGCATTGTAGGTACGTCTTTAGCATCGCGTCAAATGTATTGTGTGATCAAAGACAGTGTTTTTTCACTCGATGGAGCGTTGGTACTACATTTAGGAAGGGGGGTGGGGTTATAGTATAGGAAATGGGAAGGGATAGAATGGAGTGATTTGTTTTGGCTTTCTTTTGGAATGATTGTGTGGTGGTGTGCGATGGTGGTGGATGGTGTGGATGAGGTGGATTGGATTGTTGCTAGTATAAGTATCTCGGAGCACGATAGTATGTACTCGAGATACATTTCCTCTTCTCGTCAATGTCTCAACCTGCTGCTGGAGTGATGAGATAATACTGCCCTGGATTCATCTTGTCTGTAAGTGAAAAATGGATAAGACTGCATAACCCGCTTCATTTACGATTAATATTCGGCGCTCGATATCATCGAAGAAGCGTCCGAGAAGCGAGTAATACGATCTCTCTTGTGGAAGGTAATATGGTTCGACTTTCTTGAGAACAGATTGTCTTAGTAGTACATACATGAATAAATACAATATTATATATATGTACATGAATACATATGCATAGATAAAAGTCTATGAGTATTAAAATAACATGACTAGCACTTCTATCAAACCAGTTTCTGCTCCTTGACTCGTGGTATAAGAGGGACTTCGTAGATTTTTGAGGCCGAGTTTTTTGTTCGAAGATGAAAAATCTAGAAATGGCGAGATGAAATTAACCACCATTTCCTTCAAGCCATTTTCAGTACCTTGACTCCCGGCCCAAAAGAGGTTTCCTGGATTTTGAGGTGGGGGATAGTGGTGCGGTATCCCTCAATTCTAAGTGTTTCGTTCTAAGGGTGGGAAGGTTTTTTCGGTGCGTGGAATTGGGGATTGAAAATTGAAGACTTATGCTGGATATTAAGGTTGAAGTTGGCGTTATGAGGATTGTTAGGAGCTGGGGGTGAGGGGTGAGGGTTTTGAGGGATTCCGAGGAAAATTTCGGGAAGGGAGGCGAGGAAGAGAAGCCTGGGTATGCTGGGTCTGCGCTTGGGAGATGGGGAGGAGTATTTTGAGGTGAGGAGACAAAATCCACTTTATTGCCTGTCTAATTATCTCATGGAAATCGCAGTAAGTTACGATGGTCAAAGCCCGAAGGATTTGCATTCATTATCGTGAATTTTTGGTGTTCTCGATGATGTATGAGGCAAGTTCACATACTGATGATCCATGTCAACCTATAATCCTCCACGAAGAGAGATCTTCACTCGTAGTCCAAACATCTACTCTTCTCCAAATCATCAGCATGTGCACACTCCATCGCCACAAAATACCAAGATCACAAAGACAAGCAAGACGATAGGTATCCTCATCATACAAATCTCCAACCAATTCCCGTACATCAACTAAATCTTATCCTCATCCTCCTCACTTCTTCGGCTTCGCTGCAAAAGGATCCTTCGACTTCTCGGCCGCCGCTTTCTCATCTTCCTTCTTCTTCTTCTTCTTCTTCGCTGCCTTCTCCTCGGCAGCGACCTCCTTCGCCAAAGCAGCCGCCTTCGCCGCAGCCACTTCCTTCGCTTTATCAGCCTTCTTCTGCGCATCAGCAGTCTTCTTTTTCTCAGCCGCCATTTTCAACCTTCCCGCTTCCGCAGCATCAGCTTTATCCTTCTCCGCCTTAGCCTCGCTATCAGTTTCTCCATCAGACTCTTCGTCAGTCTGGTCCTTCGCCTTTTTGCGCTTGGCAGCTAGGGCTTTCTCCTCATCAATCTTCTTGTTCCTTTCGGCACGGCGCTGCTCGGTTGTTGGTGGTTTCTCCTCCTCCCTGGCCAAGTCCTCCTCCTCCAACTGATTCTCAAATGGTTGCCTACACTCCTTGCAACAGTACCATTTCTCGGGGTTTTGCGTCCATCTCCCGCTCGGTTTCTCACCCTTGGACTTGGCTAAGGAGGTCTTGTTTGTGCATCCGATGCAGTAACTCTTGTTCTTCACACAGTTCGGATTCTCGCATTGACGACGCTTCTTTGTTTTGCTGAACGGCTTGCCACAGAATTTGTTCTGACAGTGGTTCTCGTCGTGAGGTTCGTCGGGATCAGAAGATGAATCGGAGGCGCCGTCATCGCCACTCTTCTTGTCAGTCCCAGGTTTTCCATCAGTGGGTTTGCCACTGGCCTCTCCGTTCCCCTTTTCGGTCTCCTTATCATCAAGCCTCTTGCACTCCTTGCTGCAATAAAACCAGTAGCCTCCCGTGTCGTCCTCCTCATCATCAATACGGATACCTTTCCGTTTGATGTCGTTTCCATTCTCAACAATTCCATTCACGCAGTCGACGCAGAACTTCTTCTTACCACATTCGCGAGAGCATCCGACACGCATATTCTGCCAAGTGAACTTCCGCCCACAACCGGGCTCGTCGTCTTCCTTCGACGTTTGAGATCGGCACCTCACCTGTGTATCGTTATCATCTTTGTTTCCATCTTCCTTGTCCTTTCTGAAGCATGATTTGCTGCAATACCACCGATATCCCGCCTCTACCTCGTCGTCCTCAACTTTTATACCTTTACCGGGGGGCGGCGGTTTGCCTCTTTTCGATTCGACAGGTTTGCCCGACGAGTCTCGGCCTTCTTTGCAATTGAGACAGAATTTCGCGTACGTACATCGCGCAAATCCGCATTCTTGCAATGGGTTTGGTCCAGTATTTTTACCTTGACGCTGACAGCCCGGTCCACCAGGATCTCTTGAAGCTTTATGACGACAAAACCGTTGGGCTGTTTTGCCAGAACCCATTGGTTCCGTTGTCGCGGATGGTTTTCCAATTGGCGGCGGAGGTGGAGGGCGAGCCTGTGGCGGTTCTGTGGGATGCACCGCTGGCTGCGGATTGGTGGATGGTTTGGTCGGCTTGGTTTTGGGACTAGTGGGGGCGACAGCGACGTCAACCTTTCCTGACGTCTCCTGATGGACGGCTTCGTGCGACGTATCGAGAGGTTGCGTAGTAGTTCCTCCGACCTTGGGTCCAGTCTGATTTTCTGTTCCTCCAGTAGTGACAGGAGAACGTGGTCTGACCTCGCGATTTCTCCTGGCCATTCTACTCGCATGAGCCCTGCGTGTCATCTTTCGTTGCCTCCTGCGGTCCTTCCTCCTCTTTTCTGCAGCTTTGGCTTTGGCATTGAGTCTATGCATGGCTTCATTCGCAGTCCCGGTGACGTAAGTCCCAATGGTCTGCGTAATATCACCCATTTCCCTCTGAAAGGTATCGTAAACCGCATTGTCATTCAAGTCCAAGTCCATATCATCGGGATCGCTTTCGCTGTCTGAGTCGGCGGAGATGGAACTATCGGAGGAGTCATCACTATCGTCATCATCAGGATCGCCATTGGCGTTCGCATTCGTGTTCGCAATAGGTGCAGGCTCAACCACGGGCTCGACGGCCCTGCCTTTCCCATTTCCTTGTGCTGCAGGCGGAGCTGCCTTTCCATTCTCCTCGGCTGCTGGCTTGGTAGTGGCTGTTTTTCACTGTTTAGCTAATACCTCACAATATGCACCGATGCGCGATGTTAATGCACCCGTTCCAAGCAAGGGCAGGAGTACTCACGTTTCGTTGCAGGAGCAGGCTTTCCAACCTTCCTCGCAGGAGCCGGCTGTGCTGTTCCTCTCCCCGTGACCGGGTGATCGCTTGCCACAGCCTGCCCGGATCGCCCCTCATCGTCCCTAGCTTCAACTCTATCGTTGGCGTTGACCAGATTCAGCTTTCGATCTGCCTTTCGCCTCTTCGAGCGTGGAGAAGTGTGACTTTGATCATTCTTTCGCTTCGGACGTCCAGAGTCGGAGTCGGTAGAGGCCGGGTCTTGTGCTACTGGTTTTTTCATGCGCTCTACGTGAGCCTTACTTACTCCCTCCGGTATGTCAGTCACATCACTTGCCGCATCACTATCTTGATCTTCCATGTTTTGATCCGCCAGTATAGTTGCTGATCGGTCATGCTCAGCTTCAGATGGCACATAGTTCGCCAGCTCTGGATTTGGTTCCGATAATTCGCCATCCGAGTCTTCATTTACAACAGGATCAGCTGGACGAGGTTTCTGTGCTACTGTCTGCTTGTGGGGCTTTGCCGGCTCGGACTGTGCAGACATATAGGTCGCGTCACCATCATCTTCATTTTCTTCTTCAGAGGAATGTTCTTCTTCCACTTCTTCATTCGCAGGCTGCGCTGGACGGCTGGGTGCTGGAGGCGGATGAGGCTTGTTCACTCTCTGCGGACGCCCACTTGCTGAGGGAGCTTTGACAGAAGAAGCCTTTCGTGGGGCCTTTGGTCCCATGATGAGGGAAGTTTTTGTATGCGAAAATCGAGAGTCAGAAGCTGGGAATTCAGGAATGAGAAGAAAAGTGGTGTCTGACTGCTTAATGTATTAGGGATCTGCATATTTGCGACCGAGTAAGACTTGCACAAAGGTCCAGCTGTTCTTCGTTCTTTCATGAAACGGATTGGCGTCTGACAAAGCTCGATTGGAGAAAGGAAATGTCATACAAGAAGGCAGACATTGTGTATGCTTCCCCTCGCCACAATCTTTGTACTCGTAACGACTGCTCAAGAAGATTAGCAATCAGTAATCAGTAAGTTACAAACAAGTCAGCATTACCTGAACATTTGCGAAATGGCCGCCACAAGATTTTGGTCTCGTCATTAATTTGCTAGATTCATGTTCCAGTCCGTTTCAAGCTCAGGATCTTGTATCTGTGTCCGAATTTCATACCAAGATAGAATAGGTGTTACTTCCCTCGAAGGTACTGAATTTGCAGTCACATTTACCAAGCGCTTTCCGGGCTATAATTGGGGCGAGCACACCGAGTCGAACCTTTTTAGAATCCATTATTGATGCCAGGACTGTAGCATTATTAGATGAAGAGTAGGATCGTGTGGGAATCCCACCTCGGAAGCGTTCCTGCTGCACTTATTGTCCCCGAGAGTAGACAGTTCGGATTTTTGCCTGGTAGGATATCAAGCCGCCCTCTCCGCTTCGCCTTGAGATTTGACTCTTCCCGTTCCCGAATCCACTGCTCCACAGTCTGTGCATTTCCAGCTTCTGGCCATACGTGGCAATTGGACAATAAGTCTTTGGTCATTTCGCATAGTCCAGGTGGCTATCCCGGAAGCAAAATCAACGTAGAAAAGTGGCTTGGGTAGGTTTGCTTACTCATATTGGTCCTACGCGGGTAATGAGTACTGATTCCTGAGAGCAGATGTCCTTAACCAGTGGCTTCCGTAGAAAATCTCTCCGGTATGTTGCCCTTCTCGGTAAAACTTGCAAGTGGTGATTGTCGTTCCATAAAGCAAGATGTCGAATTATCGAGGACATCGATGGCTTCAATTATGCGCACATAGATGTCCTCAACCAAACTGTTCGTACAATTCCTCGAGTACTGCCGAAATGATGAGAAACGTCTCCACTGACTCCCAGCTTACGATCCTCGATTTCAGTTCGTAGAAGCAAACCTTCGCGACTCGCGTGCAAAGCCTTGCATAGCGTGAAAAATTGGAAGGATAGGACGCGTCTTTCAGTCCAGATGTATTAATTTAGAGCTTTTCGATGAATTTGGGTTTATATGCCAAAAATCTTTCAGGCAAAAAGGCTGGTACGCAGAGTCATTCCGCGTGGCTTTCAATGAGGTTGAGCATTGCGCGATCAGAACAAAAGTCCAAGGTTAGGAACAGCAAAAGAGCGGGTGAATGGTTGCAAGACTCGTAATTCACTTCAATCGGTGCCGTGCAAGCCCTCCAAGTTGCCCAAATCCTTTCGGACCGGTCCACATGATGACCTCCTTCAGGCCGCTAAATTTCTTCAGCGTCGTCTTGCAAGGCATAGTGTGACAGAACAGCACTCGTATAGCCTGCCTCTGCTCCAGAGATATCCTGCCTTCTTTCAAGTACCTGTTCATGACGTATTCATTCTCGAAGCAGAGAGCAGTGACAAGCCTGCAAGACAAGATGGACGTCTCGTGGAAGAGCTGTTTGCACACACGAAACAGTTGACTCGGAGGAGTGGTAGGCAGATTATTGTTAGGCGTGGAGCTGCCGGTCACCAGTGGATTTGTTCCTCGAGGGAGTATAGTGCTATGGAAGCCTCCTTCTTTTACCTCCTTGAATCTGACTTTGTTCTTTTGGCGCCACTTATGCTCCCATGGCTGGTAGTTGATTAGGACGGTACGATTGATAAAGAATTGGCTGGTCTTGCTTTCGCCGGCGAAAACGTAGTCATAAATGCGATTGCGTAGCTCGGAGGGGAGTCGAAGGAGGGGTGAACGCGTGGAGTTCTCGTTGTATTTTCGTCTCGTCTCTCTGGACGAAGTTAGCCAGGTGTGATTTCACAAAGTCAAGCGGACGGACGCGTTTGGTCGCTTTATGGACTTCAAGGGGAACGCGTTGAACTTGGCGCGCCGCTGTCTCTTGACCTTCTTTCTTGGTGTTTCGAGCATTGTCGAGGATCTGGTAGTCAAACAGTTCAATACAAAACTGATTGTATGGGAAGATTATTGGAGGCTATGGAAGAAGTGTATGAGGGGGCAAAACAGAGTATATTGGAAGAACATGACTTATTCGATTCAAGGGAAGTCGACCAGGCATCGCGACCGCGTCTCGCGTCCTTACTGAATCAAACTTCACACCTCCTACCTCATCTTCTTAACAGCTCAACAACAACATCGCAGATACTTTTCTTCCTAATGTCAAGTCTGCAGGCTCTCTCACATTTACCACTTCAACAATTACGTCAAGACAGCGCACGTTTCATAGTAGAATATTCCTCTTCTGGATGCATCCAGAATACGGTTAGAAGGAAGAGACACATTTTCAGAAAATTTTGAGCTATATACAATCTCGAGTCGCCGATTCATGTTAATACGCGCTATAGAAAGTCCAATTGCTTTCCAAGCTATAATCACCAAAACGTGAGGACGAGGCTCGAAATACCTTACCTTTACCAAAAGTCGATCCTGTTCATATCCTGCAACATCCGAAGTAATGAAGCGCAACCCGGATTGTACTCAACTAACCCATCAATCCTAGGTAAAGGTTTGGACGACAAGAAGGATAGCTTGCTAGACTGGAGACTAAGGTTATAACGAGACACAACGCATCGAAGTAAGCAACTCAACGAGAGATGATTATTCCCGGTAAATATCTGAATTGGCTGCGAGCAAAACTTCCTCGTTCCAGCCGCGACAAATCCACCATGCGCATATTAATATCTCACATACTTAACATTCAATAATTTCTCGTATCGTCTATTAGCGATGATTTCAACATCATAACCAGACGTGTTAGAGTAATCTTACACTTCGATAATTGCTCATAAACTATCTTAAATAAAACCTAGCGCCACTATAATACCCATCATCACCCTCGAACTCCGAGAGTATACTAGTAGCATCTAGAAATGGACACGCAACGTACCTACCCATCACAGAACAAGCTAGAATAAATACCTTGACTACCGTTTCCTCCAAGATCAGTGCTCCAACACCAGGATCTCGAAACCGGGGATCTACAGGCCATTCAACAACGGAAGAGGGAAGATATTACGGTTACGTTTCGTCTACCTTCTTTTCTGTGTCTAGAGGACAAGATTTCTTTAGATTCTGGATACTAAACGTTACGGGTAGGAGTAGAAGTAGATAATATTAATATACTAGATAGGCTTTTACTACTTGAGGCACGCTCTGTCGGGGATACTAGGATTGGAAATGGATTCAGGCTATGGTTGGTTGGAGAGAGGTGAATGTGTAACGTCGCTTTGTATGATGCTATTGCTTGGATATGAGTATGGAGATAAGTATAGAGATGAGTATAGAGATGAGTATAGAGATGAGTATAGAGATGAGTATAGAGATGAGTATAGAGATGGTAATAGAGATGAGTATAGAGATAGAGATGAGTATAGAGATAGAGATAGAGATAGAGATAAATACTCAATACTCAATACCCCGACGTACAGAGAGGCAAAACAAACTTTCATATTTACTCCACATTAATACCATCAGATCTCCCTCACTAAAGAAATATGCTGTTCAAACCTTCCATCCTCGCAGTCCTCGTCTATGGCATCGCCGTCCTCGTGATGCCACATAGAATGTATCAGTACTACCGCCATCAAGACCCGTGTCGACTTCATATTCAAATGCGGTATAGATACTCGCTTCAGCGTTTGTGTTCGCGCTCTAGTTGCTCTATCAATTTGTATGTCTTCGGCTTTCCTTTCTCACAGCCCTCAGCCCAAAGCATTTCAGAAGAGATCATAACAGCTCATGGAAGACAGGTGGTGAAAGAGGTTGATTAGAGATAGTCGATAAACGCGATCTTGCTTGTGTCGGAATGCTGAGACAGAGGTAAGATGTCCTCTGACGTATAGATGTCAGATGCTGATTGAAGTGTTGGTGAACCCGTAGAGTCTGATAATATCACCAATGTCGATCACGGCTCTGAAGTTACAAAGAAGTTTTCGTGTGGTTGACGCTCTATGAACTCGAGCGCCAAAGCGTTTAGTACTTGTACATGCCATCCCTGCTTCCCGATCCGTAGTATTTGCATTTGGGATCGAAGATAGCAAGACACAGTCCAACAGCACCAAGACCAAGACACTCAGACGCATAAGATAAAGTAAAAGTAAGCTGAATATAGCATTAGGGCCACAATGTAGCGATAGGGCTTTCCAAACAAGACACCAATATCCATGGCGATGGTGAGGGCACTATAACATCGGAGCGGTACCGCATCCATCTGCCCAATGACCAAAAGGAGATTGTCCCTGAGAGCGTTCACAGCATCGGCTTTATGGTAAGGAGACTGTTTGGAAACACATTCGATCCCATATTTGAGACGGAATTGGTAGGACGAGTCGGAGTGATGGCTTGGCTGAAAGTTAAAACGCGTGAAAGGCGGGGGACGGGTGAACGGCAACGGCAAACAGGTGGGACTAGGACTGACAGGCGCACGTTCCACTCTCTTGAGCGCAACAACGTTTGCAGAGTCCAGATGATGGATGGTCAGAGTCGGTGGACAGGCCCATGAATCGTCATTATTCTGTGCCGAGTTTGTTCGCTCATTGTGTCGTGCGTATGTCCAGTAGGAGCTTCGAGCAAAGGGCCAAATTGTGGTGTATGTCTGGGTGCATAGGAGGTCTGAGAGATGAGGTTTGGTCGGCGGGCGCCGGGCGAAGGGAGTTGAGTCGTCTACGGGAGGTTTAACTCCTTTCGTATGCTTAAGGCCGAGTCCCGTGACATCTGAGCATGCCCAGCCCATCATCGTAGTTGGAACTTGGCGACGGCATAAGCCAGCGTTGTCTTTGACAAGCGATTGAACATCCATGGATCTGCCTGATGGACATCGAACGGCACAAGATACGGAAGGTAGACGATGCCATTCATCCAAAGTTCCGATCCATGCGTCTGCAGTGCCGCAGTGAAGCATTTTCCCTGACCAAAGACCGACGAGAAGAGAGCTCGGGAAATCCGACAGCACTGCTGAGGTCAAGCTCTCGGTGTTTCGAACGAAACCTCCTCGCCGTGGGGACTTTGAGGAGCAAGGGCAAGGCTTATTATAACCATTTCTCTCATTTTTCTAGCCACGTTTGTTGAAGTGCTCGCCTTACAAATGGAGCCAGTGGATATCCCGTACCGATCCTTGTGGCTCTTCAATGCAAAAGTGGTGCTTGTATGGCATGGCAATCCCAAGCAAAACAGGCTGTGCCTCGCCAAACTGACGAATCACGGTAATCCAGAGTCGCTGCTCAGCTTCGGACTGTGGTCCCAAGAGCGCACCAGCAATGGGATGGGCCGGACTGATCCTACGTAATTCCCCCAGCACTCAGCCCGATCGGATGCAAAGAGAACAGTTGCCTTGGGGTTAATTTTAGCAACCGGCCTGTGAGGGGTTCTTGGTAGAGGTACCGATCACAAACCCGAGTTCTGTTCGCGAGAGGTTCGATTCGTCTCGATCGACTCGTGCAGACAAATTGTTGTAGAGGCAGCCGCACATTGCAATTCATTTATCGACGTAAGGTTTAGTGCTTGGGAATTGCAGGTGGGAATGGATCCAAAACCGGACTCGGCCTCGGCCTCCAGCGGGGCGTGTGGGCCGCTAATCACCGAGCCTGGGATGGCAATTATGCATATTATTACACAGCCCCTCGGAGCTCCACCCATCTCAAACCGACTCCCCCCCAAAGGCCTTCCCCGTCGCTTACCTCGTCCGCTTCGGGCTCTCGCCATCTTCCTCTCATTTCATCTCCTCACCTCGCATACACTTCTCTCCAGTCACTTCAAACTCAGCGTTCAGCGTCAACAACTCTCGATACCACAACCCAACATCCCCGACTACATTGCAGAAGCTGCATTGCCCAGAGCAGCCCTAAAACAAGCTTACGCGTACTTCCACCACCTACTGAGGCCACTCTATCCGACCTCTTCCCAGCACACCGCTCCTCTGAACCTTTCGAAGCCTGACTGAGGCACCCGGACAACATCCTAGAACCTCGATGGCCAATTCGAATTACCCAGCCATGAGTTACCAGCCGTCCAACAAGCAATACGTCGATCCATCCGACATGGACAACTGGGTCGACTTTGGCAGTCTTACATCCCCCAACCCGAATGGCTCTTCGTCCAGACAACCCGCCTCTGCCATGACGAGTCCAGCCAGCACAATCATGCCACTCGATGGCTCCGACGACCACCAAACTCCAGTGGCGCCGAGTCACGACTACAGCCGTTTCAAGCAGCAGACTGGTCTCCCCACCGGATCCATGGCCACTCTTCAAGCACTCCCAACAGTATTTCCAAGCTACAACAGTGGCATCGACGATTTTGCAATGGCCGGCTCCATGTATGACCAGAGCGGATTGGGAGGCATGGCTGGTGAGGGGTTCGACAGTGATCTCCCTGCATTTTTCTTTCCAGGAGAGTCTCAAAACGATGATTTCGTCGATCCAAGTGCGGTTTTGAAGCAAGAAGAGGCTCAGGCGAACGTCCGATACTACCCCGGTATGCATCAACAAGCTGCGCTCCGCGCACAACAGCAAGCTCAGCAACAACGACAACAACAAATGATGGCGATGAAGCAGCGTGAAGCCGAGTCGCAGCAGAATCGATCAAGGCGTGCGTCGCACAATCCCGCTGTGGACCCTCACACTGAAGAGACTATTGCTCGTGTCGTCAACCAGATCCGACAGAGTAGCAATATGGGCGAGCACTCAATGTCCCCCGATCCACTCGGCCATCCACACATGGGTAGATCAAGAAAAGACGAGGAGGATATGGATGAGGATGAGCGTTTGCTTAACAGTGAAGAGGGCAAGAAGCTTAGCAGCAAAGAACGCCGGCAACTACGCAACAAAGTGTCCGCCCGTGCTTTCCGATCGAGAAGAAAAGGTGAGATAATAATCGTATTAAACTGACTTCCATGGGAGACTAACATAATACAGAATACATTGGCCAACTCGAAGGCGAAGTCCAGGGCAAAGTCAATGAATGCAACGATCTCAAGATGCAAAATCGTGCTCTCATGGAGGAAAACGCTCGATTCCGTACCCTCGCTGAGAAACTCCTTGCACACGCTGCTTTCCGCCCTTTCCTCGAAGAACTCAGCCACGATCCCGAACTCGCACACTCCCTCTCCGCCATCAGCAACCACACGACTACATCTGCACCCCAACCGAAAAAAGACGCCGACCCATACACTCAACAGGCTCACCAGTATCAACAACAACATCAACACGTCGGTATGACCATGATCCCAGAGACGCAATTGGATTTCTCGACACTGAACATTGGTGGCAACCAATGGGCAATGCCTTCCAACAGCATGGGTCAGTACTTGCAACCACAAGTCTTCACCGTCGAGGTTCCAGAAATGGTCGAGCCTCTCGATATTGCCGCGCTTTCCGGCAAGTCTGACGACATCATTGAGGAGTTTACCTCATCATCCGATGTCAAGGCCGATCTGCCAACCGAGATTGAGATTCCTTCCATCTCTTCTGAGGAAGCTGAGGTCGAAGAGACAAGCGGGATAGAATCTCACTTCGATGAGAATGATCCCGCCTACACACTATTCGCCACGTCATTGTCTTCCGCACCGGTAGTGTCTGTCTCTGCTGAGGTGTCCATCGAAGACCTCGCCGCCCGCATCCCAACTGAAAAGGAAGGAAACTTCGAACTCGTCACCTCATCAGACATCTGCGCCACACTCAGCATGGAAAAATCTATCGCTCGTATGGACGCTGCCTGTAAACAGCTTGACTCTTTGTTTGACAGTTTCGGTTTATAGACGCCACCTTGCTAGTGGAGGCTGCGCTGCAAGTTGAGGACTTGCTTTGCTGTGTATATCCTTCATTCCGACTTGCTTCGGCTATACCTCATCGGGACGCGACTACGATTTTCTTTTGTTCTCAGGGTCATGATGGCGTTATGGAAAGAAGGTGTCGATTTGATACTGCCCTGGCTATGGAAGCAGTTGGACTGAAATTTGAGCGGACCTTTTGTAGATACAACCGAATTCGAATTGACGTGATGACAACTTATATCTGTTCCCAATCGTGTTTCTGATACTGCGAAATTGTCGTATGGTGTGCTTGATGTCTAGATGAGCTATGTCGCCTACCTCAGGCTCAGGATCCGGTTCTCGAACCCAGCATCTGAGCCTGAGATCATGGCTTACTATGCCAAAGGTGTGGCTCATGCCCTATTTCGCTGCCTTAGAGTCAGACTGGAGAACGAAATGCGTAAATTGAACAAGGCTGATGACAAGCCTTCTGGGCCGTTACGTTCTCATTGGCTGAACGCGACATCGGACTTTGTCATAATTTTATGGTGACGAAAGTCGACTCGACGACCACCACGCCCAGATCATCCAGCACTCGCCATTGACCCATTCTCGTCCTCGTACACCCGCTGAATGTGACCCCGAAAACCTTCACATTGGCTCCAGTCTCCCTAGCTAGACGGCGCGTGAGACCGGACAGCATCGTAGCCACAAGACTCATCCCGTACCTACAACGACGAACCATCTGGCCTCGCGAGAACACCTGTCAACCTCCAAAAGACACTCCCATCCTGCCCTCGATAGCCCCTCCGAAGCCCGTACCGGACAAGAGATTGGTAGACAAACGAAGCGTTGTCAGTCGACTTTCCAGACTTCTGAAGGTCAAGCAGGTGAAAAAGGCCCAGGCTTCACACAGAGAGAATTGGACATCTCCCCGGCAGCTGCTGGCCAGGAAAAGGCGAGTTCTCAGCAAAATCCACTCAGTAAACAGTGGGAAACGGGAGCTGGGTATTGTCCTAGATGAGTCGACATGCACAGCAGCCAGTGAGAAGCCGCCGTTCAAGAAAGCTGTTGGAGACGATACAGTCGAGCAAAACCCAGTCGGTAGAGTCGCAGGTCGGCGGAAACGAAGGACAAGAGTTGTGCGAAAGGTAATCAGCGCCTCAAATTCAACGATTTCGTCCGAGAGCGACCGCTTGGTGGAAGACCAGGCCAGGACTGGTGCTTCAAAGACTACTCTTGGCGATCTCTTAGCACGAATCAATACGAATTCGCGTGGCAAATTGAGATCACCTTCTCACCCGGTCTCGCTCCGTCGGCGAAAGCGTTCCCAGATCTCTCTCAAGGAAATCCCCTTCTCAGACGACACGCTCACTGCTGCCTTTCGAGGACCTAGTCTACACATAAGGCGCTGGAGAGATTGTAACTCGGGCACGGGTAGGACTTCTTTCCTGCGGCACAAGCCCGGATCCCATAGTCCATATCTGATCCCTGGAGAAAACGAGGCTGTCCCGAAACTCACCCACTTTCTGGATCCACACGCAGCAAGCTTACACAATCCAAGCACCATGAGGGCTCATATCGAATTCGTTACAGTGCCCACGGCAGACACCCCCGGCACAGCTTTGTACCTTGCGTTCGACCAGAAACGGTATTTAATTGGACAAATCGGCGAGGGATTACAAAGAGCAACTGTGCAAGATGGGTTCGGCATGAAAAAAATACGGGACGTCTTGGTGACTGGAAATACCAATTTGCAATCAACTGGAGGATTGATTGGCTTGATATTGACCTTAGCCGATGTGACAACTAGTGCAAGAGCGAATGAGGAAGCACAGGGTAAGAAAAAAAAGAAAGGACTTCGACCACAATTCGATGACCCATCACCCAAACTCGGCAAGACTGACGAAGGCCTCTTTCTGTCCCTGTATGGTCCGCAGAATCTAGCGGGCACTCTTGCAGCTGCTCGAAGATTTGTGTTTCGCAAAGCCGTACCCATCAAGGTGCACGAGATCAAAAGCGAGGAAGCTGATAGGAACGCTGGGGAGCCGAGCTGGTCAGATGAACTTGTCAAAGTATGGGCTTTTGCTGTCACGCCCAAAGCAGGTGAGCGGGAGGCAGACCATGGGCCTCGCAATTCACTGAAGAGGACCTTCGACGAGGCTAACGGAGCCGAAGCTCAATCGCCTGATCGAAGTGAAGAAGACGACCGCCAGCGGCAAAAACAATTTGACCAAATCAGGCATGGCATTGTTGCAGATATGTTCGGATCAAAATGGAGAATGGATACTTTGGTTGAAAAACGACTGGATGAAGTCAAACTGCCTGCAAAAATCTGGGTGCGCAACCCAGACACTCGAGAACTAGACGAGTACAAAGGTCCTCTTCCTGGCGGCACAGAACCTCTACCAAACCCCATGCCTGTGGTGTTTACACGCAATCCTTGGCCTGGAGCACTGGTGAAAGATCTACCACCAACCTCGCCTTGCAAAGCAGCTGTGTCATATATTGTTATCCAACATCCCCGCCGTGGTAAATTCAACATCGAAGCAGCAAAAAAACTGCCAATCGGGAGATTAGAGTACAGTTTGCTCGCGAGTGGCCAGGAGGTGAAAGGATCGGATGGATCAACTATCACGCCGGCAATGGTTTTAGGTCCTGAACAACCAGGAAAAGGTGTTGCAATCATTGACTTGCCCGCTTTGGAATATGTTCAAGAACTTGTCGACAGACCGGAGTGGCAGTTCGCACAAGTCGCTGATCATCTTGGTGCAATCGTCTGGATATTAGGGCGAGGCGTTGCTGACAGTCCCGTGCTTCGCGAGTTCATGGAAGCTCGCAAGCACATGGAACATATCGTGTCCAGTCCTGATTTCATTCCCAATAGTCTTTGTTTCGACAGCGTATCAACTTCAGCCATCAAGCTGGCCGCCATCGACATGACCACGTTCCCAGTTCCTTATCACGACAACAAGTTGCTCCCCCAGCGAACATGTGGCGTTGGATTGGCTTCCGTCCAGGATCTACCCTCTTTCGTTCGAGTGGCCCAGCGTGGGCAGCGGGTGCAGATTGAACCAGAAATTAAAGTCCTAGAAGACGAAGTCAAGCAGCCGTTGGACACACTTAGTCTGATCCGTGAGAACAATGCCCAGGAAATCATGGATCTTGCTCAGGCCGCCAGGACTGCTTTCCAAGCGTCTGGAAGGATCCTCGAGACAGAAGCCTGGGTATCACAAGTTCCGCTGCCAGATGTCGAAATAACGACATTGGGGACTGGTTCTGCTTTGCCCTCGAAGTACAGGAATGTTTCGTCTACGCTCGTGAGAGTGCCGGGGCATGGCTCATATCTTTTTGATGCTGGGGAAAATACTTTAGGACAACTGCGGCGCGTTTTCACGCCGACCGAGTTGGAGGAGGTGCTTAGGGATCTACGGATGATTTGGCTATCACATCTCCATGCTGATCACCATCTCGGAACCTCATCGGTCATAAAAGCATGGCATCAAATCGTGCACGCAGATAATTCTGCGCCGCCGATGTCCAACTATATCCTTGATGAGCTCAAACATGACGCTGACAGAGGAGAGGATCTCAGAGGGCGGTATCTCACAGTTGTGAGCGAATTCAACATGCTCCGATATTTGGAGGAGTACGATCAAATTGAGAATTTTGGTTACAGCCACATCCTTCCCCTGAAAATCGTGCCGGCAAATTTCACGACGAAAGCGGTTTCTACCCTGGCACCTGTTCATCGGCACCTAAGAAGAGATCAGCCGCCTCTAAGGTCAGGGATGATGAGAGCCATTACAGGTATTGACGATATACAAGCCGTGTTTGTGTCTCATTGTCTTGGTGCCATGGCAGTTTCTGTCACCTTCCCTTCCGGCACCGAAGGTGGCCATAGAGCCAAGCTTCCTTTCAAAATTTCTTACTCAGGAGATTGTCGACCGTCGCGCCAATTTGCAAGGATTGGACACGATTCCACCGTCTTGATTCACGAAGCCACTTTCGAGGATGAGTTGCGCAACGAGGCAAGCGCGAAGAGACACAGTACCGTTTCTGAAGCGCTTGCTGTCGGATCATTGATGAGGGCGAAGGCTGTCGTGCTCACACATTTCAGTCAGAGATATTCTAAGATTCCTATTGTTGATGGGTTCTGGGACGATCGGTCAGATATCGAGATGGCCATTGAAGGAGGCGAGGAAGAGCAGGACCAAAACCGGATCAACGATGGCGAGGATGAAATACGAGGCTTTGAGGAAGAGGCGCGGAGGACACGGGGTCGGAATTCTCAACCAACCTTTGACCCATCCGACAGGAGCAGAGCCGCTGATATTGCAGCAAACATCTTCGAAAAACCTCTTGGACCGTGGGACGGCGGGGAGCACAAAGATGATATGAAAGTCGCCATTGCGTTCGATTACATGAAGTTCAAGATCAGGGACTTACCGAGGATGGAAGCCTTGAGACCGGCCTTAGCGAAACTTTTCGAGCAAGATATTGGATCGGAGACTCCTGTCAGATTAAAGGAGACCAAGAGGACACTGAAGCAGAAGGAGGAGGCTATGAAGCAGTGGAAAGAGAAGAATGGGGCAGAGAATGGTAAGACCGTTGACAAAGTGGAGCCCAGCAAAGAAGAAGAAGGGAAGACGAATGGCGGTAATACTGAAGAGGGAGTGAAGGAGGAGGAGATGAAGGAAGAGGAGATGAAGGAAGAGGAGATGAAGGAAGAGGAGATGAAGGAAGAGGAGATGAAGGAAGAGGAGATGAAGGAAGAGGAGATGAAGGAAGAGGAGATGAAGGAAGAGGAGGTGAAGGGAGAGGAGGTGAAAGAAGAGGAGGTGAAGGAAGAGGGGATAGAGGAAGAGAAGGTCGCCAAGAAGAAGGCGCCGCTCGTCGAATTGGCAAATGAGACGCTGGTAGCAGAGAAGACTGCCAATGGTACAAAAACAGAAGAGGATGGAAAGGCCGCAGAGTCGACCGCAGAGGTCATGGCGGCGATCAAGCATACCAACGACGTGGAAATGGCTGATGCAACCTCGGGGAAATCGAATCAGCATGAGCAAGCAGCATTGCAATGATCTCAAGATGGTTATGTATGAGTATGTATGTACAGTCAGGAAAAGAATAAAGATTATTTAGAGGAGGCCTTTTGCATGCCTGTTTTGATGTATATATACATTATCTAGAATCAACTGTCACGGCTGGATAGACCCTAGTTCACGGCGAGCTAAGATTACAGGTAGGTGGCTACTAGACGTATCTTACTACTCAGGCAATTTTTTACGTAACTTATAGATATTGCGTCGTAAGTGTACCTATCGAGTAGAAAGACTATATCGAGAGGAATTTACCGAGCTTTTCGCTACAGCCTCCAGTGAGTAGGACTAAGAGGAAATGAGAATTTAAGATCGAAAATTCTGATTTTCTCGAAGTCCTACTTAGACAGTATCAATACTACGCCTATAGTACTTTTTCTCCGCGTGCACGACTTTAAAGAAAGTATTTTGATTTTTCTACTCTATTTACTCTATTTAGTATATACTCTTATTACGTATTAAAGTCTACTAATAAGAAATTAGAATTTATACTAAGAATTTCTATCTTTTCTATAGTTATAATAAGAAAGAGAAGAAGTTATTGTAAGAAGACTATCAAGTCCCAGCCTATCCGTGGAACGAAGCACTAAAGTCCAGAGGGATAGTAATCTACGAGGAGTGTCGCCTACCTACGACTCCTAGCTCCGATAGGAGAAAGTATCGGAAAGCTATTACCCCTAGTGTATCGAATACTATCGGGCGTTCCCCAAGCTTCAATCGTCACGTCCTAGGTGCCCTCGTCAAACACAAAGCGTACATTAACTTCGTCCAGCCGATCAAAAGGTCGCCGCGCCGTCGGGTTCCATGCGCCTCCCCAGAGAAATTCGAAATTCGATCTACGACCATCCTCAACCTCAAGGATGGTATGATCGAATCATGGCATGGAGAGCTACCAGAGCAAGCTGAACACCGTATTTACGGCTATTTCGGTAGCAAGAAAGAGGATAGGGACAGATACCTCAGGGGTATGGACATATGGCGCCTGGGCTGGTGATCGTGCGTCTTTCCAGGGTCAGTTACTGAGAGACCAGCGCATTATTTTCTGGCTTAATTGAGTTCAGAGCGTCAGGCGTGAATGGCGCAGCAATCATAGCTGTTCCTCTGACTTACCCTTGATCCCATCAGTTCCAGCCTCATCAAGAAGGTAAGTAGGAGAAGCTAAATTTAGGCATAACAAGCTGGCTGGCTAAATGCTACCTACAGTGCTGTGATCTACGCCCCTCTTAATCTTAGGTACCTGCCACACGGAAGCAACCACCTCCGCAAGCATCCGGGGTGACGGCGGCTAAGTAGGTACGCCGCTACGTTGCAAACACCGTGGTGGATTCTTGTATCCATCTCTGCTCTTATAATAACCTGCGTTCCCTCTCTCCAAAAACAAACTTGTCGTCCTACGCTATCATCAATCAATTTGGCTAAAGAAAGACGGTTTACCTATCCTACAATCCATCAATCGCAGACGAAAATGAAAGCCCTAGCCACCGTCACCGTCACCGTCACCCTCTTCCTCGCCTACGCATCCGCCGACCTAATGCCTGCTTGGGGTTGCTGTAGACTCGACAATAAGCACTCAATAGTCGGAGGAACGCGTTACACGAAGTCGTGCTGTCCCACATCTGGATATTACAACGAAAGGTCGGACACTGTAAGTGCGCGCATTGCAAAACCCCGGACCTTGCCATTCAAAAAAAAAATTGGTCGTGTCCATGTTTGATGAAGCTGATGAATTGTTTTTGGTTTTTAGTGCATGAATGCGAACCCAATCGCCACTTGCTGCTCGGATGGAGGGAGGAGGTTGAATGTACTAGGGTGTAAGACTGGATGCAAGCCTTCGACGTCGAGGGCTGAATGTGCAAGTATTGGATGATAAATGTAAATCTGGGTGAGAGGTGTCGTGTACAGATCCAGGGATGATGAAGGAGGATTGGGATTGGGGGGATGCTGTTAATGCTGCTCGATAGGTTGTCTTAGTACCTCTCGGCTGGGGCTTTGTGGGGACATTGGACGAATGGATATCAGATACATCAAGGAAATGACGTTCGCTCACTTTTTGACGGGTTGTGGAAGAAGCATCCTCCGCGACGGCATCCAGTTTTTCCCTCTCAGTATCCATCGCTCCTCCTTCGCATGGACGCTGGACTGATGTTTGGATTACATTCTTCGCGTTCGCTAAGCAGTACGGTAATCTCAGGTCGTTGAGACTGGTTCTTACTTCCGATCTGAGCGAGCTGTGCTATTCGTCGCGGTGGCTGTAAACAACACCCAGAAGCGCCACGTTTCGAAGATGAACATCAATTTCACTGCTCTCGATACTTTGCACAGTCTCGGCATCTACTGAGAATAGCGAGGAACTCGGGCTTTTGGAAAGAATTCAGGCCGTCCCGGACGTTGGCAGAGCTTGGAAAGTCGTGGACACGGTATAAAACACGGACACTTCTTTTCCAGGAAGTCAGTTCTTGACGAGATGAAATGATGATATCGTATCACGAATAGTAGACATTTGAAACTGTCCAGAGGTCTCTACGCTCTCTTGATCCAAAACAAAAAGCCGGAATTTGTGATAGCCTCTTTTTCGGAATCCAGGAATTCCGGGTCGGTAGCGAGGCGTACCAGGTGAAAATCTGTGCTGATGGACGCGGTCGGCTTGTACCCGCGTATGAGTATTTTGAAAGCGAATGAGAACAAAGGAATTGAGGCGAATCAATTTAATTGTGATCCTGAAGCCGGTCTATCATTGCTTGTTTCCAATTCTTTTACGTGCTAGATCCCATCCTACTATTTTGCTGGTGTTCATGAAGTAGCATTTCTTTCGGAGAAAGAAGACGTGGTGGATGGTCAGGAGTAGATGCACTGCAAACCTGTCAAGAACCACGCATGCCCAAAAAAACAATTCCCATCAAATAGCACGTCCCATCCCAAGTCCTCGGCTTTTGCAGGGCTCCTAGGAGACAACTCTATCGAGTTTTCATCGTCAATATCCTGATCATTAGTGTTCAAAAAAGACAGATTTCGAACCACTCATTCCCAAGCCATGACAGCCTTTTCAATAATGGGTCGGAGGACTTTCCTTCCGGCATCTGCACGCTCATGAGTCCACACCATCTGTCGGTGACCCAATTCCTTGGCCCGATGCCACGGCTTAGCGTTGAGTGTCGGATCGTTCTCAATGGCCGTCTTCACCGTGTGAAAGAGACTGTCGGCCTGCTCTTCGGTGATTCGTACATCGCTTCGCACAACGAGAACAATCTTCCGGGACGTCACGAATTAGCTTGGTTCCCACAAAACGAAGAGTATTTTGAAGCACTTACCTCGCGAATCTTCTGCTTCTTTCCATGTTTATCCTTGATCTTGTACTTGTTGAGTGTAATGTTGATATCGGTACCAAGTTGCGCAGTCCATGCTGCTTCAATGGCAAACCAGTCGAACAGTGCTTCAAACTCCGTCTTCTTGATCTGCTCGTCCAGAGAGTATGGGATAGACGCGAAACCAAGACTGACAGTAGGCGTAAGTGGCGATGGCGTGTCAACCAAATCGCCCTTCCAATCGCGTCGAAGCAAATCTCGGACAGACAGATTGCTTAGATCTTTCTTCGCAGCGCTCAATTTCCGGTTCAATTTCTTCATCTTCTTTTCCAGATCCGATTTATGCCAGTTGCTGCGTTCAAGAACGCGTTGAGAGATCCTTCGATCCTCCTTGGTTGCCGAACCAAGTCCACTCGAATCGATTGCGATGGCGCTGAGAATGAGTTCAAGCAGTTCGTGCGGCATGTGATATTCTTCCGGCAATTGCTCCAATTCATCGAGCATTTGTCGTGCCACCAAGGTCGTGCAACTTGCCACGGTCTCAAAAATTCGCGGTTTCGCATCTTTGCCAACCCCAGCATCATGGTGATGATCGAAAATGCTCAAAATCGGAGCGTTGCTCCACTTGCGCAAAGGTACAGCGTGATCAACTATGACGATCCCTTTGATATCCTTTGCAAGTGTTTCTGGAGACTCTGGTAATTCATCAAGAGTCAACAAGTCTGAATGCCCTGAGCTCATTTGCGAGTTCGCCAATGCAAGCTTGTTTTCCGGCCGCAAGTCCAGAGCATCCGTCGGAGTTTGTAGCAAAGCGATAGCTTTGACCGGATTTGAAGTGTTTGCTGTGGAATGTTCAAGATGATAAGCCCAGGTAAGAGCAGCAGTCATTGAATCGAGGTCACCGCCTTCGTTGCCCTGAACGAGAATCCAATCCGAGGAGCGACCAGCCTGCCAGTCAATAAGGAATTCTTTTTTGTTCCCACGGCTCCATTCGCTGAAGTGTCCCACTCCTGTTTCAATGGCATTCGCGGCTTCCATAGTTTTCGAAGGTAAGTCCATAGTTTCTTGGAAGACGAATTGATTAGACCGTGTCGGAGTTGCTTGAACTTTGGCGACAAGGTGGAGGCCACCCAGAATGATAGTTAAAGGTGATTTCCTCATGATGTTGGAGATTGTTTGGTGAGAAGGATAAAGAAACGAGTCCAAAATGGTTGAATGGTCGAGGCGGTGCCCGGCCATCAACGTAGTTTTACTATGTACTAGGGCTGGACGCCAAGCTCTTGGCAGTGACGCAGCACCCAGATTCGTGGCTAGCGCAGGGATTATCCTTGGATACCCGGGTTCTATGAGGCTGGCGTTCCTGTTTCGTTCCATCCCCTTTACCTTTCTTTATTTAGTTCTACCACATCTGACAACAGATTGGCTTCAAAAGTGTTCTATATCAACCTCTTGAGAATGTTCATCTAACTAGCTATGCATTATGATACCTCGGCCAATGATTGTAGTAGACAGAAAAGGTATATGGCCGTACGCAGCGGACGATACGGGACAATTTATGGTCATGGTGATAGACCAAGAAACAATAAGTTGCTCAAGCCATTATTCTATTCCGTTGTACAGATTCCTGACCCTACACAAGCTGTACATCGCTTTGAGTCCTTCCATTGGGGACAGAATGGATGATGGAAGCGATGCCCGGCCTTCAGTGCCCAGGTCATAGTTTTCTTGGCCTTAAATGCCTCTTCTGGCCCGGACTCAAAGCGATGCTGGTAAGTTATGGTGTATGCAAAGCTTGTCATTGTCATCTGGTGGGGCAGATACTGGCGATTGATCTTGGCAGCATTTGGACTATTTGGCGTAATGCTATCGATATTGAATTGTCAAGGCGATTGCCAGAGACTGTCGAATGGTTCGTGGACGGGAAATGTTGAAGAGACGAATAGTGTGAAGGCCAATGCTGCGCAGCTGCACTATAGAGCGACATGAGGATGAATCATGATTATCAGTTCATAGGAGTGCGCAAGGGATGATAAGTTTCGTGGAAGGAGGATTGCAGTGGAAAGTGGATAAAATCCTTTTGCATACATCAATTCATCTCTCTTAGCTGTTTCAATATATCCGAGAAAATTGCAAAGTGACATATCGGCATTCCCAGGGCAACGAAAGCTAGATTTTCCGTGATCGCTTGCTGATTGCTACTGTACCGAGTTCTGGATTCTGTAGTGTTGAGCTTTGGTTGGACCGTGGAGAGGCCTTATGTTTAGCCATGCTGCACTTCTCATTTCGTATTAAGATTGAAGATCGCCCTCGCAGACTCGTGGTTCACGATGCTTGGATTTGGTTCTGCCAAAGTTAGCAGAATCACTCTTTCTACCAGTCTTTTGGATTTCAGCAGAAGAGTTGCGAGTGGACCAAAGACCTCTCCCTTACAAACAATCGCGCAGGGAGTGAATATGGACGCCGTTGTAGGACCACAGTCACTTCAAGCAAACCTCAGCGATGAAGAGTGACCGGGCCTTTACGATTAAAGTTCCAGACTCTCGCGATTACTTGAAAGAGAGAGTCCATAAAGACGCGCCGATTGGGGAGGGGAAGCGGAAGATCTGTTCGAGATTACTCTGGGTACGGTACGGGAGAGACATCACAACAAGAAAGTCGACCGACGATGGTCTGTCAAGTGAAGGTTGTTTGATATCGGAAAATAGCATGGAGAGAACACTAATTGCCTCAAGCCACCACCCCTGATATTGCTTTTTCAAGCTTTTACCGCTCACCTCCGCCCCCGCTTGGCGTGCGAACACATTTCCCATCCATGAAGCTACAATCTGTAGGGAGTTTCTTAGAGATGCACATATTCATGAGTTTTGTCTCCAGCCTTGCTCACTCCTTTCTTTTGAAGACATTCACATGCAATGAGCCTTTCAACTTGTTTCGAATATCACGTGTAGCCAAGGTGTGATATTATCGCCGCCATGAAACCTTGCTTGTCTCTCTGCAGCCAAGCAACAGCTCCATCTAAACCCACCAACAAACCCATCTCGTTTCCATATGGCGTTCTAAGTGCATGCGGGTTAAAACGGGCCGACAGGGCTGTGTGTGGCTATGTTGATGGAGGGGTACTTCCGGAGTATAAGATCAGTCATCTCCGTTATCAACTCCCAGGAATTTCGTGTATCTAGAGCACTTTTGTTCTTGGAAGCCAGTAGGTATTGTTCTGCGGTCAGGAACCCTTACCGAATCACAGACATCGACTTCCACTTATCTTGGACCTTGAAGCGTCGAAGCGACGATGTCATTCTTCAAGGATTTGACGAAGAATTTTGAGCAATTGTCTGCTTCACTTGGTGTTGGCGATAAGAAGAAGGAGAAGAAGGAGGAAAAGGCTCCTGAGCCTCACGCTCAGTCTTCCTATGGTAAGTTGGAGTGATCTCTGTACAAGCACCCCAGGTATATGATAATATATCTGACTCCGATGTAGGTGGTCAGCCGCAGCAACAGCAACAATATGGTTTGTCATTCTTCAAAATAGTTTCAGAAACCCAACTCACATCAATAGGAGATGCTGCTCAACAATATCAGCAACAAGCCTATGGACAACCTCAACAGCAGTATGATCAGCAGCATCAGCAATACGGCCAGCCTCAACAGTATGGCCAACCACAACAGTATGGCCAGCCGCAACATTACGGCGGGCAGTCTCCAGCAGGTGGTCCTGGAGGCTACCAAAGTCCTCATCCTGGCGGACAATATGGAGCTCCGCCTCCATCAGGACCTCCTGGCGCTCCTCATTTGCCTCCAGGCTGGATCTCTCAAGTTGATCCACAAAGCGGGCGTACCTATTATGTAGAACAAGCCACTGGAAGAACCCAATGGGATGCTCCTGTATTTGCACCCCCACCACAAGGCCAGTACGGAGCTCCGCCGCCTCCAGGACATGACACTCGCGGTGCGTCCAATTACGGCAGCCCTGCTCCTGGTCCGCCTGGTGCTGCTAGTGGGTTCTACAATCAGTACGGCGGTGCTATGCCCCCGGTTGGCGGTACCGGAGCTCCAGTTCATGATGCCAATGCTGCTGGCTACTATGGTGACGTCGCTTCTGCGACAAAGGATGGCGAGAAGAAAGCCAAAGAGGAGAAGAAAAAAGAGAAGAAGGGTATGGGCGCAGGTGGTATGCTGCTCGCTGGTGGTGCTGGTTTGGCCGGTGGTGTCTTGTTGGCTAATGCGCTACGTAAGTCTCAACACAGCTCCCAAATCTCGTTCTTGTAGCTTTTCATTCACGGGGTGGCTAACAAATGCAGACGACAGCGACTCAGACGATGAGAAGAAGTCCAGCTATCAGCAGCCGCACTACCAGCAACAATCTTACCAACAGGCGCCGCCAGGAAGTGGCTATGGCGAAGGTTATGGCGGTGGCTACGACCAAAGTTATGCTCCGCGTCCAGCCTCTATCTCTAGCAGCCAGCGATCTTCGATTAAGTCGGCTAGGGAAGATCTTGAAGAGGCACGAGAAGACGCTGCGGACTCGGATGCGAGCAGCAGTGACGAAGAACGTCTCGAAGAAGCCGAGGAAGAGTACGCAGAAGAGGTTGAGGAAGCTTATGATGACTAGAACTCCAAAATATGAGGCGGTGGATTTCGGTTTTTCACACCAAAATTGGATGGCGGATTCCAATATTGAAATTGCAAGAACCACACCCCAGCGTTCACGGGTCATGAGATGATTGTGCAGTAATAATTTGCTCCGGAATTAATTTCAATTTGGCGAAATATGTTGCAGGCTTTTACTCGCAGCTCGCCAATATTCGAAGACAGGTGGACGAGATCAACACAAGACGCCTTTGTGCAACACAAACCTGCCCATTTTCGAGCAATAGTACTGCATGATCAAAGTGGCTCCATCTTGACGAACTATCAATCGGAGAAAGCACATGAGTGATTGTTTTTGGGAAAAGTCTCGAAAGGTCGTAAGCTAGCAGGTAAGAACCCACGTGACCGTCCATATTCTCGTGTTTCCGTTCATCAAACCGATCTAATTTTCCGAATGCCCTCAGACTGAGTGGCTCATTTCGATCTCAAGAGAAATAAGCTGCAAGGAATCAAGGTTATGATACTACATGCAGTGTACACTTTTGCCAGTCACGAGCTCGATTAAACCCTGTCCAATACTCGGAGTCAAAGGCAAAGCCGCCTTCACTTCCAGGTTTGATCCCGCTTGATACTACATGCCATTTTGCCGCAAGTGTCATTCCTCCTAGCTCCTGAATATTCGTGACTGTGACAATCAGCTTAGCGAGTCAAACAATTATTGCGGTGTCCCGATCCTCGATCCACGGTGTCCTGTGACTCCGAACTCTGTCTGACGCCAGTAAAGCTTATCTGCATGCGAGACGTTAATACATAACCAATCTCTACGACTCGAAGCAAAGGCTCTATTCCATTCCCACCGTATCAACAACAAGAAACAAGCACAAAACTTGAGCGGCCAAAAAGACCACAAGATGGCAGAATGGAAATATCAACCTCCCGCGGACATGAAAGCCCGATTGAAGGCATCATACGACGCCATGGCTACCGAGTACAACGAATGGACAACCGGACATTTCGCAATTCGTCTCGAATACCTCGATAAACTCGTTGCCAAGATCCTCGAGCGAGAGGGACCACAATCAGTTCTCGAACTTGGCTGCGGGTGCGGTCTGCCCGTATCCGAGAAACTGTTGTCCTATCCCGAGATTTCTGTTACTGCGAATGATTTGAGTTCGACACAGATCGCGCTGGCGAAGGAAAATTTGAAGAAGGCTGGAGATCACGTGACATTTCTGGAGGGTGATATGACGAAGTTAGATCTTGAGGCTGGATCTTTTGATGCTGTCGTTGCGTTCTACAGCATCATCCATCTCCCAAAATATGAGCAAGTCACGCTGCTTGCTAGCATTGCCAAGTGGTTGAAGCCGGGTGGGTACTTGCTGGCCAACTTCTCGGCACAAGAGTCGGATGGAGAAGAGCTGGAGAAGTGGTTAGCGGATGAGGGATGGATGTTCTGGGCTGGATGGGGCAGAGAGGGAACCGTAGAGAAGGTCAAAGCTGCTGGATTGGCGATTGTGCTTGAGGAAGTCAAGGAGGATGTCGTTGATTCTACCAATTTTGTCTGGGTCATGGCGAAGAAGGCTTAGAAGTAGTGATAGCTTTCATTCAGTCTCGAGATGAGAGTATTCTGGATATGATTCGCAATATCCAAGCAACCATTTGCCAATGACCACGCCACCTATGAAGTGAACAAGTATCGCAAGTGGTTTTGCTATGGCTTTCGGTCCTGGCAAAGCAAGGAAAGTGTCGCCTTTTCTCATGAAAAGAAGTATTTGTGGCCAGCTTGGTTTGATACCTGCTTTTCGAGCGTCGTCCCGATAAGTTTGCAGATTTCCTGAGCGGATGTTCAGCCCAGGTAATCATGACTTCGGAAGAAGCACCCACTAAAGAATGCCTCATCTTTTTCTCGCGTCGATGGCTCCAGTGTGAATTCAACGTCCATACTCTGGGTCGTACTTGCATTGCAAAAGGAATGAAAGGCGCCAGCAGGAATATCGACAACCTCACCTGCCTCCGCGAAGATATCCTTTCCTTTGAGGATAAATCTCGCTGTCCCCGACAGCACGTGAAACCTCTCGATCTGGTGTCTATGCCAATGTATCCGAGGTGATAGCGCGCACTTTGCTTGCCCGGGGATTGTCTCTTCTTTCGAAGCTGCTGGTGGCCATCGGTTGATGACCAGATATCGATCCGAATGATCCTTGAACTCTATGGATGAGGCGCCGTCGTCAAATGAGATTCTCTGGAGGTGAGCAACTCTAGTGCGCTTGGGATGGAATGCGAGGAACGAAAGCATTCTCAAGCAGAAGAATGTTTGATTGTGGGCCGAGCTTGGACGATGAGGAAAGGGAGATCCGAGATCTTGTCCGTGGTGATTAGATTAGATCGAGACGCGTACCTATCCACGCGCATTCACAACCTCAAGCACAACAACCACACCTGCAACGGCCTGGGCCATACTGTCCACAAGAAGCTCGACTGACCCGTTTAGGTTATCAACGACCATCTTCTACAAGATGAGATCCATTCAAGCGCTGCCCGACCTTACTCTTGCTCGAGTTCCTTGCCCCCTTTTCGCGTAGACCGTCCCTCCACGAATGCATCCAAACACTCCGCTCGCCCTCGAAGACTAAGAAAAGAAAGGGATGTACAAAGAGCAGGTTATGATATCATACTTCTGGAGACATACGGCCAATCTTGCGCAGACTCCTCTTGTTGGGCCAAAATCATACCTCCGCGGCATCGAATTTATGTCACGCACGGGCCGTATCGCCAGTTTTTGAAGTCTTAAAGATACCTTTATAGATAGATAACTTAACTAAAAATAAAGTCTTTAACTCGCTTTTAACGTAATATTATCTTATAGTATCGCTTTATCGATAGGCTCTCTTTTCCTATAATTTTAAATAAGATACCTAGTGTTATAGCTAATACCGTACGGTAGTTCTATTACCGTACTCGATAACGCGCCGGAAGCGATAATATAGCTACTTTACTAGCTAATTTAGGCGATAAACCCGGGAGAGGAAGGCCTATACGTATAGTACTAGGTTCTAAAGCCTCTATCCGTATACGGTAATATACGAGAGGAGTAGGGCGCTATATAAGCTAGGTAGAGGCCGCTAATAAAGCCTATATATAATACTATACCGGACGAACCTCTATAAAGCGCTGTCCTCTCGGTAAACTTAATACGACTTAAGTATATAATATTACTTAGGGAGAAGTATATTCTATAGTAGATTATATTAATAGCTATTCTATTTTACGCCTCCGAGGTAATAAGAAGCCGCTATTAAAGAGTCTAGATCTCTAGGATTACTAGAGGTTCTATAAGTAGGTTTTAAGTCTTAACCCTAATAAAACTATCCTTATAGGATGCGACGAGACTCCTATTAACTTCGGGGGTACTAGGTATATATATATCTCGGTATCTTAGGGCTTAAGAGTCTTTATAGATTAGGCCTTAGATCCTCGCTTTAAGAAGATATAATAGGACGCTATAAGTAGCGACTACCGTATTACTCGGCTATACGTAGTTTAGTAGGTTAAAGACGAAGAAGATATAGAGGATCTCCGTAAAAAACTAGCTAAAGAAGTCGCTTAACTTAAGGCTAAAGTTAATACTTAAAGGCGTAATATAGATATACTAAATACCTAGGAATAGTAGGCTTTAAGGGTAGAGAATAAAGCTATTACTACGTATAATACTTTATTACTATAAGGGTAGAGAAAGAACCGCTACTAGAAGATAACTACCGCTAGGTTCTTTAGATACGATAAGTTAAGTAGAGACTATAAAAAAGGAGGGATTAACTTTATCTAGTATACCTTTAAGATCTACGAGAAATAGCTATTTTCTTATTATATATAAATTAAGGCTCTTAACCCTTATAAAAAGGTCTATATTATTAAGGATAATATAGGTATATATCTTAAAGCCCGTCGCCTAATAGCTAACTAGATATCTTACTTTAGTATCGAGTTTATACTAGCGCTAGTACGATCTCTAGATCTCTATCCTATTAAAACTCTTTATAAGGATTAGAAGGACAGCCTTAAGACGTATTAGTAACGTATAACTTTATCTATAGCCTTAATTTAGGCCGATATAGAGAGAGAGATAAGGAGGATCTAGTAGAGATACCCTATTTTTATAGCTAAAGTACGAAAAAAGATAGCTATTTATTACTAGTAAGGCCTAGTACGGAGATATAGTAAAGTAGAGCCTTAATAGAGTAATAGATATAAAGATAGTATCTAGATATATATATATAATTATCCTTAATAGGAAGGGTAATAGCTTCATTCGGCCCGAACGTAACATAAATTCGATGCCGCGGAGGTACCATCGAACGCCTGCCAAGATTTTGCATGGTGCATTCGAAAAAAGGCAGTGTTTGCATTGTCCTGCGCCCGTTCTATACGCCTCAAATGGGGAAAAAGGGTTCAAATGTCGTAGTCAGACTGCGGATCTAGCCTACAGCCATGGTACTCACCAACCCCGATCTCGGGCTCCCTTGAACCATCTACTTAATGTTCTCTCGAGGATAGACATGCGTGGGTTACCAATGACACATCTTGGGATGGTATGGTCTGAGCCCGCCTGCATTATCTGATCCGCTTCCCGCCTTATCAGATCCTTCACCCTTGGCGCTCTTGGCTCTTGGCTTCTTTGGCGAGCAATCCGCATCATCAGAATTCTTCTCAAAATAACATTGCAACTCAGATGTTTGGTCTCGAAGATACCTGCGGTTGCTTCTGCACTCTCTCCAAAACCTTATTGTTTCTTTGCAAAATTGTGTATCCTGATACTCGTCGGCATCACGACCATTTCACGCACAACAAAGATCCACCCGTCCCAAGCTATGCTGTGGCTAGGCTTAACCACGCGGACAGAGTTTCTTGGTGATGTACGGATGTGCCCTTGGCCCTGTGATGTAACGTTCATCCATGTACCAACACCTCAGATAGTGTGGTGATCGACGATTTTATCCTTAGCATTTTATCCAATGGCTCGCAGAAAAGCAAATGGTTCCGTCAAACATGGAGCTATTTGATTTTGCTTTCCAGTAAGAATTGACCTGTTACAAGACATCGTCTCATTTTGCTTCTTCAAAGTGGTGTCTTCAGACGATCACTCTTACACTTCCGAGATCGCCACCCGGGGGCGGTTTCCAACTCATAAGTAACCCCCTTGTCAGTAACATATTGACTATCTTTGCTAACATACTCACGCCGAATAGGTTCCCTCCCGCAATGCGTGCTTCGATTGCAGTATCTTGTGTTGCGCTCCTTGGGTTACCAGTCGTCAGCGCATTGAGCCCAAATGAATACTGCGTGGATGGCATATACACTGCTCTCACCAGCGTCATCTTTAATGGGTCAACCGCCGCAGCCTACGTGCAAGCATCATGTCTGAATCCCTTGAAGGTAGAGTCAATCTACGCCTCAGCGAACAGATACTGTACCGACCACGAACTCAGTGCTGGTATTGCATGGCTGAGCGAGACATGTCTGACGTATGGTCTCGAGTTACTCCCGTACACCAATTTCAAGGAGAACTTTACCCAAGATTATCTCGACAGTCTGCGTACCATTGAATATGGAGAGACAATCACAGAGACCGTTTCAACAGTCGTTATCATCAGTGAATCATACTATGATCTTGGGTATCGCACAATCGTTTGTGGCTGCCCTCTCTGTTCACACAACTTCAACGCTGATTTGGCCAGGAAAATTATGATTTTCAGGAATGGTCCAACTATACATATGGGTATATCTTGCACCATGTCACCTAAAATCTTCTGAAGTAATGCTTGCGCAGATATGCGATGTATGGATTCTGGGGCGGCATCATTCTGATTGGTATCATCACCAATGCCTACAATTCTCTTTGGCATTCGCGTTCAGCCCGCGAGTCAAGAGATCCTGAAGACTCCTCCAGCTCGGCGGGACGAGAACCTTCGACAGGAAGGATAGCGCACTGGGTACAATCTAGCCTGAGCATCCCAACTCTGTTTGGGACTCATCGGCGCAGATTGTGGTTTTCATTTGCTGTACCAACAAGACTTGAAGCTCTCATCATCGTATCATTCTGGGCTCTTAGCATCATCCTTTGTTCGG
Source organism: Venturia effusa (assembly GCA_007735645.1). Lineage (NCBI taxonomy): Eukaryota > Fungi > Ascomycota > Dothideomycetes > Venturiales > Venturiaceae > Venturia > Venturia effusa. Next base: position 1,139,509 of record CP042202.1, on the reverse strand, counting down.
TGAATATTCGAGCTTTTGAGGGGAATCTTTAGTGAGTCATTTCCGGCGCTCAGTACTCCCATGACTGACTTTTCAAAAGCTACCCATTGGTTTCCTCACAAGTCTGGCGTTATGTTGGTAACAGGACTGCGATCATCTGCTATTCCAACCTTCCAGTCATTTGGATGTTCTCTGGACGTAACAACATCTTTCTATGGGCCACCGGCTGGACTTACGCCACTTTCAACGTGTTTCATCGACATGTTGCTCGGGTTGCCACTATTCAGGCCATTGTTCATGCCATCTCTTTCTCATATCTGTACAGAAAGGGTATATGATACACCTTCCTTGATCATTCTGAAGGTGCATGCATGACTGATCTATTTTCGTCAGACAGCCTTTGGGCCGCTTCGTTGAAGTTGACGTGGTTTTACATGGGCATTGCAGTCTGTTCAAGTGCTATAAAATCTTTATGCTCTGCTAATGAAGAACAGGCCGTTGTAACATTAAGCTCCCTACTTCTGTTCTCGTCTGTTTGGCTACGAAGAAAATCCTACGAGATTTTCCTGCTACTCCACATCGCTCTATCAGTCCTGCTGATCGTGAGCTTGTTCCAGTGCGTTTAAACTCCCCCCGAAACGATAGAACACTTACCTTGGTCCTTAGGCACAGCTCTGTCTGGAAAGGGCTATACGACCCTTACCTCTGGCCTCTTGTCGCAATTTGGTCCTTCGATCGCTTTCTGCGTCTCGTTCGTCTTGTTTATTGCAATGTTCGAATAAGGTTTAGTAAAGACATGCTTCATTTATCCTCCTCCGTCATAACGTACGATCAAGACTCGGATGTCATCAGAGCCGCCGTCGTCCCCGCGCACACCATGCTCACGCCAAAACCAGGACAGTTCTACTACCTGTATCAACCCCTCGGCTGGAAAGGATGGGAGAACCACCCATTCAGTCTTGGGAGCTTCACGAGACCTGGACAAAGTAGTCCTCCACCGTCGGTATCGTCCAGGGAGGAAGAGTGGAACAAAGAGGCTCTGGTCTCTGGACAAACAAGCAATCGAATTTTGGCTACAAATTCTTCTGCAGACGGTGATGTCGTCGGCGTTCCTCAGCAGCTAACCTTCTTTATTCGGCCCTTCGACGGCTGGACCAGAAGGCTCGCAAACCGTTGTCTGGACAATCCCAGCAAGACCGCAAGTTCCAGACTTCTCATCGAAGGTCCGTATGGTCACAGCTCACAACTTCATAATTATGAGTCTATTCTGCTGATCGCGGGTGGGACCGGCATCTCTGCTAATCTTCCCTACATGGAAGAACACATCTATCGCCAAGCCAAAGGAATGCCACTCCGCACCCGCCAAATGGAACTTCTGTTGGCAGGTCGAAAGCCTGGCTTCATACATGATCTTTGCGCCAAGGAACTGCGACCGATGCTAGGAAAAAAAGACATCAAGACGTCTTTCTTCAGCACGGCTGTTGTACAAGACTACGCTCACAAAGAAAACGATAATCAGATTGATGATCAGGGTGCAGGAGCGGAAAGGGTTGACATCATTAACGGTCGTCCTGATATCACGAACGCGATTCGGGAAGCTGCGAGGGTACATATGGAGGGTGGGAGTGAAAGCGGAAGATTGGCGATTTTGGTGTGTGGACCTGCTGGTATGGCTGATGAAGCGAGAAGCGCTGTGGCCAAAGTTCTGAAGGAAGGATGTAAAGGGATTGAGTATATCGAGGAGACGTTTGGATGGTGATGGTTGTACCTTGAGTCTGTAGCGAGGGGCCGCCTAGTCCCAGCTTCTGTATAATCGCTCAAGATTCTTGGATGTTGCTCATTGGTCAATAGAATCTAGATGCAGCCTCGCCTTGGTATCTGATTGGACGGGGAATTGAGGATCGAAACACCTGTTGCATGCTTATAATGCCGCCTTGGTGAGCCAATATCATGCTGAATTCGGTCGCCCAATAACGAGTTGATTCGAGGCTGCTCAAGTAGTCGCGCCGATTGTTGCTGACGCCATAGTGACTTGCTATGTATTGAAAAGGAGTGTTGGTTTGGCCGAAGAGTGGCAGTGCCTCTAATCTGTCGGCAGCATAATGAATAGGGTCTAGTAGGTCGACATGGGGAAGGGATTCCGATATCTTGCATTTTGCGATGTTGTAGCAGTGATATTGGGTTGGAGATGGTTCTTTTTGAATTTGAAGACAGCCTTGATCTCGAGTCTTCTAGAATCCAATTGGATGCAGTCCTACGAGCCCGATTGGGATAAACCTCACGTGACTCTCAGCTTCATCGTCGTGTATCTGCTGGTAGATCGGCTCTCAATTATGCAAGACGGGGGAAGATTATGGTAGTGGGCAAGCAACTATCCTCCTCATCTCCGCAGAATGTCCTATAAATAATCTCTACTTCTCTTGTCGGGCGTCTGTTGCTAAGCGCGGTGGCGCCGCCACAATCGCTGACATCCCACTCAAGTCTCACCAACTCCTTTTTTCCACCACCATCTTGAGATGCATATCTGAACGCCTTGCCCCTGTTTCGTTCGGCTGTAGATCTATCAAGATCTTGTCGAATCACGATGCCCAGGCTTGCATTGTTTCAGCTGTTCAAGGCGGCCTCAATCCTGAATATGGCCGGGTCGATTCTCTTTCGACGGATCTTACCCATTTGGGCGCCTGAGCGCCTGTAAATACCTGATTTCAGCTGCTCCTGATTGATACATTGATTGGTTGATTGATTCGGGCTGCGCGTCGTGCGATAAGTATCATAAAGTCGCGTTTCCTAAATCTCTACTCTGCTCGCGACCATCTTGGAGTTTCCTACTTTTTGTACTCGAGACTTGTTCTCTCAAAGTATCTTCACAATGACTGCCATCAGTACATCCTCTTTTATTGCTCAGTATGAGATGCGCGAGTACGATCCAAAGACTGGTAGGAACGACCAAAACAAGAGCACAACTGTTCTGACTCGGGAGTTGGATGACGAGAAGCACCATGATGCCACTGGATTGATACACTGGAAGACCGGAGTGCTAGCTAGATTCCCGTGGCTTGGTTTCGCGGCTATTCTCACGATCTTGGTCAGCATCGCCATGTCCGTTGTGATCATGAAGACTTCAGATGGAAAGACCCAGGATCAGTGGCCAGGTACGCCGAATGAAAGTTATTCTAGCAAAGCGTATGCTCATTGTTGTTCTTATCACAGCTTATCCTCAGTCCGAGTGGATCAAAGACGAATGGAGAACGAAAGCTCAGTTGAAACCTACCGTCGGGCTTGCTATCGCGAACTCGATCTCGAATCTAGCTCTGACTATCGCGATCGGCCAAGGGGTTCAAGTTGCCAGCTTTTTGTTCTTTTAGCAGTTACTGACCTACGTCTCAGGTCACGATTGCGTGGTGGCGGAAAGCACTCAATGGAGCCACAGTGTCCGAGCTTCATAATTCTTGGAGCTTCAGCACTTCGACACTCGAATTAATGACTGCTGGCAGGGCCTTCAATCTGATAGCACTTGCCGCTCTGACCGCCAAAATCGCTATGGTCGATAACACGTTACTTCAACAAGCTGCTGGAGCTGAGCCAGACATTGGGATGATACCAAGTGCGCCGGTACGCGTCCCAATAGTGGATACAATTCCAAACGACTATGGAGGTCGATTCTCCTCAGATGGAGTAGTAGGTACCACGTCGCAGAATATCAGCCAGGCTCTTTATGGTTACACATCTTTTGGTGATTTCATCACACCTGACCTTCTTGCTGGCACCATTGAGAATCAGTGCAAAGGTCATTGTTATCTCATGGCACCAGGCTTTGGCTTCAATATTTCTTGCAGGCCAATCGAGTATGATACCAAGAACTACTCTGTCACTCCACAGATGGCCATGAACACGACAAGTGCTTGGACGAATAACACTTCCATGAACCCTGACGAGGCCTTGTACGAATTGCTGCGTGTGTCGGTGTTTGCCGATATCGTTGGTCAGGACAACAGGACTGCTAAATACAGCTCTATTCTGCTGACAGCCGCGTGGGCCGATCTCAAGCCTGCTACCGGGCCAGCGGACAATGATGAAGCAGAGACATGCCATGGTCGTTTGTTGTCACAAACTTGCGAACTTAGACCCGCAAAGGTTATGTATCCACTCCAGATTGACAATTCGGCTGCAAGCGCGGATCCTATGGCCAAACTATCCGGCTACACGATAACTGTTCCGTGGTGGCCCATTGATGGTTCCTGGGACAATACCCGCCCGATACCGGAAGACAGTGCCTCTCCCCAAACTACAGATTACTATGGCAAGCTCGTCAACGGCCAGGTTAAGGGTGTCCAAGTGACTGAAACACTCGAGTACGATTCAGCGTTTGACAACAACCTCCAGGCCTTCGCATCCATGATGAATTCGATGTTTGCAGGGACCACGTTGCTTCAATATCTTAACGGCACTGGATATATTCCTTCAGATGTTGGTGCCAGCGCGCCTATGATCGGAACTTGGTGGACGCAGTTGACGTCCGCCTACTGGGAACATCCTTTGTCCTGTGTGATGAGACTAATAAACCCTTCAACGTATATCATGTCGCAGGTCAATTCGATTGCGCTGCGAGTGAGCATTGAGTTGGCAATTCAGGCGCTCGTAGATCTTGGTAAGGAAAAGCGGCAGCTACTTTACAAAGCAAAGACAAGCTCTGTCTCGTTCATGAAGGATCTCGAGGCCTACACGCTATACCTCACCACCTTCTATGTTTCCCATTGGGCATTTTTATGGGCCGCGATAGCCTCACTCTTGACATGTGTTTGTCTTCTCTTGCCCTCGTACTGGGGTTTCTGGCAGCTCGGCAGAAAGGTCACTTTAAGTCAGTCACTGACTTCGTAGTCGAATCACACTCACTGATATATTTTAGGTCCGATGGAAATTGCATCCCCTTTCCAGGCTCCCGTCTTGAGCAATGATGCTGTTGCAAGCGGTGGCGATGTGGCTGTACTTTTGGAAGAGACTGGAAAACGTGAGGTAAGATATGGCGAAATTGAAGTTCATGGCGCAGGACGATTGGGCGGGTTGTCTTCGGGCTACTCAAACTCGATACTCAAACTCGGATGTCCCGGTGCGCACGTACCTTATACTTAAATATTATAACTTTACTACCTATTTTATATAGCGCCTTTACTATATTTAAATATAAGGTATAAAAATCTAGGGAAGATAGTATAGCTAGTAGTTAAGTAAATAAAGGAAAATCCGTATATTTACTATAAACTCTAAACCCTAAACTACTATATATTACTACTACGTTAATTCTCTACCGTAGGCTCCTCTACTATAGGCCCCCGTACCTTCTTACGAGTTACTCTAGCTAATTTATCGTAGTAATAACTCTTTCGAGGGCGATAAGGCCGTATAATTAAGCCCTTAGCGGCTTTATATACTCTTACGTCTTTAATACTAGTTTTTTTACTAGTTTTTTTACTAGTTTTTTTACTAGTTTACGCTTCTATAGCTTCTCGGGCTTCCTTATTACGCTTACGTATAATAGTAGCCTTTTAAGTATAACTTAAAGTAACCTCTAACCCTCCTACGCTATCGCTATTACCGGTTTAAGCCTCTATAGTTTTAATAGCTTTAAAAGCCTTACGATCCTTACGTCGCTATATAGCTACCCTTATATCTATCTCTCTCTCTATAATCTTAGTAGAAGTTATTATACGTACCCTAGTATAGCCGTAAGCGTCTCTCTATAGTAATAATACCCTCTAGACCTTCTTTAGGACCTTAAACCTAGTATTACTAGGTAGGGTATCTACCTAAACGGCTTATATTATCTCGTTATAATACTACGTAAAGATTTCGGCTATTCGTTCCTATTCTAGTAGTTTAAGGCCCTTAAAATAGGTAATAAGAGCTTAGATCTTAGAGAAGAAGTAACTTAAGCCTATATTACGAGGAGGAATTACTAGTATCGGCTTAAGAGACTTTAATTACTATAAAGATATCTATTTTAAAGCCCTCTCTAACTTATAGATACTAAAAAGAAACTACTGAGAATATATAAAGGATTTTAGTATTATACGATTAGCTATAATATATTACTATAACTAGTAGTAGTAGGGTAACCCCTATCTAGCTATATCCTTATAGTTATAGTTACCTCTAATAACTATAGTATCCTTAATAGTAGCTTTATCGCCCTTAAGCCGTATAGCTTCCTAGCCTTAAGCCTTATAATATATATTAAGTAACCCTATTATAGTACGATAAGTAAACTAGCTAGATACCTAGGTAAAGATTAGGGTCCCTAAGGGGTCGGGGGATCCCCCGACCCCTCGGGGGCAGAGGGGGTTAGGGGGGGTATTCGGGTTAGGTATTATAGTAGGGATATATATTTAGGAGCTATAGAATAGTTACGGGATTCGAAGGGTCCCCTATTACTCCCAGGAACTATGGTACGAACATAATAACAACTACTACTAGAATAAATAGTATTTGAAATTGAACTATCCTTTCCCTTTAGTACTTACTTATTATTGAACCTCGAATATTGAATATTAACTACTAAACCCCGAATACTATCTATATACCGACTAAATACTATCTATATCGGCTAACTACTATCTATAGGTCGTGCCGCCGCTAAGTCCTACTATCTATATACTAACCGAATACTATCTATATATCGACTAAATACTACCCGTAGGTAGTATCGCTACGAGTCCTAGAGGCTAGCTATAAATTAAGTAAAGAAGGTTAATATTAATCCGGATTTATATTACTATACTTAACCTACTTAAATTTTGGAGGTCGTACCAGGGAACTATCTTTTATATATAAAAGAAGAAGTCCTAATATAACTTATAGTAGCTACGACGCACCTAGCTACTTAAAAGGACGCAAGTATCCTCGACTTTTAAAACCGTATTTATATCGTATCGTATCGTATTATAGCGTATACCTATATATCTCTCGAGATACTACCTACGGGAAGCCTTAGGGGGAACTCCGAAAACGAATAGCCTCGCGGTAGGCCGTACGAATATTAAACGAATATACGTACGCTATACGAACTATTATAGTACTCGACCGCGTCGACGCTAGCCTAGGCTAGATTCGATACCGATCGTATCTAGGCCCGGCCTAGCTATAGCTAGAGCCTCGCGACCTAGGGCTTAGTAGCGCTAGAACTAAGAAATAAGAAAGAGTTATAGATAACGCTAGTCTAGACTAGTACCTAAACCGTTACCGCTACTCTATTAGAGATATCTAGCTAGATAGGACTCGACTATATTTTAGGAGAGCTAGGCTCCCTCCCGTATATTTATATAGATTAAGACCTACCTACTACGGATAGTACTCGAAATCGCCCTCGTTATTTATACGCTTTCTAGTATTCTACGAAAATTTCTCTATACGTAATTTATTATTATATCTTCTTAGGGCTCGTAGACGGCGTTCCGGGAAGAGTTTATAGGTAGAAACTCTAAAGCTAAGGACCCGCTTATATAGGAAGCCTAGAGAGTAGACTTTAATAGCTACCGTAACCCGAAGAATAACGATAAGGAGACTATAACTCCTAGAACCTCGGAGAGCAACTCGACTATATCTAGACCTATTCCAGCTCCTACTTCTATAACTTCGGACGTAGGCCTCGTTATAAGGAATAAGATAGCCGCTCTTATATAGGTACTTAGTATAGGCCTCGCCTAGAATTTATCTAGGGGTACTCGCTATAATATCTTAGAACTTAAGAACTATATTCTATTAGCTAAGGATAAATTTCGGGGTAAGAATATTACTAACTTCCTTATTCGCCTTAAGGATACCTTTAATATATATAATGTCTAAGATAGTACGTTTAGAATTTAAGCCCTACTAAGGAATATAGCCTTAGAACTCTTAGTCGACGTTAAGTTATTATTAGGATATAAGACTAGAGACTATATACTTCTACGCCGTTCCTTACGAAAGGAATATAAGGGACTTAACGACCGTTAGCGTAAGAAGATAGTAGTATACCTAAACGAGCTTACTACTTAGAGTACCTTAGGGAAGTTAGATACTAGAGGCTTTATTAAAGAGTTTAAGATATTCTAGCCCCTAGTCTATAGAGCCGATAAGCTTACTACCTTAGCGGGGAGCCGTATCTTCCTAGAGGGCCTACCTAAGGATATTAGGTACTAGCTTAATCTCCTACTTAATATTAACCTAAGAGTGCGCTTAACCTACTCTAATATTAGGCGTATTATTACTAAGGTAGAGAGGATAGTTATAGGGAATAAGAATATAGAGTATTTCTCCCTTAATAGTAGGAGAGGTATTGGTCTTAATAAGGTAGTTAAGCGGATAGTCTCTAAGAGGAATAACGAGAAGGCGGAGGAGAAGCCTAGTATAGGGAAGCTAAAGCTCCGCTCCGATATTCTCGAAGCCCTAGAATAGCTTAAGATCTTAGGTACTCTAAAAGGAATCGCTAGCTACTCTATTTAGTATAGCGAAGACCCTATTATAGTTATAGCTAGGAAGAATATATACTAATTCGCGCTCGCTAGTATCTAGATAGCTAATAATATAAAGAATAATACTCTAGGTATAGTCTAGGTCGCTAACCTACCTTCCGTACCCCCGTAAGCCCCCTTCCGTTAGAATTAGGTAGGCTAGGTAAACTTATAGCCTTAGTATACTAGGCCTAGTTTTATACCTAGTTAGCCTCGCGGACCTACTCCCTATACCTATAGTATATAGGCGGCCGCCAACTAGTCTAGCCCTCTATATATATATAACTAGACCTAGTCTAGATACGCCTAGGGAGGCTAGGCTTAGGAGAGATTGTATAGGAGCTATAGAGAGCTAGGCTACTACGAAAGGAACTACCTAGACTACGTTACGCTCGTCGTTTAGGGTATCTACTTCTAGAATATAGACGCCTCCCCTCGCTAGTAGTATTAGGGTACTTAGGATAACCTAGGTATAAAAATCGGCCGGATTATTAATTTTCTAGACGCCTCCAATTATACGCCCTAGATTATTACGTAATATAAGAGGAGGACGGAGCGCCTATATACCTAGGCCTAGCCTAGGAACGTCGCCGTATACGGTTCTAGTATTAACTCCTTCGGCTTAGGCCCGGCCCTCGGTAGAATCTTAGACTTAGACTACGAGTTAGATCTCGACTCGTAAACGGATAGCTCCGCGTATAGAGATAAGGGTACGGCCGTAAGTAATATTAGCCTCGCGGGAATTAGGAGCTACGTCCTATTAATATATATCGCCGCCGCTACTCGAGGTATACCTAGAAAAGCGGATAAAGAAAAGGGGAAAGAGGCGGCTTCTAGCGGGCCTTTATCCTTACGCGTATAGAAAGGAGTAGGGAAGAGGGTCCTAGCCGTAAAGTATATAGTATACGGTAGACTACGCGACGCCGTAGAGGATTACCTTACTAGATAAGAGGGATAAGCTAATAGCGATAGTACTATAGATATAGAACTAGAGGATAACGTAGATAAAATAGATAACTCGTAGGGTATATTATACGGTTAGTCGCAATAGTAGATACGAATAGTACCGACTAAGAAGCCTAAGGCCCTAACCTTATAGTAGTATATTACGAAGACGGATAAGTTAAAGGATAGGGTACGGCTCGCTAGCGACTTACTTAGGTAGATAGTCTAGATTAGTATATAAGATTATATTATGTACCTACTAGCCTTTAGGGATATATTATATAAGTCCCTACCTAAAGACTTAGTAGAGAATATCCGACCTAAGATAGAAGAGATAGAGCGCCGTAAGTAGGAGAGAGCTATATAGAGGAAGCGAAAGGCTACTAAGCGAGCTACTACTCCTAGGGGTATAAATACTATTAGTAGCGGCCCTAGGGTAGCGGTCGTAGGCGTAGGTATTAACCTAGTTAGTAAGATAAATAAGATTACTACCGATATAGTCCTCGGTATTAATAAAGAAAATAGTAGATCTAGGGTCTCTACGAAGAGCCTAATAGTCTCTATAAGGATCGGAGACGTAGAGGCGAAAAGTCTCTATAATACTAGGGTAGAGGTAAATATAATATCCGAGAACCTAGCTCGGAAATATAGCCTAGCTATTAATAGCCTAAGTAATAAGGTCTAGAAGCTAATTATAAATAAGTTAAAGGTTATAGATAGAAGGAAGATTCCGCTTACTAGGTAGACTAGTTATATAGTACGTATAGCTAGGGCAAGCTTCGATTACTATAATATTATCTTTATAGTCTTAAAAGATAGCGCCTAGGCGCTTATCCTAGGCTAGCTATTCTCGATACGTAGTTAACTAGTTATCTTAGCTAGTACCGATAGTACCGTAGACTATAAGATATATTCTAGCGATAGGGTTTCGACCGTTAGATAGTAGGCCGTAACTATAGAATACCTATATACTAGAAGCCTATAGAATATAATTAAGGAGGCTATCTCCTCCGACGAGAGTAAGGACCCAACCGACTTAGATAACTCGGAAAATAGAGAGGCGGACTTCTAGGAACTAGCTAGGAGTCCGCCTATAATTAGGCCTATAAAGACTTACTAGTATTAAATATAGGCCTACTAGGGTAAGAGACGGCCCCTACCGTTAAGTACTTTTAGTATATAGATATAGAGCGGAGCTTACCCGACGAAGCTTCTAGGGAGGTTTATACGACGACTAAGCTCGACCTTCTAACGATAAGGAATAAGATAGCTAGATAGTAGGCGCGAGAGAAGTACCTCTAGAGTATACGGGATAGGTATAAAAACTTTATATTTAGCTATATAATCGGTCGAAGCCCTAGATCGGGAGTATCTAAGCGGTATATCCCGTAGGTCCGGAACGTATCTAGGCCCGACCTAGATACGCTAGCCTCTAGGTTTATATCTGAGAGAGGTCCTTAGTCGAACGCGCCTAGTCTAGCGGGTATATATAAGAAGAAGGTAGATAAGATATTACCTAAAAATATTCCTCTTCGAGATAGGTCGACCCTAGGAGGCCGAATTAATTAGAGGGAATATATTATAAAGGAGTAGATTAGCCTAGAGCCTAACTTCTATTTTAATAAGTTTTTTAAAAAGAGGTACGCCCTATTCCCGAGAGGATAGAGGCTTACTAACTTACGGTTCTCCGAGATACGTATTAACCCTAACCTAAATACTAATAAAAGGTCTACTATAAAGGAGATACTATACCGAAGAGAGGGGGCCCTAGTATAGGACTTCTCTAAATATAGGAAGATACGTCTAGAAGTTACCCCTCCTTAGGTAATCCGAGTTATAGACTATAACCTATAGTAGGCTAAGTCTTTCTATATTCCGAAGGCTTTAGGGAATAAGATTAAGTAGATATTCTAGGAGAGGATATCTACTAGTAGACTAGAGCCTAGTTACGTACTATACCGTAACCTCTAGTTCCTAGTTTAGAAGAAAAATAGGAAGTATAGGCTTATTAATAGCGCTACTAATATTAATGCCGTAATAATTAGAGACGCTAATATTTCTCCGATAGTAGATAAGTTCTTAGACTCCTTCGCGGGATATATATATATTTCCCTCGCTAATTTCTACTCTAGATATAACTAACTAGAGCTTATATAAGAGAGTAGGGACCTAATATCCTTTTAGTCTCCTTTTAGCCTCCTAAGGATAACTACGCTACTCTAGGGGGCTACGAACTTAGTAGCCTAGTTCTATCGAGTTATAAAGAAGATTATATTCTACTAAGCCGATTCTAGTAACGTATACGTGGACGATACCCTCTGTAGTAGCCCTAGGATAACGTACGATAGAGCTATATCGGTACTAAGTAGAGTACGTCGCGCTATCCTCGAGTATCTAGTAAAATTAGACGCCCTACTTATAGATATTAAGCGTACTAGAGCGACTATCTCGGGCGAAAAGTTTAACGTATATATAGAAGGAGTTAATATAGTAGGATACTACTATAATAGAGACGGCCGGTATCCGGTAGTAGATAAGGTAGCTACTATTATTAACTAGAAGACCCTAAGGTTACTAAAATTAGCTAGGGCGTTTATTAGAGTCTACGTATACTACCGTATATAGATCGAGGACTTCGTAACTATCTTAAAGCCTATCTTTACGCTCTTTAAAAAGAATACCCCTTTTAAGTAGGGAACTAAATAGGAGGAGGCTATAACTATTCTTTAGAATACCCTTATAAGTACGCCCGCGCTAAAGCCTATCTATTATAATAAGGATACTAGCTCCCTTATACTATTAGTTAACGCCTCTAGCGAAGGATAGGGTGGCGTCCTATAGTAAATAGATAAAGATAAGAAGAGATATCCGTGCCGGTACGAAAGTAGTATATAGTCCCTCTCTAAGCGTAAGTATAACGCTGTGAAGTTAGAATACCGAGTACTACTATACTCCCTTAAGAAGCTAAGGCTATATCTTTAGGGAGCTAGATTTATTATCGAAATAGATACGCGGACTCTAATCTACTAGCTTAATAGGGTATCCTCGGACGTAGCTAGATTACTAGTTATACGATAGTTAGTATAGATCTAGATATAGAACTTTAAAATCAGGTATATAGAAGGAAAGAAGAACCTTATAGCCGATAGCCTATCCTACTAGTATAGCGACGTACCTAAGAAGGACGTCCCTAAGGAGCTAGAGTTTAATATAGAGGACTTTATAGACCGTTAATTAGGCGCCCTCTATTGTAGCAGCCTACGCGTATATCTATATAGACTAGATCCGTACTTTGGAATAATGCCCTTATCTAGGCCCGGCCTAGATATATCGGGAGACTTAGACGACTCCTAAGCTTCCGGTACTATATAGGAAGAGCCTAACTAAGAGCGAGATAGCGAAGTATAGGATAGGCTACGAGGTAATTACTCTAGGGAATATAACTAGATAGCGGAGTACCTCGTAACTTTACGTAATCCTAAAGAACTAAAAGAAAAGGAACTAACTACGCTAAAGAGAGCCGCCCTAGGATACTTTATATTGCGTAAATAACTATTTAAGAGAGGTAGGCGAGGCTAGCCTTATAGGCGTATAGTAGATAATACTGTAGAAAGATAGGCTATTATTAAGTCGCTTTATAACTCCTATAGTTATAAGGGTAGGGAGTCTACCGTAGCCCTAGTTAGGTAGCGGTACTACTAGAATAGCTACTTTAAGGACGTTAGCCAATAGATTAAGGAGTACCTACAATACTAAATAAGTAATAGAAACTATATAGTAGAGGGCCTAAACTCTATAGTTATCTATAATAAAGTTCTAGGAGCAAGGTGGTCTCTTAATTATACCTTACTCCCGGCTAGGGACGGCTTTAAATAGATTGTCTAGGTAAGAGAAGAGCTAAGTAGCTAGTCGGAAGTACGTACCTTTAGGACCTACCTAGTATCCTAGTAAATTACCGACTTTATTTTTAAGGAACTAATCTATTGCTAGGGAGTTATAAGTAAGATAGGGTTTAATAGGGGATCTAAAAATAAGAAGTTTACGGATACTCTCTTAATACTATATAATATACGTAAGGTTACTATCTCGCCGTATAACTCTTAAGGCTAGAGTAGTATTAAGAGGTAGTACTAGTTACTCCTTAATATACTAAAGAGAGCTACGTATAGTAATAGAAAATCTTAGAAGCCCCTACTACCTACTATACTCTAGGTAGATAGGACTATAGTAAATAGGACGACAGAGATAACTCCCGCTAGGATAATACTTAGAGAGAAATATATCCTACCTATTAAATTAAGGATACTATCCTAGTAAAGTTTACTATAGTCCTCTATCTAAACTACGAGTTAACTTCTATACTTACGAGCTAAGCAACTAGACTAAAGAGATAGGGATCTATAGGAGGTAGTAGCTAAATAGTAGCGTATACGTAAGGAAGCTAATAAGTACTAGGAGTCGTAAAGGTAAGTCTATATACGAAGGGAAAACCTAGTCGCTAGTTAGCTCGTCCTACTATATAATACTAAGATTAATAAGGACTATAGTTTAAAGCTAGACTTTACCTAGCTTAGGCCCTACTATATCTCTACGGCCTATATAGATAAAGCTATAAAGAGACTAATTAGAAGCTATACCTTAGAAGAACTAGACGGTACTTCTATATATAGGTTAATTAGAGGTAATAGGATAAGAGTCTTCTATTAAAGAGCCGAGATTACGTTACCGGAGTTAGGGCCTAAGGCTCTAGACGATATCGATATACTAGAGCTCGACGTAGGCGATATCTCTATAGACGAGGAACTAAACGCGGAGGACGAGGAGCGAGACGATAAAGAACTAGATACTAAGGTCTATTAAAGGTAACCTATAGTCCAAATTCTACGACTAGCTAGCTTTAACCCTACGGACTACTAGATTTTCGAGGAGCTTAGAAGGAGCTCTAGGCTCTAGGCTTAAAGTTAACTTATAGCAAGGAGCCTAAATATACGACTTTATTTCTAATTCTATTTTTACGTTAGCCTTCGAGTTCCTAGAGCTCTCGGAATAGGTATTTCTAAGCGCTAGGCGATTCTAGGCCCGACCTAGATATAGAAAGGGATACTTAGGGTACTTTCGGGAAGAAAGATACGTTATAGGGCGACGTGTATAGGGCGGGGGAGAGAAGATTATAGATTGTCTATTCCGTAATTAGATTGTTTAAAGGCGACCCGGATAAAGCTAAATAATAGGGACGTAAAATACTCGCGTATTAAAAACGGGAGTAGCCTTATATACTCCCGAAGTTTCGCCGGAGGTTTCTTAATAAATAAGAGTATCGCCGCGCCCCTTAATTCTTTTATAACTTAAAAACTTCGATACTTTCGATAGCCTCGACTATATCTTAGCCTACTAGGATAGATATATATCGGATAATAACTTTAAGAAGTAATAGTTATAATAGACGGCGACGACGATTAGTCGCGCTAGGTTAAGGCGGTACGCGACGCTAGGAGGAATAAAGTTAATAAAGGCGGCTATACTAGGGTAGATAATATAGGCTCGCCTTAACCGATAGGAGTATTATTAGAACGTATATAACCCGGCGAGCCTAATAAGTACTAGAAACGGGAGTAAGAGAGAGAGCGGGTATCTTTACGACTAGCCTCGAGTAGTAACTAAATAGAATAAGGCTCCTCCTTACGACCCGTCTTAGGTAACTAGTCTTAGTTAGTATAGATACGAGGTTTTGGTAGTATAAATTTAATACTAGTAGGAGCGAATATATATAACCTACCTAGCCCTTAAGGTAATTTTACTCTATTAGAAGCTTTTATCTACCGCGCCACCTATAGCTAGCGTTAGAGGATTAAGGATATTACTACGGAGCTTAGGCTTTATCCCGTTTAGAATAGGCGTAAGGTTATTAGGGAGCTATTCGAGATTTAGAGGAGGAAGATAGAGAATACCGAGATAATAGCTACCTACCTCTTTATATATATAGAGTCCGACTCGGACTTATAGTAGGGCCTAAGTAGCCGTACTACCTTCGCGTAGGCCTATAAGAATAAGCTTAAGGAACTTACTAAAGCTACTAATAATACTAAGAAGATACTCGATAAGAAGAACTCTACTATTAATAGAATCTATATAGCTATCCTAACGCTACTCTAGAGGCGGCCCTTCTAGCCTAAAGCTATCTTAGACGGGCTAATAGATGATAGATTATCTCCGCTAGTATATATAAGTAGAGCGGACCCTATAGGCCCTTAGGATACTATAGTTAATAGACGCGATATACTATAGAACTTAGCGTAGTACCTTAATCTATATAGGCTATATTACTCTCTTAAGGATATACTCTACTTCCTAGGCTAATAGATCTTTATCTGAGTTAGTAACCTTAGAGGAGGCGTACGTAATACTCTAGCCCTATCTACTAAAGATATCTAAACCGTTATCGGTAGGATTAAGGTAAATAAGAACCTAGTTCCTATCGAATCTAGGCCCGACCTAGATATAGATCCCGTTACCTAGGCGGAATAGGAGAGCCTCGGAGAGAGATACTATACTATAGAGTATCCCTAATATATCCTCCTAGTTACGGAAGGATATATAGACGTATAGAACGTATAGAATAAAGCGTAGGCGGGATCGCCTCGGTCGGATTATAGGTCTCTTTACGACTACTCTAGCTAATAACTAGTAATTACTACGCCTATAGTTATTATTAAGACAACTCGTTAGGGAGTTATAGATATAATAAGCCTAGAGAGACTACGAGCTCGCCTAATAGATAGCCCTACTACTATTAGCTTACGTCGATCGGTAGCCTCGCCCGGCTCGGTTATATTATAGAGCTAGGCGTTAATTACCGATATACCTAAGTACTCGGAAGTATCTATTGGCGCTAAAGGTAGCCCTTCTACTACGGAGAATTAGGACGTCTAGGGACTAAGGAAAGCTAGAGCTACTAGTAAGGATTATATCTACGAGAAGGATAATAAGGGAAAGGTCTTTATAAAGCTAGCGGAGGAGAGAAAGATGCCTAAGACTATCTATCTACGATAGCTTAAGGCTAAAGCCCTAAACGCGAACGTAGTCTAGCTTAGTAATAATAATTAACTATTTAAGGTAAATATCTACTTAAAGTATACTAGGCTCGGCGTAGGGTAGACGGGGCTCTAAGTTACTTAGGGAACTACTACCGAGCTACTAGAGCGCCTTCGGGACTTCGTATTATATAACTCTCCCGCTACTTTCGTAGTAGGTAGGAATATCTATACCTAGTTTAAGAAGGGCGCGAGGCCTACTATAAAAACTAATAAGCTTAAGATCTATACCTTCGCCGGATCCCGTCTAGCTAAGCTAGCTAATCGCCTAAATACGCTAGCGTAGAATAACCTTCGGAAGGATATACTTAGAAATATAAAGATAGCCTAGTAGGAAAAGGATAGGTAAATTACCTCCGGGAAAGAGTTTTAGTACTAGGGAGTCCCTTATAAGGAGCTATAAGTTATACTCGAGGATCTTAATAAGACGAGCTAGGTTACGAAGATCTATAAGGGTAAGAGTCCTACTATTAAGGAACTCGTTTAGCTAGAGTCTACTATATACCTATAGTACTAGCGTAAGATTCGTAGACGTGATAATCTAGGCTAGAATCGGGCTTTATACTATAGTCTAGGCTAATAGGTTATGCGGTAATCTCTGGTATACTAGGCTGCTTATATTGCTACTCGGCCTAACGGTAGATTTTAGCTTATCTTCTACCTCTACTATACTAAGTATACTATTAAGGGCTAGAATATAGAGTTCGCCTATATTAATACTAACGTTCGTAAGGCTATTATAACTAGTAGGGGACTTAACGTAATCTAAGGTAGTCTTACTATCTTAGGTAAGAATAAGTAGGACTATACTATAATTATCCTAGGAATACATAAGCTAGATATATATAAGGACTAGATATAGCGTATAGAAGCTCGGGGCGCTCCTCTTAAGGATAGCTATATAGCTAGTATTACTCCTAAGCTATACTAGACTCTAGAGGACGCGAAGTATTTTAAGACTAACTAGACGAATACTATATATAACGACCTAACTATCCGTATTACTTATAGCCTTTAACCTTATAGGATATATAGGCCGGCTTATAGGGAGCGTATTACGTACCTACTATAGTTCTATAGTATTAAACTTAACTATAAAACTATAGAGATAGTAGAGGGCGGAATATAGGATTCGCTATCTACCGCCTATAGGGATATAGCTACTAGGCCCTCGACTCCTTTAGGCTACTCCGTTAACTATAGTCGAATCCCTTAGCTATAGCACGCCTCTATTCCGTACCGCCTTAAGGGGAACATTATAGCCGCTCTTATTGGGTAGATAAAGTAGAGTTCTATAGTTACTAACTAGGAAGCTATACGCTTCCTTAATAATAAGTAGTATAGAGACGGGGAGATTAAGCGCTAGGAGCGAGAAGTTATAGATACCTTTAGGGCGAAGTTTAAGAAAATAGTCGCGTTAGAGCGTGCGATCTATAGGAAGAACTCCTTCTTTAACTATTTATATATAAAGGATACCTATACGGGGGAGCGACCGGTAGAGACTTATATTAAGGAGGACACTAGAGAAGAAGAGGAGGAGACTATTACTCCCGCTATTAAGAACCTCGGGCAAGAATAGGAAGTATATTTAAGAGAGTAGGAGGAGTAGTCTACGAACCTAGGCCCGGCCTAGATATAGATTTTAGGCGCGCGCTTATATTTAAGTACCGCGCTAGCTTAAGGAGACTAACTTAGAGTTTAGGGATATAGTAATTTTAATTTTAAGAACTTTATTATGTCCTAGCGTTCTTGGTTTTATAGTTTACGGCTTACTATCTCCTCCCTAAGGGCCCGGCTCGTATATTTATAAATACGTTATAGGACGACGTATTGGTGGGCGGGGGAGAGAATATAGTAGGGATATATATTTAGGAGCTATAGAATAGTTACGGGATCCGAAGGGTCCTCTATTGCTCCTAGGAACTATGGTACGAATACAACAACAACTACTACCAGAATAAATAGTATTTGAAATTGAACTATCCTTTCCCTTCGGTACTTACTTATTATTAAACCTCGAATATTAAATATTAACTACTGAACCCCGAATACTATCTATATACCGACTAAATACTATCTATATCGGCTAACTACTATCTATAGGTCGTGCCGCCGCTAAGTCCTACTATCTATATACCAACTAAATACTATCTATATATCGACTAAATACTACCCGTAGGTAGTATCGCTACGAGTCCTAGAGGCTAGCTATAAGTTAAGCGAAGAAGGTTAATATTAATCCGGATTTATATTACTATACTTAACCTACTTAAAGTATAGAGGTCCCTAGGACCCTCTACCCCGACCCTCCCCCCGATAGAACCCGCCCCGATTAATAGGGTCGGGTTCTTAGCTAAAAAACGTAACTTTTTCGTACGGTTTTATTAATTACGGACGACCTATAGGTATTTTATATTATATAACCTTATAGACTTATAGAATAGGTATTTCTCTATAATTCTAGCTATTTAGATCTTAATAATACCTAGATTAAGTATTAAAATATATAACTTAAAAAACCCGACTTCCCTCCGATTAGCGGGTCGGGGGTAAAAGCTCCCCCTAACCCGAAAACCCGCCCCCCCCCTATTTCTACCCCCCCTACGGCGGGTCGGGGGGGTACCCCTAAAACCCGACCCGACCTAACCCCTTAGGGACCCTAGTAAAGATTAAGGTAACTCTATAGTCTAACCGCGTAACCCGAAGGTAGTTTAAGAACTATAGTAACTTAGTTTTTACGATATAGTAAAGCCTCGTATCTACTATATTAAGGAGCTTCTTAAATAAGATATTAAGTAAGTTAGATTTATTAGTAAAGTACTTAATCCGTATATTACTACTCTTACTAACTTAAGTTAAGTTTACCTTAAGGTTTAGTTAGGGTTCCTAAGGGGTTGGGTCGGGTCGGGTTTTGGGGGTACCCCCCCGACCTACCGCGGGGGGGGTAGAAATAGGGGGGGGGCGGGTTTTCGGGTTAGGGGGAGCTTTTACTCCCGACCCGCCAATCGGGGGGAAGTCGGGTTTTTTAAGTTATATATTTTAATACTTAACCTAGATATTATTAAGATCTAAATAGCTAGAATTATAGAGAAATACCTATTCTATAAGTCTATAACGTTATATAATATAAAATACCTATAGATCGTCCGTAATTAATAAAACTATACGAAAAAGTTACGTTTTTTAGCTAAGAACCCGCCCCGATTAATCGGGTCGGGTTCTAGCGGGTTTAGGGTCGGGGCGGGGGGTCCTAGGGACCCCTATACCCGACCCGAATACTCCCCCCGACCCCCTCTACCCCCGAGGGGTCGGGGGATCCCCCGACCCCTTAGGGACCCTAGGTTTAGTAGATACTTTACGTAGTAGGTAATAGTTTATCTCTCTAGATAAAGCTAGGTTTACTTAAAGTAACGGTAATAAATAGGTAATAGCTTCTCGAGTAATACGGTATAGTTAACTTTAAGTATAGCTTTATCTTTAGACTTTAGCTATAGCTAGATTAGGCTATAGATCTTATTACTATTACTATATATCTCTTTCTATTACTTAAGTATATAAGATTCCTCTCCCCGTATTAAAGTAGCTTTATTAACTATCTTTTTAAAGGCTTCCGTATAATACTACTAGTAATATTACTATACGTAATATAAGAATAGTAACTTAGGTATTACTACTATAAGACCTTTACTAAAGTTAGAGACTATAACTAAAGGTCCGTTATTATTAATTATACCTATTTTAGGCTTAATTAACGACTATATTTCTTTAACGATATCTCTCGAGGTAAGTATCTTCTTAATATACTAAAGAAAATATAACTATACTTCTTTACTCTCTAACTTTATCTAGGATTATAATACCGGAAAGCTCTCTCCCGTATAAGTAACTTCTATTACTAAACCTAGGATAAGGCCCTCTAAATCGGTATTAAAAGTACTATTAATATATATATATAAATCGGTAATAAAACGGATAGTAAACTCCTCTTAGCGTATAGTCTACTACGTAATCTACTCTATATTACGAGATATAGCCCTACTAGTTTCGGGACTAATCTCGTAAGAATAGCGGACGTAGTAACGGATCTCGTAAGTATTATCTTTTAAGGTATCTTTAAGTAACTTAAATAGAGATTCTATAAAGTTCTAAGGACGTCTAGCCTACGATAAGGCCGCCTTTTTACGAAGATTATAGTACTACTTTATATTACGTAACTCTAAACCGTAAAGCTATAATTGAGCGGTAACTTAGTAGTAATTTATATAAGTTTTAGTAAACTATCTAGCTATCTAAATAGCCTTAAAGCTATTCTTATCTCGTTACTAATATTCGAGATAGATAAACGGGTCCGGTACTATCTAATAGTAATATAAGTACTACTTTTTAAGGCGATATTAAGTAATCTAGAAGGTATAGTTACCCTTATCTTTACGCCTTTATTACTTCTATATTCGAGATATATTTATAAGCTACGGGTACCCTATTTTCCTAATAGTTATATACTCTTAAAATCTCTTAATTACCTAGCTATTACGCTTAATCCTCTCGCCTTTATAAGCTAGTAATTTACGGTAATCTTTAGTTTTATCGCCGTAATAAATATAGTAAAGTTAAAGCCGGCTACCGTCTACCGGCTTATTAATAATAACTATAGTAAATCTCTACAAAAATATATAGTTTTATAGTAAATCTATACTTTTCTTAAGAGATTATACCTCTAGTTAAGGCTTCTCGCTAATAAGTAGCGGAGGAAATAGATATATTATAGATATAGCTTCCTATCTCTTTTTAACTATTAGAATAAGGTAATCCGCTAGATCTAGGTAAGGTTTAAATTTAGGACGGAGGATAGCTTCTACGGCTTTAATAGCTTTATTTTAAGCCTTAAATATATTAGTTTAGCTATCGGTTTAGTCGTTAATTAAGGGCTATAATTAAGTAATATTTAAATAATATAAATCTTATAGCGGTTTAGGAGGGCCCGCCTTAGATACGGCTATAGCGGACCCTTCTATAATATTATATAGCTATACGATATCTAGTAATAAGGAATCCGTATCGAGATTAATAATACTAATATCTGGGGTAATTAGGTTAATTAGAGCCTCTACGGTACCCTAGCTACGGCCGTACTAGAGATTACGGTATAAATAATAGTTTAGTATTATAATTAAGGTAAGATTAAGTAATTAAAGCTTCGTATATAGGCCTAATTAGGAAGTAGTAATAGTAGTAAGTTAAGTTTATAGTTAATACTACGTATATAAACCGTTAGGAAGAATCTTTATTATACTAATAAACTAGGTATAGTATAGTAACTACGCTACGATAATCTCCTAACCCCGTATATACGGAATATCCGAGTTTAAGTATCGAGTTTAAGTAGCCTAAAGATAACCTAATGATTAGGTACCGTAGAACTATAGGTAGTAAAGGTACTACCAAAATAATTTACTTTTAGTTTATATTATAGTAGAAATCTTAGCCTTATTCTAATAGTAATTTACTCTATTCCTTTTACGATAAAGTACTATTTTAGGTATATACTATAGGCGGGTTATCTTCGGATAGTATAAACTCGCTATATAAACTCGGATCTCCTAGTACGTACGTACCTTATATTTAAATATTATAACCTTACTACCTATTTTATATAGCGCCTTTACTATATTTAAGTATAAGGTATAAGAAACTAGGGAAAGATTAGATAAGTAAAATTCGTATATTTATAAACTATAATCCTTAAACTACTATATATTACTACGTTAATCCTCTACCGTAGGCCCACGTACCTTCCTACGAGTTACTCTAGCTAATTTATCGTAGTAATAACTCTTATAAGGGCGATAAGGCCTTATAATTAAGCCCTTGGCGGCTTTATAGATTCTTACGCTTATATTCTTAACTCTTACGGCTTTATTACTATACGTAGTTTACGCTTCTATAGCCTCTCTTATATCCTTATTACGCTTACGTATAATAGTAGCCTTTTAAGTACGAGATAAAGTAACCTCTAGCCCTCCTACGCTATTGCTATCGCTATTACTATTACTATTACTAATTTAAGCCTTACGATCCTTACGTCGCTACGTAGCTACCCTTATATCTATCTCTCTCTCTATAACCTTAGTAGAAGTTATCGTACGTACCCTAGTACGGCCGTAAGCGTCTCTCTATAGTAATAGTACCCTCTAGGCCTTCTTTATAACCTTAAACCTAGTATTACTAGGTAGGGCCGTAGTAGTTACCTCTATCGCTTTATTTATCTCGTTATAGTACTAGGTAAATATCTCGGCTATTTACTTCTATTCTAGTAGTTTAAGGCTCTTAAAACGGGTAATAAGAGCTATAGTAGGTTTATAGTTAATACTACGTATATATGCCGTTGGGAAGAATCTTTATTACGCTAATAAAATAGGTATAGCATAGTAACTGCGCCACGATAATCTCCTAACCCCGTATACACGGAACATCCGAGTTTGCATGGCGAGTTTGCACTGTCCGAAGACAACCCGCACTATAGGCCGTCATGATCTGCAGCTGACCCTAAACTGAGAGAACCACGTGTGCTGCGGCCTCGACCCAGGACATTCTGACTTGATGCCTAGTCCACCTGCCTTGTCGACTAAGATAGAGGCCGCTCACCGGTTTTTGTCCATCCGCATGATCGTGTTTCTTCTTTGGGATTTCGTGGGATGCAAAGTGGGCTATGTCTAGGACCTGCAAGTTTTGATTGGGTGATGGCACAGCCCTCTCGCACATCGTTCCAGCCGCCGTATATGCATGGCTCAGAATCACTGGTGCGTTTTCAAAACATCCCAGCCTTAAAGCTGTGGGCATCTCCTATATTTCCTTCACTTCTTTAAGTCTCCTATTCTTGCTGCTTCGAATTTCCGTCCGACGATTTTGACTAATGTCGAGCACTATGCTACATAAAACATTTCACATCTCGCTCGTATCTCCGAACTCGATCTTGGGGACCAGAACAGGAGATGAAGGGAATCCATTGTCGTGTTTGAATTTCGAACCAGCGTGGGACTCGGATGAATTATATGATGCTTTGCGATCAACTTATTCTCAGATCAGGAATCATAAGGATCGGCTCTTGCGAGCAGTGGTTGACTTCTACGATGCGGAATTGGCAAAAGCTAGGAGCCTGGGGGTCGGATTGGACACGCCATCTTCAAGTCCTCCAGATACGACGAGAACTGTTGCATGTCCGCACAACAGAGAGAGAAGCTCGAGCTCTGAGGGACCGGAACTGCCGAGAAAGCAATCTGCCACTTTTTCTGGAGCAGAAACCAGTCTGCCCATCGCGCAGAAGCGCAAAAGAATAGGAATGGAAGACATGCAGGCTACTTTCAGTATCATGCCAGGAGGCGGGAAAACGAGGACGAAACGACCCATGACCGACGCAGAACGAGAGCAATACCGACTGACGAAGAAGGTTGGTGCTTGCGATCCGTGCAGGAAGCGTAAGAGAAAGGTTTGTTCCTGGCGATCTCAACGAGGACGCTGCTAATGCTTTATGAAAGTGTGTTTGTAAGCTTCAAAGCGAAGCACAAGCTCCCGCGATCAAGCGAGCTCGACTTGATGATGACATCCTCCCAAAAGAACATGATCCAGTAATTTCGAAGTCTTCAGCACCTACGATCGATGCTGAGAGAGATGCGTTGACCCAAGTTTTCCAGCTTCCTGCCTCAGACGTCACGAAGCTGCACACTGGTAGCGATCATATTATCGGTGAAGCACCGGAGGATCTGTCTGTCGCTCGATGCTCACCATCTCTCTCGTTGTCCCCTTTAATCAGAGCATTCGACGCCCAATTCGATCCGTGTGATTTCTCGCAGTGCCCGGAGCTAAGTCTGGGAGACTTGGCTATGCCAGGAACTCCAATCTTGAGCTTAGATTTACAAGCAGAACATATCCCGGTGGATTCAATACCGACAACAGATACCGCTGTGATGTCAGATGGTTTCGACATGCTACCGAACGACTACCTCGATTGCGAGGCCTTCGTCAATTTCCCTGTGCTGGAGACCGCCATGTCAACTTTCAAGACCAACCTGCCAGCACAAGATGGGCTCGCTTGGCATCCAGACGCCTGTTCATTGGGACAGCTTAATTCGACTCTGAACATCGTACACAAGCTCATCTCTCGAGCTACGAAAGCGTTAGCACCGATCACTCCATTCGTGACAGAAACTCAATGCCTTCTCGCCGAGCTACGTACCTTGGATCTGCAAGTCAATCTTCTACGAAAATCCCTTCCTTTCTGGTCTCAGTCATCGCAGTCCCAGTCCACTGTTAGCGATCTGGCCCAAAATATGCGGGAACCGCTCCTAGCATTCCTTAGGCGTATTGAGATGGTGGATCCGATGGGACTGAAATTGAGACCTACGTTTTTCAGGGACGAGTCGTTAGTCAAGGATGATGTGAGGAGGATGAGGGGCTTGATTGCGGGCTGGATATCATCCATTGGTTGTATCATGACTTTGATCTCGATGTAAGTATAACATGTGACGAGGCCATAAAGGGGTATTGCTAATCAGAATGTAGGGAAGCCTTGAGAGAGACGCAGATGCTTTTACATCCGACACAAACTCTAGGATTGGACTTTGCAGCAGTGTTGGAAGCTGGGAGTGGTGTTGGTCATTTTGGATGATTTGTCGATGATGAAGGTATTTGCAATCGTCGGAAAATTCAGATCTAAGTAGCCATCGACAAGATCGCAAACATCTTTGCCTCACGCGGTGCTTTCACAAGTAGTCAGTCTGTTATTTCTTGCCCACAACAAAAGTCAAGTAGATCCAGAAGAGCAGTTTTTGGACATCAAGGTTCATAAACCTAAAAATTGGTATCGACAAGATTTTGTACATGGAGAACGTATAGCAGATATTGCAAGGAAATTCGTACCCCGTCGTCTAGTGTAGCGTTCTTTACAAGTCTCAACCAGTCCGCGGTTCGTCCCTGATTATGCCGTCATTGATGACAGATCTCGACCCAGACGTTGCACTCAGCACAGGTGAGATTGGTGACACCGCGCGATTCTTTGGTGAGTCCTTCGGTGGTACCGTTGGCGGTCTCGGAGCTGGTGCCAACCGCGAATCGCACACATCCGATACCTCTTGCGGCTCAACCGCCGGCAACCGAGAATCTCGTTTCGTAGACAATTCTGTCCAACCAGCCTCGGGTTCCGAACTTCGTGATGGGGCGTCGGTCGGAAGCTCGAAGTGCGTCACTTCGCGAATGAACGGCGTCGGCGCTGGTTTGAACGGCTCTGGAAATCTGGCCATGGGCATGCTCTGCATCGCTACATCTTTTCCCCAATCATCAGACGACTTCGGTGTGGTGGCTGTGAGAGCTTGGTCACCTTTTCTGTCTCTTCGAACGCTGCTTGGCCAGCCTTCTTTTCTCCTTTTCCACCAGAAATAAGAGAGTATAGGCATTGAGAAGAAGGCGATGCCTGCGAGAACGCTGCCAGCGATGGCTGCTGCGCTTGCTGTTTTCGAAGTGCCGTTGGAGTGTGAGGAAGAGTTATAGTCATCTGAAACGATGTGTTAGCTTGGTCGTGCGCAACCAGGAGCGGCACACACTTGGAGACCCAACAGGCTGGAGGATGGTGGCATTTGCGACTGTGAATCCTGTACGAGCTCCGCAATACGAGTGAATCGAGTTTCCGCGGATGACACGCATGCCAATATACTGAGGATCACAGCAGAAGTATCCTGAGTAGTTTTAGACATGACGATATCAAAGTGGGAGTCTTCCTCACCTGCATTGTCGTAAAGAGTATATGAGCTGTTGGCGCATACTGGCGTGCCAATGAATGTGTTCAAGCACACGGTGAAGGAATCGCTGCTGTTGCAGCACACTCTATCGTAGTCATTCGTTTGACATGTACTTGCCGTCGGACAACACCACTTGTGTGTGTTATCAAAGGTCCGTCCGCACTCCGTTGAAGCTGTGCAATTGCCCTCCTCGCGAGACGCAAATCCATAAGGTTGAACCATTGGGTGCAGTGATGGATATTAGAAATCGGGCGTGTCAGGTCGCGGATTCGAGCGAAAAAGGGTCTCCAAAAACGAGGCGTCAGACGCCAGGAGGCTTGATAGGTTCAGTTTAAGATGAAGCCGTTTCCACAGGAGGAGGTCCCATGCACGGCCAACTTGCCGTTGTTACACCTTTCGCCTTGGGATACACACCCAGGACACAGATCGCCCGACAGAACCACTTCAATCCAGAAGAGAGAGCAATGATTGGCGAGTTGTCGACCTTATAACATGGAGATGGTTCAGTCTATGCCTTGTTCTGCCATTTCCCCAGGCTACTCGGCGTGGCCCCATAGCAGTGGAGGGTTCGTAGTGGGACGTTTGTATGATAAGAAAGGGCCTCGAAATCCTGCCTGGATCTTAAGTCACCAACAAGAGAGCAGATCATTCGATGCTGGGTGACGGTAATGTTTGTTGATGGCACGAGGTTGAGGTTGGAATTTCCCGTCCTCGGGAGGCCGCGAGATGCGACATCGGCACAAAAGCCGTACTCATATCATAGCTAATTTTCACCTTGGGAAACCCGGCGAACCCTTTCCCGCCTATATCATTCGATCGCCCTTTTCGGAACTTCCGAGATATGAGACCTCCATTGAATTCACGATGGATAATGGGGAAATCTTGGGATGAGTTCACCGCGGACCATTTTAGCGACTCTCCCTGCATTCAACGTTCCTTGTCGATATACCCTTTCCGCCTATGAGGCTCTCAAGCTTCGTTTCGATACTTAACGCGTTTACTCACCTCTGGACCAGACTTCAGCATACTTACAAAGGCTGGGATAGCGACTAAGCGTTCCCAGCATCTGATTTGGTGAATAGCGTAGAACCGTTGAATGTCCATACGAAATTGAAGGTGTGACTGATGAATTGTACTGGCGAGCAGAATGTGCGCAAATGCCAATCTTATGGACATCAGAATTCTGCCGCCTCTGCGTTGAAGGATTGGATCGGAACGTGCTTCAGCCTTGAGAATGCTGAAACATCACCTCTAAAGCGAAGCCCACTGACAACTGAACGACATCGGTAATTTACTGCAGCAGCCCTGCTTGAGGTACTTCAACTAAATCACATGACGTCACGAGACTCACTACCTGTTTGAACATGCCTAGAGGTCCTGCTTGCTCCTCCCCGGTGTGTTGTAAACGGAGATCAACAGTGGATACTCTTCGCGTATAATCGTAAAGCGAAAAGATAGCAATCTTGAAGGGAGGGATTCAAAACTCTGCCGCATTCGGGTATCCTCCATCCGCCGCGTGGACTCTTGAAGTCGATATTATGCCGCAAGGGCGACAGCTCGAGCCTCTCACTTTGATGGCTCTATTCAGAGAACGTGACAGTGGCTCCAATTCCGCAACTCGGGCACGTTGGTTGACTGCGTGGCTTAGGCCCAGAGTACGCCCACGTTCTTCCGCAACCGTGGCATTTGAACCCAACAACGACACATCCCGTAGCCTTGTGTAATCTTGCATAGCTTGGCAGCATAACCAGGGTCAGGTCTTTACCTAGCTCAGGCATCTTGGAGAGGAGCTTTTCAAAGTCTGGATCATTGGCCAAGATTTTATGGTTGTCGATGACGGCGGTAAGAACTGAAACCCTGACTTCAGCGTCAATAACCGGGGCGCCATAGAACTGGGTGACCGCGCCCACAAAATCCTTCGGCTTCCATTTGTCTTTCATTTCCATGGCAAGCAGAAATTTTGTAACAGCGAGAGACTTGAGTTGCGGCATGATGTAATATTCGGCCACTTCGTGTATCCTGGCATTTGCAAGAAGGAGACCCTCGGAGTAGCTTTTTTCATCGTAGTCGAAGCAGTACATGAAATTGATCATTAAGCCTATGATAGCGGAGTCACCGATGGCGATGTCGATGCGTCCTTCTCTTCCTTCCTACGTACCCAGTCAGCTTGCCTTTCCCTTCACAAATATTGAGCGCACTAGTCTTACCTTGAAGCTATCAGGTTTGAGGGCTTTACGGAAGAATTCCGACTGGCCTGCGAGGATGACTTTGTGGGCACTGAAAGTGGTTCCATCTGTGCAGCACAGAATCAAGTCTGCATGTTCCTTCGTATCGAGACTGCTATTTGACGTCAGTGGCCTGCTCAGAGATGTGGAAAGGACATGAGCAACTTACTGACGCAGCCCAACTTGAAGGGCAGCGATGATAGCGTCGTTCGTCGACATAATCGTGGTGATTTGTGTTGTGAGGATGGCGTCTCCGTGCGCGAAAAATATAGAAGCCACGCCGAGACCATTGACGCGATGTTTGTGATCAGATCACATGGGCCGCAACACAATGAGAAAATATCTGGTTAACTAGACCTTTGTAGAATTTGAATTTGCCAATAGCCACTGTGAACTTTGTCGTCGTTGTTCTTGAATAAAGCCATCAAGCAGAGTGTGAAATTGAATGGATAGGACTGGACACCTCTCTCGTCTCACTCATGCCCACTCAAAAACCATAGTTTCAGACCGAACCTCCTCCTCTGCCTGTCTTGCTGACCTTCGTCAGACGACGGTGACCGTGTGATCCGCCATCCAGATAGCAGATGAATCTGAAACAACGTTCCACTGATCATTCAAGGTCTTGTTCCCATAATCCCCCGTTCATGTCCGATACGACTTCGGCATCGCCAAGTCGTCCGAAGTGTTGCGATGCCTTTTGGGACCCGCCTATCCTCGCTTCATTCTTTCTGCCATTGCTTCTTGCGGCTCAATTGAATTTGTATGTCATGATAATGCCATGCTCTCTGATATAACCTTCAAGTCTCGCGCAAACTCAACCCCTCCACTCCTCCGTTCAGCAATCCCGCCTTCTCAACCTCGCTCATCACAACCTTCACCACAAGCCTAAACCCCTCCATCTCCTCTTCGACGTCTCCACCTCTCCCCATTCCAGAAAAATTCATGCTGTTGCCCACATAACAAGGCACGCCCAGTTTCTTGGCCAACAACTTTGCCATGCGCGTCGCGAAGTCCAGAGAGTCTCCCATGGAATAGAGCGGCGTGGAGAGTGGCTGTGATGGATTGAGACGATTTGGAAGCGCGTAGACGAAGCTACCCAGAGAGCATAGGCCGGATGGGGAATCGGAGGTTGACGTTGTGAGGAAGAGGAGGGTGTGGTGCGATTCGAGGGTGAGTTGGAGTGAAATTTTGGTCGTAGGTGCGTGAGGGAGGGGTATTGAGAGAGATATCGGTCTGGAAGGGGTTGCCGAGCCGTTCGTGATTTCGTTCGCCATTCTGAATACAATTTGTGATTATAACTGGCTATGGGATGTGCTGGCTTGTCTGAGAGGTCGTGGTTGTGGTTGCGAGTGGGGTGCTAAGAAGTAGGGAGATCCTTAGTGACTGCAGCAATGAACCACACGCCTCCTTTTTCTCCTCCCAAGTCCTAGAGGCACATCATCTAGTCTTTAACTTGTCAGCCGACATCTCTGTCTTATATTTAGAGATAATTAATCAAATCTTAGTCAACAGGAATTTCCAAGCCCGACTTTCTCGAATTCTCCCATTGGACCTGTGATTGTTCCTAGGAGCAGAGCCGCTTCGCCATTCTTCCGTGCTTAACATTCCTTGTACCAGAGCCCATCTGGGTGCCCATTAGAAGGCTACAAGTAGCAGCCTTCTTTACAGATATCAGCTCACATGGCCTCGACAAGCTCGGCAGGCGAACAAGAAGATGCCCGTCCTCTGGATGATCCTGAAGAGAGAAAACATATTTATGGCGTCCTTAACTCCTTCCAGTAAGTCTTTTCATCACGATGATAATCTTAGGTTGCATTGCTCAAGATAGTAGCCGCTACCGTGATCAAGCACACTTTCACTTCACCCACAAGCGGCGGCAAGCATTTTACGCCATGCCTCAAGCAGATTGGCAAATGCTCTCCCAAGCACCCTTTAATATTCTCGACACCCTCTCTGCAGTGGACGATGCCATAGACAAGAATGCTGACATTGCTGAGTCGATTCTTCAGTCTGGTCTAGCTTACGCTGAAGTCGAACAGAGTGAAGGGGATTGCAAGCCAGAGTGGCAAGGACCAGTACTGCCGCACAACCAAGAAAAGACGCACAGCACCCTGCGGCAGCTCTTCCGAGAGTGGAGTGCGGAAGGAGCTTCAGAAAGAGAGACTTGCTTCACTCCTGTTATCGAAGCCTTGAACACAGAGTATCCCTCGCTCTTGGAGAGGAATCACCTCAAAGTTCTCGTTCCTGGCGCTGGACTTGGTCGTTTGGTGTTCGAACTTTGTTACCACGGCTATGGAGTAGAGGGAAATGAAATTTCTTACCATCAGATTCTTACATCCAACCACATTCTGAATTTTACATCGAAGGCAGAAGAGTTCGAATTGTATCCATTTGTACACGAGTTCTCGAACCACCTTACCAGAGCTGATCAGTTTCAGAAAGTGCTGGTTCCAGATATAAATCCTGGCTTGGAACTACAAAAAGCATGGGAAGCTCAGATTACAAAGGCTCAAGACCGGAAGAGCGACTACAAAAATCTGAACCCGGTGCATCCCTTCAATCGGCTGTCATACTCGAGCGCAGACTTTTGTATTGCTTACTTGGAAGAAGAGCATGCCGCCATGTTCGATGCACTGGCTACGGTCTTCTTCATTGACACGGCGCCAAACTTGATCCGCTACATCAGAACTGTTCGTAACTGTCTCAAAGAAGGTGGTATTTGGGTCAATATCGGACCCTTGAAATGGCACTTTGATGGTGGCGAGAACTCTCAATCGCAACATGGTTCAAATGCGACGGCAACAAGCTCGCGTGATACAGGCATTGCTGAGCCTGGGTCCGTAGAATTGGTCGAAGACGAGGTTCTTCTATTAGTGGAAGCTATGGGATTTACAATCGAGAAGCACGAGGTAATGAATCGGGAGACTGGTTACATTACGAACCTGCGCAGTATGTGGTACGCAGCCTACCGACCAACTTTTTGGATCGCCCGGAAGACGCGGCTTTCCCAGGCATGATCATCGACCTGAAAGCCAAAGTGCGCGCAAATATTGTTCGTCCGATGAATTGTAGAAGACCAAAATCGCTCAACCACGAACGTGTCGCAACATGCGTTTCGCAAACTATATGGCATCAATCTGGTGGACAGCAAGAACTTATATGATTCGCGAGCAAATCGCGCACTCTAGAATTTTTCCTCGAAAGCGGAACCACGGGTGCCTTGAATAAGCATACCGAATAGATTCTTTCAAACAATGTACAAGGGGATTTCCGTTTCATGTGCAAGTTTGATGTGTTTTCTTTGGTATGTATCTGTTCCAAACTTGGACTGCATCTGCTAAGACCGGTACCATTGACAGCTGATTGTCGAACCGACTCCTCCGTCCTCAGAAGCCTAGTCCCCACCGCTAAGAGACCTATCATCCATCATTTGTTGAGGAAGAATGTCAGAAATCGAAGTGATTAGGATGATTTCTGATTATCTCGTTCAGCTGTTCAACAAGTGCTTCTATGTCTTCAGTCCACTTCAACTTCTCTGTCACGTAGTCGACATCATCGACGATGTCCTCGTGGACTCTCTCCAGATCGTTTGTGAGGATCTCGATCATCTCTAGGAATTCGATGAGGTAGGATCTGGCGTTGGAGGGAGTGCTGAAGGAAATGCCACGGCTCATTGGATATTTCTGGATTATTCCACGCGCCCATAGCAAAGTTTCCGGCACGTTTCCCAGAGTGTATACGAGTTTAAGGCTACTGTAGGCTTCAAATATGATTTTCTGGCGCAACTCGCGTGGGAGGGTGAGGAAGGTCGTTTTCGGCTTTGGCGGACTGGGATGAGGCGGCTTCTCCATGATGCTGGCTGGATGAAGAGCTATGGAGGATTAGTGCTCGCTCCCTCAGCGAATACCTGCGATTTGCGACGTACCTTCCATGGTTGCTCAGACCGTGTGTTGAGTTGACAGAAAGACAAAAAGAATGGAAGGGAATTGCAATTTAAGCTGTGCGATGCTTGACGTCAGGTGACTTGCTTGTTGGCGCACATAACACAGATGTCACGGTGTCTTTGGCTAAAGGGAAGGTGGGAGAACTAAGCTTTGGGACTTGAAGATGGAGGTCCGGGTAACTATCATTTCACTTATATCATCTTATCCTAGGCGCTACCTTGCTAACGCAGTCGGCGCGCCCTAAGACCACCAAACGTCGCGGTACAGCGCCCAGTTCGTCATGTCTCTTGGGTTCGAGGATTGAGAGCTTTACTTCATTCTACTGCAGAGAATGCTTTCTGTGTGGTGTTCAATGATCAACTCTAGCTTACAATTGGATTTCTGTGAAATATCGAGTACTCAGATGACTCGACTCCACAGTCCGACCAATAGAAGAATGTGAAGGGAGAACCCACGGCTTGGAATTTCCCTCGGTATGTGCCTACTGTGTCTTCCGTCTAGCGCCAGCTAATCCTCTGGGCCATGCAAAACAACTTCCCGTCGAGTTCGTCACCTACCAATGAACCTGTGTCTCCCATGGTCAACCTATACTTCTACCAGCCTACAGTACTGGCCAACTCGATAGCTTCCTTCAACGTCTGGATCCAGTCCACCTTGCCAATTACGTAGTCCACGTCGACTGATATTTCCTTGTGAACCTCCTTCAATGTACTGGTCCACTCTTCAACCTGATGCAAAAATCCTTCAGATACAAAGCGGAATACGGGGTGTCTGGTGATGTGTGAAGCGAGCAGTCTGGGCCCAGAAACCTCATCGGAAGAAGTTTCAATTAAAACCTTAAGAAAAAAGGACTGGTATATGGTGTCCGAACGGTTGGCGATGCATTGCATAGACTCATAGGTCTCGAAAATGATCTTCTGGCGCAGCTCGTGTGGGAGATCGAGGAATGTTTTTGGTAACAGCTGAGGAGGAGCTGATTTGGCATCGCTAGGCGTGATGGAGCGCGCCATTTCGAGCGAATCCTTGAATTATAGTGGTTAGCTCGCAAAGCTTATTAGAGTATGTATGGTTGTCGTAACTTACTGTGGCTGGCAGAGAGTTTTGTGGTTGAGTTGTTGATGTTAGGGAGAGGAAGTCCGTATCGAGAGGGTTTCTGGGTCTGTGTTGACGAATGTCGGGTTGTGATGACAAAGCATACCCAGTTGGACACGGCACTAGCTGATGAATCTGTTCAGTGGATGGAGGCTGAGACTTGAGATAATTGGAGGAGGTTGGTAAAAGATGACCCGGCTGACGTATTCACAGGACAGTATCGAAACATGGAAAATGGGCCAACACCATTACTGTCGAAAGTGAGACTGTGTCTGGATTTCTGCTATGTATGAGTTTATCCTTCCAATGAGCCTTTAGCTGATAATCGTCGTAATACGCCAGACCCAACAGTGCTCTCTTCATCGAGTAGACCCTTCCATAAGACGACAATCGACATTCATTCTAACCATTCTCGAGACACCTTCAAATCTAGAACGCCGTGTTCCAATCTCGAATATTCTTGATGGCTGCCATCAACTCTCCTTTCGCAGCTTCGCCCTCAACATACTCGATGTCCTCAACGATGTCCTGATGAACTTTTTTCAATGTTGTGGACCAAGTCTCAAATGCTCCGAGAATTTTCATCAGTTCCTCGTACACATTGAAGACCATGGTTCCTTCGTGTCTCAACTGCTAGCCTCGACCCCGTCCTTCCCTCTCAGCACGTGACAAGCACTGTGCCATCGCGATCGCGAGGTTCTCTACTGTTTGGCAATGGACGACACTGACTTTGTTCTCTACAAATCTGGTTCCTCCTGCGGGGAACGAGGATTTGAAGGTTCCGCCGATGAAGTTACTGGTTTCGTATGTTCGAAAGAGAATCATCTGACGGAGTTCGCGTGGTAGTGTGAGGAAGGTGGTCTTCTTTGAGGACTGCGACATCGTGGCTTCTGGCAGGCGTAAGTGGCTAATACTTCAGTGTTCTCGTACTTGTGAGGCAAAACTCACCTCGCGGACCATGTTGCAGGATTTTTGAAGTGTTGGTGTTCAAACTGTAATGAGAATATTCGCACGAGAATTAGTATAAGCAGTTGTGTTGGCACATGACATAGCTTATGGCGCTAACGAAAGTCGGATTTGTGATATCCAGGCACAGAAACGTATGATCAGGCTTTTTGGCAGGCAAAACGTCTGGTCTTTCTCATGAATGGAACTGATTTCATGTTCCACATTTAGGTACCCCATTCATGACGCCATGAGATCGACCTCCATGTCCATCTCCTATAGATAGACAAGCTACTCACACAGATTGAAGCCAATCCTCCTCAGATTCACCAAAAGCTTTCCAGATCCATTCCCAAATTTATCCTGCACATACTCAACGTCATCCATTAGCCTCTCGTCGACCTGTTTCAAGGTTC
The DNA here is from genome assembly GCA_007735645.1 of Venturia effusa. Lineage (NCBI taxonomy): Eukaryota > Fungi > Ascomycota > Dothideomycetes > Venturiales > Venturiaceae > Venturia > Venturia effusa. The sequence continues at coordinate 1,104,595 of CP042202.1, read as the reverse complement.
TTGTCCAGGAGCGAACTCCCTTCACGAAAGCCTTGCAATCCCGATAGTAAAGGCTTTTATGGTAAGTCTTTGGCTGCATCTTCTTCTCATGCAATACATAATTTCCCCTTTGCAGGAATTTTGAGGTTGCAATAGGACCAGAGCCGTTGAAGGAATAGGCGTAGCGCTTAATGAAGTGAACGATGTCGTAGGTCTCGGCGATGATTTTTTGACGAAGTTCGCTTGGTAGATCGAGGAAGGAAACCCCTGATTTTGCCATTGTGGTCTAACGTTGATCAGTGTCTCTGATTCAAGTTGCTCAATGGCCCTAGACTTACCCTTTAAAATAGGCTTGAAATTCAGGTTGTCGTTGTCGTTATTGTTGCTGTTGTTGAGGCTAGAATCCGTTGTTCTGGAGGATCAAAGTATGGATAAATGAGTGGAAGGCTTTCGGGTGATCGCTTTCGCAAGCCAGATGGATCAGCACCAGCATGTATGTGTGGAGTTGAGTGAGGTTGGTGCTAGGTATAGATGCTAAGTGGAGGTAGGTGCAATGATTACTCAGTGCCAAGGCGCTAGCCTCGGCCACACCAGACTTCACACTGTCACACTGTGTTGTGTATTATCTTGTCGAAGACACAATTTACCAAGTTTCCACCTCAACACTCTTGATGCGATGTGTCAAGCCATTAGGTAATACGATATACTAGGTAGCCATTTGCCTTTTGTCTCAGGCTCCTGGAGTCGCTCATCTCGGTTGAGCGGAATCGTCGTCAAGTCGTTGTTCACTTCCATGTTCAAGCGCTGCAAGAAGGCAAGAAGACTTGAACTCACGTCAATTGAATTTGAATTGGTTCGAATGGTTCTGATTATTCCAGCTGATTTTCAAGGCCCATTGCGACCTCTGTATCCTCGGGCTCCAATATCAAGAATCCCAACTGGTCCGTCAACTCCGACTTCATGCTCCAGCCCAAAGCTCTGCAACGAGGCTTCAGTAACTAGAGAACCAACGAACGAACGAGCTTGAGCCACTCCGAATTCTTGAACACGTAATCCACGTCCTCGCCCATCTCTGCGTGTACTTGCTTGAGAGTAGCGCTCCAAGCATCGACTGCCTTCACATGGAATGGGAGCACGTTGGTGACGTACGGGCCGCGTCCCAATCCGTTGCCGATCTTCTTTTCGTACCCCATGATAATCATGACGTTGTCCATGAACGTGATTCTGACCATTCCTGGTCTCTCGGCATCGTAGTCGAAGGTGTTGAAGATGATCTTTTGTCGGAGCTCGCGAGGAAGTGAGAGGAATGATGTTGCTTGTTTTGCCATCGCTGCTATTGAATGATTAGTACGCTTTCCAGGGCACTTGATGATAGAATCTCGGCTGTGCTGACCTGTTTTCGAGATGTATGTGTTGGCTGCGATGGAATTTAGGTAAGACGAGGGAGAAATGTGTTTACAAAGAGTGAATCACGCTAACGACAAGCCACTAAGTTCATCAAAAATTGGCACGAGGCAAGCTTTAACATAATGGTTGGTAACAATTAGATTTTCAATCATGCGCCATAGGCATTACTTCGGCTACCCTTTGTACTCTTTGACTTATTGATGTATAGAGGTACGGGATAAGTCTCCCGACACGTTTGAATTCATCGAGTCTTCCGCTCAAAGATGCCTGGTCCGACAACTACTCCCGGCCGTGGGAATCCATTCTCCAGATCGTCTGACGGCGTTCAACCAAGAGCTTCCCGCATTCAACAATCCAATCCAAGTTTCCAACCACAAAATCCACGTCTTCCACAATATCTTGGTGCACTTTTCGGAGAGTTGCTATCCATCTTTCGGCGGCTTCAAAGACTTCTGGGCATTTACTCTCAAAGAGGCAGAAGTTCTTGAACACTGGAATGTGCGCCAGATCAATCAAGCCCGCGGGGGAGAGCGTTTCGGAGATTTTGTCGTTGGCGTTAAAGGTTTCGGCGAGAATTTTCTGGCGAAGCTCGCGAGGTAAAGTGATGAAAGACGTTGGCTTCTTCGCGTCTGCCATGGTTGGTAGCCTAGTGATTGAAATTGATGCGCATGAAAATCCTGGCAAACAGCAAAGCGACTTTTACTTACTTTGACCTTGAGTTTGATGTTGGTGTTGGAGTCAGACACCTGCGGTGAGATTTGTGATTTTTATACCTGGCACGCACATGTGAGTGTTGTCAGGTGACTAATAGCTGATCAGTCGCGTGTTGTGTACATGAATCATACAAGCTGGGATGTGCAAGGTCAATTCGTAACGCCAGACTAGCTTTGATTGATCGTAGCTATTTTCGGGGCGAGGGTTTATTTCATGGTAGTCAGCTGTCGGATATGATGGAAATATTTTTCTGTTCAGCCTGATTGACCCCACTGTCATAGTAAGAAAGTGTTTCGTACCTATACTAAACTAGTAGATGCTTGAGTGCATGGTGAAAGAGAGCTCTTGTGCTCAACGCTCAGCAGAAGATTTTGCTCTCCAGTTCATCGAAGAAAGGCTGAAACGGAGGCATCAGCCACCGTAACCCGAAGAGAACCAGCTTCCACATCCAGCTCGTTGCTCCAGAACGACTTCTCATCCTTCCACTCAATCCCTCTTCACCAAATCAAGTCTCCCACCAACAGCCTCCGCAATCCCCATCATAACAACCGCCGCCCTCCCCTCCGAATTCTCCCTCGTCCCCTCAAAATCCTCATCCCAAAACCCATTTCCCTCAATCATCTCCCCCAGCAACCCAGCCAACTCCTCAATCCGCTTATGCGCGATGAATCTCACATCCTCCTTCATCCGCGCATCCTTGCACACCTTCATCAAATCCTCAACCACACGTTGGCAGTTCTTGACTTCGTTTTCCCAGTTGTGGAGGGCGTCGAAGAGTTGTTGATGACGGGTCATGAAGTCGTTCGGATCTTCGTCTGCGGGTATGGGAAGGACTGGGATTGTGTAGGTTGTGTTGAAGTTGGTGTAGAGTATTGGTTGGCGGAGTTCTGCTGGGAGGGAGAGGAAGGTTTTCATTTTAAGTCTTGTTGTATGGTCAGTTGAGAGTTGGGAGTGAGGTACAAGGAAGAAGGGGGGTTATAAGTAAGTTTTGGAGCTCGAGTGTTCGAACTGTGAGCTGTGGTAAGCAGCTTCTCATAAACACTAGATGTTGTCTGTTCGACTTGTTGCGCAACCTGGTCTTGCCTGAGGATTTCCATGACTCGAAAGCAGTGGGATTTTCGTAGCTACTCACATACCTAATCGTTCGAAACGCCCTTGACTTCGCGCATTGCCTGGTATCCTACATCGCTTCCACCAGAAACACAGTCCATTCTAGTCGGACAGGCGCTTGGGCAATAACAGTTGAGGCGCAAATTGTGACTTTCCACGAACAGCATTATGAGCAGCTTCTGTCCTCTTTTCTAACCCCTGCATGAGCCGAGACTGATGGCAATAGCCAACTTATTGACCGATGATGCAGTAGCGCGTGAATAAGTCTGTCTGGACATCTGCCAGCACATTAGCGACATCCTCGAGTCTTTCTTGAGCAAAGCGTTTCATGTCTTCCTCCACTTCAACAGGACCGCGCACTAATGCCGCTAATTGCTCTACCATCGGCTCTGTGCGATCAAACGGCTTGATCGATTGACGTCCGAGGACGATGTGAATGTCTAGCCAATTGCCTCCGGCAAGGTCCGATTTCCAGGTGCACAGCCTGCGTCTAGGATGTCGAAGAGGGTACAGTGTTGTATTTTCCCTCAGTTGGCACAAAATGTCGTTTACATCTTCGAGCCGGTTCGTCGGCGGGAATGATCAATCTCACAGACGAACACGAGTCAATTCCAAGTTTGAATTTCTCGGATGAGGTTGGAATTCCTTCCCGTGCAGATCATGTGACGAGCAAAAAAGTCAAGGCTAATTGAAGTTATGAGAACCATGTCCTCACTGCTCTACTGACCTGTAACTTGATTAATTCGAAATGATTGATGGCAACTAGTCTTATGTTCGCACTCGTTTCGGGCAACGCTGTGTGTCCGAGCCATTAACCTGCTCGCGCTTCCGGTGCTTCGATTCCCCGTTCATAGACTCATCTCCAAGTTTAGCTTTCCTGTGCTTTGCTCCTGGATGAGTGGGATGTAGATATGATTTCCCAGGCTTACCCTGAAGGTTTTCTCGAAACGTGCCTCCCGCGACTGGGTAGTCCGTCCAATAGATACCACGCTTCTGCAGTTCGGGAACCAATAACTCCACGACATCTTCGTAACTTCCAGGATTCGAGACATCTATCAGGCATCAGCATCGCCTATAACGACGTCGAGGTCGTTCAATGAACGTATCTACTTACAGACAATATTGAACCCATCAATGTCTGTCTCCCGAAACCATTCTTCGAAGAAATCTGCGACCATCTCCGGGGTTCCGACTGGTGCTGGCGTTGTTCCACCAAGCGCCATCAGCTCTCCCAATCTCCTCGGGGTCCACTCGCCGTCACTCTCAGTTGCAGTCTTTAGATTATTGATGACGCCTGTGATCGTATTATCCGCCGGCTTGCCCTCGAACGTGAAAGGCTCATCGATTGGATATTGTGATAGATCGATCCCTGTGTAACCGGAAAATTTGATCAGACCTGAATTCACGCTTTTCAGCGCATGAGCTCGGTCATACTTGGCTTGTGCTTCTTCAACGGTCTTGCCCAGATATGGCATTATCCCGGCGAAGATCTTGATTGTTGACGGGTCGCGATTGTGCTCGACTGCTGCTGCTCGAATCTTTTGCGTGTATGCTTTCAGTTCTGGGATGGTACTGATGTCGGTGTCTGCAAGTATGTTGTGAGTCGATGGTGCAAGAGACTTAGACCATGAACTTACATATACCCTCGGCATGATTTCCAGCAAAATTGATACCTGATTTGGAGGCACCAGCTTGAAATAGAACAGGCGTGCGTTGTGGAGAGGGATGAGCCTGACCATAGCCTGAAAACTTATGGTACTTGCCCTGATATTCAATCCTATGAATCTTCTCGGCATCGTACGCTACTTCTGGCGACGCTTGCCATGTCGCGGCTCCATCGTCCCAGGACTTTTCCCATAATCTGAATACCGTCAGGGTCAGAACGCGTGGACGAGGCGACATATAAACACAACAGCATGACATACTGGTAGATCAATTCCATGAATTCTTGTGCTGCAGCATATCTTTCCAGAGTTGGCACAACAGCATCAAGACCCATTGCTTTTGCTGCCGAATTTGAATAGGACGTTACCACGTTCCAAGCGATCCGACCCCGAGTCATATGATCAAGAGTGCTCCAGGTTCTCGCAATAATATAAGGTTCTGACACCTGTCAGCCAGACCGTTCATGTAGGGATGCTTGAAGGTCAAGGAATGTAAACTTACTGATGTAGCTAGTCGAACCCGTGATCGCGAAACTTACACTCTTTGTGACCGCTGCCATAGCTGACACCACCACAACTGGATCTAGTATGGCAACCCCACTTCCGCTTCTAAATGTCGGAGCCATCGATCCCTGGAATATCTCGTGACCGCCATAGACATCGGCGAAGAAAATTGACGTTATCTTGCCTTTCTCAGCAAGCTTGGCCATCCATTGATAGTATTCCAAGGTGTCTTTTGATCTGGTATTGTCATCTGGATTTTTCCACTGACCACTAGCCATGTGAGAAGATGTTGCGACCCTGGATGGAGGCGGATTAGTACTGCATTTTCCAGTACATATTCGGATTCTTACATGTCAAAGAAATTCAAATGCATCATCCTTTTGGGCTTCGGCTGTTCTGAATCCTCCATATTGTCAGTGCGCTTTGGACTTTTAACGAAGTCACAATTTCTATCTTCGATCTTGATGTCGGCAGGGCCAGCGTGATGACAGGTTGAATATAAAGAAAGCTGAAAAGGATACGATCAGCATACAGAGAGGTACGAATGGCAATTGACAAAGACCTTCTCCTCACCAGACCCATAACTGAACCAGAGTCGTTCCTTTGGAAGCTTGCCTTGCAGTCTCGGAAAGGAGCCGGGTCGTCGTTCGGGGGCGGAAGAAGCTGCCGATGTTATCAAGGATAGCGGCAAGTAAAGCTTAATCCCAGCAAGCATATCTCGACGCATATCTTGATGCATATGCCGAGGCCGCAATGGTAATGGCGTCCATGTCTTCAGCCTATCTCTCATTGAAATGAGTCTAGTACAAATCAAAGCTCGATAGCCTTATCGCATCGTACATTGCGTTGGCGATGCGGCGAGGTCGAAACGACGGGTATAATTGCCGTTTAAATACCCTTTCATTCATCGGACGTGTGTACGCTACAGATCTAGTCAAATTTCTCGCGTCTAGAGTGTTTTTCCATGGGGTTGAGTAGAGCTGGCGATTCTCTACCACCGCGTAAGCGTCGACGCGATGCCCAGACGTTTGGCCTTGGAGGCAGTTAAAGCATGATTGTTAGTGTAGACACCGTCTTCACGTTCCCTGTTGTTCGTGATGGATGATTTTGGCGCTTTTTGCATGTTTCGTGATGGTTCTAATTGATGTCGGAGGCCCAGACCATGTTGCTGGGAGCTGGTAGTCTCCGTACTCGCATGGGGTTCCTTTTTAACGCCAGCGACATCTACTTCGCCGCTCACGCTTGAGATCTTCAAGACTCTACCCTTTCGATCTCCTACTTTCCGTTCATCACAACCATGATGTCGGAATCACTGTTCCGACACGGTGTGCCAGATGATCTGTCCTGCAGAATCATGCAACCCTGAATATCGACCCAAGCTTGGCTCTTGATAAGACCGTCTTGAGAGTTTTGAACCAGTATGGTCAAGATGCTTGTGACCAGCAGTGCGGCAGGTCCTGAGATAAGAGCTGCGGATGGGATAGACGAGAAGACAGCTATCAGTCAGTATATATGCAGTTTCACGACCATCCGAACCAAAAGCAACAAAGGAAGATTCGCTGTAGGAAACTTACTTCAAGCGGTCCATCTCCTACGCCGACGGCGTGCTCTCCTTTCATGAGGAACTCGACCAGAACCTTGATTAAACAGTCTTTTTGCTTTTATTTTCAGCCTCTCCATGTCGAAGTGCCTTCGATGGGCAGAATTGCCAGCCAGGAAGGATGTCTATACTTATGCAGGAACAACCAGATGGGGCAATCATGATCTCTACCCGATTCCTCGGAAAGAGAGGACCTATGGCTACGTCGATTACTTTGTTTACTGGATGTGAGTCCAGCGACTCTCGCATTGCCTGCAGACACACAGCATGATTCAAGATCATGGCTGACGTGCCCGAACAGGGTGTGCGGCCTCACAGTGAGTAACTTCAGCTCCGCCAGTGCATACATCGCTCTCGGCTTGACAGCTGGAGAAACCATTGGAGCCGTCTTTCTAGGCGCCTGCTTCTCAGCCGCAACATCGATCTTAGCTGCTAGGCCAGGTCAAGACCATGCCTTGGGATATGTCAGTCACTGCAGCCCGAATCCTGATGAAAATCATGACTGATATGCCCGGCAGACTGTGATGAACAGAGCCACTTACGGCATGTGGGGTACCTTGATCCCATACACAGTGGTCCTGCTTGGCGGCATTGTCTTTGTACGTACCCTCCCTCATGGTCAGTATGATGGATGCTGACTCTATCAAGTCTGGCATGCAAGCATATAGTGGTGGGTTGGCAGTTACACTACTCATCGGCGCCGTCATTCCCGGATTCCATAACTTGAAGAATACATTACCAGAAAGGTCAGCCTGTCTCAAACCTCTGAACTGCAATCCAACAAATCCACTAACAGCTCTGAAGCTCCGCAACAACCACCAAAAACATATTAGGTTTTTTCATCTATATTGCCCTCTACCTTCCAGTCGCCTACGTCACACCGCCTCACAAACTTCAAAAATTTCTTTACCTATCAATCTTCATGACAACCGTCTGTTTCGCCGGCATGCTCGGCTGGATCATCCATGCAAACGGCGGAAGCGTGAACATGCTCTCTTCCCCAATCACACTCACTACCTCCGATCGCGCCTTTCGAATAATTCAGTGTGCCTCCACAATCTCCGGCTCCTGGTCCGGCGCCGCCGAGCGCTTCTCAGACTGGACCCGTCTTGCAAAACGGAAGAATGCACCCTACGTAGGCATGACCTTTGGTCTAGCTGTTGCAGTCACTCTTTCTGCAGTCATTGGTGTAGTCGTCACATCAGCAGCAACAGAAGTATACCCCGATCTCGTTGACTGGAATCCCGTGACCCTGTTACTGAATGTACAAGAAGCATTCTATACCCCTAAATGCCGCGCCGCTACATTCTTCGCCGGTGTCGCTCTCCTCACATCCCAAATCTACAACAACTTTGCTCAAAACACTGTTCCGTGGGGTATGGACATGGTCGGCCTCCTGCCAAAATACCTCTCCATCCGCCGCGGCTCCATCCTCCTCATTCTCCTCACCGTGATCGTACAGCCATGGCGATTCTTTTCGCAAGCCGCTATTTTTGTGCAGATCCTTTCTGTTCTCACACTATTTGTCGGCGCATCGACTTACGTCCTGTGCGTGGATTATTGGATCATTCGCCGCCGCAAATGGAAGATCCCAGATTTATTCATGGGGAAGGGGTCGATTTATTGGTACACTGGCGGTTGGAATTTCCGCACCGTTGTGGCATTGTGCATGGGCATGTGGCCGTCTATGCCAGGCCTAGTATGGGACATTACGGGAACACATGAGGGGAGCAATTGGGTGCGCATTTTCCAGATCAATTACTTTGTGGGTATGCCCATCAGTGTTACTACGTATCTACTGCTTTGCTGGGCCTTTCCGCCAGTAGGGAGGGGCATCCAGGAGGACCTGGGCGAGCAGAGTGATGTGGACGATGGGCTGGTCATCGAAGGGATCGAAGTTGTTGGAGATAAGAGTCCTTCTAGCGGCGTTGGTGAGGTGAAAGGCGCCAAGAGTGTTTGAAGGGTCGGATATTTTAATTGTAGAGAAGTGCGCTGCACTGCTGCGTGAGCTGTTATATAGTAAAGGGACTCTCGGTACCTACCTGATGCTCCCTTCCTGGACGAACTTTGAAGAAGCGCTCTTCAACTTCCAGCTACCAAATGAAAAATCTTGAGACGGAGGACTTATATACTTCAAGAGATCGTCAAGATTTGAGCCGAGCTTTGGTGACATCGCTTGCCAGCATCGGATTCAATTCATCTAGATAAGTCCCGTCCTCCTGGTTCTCCTGCCGAACGATGAAGAATCAGTCTCTCAAACAGTTCAGCAATCAACTCTGATGATAGCGAGGTGAATGTATGCTTTCATTCCAGCTCAGCCCCAGCCAGACTTACTACTTCACCGTCACCTTTTGCTTGCCACTCTTCCTCCCATTACGTGTCCAACAAGCAATAGACCTGCGAAGACGTGGAACGAAAGGTGAGGAAATTGATTGGTCGCTTCATTGATGAACTCCTCTTTTCGTCAGCAAAAACGAAGACGCGGCATCGGATATGCGCCGCGACGTCTAAATATTCTGCGGTAGATTAGAGACCGCCCGCTAAGTCTGCGCGAATGTATCAGAACGGGATGCTAATTTTCACGTCGCCGACGCAAAAGCGGATTACAGTAACGGGACGTTTGAGCGTACCACCACTGGTACTGGAGTCAACGTCTGGGTGTCATGCTGCATGTAAGGCTGTGTTCGGTTTGAGCAGCAAAACTGCCAAAAGGGCTCAATATGCGGCCAAAAAGCCGTGGTGTTCGGTTATTTGGTAGTTTTGAAGCTAAATATGTGGTTTTTATCGCTTTGTTCGTTTTCGAATATGTAATCTGGTAGAATCTGGTGCTAGGGCTAATATATAGCTAATATATAGCCGTTTCGCAGGTTCGCACGGCCGAATATATCCTAAAAATTACTTCTGCAGCAGGTTTTTGAATAGGTGACCCCCCCCTACTGTTCAAAAACCTGCACGGAATCTGGATCTACTCGTACGATCGCTCTCGCCGTCGCTCTCGCCGTCGCCGTCGCTCTCGTCGTTACCGTCGCTATCGTACTCTAGACCTTCTAGTAAGTTACTTACTAGAAGGTCTAAGTCTAGAGTATAATAGCGACGGTAACGATAAGAGTAACGGCGACGGTAAGAGTAACGGCGAGAGTAGTACGATTGAGCGCGAAGGAAGTAGGAGGGAAGAAGATAGGATAAACCGAACACAGCGATTACTAATCTGCTAAATCCAGCCCTAACCCCTGTATGGATGATCCCTACACCAAAAACCACGAAAAAACCAGGGCTTGCATATTCGAGGTCTTTCAAACCGAACACAGCCTAAGAATAACAGCCGTTAACGACATTCGGCAGTACCTTCCACAAGTGAGGTCATCAATATACATATCGAGACCAATAACCCGAGTCCCGCGGCTCCAACAAAACCGGCAACTGAACATATCCATCCCCATGCCACGGCCCACGCAAGATTCTCCAGATACGGTATCCTCGAATATGATCTCAGCCCCATCTATTGCAATGTTGTATCGCCAAAGAGACAATCGCATTTAATGAGCTCACGTTCAAGTTATACCCCTGTTCCGTCCCTGGAGATCTAGGTAATGACAAATGGAGCCGCTTGGGGCAGTTGTTCATTGCACATCAGGCACCGGGACATCCGGGCACCTTCATTTGGGATACTTGGCGACCTGAGTTCTTTCGAGGTCGCCGCAATTTTGCGCAGCTGTCGGTATCCCGATTGCGGATATGCAGATGCAGATGCCCGGCAGATGCAGCAGGGACCCGAGACCATGGGAGGGACTCTGAGGATGACTAGCGATGACTGGGGGACATTGCTGTAGGTTGGTATTGTGGATGTTCCTGGCCGTTTGTACTCGATGTGCGTCTTATAATTTATCCTGCTCCTATCTACGACGTATGCCTGAGTGTCGGGATCCGATGCTGTGCAAGTTATATCGAGAGCTTTACCTCGCGTGGAAACGATGGGTGTGCTGCTCTGAACTAGGGATATTGCATAACGGAGAGTACGGAACCTAATTGTAGTGAAGATTGTCGAGTTAATATAGATTTCAAAGGCGCGGCATCGTGTGCACTAAACTGTTGAGTAAGTAGTAAACCGAAATGTACCCGCGAGTAATTCCTATTGACACAGCCAGTAGCAAAGTCGATAGCGCGGTTCAACGTATTTGTGCCCCTTTCGATTCTAAGTCGGGATTCACCGAGGTTGCGTCGTGTCGATGTGAATCAGGGGAAGGTGGTATTCTAGATACCTTCGCATCGATCGTCTCTTGCGAAGAATGGGTCCTCGTAGATACTTTAGTAGGTAGAGTTGTGGAAATCTCTGTACAAGGCGATATATAGACACTGAGATCCTTACATAATAATCAAAACCTCGATTCTATTTGTTCGTGCACACGTCCTAAGGTATGTACACAGCCTATTACCGAAGAGAAGATAGGTTAAGAAAAAATGGGAATCCCCCTAATAACATCTGTTCACCCGGATATCGAAATACAATAGGCGTATGCGTACTGGTATACATAATATGGCGATAGTGATCTAGAATCCGCCTTGTTCTGGCCCAATCCGGCCTCAGAGCCCTATACACTGAAAGTCCATTGCACCCCACCATCATGCCGCTGTGCCTCTTGCGAAATGGCGCCGGTGGTCCGCTAGAAATGCGGGCTGGCTGAGGCGTAACTGGAATCACTGCCTTAGGATAGAATATCAGGGACGCCTCTCCAAAAAAAGCCCGCCGAACCGTCGACTTGCTCCCCACCGTTGCAAGTCATATACCTATATGACTTGCACCACCATGTTCTGACAGTCGCTCGTTCCCATTGCTGCGACAGCGTTTTTCCGTTACCTTTTCATGTTTCTCCTTGTCCCAGATTGGTGACGTAGGGCCAGAGGATAATTTGCAGATACCTTGTCGTCCATCAACCTCGCCTACACCTCCGCAATACCTATCCATGCTTCAGTTCGACCTGCTGCACTTCTCCAATACCAGTCCTTCTTGCGGGACGACCTTGCTGGCAATTGGGGAAGCGAGGACGACTTCGTAGTCGCATATGGCCTCATCCTCGACTCTGCTCTCTGCTGCTCAGGCTGATAGCAGGAGAGCACGAGAGGTGCGATGAGAAGAGAAATCCCTTTTCAGACATATACTGACGCGTGAGCATAGCTATACAAGTACTTCGTCCCGCAGAATAGCGCCTACTGTACCACCAAGCACACGATTCCCGATACCATCCTGACCTCACACGCACAGCTGGTAGCATGGCGACTCAATTGCCAACGGGCTATGGTCAGTCTGATCGATCGGGAAACACAGTACTTCGTGGCAGAATCGACAAAGACGTTGGATCTCAGCGATGCTTCGCAGTACGATGACCCGAGCGACGCCATCTGGGCTGGATGTGTAGAAGTTCCAAAGGCCGGACGGCTGTGCGAACACACCATACAGGAAGTGCCGCGCGCTAATGGGGATCCTGCTATATTCGAGGTGCTGGACCTTACAAAGGACGATCGCTTCAATACCCTACCGTTTGTGGCGGAAGCACCTTTTTTCAAATACTACTGTGGCGTGCCATTGCGCACTAAGAAAGGTGTGGCCATTGGATCTCTATTTGCAATGGACAACAAGGTTCGCGAACCCGCCAGTCGCTCGAACCAGATGTTTTTGGCCACCATGGCCGAGAATGTTATGGCGCATTACGAGAATATGAAGGAGAAGGAGGACCGAAAGAGAAGCTTGCACATGAATATGTGTCTAGCTGCGTTTGTGGATCCCGAAAACCAAGTGAGAAAACATAGAAAAAGTACCTCCAAAAGCTCCGTGCAGTCCAATTCCAAGGCAAGAAGTCAAAAAAAAGTGCCTGGCAAGACAACGGAACGAATTGCAACAATCAAAGACCAAGCAAGGGTATCCGCAGATAATTCAGTCCCATCGTCTCCAAAGAGTCACGCTGGGTCGGACCAGTCAGAAGGAAACACAACTGATGCCTCGAACAAACGTGTGGAAGAGGACGATCATATTGAGACATTTCAACGAGCTGCGGATCTTTTGCATGATTCACTATCCTTGCAAGCGGGCGGTGTCGTTTTTATGGATACCTCGACTTCGTATCGAAGTGTATGTCTTTCTATCCTTTCTGATTTTTCTCACATTGGCAATCGTGTGGCGATACAACCCTCACTTTAGAGAAAGTACCGTCGAGCTAATGCCGCCACAGAAACGTCGTATTGCTGGAGCGTCTGCTAATACAAGCGATGAAGATGACGCAGACTTCGGAATCCGACGGAGAGACTCGACAGGGGCGGCTACATTCAAATCTTCCAATTCTTGGGGACCGTCTCGAATGGGCGAGCCACCTGAGATGATTTCATCAGCAAGAAAGGCGTCCGATGTGCTTGCTTACTCACCTCGACAGGCAAAACATGATCTGGCGGACGACTATGATTTCACTCCACTAGCAAATGAAGATATGGAAAGGCTGATCAAACGGCATCCCAGAGGAAAGTTGTTTAACTTGGATCCAGAAAATATCATCACTTCAAGCTCCGATGGTGACGAACTTGGGACACCGTACGAGGTGCCCAAGGCTAAAACGTTGACGCCTTCCAAGGCCGAAGGTGCTTTGCTCAGCCATCATTTTCCCGGTGCTCTCCAGGTCATTTTTCTGCCCCTTTGGGACGGGTCGGCATCAAGATTCTCGGCATTCTTTGCTTACACGACTTCGGAGTTCCGCACCTTCTCCAATAACCCAGACTTCTTGTATTGTATAGCATTCTGCAATTGCGTGATGACGGAAATCGCACGACTTGCCACTAGTGCAGCCGACCAACAAAAAAGCGACTTTATCGGATCTGTAAGTCATGAATTGCGATCGCCCCTGCATGGCATTCTTGCGTCATGCGAATTTCTAGGGGACACAGATATGTCCTCGTTCCAGAAGTCCTTGATCGATACGGCAGACAGTTGTGCCAGGACGCTCTTGGACACAATAAACATGGTTCTCGATTACAGCAAGATCAATGCTTTCGAGCGAAACGCCAACAAAGCGCGGAAGAAAAAGGGACAGCTAAACACTGGCTCAATGGAATCAGCCGGTCAGCCACAGCTCAACATATTCGGAGACGTAGATCTTGCAGCGATCACAGAGGAGGTCGTGGAAGGTGTGGCTACTGGTCAGGTCTTCAAGGACAGCCTGACTGGCTTTGACGCTGTCGACTTGACGACAGACGTTTCGAAGCAATCGGTTCCGGGGAAGAAAGACGTCGAAATTATCCTCGACATCTCGCCTCGCGCCTCGCGCAAAGACTGGACTTTTGTCACACAACCTGGCGCCTTCAGACGGATCATAATGAACATCTTTGGCAACAGTCTCAAATACACGCGCCAGGGTTTTATTCGTGTCAGGCTTGACGCTCAAAGTATGCCCAGACACAAAGACGACCCCACTGATGCGCCGTTGGCAACGACAGTGCGCCTAACAATTACGGATACTGGCCAGGGTATGTCGCCACAATTCATGAGAACAAAGCTGTACACGCCTTTCGCCCAGGAAAACTCGATCGCGCCTGGCACGGGACTGGGCCTCTCTCTCGTCAAATCGATGGTCGCAATGCTCAATGGTGAAATCAATATTGACTCCACAGTCGGAGTAGGCACAGAGGTCACCGTAAAATTCCCGATGACTCTGAGCGCTCATGCTGCTGGCGGCGGGAGCAGCTCAGGAGCATCTGGATCGACGCCGTCATCTGCGGGCAGTATCGAGCGTATCAAAGATGAAAGTGTAATGGTTGTACAGCAGAAAACTCGTGGACGCAAAGCTATGCTCTTCCCTGACAGAGCACCACCCAGTAATTCCACCGACCCAACGAGAATGTTGAGAGATGCCATTAACCGCTACCTCACTGGATGGTTCGGTCTCGAGATGATTTATTCTCTTTCAGACACTAACATGCCCGATATTATCGTCACAGACGAGGGCGATCTACCTGATCTTTTGAACCTGCTCCCGAAAGCACTAACATGCGAGGCTGGACCAATGATCATCGTACTGTGTACTGCAACATCACGACGTGCGAATGCGTACATAAACACTAAATCTGACAGAATCGAAGCTGTTTCTCATCCTTTTGGACCTTACAAGCTCGCCAAGACGGTGCGCGTTTGTCTTGATAAACTCGAACGAAACCCGATTGTGGAATCTTTATCCGAAAACGCAGCTGATGCTGCTGAACCGAAGTTGCTGGAAACAGAAGAGGTGGCAAATGCAGTCCAACAAATGACCATCACGAATCCAGATCCAGAAATTCCAGATGTGAGCGTCATCCAAGTCGGAGACTTGGTCGCTCAAAGCGACAGTATACACGCCGCTTTGCTAAATGAAAGCGATCCGACCACTTTGAGTGGTGGCTCGCAAGAGGGGCCGGAGTACCCATTTCCTGTCGAAGACGATGGCACTATTTCTCCATCCAACATTATGGCCAGTGAGCCAGAACGGCCGCTTCTCAGCACTAGAAGAACAATATCACCGACTACTACCGAGATTGCAAACACTGCTCTCAAACTTCCTGAAGAGGCCGCTCCCATCTCTGCCAAAGGCGCTCTGACTACACTGAATCCTCCAGATCATCAGATACCACCCGCCCTTCCTGCCAAACGTGTCTCTGCCAAACCTCCCATGCCGCGTATGCTTCTCGTCGACGATAATTCAGTCAATCTTCGCCTGCTACAAACATTCATGAAGAAGCGGAAATACACTGATGTCTTCTCCGCGGAAGACGGTCAACAAGCCGTCTCGGCCTATCGCAACCTCCTCGATCCTTCAACTCCCGGTCTCAGCGGCAAGCCTGGAGTGGGAGGCAAACCACCAGACATCATCTTCATGGATATCAGCATGCCAGTCATGGACGGGTTTGAGGCCACGCGTAGGATCCGGGAGATCGAGGCAGAATACAGGAGCAGATTTGACGACCCAATGACCACGCCCGGCAGCGCCCTCATCATCGCGCTGACGGGTCTCGCTTCTGGAAGAGATCAGAGCGAGGCGTTCACGAGCGGCTTCGATCTGTACCTTGTCAAGCCGATCAGCTTCAGAGAGGTGGGTAGGCTGTTGGATAATTGGGAAAATTCGCAGACGGCTGGGGCGGCGGGGGGACCGCATGGGCCTGCTGTTGCTGCGCCGCCTGTTGAGGTTGGTAGGAGGCGGGGGTAGTGATTAGAACTATCCGCTGAGAAGAAACTGGAGTGGGAGAGGTGATGAATACGATTGTGAAGATAAGATACCCGTATGAACAATGGCAATTCTCGTTGTTTGAGTCGTGGCTCCGTTTGTGAAATTTATTTTATCTATCTATTTTCGTTTCTTCCTTGATTCCTTGACTTCTTGATTCCGACGGAGTCGCGTTGTTTCTTACTAACGGCATCGCGATCTGTCTGATTATTTATCCTCCTTACTATCTATCGGTCGATTCCCTTTCCTTTTCTCTTCGTCTTTCTTTATAGTAAGAATCTGTCTTTCTGGTATCCGACACGTTGTGAAGAGAAAGCGAGGGGAGAGAAGAGGTCCCAAAAACGTCTTTGATGTTAGGATCTTAAGAGACGTGCAAGCGAGGCATACTAGGGCACCATACTCAGACACCAACCACACACCACACACTCTCCTACCTTCTTCCGACCTCCCATTACTACCCGTTTCACGGCGGCGACACGTACATTTCTTAAAGGTAGACTAGAAACCGCCCTCCACCCGCTCGCCTGTCTAATTCGCGTTGTTTTCTCGGAATGTGATGTCGATTTACATTTCGTTGGTGTGAATAAGCTTGTTGGGATGTTGATGAGATGGTGAGATATTGTTGAGGAGATGGGATGGGATGGGATGGCATGGGATGGGATGGTATCTCAAGATGGTATGTCAAGATGGTATATTAAAATAGGATATCAAAATAATATACTAAGATAAAATAGGATAGGATAGGATAGGATATTAAGAGTACGATAAGGTAGGCCGAGTAGATCGAGTAGACTATACTACTCTTCTATCTATCTAACTACGACTCAAAAAAGGTTTCGCGGTACTTGGATTGCGGTACTCAATTTACGGGATCTAGGCTTAAGTTACGAGATTTTATTAAGGCGGGATTTGGGTTTATAAAGGTTAGGGTATAGATTAAACCCGGATCTAGTTATTTACTTATTTATAGCTATAATTATAACGATAACCTATTCTTTAAGAGTCGCTAATATAACGATAAGGACGACGACGACGGTAGTTATCTATACGACTCTTTCCTATCAACCTCGCTAGACTAAGTAGTTTTTCGTAATTAGAAGATTAGTAGAGAGCTATTAGTAGTATATATATATAAAGGGATAGAGATACTTACGCTACTTACGCTACAATAGAGAGGGAGATAGTAAGGAGGTCCGTTTTCCACGCTCTAGATAGTTTGTTATAGTATCTAATAGAGTTATTAAGTCTATCTATATTATATTGCGTTACCTTACTTTGCGTCGCTATATTTACGCTATATTACTATATATAGTATTGCTCTAGAAGAGTAGATAGTAGGAAGTTATAATTCGCTTATACGAATTGCGATTTACTCCAATATGGTAGATCTAGCTATAAGCGATATAAGATAAAGGATTTTATACGCGAGTACGCCTTTCCATATATAATAAAGCTAATGGAGGCGCGTTATTCTTCTTATTCGGGTTTAAGGTAGATCCTATTACTACTCTTTCTTTCTTTCCGTCTTTCGATATTTCCCACATTCCAACTAGCTAATATTCTAATGTTTCGATCTCTATATCTAGCCTAATTACTAGCCGATAAGCGCTATATACACAAATTCGACGTAATCCTCAGGAGGGATATTAGGTCGAGATGTGAGTTTGGGACATCATTAGATAGGGAGATTATCGCGACGCAGATAGAAACAGCTACCATTGGGGTATATATCGGCGTTGATCTCGACAGCAAATCGACCGGATTTATCTGGCGGGTTACGCGTCTTGACCTTCTCTAAGATATTGATGAGAGAATGGAGAAGCGAACGGGAGATGTTTACACTCGTTATGCTGTCAACTGATACACGTGATGACCTTCTCCTCCGAGCCAGCTTTTCGATCTTGTTTATAAGGATATGGTATCCTGGCGGCAGAGGTATTTCAGTACCTGCATTCTTTCTGGTTATTTACGTTCAATATGCTAGGACGAGGACGCTTGTTTGCCGTGAACGAAATGGAAATGTGGTCTGCGTGGAGATGGACTTTTCATGAATACTCCTTGTCCACGTCTTTTATACTCTCATGCGTTTAAGTCAGCTGATTCTTGGATGAGGGCATCAGGTGGAAGGATGACAGCCCCGATAAGAAGGATTTCGGGTGGCGACCACGACCGGGCTTTAAATTTTACATTGAGAATTATATTTTGCTTTCGGTACGGAGTGAATTGAGCATTGGACGACTTGAGATTTTTCCAAAGCTGAAGAGCAAAGTCATGATCCGTGTATTGTGCACTTCGATGAGGCGCAGGTATTAGAGCGGCCTCCGAACGAATGATGTAGCAGGTGCCATGCTTTGAAATTCGACATTGAAAGTGGCTCACGGTCCTGGCAATTAGCTCGGCGTGGGAATGGACGAAGATGTGATTTAGAATCTCCATATTTACTGACCTCCGAGGAAGTGCGAGAAGCGAGTCGATGCGCCCACTGCCCGGCACAAGGGTTGAGACTGGAGTCACAAGCACTTTCGCCTCGGAGGATGAAATCGACACATCCTTCGTCTACAGTGTAGTCAGTCAGAGAATTCGCGACACATCTTGTGAATTATGGCAGAAGGCCCATAATTTAAGCCTACACTGTGGGGCACCTTATTGACGCGTTCAAAGTATAAAAATAAAATAACCCAAGCTCTTGCACCCGAAATCCGAAGAGGCCGAGGTTGTTACTAATTGGAGACTTTCTCCAGAAGTAAATATAGAATTTCATGGACACTGTCTCAAGTCGAGATCAGCTGCATGAGTGATGACCGTCTTGACTTTGCGAGACAGCTCCGTACGGTATGTCCACGGAGAAAGTCGGAGGAGCCGCCACTGTCCTTTTGGAAAGGACCTGCAACCAACCAGGGTATCTTTTATGGTTTGCGTATAAATATGTTGACGGCGAGAATCCCGGCTTAGGTCTCGAGGTCCGACTTTAACGTGATGAAGATGCTGATATTATATTCCCCGATTCGTGCTGATGATGCTAGGAGAGGAGATTGAATGCTAGCCATCGTAAGTAACATAAGGCTCTGTGCTTAGATGCCTGTTGACCAGTAAACCTGTACAGACAATCTTCGGCAAGGCTCGCAAAACCTCGCCGGTGTGCCGGGTAGCGGATATGCCCGGCATTTCTCAATCCATTGATCGCGGCTCACGGAGGGTATATGTCGATCACGTTGTGACATTTCTGGAGGACATTCGGATGCACTATGGCAGTTGATTTGCTAAACCGCGTACTTGCCGCGTAGGACTTGTGACGGATGCTCGCGTTTCACGCAAGCACTCGATAATGCGTACTACTGTATCACGGCGCATCGTTGAGGAATTTCCTTTTGAACAGCCCACTCAAGTGGACCGCCACCTAAAGCCTGCTACCTGCTCACATGTTGATGCGAACAGTATTTTTCTCAGAGCCGGACGAAGTATGACCGTTCCTCAACACACTGTAAGTCCTGTATGAGCACAGACGATTGCTTTCGCAACGGCGACCGAGGTCCTAGTCTTCTAGTCAAGCGGGATCTAACTTTGATAAGTATGTAGCTGCTAGACTATCCCGAGTTGAACTCCTACCAAAAGAAGCTAGACTCCGCTTTCAGCACAGAACCACAAAAGCGGTCGCCGTTGGTTCCTGCTCAGGCCAGCTGCCAGACAGGAGAGGTACCTTTTTGCTGATGCGGGTGCGCAATCGACTTGCGATTAAGGTTCGCATGGAAGACATTTGCCACGTGGAGTTTCTCTAAGGAACTGCTCGGAGTGAAGTTCAAACAACGAGAGACCCTGCACTCCGGTTGGTCCGAGTTAGAAATTGCCATGCCGTACAGGTGCTGATTGGGCTAAGTCAATTTCTTCAGTGATATGCATGCCGCGGCGTTGCGGGAAGCGGCATCCTTGGACGGGACGGAAGCAAGGCGAACCTGTTCTGTCGCGGAGGCTGCTAAGATGCCGATTCGCGAATATAGCCAGGGATTTTGATGGATAGCAATCAATACTGGTCCGCTGACTGAAAGGCCATGCAGTATATATGAACCTCCAAATGTGCACATGCCAAGCAAGCAGCGATGCTGGTCGATCAAGGCGTATTGCCGGGATATCGCCTGAGAGAGGACTTGGTTCACGATGATGGGTTCATACCGTGTAGTGGGCGAGATCAGTGCGGGCGCAGCATTTGAAATGGTCGCCATCTCGTGAGATTTGACCAGCCTCAACGAGTTCGTGATCCTTCTTTCATCCTTGGCAATCGTAAGGATCTCGCATGTGTTGGTGAATTGGTAACGGTAGAATCCGCTTTGTAGCGTCAAGGGCTGTGAATGTCTGTTGAGCTCGCCAAGTCTTCGGGTCTGGACCGGCGGATGAGCATATGATCTAGGAACGGATCTGTTGACGGGTGCCTGCTTGCTGTGATGGAGACGACAACCGGATAGATGGATCAGTGTCTTATTCTTGTCACGGTGTTGTATGGGAGCTGTCCAAGGTTGAACCCAGGTGAGAAAACCCCACTGTGGTGGAAAACCGAGATTTGTTCACTTTTCTGCCTCGTAGCCTTGATAAACAGGCACCCGACAGCGCTGCCAAGGAAGCAGGCAGCAAGGGTGCGCCCGGACATTTTTGTCCTGCGCTCTAGCCTTGGAACCTTGCTTCGAGAACCATACTAAACGTTCTGGAAATGTGCGTTGCTCCCGCGTTCTGATAGGCCGATACACCAGCTGGCGCGAACCACTCGACGACCAGTGGCTGATCCTCGTCACGTATCGGTTTGAGAAACACTTTGTTTCATCTTCTACACGAATGTCCTCACTAGATACCGAAACAAAGCCATAAAACGAGGACATGATCAGGTCCATTCTCGCATCATCGCGTTGGTGCATCGACCGAGGTGGAGAAGATGGGAAATTCCAGCCTATGCTGTAAACAGTTGAAGCTGGCAACAAGTAACTCTGACACAACCGTGTTTTACTAGAACGAGCGACTCGACCAATCAAGCGAGATATTCGGGCTGTTGCTTGAGACGCTGCTGCGCGCGCAGGCGCTCAGGAGCTCGACTTGCGGACGGGTGCGGAGGATTACGGTAGCCTCTTCATCGTTATACTCTGTGTTTAGAAGGGGTCCCGAACTTCGTGGGCGGATGAATTTTCGCTGTCGACAGGAGCGTCCACAAATGACCAGTAAGTCAGGAGTTCGATGCTGAGGATCATGATCTCTCTAGACTTTCTGCCTGCATCGGAATTGCGGGATGTCGATTCTATTTTGATGCGCTGGCGGAGGTATGGTAACGAGAACGAAAGACATGATTATTGTCGTACCTCGCGGCGAAACTGACGTCCTTACATCAAACGTCCCGCTCGCGATCTGCTGCGCCAGATCCCAACGGCCGTCAGGGGCGGCGACTTCGGATACTATTATTACAATGGCAGATATCCGCTACAGCCTGTCCCGGCACCAATAGTAATGCTGAGCAAGCAAATGTAGTGGACGAGTTTTGGAAAGTGACCAGTCGACAGTGTGTAATTCTGACGAATCAAAAAATCGAGTCATTGGCGCCTTGCCAATTCACTGGTAACACTGCGGTATGTACGGTAATGTTTCTGAGTCCACTCTTCCGCTTGCTAAGCATTCGAGTCGGAATGGGTCATGACACGAAAACCGCAATGGCGAGGATCAACAGCGCCGCAGAGCGATTGTGAGACAAGAGGATTTCACGATCCAGATTAGGTAATCGTGCATGTAGAATTGGATCTGGACCCTGAGAATCCTTCACTATATGCACATTATCGGACGGTATTATGCACCAACGACGCGGAACTGGAGCGGAGGTGGAGGCAGGCAGTACGGAGTACTCCGTGCTAATTTCATCGGATTCGGAGAGTGTACCGCCGTGTGTCCATGGCTTGGCAGAATAGCTGGCTGGCTGGCTGGCCTGGCAGTGGGCAGATCGTCTCACTGGCCGTACAACCGGCTGTGGCGGACTTCTGAAGCCGATATCACCGCAGACTCGGGAGAAGCCGACTCCCATCCATCGTGGTTTGAAAGCGAGCGGGTTCGTATGGTGGAAGTAGGGACAAGCCCGACAGGGCCATGTTGCAGCTGCAAAGCAGGTTTCTGAGTGACCAGACAGACAGAGGTTGTGGGTTTCTGTGGCTTGCTTTTCTTCTCAGAAGTTCGGGAGCGAGTCAAGTGGGACCATCATCTCTCAGCCTAGCCCGCTTTCGTACGTGGTTTCCGCCTGGCTGTGGGAGTGACCGGCCGGAGATTTCCCAGATCTCACTCCAACCCCCATCTTGGAAGTCCAGATGTGGCGCGCCGGTCCAGCCAACGTCACGGTGTTGAAGAAGCCACTTTGCAGATGTCAAGCTCGCATTCTCGGATCGGAATTGCAGCAGGGAAGGAGACGACAGGACGCCAGCGAGGTCCTCATGTCGCAGCTGTAGGTCCTCTAGATACCCAGAGACGGTAGGTAGGTATCGACAGGCACGCCTCCTTCCGCCATGTCTCGTCTCCTGCCCGCCCGATACAGCTCCTTCACATTCGATGCCGGTGCTCCGAATACCACCTCACTACTCCGTACACTCCTCGCAGCCCAAGCAGTGTGGGAAGCCATATCTTGGTGGCGTCTTGCTGTGTCATCCACCAGGGCCAGCACCAGCACCAGCAATAGCACCAGCACCAGCACCAGCACCAGCACGAATGACGGCGCAGCTCACCACTGGCACCCGTTACACTACTGCTCTGATGTAGGATGACAAGTATAAGGAGCCTGCCTGCCTCCTGCAGGTGCAGTCCAAGAGCTCGCCCGCCGTACCGCAGCCTCCACTGGCCCTCATCAGCCTTCAGCCCTAGCAATATCAGAGCCCCCACCCCCGTCCTCGTCGAGGCCTGGGAGCCGACGCCAGAGAGGAGGGATCCGAGGGAGGGAGAGACATAGGCTCACCCGATTTGGCGGTGACCCACCTTATCCCAGAAATAAGTCTCGTACTGTAAGAACGTAAGTTATTATCCTCACTTCGGCTTCGACCCAGATCTGAGCCCAGCCAATGTCATGCGCCCATTCGCTCTCCTCCACATATTACCCTATCCATCTATTATGCCCATTCTCTGCTCCCCATTAATCCGGCATCAGCCATGTGAGATTGGGTGGGCTGACAAGCTTTTTCCGCAGTGCTGTCGCACTTCTGTCTTGCATTGGCACTTGGGCCCTCGAGTGTCAAGTAGACGTGAAGAAACAAATCGTCTCGTAGTCCTCCGCGTCCGCAGCCATCCCCTCGTAGATTTGGCCGTTCGTTCCACTGGTTATTTCTCCACTGCCCAAAGTCGATCTGCCGGCTGCAGAAGGAATCTGATCCCGGCGGCCCAACTTCTGACGACTACACTCCCTTCTGCGCCTCACTCGTCGAGCCGATCTTAAGACCAGGAAGCCCTCTCTTACTTCGTTTCGCAGCCTTGTCCTCGCCCAATTCCCGATTGACGTATCAACCAGCTCCCCATCTTGTCCAGGAACGGTCAATAGTCTATCCAGCCAGCGCATACTTCCCAGGACCACCACTGTTCTTAATCAGCCAGGCTGACCTCCAGTCGACGCGACCTTGCTTGTCTGTTCATGAACGCAATCCTCCTCACCTCGTCGCGCATCCTTGAACACGATCCCGGCGCGCATCGCAACAAAACGTGAGGCTGCGCGCAACTTGTCCAGACCCAACCACCTCAAGTTATTCCCCTCCAATTGATACAGTCTTGTTCCCGAGCTCTTGTTAGGTCCTCGGCGCCGGACCAGTCCATCACTCATGTCAGTATTCTGCGTCGCGTGGTTTGTCAATCAACATCGGATCGCTAATGCACATGTCTAGATCACGATTTCCAACTGCAACATCAGCAATCGATCTAGGAGAGTCGGCGTGTCGACCTCTTTGCTCACAATTAGGAAAAATTTATCAACCAACCGAAAAGCTGGCCATCGTCTATGCAACTCCGCCTCTCTCGCCATCGGCGCAGCGCTCGCTTGAAGCGCCAGGAGCGAGCTTGAAAATCCGTTCTGGTGGGATGGATAGCAATGACCGTCGACACAGACAGAGCTCAGGTTATGCCAGTCAGCAAGGGCTCATCCAGTCGTCACCACAGTACCCAGCAACAAGCAGCTCAGAGAGATACAGACAGCAACCTCATCTAGCCGTTCAGTCACCAGCCTCAGCGTCCACCACGGGGCGGAGCGGCACTCTTCCTGGTTATAATTATCCTTATGCAGCCGAGGGAAGCCAATTCGGGAGTTCCGCCATGAACGCAGGACCGATGCAGTATTCAGCCGAATATGCGCCAGATGCAACGCAGCGATCACAGCAACAGCAACCTTACCAGCAGTATGGCTCTAATATCATGTACAATGTTCCGTCCCAGCAGCAGCAGCCATCACCGCAGTCAGCCTACGAGACTGTGCAACCCTACCAACCACGGCAGACGGCGGCAGCGCTCGAGGTGCTCACAAACCAGTTCGCTGTCCCACAGCCGTACTATGAAGGAGGGCCAACTAGTGCGCCAGCCTCCGCAATTGCGGCACAGAGCACACAGTACACGTCCTTATCATATACCACCCAAAGCCCGGTCGGCCGCGAACCTCTGACATCCGCTTATGCCACAGGCATGGCCGATGCAAATCAAGGGAGCTCTCAGGGAGCGTATGGTCAGACAAATTATGCGGCCGCAGAGCTCGACAGCGCGTACGGACAGTATCAGACGGAGCTCAAGAGAACTTTCGAGTGCATCCGTGATGGACGGTTGGCAGACGCGGGGAGTTCACTCATTCACATTTCAGATTGGCTACTGGGGAACGCAGAAGCTTTAGGTACGTCCCGGAAACCCAGAGTGTGCGGAGAGCGAGCGACTGAGATTGACTGCAGGTCTAGTGCGCGACGATGAGACGATGCATCGCGACAGGATCAAGCTGTGGGAGGAATTCAACACAGCATGGCTGTCGGCGCTTCAAAGGCAAAAGGAGATGACGATGGAGATGCTTGATACCGGCCAACGACCTCATCACCCGCAATCGCTCTTGGAGGCTGATCAGATGGAAGGCATGGGAAAGGAGCTTGTGCGGCTCTGCGACATCATGGAGAAGCACGGATTGGTCGACTATCAGATGGGAGTTTGGGAGGAGGAAATCATCACTCGTAAGGTTCACTCTGGGGTCCTCACGTCCGTCACAACAGCTGACACGTTACAGTTCTCAACGCGTGCCTCGATTTGCTAGAAGAACAAAGCGACAGTTCCCGTGCCGCAGGTCCTCCCGCATCATCATCGTCATCTGCACAACAACGGCGACGATGAGATTCTCACGTTCCAAACATTTCCTTTGTCCCACGAACTTACCCCTGGAAAGTGTTGTGCATTCTTCCGTCTCAGCTCAGGTCTCCGAGCTTGTATTCTACGTGACGTTTCATGTCCACTTGGACGAAGTCCTGGCGCGTTGTGGGTGAAATTCAGCATTTTGGAGGGACCGGACGGATATACCACGCATAGGAATTAGATCGGGGAAAACAGCAAGCGCACAGCGCAGGCGTTGTGGCGTCCACGGGTGTGTGTTTGCGTGTACAATCATGGTTTTCCTGGCTGGTGGGATGGTGGTGTGGTGTGGTGGTCGTTCTGTTGGAAAAAATATTCTCGCCCGTTCCTCTTTTCCTTGTCACGTTATTATGTTGTTTTTGATGGTATGATCGTCATGATGAGGCGGAGCTAGGCAGGGGGGGGCAGGCACCGAAAAAGGCATTCAAGCCCTGGTGAGGCTTAGGCACACATTTTACATACATACGAAGTGCGATGGAGCTTCGAGATCGGCACGTCGATGAGGGCGCGGATGGGAAATGTTGGCAGCGCAGCGCTGATCAGAGGGTTAAAAACGTTCTTTCCAGGTGCATTAGTTTTGCAACGATTGGGCATCAACGGACGGGGACTCGGTGAAGAACCAATCAATCCTACCGTAGCTAGCTAGCTACTTGAGCATACCTACACAATTGTACCAAATCACACACACATTTTTTGTGGAATCCGGGCCCCCTCTTCGATTTTCGATTTTCGATGCAACAACCAGAAAATGGAAGTCGTACGACGTGTGCCCCCCGCGCGATCAACAGATCACTTTCGCTCTGAACCTTGTGTTACAATAACTATCACCCAATCGTGTGTTCGGTGCATCGTCGTGTCCCCCTCGAGTGAAAGAAGGGGGGAATGGGTTGGAATGAGAATTCTGTATGTGTGTGTGTGAGGTGTGTGAGGTGTGTACATACATACATGGGTAAGCATATCTGCCACTTAGGTTTCTGCTGCCATTCCCAGGGATCTGTCATGAGCACCACCCAATTAGAAGGAGATGCGCTGGCTTAGTCTAGTTCTTCACGATGGGTCCCGCCTGTCTTCATCCTGAAGAGAAGAGGTTCTAAGGCGCAGTCAGTGGCCAGTGACAGTAGTGGTGAATGCGCTGGCGACGTTTTCTTCACCTAGGTCCTAGGTATATCCGGGCGATTATGTCTTTTCCTTTTTTCCTTTTTTCACGCCTTCTTAGATCTTGACAGGCCCGTATCGGGTTTGTGATTGGTTCAATCCCATCGTGTCTGCGGGTTGCGATTCCGTCTGCGGGCTAAGATTCCCGAGGGACTGGGTTTGGGTTGGAAGAAGCAACTTAGTGGGAATGGGAATGGGAATGGGAATGGTGCATGCAGGTGGGATGCAGATGCAGATGAGGTGCCCACGGTTGGTTGGTTGGTTGGTTGGTTGGTAAGGGCGAGGTAAGGTAAGGTAAGGTCGGATGATTCGCAGCGCATCGCAGCGCGTTGCGTTGCGTCGGGTTGGGTTGGGTTGTCTAGGTATCTTACCTGGAGTACTCGGGCTACTGGAGTACACACTACTGGACGGATTGGATTGGATTGGATTGTGGTAGGTCGCTGAGGTGCCGAGTACTAGCATGGGAGTTTGCTTGGCGCTCCAGTTATCCTCCCTAGGTATCTTACGAAGGTTTGTCTGTGGTCTGCTCTACGGGCTGGTAAGACATCTGCACCCATCTGCAACCTCCTGCTGGCCTGGCTTTGCCTTGCTGGCCTGACCTGACCTGATCTGACTTCGATCCTGTCATGAACCCGCGCAACCATCTGATGGGAATCCGTCACTTCGTACCCTGTATAACTCATCCCGTAACCGTATCGATCTCGTCCAAGTCCATCGTGCGTGCCGGGTCTCAATCCCCTCCCGTCCCCTCCTTTCGAGATCCTGCAGAGACTAAAAATGGGATTTATGTGTTTTGGCTTTTCATCCCTTCTCCACTACTCTCAGCTTCTCTCCTCTCCTGTCTTACTTACACTTTTCTCTTTGCTTTCCTTTTCTTTTCTTGTCAAGCTACTACTCATGCGGTCTGCACGACAGAACCCCCCATCACCTGTCCATCACATTGCGCTATCGAATTCGAACCGTTTCTTGTCACCCACTCTGCATGCATGTCTCACGACACCTTAGGTACCTAAGGGAGAAACCCGCTACAAAGACACCACAACAAAGCCACCACCTCCAACCGCCACCAACCAGCACCAGCACCAGTCTTGCAGTTGCCGCAAACCCACACGCCTGGAACGGACCCTCCTCCGACCCAACTGAATCCATGCGAACCCCTTTTCTACGGTAATTCACGTCCAGCCCGCGTGAAGAAACTTGTCTGCAGATTGATATCCTCACTTTCCCAGAGCAGTTACGCATGTAAGATTGATCATGACAGGTCTCAGATGGTCTCGAACCATCCAGATCGATGGAATTGGATTACTCATATCGTCCCGGAGGTCCAAGACACCAATCTACAATACGTACCCACCCGTCGACCCTGCTCATCTCAATAACGTCGAGTCTCCGTGCATGAATCCAGTTCCGGCCATTCGGTCTCTGGGTTCTCCCACCCTCTCCCGAACGAAAACCAGTTATTAGAAATCTTCACTCGCGCTTTTTAATTCAAGGTATCACTACTACTAAAAAACCTGCCGAAGCGAAGTCATATCATATTCCCTCTAAGCTCCATCCCTCTTGTCCCTCTCCCTTTCTTTGTGGTAGTTGTATGTATACATGCTGGTACCCGTTATTAGTCGATAACCGGCAAATCGCATTAAGTGGTGGTACCGTGTTACCGGGACCAATCGGTTTAGCTCCTGGTTTTCGTGTTACGGGTTCGCGCAGCTTGCCGCTGGCATATCGTCATTGTGATAGTTGACTTTGGTGCTCGGGCTTTCGGGGTTTACACGGTTGTAGATCTAGATAACTAGCCTAGTTTTGATATATCTTCGAACGGGACCTTTCTCATCGATTTAGTTGCGGTGATCGTTCTTGCTAGGCTATTCTTTAATCTCGTATTTCTAAACTTCTCTTATATATTCTTCTCCTCTTATACCGCCTAAATATTCTAGTAGAGGTTGTAACAATATCCCAATAATAGGAAATCAATAGAATTCACGTCTATAACTACTTCTACGTTCCCTATCAGAAATAATAAATTAAGGAAATTAATGTCTTAGAAAAGGACTTTATACTCGTAGTATTTTAATTTAGTCTTAATTCCTTCTAGTTAAAGACTAGTATACTGTGTATATATAATATTGTTATAATCGCGGGGCTATAAGGTAGTAGAATAATATAATACTAAATATCTAGTATTCTATCTTAGCTATATATATTTATCTACTAGTAGTAAGATACGCTAAGATATATATTTCTCTCCATTAGTTAGTCTCTCTTCTCCACAATAGCTTGAAACGTATTTATCATAGAGGGAAAGAGAGAGAGAGACAAAGGAAAAAGGAAAAAGCGTTTAAGCGGAGAGAGAGATACGTAGACAGACGTCTAGAAATTTCCCTGAAGCTATCAACATAATAAACCCCATCATCTAATCCATTATTCTCTTATTCCCTCCTCCCCTTCCCTACTCTCCCCCAAAACCAGCATTCCTAGGTAGACAAACCATACAAACCACCCTGAAAAAAGAGAGCTTCACACAAAAGAAGCCATTCCCCAGCAGTCCAGTCCTCATCCCGTCTCTCCAGTTTCTCCCCTTCTCCCCAACTAAACCCATCCTAACCCCTTCCCAACCTCACCGCTCGCGTCCCATCCAAAGCGCAAAGAGATATTCTCCAATCAAATCAAAAACCCATCTGACAAGTGCACCAGAAATAGAACACGCATCGCTACACCCCCAGAATCCACAAGGCCCGTCTTAACTCTAAAAAAGGTTTGGATCATCTCATCTCCCCCGTCCAAAATCTGATACTCCATTGTTTCGCGTCATCCAGGAACAGAGATCTTGGGGGGAGAATGGTAGGTAGCGTCTCTCACTTAGTCACGGTAGGTTGGATTATTGGACGTGGCTACTTCGAGGACAGGTTCCATATGAGAATTCGTATATATTGTATAGCTATACCTAGTATCGTGGATGGGTTATGAATATGGATCGATTCACTTCTGAACCTCCAGGGTCTCTATGTGTGATTCGCTGGATTTTCCTTGCTCGTAAAGCCTAGTCTTGTCTTTCGAGGTACAGGTGAAACTCACGCTGGTTTTTCTTTCTTAAAGTGTTTGTGTGCGTTGTAGGATAGTAGTGGAAATGAGCGTTGCTGGGAAGTCGTAATGAGAAAGATTGGGAGGATATCCGAATCCAGGCCGTGACTGGGTTTTGATTTTTGCCTTGAAAGCAAGACAGCGTAGCGCAGAGTTGAGTAATAGTGATGAAAGATGGAATAGAAATAGCACGGATGCAGGAAACCGCAGGTTCTCGATGGACTATGACAATTTCACCCACCTGGCCTAGACTTTTGGTGGTTTGAAGCCAAAAATTGGAGGTACGCTGTTCTCAAAGACCAGCTTTTCAAGCGACCGAGATAGCTCACCCTCACGACAAGGAGAGCTCAGATCCTCGTCAAGCGAGACGCAGTGATCTCGAAGTCAGGGTCTGCAATACTCATCATTAGCGGCTCAAGATTACTGAGGAGACAGACCTTGCAAAATAGGACATAGTGGTATTGTGAGCGATTTCGCTTAGCTAATCCTCCTTCGATCGCACTCAGATCGACCCAAATAAAAAAACCTCGGCGTCGACCTTTTCTTCATTAATGCTTCAAGAACCTGCACATCATATGTGACATTGATTTGGATGTTGGACATAGATCAGCCTAAACTCAGATGAGTGTATATGATCGTCAATCTCACATGTACAATGAAAAGGATGATGATATATGGGCACGCAGGTGTACGGCTGGTTGTACAAAAACATAGATGAACGTAAAACACGCTGTGGTGTCAACGCCTGACCCAGGCAGGCTTCTTGCGAGCTTTGAGATGACCGGGCTTCTTTCTTTCGACTTTCCGGGGGTCGCGGGTTACACATCCAGCTGTTGGTCGTGTTAGATTCGTGCTCTTCGGAGACAGAAACGATTGGGCCGTGATAACACGCAGTGTGAGACTTACCTCTTCTCAACGCTGGCTTCAATAGCGGCTCGTGAACTAACAAAGCCTTTGCGACTGCCAATGTCAAGGCCTCTGCTTGTCCTGTTGCACCACCTCCCTTGACCAGTGCGAATACGTTATATTTATCCATTCTCTCCGTTGCTTTGAGCGCCCAGACTGCGCTCGCTCTGTCATGTAACCGCGCAAAGAATTGTGTCAAACTTTTGCCATTGACCAAAACCTCTCCCTCTCCTTCCACAAGGTAAGCTCTTGCCGTCGATGTCTTCCTACGTCCAACACCCAACGAGATCCCATCAGCATTGACGTATGCCTGCCTTCTCCGCGCTTGAGACAAATCCACATTTCTCTTGTATCGCGCCAGTGTTTCTGTCACTTCTTCCGGCATGATAGCCGAATTTATCGAGTTCAGTCGTTTCAAGAGCTCGAGTAGTCTATGATATCGTGCAGATCTGACAGGCTCCGCGCCGACCATGGCTTTGTATTGCTCGACGGATTTCCAAGCTACGCGTGGAGCTTGACCAGGAGGGAAGACGGGAAGTAGTTGGTATTTACGGAGAAGCGCTTTCAATGCGATGAGATCGTCGGTGAAATTCGGTTTGCCGGTGAAATAGGATGGAGATGCTGGGACAATACGAATCCGCGCCATCAATTTCCGTTTCTTGCTTTCAGCCTGTTCCGCGTCTTCCTTGTCCGATGACTCGTCCGATAACTCGTCATTGACAATCTCCAAGGCATCTCTGTATGAGAGTCCTCTTTCCATTAACGCATCCATCATGACTTGGGCAGCTCGTTCGATCACGGAACGCTTCGAAAGATCGTCAACCTCTTGCTGGACAAGCAGCTGTGCCTGCTCTGTCGGAATGCCCTTTTGAAGATTATTGAAATAAGACGCTTCGAAGCTACCGACTCTCCGTGCTAACGCGGTCTTTGTCGCCTCTGCGGCCTCTTGAGGAGAATATTTGAGGGAAATGTAGGCGTTGTATATTGACTTTTCCAATTTTGCGGTCGACGGTTTGAAGTAGCTCTCATCCAAAGGAGGCGCGGCCTGGAAATCCGGCTCATCAGGCCCCGTCGTTAGTGTGGGAATAACGGATCGACGGGGAGATGTGGTGAATTGTCTTGCGAGTTTAGGGAGCTGGTGTGAAGTGTGTGGTATCGTCGGCCGCCGCCTGGAAATATGTGCAGTACATTGTGTCAAGGACTTATTCAGGCAAGTAACGGCGCGTCTCAAGCCGTTCCTTGATTCAATGCCAGCCATGTCGCCAGCAAATGGACGAAAGTCGTGGTGGAGAGTGTTGGTGCAGGTGTTTCTCGATGGATGACTAAGTAAAGCTTGGCATCGCAACTCCAATTCTCCAAAATCTTCAAGTTTCTCCCCGCCAAACAACAATTTCATAACCCCACCATACCGCAAACACCTGCATTGGCACTCACCATGGTCTTCGGAACTCTCCACACGGTTGAAGGCAATGCCCGCTCCACTGCCATCAAGATTGTCGCAAAAGCCAACAACCTCGACCTCGACATCAAAATACACGAGTTTCCCATCACTGACTCAAACTACCTCTTGATCAACAAGCTCGGAAAGGTCCCAACCTTCGTTGGTGCTGACGGATACGTCCTCACTGAATGCATTGCCATTGCCATCTACCGTAAGTTTCCACGCACTCCATACGCGCGCTCACCACACACTCCATCTGATGAGCTTCCACATATATCAATACAGTTATCCCTGTCAGAACACTCCTGTTGAAAAAGTATTCAGCATTCCTGATTCATCTTTACTTCCAGCCAACACCTACCACTACCCTTATCGTGCACACAGCTAATTCGCAAAAGTCACCTCCCAGAACGAAAAGACCACCCTCCTCGGAAAGACCAAGCAAGACTACGCCTCAATCCTCAAATGGATGTCCTTCGCCAACGGTGAGATCCTCCCAAGTATCGGTGCCTGGTACCTGCCAATCGCTGGCCGCCTCCCGTACAACAAGAAAAATGTCGAGGATGCTCAAAAGGCTGCCCTCAAGGCTGTCAATGTTCTCGAGGATCATCTTCTCGTCAACACCTACCTCGTTGGAGAGCGCCTGACCCTCGCTGATATCTTCACCGCCACCCTCCTCGTCCGCGGTTTCGAGAACTTCTTTGACAAGACGTGGCGTGAGAACAACCCCAACGTCAGCCGTTGGTATCAGACCATCTACAGCCAGGAGGTCTACTCGTCCGTTGCCTCGCCACTCAAGCTCGCTGAGGTTGCCCTCGAGAACAAGGCACCAGCTAAGCCGAAGACCGACGCACCAAAGAAAGAAGCCAAGAAGGAGGCCCCACAGCCAAAGGCCAAGGAGGTCGATGAAGAAGAGGAGGAAGAGGCCCCAGCTGCACCCAAGGCCAAGCACCCAATCGAGGCTCTCGGCCGCCCCACATTCGTCCTTGACGACTGGAAACGCAAGTACTCCAATGAGGAGACGCGCGAGGTTGCTCTTCCATGGTTCTGGGAAAACGTCAAGTTCGACGAATACTCCATCTGGAGAGTGGACTACAAGTACAACGACGAGTTAACCATGACTTTCATGACCTCGAACTTGATTGGTTTGTCGTCGTGCCCATCACTCTTTTGCCAATGCTAATGTAATACAGGTGGCTTCTTCAATCGTCTCGAGGCCAGCCGCAAGTACCTCTTCGGAGCCGCATCCGTGTACGGAACCACCAATGACTCCATTGTCCAGGGTGCTTTCCTTGTCCGTGGTCAGGAGGCGCTTCCAGCCTTCGATGTCGCCCCAGACTTCGAGAGCTACTCATTCACCAAGCTCGACCCAACCAAGGCCGAGGACAAGACGTTCGTAGAGGATCAATGGAGTTGGGATAAGCCAATTACTGTCGATGGCAAGACGTACGAGTGGGCTGATGGAAAGGTCTTCAAGTAGATGTATTCATGACTTGCATAGTGAATCGAGAAAAGGAAAGAGATGAGATATGAAACGATTCCAGGCCTACTTGATATGTAGAAGCGACCGAAATGTGCTGATGATCATATGAGGGTGTGGGATGTCTCGGATTATCTTTTGAAGCATGCGACATTTATGTTGCTATCCGTCTAGATGATGTAGAGCCCAACATGGAGAAATGAACGAGTTGAGTAGTGTCTTGGGTGTGCCAACGGTGATGAATGCTTGATTAGACATCCTTCCACAGGGAATGTGGATCCGAGACTCGTCTCCGGTTGTGCCAAGTGCCGGATGATTTCTGCATGCGGCAAGCCCGTTGAACTTGAAGTGACTATTTCGAGGATTCGACCCCGTGATTTTGCTTCACTTTAGAATACCGTACCACAGTATGTACTCAGGCTCCACCTGCCTGCAACGTGGCGTCCATTCCGCGGCCTCGGCCTCGTAAGCCACCTCATGCCTCCACCGCGATCCCTCGATGCCATCCCGCGAGATCTCACCCAAAAACTCCCCGACTACAAACAACTCTTCTACAACGAGTGCGCAAGTACCGCGCTTCTGTCGCGCCTGTCATCTAGACCCCGAGTACTCACCATTCTGCTCGTGTGATTATGATACCCCGGCCTGGAGGTGAAGATCGAAGAGTCGCACAACAGACTAACGGCCTTTTATCTTCAAACGATCCGACCCCAGGGCGAAGATCCGGTCGTTCTTCGGCAGATCCCGACAGCTATAGTTGGCTCAGGTGGGTAGGGCAAAGTCGATCCTGACAACAACGACAACTCCTCGCCTTTTCGTAAATAATCTACTCTCAATTTCTTTCCAGACGACGATTATATTTGTACTCGAGTCGGATTACGCAGGCTATCAGCCAGGCACCTGCCGGAAGTGGAAACTCTGCCGACAAGCGAGTGCGGTTGTCGAACTTGTGGATCCGAGCTGTTTGAGGGTGGTTCGATAGCTATATCTGCGTGCGAAACCGGCGTTGGAAAGCCGAGAAGACGACATCGAATTGAGAGCGAAGGAAATCCACGTGGATTGCGGGTTCTTTGGGACGAAGTGGAAAGTGCTTCGGCGACGAGTGCTGATATTCCGACTCGAACAGCCACGTTCATTCGCTTTCCACCAGGACTGACAGTCGCGGGGAGCTTCGAAGCGGGATATCAACCCAGTTAATACATCCATAATCGATCAGGCTCAGTTAGGCGCGAGAGAAATCTTGATGAAAGAGCATGGGGAGTTGATGGCGCAGAAGAGGAGAGGTACAACGGGGGTCGACGCTCCTGTATTGCAGGTTATTTGTTTGGTAAGACCATGAATTCTCATTTTTGGAGCAGAAGAATCACAATACACGTGGGTACTCAGGCACTGGCCGTGACGGACGTACGATCAGTGAGAAAAAAAATCGACCGTAAAATCGCTTTAGTACGCTCGATCAAGCGACATCAGCTGACGAATTAATAGGGCGCTGGAGGTGGTCCAAGCGAAGACAATGTGACAGGATTTCTCGTCAGATCAACATCTTCAGACTGGTCGAAAAGTTCGATACTTGCAGTCGACGCGGGCTCACACCTTGCCTCCATCGTGCGAATACTCGAGAAGCATTTTCCTCTTGTATCACCAGACCCTCACCCACAGTCGACGGACCAAAGACCGTCATCAGCTCAAATTGAAGATGCTGCCTCGCCGACAAACAGCCAGTCATCACTATCGAATTCAGACCGCTCGCCGACACCAGCGCCGCCGGCCACAATCCTTGAATCTGGCCCATTTGCAGGCCTCGCCTTTCCTCATGATTCTGCGCGAGCAAACGCTGTACATGTTGTAAGAGAACATGTTAGCACGTATCTGATCACGCATCCGCATCTTGATCATCTCTCTGGCTTTGCCATCAACACGGCGGCATTTCACAATACCTCCCGGCCGAAACGGCTAGCTGCATTACCATTCACTGTCCTGGCCATCAAGACTCACATCTTCAACGACATCATCTGGCCCAATCTCACAGATGAAGACAATGGTGTCGGCCTTGTGACCTTCCAACGTCTTACCGAAGGTGGGAATTTGGCGCTCGGAGAGGGCACATCCCGCGGCTTCATCGAGGTATGCGATGGCCTCGCTGTCAAGGGCTTCAAGATTTCCCATGGAAAATGTGCTGGTACGCCGAAAGGCGAGCATGGACAGCAGACGGGGCGGAAGGGAAGTACCGCTGGACCTAATGTACATTCGCACAGTCACTCAGCCAGTCAACAAATGTCCGCCGGTGACAACGTAAGAAGGTCGAGTGTCCTCTCGCAGGGAGGTGCAAGTCAATCTGGCTCGCCGTCGGAGTATACACAGCCTGTTGTAGATTCCACGGCCTACTTCATCAGAGACGACACGAGTGGAAGGGAAGTGCTGATGTTCGGGGATGTGGAGCCAGACTCCGTGAGCTTATGCCCGCGAAACCATGTCGTATGGTCGGAA
This sequence comes from Venturia effusa, assembly GCA_007735645.1. NCBI lineage: Eukaryota > Fungi > Ascomycota > Dothideomycetes > Venturiales > Venturiaceae > Venturia > Venturia effusa. The sequence goes on along the minus strand of CP042202.1, from coordinate 1,068,474 downwards.
GCTGCATATAAGATCTCCCACGGCTTATTACATGGCATCTTCATCGAATGTTCCTACAACGACTCCCAAAAAGACGAGTACCTCTTCGGTCATCTGACGCCTCGTCACCTCATCGCTGAGCTGCAGACATTAGCTCAGATGGTGGACGAAAAGAGAAAAGAAATGGCTGAAAAAGCAGGACGAAAGAGGAAACGAACGCACGGACATATCCACGGTAGCGCACCAGGTTTACTCGGTCACGAAGAAGCGGGACGAAGAAGCAGAAGTCGCACACAACAAAAAGATGAAACGATGCAAGATCTCATCCCAGAAACGGAGGTCCCAATAACCCCAACTCCAATGCCTATACACACAGAGCCGAACCCAAATTCCTTCTCCCTCACCACAGATGGCGCCGTCACCTCCATCCCCTCTCAGACCATACCCGGAGAATTCTCAACACCAACGATGCCCCTTTCCAATACTATAGACACCCCCGAATCAATACTCATACCCGATCCCCCCGGCCCATTAAAGGGTGTCAGAGTCATCATAATACACGTCAAAGACTCGATGGCCGATGGACCGCCTGTGGGCGTCAGTATCCTCAGGGAATTGAAGGCGCATGAGGAGCGTTTGAGGATGCTGGGGAGACCGCTTGGGTGTGAGTTTGTTGTTAGTAAGGGTGGGGAGAGTTATTGGTTTTAGATATTCTCTTTTGGTTGGGGAGCGTGGGGGGGGTTGGTGCTGGGGGAGGTGGGGTACATTTGGATTCTATGTAAGCAGCAGCAAGGTGGTATCTTGGGGATTTTTTTGGGTGGGTTTTGGGGGCGTGGTATTTTGAGCAATTCCTGTGAGCAGGAATATGATTTGTGTGAAGAGGTTGTTTTGGCATTTTGGCGTGTGAGTCTGGATGGTTAGCGTGGTACAGCGCACAGCGGGCGGAGATCATGACAGTGGAAGAGGGTTATGAGCAGGCAGGTTTGACATACCATGAATTCGGATCTCAATCTCCTCAGAAACACACTAACAACTCTCTAAACAAATCCTCGCTCCAATCCTCCCAAGGCTCCCCTCTCTGCTTCATCTCGTACCTGGTAACAGCACTTTATACGCAAGTAAATTCTAAGTGAAATCCATCTCTTGCACAGCGAGAACCTGAAGGCAGGTAAACACCTATCTAACAACACGTTGAATATACCAAATATCCGAAGTCGGCGCGACTTCATGAGCGCGAGTTGGTGGGCCTGTGGAGGAAAAGAAATGCGAGACGGAATCGGAGAAAAAGGTACTATGACTACTGTTGCCGTGATAGTGAATATTGGTGGATGCTTTAACTAAGCAGAGGTTTCTATCTCACCAATTAAGAGGCGAAGAAGAACTGCGCAGTCGAAACTGGAGAATATGACTAATAGGGGAGTTACTTGAGGAGTGGAGTGGGGACTAAGTAGTCACGAGATTTAATCCGAAGTGTAGAGAAGCACCATACTGCAACAATGGCGAGAAAGAATGAGTCACCAAAGCCAGGAAAATGATGAATTTGGCAAAGCTTACTGCTAACAAAAGGACATGAATGTACGATGTTAGTGTGGGCTAAATTGATACACTATAACCCAAAACGCCGGAACAAAGACGGGATCGTAAAACATGAAGAATGTACCTATCCGTGCCGGATCCAAGCCGACAGCCCCAAATCCTCGACATCGATCCACAGGAGCCAAACGCCGGAGTAAAAATAGAGAGTGCCAAGAACCCAAATGCAGCACTAGATCCCAGCAGAAATCAGACCCAAAACATCTGATCATTCAGGTTCGCGTGCCACGGGTTACCATGATGTCCACCAGTGGCGACTGGTCTCCACTCTAACTGAAATCGCGCGTATCCCGCAGCCTCATCGGCAGGCTGTGGATTAGGATAGCTGCGATTGTACCAGCCTGAGAAGTAACGCCTGACCCTGTCACACAATCGATCGGCGTAATAGGCAGGTGTCGCATAGGATACGCTGGTGGTGCTTCGGGCATACGTGAAGCAAAGATGGTGAATAAAGACCTGGAGTTCATTCGCTGTGAAGCCGAGGCCATCTTGGAGGACAAAGTAATGTGCAGGTCTCGCGGTGCCCTTGATAGCTGCGTGGCTCTGCAGAAAGAAGTCGTTGCTGCTTGTCGTTAGACATGTGTGAAGAAAAGGCAGGCAAGTTCGAACTTACTAGTAAGGATGCGTGACTTCAGATTCAACACAAGTTCCTGTTTTCAAGAGTGTTAGTCTGTGGACAACTTTCGCTTGGTGTCGTGACGTACCTGGGGGCGTGTTGCCAGTGTTCTGAGATGTACCTCCATTCGGGTAAAATCGAGTATTGTGACGTTTCGTGACAACTACAGCCATCACGCTGGGAACTGGTCTGGAGTATGCGGCGTACAATGCCTTGATATGATTCACTTCGCGTCTTCGGATCTCGCTGTACTGGGAGTCGGAAACACCATCTCTGAAGTAGAGAACGTTGGCTGGCCAACGGGTACCGTCACCGACGGCCACTTGCCATGCGTTCAGCCGCTCCAACATCATTTCATCAAAATCATCGATCCACTAAGTCATTTTGTCAGCTTCCTGGTCGAAAATAGCAAGATATGTGCACATACTTCCTGCCTCGGTTGATTTGGTCGGGCGGAACCTCCGTACGAGAGTCCTGTGGGGCTCACAGTTCCAACAAGTGCAGCGATTGAACCTGCGCCCAAAGAGCTTGATCCAGGATGAGTCACATCGGCGCCCAGAATAATGGTATCGCGCATGAGTTTACCATGCGGCAAACTGAAAGTAATCGATTGATTGATACCGTTGCGGAATCGTGAGTTGATCTTCAACGCGTTATTCTGGACCAGTCCGGAGAATACCCTGGGATTTGCATTGTTGGAACTGCCGACAAGCTTCTGTTGTTTGATACATATGGATGGAAGTCCACACTCGATATCCATTGCCTGTCGGAATAAGTCGTAACGACCTCGATCAGACCATGGATTGATGAAGATAACGAAGCTTGGCCAATGATTATTACAAGCATGACGCAGCGGTTCTCTCCAATCGGCTCGTCCGGGGTCGTCGAAGAAACTGAACTGAAAATATCTGAAGACGATGTGGTTCTGTCCGGTTATACTCATTAGCTTAGTTGTGAGTGCATGGAGTACATTTGCAGGGAAATTGTTCGGTAGGGCAACCACGACGCTGCCAAGGTTGCTTCGCTTGGTGTAAGCTCCAGCTAGAGCGTTCCAGCTTCCCTGCCGTATTCCCGCAGGTGCCACATTGGTGCCACTTCCATACCGCATGGCAGGCATTGTAACATAATGGACCGGGACGGATAGTAGCTGTCCACGGATTTGAAAGTCTGTTCGAGCCTTTGAGTCGTCAGTCTCCATACAGCAGGAGCAATAGTACAAGTGGAATTTACCAAGATGTTGGTCACAGCACCCCTTGTGATTCCCAGAGCCCCTAAGCCCCTTTCGACTATCAGTGCTTTGTTGGCAGCTGGAAAGCGGGCTGCCTGGTTGACCATGCCGATTGGCAAGTTGCCGGGCAGAAGACCTTTCCATGGCTGGAACGGCAGGATTTCGAGATGCTCGGGAGCGTAAAACTCCGACCTGGTGGCAGAACCCACATCTACAACCAATGAATTGGCATTGTAAGGACGAGTAGCTGCTAGTGTGGGATAGCCTACTTCAATTAGTCTCCATACTTCAGGGGGAAGATACTGACTAACAATGACCCAAGTAGGCTGAAACGCTACACGGCCCTGGCGGAAGACCATGTGTATTGGTAGGAGTAAACATTTGCGTGGTTATCGTTTCACTGCCAGTTCGACCGCCAATTTTGAAGATGGTTTTGATGCGTCGATCTTGTTGGTTGATAGGCAGTAAGTGCCGTGCGGCACCACCTGGTGCAATTCCACCCCTATCGTAGTTGATGTAAACCCGTAGACCCTTGAGACCTGGATGATCTGTGTCTCCGATTGGGTCTGCGACCCGACTCAGGTATGCGGCCACGTTGAGAGGTTTATAAAATGCGCTGGTGGCTGTGTTGAAGTTCAGAAGGGCACTGCCCATGGCTGGCTTCACTGTCACAGCGAAGCCATCGTGTAGCTGCAGGACCTGCGTGCCGCTCAAATCAGAGAATCCCGATTGTAAAAAAAACTTGTTCGAGCCAATCTGGAAGGTTTTGAGATCTGGAGCAGTCACACTATCAGCTGAATCGGCCACGAGTGTGCTCAGGGCTTTGGTGATGTTTGAGACGTCCTGATCTGTCTGTAGACAATTTCCCAACACCATTTGACGAAATGGCCTCAGATTGACGTTAGCCACCCCTCGTTCCCCTCGAATACCAATTTCAATGACCCCGTTTGTGCCATTTACGCCTGAGCGAGCCGATGGAATGAAAGTCCGAGCAGTCCATGAATTATCGGTGGCACTGGGTGCTATATCGACATGGTCTTCGTGTTGGGCGATGGCATTAGCAACATTGAACAGGTCTTGCGAAGCGAAAATTGTACCATTATCGTCATAAGTGAAAAGAGGGACGTTGTGTAAAGGCATGTTCGGAATAGGTGCGTTCAGGATAGGCGAATTTTGCAGAGGTCCATTCTTACGTAGAAAGCCCATACGCTCGATCATAGTCTCAATCAGCACCATTTTCTTTTTCCGAGTTGGATTCAAGTTTCCCCACTGAATGTCGTATTTCCAGAACTCATCCGGTACACTTTCAATTCGCACATGATTTGTCAAGACAGTTGGTTTGCCATGGCTCGTCATATTGAAAGCAGTGCGGATTTTATGGCAATCTTCCTCTTGTTGCTGCGATGTCAACGTGGTTTTGTCAGCGAGCCTGTGGGGTAACTTGAGTGCGAATGCTGCCTTGGAGTCTCGTGGATCGATCTCCGCCGGGGTAAGATGCGTGGTTGTAGGAACAGTCTGTACAACAGGCTGGTTTATGATCGTGGTACCGCGCCGACAGTACTGGTCGAATAGTTGTTGCAACCAGGAATCCTCTTGTGCCTGTTTTTGAAGTAGGGTGGGGAAGGCTGGCCAAAGGTTGGCAAGGGTAGAAAAATTTGGGTTCAGATCGCAAAGAAGCGGTTCTGGTGCATGACCCTGAGGAACTACAGGCGCACCACAACGTGGACACGATGTAGAAACTGGAGCAGGACTAGTCCCGGGCGCCAACTGAGTTGAGAGCGGAGCCGCTGAGCCAGTAACTGTCGAGGTCGGTGCGGCTGGAGCAGAAGCTCGAGCTTTTGGGTCAGCCCGAGGGACTGCAACGCGAACAGCTGGTGGGATTTTACCCCAGACTCCTGCCGTGGCAGGTCCAGGACCAGCTGCGGAAGCGAAACCAGGTGACGAAGCAACCGCTGCGCCCTGCTGACCTCCCAAGATGGGCTGTGGATCCTGAAGCACGGGATTACTGCTTGTGTCACGTGCATCAACAACAGATTGTTTGTTTGAGCCAACCGCCTGTCTGATTGCATCTATGGCAGCCTGGTGCTCTGGCAGAATTGCATAGCTCTCTGCCGTGTGTTGAGAGGGATTGGTGATACTTCCCGCCGGAGTCCCCGCGGCGGAAGTGGCATTTGTTGGAGCGGCTTTTGATGGAGCGGTCTGTGATGTAGCGGCTTTTGATGGAGCGGCTTTTGCTGGAGCGGCGTTTGATGGAGCGGTCTGTGATGTAGCGGCTTGTAGTGGAGCGTTCTGTGGTGGAGCGGTCTGTGGTGGAGCGGTCTGTGGTGGAGCGGTCTGTGGTGGAGCGGTCTGTGGTGGTGCGGTTTGTGATGGAGCGACAGTGTTTCGTGAATTCGGAGGTTTAGACGAAAAGCTTGATGAAGCCTTACCGCCACGTTTCGCGGCAACGTCAGCCCAGGTGGGCATAATTACAACAGACGAGCTTGAGCAGTAGACAGGCGAAAGAGTGGGTGTACGATGTGGGTCTTGGCGTTTGGTTGTCTGAATGATTGGGGAGCCCAGCTGGTAGTATCAAAAACGTAGTCGTGGAGTTGATGACTGAATCTGATACTCTTCGATGAAGGCGGGCGATGGCCATTATATCTTGATCAGACTGATTTGCTTCGACATGATTGTCATCAGATTCGATGCTTTCGATCGAAGACAAAGAAGGCGACTTGAAAGGATGAACAATCAGGTCAGGCATACCTCCCAAGAAAGAATGTCAACATAAGCAGCTGTACAATGAGCCTTGATAGATTGCTGACGACCTGCTTGCGCCTTTAACATCGTCAATAACAATGCTTCGTTCAAAGGAATCGTGGGTTTTGCATTCGCCAGCACGCTTCGCATTGATACTGTTGCAAACGACCTACTCTTCGATGGCTGTCTTGCCATGACGAGTCCTGCGGTTGCAGCATGCATCGAGGACTTTTTAAAGGACTGCAGAAGTCATCTTCAATGGCGACTAGTGTTTGGGACCTCATGGTCCAGCGAAGGCTCAGTCTCGCTAAGATGAACGATTCCCAGGTGGAGAAAGAGGCAGGAGCCACCAAGAAGCCGAACTACACGGAAGCGAAGACCTGGCCGAAGATTAGCATCGTCAGCAAAAGCGTGGGTACCTGCATTTTGAGGACTCATTAACGACCAGAGGTCTGAAAAGTCGAGCTCCGGAAAACATACATGCCCTAACACACCAAGAAGATATGATCAACAGTCAGCATAAACACGCCACAAGCTTACAAAAGGCTGTCCCATGGACCTTCAATCAAGCCACTTAATCACAATACCAATTCCAGCCAAATGGACGACCTACTCTCAAACCTGTCCGCACGTCTCAGACAGGGACCAATGCAGCTCCCACCGACATTATGTGCAACCACGCCATGCGCAAATATCGCTCGATGGGTCAACAACCCAGCCAATTTGATAACATGTCCGAAGTGCTCTCAAGCTACCTGTCTCCAATGTATCATGAGCCCACCAAAGAAGTACAGCAAGGGAGAACTCGACAGCCGATGCAAACGATGCTTCGCTCCAGCGACAGCCCAGGACTCAGGTACCGTCGAATTGAGCCAGTCCGGAGATATGCCAGTGGATATCGACTTAAATGGAGAATTGGATCGGACTAAGCAGAGGGACATACTTTTCGCGCAGTTCAGGGATAATGTCAATATGGATGAGGGGGAGGCTCTGGAGACTTTCTTGAAGCTATTGGAGGAGCGAAGAGATGGCGAGCCAACTGCATCTCAGCAACTCAGCCAATAGTCGAGAGGAAGCGTGCTCGTTCGAGTTTCGGCGCAGTGATCGCAGACAGATCGAAGACATATTTATTGACTTGACTGTTGGAATTCTTGGTTCAAAGAAGGAGTTGTTGGAGGTTTCTCGGGCCGTGGCATTGTCGGCAAGGCATGAACTTTCATTAGCATGTATCCATAAATTCTGGCAATGGTTTACCTACCATTACTGTCAAACTATACTCGCTCTGTTCAACCTCAATGAGATCCAAGAAAAGGCACCTGCGTCGGTTGGTCTTCTGATCGTCCAAGCAATGGGAAAGAGACGGGAGAAGCAGCAGGTATCCAAGTATTCGTCTAGCCTGAAATCCAAACTAATCCGAATCAACCACCTCACACCGGCTAACTGTATCCAAAGAAAATCTTGAAAGGACCTTCCTGCCTTACTCAGGACTGCGGCAATGAAATCAACGACTACAATAAACTCCACCGCTGCACAGGCACTGAAGCAAAAACACAACCCTACACATGTCTCTTGTGCCTTTATCATATCACAAAAGATTACAAAGTATTCTATCATGGGAAAGAAACCTATTGCGCGTAAGCGTCGCCGTCTGCAATATTTCATCCAGTCCTGGCGCCAGAGAAGCATCGCGTCGACCACGCGCGCTTGTTAAGAAAACTTGCGAAAGAGCAGGTCCTGGATTCAGAGAAGACGATGAAGATGGGGATAGGGCTAATTTGATAAAAAGAGATGGTGGCGAAAAAATGGGTTGGACGTAGTAAAAAGTGGATGGAGGTTCCTGTTAGCTTGCGAATGGTATGTTCGTGCTGGTAGGAATTTTGAGGCGAGTGAAGCTCATGGCGAGCTAACAGCGTAGTTGAAAATGTCAAATCTCCTGCGCTCGAATTAGAACAAAATGAAAACCTAGTCGGGGACTCACATAACCCCAGGAGTTCAATTTCGCGAGAAAATTGACAACCATTAGCACGGCCCTGAGGAACTCAGATTTAGTGTTCTATTGTGAAGAATTCGCTATCAATAGTCTATCATTCTCAAGTCATAATTCTCTATTCAGTGTCAGCAAGTTCGAGCCTTCTCAATCGCAGTTCTACTCACAACAAAATGCCTTGCGCTATTCAATGCCACACCGTCTACGAGCTCTTATAGATATCCGAGTCGAAGTTTGTTGGGAATTGATCCCGTCCTTTCGCCTCCTTGTTGACATATATCGCACAACTGATGCCCGGACAATTGAAGACACCCCATCCCTCCTCGTCGATGGTAACCTCCTCTTTGCTCCAATCAAGGACATCGGTCCACACCTCGCCCTTGTGGACTGTGCCGACGTTCATCCTTCGCTGTCCAGGACCAGCATTCGACAGAACGACAGCGCAGCCATCAGGTCTGTCCCAAGTGCCTTTGCGAGACCATCCGATGCAGTTTGGCTCGTCAAAGAAATCTTCTTGGTCACCATATGCGTACAATTTGCGGGCCAGGATGATATCAGCGAGCTTGCCGCCACATGCTGGAGGCTCCGCTGGCGCATCGTCGCCTCGTCCTTTCATGCCGTAAAGATCACCATAAAAGACGGACGGATATCCTTCTAGGCGCAAAAGGATCAGCGTGTAGGCCAGAGGCTTGAAGAAGCCTTCAATGGGCGTTGCGACCGTTTGGCCAGGCTGGGTATCATGGTTCATGACGACTTGTAAAGTTAGCTGTTGGTCTGCGAGAATTGTTTCCAAGACTTGCCTGTGACAGCATTGACGGGCTCGACTTGCACTAATGACTTGTCAAAGACACTGCGCATATCGGCATTCTCACTGGTGGAGATATTGTGGAAGTTGTAGAGGAGCGGTGCATCAAAGACACTGAACTTGTGGTCCATCATCCCAAGCCACTCTGTCAGCTGGTCAACCTCGCCAGACCAGAATTCGCCAACGGCGAAAATGTCGCCGCCACATTCCTTCCTCAGCGTCTCGATCCAATCTGCTGTGAAGCGTTCAGAAAAATGCTGAACAGCGTCCATTCTGAAACCTTTCAATCCGAGTTCTTTCGTGATCCAGATTCCCCATTTCTTGACATCGGCGATAACATCATCATGGTGGTAATCGATATCGGCAAACATCATGTAATCGGCATTCCCGCCTTCTTTGCCAACAGACTCACTCCATCTCTTGTTGTCACCAACAATCTTGTAGATGGCAGTCTTCTCGTTTGCAGCATTGTAATCCGTGCCAGTAAAATGATACCAATGCCACTTGAAGTCCGAGTACGTGTCTCCACGACCTGGAAAATCAAAACCCAGCCAACCCTCGATCTCATAGGGCTCCCCAATTTCCTTCATGCGATTATCAGGGTCGACTTCAACAGCCATGCACTTCTCTTTATTGTCCGCACCAGCCTTGTGGTTGAGCACAGCATCCCAGTATAGCCCAACACCTAGGTCTTTTGCCTTTTTGCTCAACTCCATCAGCTCGTCTTTGGTCCCCCATTTTGTAGCTTTGCCGCCCTTCTGATCGAACTCCCCGAGATCGTAAAGATCGTAGATGTCGTATCCATTGCCTTCGGGACTACTGGCTTTGCAACCTGGTGGGAGCCAGATATTGTTAATGCCTACTTTGTCGAGGTTTTCGATTGCAGAGAGGAGACGCTGGTAGTGCTTTCCGTCGGCGGGAACGTTCCATTCGAAGCCCTGGAGAAGTGTGGCATTGCCCGGGGTGGAGTTTCTCTCTGTGTAACATCAATGATCAGAAGTCTTTATGTATGTCCGTTCCTTGCTAACCTTGGTCGCCCATACTTGGTTTCTTTCGATGCTCAAGAATATGCCCAGATCGAGATATGAAAGAAGAACAATGTGATTATGAATGATAGGGTAGCCGGGAGGAGTAACAAGGGGTATGAATTCTGAAATCAAGGCGCATCTGCTCTGCCTAGCCAGGGCACGACCAGACTCTTATGCACTCTGTTGGGCTCCATATGGCGCTGAATCTTGAGCCCACTATTACCAAGGAACAGGCTCCAGTCAGAATTTTAGTGATCCGGCGTACCAGTTAGATTCGAATGATGAGAAACGCATGGCCACGGCACAGAGAAGTTGGTCTGCCCGTAGTCTCGACCGTTATAGATAACGCGTCAAGGAGCGAATGACGTTGGTGATGCGGTATGCAGACACGACCGGGGGGAGATCTTGGTCGATGTAAAGTTCCGACTTCCGAGTCGGAGAAAAGCAGTCAATATCACGTGAGAACGGGCATCCATTACAAAATATACTCATCTCAGGCTGTGATTCTTCCTTATATCAAAATTGCAGATGCTTATCATGAGAGTGAAACTCGAGCACATATCCGAGGAAAACCTGAAATGATGATGCTAACGTGTCGGGTGACGGGTCCAATTGAAATCACCGAACCCTCAAGGTTCAATCTCGTCAAGTCCATCCCCCGACGAGAGCAACAACAACAGCAATAATATCAAGCATTACACTTACTCATTCTGCAATTCCGAGGTCTCAGAAAGGCTTCTTCTAATTCGAGCAACGATCATCTGGTATAAGCACAGCCGTGATGACGCTTAGCCTCAAAACCATCTGCACACAGCCCCCATGGCATTCACTCTGGCAAATTCGATGGACTGCCAGTTTTCTAGTCGACTGCGATCTCCACAACAAGTGATTACACTTTCGGATTAGAGTCTAGAATTCCACAATGTCGGACTATGCTTACAAGCCCCTGAATCTCGCCGAAAACGAAATCCGGGTAATAAAGATTCTGCCACCAGGCTCTACGACGATGGCGACAGATCTAGTACATGTTTCGATATCGCATGTCTCTCTGGAAGATCTCCGACCTGAATTCGAGCAATTTGTTGCCAACGAGGCTCAGCCATTTACTTTTGAGGTTGCCAAACCATGGATCCAGCGGGAGATTCCTGAGGATTGTTCAAACGTATCAAAATTCAGCTCATGGAGATTATTCACGGGATTGGACCTGCGGCAAGACCTTGTTGGTATTCTGGGTATCGACTCGACAAATTTGCCAGATTTTTTGGACTTAGGTCGCAATCCTCCTCCACCTATTGGGGAAGTGCCCGTGTCGCACCGGTTCAATTGGGGTGACTTCGAGGCTCTGTCATACTGTTGGGAGTCTGACGTTTGCGAGAAAGATGTGCTGGTGGATGGATCGCTCGTTCAGATCCCCAAGAATCTCGAGGCAATGCTGCAGAAGCTTCAATACCTCCCAGAAGTCGAATCGGGCATGCATTTCTGGATCGACGGTCTCTGTATCGATCAGAACAATATTTCCGAGAAGAATCACCAAGTTCAATTGATGAAGCGTATTTATACGGAGGCTCTGTGTGTTATAGTCTGGCTTGGGGATGGCGATGATGAAAGTGACCAAGCAATGGATGCCCTTGCTCGAATAGCAGGATTCGAACAACAAGTTGAAGAAAAGAAGTCTCGGCTGTCAAAAGAGACGCTCGACAACCGGAGACGTCAAAGCATTCGCGACTGGATGTCCGCAATATCCTGGGCCCCGGTTGTAGATCTCCTATCCCGAAATTACTGGAAAAGAATGTGGATTATCCAGGAACTAGCACTGAATCACACTATGACTCTCTTCATGTGTGGGAATCGGCAAGTGCCACGACAAGTTGTTTGGGGCGCTTGTGGGTTCATTGAGGGCTGGTCGAGGGAGATCGATCAAGCGTTGATTGAACAATGTCGCGCCTCCTCTTCGTCAATTCCCACAGACCACGACATATTCCAAATCGCATATGATGTGTACAGTCTGTTCATGCTCGATCTCAATGCCGAGATACACTCTTTTGACAGACTGCTCGATCTTGCTCGAAAATCCAAGGTTAAGGACCCCAAAGATAAGGTCTACGGCCTTCTCGGTCTACTAGCTCAACCGATCGCTCCAGACTACCGAAAATCGATCATGGAGATTTATATGGAATTCGGTATGGTAATACTCCAGAACTCCACACGTCTAGACGGCCTCCTCTCATGGTGCAATTTCGAGAAAGAAAGCCTTCTGCCATCCTGGACCCCTGACTGGGAGAAGCCATTTAAGAGGCGTCATATGCAATGGTTCAGGAAATGGCAGGCAGGTGGAAATTGCGATCCGACATGGTCAGCATCAAGATCTGGTCGCAGTCTCCAAGTCCGTGGAGTTTTGCTCGATGTCGTGAAAGATGTTAGCTATACGCCCTGCCAAAATCTCCCCTACCGTAAGGTGCGAATTTCGAATGTCATTCCATTTTGTACGCCGAAGACCTTCGGCCGTTACGAGAACTTTACCATATTGAAAAAAGCCATGCATCGGACTATGCTTCACGCGCATCAAATTACAAATGAAGCTAGCAGTTTGTTGGAAATATACTGGGTATCCTGGGATGAAATCGAAGCCTCGGACGCTCAGGATTTGCAGCTATCAGATTTCTGGACTTATGGAATGGCGCCCGTATGTGGCGACATGCGCTTGAATTCATGGAAGGAAGTCGATCGATTCCGTCAAACGAATGCTAGCTTCTCGATTTTCGGTCACCCGTTTAAAGACCTGTTTCCAGATATGCGTCAGTACCGTGTGGAGTCCCTGCCGGTAATCAACAATGCGTGCCTTCCGGGACAAGAAAATCCTGTGCCTCGAAAACACACTCCACATGAGCTTACAGAGCATCACTTTCGTAATATGAGAATTGCCAATGTCGGACTGAGGGGTCGCAGGCTAATCACCACAAAGACTGGTTTTCTGGGCCTCGCTGCCAAGCAAGTGGATGTGGACGACGTTATTGCCGTACTCTATGGCTGCAATTTTCCGGTCGTCCTACGTCCACATGGGATTGAGTACAAATACATTGGCGAGTGCTACATCGATGGCATCATGAATGGCGAAGCTTTAGAGGCTCAGAAAAGGGGAGACTTGAGGGAGGTCGAAATTATGCTCTGCTGATCACGTGGGTCGTGTATGGGGTCTTCACGTTATTTTTGTGGGCCCTGGATCAACCTATTCTTGTCTGCTTTGAGAAGTTGTACACTTGTGAACTGGACTTACACGTTCAATAGTTGAAAATCTTCAATGAGCCCTCCTGCTAATTCTTAGCACGAACATCAGCAGAGTTCGCGCAAGTGGTAACTGAATCTGAATGCAACACCAGGGACCCCAACCCTGATTCGCTTTCATACAATCATACAATGGGTCAATTCCAGCACCAGTCCCGGAGTCCAAACCGTACGAAGTGTTAATGCCTACAGGAAATCTTGTGAATGACATCAAGTATTTCAATATTATGTAGTGAGTAGACTCGATCGTGAGCTAGTCGAGTGGAGTCAACAGTATATAGTATCCAAATGAAAAACCTTGATTCCGTCAATGGTTTTCCTAATGTGCTGAATCCTGATATGACGTATGTAAGTGGTTTCATTGTGGAAAGCCTTGTGATTAGGATTCCATTGAGGACATGAACGGCAGCCATCTGCCATACGCGCTATTGTGAAGAGCTGTAGTGTATGAATTGAATTGGCGGAGGGGTCGAGTACCTTATGTGCTTCATGATATACCAATCCTTATGGAGGATGTGCTGCTGATTCCTGTCACCTCTCTATATCCTCTCCCAGCGCGACTGTGATCGTTCTTGATGGTCTTTTCATAAAGTGATGCTGCCGATGCACGCGCTCATGGCGAGGAGTAAGAAACGGGTACCAAGCAGCTCGGTACATTTACCTCCATCTCCGCAGATATCTTGTCCGAGACTGGAGATGCGAATCGACTGAGTTGACTAACAATTGCCGATACTTACCAAGGATTGTGTTGCTGATGCGAAAGTCTCAGATCTGAAGTAGCTCGAAAGGTTCTTGTGGTTGAGGAACAGGTTCGCAGAACGGTCCAAGCCATTGCCAGGTAGCTTGGTGGAGTTCAATCAGCACCACCGATTGGAGGTCCCCATCCCCATCCCCGCGGCATCGTCATCCTACAACTGTTTCCCATAGTGGGACCCGATTATACTAGATGAGATATAGCCGACAACTCATACACAGGCTGCTTTATAAACGAACACGCCCCTTCCAGCCAAGTACTCCCCGAATACCGCATCTCCACCCTACTATAGCCATCCTCCATGGCAGACACCCCTTCTGAGAGCCATAAACGCTCAAAGTCCAAGAAGATAGCCCACTCTCTGCTCGGACGCCATAGCAAGGGAGAAGAAAGAGATGGCGAAGACTCAGAGTCCATAGCATCCCCCTCCCAATCCAATCTCTCTGTCGCAACTGCACCTGCATCTCGCAGCAGTATCCATCTTAGTCACCGATCCAAGAGCCACCGTCACCCAACAGCTACCTCGCCTACCGATGTTGATGGAGCTTCCCCAGTTGCCGAATCCACCAAAGACGATGGCCCAGCATCGCCTCCTAATGGCTCTTCCTTGGAACAATCCGTCAAGCTATTTGCGTTGTACCAGGCTTTGCAAAGTGGAAATACTGCGGCAATCCAGAAGGCAATAAAGGATGCTGATGAAGAGACTGCGTTTGGAAGGAATGCGTCAGGCGTGGCCAACAATACTACCACGGACAAGAACGCAATCCTACGACTGGCTGTGCAAATCGCTGAGCCAGCGGTGTTTGAGTTTGTACTCTCGAATATTGCGACGTCCGCAGACGGTTCAGCTGGCATAAATGCGAAGGACAAGGACGGAAACACACCGTTACATCTTGCCTCCAAACTAGGGCGGCCATCTGTTGTGCGCATGCTTCTACAGCAGCCAGGAATCAATGATGCGGTGGCCAACTACAAGGGAGAGACTCCTCTCGAAGTTGCAAAGTCTCCCGAGATCTTCCAACAGCTACAATTATTCCGGTCACTTTCCGTTGACGCCGATGTCCGCAAGATTCACGAACTTATCGTCAATTCTGATTACGATGGTCTGGAAAAGATGCTAAAAGATCCTCGAGTCCGAACCACAATAAGCGTCAACGACGGCCAATTGGCAACCGATCCGACAACTCAGGCATCAGGAGGATCGCTACTTCACGAAGGTGCTCGAAAGCGCGATGTCAAGCTCATACAATTGCTCTTGCTCAACGGTGCTGACCCATTCCAGCGTGATCGCAAGGGCAAACTGCCGCAAGATGTCACAAAGGATGACCGCACTCGTGCCATCTTGAAGAGGTCACCAGCCGCAAATGAAGCAAGGCAAGGCATCCAGGAGCGCACCATACTTGGAAGTGCTCCGTTGGCACCAGTAGGAGCAGCAAGTGTTGAGAATGCGCTAGGAAACAAGGAAGGTCGCGAGATGAAGGGCTATCTGAAGAAATGGACGAACTACACTGGCGGTTGGAAATTGAGATGGTTTGTGTTGGAAGACGGCGTTTTGAGTTACTACAAGAATCAAGGTACTGTTCTTAGGAGCATATAGATTCACTGTGGCTAACGCGAGCAGATGACGCTGGATCGGCATGCCGTGGTGCCATCAATATGCGCATCGCAAAACTTCAAATGGACCCAAGCGACAAATCGAAAATTGACATACATGGCAAATCTTCCGTCAAATACAACCTGAAAGCCAATCACGAAGTGGAAGCGAAACGTTGGTTTTGGGCGCTAAACAATGCGATGCAATACACCAAGGACGAGGCAAAGGAAGAGGAAATGCGTTTGAAGCAGGAAAGTGTCGACCTCAAGAAGGCAAAGCTTGAACGAGCTGAGAAACGTAAGACTAGTGACATGGACGCCTCCAGTCTACAAAGCAGTTTTGCGAAACAACCTGTAACAGGGTCTTCGCTCAGTGTGCCTGGAGGCAGTATTGCGCCCAGTACAACAGCTGTGGACGACGATGAACGAAGTCTGTACGAGCAAAGCGTGTCGGGAACCGAGCTCGGTCACATGCGAAGCGCCCAACCAACAATTGAAGGCGATATTGATGACGATGATGACTATGGTGATGAAGCAAGCAGTAATGCGGGACAACCAGAAACCAAGGATGCACTCAACATCACGATGCAGTCCGTGAAGTTACAGCTCGACTTCTTGGATCAAGTATCAGCAGCTTTGCAGAAAGAGCGAACAACGAACCCTGAGCTCGCGATAAGTGAGGGAAAGATTACTCAAGCTCTAACAGCATACGAGTCTTCCATCGACAACCTCAAAGGCCTCGTCGGCAAGCTTGTCCAGATCTCACGTGACCGAGACGCATATTGGCAATATCGTCTTGAGAGAGAGGCCAACGTGCGAAGGATGTGGGAGGAGAGCATGGCCAAAGTTGTGCGAGAACATGAAGAACTAGAGCAGAAAATCGGCGAATCTGAAGACAAGCGGAAACGGACCAAGCGTGCTCTCAACCAAGCTCTAGAAAATCTAGCCGTCGCAGAGAGCCAACCAAGCACTCCTGCTCTCGTAGATACGACCGAGAAGCGATTAGGAGCTGCACTGGTTCGAAGGAAGACAGCGATCGATCTTTCCGGTGTACATGACGATGAATCGGAAGAAGAGGATGAATTTTTTGATGCAGTTGGGAGTGGTGATGTTGAGATCATAGAAGCGATGCCGCCATCAAGTCCTGGCTTGAGGGCGCAAAAAGAAATTCCTGCCATTGATGGGTCGCTCGTTGATCTCAGAACTCAAAAGATGCGGGAAATTGAGCCCAGCTTTCGAGGCTACGAAAACGGAATCAGGAAGCGATTGAAGATGGACGCTGATGACAGGCCAAAAATCTCACTTTGGGTGGGTCTCTCAACGCCAGACCAATCCCCATAACTGACTGTGACCACAGGGCATCTTGAAATCCATGATTGGCAAAGACATGACAAAGATGACACTTCCAGTCTCCTTCAACGAGCCAACTTCCCTACTTCAGCGCGTGGCCGAGGATATGGAATATACGGACCTTCTCGACATCGCCGCTGACCGTCTCGAATCTACTGAGCGCATGGTTTATGTCGCCGCCTTTGCTGCAAGTGAGTACGCGTCTACTATCGGTCGTGTCGCCAAACCATTTAATCCTCTTCTCGGCGAGACGTATGAGTACGCTCGTCCGGATAAGGGTTTCCGCTTTTTCATCGAGCAGGTTAGTCATCATCCTCCCATCGGAGCTGCGTGGGCCGAGAGCGCAAAATGGGATTACTATGGAGAAAGTGCGGTGAAGTCCAAGTTTTATGGGAAATCTTTTGATATCAATCCGCTCGGGACCTGGTTCCTGAGACTGAGGCCCTCCTCCGGCGGTGAAGAGTTATACACTTGGAAAAAAGTTACCTCTTCCGTCATTGGGATTGTGACTGGCAACCCTACTGTGGACAACTACGGTCTCATGGAAGTGAAGAATTGGACAACTGGCGAAGTGTGTACGCTGGACTTCAAAGCCCGTGGATGGACCAAGGGATCCGCATTCCAAGTCGTCGGCAAAGTGTGCGATAAAGCTGGACGAACTGCCTGGAGTATGGGTGGCCGCTGGAATGACAAGATATACGCCCGTCACACGCCTGGGTTTGAGGACTCAGCATTGAGTCCGAATCATCCTGGCCATAGTAAGCTAGGTGCTGGCGAGGACAAAGCCATACTGGTGTGGCAAGCCAACGCGAGACCTACTGGAATCCCCTTCAACCTCACACCCTTTGTCGTCACTCTCAACGATATCAACGAAAATCTTCAAGCGGTGATTGCGCCAACTGACACCCGATTACGACCGGATCAGCGCGCCATGGAAGACGGCGAGTACGACTTTGCTGCTACTGAGAAGAACAGGGTGGAAGAGAAGCAGAGGGCAGCGAGGAGAATTCGAGAACAGATGGGCCAAGAGTTCAAGGCGAAGTGGTTTGAACAAAAGAAATGTCCTACGACTGGTGAGAAGTATTGGCAATTCAGCGGCGAGTATTGGCGCATGAGGGATCGAGTTGCGAATGGTGGGAAGTGGGAGGGTCCTGAGGATATCTTCTAGACAGGGCGGGGCAATGAAGAGGTGGAAATGCAGATTTACGAGCTAGACGACATTTTGGCATATTTCACACAGACATGATGAGATGAGATGTAGCAATGAGATCATGTCGATACGTGGAGGCCCGAAAATCGAGTGTGAGTCCTCATCCTTACACATTGCTTCTGCGGTTCTGCAGCTAACCATAATCTTCTTCTTCCCATGATCTTTCCTACTCATAAACAAACTTCACCTTCAACAGATCTTTCTCCACGATTACCTCCTTCTTCGCCTTAACCTCCTCCATATCCCACGTCACATTAATATACCTCCCATTCAACCACCCCCTCTCCTCCTTCACCAACCACACAACAGTATCACCCGCCAAATCAACCGTCTCAGTGAACACGTACGAGAGATCTCCGCCTCCACCAGGGCCTATAATATCCGTCGCCACATTTCCCGGATGAATAGAAAACGCACAGATACCTTTGTCAGCGTATTCCGCAGCAATGAATTCTGTCAAACGCACGACGGCGAGTTTCGAGGTTTGATAGGAGGAGACGGAGGGTGTTGTGATGAGAGCCCCCACGGAGGCGACGTTGCATATACATTTCGAACCATTGGGAGAAGAAAGGAGGAGCGGGAGGAATGCGCGGGTTGTTAGGTAGGGTCCTTTGAGGTTTACATTCATTGTTTCCCACCAAACATCCGGGTCCGAATCACCCAGAAGAGACATTTCAGGCAAGATCCCAGCGTTATTCACCAAGATATCTAAGCGGCCGAATTCTTCTTCTACTTTTTTTGAGGCGGCGGACACGCTTTCTGGAGAGGTTACGTCCATCGTCAGGGCCAGGAATTTCGGCACCGGTTTCCCGCTTGAGGTCGCTGCGTTTTCTATCTCTCGACTGAGGAATGAGACGTCTGAGCGGGCGCTGACGGCGAGGTATGATATACCTGCTTTTGCGAAGGCGAGCACAGTGGCGCGGCCGATGCCGCGGGAACCGCCGCTTATTAGCACGGCTTTTCCGTGAAGGTTAAATTGGGAGCTGGTTATGAAGGGGTAGGTTGTGTTGTGCACTTTTGTGGTGAATTCGAAGTCGCCTGGTTTCTTTTGTTAGTGGTTTGGGGGCGAGGCTGAGTTTTTTGGGGTGGGATAGATACCGGGGCCGCGGATTGGGTTGAAGACGTCTTTTGGAGGGGGCATTTTGGTGATGAGATGTTTTTGGATGGGGTGGTTATTTGTGGAAGAGGATGTTTTGGTGGTGAAGGTGAGTTGTGAGATGTGATGGGATTGATATATGGAGTCATTGATTCTTTCCTATTTCGGACGAAGCGCGGAGGGAACGGAGTTTGTGGGGATTAGCCGTGGCTTAGTAATTTTCTGTGGGGATGCAGTGTCATCACGGGCGAGTTCTTCGTTACGACGCGTCTCACCTCATCATGCCAACAACAGACGACTTTGACTTTTATATTGCTCGAGGCTCCCGTCTTCCTATCATCAGTGTCTCTCATGTAATCACTGCATATATTACAGAGTTCTCCAAGAGACGCACTGTCCTACTGTTGTGGACTGCTCCTGCCCCTGGGCTTCACGAGCTTTGTGGACGCTTGAACGCCAATGGGACTGGACAAGATTGGCACTGAATCGCTAGAGCCACTGTGGAGACACGATCATCGAGAAGACAAATGCTCAGGTATTTCGTATTGTTATTCGAGTCAGGTTTCTCATTGCCAGACTGACCTATGGCAGAATTCATGCTGGCCCTTCGTCCTCTGATACGTCTTCAGCATACATCTCGTAATAGCAACTCCCGGAACAAAGCCATGGTCTGTTTCCGATCCTTCTATCATATTTCCCATTCATACCTCTGGTACTTCTCCCGGACTCAACACAATCAGCACAGGCATGGGGTCTTGTGCATCCCTTATTGGCACACCCAGTATCGGGATTTTGAGCGGTGAATATGTTTCCACAACCACATTTCCTCTTATTTTCCTTGGTTCTAGCCTTCTTTGCTGCATCAGTCCTGTCAGCTTTGGCGTTTTCCTCTTCTGCCTCGCGATTGTAGGTGTCGACGCATCGCTCTGTGCAGAACCACTCTTGGTCACCGTCCAGATAAACCAATTTTCCTTTGTGTTGATTTTCTTTGCAATCGGTGCAAAATTTCACTTTCCCACATCTCTCGTAATAGCAATTTACTGGCGGGTTCTCATTGGTGAAAGCTCTGCCACATCCTCCAATGTTGCGGCCTCGAGCATATTGTTTCGACGTGTCCCTTGGCCGACAGTGTGTGTCGTCATCCTCTTGTTGGGAAACAGCTTCCTGCCTCGTTTCTAACCCATGGACATCCTCCGCTGGAGCACCTTCGTTAGCGAATTGCCTGAGCTGACCTCTGTTTCTCGACAACTCTTCGAGGTTGACATCCTCGATTCCATCGAGTTCAAGCTCTCTCTCAACAGCTGCGAGGACTGCCGCATCCGCTTCTGCTTCTCCCAACGCTATGACAGTGCCCAAGTATCTCTTGAGAGCTGCAGCGACGGTAGTTTGAGCCCCTTCGATGACCCGCAGAACTGCTTCATCCATCTCGACCTCACCATCATCCACCTCTTGTCGCCTTTTCCGAATTTCTTCTTCTTTCCTCTTTCTCTCCGCTGTCGCGGCTCTCTTTTTGTCGTTTCTCCGCGTATTGGCTTCCGCTCTCCGTTGCCGTCTTCGCTCATCATCGTCTGCTTCTTTTTTATTCATTCGTGCAGTCCTCCTTTGCATGATTGGAAGTCGCTTACCCTCACCATCACGATCTGGCGCCTTCGTTCGGCTACGCTTCCTTGCTGTTGGCTGTTCAGTGGCATCGACAGGCTCGTTGCCTGCCCGTTTTGGTGGCATTGGAAGAGTCGATGATCTCGTGGATCAGGATCAGAGCTAAAAGATTGGCAAAATGAGGTAAGATGCAGTCTCATATCTTCTCATCTCCTGCTTGTTTGCTGACACTTCCCAAATCGTTCATTCAGGAGCAGCAATCTTCTTTGTCTGGTTGATATGTTGAGGATCAAAGGCTCTTTGTTGTGATTGCAAGCAACGACGCCGGCATCTTTGGCTGCCATTCTGCATGCCTGACCTACCTCCTACGAGAACATGTGGATCCACATCGAGTCCAACCGCTAACTGATTCGATTGTCAAGGATCCTCCTATTGGACTGCGACCCAACTAGTGTCACGGTCTTATCGCCTATCGAATGTCTCGTTTCGCTCGGGAGACACGTGGGCATCAAGGCTATGAAGCGCGACCAATCGACTTTAAAGCGATGATTGGGAACGGAGATGACCCTGATCAATCAGTTCTGGGCGAGAATATCATCCTCAGAGGTAAGTTCATAGTCTCTCATTGGCCCATTGATAACCTGTGCCTTCCCCGGTCCACAGACGCGGTCAAAAATCTATCTAAATTTACGTTGTCACCAAAGTCGTGATCAGCGCTCAAGCGCGATCAGAACGCCCATTTGCCTCAAGGGTCATGCTGGTCCATCGAACATCACAACCTACGTACTTTCCCAATGTCTCACTGGACCACCTCCTTTACTCCCCAGCCTTCTTAGGCTTCTTATCCAACTCTCCATTCTTCCGATCTCTTTTCGCTTGTTCATCTCCCTCCAACTCATCGTACCAGCCCTTGCGGCATACATCAGAACAGAACCACACATAGGGCTTGTCCAACGTCCATCCTCCAGCGAACTTCGTTCTAGCATTTACCTTTCCTTTGCACGTTTCGCAAAGGCTATGCCCTCCACATCCATCGAACTGACATTCTGCATGTACCACGTTCCTTCCCCATTTCTTCTTGCACTTTGCACATCTGTCAGCAATTGGATCGGTGGGTTTCGCTTCTAGCCTGGCTGCGGCCGCTTTCGCTTTCTCGTCATCTTCTTGCTCAAGATCCTCTGTTTCAGGTGTCGCTTCCTCCTGATTCTTTTGACTCGCCTCAAGGGCCTCAAGGGCTTCTTGCTTCTCCCTCTCCTTTTCCCTTTTCTTTTTAATCGCTTTTGCGATTGAATGCGAGCCACCTACACTCTTCGCTATCGCAGCTGCCTGTCTCTCAGCTTCCTCGTTTTCCTCCCTTTTCCGCCGCGCATCCTCGTCATCTTTTTTCTTCGCCTTCGCCTGCTCTATGGCGGGATCATTTTGGTAGCACTTTTCAGTGCAGAACCATAGGTCCGTGCCTTGAACAAAATAACCTTTGCCGCGGATGTCCTTGCACTCTGTACAGTACTTCCTGTTTCTGCATGAGCGAATGGAGCAGCTGACAGCCGGATTCTTGCTCGTGTAGGGTTTTCCGCATCCCCCCGCTGCTCCAGCCCGACAGTTTTTGTGATTCTTATCCGGCCTAGGTGTCGGCTCCCGAACTTCATCCTGTTCGGTTCTCGCAGAGCTCTCTACCACACCGTTATTGATCTGTTGGTTCGAGGGTCCTGCTGTAGTTGTAGGACGTCTTGTCCTTGTCGGTGATGGACCAGTCGCCGCCCGTGCTTCCATAATTCCCTCGCGTGCTCCCATCCTCGCGTTTCTACGGAACACTGAGCCAAGCACGCTCGTGAATAGAGTTGAAGCTCTGCCGAGGTTGTCCTCTTCTTCTCGCGTGAAGGTGGGTCCTTCTGGGACACCAACAGCGTTGCTCTTCGTTCGCTTGGATGCAGGGATCTTGGTGCCAGGTGGCTCTGGGGCTTCGTCCAGCTTCCTTTTTCTTCCTTGGGTCGGCTGAGCTTGTTCGTTTTGGATTTCCGCCCCGCCTTCTTCTGCGTTCCTGTCAATCATCTCTTCGTCTTGTTGAGCTTGTTCCGGTTCTGGAGGTTTGTGTCTTTGTTCTCCTTTATCCTGATGCTGCTCGTCCGACTCGTCTGCTACTGATTCCCCTTCTACCATTTCAATATCATCAGAGTCACCTTGCGACCCACCGTCATTTACATCATCCGACGCATCATCATCTTCATCATCAGCCTTTCCGCCAGAAGCATGATCGTCATCCTCAAGCTCAACAGGCCGCGGTGGGAGATCTACCACATTCGTGATCTCAACTGCATCGGACGAGTCTGTATCATCACTCGATGGCTCGGCATGCTCGACTGGATTATGGATGATACTTACACGCTCAATGTGGCGTCCAGGCAGACCTGGATCTCTAGAAGCCACAGGTCTTTGAGGTCGAGCAGGTGCGATTCCGCTGTGGGCGGCAGCACGACTACCCGTTCGTACACGCGGCGGTGATGGTGGAGGCGGTGGCCTCAACCCTTTTATTTCAAAATCACGGCGACGTCGATCAGCATTCGTCACGATTGGAGCTGTAGACGTAGGTATGGCTACAAATTATATCCAAGTCAGTCCATACAATTTCCACAAATCCCTTTCTTCAGACTTACAACGTGGAGAAACCGGCCCCTCAGAGGACTTTGGATTCAACTCCGGATACAAAGTTTCATTAGCAGTCTGATCAGCCCAATGTTCCGCTCCATCGTCCCACGCCGGCGTGCCGATTCTGCGAGGACTAGCCATCTCATTCCCCTCATCTCTAACGGGATCCTCGTCTACTTCTGGGATCGGTGGTGCATGTGGTCGGACTCTTGCATTGTTGGTGTTCCCGGTACTTGCCATTGAAGCTGTGCGTCCGCTTGGGGGTCTTCTAACTTGACTTGCTGCACCTCCTTGATCTTCCTGTCTCGAGACTGTCCTTGAGCTGGGGTGTCTTGATGATCTGCGGCTTGGAGCGGGGACGGGGACGGGGACGGGGACGGGTTGAACAATTTCGCTCCGTTTTCTGGATGGTTTGTGTCTTGGTTCTTCTGGGACGTTCTCACTTTTCTTTTGCGATGGCTTGCGGCCGGGTTTTTCTGGCTCAGGTACGTTGATACTTGGTTGTCTTGATGGCTTGCGAATTGGACCGTCGGGTTTGTTTGGGACATTTACACTAGGTTGTCTCGATGGTCTGCCATTTGGACCGTCTGGGTTGTTTGGTGCATTTACACTTGGGTGTCTTGATGGTCTGCCATTTGGGCCGTCTGGGACGCTTCCTTTAGTCATGCTGAGGAATTGTTGGCCGTGAAGATTGGAGGTCTGCGAGAGTGTCTCAAGAAGGGAGAGAGGGGACTCAAGTATTGGGATTGGATTTGTTTGTTTTGGTACGGCTGGTTGCGGTGGACAAAGAGGATGAGATGATGTTTTGTTCGTAGCCTGCATTGGAAGGTGAGTTGATGCCTGGCTTCTTTTCTTTGTGTAAGCAAAGGTTTGGATATTGCTTTGTTTTGGAATGCTCGATTCTACATTGCAGACGTTGGATGGAGCCCAGAATCATCCTTCTTTTCGAGACTATGAGCATTAGCACTTTTATTCAGGTCCTTCGCTGATTTTCAAACCTTTTTAGGTCTGTCTCTCTTGCCGGGATCTGCCTGGCTGGCACCTTCGTAATTCTATACACATGGACATAAGTTTTTCTCCTTTAATCTTCGCAACCTGACTATGCTGTAGTAGCGAATCAATCACAGCCAGCGTCCGCAACTCCATCGGAGTCTTGCAACAGTGGTACGAATCGCGCCAGCTCAAATTGGTCAGTGATGGTTGGCTTGATGTGATATGATGCTGCTGACCGACCCGTTCGTGGTATACCCTATATTTTCGCGGTGAGGGCGGTCGAGAACTAAATCGATCAGTGAAGAGCGTCGCCTAATTTGACGGGTCTAATTCAATCGATACTGACAACCTCATCTGTCAATTCGGATCAAGCTATAGGGCGACGGACGGTGTCATCAACCTACTATTTTCATTCCGTCTGGTCTCCTTTTCCCCAAAGGAGATCGCATGCTAACAAACACACTATACGACTGCCACTTTCTGTAAAAGCAGTGGAATAATTTACCAAGGACCGAACGTCAATTCAGATAACCAATAGTCCCAAGCCTCCAACGACAAACCACCCTCACCGCCGAGACTTCTTCCCGGCCTTCTCCTCCAACTCACTCGGATCAGAGATACGCTTCCGTCCAGAGCGCAGCTGATTCAACGGCGCCACATTCTTATTCCCACTCTTCGCAGCACCCTGGCCGACCTTTTTGCAAGCACAATTACACCACAAAGTACAGCCCAGATCACGTTACCATTGCTCCGCATCTATGATGTCGCCTCTTGCATCTTTGACGTTTCCACTGCCCTCCTTACACGCGCAGCCCTTTGTGCAAACGCCCGGGCCACACTTGCATGAGAGCAGAGGTCGCAGTACTTCCTCAGCTTCGTCTAATGCCTGCTGTATATCCAGATTTTCTCGGTAGACCGAGGACGCGCGTAGAGCGCCACGGCTGGAGATTGCTAATGGTTTTGTGCAGCAATTGGAGAGACTCATGTGCGTCGGTAGGCGCATCGATATCGTCAAAGAGATCTCCATTCAGGCTAAGCCAATTCCACGGTAGACTCTTTTTCCATGGTCTACCGTGTACATGATCGCGCATCAAAGGTTTCGGGTCTTCCGACTCACGAGCTGCCAGCATGTCCTTCAGTCGGCTGGCTGATTGTTTCGCTGTTCCACCGTCGTAGACCGGACTTTCTGAACCACCGATGATTGTGGTAGTATAGCTCTGGACATCGACTCGTGCTTTTGGTGTTTGTGCGAATTTCTTTTGCAAAGTCTCCAGATGATGTCCCATTTTGTTCTTGTATCCAACCTTGATGACGATGAAGGGCCAGCGGTCCAAGTCTTCCTGTGTGAGTACATCGAATCCCTCTTTCGTGACGTAAAGGATCTTTCTCGATGGCGGATATGATTCGCTGCGCTGGTTGATTTTATTCAGTGAATCACCTGTCATGATCTCAGGCCATTCGTTCCTTGAGCCAAGCCATTGTTCGGTGAACTCCCAACCTTCTTTGAGACGTGGCCAAAGGTGAGAGCTGTTCTTGTGCTATTGCATGGTCTCGCAGATCTCGACTCGTAATTCGTCGAGTTCTGGATCGAGTCGAGCTTGCATTGCTTCATAATCGTCGTACGTGAATTCTAGAGTGGCCATGTTGAGGGTTTTCGTATTGCAGAATTCTTCCGGATAACCGAGTCTTTATCTTCATCTAAGTATGCAAAGAATCGCACAATCTATGTTAGTTACTGTGTTTCGATGAAAAACCTGTTAATGATTATCAGGTATACCATTTTACAGGTGGTGTGTTCAGTGTCAATGCTCAGCTTTGTACAGTGTCTCCAAGCACCGAGTCTGTGACAGATCTGGAGGAAGTAAACCAGTGTCCGTGTACTGAGAATACGTTATACGGGGAACGCTAAGTACATCGGACATACGGAGAGCACCAAGTCCAACCGTTTGCGAGTATCTGATAATGACTACGACCAAGCATTGGTGGGAATCAGTTCTTAATAGCCATTTTCCGAAATTCCGACATGATTCTTGCAGGAGGTGCGCCTCGATTCCGAACAAAGAACATGGGTATTGAAAAGATGGTTCTTTAAGATTCGTAAATCATGAGGGCCAAGCTCGGTCCAAACATCGGACATACTTAAATTGATGAGCCGTTCTGCCTGCCTACCTGTGAGCCAGCTGAATAGCCACAAGTGTTCTGGCTTTTCAAAAGCTTGTCCTTATCAATCTTTTCCTTTCAGACTAGGTTCACCATCGTTCGCTGGAGTTTCGCAGGCGTGTCTTGGCAAGCTACGCTTGGCTCGCTGGGTTGGCGTCTGATCACTTGGAGGGACGTTCGAGGCTGCTAATCTCACATCGTACTGGACCAATCATTGGAGCTCGTATTACAGGAACAAATGCCATCGGTAATATGTGGAAGCGCAACATCAGCGTGGTTCCGTCAGTTATGGATCGCCATAAATGTAAGTTGAAATCCAGGGATTCTGGGAGGATACTGCAATATTGCTGGTTTCTCGCGCCACGAAACATATAAACTGTGTCATCTGTCTTCATGCTGCCGTACAATAGTCGTTTGAAAAGGATAATAGCTGGCGTTCCTGAAAAGATGTCAACAATCTTCCGGATAGATGCTTGTGTAGAGAACCACATCCGAATCACTTTGGCATTCGCCGTCTGGCTGCTGTTCGTTTTCCATTCTCATCATCGTGAGATCACGCCATCGAAACAAGGTAACAGGTTTATTCGACAGTCCTTTTCTCAATAATGCGGCAAGAAATTGCTTGTTCCAATTCGTGGACCTTCTTGCTTTGGTCCTTTGAAGAGTTTTCCGATCCAGCCTCCCGGCCTGTCAGGCCTGGGGAACCCATCGATGTTATCTCATACAGGAGCTTCCATAAGGTCCTGTGCTCTTGTTTCGTGTCGTGGAATTACTCTGGAGGCCTTCCACCTTCACGTAATGGTTGGTGGTGTAACTGAACGACTGTACTCGTACCCATATTCGTTCATTTCTTGATGAATTACGCCTTGTTGAGATTGAGAGTGATGGTGATGATGGCGCTGGACAATGTTGTTGAGGTGACCGGGAGGGACGTCGGGGTCGGGGTCGGGTCCACGGGTGTCCTCTGGCGTATTAGTAAGCCACTGTGCCGTCTCCAGGGCTCTTTCTGATGTTGGGCACTACATCTCCTTCCTTTCATATGGGACAGCATCCCTCACCTCACCGGGCGAATGCGTCTATTCATCAAGAGCGTATAAGAGCTTCCTCTCACTGCACCGGTCTGACAAGGAGATCGGGTTCCCACGCCGTCTCGAGCAATTACCACTCCGAGTTCAGGGACACGGAGCGTCGGGCTCGAATACCATGCAATATCATCAGATATTCATCCAACATCGACACAGTCTCGCGCGAGAATTGCAGGCAAGGCCGTCGAAGGTGACCGGAAACGAATGCAACTGGTCTCGAGGTCTTTCCGCTGCGTGAAGCAAATCCACGACTCCCCGACATGAACCACGATTTCAAGTCCTCTCGGGCTCGCGTTGCCCGCCATCTCGCGCTTCCATAAGTGTCGGACGTGCTGGAATTGACAATAGGAGATCGAAAAGGCTTTCTCCGGAAGTGCCTTGGTCCAGAATGTAGTCAGCAATATCATGGCCAGAAGAATGACCATGATCCTGACCCAGCTTTGACTAGGCGACCACAGCTATTCTTCAGAGGGAAAACACCGATGATTATAGCGCCCGACTCGCAAAAAGGGCATTGGTGAGCCTGGCGATGTTTTGTATCATCGGCTTCATTATACCGGGCTCGAGAAACACCTATGTTCGCTGCCGTCCTCGAAGCATTGTGCTTTTGGCTCCCTCGGTCATCTTTCCTCTGCTTCTGGATTTTCGCAAGAGACGACGAAGCGCCGCGCTCCCTGGGCCACGAGAGAATGTGTTTTGCTGCAACTGCCTTGGTCACCCGCATAAGAGCTATTTCCGTCCTCTGATCGTCTGGTTGAGGTCCCATCAAGCCGTTCAGCAATTGTCCAGTGGGCTTGTGGTATGCTAGATCGTTTCTGACTGGAGACCTTCTTGGATCGCCAAAGCCAGACAAATTCAAGGCGTCGCTTGGCAATTCTCAGATGACTACCAAGGCTGATAATTCTGGGCATAGCATGGCATGTAAACCGAACCAGACGCCTAATCTTCCCAGAACTACATCTGATGGGCAGCAATCGTCACCGTTCACGGCGTATCTCCTCCGCTTCTCTTGACGGCCGGTTGCTACAGATTGGGAGATTGTCTACAAGCTATGACTGCCAGGGACTGTGGGCAAATAATAAATGAGTCGTTACCAGCCGCGTCTGTCTCGCTTGGTAAATTAGCCATTGCATTTAATGATAGAACCGCGCTTATCAGAGCTAACCATCTTCGAGTACCGTGCAACATTCAGTTATGCTTTCATGATGGGACCAATTTCCTCCGGATCCTACGAAGACCATAGTCGGGAAATCTCGAACGTCGGCAAAAAGATGATGTTCATCATATCTCATTTTTCCCGCCATTCTGCCGATCGATCTCACCACTGAGAATACTTCTCTCTTGGGAATTTCCATGTCTTTGGGAAAATCTTTGCATGGGTACGGCTTCTTGGGCTGGTCAAGACTTAGCGCCCGAACAAAATGAAGAGCTTGATAACTCACAAAATTATTGAACTTTCTCGCTCCGCGTACAACCGTGTATGCGCTGCAGACTTGGAATCCTTCTCCGCACTGTGAGCTTTCTACGCTTGCGCGATCGCAACTACATACCAACGGCCAAACCTTGTCATTGCCTAGACTCACAACATCTTCGACAATGTTGTATAGGTGCGCAGGGTGGTCATTTTGTGTTTCATATTATCGTCAATTTGGTCAAACAAAACCGAAACTCTTCGCCAATTCTGCAGAACTTACATCGTGGTAGGACGTGTATGTCTGCGGTGCGACTTGCAAGTCTGCGCGGTCCCCCGCAAGAAGACGTCGGAATTCTGTTCTCTACTTATGATATTGAGTTTTCGAGCCGCTACGTCCTTCTCCATGGCGATTCGGTGGTCGGATTGATCATTTCCCAAAGCATGAAGACGTACTGGCCTGCTCGGTCACTCCAGACTCGTTATCACGCGTTGGGTCTCGGTGTGGATAAATTAATGGGATTACTCTGTCCAGATCATTACGGCTTGGCTCATTAAAGCTCAAGTGACCTGAAGGCGTACAAGACACATCACTGACCTCGCTGATGCGTGCATGGTATGCCGTGCCTTGGAATCCAGGGGTCCGATCTCAAAGTAAGTTCCTTATGGGTTATGGATGTAGCTAACCCTGTTCAAGGTACAGACAGAACATTCACTGCCTCTCGGTAGCTATTCCTGCCCAGATTCTACAGTCCCAAGCAGGATATGCGTTCGCGCAGCTAGACAATAACCCTGTTGAACGCATCTCGGTAAGCCAACAACATGGCAGCTCACAACTCCGTAACCTAGTACAGAAACCCAGGAGAAACCTTCGAATCACTCTTTCCGCACAAACTTAAGACTCACATCGCCCTTGGTCAAAAGCACGCGCGAAGTTGCCTTTGAGACGGCAATGAATTTGAGCTGATCGCGAAGACCAGCCACAAGTTCCTTCGCCTTCTCGTAGGTGTCTGGAATATAAAAGGGCCCGAGGCCAAGGCACTCCTTTTCCACCATGTAATCCTCCCAAGCCTCACTCAGGTCCCTGTTTGCGATCTGGACAACATCGGTCTGGCCTTCTGGGAGGCGCTCGGGAACAGCGAATCCGAGGACTGTCAGCGTATAGATGATGTCGAGAGTTTCACCGAGTTCCGTGAATGTGGTAAAGGCAATCTATTAGCACTCAGTTACTGCCATCAAAACGAGTCCATAATTCGCATACCTTGTTCAAGTAACGAACGTTGCTCCCGATTTTGTTGAGGAGGCGCAAGGGTTTCGCATCTCTATCGGGTCCGGTGAAGACGAATAGGTTCTCCGAATAGAAGAATGAGGCGCACTCCACGTTGAGCTGTTTGTTGGCTCGTCCAAGCCTCAGACCATGTACAATTTCGCGATACTTCGTCTTGCCCTCAAATTGGCCTACTGGGCTGATCCTATAGGGAGAAGCTTTGCCGGTAACGAGGTAGTAATTACCTTGACCAGGTGAGAGATACTCGTAGATCCGGTTACGAAGTTCTGCTCATAATTAGCTGCTAGCGTTTTGTTCTGCCTTTCGGCGTGCGTCAACCTACCCGCTGGGAGATCCAGGAACGTGACGTGGCTCGAGATAACGACGGTCTTCATGGGCCAAAGTTAGTCAGTCTCATCCACATCATTGATTTGCTTGTTGACCGACAGGTTTGCGACAGAACTTGCGCTCGGAGTACAAGACGCGGTAGGGCTTGTAGGCATTAATGTCGGTTGGCTTGTTACACTGCCATGGTATGATCTGTCTGTAGCTCCCCTTGCCCTTGATTGTAACGAATTCATAACCTAGTTTCCCTGACTTCTTTGCTTTGTGGACTAGCGGTGGGGGGCCATAGTAGAGGTCGCTGTAGTTGGCAGAATTCATGGCGCTGACTAGTATGGGTTAGGAAGTTTGCTTTACGAACAGGGCGCTGCTTGAACTCACGGGTACGGGCAGCAGACATCTTGTTCTGTCTGCTCTTGTTGTTTGTCGTATTGCGGACTTTCCCACGAGTCTGGTTTCTATATTTCTAATCGAGCGGCGTGCCACGTGACTTCCGTTCAAGAGAGTCGGGTACGTTGTCAATGATGCAAGAGGCCGGGGAAACGCAAAGGTAGGTGTACTGTACAAAGTCGATGATGAAAGAGCTGTGTCTGGTCATTTACACGATTTTGGCAATGTGCTCATTTACTCAAGGCTGAAATAGCCTCATACACGACGATCATGGCATTTTCCAGGCCCCTACTAATCGCCAAAGCCTTTCGCAGACGCTGCACTCGTCCATCGAAGTCCCTTCCTCCGCCCCTCCGCCTCCTCACCGACCTGCTCCGTCCTAAGAGACACCATGAGAGCCAGATGCGCTACCTTATTGCAGTCAATGCTATTTTCCTCCACGTTCTTCACGAGATGCTGCCGACTGCTTTGCTCGGCCAAGGCCTCTCGTAGCGATCAACAAAGCATACTACTTCACGACCAAACCGAACGGATCCCTAGATATCCCAGACATTCGCTCCAAGAGGAAGGCCATATCATGTCAAGGGAGTTGCGATCATCCAGCCCTGGACTCTCCCGCGATCCCGCGAACCTCGATATACCTCAGCTTCTATAACGGACTGATATGTCAAGATGTACTTTTCCGTGTCATGTAAGGGTACGCAGACAGTGTGCTGGCTCATTGTGGTATGGAAGCTGGTGGCATTCAAGTTTCGTCACACAAATGATGAGGGTGTCCTGCGAGTTCGTTGAATGAGTCCTGCGTCCGGAAGGAGACTGGGAAGACATGATTACATCGTGATCACTGAGCTACTGGCCATCCCAATTATCAGCTGTCGTGGACTAGTGCTTTCTAAGCAGGCTGTGCGGAACGATGGAAAAATCCCATCACAGGAATCGATTGATGAGGAGACCAAGGGCATGGACTGATAATATCGCGGTGGATCACAATAGGGAGGAAGCGAAGGGCAGATCTGGGGACATAATCTCCCACCATCACAGCACCAGGGACCGAAAAGACGATTCCTGACAAGAGCGGCCTTCTGGAAGCGTCTGCTGTGAGGCTGACAAAGAGATGGTTAGGACCAGGTGAGAGCCGAAAAGACGTTGCATTTGTTTGCTGGAAATTCATTGTCGTTTGAAGGGAGCATATAGATCCATTACATGATGGCATTCAAACAATGCTGGTCCCTGGCGACTGAGGCACGGAAAGACCGGAGCTCAGAAGCATGATTCTCACAGGGACGAAGACGTATTCTGTCTCCATCAGCGCGGTTTGTACGGCGGCCTTATAAGGGGATTACATGGCGACCGTGAGCAGTGATGAAACGCCTGAGTTGGTAACGCGATTGAAGTCTTTGATCGTCAGTGCACAGTCCGAAACGATCGCCAGAGGGAGACGCGACGAGAGATGATTTGATATCTGGCGAACAAGGACGGCAAATCGGATGAGGATGGAGGAAAGCACCAAGCCGGAGGAGAACCGGTCTATTTTCAAAGACCCAGTGGGAACAATGCGATACCATGTGGAGATTCCTAGGCTCGAAAAGGCAGATGGGATGGAGGGCAGACATATGACAATGCAGGTCACCAGAAATTTACCAGGTTAGCCAGTTCGCGTAGAAGAGACGTGATAGTCAAGGCCTCTTCAGAGCACGGCATGTCCCTGCGCTTCCGCCTTCTCCGAAGAATACGTTGTATATCAATTGTTCCATGAGCAAGATTTTCATTCATCTATCTATACATATCTTAATGTTGTTGCATCGTGATGTGATATCAGAGAATACAGAGGTCTGGGCTAGCAGAGTCACCCAAGGCTGCACCCGCGAGATAGAATCGCAGCTGAGCGGGTAAGAACAGACAGACAATTCGACCATTTATTTATCGCAACATCGTAATATGCAACGCAACTCGCCGATATTGTCACCGTGTAGAAATATTGGCTGCGGGGCGCGAGGCTGAATCTTGATCCTCGGTGGGCCATCATATAGTTGCAAAGAGTCCCGAGCCTAATGAATGCATGATCCTCTTATTCGTACATCCATCTGTCAGTACTGTCTATAGTGAGAGTCTCACGAATCACCAACGCTGCGGCTCGCATGCATGGACCACTCCAAAATGGGACATTACCAGATCCGTCTAGCGCGGACAGGGGTCTGCCGTATGGTCCCCCATCTCTTTTCTCCACTCTTCCTCAACTCCTTCCCCTCTTCTCTGCCTCAACTTTTCACGACACTCCAGCTTTGCTTTTCAGTCAGGACTGGAGTGCTGGGTGCTGGGAGAGGTTTTATCCCAGCCGCTCTGTACGTGCCTGAGTATGAGAACTTCCTGTGCATCAGACGCCTCAATGCTGTTTCATGCGTGAGGAGCCGAAACGGACATTGTCGCTTCGGGCATACCCTTCGACATCCATTATACCATCGTGGCCATGCTGCTAAGTCTTCAATACTGAGCTGGTCGCTTGGTTGTTTTCTGTTAGGCAGCTCTTATGGTGCTTTTGGTGCGCACTCTCAAGGACTGATATTCACAGATTGCCATGTCTCTGATTCGGGCGAGTACGAGCATGCAGACTCGCCAACTCGTTTCATCGGACGTTGTTCGGTCTTTGAAACCATCAAGAAAATTGTCACCAGACCATGAATAGATACTGTGGCTGTAAGAGAATTCAACGAAACAAGTTTTGTTGGAGAGTCTGAACAACCAGACCGGAGTCCTACGATCAGCCCTCGTGTGGCTTCCTGCCAACGTCTTCTCTTCTTGCCTTATTTTTCACTTTTTGTCGTTATCCCTTATAGTTATTGACACACATCACACTGTCTCGCGCGAAAGATATACCAGGATATCCAGCAACAAACGACGGCCCGACTTGTCTTGAAGATTCGGCATCCAACCTTTGTATGCTCTCCGTCATTGGAAGCAGGAATCAAGGGAACAACAATAAGAGAGAATTTGGATTGTGATGAATCCCTTCCAGCCCATTTATCAGCCAGGCTTTCCGGGAAATGGCTTTGGATCTGGAGGCTTTGGGGCTGGCTCTGGCTCTGGCAATCCAGATACACCACAAACTTTCAGCCCTCCACTGCAAACAGATACACCAGTCGCTCAAGAATCACAATCATTACAGACTCTGTTGAGTATGTCCATGAGCATGAACCCGGTCCCAACGAATGATCCAATTCCGCCTCTGGTAGGCGGGTCGTCGTCGAGAGATGGATTCAATGTCCCGGCCAGTACGAGTTTTCTTTCGGTTGGCGCTGCGTCGGCCACAGCATTACCGGGAGGTCCGTCGTACATCCCAGGGCTCCAGTCATTGAGTCCGGTTTCCACGCTATTGAACTCGGCTTCAGCTCCCATCTCGACGCTCTATAATTCCGCGACCGGGGCATCTGGACCCAGCCTCTCGGGAGCGACGAGCATCTTGGCCCTAAGTACGGCGACAGCTACTGATCTTTCCAGCACATCAGCATCTGCCGCCAAGGCAGCGGACGGTGCTGAAGGACTTACTTCAGTAACACCAGCGCCGGTGCTGAAGCAACAAACGATCATTGGTATCGCTGTTGGCATAGTCGCCTGGCTGTTGATCGTCATAGCAGCTCTGTCTTTCTGCCTCTGGCGCAAACGAAAAATCGGTCGAGGAAGAGTCGCAAGTTCTGGCGACGATAGTGCAACGTTGAAGCCGGCAAACATGTCTCATGCCG
Organism: Venturia effusa; assembly: GCA_007735645.1. NCBI lineage: Eukaryota > Fungi > Ascomycota > Dothideomycetes > Venturiales > Venturiaceae > Venturia > Venturia effusa. Next base: position 1,033,584 of record CP042202.1, on the reverse strand, counting down.
ACATCGAAGGCATCATGGGAATGGCACCGACAAGGACATTGCAGTCGGTGAGTAGGGCATCACTTCTGAATCACTCAGCTTTCTTGAACCACTCAATCTTATCGACGGACAATCTCACCGATCCTCTTCGATCTCAACCAGCGTTTTTGACGCGCTCAATCTCAACGATTGACAATCTCACCAATCCTCTTGGATCTCACCCCGTTTCGCGAGATGGCCATCAACCCATCAAAAGTCGCGAAGAGATGCCATCTCTTTCTCTCTTCGAATACGAGAACCTTGGAAGCCGTCTTTCTGGGCCACCTCAAACTCCCGCGTCGGTGTTCCCAGGCGCACAAAGAATCTCTCACCACTCATCGGTATCCGACGTCTCCATCGAGTTTCCACCAAAAAATCAAGTCCTGGTCAAGATACGCCCACTCTCGTCCGCTTCCGATTCTGGGAGCTGTGCAACGCCAGAGTCCATCGCCGCCTTACCGCCCAGCCTCGGAAAACTGAATTCGTGGCTTGAGGAGAATAGAAGGCGGAGCCGGATGACTGCTTCTAGCAGCGGCGTGGGCATAGGCTCCGACAGTCGGGACGCATATACCAAGACAGTAGGGTTCAAAGAGGAAGAAATAAAACAAGACGAAGACACGATAGGAAGAATAAGGGCAGATTCCGGAACCTTGGGTGCATCACCGGTTATGTCCTCGAGAGCAGGACCAGCATCCAGACCAATGAGTTTGGCGAGTTTGAAGGATGTGTATCGACGGAGCGCGACGTTGGATAGGAGTCTCCTCGAGAGTGCCAGGATTCAGGAGTGATCTGATACGCCTGCGATGCTACGAGCGCGGGAAGGGAAGTAATGGGCATAGGAAGTAATGGGAATGAAGTGGAGGATTCACGATGTTCTTGGTTTTGTTAAGCGAGAAGCGAAGGGGACATGATGCTGGACATCTTGATCCTGTGATATTTAGCGAACTGTCTACGAGGCTTCATGGGCTTAACTGATAGACTGGGGGAAACCCCATATTGATAATACATTTTTATGATTCGAGATTCGAGATCGCTTTCCAAGGTTGCCTTTCTCAGATTACGTGATCCCAATCCACGTGACCTCTGCTTTTCTCTATTCATGCAGCCTCAGTGGCTGCTACCCACAATCTTATGCAACATCATGAAGCCTTCACGTATCCTACGCTCCTCTCGAGATCTAACAGTAAAATGCATCACAGAACGATTACTACGGCATTTGTAACCTGCCTACTCATACCAAGATGACAACGCCGCCCGCATATGTTCCGGTGTGGACAGGATCCTATATATCAGCAACTCAGAGGACTTTCCGCACAGAGGTGCTGGACGACCACCTTCTAAACCCACATGTCCTCTTCGATTCCTGGGTCAAGCATCATCTCATGCTGTTCCGCTGTCATGATCATTCTGTCCACACACACCAGAACATATGCGATGTCGTTCCTACCCTTGTCAGGCTTTGCCATTCCAGTCTTGAAGTCTACGACCTGGACAGATAGTAACTAAACTCGCCCCAAGTTTGCGACGGAGCGAAACAATCAGCGACGCAGCGCAATGATCAGCGCCGCATGCGGACGATCCAAGACCATAACGACGAAGGGGTAGGATGGACACTTCAAGAGAATGGGAACCATAACGTGTTGGGAGCAGGCGCACTCAGAACGTCCCCTGGGAGTGCATTATGATGTATACGATATTGCAGAAGCCCACACTCTACAGACTTCAGCCGCCCTTTATTCAGTGTTATACAAGGCGTCAGAACGTGATCTGGCAAGAGCTATTACGGTGAGTGGTGCGAATGTGGTTGGAAGTGGATAACCCAAGCTATGTCTTCGGCAGTCGTGTCTTCTCACCATTTCAGTTCGGCCTCCGAAAGTCGTCAAGATCAAGGTTGATGCTTACTTATGCGTCTTCATGTTTGAACGCAATCCATATCGGCTAAAACTACTACTCTCTCCACAAGTAAAAGATATGATTCCTATTTGAAGTTTGGACAACCACTTGTTGTTGAAGTTCAGAGCTTCGAATTCGATACCTGCGAGAGAAGGTGCCGTCATTCGGTCTCGAAAAATCCTTGTTCTAGCATCCGTCAAATCCCACTGGTGATTTCTTGGGTGTTGATTCCTCGTCTCCTCTTCTTCCGGTTTCTCGACGTCGTGATCAGGGTGGTATATGGAAGATTTGGGGCGCATAACCTCCATCAGGCTCTCGAACACTGAATACTTCTGCAACAACACCGTGACACCCCGGCTGCCTAAACCTCTGCATCGCATTGATTGAACAGTGGTAGTTTTCAGAGTGTTTGTTACAGCCGACTTGGACAGTGGCATCACCCTTGGAACCAGCTCTCAGGACGATTTGTGTACCTTTCTGGACGACCGTTGCCCCTATTCAACGAGCGCTGTGTTAGACGCAGGGGATTCGAGAGAGGTAACGCGGTGTACTTTACCGGCAGTATCGCACCAATAAACTCCTTTGGTCAATTCTTTGCACTTTTCAGCAACAGTTCCAGATATAAAACGATGCTTTGATCCGGGGCCGCATTTGGAGAAAGCTGCGACTTTTTCTCCTGCCACGAGGAGGAGGAGGAGGAGTAATTGGTCTAATGGGAGTATTAACATGATTTTGGTGAATAGGAAGAGGAGGAGCGCGAAAAAAGAATACTGAGAAGAAAGGACTCCCGTGCCATCGAATGGGCGACCACGTCTCCTGACATATACGTTGTACTCGACTCGACCCTCGAGGTTCACCTGGAAGCCTCGAAGATCCTGCCATCTCCCAGGTGCATATCTATCATGTCATTCGCGCGAGGCAAGGCTCTCTCTCCAGGTAAGATATTATTTTGACGAGGCAAGGGTACCCAGCTGCCGGACGAGATCGATGCAATTTATATCCCTGCCGCTTACCTTCTATTTATAACGCGAGTGGGAAAACACGTGGAGGCTTTGCATACTGCGTGTAGATTCGTTCCAACGCGGGCGTACATCTCGTCCATACAGACGTCGGCGTCTTTTCAAGCACGGTCCGTGACCGTCCGCAGCGAGGAAATCATCCAGACTCCAGATTCCACAATGAATCTAGGTGAGAGGGGTATGAGGGATTCCTAGATCATGGGTGGTGTTTATGTAATTAAGATATAGCCATCAACTGTTTTCAAAGTCAGATGCCAAGCGTCCACGTCTTTCTCGTAGGCAACGTCAGAAAACCCAATTCAGGCACAGATACAACAGGGACAGTCACGGGCGCAAGCACAAGCACAAATCCAGATACAGAATACAGATACAAAGGCAAGTACACATCCAAACCACCCATCAGTATCACTACCCTCCGTGAGTCCGTGACTCCGTGTCCGTGTCTCAGATCTATCACCACCCGCAACAGCGGTCGCGGTGCTCAGCCCTTCACCAATCACCGTAGTAAGTACTCCCCTACCTCCTGGCAAGTACCCACCTACCTTCGCTGAAAGTACCCAACTACCTCCTAGCAAGTACCCACCTACCTTAACAGCAAGTACTGTGGTTGCATGCCAAAAGAACGTTATTTAGTGGAACCCTCGGCCATAAAGTCGGCAATATGTGAAGCTGTATACAAGCCGTAATAGCGTTTTTTTGGTGTTTATGTAATCTCTCTTTTACGGCCACGTCAGTCATTATGTGGTAGATAGCGTGAAAGAATGAATGAAAGAATAAGCTTATTAGGTTGTAAGATACACGGGATTGACGAGATAAATGAAGCCGAAACCTGTGCCGAGATCTCCACTAAATAACGTTCTTTTGGCATGCAACCACAGTATAAAGTAATCTATCCGCGACCGAATGACCGTACACAGTCCTGTGTAAACCGGGGCCGCAACCAGTAACGGAAACGGAGCACCTGCACATCCAAGACCCACGACCGGAAACCCGGGCGCAAGGGGTATAGGAGTGAGCGATTATACCTATTTCTGAGAATAGACGACCCGCTCTCGCTGTGGAGATGTAAGTGTGGTGCTTTTGTGGTAAGATACGACAGAAGAAAGTAGAGAAAAGAAAATTGTGTGATGTGGGTTGAGGCTGTTGGTTTCTCTTGTTTATTGTGGGTTTTGGGTTGTGGATTTGGTGGGGATAGGGGTGGATTTTGAAGGGTTTAAGGCGGTGGATAAGTGAGTGAATGGGTGAGTACGTAGGTAAGTAAGTACGTAAAAATACGGGGCCTAAAGGGACTATAGAGATATAGGTACGGTTAAGTATCGTTTGGGACTCTCTGGCAAAGGGAGTATAAAAGTACTAAAGCTACCAAAGTACTGAGGTGTCTACGAACACGATAGCTAACCAAAATTTACCTGTTGAAGAAGATAGAGAATAGCATCGCTTTTGCGCCGACGACATGTACATCAGCCTCTCGTTCTGGAACATTCACGCAGATCAACGGGCGGTAGCTAATCTACCGCAAAACTTTCATGTGTCGCAGCGCAAAAACGATGATCTGGATGAGAGTTACGAGTAGGCCGCTAGCTATCTTTGCCTCATGTACTTACATACTCGAGAGGTATCCGGAGTAATGTATAAACCAGACCATCTTTACCGCAACTAGCGTGGGTTTGTACTTAACAGGCATCATCGTCTTTCACGCATCGGCCCGGAACTCTCTCCAGAGTTTGCCTAATCAGATTTTGAGCGTCGTCAAGAACTCGCCACCAGAGCCCCTACCGTACTTCCGAAGAGAAGTTGTACTCCAAATAGACCGAAGCAGACAGGACGTAAATCACGTCAATTTCGTAACGTGGCTGAGCATGTTTCAGATTAGCCATGGCGCGCTTTTCCGAGGCTTAGCCTTCAAACATACATATACAGGCCTCAGCTCTCGCATGTCTCAAAATCTGGTGAGTTGAGCTCTCGAGAGGCGCGCGGATCGACGAACAAAGCACGATATTCTGTTGGAGGATCATCGATTGTATCGTGGCAGCGTTAAGATCTGGCACTGCCACGCCATTCCGACAAAGAAAAGCAATCCTGGGATCACATCTCCTTGGTGGTTATCGGTACATATGTCTCTTCGATAGTATTGAGGCGTTGCTCGTGGGGTGAGAATCCCTCCCATTGTTGACCTCTGATGAGGTCGGGAGTGATGTTTGGGACGGCGCGCGGGGCCAGGAATCTATCTTACTATGGTAGCTGGCAGGAAGCATGTCCGTACGGTGATCACCCCACAGTGATGAACTATTCATATAGTTGTATTGTACAACTCATGCGTAGAGTTGGGTTGGCTCTTGATGCCTGTTTCCAGCTCCATCTTGTGCCGCGGCGGATCGAGGTATCAACGTTCACTCCGCCAGCTTCCATAGTACGACTGATCCTGTTACTGCCAGCACATTGTATGTGGATCCAGGTACTACTACTGTGTACTACGTAGTTACAATGTTCGATGGTGGCCTGAGTCGATCTTCGTCGACAAGGGTCTCGGACCGTGCCACATCGGGAATGCGATACGTCATCTCCATGTGTTGTTCTCTCAGTAGTCAGGAATAGGATCGTGCACCCTGCGTACGTAGTATTGCATCTCTGCTCCCTGGTGTGTTTCGCAGCAGCATCATCAACGCGCATGTCGTTGATACCGCAATCAGGATCCGGGTGGTAAGATGCTCCCTTTCTTCTCTTGAAAGTTATGAATTCACAGCTACCGATCCCGCCAGTGCTATATAAAGATGGTACCATTCTCCAGCCAGCATCGTTGGACAGTTATTCCTGGCTCTACACGTGATTTCCGATCTTTGGATGAAGGAGGGAAGTAGGTCTGGATGTTCTGGCAGGCTTGGCCTGGATAACCTCGGTGCTTGTTTGCTTGTTCGAGCTTGGATTCTGGGACCTCTGGAGGTATTGCTCCGGCGAGGCGGATTGAAATCGATGATTGTTGGTTGGGACTATATTACGGGCTGCTATGCCCACTACGCACCAATCTTCCTCCGGGTCCATACTCCACCATTTTATTTGATTGTCTTGGGAATCTTTTGATTACTACATACGTTGGCCGAATCCAGTGATCATACTTGAGGTGACAATCCACCTTGATCCCTCGACGAGATTCGAACTTCAGGAATTCTTACTCCTCAGCAGCAGGAATGCCAATTGGACGATTTGCGACAGTGACACAGATTTACCCTAGAACGTCGAACAGGCTGAGCATGTACGGAAGGAAGTTGAACCCTAGAATCAAAGAGCAGGATGAAGCAACGGAGCTGGACGACATGTATCCATTGAGAAAGGGAGACGCGCTTGCCTCGCAATCCAAATCTAGGGACAGGCCTGTGAGTTCCGGGAACAGTATTCTGGACAACTACGCCGACTGCGATCAAAACTCGGATTCGTTCGCAGACACCCCAATATCGAGGTCGCCGACAGTGAATGAGCCATCATGGGAGGCCTTGGTCTCAGGGAGTAAAACGACGCAAGCGCATGATCAGAAACGAGCATCCAGTTCATTATCCAGAAGAAGGAGCTTGGGCACCATCATGTCAGATCGAAGAGATCTTTGCGAACTGATGTGTGAAGCCGCATCCACGGGCAACGTGCCGCAACTTGGCAGGCTCTTAGGAGCAGGTGCGGACCCAAGTAAAAAGTCCAGGGAGGGTCAACTACCAGTCCATCTCGCGGCAGCGGGTGGCCACCTCAGCGTCCTTAAATGCCTGGCAATGTACGGAGCCAAGATGGACGCGATGGACCAACTCGGCAGAACGGCGCTCCATGCAGCGGTATTGGGCAGACAGGCAGATGTTATTCCCTTCTTGGTCCAGTCGGGTGTGCCGGTGGACGCAAAGGACGCGGATGGTAGGACAGCGTTGCAGCTTGCAGCTCAGATGGCGGCGGCGGAAAAGAGAGCGGGCGAATCGGATCTGGAGAACGTTCAGAGTAACAAGGTCCGTTTCAGTTATAAGTTTGGAAAGCCAAAGGCAGCGAACAGAGCTTCGGTCTGTATTAACTCGCGTCTGCCTCGCACGCCATTGGAAGCATTATTGAGGGAAGGAGCGAGTGCTGGCGACGTAACAATAGAGCCGAGGCTCTGACCAGGGTTTGGGCGACGACGTGACCTAAATAATGATTCAACATTGGATAGGATCTGCAATTCTACGCATGAGAGAGCTATATGTCTCGCGGAAGGAGGGCATTACTGATAAATGCGGCTCGTCTTGTGTATGGCGGTATTAGGAATTGCAACAACACGGCAAGGAGGGCTAGATCTTAATGTATCTTCATTCGCATGTGGCCAGAAACCAAGGTCAATTGTGTTGCCGAGAATTCCGAGATAGCATCTTGTGGTTGCAGCCCTCGTAGTCGACGCAATGTGTTCCGAGAATCTTGGGCGTGGGCCTGGTCCTCACGAAAGTGTGAGCCGATGGGCCTGCGAGGTTTTATGATCTTACATCGAGTATCGCGACTATGAGCATTCTCACCGTGCCGTTCCGAATTCAACGGGCCAGACCTGTCAACTCCTGTGAAAGTCGAGATCGCTGGAGCTGCCCTGTCGAGACGGAATGAGCCAACATTCGATCAGTCGAGTTGCAGTGCGCAAGGAGAAGATAGGAGTAGCAAAGGAATTTTCGTAGTGGTCCACTTTCAGGCACGGGTCGTAATGGTTTCTTTCAGTCAGCAGCATGGGATCGAGAGCGAAAGGGGAGCTTGAGATGATGTTACACAGGCATTCCCACCTTGCTCAAAAGCAAGAAATATTACTAGTATGGATTGAAGGTGGACGAAGAAGGACTAGGGGCTACGGATGCACCAAGGCGGGATCCCGCTTTGTGGCAGATGCAGGTACGTAAACGATCTCATGGCTCGCGTCGCTAATGAAACAGCGAGGTCGCAAACTAACAGTCTCGGTTGCGATGGTAGTTGGAAGAGCTGATTTGGGTCTGGAAGTTGAACTAGCTCTGGGTCGTGGAAATTGCAATCCTTCGCAATCACGACGGGATGAAGCTACAGTGCCATCTTCTGTAGGCCTCTCGGAGAACGAATAGCTCTCCAATCAATGAAGTCAGATGTGGACCACTGAAAGACCCGTCGAAGATGCCAGTAACACATCCAACCGTAAGCAGGGACGATGCAAGGACAACGGCCGAATGCAGGCACCAAGAATCCCGGTTCGTCAGATGCGGAATTGCAATGGCTCGTCTATACTGATGCCCGTTTCGAAGAAGACGGCTCTCGCTCTGAGTCGTCGACCTCATCTCTGCTGCCGCTGTCGACAACGAAGCGACTCAGGCAAGGGGCCAATGAGCAAATGAAATGGGAATGACTGCCCGAACCCTGTCCAACCACCGCGTCTCTTCGCGCACCGCGCACTCTCTCCAATTTGCACTCCGACTAACAAGCGCTCCTCGCTGGCGGCCAGAAGAACAAGCGAACCCGATTCTGGACCGTTGTGGAGTCTTCACCGTCGAGCATGCAACCCCATGGCCCGCTCCTCGCTTCGAGCAATCTGAGTGGTCCGAATCCGGAGTTCATCTCTCTCCAACCCCCAACCCCGTGCGAGAAACAACAGTTCTACACCGTCCTCGCGACTACGAAGTGTACGCATGATTCTGGAAGCTGAAATGCTGCCGTGGACCATGTCGTGTGCCCATGTTGACAAGATGAGATATCGATGGCCGTTTGACGAAACAGCCACGCGAAACAGTGAGAATCTCCTATTATTAGCCAAACTTCGTTCCTCCAAGCGGCACACAAGGTCAGCCACGCTGCGGGAACGAACACTTCTGTCGGGCTTGGATGCAGAATTGGCCCTCTCAAGAATGCTTACACACGCCAGAACCCGGTTTTGCACCGCAACGGTGTCCGCTATGCCTTTTCCAGATCAAGCTTTTCACCCTAGGACTGTGCCACCCGCACGTCGGCAACGATACCCAAACATTCCTATTGTTGTTGATTATTGGTGTACCAACATCTTCCTATGTACTACCAAGATTCGATTTGGTGGCAGTAAAACTCGAGCGTGTCTACCAGAGTCGCGTCTATTATTTCACTTCCACTATCAATCAGGCTGATCAAAAGAGGGCCAGCTAAACCTTTCCCGCGCGTTCATCGTGGTTTTTCTTCACAACCACACAAATCACACCTTGCGCTATTCTTTTCTTGGGAGGAAATTAAGCAGTGAAATGAAGATGAGCTTAGCTCCCCCTCTCGGTTCAGCAAGCCATAGTCTCCGGCCCACCGCTAGCACTCCACGTCAAATGGAGCAATATCATTTGCCGACCCCTTTCTGGTATTGTTTCCTCTTCCGGGCGCCACGACAGGGGCCAGGAGCCGCTCATGTCCTGACTGAGAAGGGGAGTCTAGTATAAGAGACCTGCACACCAGACCTCAAGTCCGATATTCAACCACAATCACTACAATCCTTTACTCACAAGACTCACTCGTTACGGTCTTGCTATACTAAACTTAATTGTACATTCCCAGTCGACTAATAATCTCCCTCCAAACACCTTCTCAACCACCCGACCAATCAACCAACTTTCAAAATGAAGTGCACTGCTATCATTGCCCTCGCCGCTGGCGCCATGGCCGCTGAGTACTACGACTACCCAGTCGTCTCATCCAGCAGCTCCACCCCAGTCAAGCCTGTAGTCCCAAGCACCTCCTCTGCTGCCGATTACTACGATTACCCGGCTACCTCCTCCGTCAAGTCCAGCTCTACCCCATTCTCTGCCACGAAGCCAGTCACCAGCTCATCGTCATCCGCCATTGAGTACTACGACTACCCAGCCTCGAGCTCGAAGGCCTCATCCACCCCGGTCAAGCCAACCTTCAGCACCACATGGGTCCCAACCGTCTACCCATCGCCATGCCCGATCGAGACCACCTATGTCTCCTCATCCAAGACGTACACCAAGACCACGACAACCACCAGCATGATCACCACCTCCAGCTGCATCACCTTCTACCCATCCACCTCATCGGCGATGACCTCCTCCAAGGCCTCCTCCACACCTGTCAAGCCCGTCGTCCCATCAAGCTCAAGCGCTCCATACTACGACTACCCAGTCTCAAGCAGCACGCCCGTCGCACCCGTGAAGCCATCAAGCACACCCGTTGCACCAGTCAAGCCATCAACACCTGCTGCTCCCATCTACCCCATTGGCACAGGAACCGGCGCTCCAGTCTACGGCTACCCAGCTGCCTCTGGCACAGCACCCTCCAAATCCGCATACGCCGCTCCGCAATTCACCGGCGCTGCATCCAAGAACGGAGCCGGCATTGCCCTCGCCGGTGCCGCTCTCGTCGCCGCTCTCTTCTAAATCTCCTACTTCACGGTAGTGTGATTTAGATGCGACGTTTCTCTTGTTCTCATATTGATGTCTGACGCATTTCGGCGCGGTGGATATGACCTTTTTCTCGTCTTCTTGGGCTCGTGGTTGTCAAGGGCCGTTTGACTGATCTCTGCATTGGACGGTCTGGGACCCTTTTTTGCTTGGCGTGTGTAATTAGCTGCTGCATAATATCATTTTGGTTGAAAACTGAACACTGTCTTGAGTCTTTGCTTTGTGTGTGTGTGTGTGATGTGATCTCATTTTTGCGCTTGAGGAATTGATTCTTTTTCTTTCTGATCCTAAAAGTCAAAATTAGTGGATGTCATCTTCCAAATAGATTCTGGCTTGGTATGGTTGTTGGCACACGGGGTTTCTAGGTTGGGTACTTTCTCTGGGGAACTTGGATTTGATAGGCTGGGAATTGATTTTGACTTAGTTGCCATTACGAGTGCGATAGGACTCGCGTTGGTTGAGAAGGGGAACGGTTGTTACTACTCGCACATTTTTTGCATCGGTTAATTGGTTCAGAGGTGGGGTTTCAATGGATTTTTGGTATTCTCAGGATTCGTTGATGTCTAGTTCTCTTGACGTTCAAGTGAGAGATGTCTACTGAGGAATGGAATAAGAATGATACCTGAAAGTAGAATACTTGCTGACACAGGCTCGACGCTGTCGCCTGTATCGCCGACTCATCAGTCTTAGCTGCTCTACAGAGTTAACTCCTAGAATTGGCTGTCCTTTCCAAAATTGACCTATGACCGATTTCGCTGGCAGGATCTCTGAAGCTCTGTCCAGATTGAATTGGAAGTATCAAGACTTTTTTGCGCTTCAAAGAGATTATTCCGTGAAGGATGATGTGGTAAGTTGAGGTTGTTTGGTACTGCAGATGTGTTCCCCACAGGTGGAAAATGCGGAGAAAACATGTGATCCATGGCATGCAGGGTGCATGAAACAGCTTTCACAGAGGTCCAATGAATTAGTAAGACTTACCTAGTCATTGAAGGTAAACCATCGATGCAGCATTTGATCTGCAACTGAAGACAAACACCCGTTCAACTCGTTTGCTCGCCAGGAACAACACGAATCATTGACTTTGTTCTCCTAGATCGTTTTTTCCGCGCCCTCCCCTCAATCTCCTTGGCCTACCATGCACACGAGCTTCACTCTCGACCCCGCCGCCTTATTCTAAAAATCTCTCTTAAGGACAATGGACTGGCACAACAATCGCTTCAACATGACCGACCCCCCTGGTGAGTGGCAGCCCAGTCGCTCGCGCCGTAGACGTGAGCCCGCCTCACTGTCGTTCTTGGTTCGTAGATTCTGTCGTGTGAAAATATCTGGACCAACTAACCTTCACTCCCAGGACCAGCCAAATTCCGACACAAACATGAACGATCGACCTTCCTTCGCCACTGCTAGTTCAAGCAGTGCCTTCTCTGACACCTTTCCTACCAACCGTATACATCGACCGACACGATCATTCTCTTTGGGACCGCCGCCTGCAGCAAACGATGCTGCCTCTCGCGTTGCAGCAGCCCTGGGTCGTGAGGACGCGATACTCGATCGAGACTTTGTTGGCGACGATGGCGACGATGATATTGACGAAGCTTTGCTCCAGGAGTTTGAGGCTCTACAGCGGGAAAAGCGTTTGGTTGAGCAAGACGCCGCCCGTAGGCGCAGACAGGCGAATATTCGGGCCCTCGCACGGCATCGACCTAGAGGAGGTGTAGTACCACAGCAGTACATGACGGACGATGATCTTGAGGAGCGAGTGTGGGATGACAATGATCATGACGATATGCACGATCGCCAGATGGACGGCGCACATATCTCTCGTCCCCGAGACAATTCAGAAGATCAGGATCAGGATCTTGAAGGACGTGGTATCTGGAACTTCGTCCGCTCGAGGAGGAGAGGTGCAAGCCGACCGTCAATGCAAGGCGTCAACTTCAATACAGACAGCAGTTGGAACCACCGTGGCAACACCCCCTCGGACGAAATAGATTCATGCGTGTCCTTCCTTTACTCCGTAGAGTCAGCACCGACAGGTAGTGACGTTTGGCCAGACCTCAGAGATCATGCCAAACTTCCCGCAAAACTCACGCCAGTCGGTTTTCCAAGCACGAAACGGGCGAAGTCAAGTAGCAGGTCCAAGACACCACCTGCGGATACTATGATGCAGGTGTCGCAGTCATCAGCGATGGCGCCTACATGCACTCCCACTTGGCCAATGAAAGAGCTGCCCGTCGAACTATACTATCTCATCACTGACAGCCTTTCTCGTGACGACATCAAGGCCATGCGACTTACGTGCCACGAATTTGAGTCAAACATATCGTCCGTTCTATTCAAGACAGTAGTCGTACCGTTCAACACTGAAATATACGGAATGCTCTCAGGAACATCCAAAAAGGTCGATGTCAAAGGCAAGGGCAAAATGAAGGCGGAATTGTCCGCGGCAGGGTTCTGGAAGAATGCAACGGCAGAAGACATCTATACGGGCCATGGAATCGATGTTTTCCGGACCTTTGGATCTCGCATGAAGAAATTCGGCATGAGCTTTGAAGTCGACGAGGATGCGCTGGCCAATCCACCACTAAAGGGTTCACGAGAAGCCCACAAGAGCTATTGGGGTGAATATACTTGGCCTTATCCTGAATATCATCGCTTCGAACAAGTTGCAGGTCTTGAAGATGCCGCAGATGAAACCCCGAGAATGAAGACTGCCTTTTCTCTCCTCGGCAATGTCCAGGAGCTGGCACTTTCACTGGATAGTGGTCTTGGCTGGCTAGTTGGACCGGATGTGTCGCTTCGCTCACGGGTTTTGCGTAAACCAGCCGCGGTGTTTGGCACTGTCCCCAAGATAAAAGATCGGAAACAGCAAGCCCAGATCGATTTCTGGCATCATCTCAAAGATCGGTCTGCGCTGGCTGGCGGCTGTGACTTGCGACAAGCAGTCTTCCACTTCCGAGAGATGACGGCAAATCAGTTCGAGTTCCAAGACATGAAAGAAAATCTCTGCGAGGTGGAGACCCAGCTGGACATGCTTTATATCAACCTTCGCCAACTCATCGATCCATCTTTATGCTCGCCTCGGATGATAAGTGACGATATCTCCATACCTGACGACACCTACGATGGTGCTGGCGAGCCGATCATTCCACCGACAGGGTTGACCTTCGAGGAAAATCAGCAAGATATCTTCACGATCCCAATCGCCTCTGGAGGTATCCTCATGGTCAAGGAAGACACTACAGATCAAGATCGCTTCGACAGCTATCCCATCGTGCCCAACAGTTTGACGAAAATGCAAAAGGAATGGTTGTTGGAGACAGAGTGGGCACAACGCGCATTCTTGTCCTCGTACCTGTTGGCAATTGTTGATAATCGACACACTTTCGCCCATGTTCACACCCTGAATTTCTCGCGACTTTCGAGCCGATACCTCCTCTCACTTGCTAGAAATGATTTTTGGAGTGCTTTGCCAAGTCTGAAGTCAGTCAATTTGCAGGTCATCGCAGACTGGAGGGACGTGATCAAAGACAACGCCGGCTTCGTGGACACACCACGAATCACACTGGGTGCTGCACAATCCTGGTTCTATCGGTTGCTATTCTACATGATCGTGCCGCGCAAGAGTATCTCGACACTCAACCTTGGTTGGGCTTGCGGAGGAGAACGCGCTGAAGGTCTTCATGCGCGCAACAAGCAGCTTATGCCTGCGCCCTTCCTTTCTAGCGACTGGATGCACAGTCCCGAAAACATGGTCAACAAGGACCTGATGATCCAAGGCATGATTGACATGCGTTACGTCCAAGAGCTCACCTTGACAAACTGCTGGATGCCACCTGATGCACTAGTCGCCTTGATCACGAAACACGACAACATCAGTAAGCTCGTCCTAGACTCTGTCTCTTTGTCTGCACCCCTCAATCTTTTCAATGGCAACGGTAACAATGCACCTGCCCCTGCAATTCCCGCGATCCCGCCACCGAACGCGAATTTCGCTGCACCAAATCTGAACCCGCATCAGCAACTCATTGCTATACAACAAGCCCACCAGCAGCATTTCCAGACTCAACTACAATTACAGCAACTCAACGTACAGACTGGCGCCCAACAAAATCAAGGTCAGCAGCAACTGCTCGCAAATCAGCTACATGCCCAATTGCAAGCACAACACGCTCAGCAGGTCCAGCATGCACAGCATTTGCTGGCCATGCACCTGAATCCTCCCAACAACGCTGTCAATGCCCCGCTAGGACCCAACATCAATGCTTTTCAGGCTGGGAACCCTCCTCTACCGGCAGTGTCGGCACAGAGCTGGATTGGTGAGCATCGTGCTGGTTCTTGGCCGCACGTGATCGATGTCATCTCGCCTGGTGCCACTCTCGCGGTCCACGGCTGCACTCATTGCCCAGCCAACGTCGTCATCACAAATTCTTCTTCGAAACTTAGGACACTGGAGTTCCGATCTTGCGGATACTGTCGACTCAACACGAGTCGCTTTGATGAATCTGCCATAATGCAACCATCGATCAATGGTGGGAACGCTTGGTTCACAAAGCGTTATCAGGCTTTGAACAAGGTTATGATGAAGGACAAATACAATTGGGTTGCCGAAATCGTGCAGCACATTCCGCTGCACGAGGAGGAGGCTCTGCAGAATGGATGGGACATGACGCTTGGCTGGGACGACGCGGACGAAGCTGAGGCGCCTACTTTCGATGGGTGTCTGCCTGGTGGAACTGGTCGGTTCTCCGGTGAGGTCACTATTGACAGTCGGGCATCGGTCGAGGATGATGATTAGCGGGGCATCTCTGGGTAACTGTAACACGGATCGAAGGCATTCTATTTTCGGTCTGCCATGAAAGATCTGGGGTACTTGTAACACGGATCGAAGGCATTTTATTTTTGGTCTACCATGGACGAGGATCGAGGGTCGAGGGAGTGTCTACTTAGTGGACACTAACCTTCCTGGCCGCGTGCTCAGAACAAAATGTGTATGATAGGACGGATTGCATGGCTTTGACCATTGCCCTAGATGCTCAGAAGTAGGTACAGCAGATAGGCAAGTGAATAGTTGTGAATTGAACATCCTATACTCCTATATTCGCAAATGCCTTGTTTGACACCGTGTATCGTGCTAGTGGGCAAATCATCTCTCCCGTCGGTCGTAAATGGCCCACCACGACCTCGACCTCGGATTCTCAAGCCCCGCCCCCGCTCCTCACCTAACCACCCAATCACCGGATCATCGGCACTGGTCGGCTACGACTTAGTAGTGTTACAGGTGGGCCCTGCGGGCCTACCTACGAGGTAGCGAAACACGTCATTCTAAGTTCTCCCGGGAGAAACAATCCAAGTCCAAACTTCACCTCCATACCACAGTTGTATCCATCCTCCCCCCGCGTTCCGACTCCTACTATAGCTACAACGTACGAGGCGAAGAAACGGATAGCCGGAAATCACTCAACAGGGGGTTCCTTCGCATCGCTGGGGAACTTTCAACCTACAGTACGAGCAAATTCGAGGCCGTAATGGGATGATCTTGCTAGTAGGGATCTGCAGGCATTGCTACCAGTGATCTGCGGCTGACGTTTAAATGCGTTGCGAGTATAGTATGTTTGTGATTTTAGTGTAGAAAGGTAGGGTAAGGTAAGGTATGGTGCTGGGACTTGTGAAAAGTACTAAGGTAAGGTAAGGTACTGGGGGATTGTGAATGGTATGTAAGGTACTGGGGATTGTGAAAGGTACTGGGAATTGGGAATGGTACTGGTACTGGCGATTGTGGATGGTGGGTAGGGTAAGGTAAGGTAGGGGATTCCTAGGTAATGCGGGTCTATCCGGACTCTAGGTAGTAGGTGTAGTTGCTGTTGTATTTGCACGGTGCCCGCCCGTCTCCGGCGTCGAAACATCATCCCTCTACTTTTCTTATGGAAGCCGTCGGCTGCAACACTTCGGATTAGGGACGATGTTATTCATTCAGTGCCCCTGATGTGACCCTGCCTCTTGCGATCTTGTCCGCTGTCATCCTGCCTCCGCTGTGATCGAGGATCCCATCGGTCCTGCCCCAATGCCAATCATGAGGTGCCCATCTGAGCTTCTATTCTTGTCGTCCAAGACGTCGGCGGGGGATGTTAGACGTGGTTGGCTTCGTATTACTATAGGTATTACGATGTAACGCTAATTTTACCCTCTCTCTCTCCGCTCTATTCTATTTTACTTTAAGGATGGGAGCCTTCTGCTGCTGGTTTTTCTGCTCCTCAGTGAATCTTCAGTCTCCATCTAAAATAGCCAACCATCCACCAATCCAATTCACCCCCGCAACAACCACCAACACCAACACCAACAACGCCCAAAAATGCATCTCCCAACCCTCCTCCTCCCCGTCCTCTCCCTCACCGCCACAGCCGCCGCCGCAGCAATCGTCAATGGCCCACCATTCCCGAACAACGCCTTCATCGTCCAATCCCTCACCATCTACAACTCCACAAAACCGGGCGAATACACAATTTCCTTCTTCGTCAAGGACCCGGACCCGGCCGACAGCGTCACGACGGTGTGCGGCACGCAGTGGACCGGCGCCAAGGACTTCCCGGCCGCGTACAGGGAGTGCAAGAATCCGGCCGTGGTGTATCAATTGAGCGACTTCAAGAGCATGACGGATTTTGTGATTGGGGCTAAGCATACGTCTACGCTTCCTAGGTATGTGCTCTCTTCTCTTTCTTTCTCTTCTCGCCTTGCTCTGTTTTCGTGTGCTGGTTTGGCGGATCTTTGCGGTCCCGTGGATATGGGGTTTTTCGTGATGTGATGTAGGGTAATGCTGATTTTTGCGACAGTCTCGGCGGAAAGACGACGTATGCGAAGGGGCCCATTACGAAGAAGGATCTGGTATGCAAGCCGACGTACTGCACGTTGGCTCCGGGCGCGACTGTGACGTTGCCTCTTTACGGATTCATATGATGCATGTGTGGATTGGCGGAGGATCGGGTGATGTGGCCTTCATTAAAATATCTGACGAAGAACGATTTGATATTTGTATGGATTGGCGGAGAGTTGGGTGTAGTGATGTGTCCGCGTGGATTATGTAGTCTATGTACGTCAGTTTAGCTGCGTTGGATGGTCAAAAATCTACCTTTGGTGTCGCGCTTATTTCCCGGCCCCGAGATCTCATCTCAGCTCCTCAAGAGAGTATACCCCAGAACTAGCTCCAACATTGAACCCCCATTCCCCAACCCCCCTCCTTCCCCCAAACGAAAAGCCTGTACCTAAATTTCGATCAAATGAACTATTCGTAAAGCCAGCTCCGAGATTTCCGACGAGTTTGACCTCTCTTATGGTTTGAAATTATACCGACTAGAAGAACTTGAAAGTCACCTGAAAATCGGGCTATGGACTGACTGATTTAATGATGAGTATCGTCGGCAAAGTGGCTTCATTGCTGCGATGAATGCTGATAATATGGTAGCGAAAGTAAGCACACGGCTTGCGATTTTCTTATCGAGATTGGTTGATTCACTCACAATCTGGGTTTGTGACGTCGTTGAGGATTTCAAGATGAGTGACGATGGATTGCGTCTTTGAAGGTTGAAGGGATGATGGATTGCAGTTTTAAGGGGATGATGGATTGCAGTTTTAAGGGGATGATGGATTGCAGTTTTGAAGGGATGATTGATTGCATTGTGAAAGATGGTTGATTGGATTTTTCAAGAGATGATCGTGATTTCTGGAGTCGCGGGGAATGATGCTGAGATGACCAAGACATTGTGCCGGCAGGACCATACGACTGCCAGTGCTGTCTCTATCGTTGTTGATGGAAGTCTCAGCTGGGGTTGAGCAAAAAAGTGGGCGGATTGTTGCTAGTGTTTGTTAGTCTGATTTCTTTGTACTCCGTGAAGCACTTGGTTAGGATCTGCAATCGATTACTTTGTTATTTTAGACTAGGGTATACACGAATGTCAAAATATGGTCGCCGATGTGTGTAGAGGCTTGTGCAAGACCGACTCTACAAGGTGACCGTGGTAACAGTGGGCGCCAACCGCCATACGATTTTAACGGCAAGCAAGACCCAAACACCGCAAGCTTCAGCTTAAAAACCGACCTCATCCCCTTCTCTTCCAACAACTACCAATTCTTCAGACTCCACCAGACCTCACTCTGCAAAATTACGATCGACATCACCCAAACCTTGACAATGTCTTCCAACTCCAACTCCAAATCCACCAACACCAACACCTCCACCAACACCGCCACCGACACCAACACGGCCCCCAGAAACCAATCCTTGTCCTTCAACCAGGCTGTCCGAGATGCTGGATTCAGGAACTTCAATGACTTCCTCCTTTCGTATGGATTAAGGGTGTACAACCACGATGATGTCCTGGAGGGCAGGGCTATCTTGCGAGGCATGTATCCTGGCTCCAGCTTCTAGACCGCGAGAGCGTCTTGAATTTAGTCGTCCGAAGGTGTGTCTGCTGACAATTGGATGCTGGAAGACTGAATACTAACGCAAGACCTGGAGGTCACGTTGGTATTTTCGGGTGTAGATTGCGGCTGAGTTTTTATCCTTGTCGAGGCTGAGACCCGGAGTGAGCTGGTGGGGATTATGGCATGGGAGCTGGAGATCGTTTTCGGCTGAGGAACGATCATTCAAGCACTGGTAATGGATCTATAGGCTAGCTGGTTGAGAATGACTTGCTCTCCTGTGAAGTTATATGTTGGGCACTATGCGAATCAATGAATGCTCTTGGATAGTTCCTGCTAGCTCTTAATGGCGGAATGACATCCAGCTTCGAAATTTGGTAGACGTTGGTATCACGGTCAAGACAGCCCCTGGCGTGTAATAAAGGTAGTCTGTTTATAGCAACCGTTTACATGAAGGACGCAACAACAATACGTCCAGTGTGAGAACAGAGCAAATCAACGAACCAATTCCCTCCAAGCTATTCCGAATTCTTCAGGTCCTTCCCTGCTGGACACGATGTACAACCCACCCTTCAATCCCGTAGCAAATAGAGTGCCTTGTGGCGTTGGGGCAGTGCATGCAAAGACATCCAAAGCGTATCTTCCGGGCGTCGAATTAGAGCGCAAAGAGTGAGATTTGTACCATCCAAGGAGCAATCACAAGCACGTGTGGGCCAGCATGCGCGTCTGCTTATGGGAAAAGCTGAATTGAAGGCCAGAAGAGCGAGATGGACGAGGAGCGAGGACATACATCTACCTACTCCGTAGCAGGTTACGCCGTACACGTACCGCCATGATGTGCTATCTCTGAGCCTCCAGTCCTTCTCCACCATCACTCGCGATTGGATTGTCCTTGATCACTGTTCCTCCATCTTTCCACCAGGACTACCCATGGTCTTCTGCGGGCGCGCGTTTCCTGTGTATTCTTAGACTCAGAGGCATTGCACTCCGCGACCAACCCTCCAGCCCCGCTCACCTCCAACCCGTATTACCTTTGACGGGACGTGAAGCAGTTGGCATCACCAATGACATCCAAACTTTTTGGGAGGAAAAAGCCGTCGTCCGACATTTCTTCTGTTGGCTACCAGAATTCCCCTGCACAGTCGACAGGTATGTATATGTCGTCTCCTAGGTATACGTTCAAGCTGGACGGACGCATGAATCCTGATCGCAGTGGAGAGCGAGACCGCACGCACGAGGCCGACCACCGCAAAATAGCATATTGCTTGAGGGATCACCGAATTGCTGCCACTGCTCTCTCCTCACGCACCTATACTCGTCGCATGGGAGCTGAAACCGACTGCACCTCATATGTCCGGCGGCCGGAGCTGACAGACTGACCTAGGACACCGCGCTCCCTCTCCACGATACGCACCAGAGGAGACGGCTCAGCATTTGGCTAGATCTCCCAGTCACAGACAGATTTCTGGTGCTCCGACTATATCGCGCCCGCCTATCGACGTAGCTTCGTCAGTCCACCAAGGATCTCAATCCCACCTCCCCCTGCGCCAGGACAACGAGAGACTGGCGAACGAGAACAGACTCTCTTATACTCCCCCTCTTTCTCCGAATCCGCCCCAAGAAAAAGAGAAGCGCGGGTTCCGGGACAGACTGGGAATCGGCCATTCACACAAGCAGAGTCAGGAACAAAACCAAGGCCCAAGTCGTGTTGTTGAGCCGGGTCGGCGGTTATCCGTGAAGAGAAAGGAGCCCCAGAACCAGCAGCAGTTGCAGCAACAGCAGCCAGAGAAATACTATCAGCAAGGACCGACAGAGGGCAGGCCCGGATACTCTCGTAACAGTTCTACACCTCAGCTATTGAGCACACACGGCGAAGAAGACGAGGATTTGCAGCACAATTTTTATCAGCAGCCACCACCTCAACAATTTCAAGGGCCTCCAGTCCCGGCGAAGGACGTGGAAGACGAGCCGGCATATCAGCAACAGCCACAACCTCCACAGGCTTATTACAGAGTTCCTGGGCAACTATCACGCGTGAATACCGATCACAGTTATCATACTCATCATACCCAAGGCAGCACGAGTGGAGAGCTTCGAATTCCAGCCACCGAGCAGCAATATCAGCAGCTCCAGCACGAAGACCAGCTTCAGCAGGAACAATACCAGTCCGTCTACCAGCAACCTGAGGGAGCGCCTCTGGGATATACCAAACCTCCTTCCGAAGACAATCCGAGATATTCTTATCCAGCACCTGGGCAGCCTTCAGCTCCGCAGGGGGCTATTCAACAACACGATCGGCAGATCCCAGCGGGGCAGCAACAGCAGCCAGACCTTCATTATCCACAACCACAACAAGCTCGAACATCGCTAGAAAGGCACCGGCCAGGCTCACAAGGACAGCCATTGGCACCTGTTAGTCAGCAGCAGCAGGTCGGCGCCAATCCACCGCACCTCCAACCCCCTGTCCGAGGTTCGTCATTAGAATTCCCACTTTCACCATACGAAGATCACCAGCAAGGGCCCTTGCTATCACATCCGCCACCTTCACCACAGCCACCTTCTACAGCTGGTTCGAAAGAATCAGACGACGAATCGATGCCTCCACCTCCTGGATCTCGAGGCAACACAATTAGACCAGTGGAGAATAAAAATATGGCAGCGCCACGCGAGGGAGGACAACAAGGTAGTGGTACCTTGCAGCCGA
This sequence comes from Venturia effusa, assembly GCA_007735645.1. NCBI lineage: Eukaryota > Fungi > Ascomycota > Dothideomycetes > Venturiales > Venturiaceae > Venturia > Venturia effusa. The sequence goes on along the minus strand of CP042202.1, from coordinate 1,012,156 downwards.
CTCCAGGTTTTCAAACATTCGCGTCTAACGTGGTGCCAGCAGGTTCTCAGGGGCAGCCCTACCGCGGTGGCCAGGCAGCGGTGCAGGAAGGCGGTGAGCGCGGACGCGATACACCCTCTGCACCGCGCGCCGGCGAACCGACAGAAGACGAAGCAATGAATCAGTCACAATTGCAGAAGGACTACAAAGAATTAAGTGAGTTGTTGTCGGTCGAAACGACTGAGAGCGGATGGTTGCTTACAAATATGTACAGGGGACAAATACCAGAAAGTCAAAAAATACTATTTTGAGAAGGAGTCTCAAGTTCATCAATTGCAAAACACGCTCGCTCATCAACGGCTATCGCAATCGCGCACCTCCCTCGATGATTCTGAATATGCTGCTCGATTTTCGCGGCTCGAAGGCCTCATTGCTCAACTTTCCTTCTCCATCCGTAAACAGTGGAAGTCAATCCCAGAATTTCTGCATCGCGGCATCAATAAGGACGCACTGGCAACAGGGAAGCAAGAGATGACAGCTGTTGGGAGAGCGTTCTTCAGTCAATGGATAGTAACAAATCTCTTCGATGCGTTCTTCCACCCGGATCTAGAATTGGGTCTCAGCAGGGATCTCAAAGACATCTGGCACAATATCCGACGCTTCTGCCCTCCTTTCCAGTCGGCTGAGGAGGAAGAGGCACTTGCCGCTAAAATGATCAACTGGCGTCTTATCACGCTGGAAGGTTTACAGGACAAGCTTCGAGGACCGGATGCTCAAGGACATCGTCAACGGTTGACCGAAATGATGAACGAGAAATTGATGGCAGACATTGGCCACTACCTCGTTGATCCTCCGCCGGGCGATCTACAAGGCGGTGTCAGTATGATCCTCGACCTAGCTGTCAATGTTGCCAGCCACGTTCCACTGGAATCGAGAGAAGTTATTATTGAGTACTTCAATCCTCTCTACCCGTTACAACCCGAAGTCATGAAAATTGAGACTGGGATCCCAGCCCTCACCAATCCCATAGTTGTCACTGATATCTCGCCTTCTTCCGTCGCTGGCATGGAAGTGGACAGGGCCAGTCTGAAGAGTACTGGTACCCGTGACTCCACCGACGTTGCCGATGATGCTACCAGTGGCGCAAGGGATGAGAAGAAGGGGCGAGGTATGTTTGGTGGGCTGATGGGAGGTGGTGGAACCAAAATAACCAAGCCTGTTCCCGGTTCAGCGGCCACAAGCGCGGCTGCTAGTGCTAGTGCTAAGGGTGTGCAAGCTGGGCGAGAGACACCCAAGGACAAGGAAGAGCGTGTGCGCGTCTCGACGGGCCTTGCTGTGCAGATCCGGGGTCGAAGCGTGCTTGTCAAGGCTCCGGTGTATTGTTTATGATGACAGCAGGTGGAACCTGATTGCAGCAGGCATTGACGAGATGATGAGTTGGTACGATGTTAGGACGAGTTCAAGATCACAGAGCGAGGCGGGTTCATGGCCTGGAGTTCTTTTGGTACAACTCCCTGGGGTCTCCTTCAGAATATGGACGAGCGATTTGGATTGCTGTGGTTTGTGCGGTAGATTTGGCGAGCCTTGGGTTGCTCTGATCTTGTCAGCGAACGCAAAATGGAAGGTCGTGCTGGATATGGAGATACCATTCTTGCGGCTTTTTTGAAGCTGTGTGTGTTGGCTGTGTATCCTGCCTTGCTTCGCCAAGTGGAAATTTCACTGCGATGTCACTGCAATCACTGGTAGGGACAGAATGGATGGTGTACGCGACCTCAGGTGTCAAGGCATGAAGGCATGAAAGTGAACTTCCGAAGGTGCAAATTTGGCCAGAGAAATTACGCCCTCTTTCTTTTCAACGAAGTGGCTATGGAGGCCACCGGTGGCTTCCATAGTAATTCCTCTTGTCAATGGCTTATCACAGCGCCAATGCATTGACCTCACCAAGAACCTGTAACTAACCACTGACAAGAAGGAATAGGACTCGTTCCCGACTTCACGCTCCAGTATTCGCTTACTTATCATTCCATCCCACCAGCGCAATTATGATTAGCAATCAGACCCAGGTCGTATTGTTCTGCTTGGTGCTGATGTGTCTCATAGGCTCGAAATGGCGGGGCTTGCAACCACTTCTTTGAAGTTGACCGGTGGATGACTTGAACGCGGCATCCACGCGATCCTACCTCAATTTTCCGCCAGCTCTTTATCAGACGCCCATTCCGATCACGATAGTGATTCGAATACTGATCCTCGAACCGTCCGCTACTTGAACAGTGTCACACGTGGAGGTTTGATGCACGCAGCCTACTACTGTACACACTCTCAAGTGGGTCAGGTTGATCATGACTGAGCTCGAGCTTCTCTACAAGCAATTGCCCCTTGGAAAGCGAAGCATTCGGCTACTCACCCTTCTCCCGTCCTCTGATCGCATCGCAGGCAGACTCTATGTGGTTGACCTTCCGGCAGAGACGTCAACGGATCCTTGGCCAGATTACAAGGCTCTATCCTACGCATGGCACGATGATTGCAAGGATGGCTATCGGCAAGACCCCATTACACAGACAGAATTCTCGCTCTGGTGCAATGATACATCCATTCTTGTCACCAGAAATCTTCATGCTGCTCTCATCCATCTACGACGCGATGATGCGCCCATAGATCTTTGGGTAGATGCTCTTTGCATCAACCAGTCAGACTTAGTCGAACGCAGCGAGCAGGTTGCTTTCATGCGGGAGATCTTTGGTCGCAGCTCAGAGGTGTTGGTATGGCTCGGAGTGCCTCTCACTATGGCTTCGTCTACACGATACCATTGGAGTTGTCAAAAATCGGACCCAAGTCTTACTTCAAAGGGTGGGTGGCTTGACGATGGCGGGGGAAGTGTCTACCAGGGTCCGGGATTTGCATATGAAGTCTTCTGCTTGCTCAACTTCCTTAGCCACTCTCCCGAAGGGGCTCAAATCAATGTACTCGGACGTGCTATCGAAACGGATCGTCAGCGGGGATGGCAAACGGAACTCGCAGCAGCTTTGCTTCATCTAATTGACCGAGCTTGGGTAAGAAGCAAACCTCACCAGTAAAAGCCTACTACTGACGAACTAAGTGGAAGCGAACCTGGGTGGTCCAAGAATGTGTTCTCGCCAAGAAGATAGTCGTCCATTACGGACCTTTGTCTTCTGCTTGGGAGATGTTGACCCGTGCTGCTACCTCCTATGTTCATATTCGAGCCTACCAAGATCTCGCTGGAGGCATGCTTTATACTCCGCTGGATGAGCTGTCCGATCAGATCTTGCAGATTGAAGCTCCGCGCAAGGAAAAGCAGAGAGCGATATACCTATCTCCGCTCCAAACTTTGAGACTGTTTCAAGAGAGACAGGCTACTGATCTCCGAGACAAGGTTTTTGGCTTGCTCGGACTGCTGGAGCATCATTTTTTGGACTCTGATTACAGTATGACCCAGGACGAGGTCTACCTGCAGACAGCAAGGAAGATGATCCAGTCCTCGAATAGTCTCGACCTTCTGGCAAATGCAAATGACAAGCCGTCACTCAATCCATCTTGGTGCCCAGATTGGAGCACAATCCCAAGGCATAATGAACACCAGAGGCTACAAAATTTGAGCCTCTACAATGCATCCTTAGGACTACCGCAACCTAGATTGTGCTTCCGTCGCTTCTCAACTACCTTCGAGCTCTTGGAGGCGGAATGCGCTTGGGTTGACAGTGTTCGTTTTGCCATAGAGTACAATGCCCCTAACGATGGGTTCGGTACCCAAAGGTCTAAGAACACCATTGCTAATTGGGAAGATCGTGTGCGCCGAAGCCTTGATTTTGAAGGAATACTTTTTCGCGGGGACCTCGATCAGAAGCAACGACCGCAACGCAAGCTGGCTAATGAAAGATGGCAGAAAGATGGCTATGATGAAGCATTTTGGAAGGCGCTTTGTGGCGATCTGGTTTTTACTCGAGATAACCCGGCCGATAAGACTCTAGGCACATACCAGAGAGCAAGCGCCGCAGACTACCATTCCTACAAGACTTCATTGGAGACGAGCAGTCCTACAGCCGGCATGTCGAGGAGCAGGTTGACTGTAAAATCGAATGGTTCTAGCACTTTTGGAGAACCAAGGAAATTCAAGTACAAGCCACCACGAAGCATGAATCTCACCCAGAACCGATCTCTGTTCGCCATGCAGCTCATGAGCGGAGGAAGACACATGTTTGTTACCGAAAACCGCCGTATCGGTGTTGGGCCCCCTCAATTGCTCGTCGGTGATCGCATCGCTATATTGCCAGGGACGTCTGTGCCGATTGCTCTGAGAGCTACTGGATCTGTTACCATTGACGGTTATGCGGCACCGACGAGAAAAACTCCCCAGACTGAATTCCTTCGGACTGAGCCCCTTCAGACTGGATCCCTTCAGACTGGATCCCTTCAGACTGGATCCCTTCAGACTGGATCCCTTCAGACTGGATCCCTTCAGTCTAAATTCCTTGGCACCAAATTCCTTGGCACCAAATTCCTTGGCACCAAATTCCTTGGCACCAAATTCCTTGGCACTAAACCCCTTCGGACCGAATCCCTCCAGACCGATTCCCTTCAGACCGAATCCCTGCAGACTGAATCCCTTCAGACTGGTATCCAGTCTTACAAGGTTTTGGGTGATGTATATGTTTCAGGGATCATGGATGGGGAGTTGAATAAGACTCTGGCTGATCAGATGGAGACTATATACTTAATCTGAGGGGTGAAGTATCAGCTTAAGCAAAGCATGTCGGAGGGAAGTAGATGTTTGATTTTAGTCGGGGCATTTGGTCGTTAGTTATCAAGGGACCGAGATGGCATCATCTGATACAGGTTATGCTGAAATTGATGGACGTAGGGACGCTCTTTTCTTTGCTTATATAATTTTATATATCTATTCGCTTCTATTCGAATAATCAAATTCTCTCGCTGCGATACTCCTTCAATATCTATCCCTTAGCATAAAATTTCTACAACATATAAGGATCGTGCCGTGATATTACTAGGTTATATTATATACATAGTTTTTGGCGTATTTTCTAAGCTAAAAATTATAAACTCAGGATCCAAATCCGATTAAAGATTCGGATAGACGCCATGCCGTAATCTACACACCTCATTGATGGCGGCCCGGAGATTGCCTAGTCAGCCGTATCTATACCTGCCGTTGGCAGAATATTGAGCATGGCTTACAATACCAAGTTGCACGGGCAGTTACGACGCACCCACCCATGGGCAAATCTCGTCGTTTCGCACCTCCTCCAACAACACCAACATATTTGATCAAATTGAAATCACCAGCTCCTTTCGAATCATCGTCGCAACAGATGTTTGGTGAAGAGAAGTGCCCACGATGACGGCCGCAACACAATCTAGGCTTAGGTCTCTGCATCCTGCGGAGTTGTGCCGTCTCATTGGACCGTCATGCGGACACTCCGCCTCACTGGCTACGAGGTGGCTGTGTGGTCTTTGAAGTGAACGACTAGAAGAAACAACGATCGATCCGAATCTTGTGCTGCACTGCACAGGTCAGTACCACTCATCATGCCCAAGGTCCCGCCGACGCGTAAAGCTCCACGCTCTTGCGAAAGAACAGAGGTCATAAACCACGATCTGATGATGTCGACCGCCTCGCTGACTTCAAGCGCGTAGGTCAAGAATCGCAGGGGGGAAGCCGCCAGCTTCATCAACGAACCCGAGCTTGAACACGATGCACGACGCGAGGCAAAAGTGGCACCTGCGATAGACCTGCCAACGCCTGATGTCCAGCAAGGCTCTCAGCATGTTTATCAGCATTTGGACAAGACTTCGAACGATATTCGATTGGCCAGTGTGGAGAGAAGACGCGATGGCTCTATTCAGTGCAATCTGCATACTTATCCGATCAACGAAGCTCCGCCATTCATAGCATTGTCTTACACGTGGGGTTTGCCATCTCCTGTCCGGACAATTGTGCTCGACGGAGAGGACTTCATGGTCCGTGAGAATTTGCATGCTGCACTTCTCATGCTCCTGCAGAAGAAGGAACACAGGTATGACTTTCCGTCTTGGTTTCCATCCGTACCTATGCATGACCTCGATTCAATGTCGAAAGAGTCAGTAAACCCTTCAGTGTCTGATCTCGAACCATTCAGTGCTCCAGAGTGGGACATGATGGACAGGACCTCCGAAATGACAGCCTGGGGTTTCTTTTGGATTGATGCTATCTGCATAGACCAAGAGAGTATTGCCGAGCGCAATCACCAAGTCAACATGATGAGACAGATCTTCGCTCGTGCTGCCTTTGTACTCGTTTGGCTAGGGCCAGAAAGCGCAGACAGCAAGCTCGCTATGGATACACTACGGTCTTTGTACGAGCCTCAAGCTTCCACGTCTCCCCGTCAAGTCTGGGCAGACCAGACAAGGAAGAAGCCAATCCTCTCCCTGCTTGGAAGAGACTATTGGAAGAGAGTCTGGATCATACAAGAAATCATCATGTCCCGCGATCTTCTCTTCCTCTGCGGCGCGCAAGAATTATTCTGGCGCGAGCTTTCCTCGTTCATAACAAAGTTAGGGCCCATATATGAGCGTGGCGGTGCCTTCACTATCATCGAGGAAAAGCGCATGTCGTTGCACGAAGAGTCGAAAGGATATGACTTGGACGTTCCTCTACACTTCCTTATCCCACGTTACTGCCGTCAAGACTGCACGGATCCAAGAGATCGGGTCTTTGGTCTTCTCGGTCTCGTCGTGGAAGGATTCATGACTACTAGGACTGGACAAGGTTGGGATAGGAGGATGATCGTGCGAGCGGATTACTCATTGTCGACTGCAGACCTCTTTAATCTTGTCATGGCTTATGTCAAGCACTGGTCCTGGACTGGGGAGCTCGAGGAGCTGAATTTTCAAAGCGTTTTGAGGGAAGCACTGCTTTTAGATGGCGGATGAAGAGAGGGTGGAGGAAGGAGTGCAAGTTCTCGCCAGGGATCTCCTTATCGTCCTCCAGATTATCGAGAGGAGCCGGACGAATCTGGACTCAGAACACTGTCTGTGGCAGATGGATGGCTCATTTGAGACAGGCTTGGGACATGATCGTAACGCTTACACGTCTAGGAATAGTTCACTTCTACACACTTGTCTCGCAGCACCCTCAGCTCTGGAACACACGAAATCGAGGGACGAAACCTGCATTTTTCTGGTCTTCTGTTCTTCTGGTCAAAGGAGCACCGAGCCCCAAAGAAAAGCATCATTCCACACCACACCCTCCATATAGGAAAAACTTCTGATAGGCGGACCGGGCCCAACCTCAACTGCTCCATCGACACCTCTTCGACACTGTCATAAACAGCATCAAAGGAAGATCCTCAAATAATTGGTCTAAAACTGTACTTCGCTAAAGCTCTGATACAAAGTGCTCAGTAATAGTAAACAGAGACTGTAAGTCCGCTATAGGATGAAAAGAGAAAAGTACACTGCTCCAGTCACCCCAAATACAAGCCCCTTAAAGCCAACCATAGCGCCTCTCCATCCCCACCTCCTCCTAATCCTCTCCATTCCTCCACTCAATACCACCTTCTAAGCCCCCAATCCCCCATCCTCCATCCCTCTTAACACAAAACCCCCCCTTCTCCCTCTCCCCTTCTCCATCTCCCTATTAGCTATCTTCCCTATAAACTATCCTTGCAAGGTCTCTGCTATCCCTGAAAATAACTTGATTCCGTCGCTACTTCCCTTCAACGTCTACCAAATCACCCGTAAAGCCCGCCTCATAATTCTAAGTACTAGCTTAGAATCTTCGATGGACCCTATACCTATCTAATTAGATCTAATCAACTCTCCCTCCTAACTCTAGCTAAAATAACCTCTACCTATCTACTTACCTTATCACTCTACCTCATACTACGCTTTAAACGCTATCTCTCTCCTATTTCTCTTCTTATTCCTCTCCTTATTCCTCTTCTTATCTCTCTTCTTATCCCTCTTCCTATCCCTCTCTCTATCCCTCTCCCTCTCTCTATCCCTCTTCCCATTCCTATCTATCTCTCTCTTACCCTCTAATTTACCCTACCCTCTAGCCCTCTATTCCCCTATTTCTTAATATCTTAACCCCCTTCCTCCTATAGCACCTAAACCCTCCAAAACGCCCCCTCTCCCGGCTTCCCTCCAATCCCTTATTACCTTCTCCCTTCCCCTTACGACCTAAACCTCCCCCCCCCCCGTCCTTTTAGAGCTATACTACCCATCCTACCTCCTATTTCACCTCCTATCCTCCAATCTCCTCTTCCCATCTATAATCTACCAAATACTAAATCCCCTAACCCAATAATTCTACGCTTACAACGCTCCTCCCATCCCATCCCATCCCATCCCATCCCATCCCATCCCAAACCAAACCAAACCAAACCAAGTCCAATCCATAGATTTCAACCTATTCCAAATCCAAACCAAGAAAAACAAAACCCGCGGAGAAAAGTCGAATAATGTATCCACGACCCCCCCCCCCAAAAATAAGATCTAAAGAAGTTGAGAAGACGTCAATCTTCATCATCATCGTTCTCATATTTCATTATCATGGGTTTGCGTAGTAATTGCTTACTCCCGTGGAGGTAAATAGGGGGTTAATTAGATATATGGGTACATGTGTAAAATAAAAAAACCTGTCTGTCTGTCTGTCTGTCTGACTTGGAGAAAGGAAAAAAAAGAGAGCTCACGCAATTGATCCGAACCTCGTGTTTCCAACAGAGCAGGACAGGATAGAGACGGAGTCAATCTCGCAAGTCTTACAGATTAGTAGCGGTTCCCAGGAAAGTAGCTTTATTATCGATTCCAGTCCCACTCGGTAAAGATTTCTGCAAAGGAAGAATACCTTCGTTATCGAATCATCTATCGCTCAACGGAGATTTCTGTAGTAAGAATCGAGAACAAGAGTATCATCGTACAGATTTCATTATTCAATAATCTAAAAATGGTTTTTTTTTGGATTCCTCCCCTGTCTCGTGTCCGCGGTATCTTTACACACCTGCTTTCCGCTCCTACATCACAGCCACAGTCACCACCTTCACTTGCTTCATTCATTCTTAACAGCACCAATTATTGCTCGATCGGTCTCGCGGCCGTCGCGAAAGTCCAAAGTAAACGCCTCGCTAAACACAAATTGCCAATCCCGGATCGCGCATGAAGGAGGAAGGGTATGTACAAAAAGAGGTCGGGAGCACGATGTCACGACGCATTGGCTCGCTGCGCCCACTCTAGAGTCTCAAGCGCGAGGACCACGAGAATGATGGTGGATGGCAAGATGCTAGACCATCGTTAGCGAAATTTACATGTACGAGGAAAGAATATGAAACTTACAAGACCACGTAACTCTGAAACAGTAGCTTCGTAATGACACCAAGATAAATGTCATTGATCTGGCAGATCTGTGCTAATTGCAGCGCACTCGGAGCTCCCGAGAGCAAGAAGCAAACGATGATGAAGATTGGATCGCCGAGAATGTTGACAGGCAGGAAGCGAGCGGTCAGCGTCAATATCGGCGCCATGACGATCATAGGTAGAAGCATGCGGGAGATCAAGGCTGCTCTGAGGATCTTGTTCTCCAACTTGGGATCATCCTTGGACTGCTGTGCCTGCGTGCTGCGGGCCAAATTTGCTCCGAGAACCACGATGATGAGAGGAACAGCTACATCGCCACCTTGTCTGACTGCACTGATGAGCGTGTTTTTGACATAGTCGACCTCGTACAGCAGGTGCTTCAACTGAGGGATCAAAATGACGGGGAAGGCAGCAATCATGGCGATTAGTGGCGGATTGAGGTTCTCCCAGATTCCACGTCCAAACGTGGCCAGGCCCTTCTGAAGACCGAGAGGCAAGCTCCTGAACAGCCAGACAAATGGTGTCGAGAATTTGGCGAACAGCCATGTACCCGCAATGGCGATTTTCGACCATACCAAAGCAACCGCGCTCTTAGAATAGGCATTGACCCGTTTCGACCACCCTTTTGGACCATCGGGAAACTCTTCTTGTGGCCAGTGCGATGGTTTGTGCAGACTGTCTGCGTGGCCATTAGCTCCAAAATGATTGCCTGGGCCGTAGCGATATACTGGAGCATTCCCGTTAGCAGGAGTTGGCATAGTGGTTGAGTGAGTCTGATCGGTACAGGAGTCGGCACAGGAGCAAGACGAGGTAGAACGGGCGTATTGTTTGCGGTTCAACGGTGTCGCAGATCCGGAATCCTGGAAGGGTGCTGAGCTAGATTGAGAGACTGGGGTTTTGCTAGAGAGCGATTCATCATCTGAATAGTCGTCAATCAATGCCTGCGAAGATTCGTTTTCATGATCAATGTAGCCACCCTCAATGCGGCCACCAGTGCGCTCGCTTTCTTCGACCTCGTCATCTGCGTACATCTCCGGAGGCTTAAGTAGGACGCGGTAGCCCCAGCTCCACCGCAAAATCTGGCCGAGTTGTTGGAACAGCACGAGGTATGTAAGACCTCGACTGGCTACGGAGGAATCGGTGTCACCAGGCTCCTTGCTCCAGTGGAGACCTTGGATGGTGAAGGCGAGTGAGGTTACGAGGGATATAGGGAGAGAATTTGAGTTTCCAAAAACCTGTGGTTGTTAGTATAATGCCTGGTATGCACGTGCGAAGAGTCCTCACAGCCATAGCAACGACGAAGTTTGTCGCACGCTTCCTGAAGCCGCACCACCACGATATGAACCTGGCGCATCCGTACGAGACCAGGGTTTGGATAACGAATATCAGAGGGATAAGGGCGAGCCCCGGTAGATCTTCACGTCGCAGCTTCGAGGAAAGTTTATAGAAAACTGGAGCAAAAGTCAGTAGCTGGTGGTGATGAGATGGAGGCTCAACGTACTGAGGCAAGGCGTGAACAGGTTTACGTTGATGTTGGCAGCAAACTTCTGTGCAGCCACATCGAAGAGGCCTTTCTCGGCGAGAATGTAACCAGGCAGTGCAAGGAAGACGACTTCCATGACGGCCTGGAAGACCAGGAGGGTGAGGTGGCCAAAGTCTGGGTGGGAAGAGTGCGGCGGCAGCGGGTGCTGCTTGTTGATATTGGCCATGTTTGCGACAGTGAGTGGGTATGCATTGGAGGAGAAAGGGCCAGTGTCGAAGTCTTGCAAGAAGTCCATGATGGGGGCCGGGCTGCAGCGTACGAAGTGCCAAACGTTCCCGCTGAGGATGGAACCTGGAACGCGCTGAGCAGGTACTATCGTATTCCCTCGTAAAGCCGTTGAGGGGTGTGGCTGAGCAGAGCAAGACACGAAACAAGGCAAAATGTCTCGCTGAGAGAAGAGCGAGAGACGACTTCACGATAATGTAGATGGTGCAGCGGCCATGTAGTATGTACGTAGGCGTAGGCAGTGCGTGCTATCTATGCAACATCAAGTTATCAACGGCGGCGGCAGCAAAACAAAGAGCCAAGCACGCCCAGCAATCATTGGTCCAGAGCGAGACTTGGGGCGAGGGGATTGTGATGCCGCCATGGAGTACAAGATGTCACCCTTGTTCTTGCGCCTTCAACTTCCTCCTCCACTGGCTGGACTGCATGGTGACAGGTGGATGCCGCGCTTGCTTCGTGACGGGGCCGAAACAGGCAATGTTTGGAGGGAGACTCTGCCCATATATATCTGTCAAGGACTCGGGATAGAGGGAGAGACTGAGAGCCACACACTCGATGACAGCGGAGAGCCAAGGACCGGCTTCGCGCTGGGTGAATCACGGGCGGTCAGTAGTATCGACCTCTACCACTGTTTTCCACGCTGCGTCGATGAAACTCAATGCCCTCAGATGCTGGGATAGAGTACAGCTTCGGTGCAGTATCATGGAATCAATTGGGCATCTGCAGAATTGGGCCCTGCTGCAGGTACTGAACAGCGGAGCAACTTGAACTGGGCAGGAATCCGTCTCTCCCATAGGAATTTTCAAGGCAGCTGCTGCAACCCACATCCTTTCCATCAGCTTCCCCAGAATTCCCTCGACCGTGGAGACGCCTAGATGTAGTGTACTATCCCTTGGACCACGGCTTGCCAACGCGCGTGCTTACCAGAGAGCGATTCGCACCGTCGAGGCACCAGCATTCAGCATCGAAAGTACTTTGACCTGCTGGATATGCATATGAACTGCCTCTGCTACATTAAACTTCGCCCTCCGCGTCCGAGCTGAGGACATGGATCAATGATCAATCCCATCACGTTCCGCTCCTTTGCCCCAGTGCGAATCCCGCACCTCCCTCCCTTCTGCTGCTCATCAGGCCCGCATACGGTATCTTTGTCTTGTAGATGCTCCCCGCCGGGAGTCCACCACGTATCGAATCGACCTTGTTTAGTCCAGCAAAATCTTCCCAAACCTTGGTGTCGCTCGCGTTATTGTCCCTGCTTGCCAGGCGTGGCTGATTTCTTGCATCCATCCTGATTGAGGCGCAGGCCTAGGTAGCCTTGTGGCAGTGACGTACTTTCCCGCCGAGCAAGATTCTCGAACATCGCATCTCGACCAAACCATTTCCTAGTCACGCACGATACAACACCAACGACAGACACAACGTCCCTCCGCGGACCTATTCTACACCCATCGCTACCTTGCCTGTCCCATATCAATTCCTCCTCCATATCTCACGCTATCCCGCATCCGCGCGCCGCCTCATGACCTCCACATCGCCCCCTCCACCGGAGAACGAGGCCACAAACATGTCTGCTCCTAACCATATTCCAGACAGGCCAATTGACCCTCCGCACCTCTCCCCTCGCTCCCTATCGACCTCCGCCTCTGCCACTACCGCCAACATGACGGACTCGTCTGCCCCTCTGGGAAATATTAATGCTGCTCGCAGACCGAACATGGCCCCCACATTTTCTCGAAGAGGAGGCAGCGGTCTCAATGCAAACTCAGACATTGCTGCACGAATGAAGGCCTTCCAACTTGGCCGTCAAGGCATGCCCGCTGCTCCAAGGCCCGGCGTCAACTCCGCAAATTCTGCAAGTACACCGTCCAATCTACAAATCCCGAATGGAGGAGTCACAGGAAACCCTCCAGTAGCTCCCTCGCCTGGCGGAGCGCCTGCGACGGGTGTTGGTGGTGTTCCCGCTGGTTTTCAGATGCCCAACTCGATCCCCACCCTTAAGAACCTACACTCCGCACCCGCCGTGCCTGGCCTCAAAGGTCAAGCCGCTGCTGCGAGGAAACCTACTCTCGCCGAGAAGCGAGGGCTGGTAATGCCTGGTGGTGCTCCCTCCGCTTCTGCAGCATCATCTGCTGCTCCACCAGCGGGCAAGAAAAAGAAGCCAGGGTTGTCGTTATCTCAACTTCAAAATGACGAGGCTCCTGTTAACGGGCATAGACCAGGTGAATCTCTCATGGACAAGTACTCCGATTTCCTCGACGCCAAAACGGGCAATCTCAATTTTAAAGGCAAGGCTATACTCAGCTCGGAAGGCGTGGAATTCTCGAGCGGTAGCAGCTTCAGCATATCGTTAGACGAAGTGGACACTCTGGACGAGCTAGGGAAAGGCAACTACGGCACAGTCTACAAAGTCCGACATAGCAGGCCGAAGATGCGGAGACCAGGTCAAGGTTTGGCAGGGAACAAAGTCAAGGGCTTCACCAACGAGGAACCACCCAACTCTCCGACAGTAAAACCCGAAAGTGGCGACGACCCAAGCCCAATACCACCGGCCAAAGCAACTGGTGGTACAACAGGCATTGTCATGGCTATGAAAGAAATCAGGCTGGAACTGGATGATGCCAAATTCGCTGCCATCATCATGGAGCTTGACATTCTGCATCGCTGTATATCGCCTCAGATCATCGACTTTTATGGCGCCTTTTTCCAAGAAGGTGCTGTTTACATATGCATAGAGTTCATGGACGGTGGTTCCATTGACAAACTCTATGGCGACGGCATTCCTGAAGGCGTCCTCAAAAAGATCACGCTGGCGACGACACTGGGTCTAAAATGCTTAAAGGATGAACACAACATTATCCATCGAGACGTAAAGCCGACCAATATTCTGATGAACACTCGTGGGCAGATCAAGATCTGCGATTTTGGTGTCAGTGGCAACCTCGTGGCTAGTATTGCGAAGACCAATATTGGGTGTCAGAGTTATATGGCACCAGAAAGGATATCGTCAGGCGGTGTGCAAATGGCGGGTGCCAATCCAGGAGGAGGAACGTACAGCGTCCAGAGTGACATCTGGAGTCTGGGTCTCACGATCATTGAATGCGCAATGGGCAGGTACCCATATCCACCAGAAACTTACAACAACATTTTCAGTCAATTGAGCGTAAGTTGATGCTCACAATTTCCCGAGCGATGCAGCTAACAATCGAACAGGCAATCGTCGATGGAGAACCGCCAGACCTACCACCCGTTGGTTATTCGGACCAGGCCCGCAATTTTGTGCATGGCTGTCTTCACAAGATTCCGAAAATGAGACCAACTTACGGCATGCTTCTAACCCACCCTTGGTTGACGTCCCTGACCAAACCCGCCGCAATCATGGAAGAAGATGAAGACGAGGATGAAGCACCAGATGCTCCTGCTATTGTACCAGTCGAACACTCCTCCGATGGGGAAGATGCGAACACGAGTCCAATACTCCCCGATAACGTTGTTGACGTGGAAGTTGCTGAATGGGTTATCGCAGCCATCGCGAAGAGGAAGGCTGGCACGTTGGGCAAGAGTGAGAAGCCGGCGCTGCATGCGGCGCCGTTGGATGCTGTCACCAGTCCCGTCGCTGAGCGGACGATGTTGAACGGAGCTGAGGCGTCACCCATCACTCAACCGCCCGCGGAGCCTGCGCTCGATGAGAGTATTGCTGTGGAGGATCACGCCGCTAAAACCGAATGAATCGAGTGCTTTTGACGATGGATGACCTAATAAAAGAGTGGGAAGACGAGAAAGTGGGAGTTTGTGTTTTGGGGATACATATGGACTAGCCGGACCCATTTTCCTCGACTCTGTCCGGCCGGTTTGGAGGTCTTTTTTCCCCACGTTGGTTGTGGTCGGCTGGTATAGCTCCCTCTGGGACCTGATAATAGGCTGGGTCCCCTTTGTGTGTCTTTTTTCTCTTCCACCTATATATTGACGCCGGGCTTGAGCCGCACACTTTTTCTCCTCCCTCTGTCTGTCTCCTATCGCCCATGAAGCGGGCGAAGGTCTGAACCGATAACAACCGAGAACGAGGTTTGAATGAACGAATGAATGAATAGAGAACAACTTTTTCCTCACCTTGTTTTGAGCCTTTTTCTCTGGAAGGTGCTCGATTTATGATGTGTCTGTCGTCTGCCGACCCGATTTCGTACCCCCTATCTAGGTACCTGCTCTTCTTTCTTCTTTCTCCCGTCCGTCTGTGCAGTACTGTCCTCGATTCCTACCATGTATACACTATTAGCTATTCTTTACTAAGGCTGTTATAGCGTCGCGTTTTTATACTTAGTTTTAGTTTTAGATATTCTTTAACAAGGGGAGAATATTATAGGGGATTTTAGGGTTTATAATATATTAGTCTAGTATATTTACGTAGATTATTACTGTAGGGGGGAGGACGGGAGGGTAATAAGTAGTTATATTAGGATTATTAGGAATTTTTAGTTTTGGTTTAGAGATAGTTAAGTAGAGTTAAGTAGATTTAGATTTAAATTAGATTTAGGAGCTAGGTAGGTATATTTCTTAAAGAGTAGGACGATCTTTTTTAAAGGCGGAGATAGAGAATAGATAGACGCGTTAGGTATCTTTATTTTATAGTCTAGAGTCCTATATATCCGTCGGGCTTTACTCCTTAAAAAATTTAATTAGTAAGTATTACTATAAGATTCTACGTAAAATTTAGCTTATTAAGATATATTATAGTATTTTATTAGTATTATATAATCTTAAGATTAGGTAACGTAGCTTATACGGCTACGCCGCGCTCGCCGTATATATACTATAGCTTATACGTACGTAGTATAGCTTAAAACTATTTTATTTTAATATTCTTAGACTCTAATTCTATATACGTACTAGCTACCTACGTAGCCCTCGAGTATAGCTAGATTTTAATATTCCTAGACTCTAATTCTACGAGCGTACTAGCTATATTATTAGATCCTACGCCCTTATCGTAATCTAGAGAGTAAAATATTTTTGAATCTCTAAGACTTTTTATTTAGTTAGATAACCTATTAGGATTTTTAGATATATTAAAAAAGCGAGTACTAACTTAGACTATATTATAGCTATTTATTTCAATTTCGTTCCTACCCCGCGTACGCGTAACTACGAAGAGAGGTATAGCGTTTTCGATATTTCTTAATACTAAAAAATACTATATTCTAATGGGGTATAGCAAATTATACTTTTAATTATATTATAGAAGTTTGATATTAATTAGCGAGGAAGGTATTTGATTATTATAGTTTTATATAGAAGTAATATAAAAAGTAACTATTAGGACTCCGGTTTAGGATAATAAATTAATATAGAAGATAGTAAAGGGGATACGTAGAGCCCTAATTAGCTCGAATTACCTACTATTAGCTTTACTACGGTAGCCGGCCAAAAGAAGGTTAATATTAATCTTATCTTAGTACTTACGGTAACTACTTTACGAATCTCTCTTATAAATATAGATATAATTTAACCGATAGGAAAGTAACCTACTATTTTTAGTATTCGCTTTCTAAAATAACTAAAATATTAATAGTAATTCTATATTATGGGAGGGAAGACAGGGTTGTAGTAAGATCCCCATCAAAATCTTGCGAAAATCTCAGGCTACTCTTACGGATTACGATACCCGGCTATCGGGTCTTCAGACCTCCTCATAGGTCGAAGACGATTTGCAATTGTCCTCGTTATTCTCGACACCACAGCGAACAAACCACAATACCTCGCGGAATCCCTCTCTCGCCAAAGCGCGCGAACAAAAACGGCACATGGCGTTCTCCCCTCTCCGGAAGCTGCAACACGACCGCAAGACGAAACTGCATGGCTAGACGCGAGTGGTCAGTACAGCAATTGGTATTATATTCGTACCTTCATTCACAAATCTTCGAATGCAACACTAATATCGAGCACGGTCTCAAAACCCTGAGGCCCGAATCTGCCAAATTTCCAAGCGAACGCCTTGAACGCATTCTAACACTAGTATTCTCCGCGTTAGACACCATTCTGAACAGCAGAATCCCAATCCCGGAATGAGAAAGAAGCGGTCTGGACTGATGGATCCTTGCCTATATATTTAAGATTAGGATTCACGGTCCTCAAGCGCTCAGATGATCACCTCAATCTCCGGCGACAATATAATACTCTGATTGGTCTCGATATCGGCGAAGCAGCGTGGATTACTAGGCTACGGAGGTGAAGAGGCTGTCAAGGTTGTCCTCTCAGCTGCTGGCAAGCCTTGAGAGATGAAAGCGGAAAAGACATGGAAATAAAGGAAAGATGGTAGGTTAAGGGCTCATCGGAAGAACCGGTTTCGACAAGACTGGATACCTGGATCGCGATACAGGCCTGAAGGCTCAAGTCACGAAATCCAAGCAGCAACTCGGCAAGATCCTGTGGGAAATCGTGTGGACGGTGTGGAGAGGTGAATGGAGAATAACGAGCGAGGTGGACAGGTAGATCGATATTATGCCGGTAATCCCCACTGATCCCACACTCGGACTCGGCTTATACTGTAATAGACATCCGGCGGACAGAATCTCAGCACGTAGATCCGCCGTAATAAAGCCGGACCCATATACTATGATACCTGGCCGACAACAAGTTCATGGGCGCCCCATAAAATGGAGCACCGAAGAGGGAATTTCCGGGGTAAGATGACCTGATCGACCTCAAGCGACGTATTTTGAGGCAATGACATTGTGGTCGGCTGATCTATATAATATGCTTTAATACCTATTTCGAGGGGATGTTCCTTGATGTGATCTTCAGGTCGTGTCCTAAGTTAGCTTAGTGCCCTTACTCGGCTTGAACTTACCCGTACCTAGTGATATCCGGTACTCAGCCGTCATTGTATCTACCTCGGCTCTCGTACTTTTCACTTACCTACTTATACAAATTCGCAAGAGAACTCTACATCATGGTACAAGCTACAATGCTATTATGCCATGCGGATCGGTTGAAATCTTTCGAGAGTATGGTTGACCAGCTATCAGAACGACGAGGGATCAGGTAGACATACTTATTGACAGACATAGCGTTCCGAGCAGCCCAAAAGCTCACGACGCTAGCCCCATTAACTGTGATCTATTTAGAGTAATCTTGCTTTCAAAGTCACCGCTTTTCCGGGCGAGCTCCCACATATTTCAAATCTGGCCGACCAACCTCTCTAAAATCGTCGGGATCAATGCACGTGGTACAATACTGCAATCATCAATCCTGTCATCGACGCTTTGGACATGATTCGAGGATGTGGAGAGAGGTCAATCTCCTGGGGTCCTCTTCGCACTATATCTTGAATGCCTGCAGTCTTCCCACCAATGTTTGTCAACATAAGTACTTCTTCTGCAGGCCTGCGAGCAGAATCGACTAACATCATGTTCCTCTTAGGCCTAATCTTGCCAGTATTGCTTGCTCTCACTCCATCACCGACCAGAGCCAGCTCATTATCTGTTTCAAGACAGGCAGAGAGAGGGACCATACATGGCCGAATCGATGAAGCAAGACTAGGCACAGAGCAGTTCCTCGGCATTCCTTTCGCCGAACCGCCAATCGGTGCTCGACGATGGTTACCACCAATTCGAAAAGTCCATAGAAAAAACGAAACAGTCGATGCATCTCGCTTTGGGCCGAGCTGTCCGCAGTATGCTGGGGGACCAAGCGTGTATAACAATGATGTACCTGAATTTGTTATCAGACCAGGTACAACAGATGAAGACTGCCTGTCTTTGAACATTTGGGCGCCTGCGCAGGGAAAAGCTCGCCCGGATCCAAAATTTCCAGTCATCATTTGGCTTTACGGAGGTGGATTTCAAGCCGGCGGCGGAGCTGTTGAATATCAGCTTCCGTTCAACTGGGTGGAAAGGAGCGGGAAGCACATTGTTGTTACTATCAAGTGAGTGAACCATTCTGCCCTCGTTTACAGAAATTCGAGATCGAAATCGTTTCACTGACTATCATGATGTAGTTATCGAGTCAATATTTTCGGGTTTCCGAATGCGGCCGGTCTCAACTCGTCTGAGTTGAACTTGGGACTCTTGGATCAAAGGCTGGGCATCGAATGGTACAATAACATCCCTCTTCCAATCCGATTCGAGTGATGACGCTCATGAAACCGGTGCAGGATTCGCGACAACATCCATTACTTCGGCGGCAACAGTTCTCAGATGGCACTATGGGGACAAAGCGCAGGCGCCGCTTCCGTTGATTACTATAACCACGCCTACGCCCATGACCCAATCGTCTCCTCCCTGATAATGGATTCAGGAAATGCCTTCGTTCCGATTGCGACCGATGAACCATCGCACGCTTCGTTCACGGCAGTTGCCTCGCATTTCAACTGCTCTACCGAGCCACAAGAACAACTCGCTTGTCTCCGTAAAGTCCCTTATGAGGATATCGAAAATTTCATTGCCTCATATAGCGGCGGAACACCAAGCTACTTGAGTTTCAACCCAGTAGTAGACGATAGAACGAAGTTCGCAAACTACACACAGCATACCTTGGACAAGAAATCTTCAGGTCTTCCAGCTATCATGGGAACGAACGCGAATGAAGGCGTCTCTTTGGTACCCTACCCCAAAGATCCCGACACCACGGCGCCCAATCAGACAGAGGCGGATGCCTTAACCCTGAATTTCTTCCTGTGTCCGGCAGAGGAAGCGACGAAATTGAGGTACCAAGTAGGCGCAAAAACATACCAATACCTCTACGCCGGCAACTACTCGAACGTGAGCCCCAGGAAATGGCTGGGTGCGTACCATTCCTCAGAACTACCCTTGATCATGGGAACGAGCGAATACGAAAGAGGCGACAACACGGATTCCGAGAACCGTGTCAGTAAGAAGATGCAGGATCTGTGGGTTGCCTTTGCCAGTGATCCCACGAAAGGCTTGGAGAAGCATGGATGGCCTGCGTACAAGCCCGGTGGCTATGCGATCGTGTTTGGGCTTAAGGATACTGTGATCAGCAAAATCGGTGTTGAGGAGTTGGAGAAACCCTGTGATGGGTTGGTGGGGAGGACTGGGGCTGCTTCACCCCTGGCTCCTGGACTTCGTAAAGCTTTGTAGGATATGGATGATCTGTAGATCAAAGGAACAGAAAGTGGTGAAGGATAAGTACTCATACGCCCTCCGTACCTCCCGTAGGGCAGGAGGGCAACTGATATCCTTTTCCCCCATGTAATTTCTGTATATTTGGTGTCTTTGACGAGGGCGAAAGTTCTTTCGAGGTAGCCATTAAACATAAACCTAAATGATAATCCCAGCTATTGGATAGACCATAGAAATGCACACGGGTAAGCGCTAAAGGACGAAAGGAAACTGCAAGCCCCACATCTACAGATACTTCGACAGACCACAAGAAAACGAAAACAATCTTAACAGCAAACCCACCACTCTAGCATTAGCAATACAACATCAGATCAAATCGCTTCCACTGTACCAGCGGAGGCGGAGAGATCGTAGCCACCTCAATCTGTTTAAGGCATGTCGTCAGCTTGACATTTGAGAACTCTTGATCGATGTGCGACCCCGCAAAGGTCGATGCGGAGATTATTCCATTGTAATAATGTGCCCTGTACATATCTTCTATATCGCATCTGGTAGGTCGTTGATAGTCTGGCCGAATACTAGAGCAATCTTTATGAGCCTGGTACATATATGGAGGGGGCGCGATTTATCAATCTTGGATTGGTACCTTGGATTGGTACATTGGATTGAGGATGTGGATGTTATGAACTTGCGGTGGGTCATCAGTTTTGGAGTGAGGCTCCTTTGCCAGAGGGTTCGTTCAAATACCGCTTCTGTAGACGCTTTGAATGTGAGATTTGGTGGTAGATTCATGGGGTGTAAGGACCTGCCTTGTTAGGTTGTCTAACGGGCCCTGTGATCTCAGAAAAGGATACAACTGACTTCTCGTATCCCATACTAGTAATTTGCCTAACCGGATGCCCGGAAGAACATAAGTTTGCATAGTCGATGCATAAGTAACGAACCATTCCTCACCTCGATTTCAGAAACCTCAAACTCAGCAACTCTTACACTCCTCCACAACTCTACCAAACTCGTCCCACCACAAACCTCATCGGACCCCCGGCTTCAACATGAGACTCCTCCCGGTCCTCTCCCTCTTGCTTCCTCTCTGCAACGCCTTGCCAAAAAATCCTCCCGTTTCCAAAGACGAGAGCATCACACTTACTACTTCCTCTCACCCAGACGAGAACATCACACTTACTACTTCCTCTCATCCCATCGACTGGAAAGTCTCCCTCGAAGACTACCCCTCTCTTACGTGCGGATCTTGTGGCAAAAACTGCGAGAACAAATGGGGCAAGCCTAAAAATGGAAAATGGCCGGTCGCTGGGCTTTGCAACTGTTTGTCAGGCTGCGAGAAAAATATCGACGGGTGTATAATTGTGTACCGCCATTGTTGAACAGAGGATTTTGGGATGTGAGGTGATGGGATGGGTTGCGGGGGGTGAGATATGGATGTAGGGGTGGTCGTTCGATGTGTGGCGAGATGGAGTGGGGCGGGAGAGATGGTTGTAGGATGTTTGGTTTTACGCTGTGATCGGAATTGTGGGAGGGTCATGGTTTGGAATTCGTCGGTCCTTAGACTCGGAGGGAATCCGGACAACCTTCGTTTTCACTGTCTTTTCCGTTCGAAGATCGTGTTTTTTTGTTTAGGAGTACCGTGGCCGGACGATCACAGGGGTCTTGTCAGATTATCAAACTTGCTGCTCATATCAACAAATTAAAATGCTGTGGTGGAGATTACTTGACGCCTCCACATGTACGGAATCTCGTTTCTGCCGTTAGTTGCTGAGTTCGAACAGAAACTAAGAAACCTGATGTAGAATCTGATTACTATTTAGGATTGAGCGTGTTCGACATTGAAACAGACCGACGACCAGGTAATCATGATCTGTTAGGAATCTAGTCATACTTAAATGATCAGTTTGAGACAGAATATAGTCTATGCTTTATGCCTTACTACCGATTCTATATCAACGCACCCTTCATTTTCGAGATGATTTCTTTAAGAACCTTGGCTGATGGCTAGGACCTTAGCCTGAAGCAGGTTTGACAGACTTTGCTCGCAGGCTCGATGGATTATGGCGGAATGCGCCACAGCTGCGTCGTCAGTCGATGTTTACTGTACCTCCGCTCGCCAGAACAGCTGTATCCCCATGTTGAGGCCCATCGAGATGAATACATGTTGCCGCTTGCTGTGTAAGAGTTGCGGCATGAATAAGCCCGCATACTCGAGTTTTCCTGCAGACAGTCAGCAAGGTATCGGCTGATCCTTCAAACTTCCGTAATCAATCTTGTCGCCCTGTCAAGCTTGGCAACTCCACATTCAGAAGGAGAGATGCTACCCCGCGGATTTGCACTGGTTCAAAAGTATTAATTTATCCCAAGCAGGGGATTGGCGATAGGGATTGCCTAGCACAAGCTGCATGGTAAGCACATAACCCGACAGATGACTAACGCCTCCAACCACCCAATCAGGGTTTCAGCCTTGCGCAGCCAAGAACACCATGACTCCCTATAAAGCCACCGAGGACGAGGACGACCTTGAAAGATTCACAGTGCTCTTCCGTCAGAGTCAGAAACCTTACATCAAAAGCATTAGATCAGAACAATCTCCAAAAATGACAACCTACCACACCCTCACCACCTCTCCCTCAACCACAATCTTCTATCGTGAAGCCGGCAACCCTTCTTCACCGACGGTCCTCCTCCTCCATGGCTTTCCCTCCTCCTCAATTCAATACCGCAACCTGATCCCACTCCTCGCAAAAAAGTATCACGTCATCGCTCCCGACCTCCCAGGATTTGGTTTCACAAAAGTTCCAGGAGACTATGAATACACCTTCGATAATCTCTCTACCACAATCTCATCCTTCCTAACCACCCTCAAACTGACCAAATTCTCCATGTATATCTTCGATTACGGCGCCCCTGTTGCCATGCGTCTCGCCACAAGCAACAAATTCGACATCGAAGGTATCGTGAGCCAGAACGGGAATTGCTACGACGAAGGTTTCGGACAGGACTTCTGGGCCCCAATTTTCGCGCTTTGGAAATCCTCCAACGGAAGCACTGAGCGGGATTGGTTGCGCGATAATTTTCTGACGCTGGAAGCAACGAAATACCAATACACTTCAGGCGTATCCCCCGCGTTACTTGACAAGATAGCGCCTGAGACGTACACGTTCGATTACGAGCATATAGCCCAGACACCGGGCAATATCGAAGCCCAGATTGATCTGTTTTATGATTATCGTAGTAATCCGCCTCTGTATGCGGGTTGGCAGGAGTGGTTCAGGGAGTCGAAGGTTCCTGTGTTGGCGGTATGGGATGAGGGAGATCCTTGTTTCATTCCACCTGGTGCGAAGGCTTTTAAGAAGGACGTCGTAGATGTGGAGCTACATTTATTAGGGGGAGCGGGTCATTTCGCGTTAGAGACACATTTGAGTGAAATTGCCGGGCTGGTGGTGGATTTCCTGGGGAGAAAGGTTCGTGGTGGTTGAAGGAAATGATGAGCAGTTGGTTGCGATTGTTTTGGGAATCTCTATCTGATATCAGAGCGCTTGGACTTTGCTAAATCGTGTAGTAAGTGCTGCGCCTTTTGCGGAATCTCTTTGAATGACAGAACTGGGCGAGATATTATGGGCATTCTTGGAAAAGTTGACGTCAGAATAGTTCAATTGGGACAGATCAGTGACAAAGCATTTTCTCTCGGACGAGGCGTACGTGAAGGGCCAAAGTCTTCAAGCTCCCCTGAAGAAACGGCGATTCCGAGTTTTCCTGATCATGGGTTCAAAGATTGCGTACAATCCAGCAACATACCATACCCAAATTTCGCATTCATGAATTTAGTATCAAACCTAGTGCAGATTTGACGCTTGTTGGACCATCTTTCAAAGCCAGAATAAATTTGAGCAGACTCGGAGAGCAGACGCCAGGAAGTTTGTCTGAAGGTGGATCTGATATCGTGTTAGCCTATTAATTGATGGAGGTCGACTATCGAGTTGGCAAGGGAAATGCGTCAGATGATCCCGCGAAAGAAGACTGTGTCAAGGGCACTTACATGGAAAGAGGCAGATTGAGAAAGCGAGGGAGCTCAAGATAGCTAAAGAAGGAGACGATTAAATTGTTGCTCAGTTCGAGCAAATACTCGAACATGAGGCTTAGGCCATGAAAAATCAACTATTCGATGGCATCGATGGTGATGAAGTTGTTAGAAGGACATACTTAGGAACTGAGGAAAAGTTGACTCCGATCACGTGTTCATATTCGTTGGAGTTGTCACCTCGATTCTTATCAATCTCGATTGAGAGTCAACAGAGAAGTCGGACCATTCAAGAGGAATTCGAAGAATCGTCGAGCTGCGGCGTCGAGGTCTCTCAATCGTCCATAAGATGTGCCACAATAGAGGTGACGAAGATATTGTGGCAGAATCCAGCTGTCCCTCACGGGACTCTTCCATATCACTGAAATACATAGCTGCGACGCCGCATCTGGATAGCTCATTCCACTTCGATCATATCATAGGTATCCGCTTCGCAATCAGCGTCCGTTCTTTGCATGAAACCGTGGAGGTAAGCACCACCAACAAGTCTATAACGACGAGGCTCTCTGACCTTCCGAAATATCAATGGAATGCGTGATCCAGGAATGATCCAGACGGTGTCCTTTTCCCTCATGGATGTTGTACCGAGTCCTAGATAACCCTTTGCGGTGCGAAAGAGGCGCAGATGTGGAGAATGTGAATAAGCGGCCTCAAATTCGTCCAAGGAAGCGTCTGTCGGGTCAGGATCTGAGCTGTGGCTGGAAGAGATTTTCTCTTGATCGAAATAACAAAGTACCTCTGCGCTCGTTGGCAAGATAGCTTCAGAAGGCTCTGACTCCTTTGCGAGTCGGTCCAGGATGGTCAGCTCTGGTGGGACTATAACTGGTGCTTGTACTGTAGCCATACTAGAGTGAGCTCGCTCTACTGTTTCGAGTAAGATACGAAGAAACCACGTGCGAAAGGAGAGACGCAATTTTGGAGAGGCAGGACAAATAGGCCCTTCGCCTGCGGTGCCTGCCATTCCTGTGTCTGCAATGAGAGTGCGCCAGAACACTTCATCCCTGGATTGCAGCTTATTGTGTATAGTTCTCACGGGATAAGGATTTTCTATGCCTTCCAGGATGTCCAGCCAATGCGGGAGGTTTCTGTTCGCGGGATGAGATTTCGTGTTGAAATTTAATTTGGATTCGCCTACAACGGTGGTAGTGTCAAGAAACATACCCTCAAGTTTCAGAACATATTCTTTCTTCAGTATTGTGAGGTTGCCGCTACGGCGCAGGCGACTTGCGTGATAGCGGTTATAGCCGGTGACACCGAGGCCAATCCTAGCACCTACACTCCAGTCAGGAACCCATGACGGAAGACCATCCAGCTGTTGGTAATCTTCTCCTTCGACTTGACCCAGGAGCAAGAGATGGTAGGAATTTTCGAGGATGTGAATGGCTGTGGCAATATAGACCTCGGAGTCAGACAAAGTGTAATCAGCATGCAGTAAAGGTGTTTGGGCCTCATTCTGCACCTTCGCTTGGATAAGGCCAAGTAGCGAATATACTTTGTCCCTTGGCGATCCGGCCTTGAATGATCGGGATCTGATGAGATGATACAATAAATCATCGTCCACAGTTTTCGCTTCGAACCTTCGGCGTCCAGCTGCAAGTCTTGCAGGGGCGGAAATAGCAATCAGCTGTTCTCGATCAAACTTCTTGCGCCATCCCGAAGTCGAAGTTGCGATAAAGTGAGAAAACTGAGCGAGGTCAAACCATGTTGCCTCATGTCGTCCGCACAGAAACTTTGTCTCCTTCGCGAGGAGTAGTTCTTGTATGACCCAGACTCGCGTGAACCACGTTCTTTGATACAACTTCGACACGGCAAGAAAGTCATCCATTACAATTCCTGCGGGCAAAGTTCCAAGGTCATGGCCTGGCTTTATGTATGGGGCAAGCTTCTGCAGCGAGTCGCACGCCAGTGCCATAGCCGAATCCTCACTGTCCTTCCCCAACCACATAAGGACAAGATCCGCAGACTGGTAGATTTGTGCCATTCTATTAACCTGTTGACTTCGTTCATCCTCATCATCCTGATTGATGCAGAGAGCATCAATCCAAAGATCGCCATTGTACAGCTCTTCCGCCGATTGACTGAATTGCTCCAGGCAATCGTATAAGTTCTTCTGCACGCAGCAAAGCGTATCCCCAATCTTTACGAGCCATCTCTTGTGCGGTTCGTCTTTTTGAGAGGGCAGAGGGGGTCCCCAAGTGTAGGATAATGCTGTAAAGTGCGGCTTGGGATCGTGGTTTAGATCGACCACCCGCATTCGGAGGTGGATAGTCTCAGTGGGTATTGGCGCGCAGATTTGTACAACACGAATCGCAGTTTTGGGGAACAGGAGATAGGATCGGTAGAGTGCTTTGAGGCCATGTTTTATCTGTTCGTCGTATGCTCGAAGATCGAGTGGAGTCACACCTGCAGCAGATAACTCTGCCATTCTAGGAGATGTGCACGGCTCATATACAGCACACTGCTCTCTCCTGCTCAGACATTAAGGTTGCATGGGCATGGGCATGGGTTATTGCTCAACTCCCCCAAAACGAAATTCGTAGGTAAAATGTGTTTGTCTCTGTCATATTCATCGAGAGTTTTGTGCCAACAACAGCATTTGGGGAGGAAGCCTGCTGCAGCCACCTGCAGCCACCGGCAATGTACAGCCGTGCCCCCGCTTCGCCAATCCTTGCGAAGCTTCTGAGTTCGACCAGAATGAACTTTCAAGCGTCGAAAAAGGAAATTCAATGTGTCGTTGGCTCGTTCATGGCATATGCATTGTCTCGGCTCTCAAAGTTTTGACGATCATGTCCACTTCTCCAGAGATCGAGGCAGATGTCCCTCACTTCAACTTTACCACCGTGACAGGATACTTCCAGCACGACTCAGAACCAATAGGACCGGAGTTCCGAGCAGTATGTGTCAACAGAAGTCTTTCAGCCATACTCCCACTAAATCCATACAGACAACGACTCCATATCTAGGACTGGTCCACCGTTCTTACGACACAGATTCTCAATTTGACCCTGATAGCAAGAAGCCCCAATGGTCACGATTTGAACATCATCTCGATCACTTAAATCAAAAAGATCCTCAGAACACCAAGTACAAAGTCATCTACCTCGCTCGTCATGGTCAAGGCCACCACAATGTGCAAGAATCTCTCGTTGGCCGTGCTGCTTGGGAATCATACTGGTCGCGTCTAGACGGCAACGCCGAACGAACTTGGGCTGACGCTCATCTAACTACTCTCGGCATCCAGCAAGCAAAAGCATTAAATGCTTTCTGGAGAGATGCTTCTGAGGATGGTGCAGTACCTTGGCCTTCGAAGTACTATACCAGTCCACTGACAAGATGCCTTGAGACTGTCGACGCGACTTTTTCTGGACTTGCGCAGCCGGTGGAGAAGCCCTTTAGACCGGTGATTAAAGAAGCACTAAGGGAGAGATATGGTGTTCACACTTGTGATCGAAGAAGGAATCTGGACTTCATCAAAGAGCAGTTTCCGAATTATGTTGTCGAAGAGGGTTTCTCTGCAGAGGACGCATTGTGGACTCGGGATGTGAGAGAATCTCTCGACGGGCATGTCCAACGTATGAAAACCTTTCTGGATGACATTTTCTTGCACGAAGAAGGTACTTTTCTCTCATTCACAGCACACTCGGGGACTTGTCGCGCATTGTATATTGCAATTGAACACAAGGACGTGTGGGTTGCCGCAGGAGCTGTGGTGCCGATATTGATTCAGGCTAAAAAAGTAGATGTCTGATTTCATGATTGCTGAAACCAAAGATAAATATCGACTTTGTTCCTAAGAACCGCCTGAGCACTTCAGGTACTTGACCAATGAATATCTTGACCGTTAATCGATGTTGATCGTGTGCCAATGTGATTGAGCGTGTATGAAATACTCAGTCACGTATATGCTCTATATATCCAAGCTCTGTGCGGCAGATTTCAGCTTCCATTATAGTTCCATAGGTAAAGTTGGGCCTACATGCTACGGTAACAATTCCATATATCAAAAGCAGCATGCTATGAACTTCGGCACGTAACCTGTGAGGCGTGAATATGTCAGAATGCTGACGAAGTCTTTTGTCCTCCTCGGATTCCCGCCCAATCCCCGCGTCCACCTTTCAATCATCCTCGGCATTTTCTTTTCCAGACAGAGCCCTTTCGGAAGTCCCCTCGGGACTCGATCTCAAGATGGAGCAATCTGGTTCCTGGCTCACAAACTTCTGCGTAGCTTTTCGAAATCCTGGCTTCCTTTTCGTATCTGACATTTGATCTTTCTCTCGCAAGCATCTGTTTGACAGATTCCCTTGCAAGCCTACTCATTTTGAGCAGTATCTTCACCCAGTTCAACTTATAGGCCTTCCAATTGCTGCAATGGCGGATGAAGCTCGGGCACAAGTCGCCTTGAAAGACTTCCCAAACATCTTCTCCCTCAAAGGCAAAGTCGCCGTCGTCTCAGGAGGCTCTCGAGGCCTTGGCCTGCACTCTGCTTCAGGCTTGATGCAGTTCGGCTGCTCGAAGATCTTCATCACATCTCGCAAAGCCAAAGCCTGCGAAGAAGCATGTGCTGCCCTGAACGCACTACCAAACAAGGCGCCCGGTGCCATCGCCATTAGTGTACCGGCGGACAGCAGCAAGATCTCTGAGATTGAGAAGTTGGTTGCCGAAGTGAAGAAGCATACTGATCACGTCGATATCCTGTTTGCTAACGCGGGAGCGACGTGGGGCTCGCCTTTCGACAAACATCCCGAGGATGCTTTCTCGAAGGTTATGGATCTGAATGTGAAGTCTGTGTTTTACACTATTCAAAAGTATAATTCTACTCGCTTTTGTGTAGACGTGAGCTCACAAACAACAGGTTTGCACCTCTCCTCGAAGCCAAAGCCACCAAAGAAGATCCCTCTCGCATCCTTGTGACTGGTTCCGTAGCTGGCATTGCAATTGGCTCTGTCCTCAACCCGCAATCGACATACTCATATTCCGCGTCCAAGGCAGCTGTCCTGCACCTGGCCCGCAACTTGGCTGTCGAACTCGGCCCAAGGAACATCCTAGTGAACGGCATCGCTCCTGGCTTCTTTCCTAGCAAAATGGCATCTGGTATAATTGCGAGTATTGGCGGCGAGGAGGAGTTGAGCAAGCAGAACCCCAATGGTCGTCTCGGACGACCAGAAGATATTGCTGGTATCGTGGTGTTCCTGTGCTCAAGGGCCGCCGGACATGTCAATGGTGATACCGTTGTGGTGGATGGAGGCAAGATGATCGCAGGTGAGATTGTCACCCTCCTTTTTAGAGGGTAAATGCTAACATGGTTCAGGTTCGAGGTTGTAGTTCGGCAGCAGGTAAATGATAAACGAAAAAATCAAATTCATCTAGATGTTCCTACCAATTTTATGACACCAAAGCCTTTTCACAAGACGCTTCTGTTGTTGAGCACCATCTTCAACATTCAGGCCAGAGGTGGCACGTCACATGTATCAGAGCCCGCGACAAGAGCTCAAGCAAGACTCGGATATCACTGCCTCATGCCCACTACACTCGTTCTATCCTATCACTAATCGTCCACTCGAGGTCTCCACTAGATCCACTGATCTCTGGACACATCTGTCAGCTCCCAACCCTCTCTATAGCAGTAACCGCTTCTACACCGATCACATCATCAAGCGCCGTAACGCGACAGGTAGGCTATCCGCTAAATCTCTATGCACAACAAAATCTGTCCTCTTGGTCGAGCATTGGTCCAGCGTGCCGAAATATAGACAGGTATATACGAAACTCATTACCCACTTCCTCAGCTCCCAGTGCGACCCTGGGAAACTCATCTGACTACTCAGTGGAGCAGTTGTCGGAATATAAGGCGTGTACGCCTCGACAGCACTTTCACTGCGATACAGTTGGGAAAAGTACATACTGTATCAATGGGAGCAAACACTGTATGGTATCGACCCTTGAAACCAGCCGGATATCTCGAGCTTCTATCACGACGACGAAGAAAATGAATTTCGAGTAGTAGCTAGAATAATGGAAGTTTTTCAATTCTATAGTATGCCATAATGATAGAATCATTTCTTTGCTGTAGCTAGAGATCTTGAGGAAAGAACACTGAGAGTGTAGCAACGATACCGGACGCACTTTTTTCTTGCTGATAGCGTCTTATAACTATGCAAGGCATATGTAGCTCTTGCTACGTTGGTCAAAATATGTCTCTACTTTTGTACTAGACGATGAAGAACAATACTAAGTATAGATATAAGTGATCACGTGTCTTGGCGCTGTCGAGACTGTCTCCTATAGGCTAGCTTGAATAGTTAACATTATGTCATCTGCTCCAATACTGAGGCCGCCATTGTCTCTTCGTGTTCCTCGTTTCGTTGACAATTTGTACATGATTCCACAAAATGCATGAAATTGTGACATTGCAGTTCGGCAATCAGAGCAATTACCTAGGAACGCATTTTTGGAACGAACAAGTGATTCACCCATTGCAAATCTTCCAGACTGATTGCTGATGTTTTGCACTAGGAATCGTATTTCACGTACAGCGGCGATGAAGAGTCGCCGGTGGATCATGATATCCACTTTCGAGTAATTCTCACTTTGCGTTATCTTGCTCTATTGCCTCCTCGTATTCGAGGCGTCGTTTGATTCGTGTACTGATTATTAGGACAGCCTGGCGTCGCCGCGGATGGCACCGATACTTTCACGCCACGAACTGTCATTTATGATCTAAAGGATAATTTTGGAACGTTGAGACAGACAAATGCTTTATATGAAATTCAACAAAACTCTGCCGCGCAGTCGGGCATATGGTATGTATTGCCCTTAATAGTGATTCGCCTGGCCCGAAAGAACCATATCTCGTGGGGATTCTTCCTCATCTCTAAAGCTCAGTAAGACGAAAACTGACCTACTTCACGAAGGAATGCTGCTCCCATAACTCTGGCTCCAACAGCGCCAATCCCGCAACATGAATATCAGCTCAGCCTCGATGCCGGTGCTACTCCGCCTCCATTATCGTCTTCGTCCGTTCGATTTTGGTCAGACTACAATCGCGTCTTCTATCATCCACGTTCATTGGTTCAATTAAATGTCCCGACGGCGCATCTAGCTGCACCGAGTCCAAATCAGCTCTCAGTTTTTGATCGATGGGATGTTGGTGAGGATTTATTTATGTCAGAAGATCAAGAATATGAATTGCTTGATCGCGATTTGAGACCATTTGTTGAAGAGTGCGATCAGATGCAGGGGTTCCAAATCATCACTGGAGCGGATGACGCATGGGCTGGTTTTGCGAGCAAATATCTCGAGGGATTAAGAGATGAGTTTGGACGAAAAAGTGTGTGGGTGTGGGGATTGGAAGAAGCCCGACAGGCTGGCCGAGTAAATCAAAGCTTTTCAATCATGATAGAAGCAATCACTAACCGCATTGGAGCAGGAAAAACGATTACAACAGCTCATAAATACGTCACGG
This sequence comes from Venturia effusa, assembly GCA_007735645.1. NCBI lineage: Eukaryota > Fungi > Ascomycota > Dothideomycetes > Venturiales > Venturiaceae > Venturia > Venturia effusa. The sequence goes on along the minus strand of CP042202.1, from coordinate 980,417 downwards.
TCAATCCAAACTCTCGCTTCTCAAGCCTCGCTTTACATCCCACTCTCCAACATCCCGTCGAGTGTCTTGCCATCATATCTCGACTTAGCGACAGACTCCGCATGGAACACTTCAGCATTACAAGCCGCAGCTTACGAGAGTGTAACTCTGCCATCTCGGCTTCGTTCCAGACATGGCCCACGAGGCGCCATGGCCGACTTCGAAATGCAGTTCACCAACGAAGTCAACCGAAACATCCTTGAGGTGGAAATGACTGCTAGAGACGCTAACACCTACTCTGAGCCCGTCACTAACGGTGTCACTGACCATCGCATGACCAATGGAATCGACGAGGAAGATGAAGCACCCAAAGAACCTGATACCCTCGACATCAGGTTCTCGAAAAGTGAACGAGGCGGGAATAGAAGATCGCACACGTTCTCGCGTGTAAATGTGTGCCGTGGCACATGGAGCGCTCTTCCAGAGTCATCGGCTCACACAGTCATCCAAACATTCGAGACTCCACTACTCTTCAACCTCCCAAGCAGTTACCCGGAAATCTTCAAATACCCACACCATCTGCCTGGACAGTTCAGCGCTGAAGGTGATCTGCCTGTTTATACTATGCAGGCACCGACCAACGGATTGGCTATCCATACAGCGCTTTCCAGTTCCAGTTCTATCGCGCATAGGATCCGTGGGTTGGCCGAGATTGTGGGGAGGGCTGTGGGTGTTGAAGAAAGAGAGGGTTTGAGAAGTGACTTGTTGAGAGTTGGTGAGGAATATGTTGATGGCTGGGATAGTGGCAGTGACGACGACGATGATGATTAGGCGCAAAACACATTCATCCTGCTCTGACCTGCCGTTTGATTTGCCACATTTTTTACGAATCCAAACCAGCGTCCACATCTGTCAGTCTGCTGACTGCATTCACCAAGAATATCCCGACCGCAACTTCGACATCATCTACGATACAAACATCCTCTATTTCACAGTCAACCACGCCATCTCTATTCTCCACACCGCCCTCGTTGGTTTCCATCTCGGGTGTAGCATGGCTATCGTCGGCCCTTCCTCTGATCTTGGTGGCACTCTTAATTCTGGCCAATTCCAGTTGCATTTGTCTCCTAGGTTGGCCCTAGGCGCGTACCAAGGCCGTCTATTTTCTCCGAAGAAGATCAACAATACCAATCGGGCTGTTCAGCGTAAGACCGATGTGCTCAAGTTTCAGAAAAAGCGCTTTTCCTCATCATGATGTGTAAAATCATAGACGTCGGGCGAAACATCACAACAAGAAAGTGGACCACGATCACTAACCGCAAATCTATTTTGCAAGTTTTGACTCTACGCTTCTATACTCGCTTCGACAGCCAGGACGGCCAATCAAATCTTGGGACCATGATGTCGCTCGGCTTCCAAAAACATGGCCTCCGCAGTAGTGTAAACGACACCAGTGCCATTCTCCAAGCTCGCATTGACATACAATTTCCTGCCAGCACTTCTCTTCGCATCAAATGTAACCCTTATCAAGCACACACTCGGTGTTGGAACCGGTTTCTTATAGTTGGTATTCATGTATGCCGTGAAAATCGCTTTCCCAGGCTTTTTATGTAGCCCAGCCATCGTACCCATCGCCTCGTCTAGCATCAATGCCGAGACTCCTCCATGTGCCGTGTGCAGATGGCCATCCATGTCGGGCCCCAATGCCAGTAGAATGCGTACTTCATCTGGATCTTCGTCGGAGACAAAGGGTTTATAGAACCCTTGCCAAATGGATATCGTATCTTTCGTTGAGAGGGTCTTGGACATCAATGTATAGCGACCAGCGAGGTATGGAGGAGGGTTTCGAGAGGAAGAGCTGAGGGGGAGGTATGAAGGATTATTGAGGGTCTCAAGACACCATGGTTGTTTCTGGAGTTCGAGGAGGATCTCGTGAGGGACGCGGTATTCGTTGGTTTTCAGTCGCTGAGAAAGGGCTTCAGGATCGGGTTTGACCATTATCGTTGGTTGTAATGATATGTGATATCGGGCGATGCATCTGGTCGCTCTGTGTTTCCTCGTCAAAGCACCGAATCGGTTGTCTTGATTATACTGCTTTGCAGCAGTGAGGGGGAATACCGAGGTTCATAGAAGCGAAGAGGCTGTAACGGATCTGGAAGCTACCTGTACGGTAAAGTTTAAAGACCATATCAGACGTGCCGAGGAAGGACCATATTCGCGATGCAACCGACAGATGACAAAGGACGTCTTCACAGGGTGCTTCGTATCAAAGACGAAGTAAACTGTTGAGCCTATTTTCTTTCGCTGTCTCTATCCTGGTTCGAGCAGGCTAAGCTAGGAATCGTTCATGAGAAGTCCGATCCTGTCCGTGATTATGTCCTCACTCGCCGAGACAGCTCGAAGTCTGTTGACCTGCGTGCTGGTCTGATGCTTGACTGAAGCTGGAGAAGCCCGGAAGATACCGCGAGACCGGATCTCTGCTTCGGGATAGTCGATCACGTGTAGAGATCCGAACCTCCTGAGCGGCCCGGAATTTTATTTGACCATCTATGCTTCAACAACAACAACAACTCCATTCAATTGCTACAGTTCTGCATAAAATCTTTGAAGTGCCTGTGACATCGGCATCATCTCTTCCCTCCAGGGAAATTTCAACACAAACTTGCCTCTCTCATCGATAATGTCTACTGCCAGCGGTGTTTGCTCAAACTCTGGTGAGCATTCTTGTGAATCGATTTCGACGACCACCTCCTCATGAGGCTTTTCCGGCAGCCTCAGGATGGGATAGTTGTCTCTAATCTGCTGCCGCGGCCACTCGAGCCATTCTTTCCAGCAGGGCTCGACCGCGGCATATATTCCATTAATCACTCTCGGCGCCCATCCATGGAGAAACCAAATGCCATCCCAAGTCTTCGAGAGCAGAGCGAAATGCGCAAAAATGATCAATGCTCCTCCGTGCGATTTCCTGAGCAGGTTGGAATACTCCTGGCTGCACATGTACGGCCACTTCCACGCGATTCCAGGGTTTTTGTTCAACTCTGTACCTGCACTGAAAATCAACTCAGTGTAGACATACTGCAGAGTCTCGATAGCTTCTGTGAGCACCTCGCGGAACTTTCCATCCTGACAAAGATTGGTGACCATTTGACAAAGCTGACTGAATCTTTCTGCAACAGGAATAGGGGGTAGAGCCTCACAGACATTCACGCCATGGCCGACCAGAACGGATCTCAGTGGGTCAATAAACAGCCACTGCACTGCTGCTCCAACTATTTCTCCATAACCTCGAATCAGCATGAACGGCTCAATGATATCGCGAACAGGAATCGATTCATCTGGCCCAAGATTGGTACCAAAACTGGTGAAAGCCATTGATGTAACAGATATCAGAATCGAGAGGGCCAGCAGAGCATGGCAATTCTCCTCGTTGATGTCCGGAATGATCGACCGAAAGTGCGACAGCGCTATATGTTGATGTTTGAAGGCAAGCGGCGTCCACGTGATGCGTTCCTTTGGTCGCATGGATGTTAAGTGTAGAGCTGACATTGCTAACAAGCCTTCCATAAGAAACGGGTGCTTCAGTGCTTCCTCAGGAATCACCCCTTCCCAGTGCCGCTTCATCTCCTTGTCGTCCATGAGACTGCTAGCGGTGCGCTTGGTATAATGATGCATCAAGTACAGGACCTGAGGGGATGTCTGTTTTACTCAGCTTGATTCCGGCACATTCATCAGAAACACATGAAAATCGGCACTCACGGTCGCATTCTGCTGGTTGAAGCAGGTTTTGCACGTCCTTACAGATTGTGGCAGAAAGTTGTCGCAATCCTCTTTTCTCCTTACACAATTTGAGCATGGCGTCTGTTCATCGCACTAATGACTCTGTTAGCCCAGGTTCCGTACAAGTGTCGAGTCCGTATAACAGTACCTTGACGCGTCGTTTCTTGCAAGGAGTGCATCCATTTCGGGACTTTCTATGGTCTCGTCGCTGCGTGGTCCTTGCACCGCTGTCCGATCTCCACTCTCGAGTTGCATAGGCATTATCCATCGACTTAAAGAGGTTGAATGATCGTATCATTTACGGTAATACGATTACGCATGTCTTTGTACCGATCTGCAGAGGGACTGGGGATCCTTATAACACGTCTCGTATGCGGAACGAGGTGAAATGCACTTGCCCGTGTCCCCTTCTACTAAGGTGGGTTACAATTTCTCGTCGCTCGTTCCTCCCAAACTCGGATGTAGCGCCACATGTCGTCATATTGGGAGGAACGAGCAACAAGAAAACCAAGGCCCCTTCCGTCAGCAAGTCCAGAGAAATTCGCACTCGCGAACTGCACAATGACCACGTGACCGAGCACACTCGACTCAAACACTACTCATGTTTTCCATAAATAGTTCAGGCACTCGCCGTGCATCAGATCTGCGCGACAGTTGTTCAAATTAGTGGAAATAGTTGTGGACTTGTTGAAAATAGGCAGATCGGCATAATCATCCACTCGCTCATTCGGCCGGCTGGCCAATCACCAATTCCTGTTATAGGCTAGATCGGAATATGTTCAATCCCTTGCCGTTCTCAAACAGTCACAAGTTGCGGATTGTCCTAGCTTTTCCGCGAGTATTTCACGAACGAACTTTCTTTTCCGCTATCAAATCAAAATTGTCTTTCCACTATCTGGTAGCGATCGAAGCGGTATCAGAAGGGTAGCGAGCTTGATTAACAATAGAAGTTACGATCTAAAATATCAAGCTCAGATCGTTCATTGATACTCTGATGCACTTACTCCATACAACTACAGCATAGAATCACCAACCACGACTGCAGTGCGTGAAATCAGTCAGCTCCCAGTGCTATCTGGAAAATCCACAGCTGCTCTCATTCGTTTGGAACTTTTGTAGAGTCCATAACTTCAACATCAATCAATACCAATCATTTGTGGAAGAACGCTTGAGATCGATGTTTTCCTATATTCCGCCGAATCCGAGACTGCCTTGACCATGAAACAAATTGTCCATCGTCTTCACTATCGCCGATTTGGGGACTCGTCAGAATCAGAGTTTCCTTCTTCCCATTCACCAACAATCCTTGTTCCCAATAAAACCATAAAATCTCGTCGTCCTAAAGTCTTGAGGTTATGAGTCCAAAGTTCCCTAATTCATCTCAGGGTTATCAAACCACGACACTCAACAACCACCACATTGCCGAATGAAAAGGATAAATGCTTCGGAGAGACAAAAAGAGATTGTCTGACCATGCTGGGGGTCGAACCCAGGACCTTAGCGTTGCAACACATGCAGTATTAGCACCACGCTCTAACCAACTGAGCCACACGGTCTTGTTGAAATCTGTCCGAAATCCCGGACCGTTTTGATGATATCCCACGTGCTTCAGCCTCGCGCTCTTCTTGGAAACCCGAATGTACCATCTTAGGTGGACAAGCGAATCCGTGCAACGATTGGTCGAAAGTCGGACCGTCACAGTCACCATCGCCCGCTTTGCCTTTTCCTTGCTCGTCGTCTTCCATATTTGATCCCGCCGAATATAAGTAATGCTTGTCGAACCCCGATAACTCTCTCATTGGCCATTACCTGAGGCTCGCAGTGACCGTTGGCAAACCTAACGCTTTATGATCTAGTACCTATACCTCTTTGCTATCTTTCTCTCATCTCTTATTTTGATTACTTCGTGCTACAGCAATACTTGAATACTCACGCCATTTGCTTGCCATTCAATGAATCCAAGTAGCTCGCTATTATCGTCCTATCCAATAACCTATTCTTGCAAACACAAATGTGTTTCGGCAAGCCACCGGGATCCAGCAAACGCAAATCGAGTTAGAGAATCCAAGTGCACATTCCTGATTGCCATAGAGAGCGGCAAAATCGGGTCTGGAGAAATCATCGGCAGTGCTGTTACCCTTTTCCAAGAGCTTGGGATTAGAGGTTGTTAGGATTTTAATTTTTCAGGGCAATTGGATTTATCGGTTTCGGACGATCTAGGTTGATCGAAGTGTTTTCACATTACATATGAGTGATCTGTATATCTGGCGGAGACATGCAAAGAGTGGATAGACGAAGATTGGAGACAATCATGTCTTTGAATGGTAAGGGCTGTTGAGAAGTGTCTACTCTTATCCGGGTACAATCACTTGCAATAGGCGAGACTGGCTTGTTTTTTGAACACTCGGCTTTCCTATCATGGAGAAGGTCTTCAAGCGTTCTGACCTATTCAGAGATATATCAGCCTAAATGAGAATGATATTGGAGGCTCTGCAAAGACGGAACCACGGTGGTCGAGGACATTTCTTGAGATACCATCTGTTTCAATAACAACTACAGCACTCGCTACAATGACGAGTGCAATATGCTTCAAAATATCATGTTCAACCCCTCCAAGCAAAAGCCTAACCGCACAATTTTTCGACTCCCAAAATGCTCCAAACCAGTTCGCCTATGTTGCACGGAAATCCAGGAATCCAACTCTACAAGCTGCTTAGCCCCGTAACCTGAAAAGCCGAATTAGCTCCACAAAGCCTCCCAAAAAACGCAAACTCTCGTTACCGCGCAAAATCGCCCATTGGCCCGATCCCACAGGCAACGGCTATTTTTTCGTACAACGTCCCATCCCGTCCCTAGCCTTTGCGCAACGGGCGCTAAGCCCGCGCCACACCATAACGGCCAAAACGACGGCACCAGCAAACGTCATGCAAAACCCCGTGAAAATCATGACCAGATCGTACTTTCCCGCGCCGGGCTTGTCCCAACGGAGGTTAATCAGTTTTGCGCTGACAGGTCCAGCGGCCACATTGCCGATTCCGGCGCCGAAACAGAGGAGGCTCAGGGAGACGAGGGTGGTGGGTGGTTTGCCACCGTAGATTGTTGTGCCCATTTGGGACCAGAGGGAGATCCATGCGCCGGCGAAGAAGCCGTAGGTGAGGGAGAAGGTGATGAGGCAGGCCAGTGTCTTGGGTGCGAGGCAGTAGAGGAATATGATTGCGGTGCCGGAGCACATGCATGATATCAGAACGAGGATGTTTAGAGGAATCTTTCGGTCAGACGCATATCCAAAGCCGAATTGGCCCATTGCTTGAGCGATGCTCAGGACGGCCACGAGGAGTGCCCCTTCAGTCGCGCTGTGTCCAGCGGATGTGGCGATGGACGGGAGGTACAATGCTGGGAAGAAGTATCCAAAGTTCTGAATAGCATTGGCGATAGAATAAATCCAGAAGTCAACCTTTCCAAGACACTTCCAGTCATCTGACGCGGTTGTATACTGGTGCTCGGACGAGGGATCGCGAGTCCTCAGGAATGGTACAACGGGCGCGGTCAAGACTACTAGGCCCAGAGCAAGCGCACGAAGCGTAATCTGATATCCATATTTCATGAGTAGGGTCTCCAGGGTGAAAGGAAAGATCACACCGGCGAGAGCTGACGAGGCGCACATTGTGCCAAACGCGAAACCTCGTCTCTTGATCCAGAACTCGTTAACGAAATGGATAGCTGGGTAATAGAGGAGGACGAAGCCAACACCGTACATCACGCCTTGAGTGAAGATTAGGCCTGCCAAAGTCGTTGCGAAAGACCCCGCGACGAGGCCGCCCAAGCATAGTGGCCCTAGCAAAATACGTCAGCAGACCGACTTTATATGCTGAGCAGGAAGACTTACAACCAATCCAAATTAAGGCGCGCTCGCACCCTTGGAATCTATCCATCATCAGAACAATAGCTGGCGCACCCAAATATGCGATACCCGTGGCAACAGTTCCAACAACAGCAATATTCGGATCGTCCACGAACTGCGGGAGGTGAGCATAGTAATCCTGAAAGACGCCAAAGGAGAGCAAGAATCCCCAAAGAAGCGACTCCAGAATGACAGCTGCTAACAAAATCCTCCACGCTGCAGGGCCCCCATCGGCTGGCGTGAGGGAGGAAGTGCTGATCTTGAGATTTTCAATATCATTAAGTTCACTCGGTGAATGTAAAATCTCGGTGGCAGCCATGTTGGAGCAAGCAAAGGGAAAACGCATGATAAAGCGCTTAGAAGTGACGAGTTTCGCATGGTTGGAAAGCATTCGGAAGCAGGATCCATCACTTTTATGTTGCGCATTTTTCGAGAAGAAAAGACATGTATAGACATGTCGGCGGAGAAGATTTGAACAGCTTGAGCCAATAATTTCTTGACCACAATTGCGCTTTACGATATGAGAGTAGCGTGTATCACCAGAGTTTATTCAGTATTAAGGCGTTAGCTTTGAAAGTGGTACGCATACCTGGTATCCGGCACTCCCGTTCAAATGTGGAACCTCAGGAGCGATTAGCGATGGAGACCATAAGCTAGTAGCGAACGCTAGTCGATGGGCCAATAAGCGTGTCACCCAGAGTCCGCTGAACAACAGTGACAAGTGTATACTCAATGTGCCGGGACGAAAAGCTCTCAATCTGGACAGAAAACGTCTGAGCTCGTCCTCACAAAGTGCCGGAAGAAACCAATCGAGACATTCTCGGACAAAGTTACGAACAGAGAAATCACACTTGTTTTCCATGTCCATGTGAGGCGATTGAATCGCGATCAATTGTCTCTCTGCATGCGGACATGTCAGTGGCCGATCTAGCTACTCAATCGTTGCTTCTGTAACATACTTGTTCCCATGTCTTCATCCCTCGCATTGCAATTTGACCCCACCTCAATAATCCATGCCAAATCTGCACAGACGCTGGAGGCAACCAGTGAAAAAGCATTGCAATCGAGAAAATTTTCCGTGGCGGCTGTGGACCGCAGGACAAGAGGGTTCCCCTCAATTCATAGAATTGCGCGAACTCGTGGCGCTGGCGACGTGCTCAGATGTAGCGTATCTAGCTGGATCAATCGTTAGCCTTGCAACACAGATTACAATCTATGCAGATCGTAGCAATGTTGCCTCGAGAAACCCCACACTGCTCAAGCATTCTGTGTTTAGCTCCTTGGCCGACTGCCATCCATTGAAGCTTGCGACTCCCAAAAAGCGGATAGAGCTTGGACAGAGTTAAAAGTGAACCGTCCAAGAGGCCATCCTTCCAACCACAGATCGGCGATCAGGGTAGTAGCATTTGACAAAAAGATCGTCTCCACGATCTCCAGCCCTCGGGGAAAAGGTTGCGGGTAGTGAGCGCGCGCCATGGAATGGATAAATTCAATGCGGACATCCATCTCGGGTTGACATGGGTCCAGTGCGGTAAGGAGGTTGTGGGATGAAATGTCGCAGCTACTCCTTTGAAATTAGCGACGAGCGGCGTGTACAAAGGGCAGGGATGTAATCAACGCGTACTGATGTGGAATCGCTCATGACGTCAATATTGACAATTGAAGGTCTGCGTGAATGGAAAGGGCAGGCGATCGTTCTAAATTGCCAGGCATAATGTTTCTCAACATTTTCAGAAAATGCACGCAAACCGCAAAGTGACCATTCTGCCGCTGGAAGATAGTCTGCGGCGCAGCCTACCACCTTGCATCCACGACTCTTCGCCGACGATAAGCTCTGAGAGACGGTACAAAGAGACGACGGTCAATGCAAGGAAAGAAAAAATCATGCAATGAGCTTCACTTCAAACGAATCATGGTCTTCACTACCAGATTGGTCAACTTCCGGCGAAATTGATCCAAAAGATCCCCAAGAAATGTTCCAGGCTCTTTGGCAATAGATAGACCTGTAATCGACCCTTTAGCTCTTCTTATGTAGTTGCATTGTTCATATCCGCGTTGCACTCGTTCTCACAGCATTTCCATTCATTGGTCCTTCAAAGTACACAATCATCATGCAACAGTCCATCCAAGCCAAAGCTCATCTCGTTGGATCTTTCCCCGCCACAAGCGTAGAAAGTGCCATGCGAAGAACTCTTGTGGATCTGAAAGACCTTCTCGTTTCTGTACCGGATGGCGAAATTGGCTGGCGATACTACTTTACCGCTGGCTTATTTCAGAAGATCGCTGGACAAAGCTTGAAGTTGGGAGAAGTGTGGAGAAGTTACGATGAGCAGATGAATCCACTCCCTGCGCGTCAAACAGATGAGGCTGCCAAGCAAGCACTTCTCGATATCATCGCTTCGCATCCCGACTTAGATTTTGGTTATGCAGAGGAGGCCATTCTGTCGTACCAGACATTTGTGAAACTTAGACAGGAAGGCGTGATTGGAAAAGATGTTCGTTTCCAGATTTGTCTTCCAGGTTTGTTGGTTTCTCCTTGTTCAAGCTAATGATATGATGCTAAAGCCTAGCCTAGGGCTTGGCAGCTTTACGATGTTCGTTCTGCCCGATTACCAGTCTGCTATGGAGAAGTTGGCCTTCCGAGCTATGCGCAATGACGTGATCAAAATCGCGAAGGAGCTCCCAGGGGCAGACATGGCTATGCAGTTTGACATTGCCGCAGACTTCATCATGATGGAGGCGCAGAAAGATGCCACATATCTCGACACGTTGAGAGCCGATTTCCATCCACGCTCAGAAGACCTTAAAGAGTTATACTCCGGCCAGTATGCTGATCTCATAGGACTCGTGGAGCCGACTTCCACAGTTGGACTTCACATTTGTCCAGGGAACATCGGTAACAGAGCTGTGCTGGAGCCCAAAGACATGTCGTTGAGCGTAGAGCTTGCCAACACGATCATGTCCAGAATCGGCAGACCCCTCCAGTGGGTACACTTTGGCATCCTACCCTCTTGGAAGAATGAGAGCCATTATGCACCTCTCGCAAAATTGCAGCCCGGCCCAGCTCTATATCTTGGCCTTATCTATCCCCACGACAAAGAGGGAGCTGAAGAGAGGCTTGCTTGTGCGCAAAAGCACGTCGGAACGTTTGGAATCGCGCCGCAGTGCGGACTGGGTAGGACGTCTTATGAAGATGCTGAATCTGTTCTGCGCATTATCTCGGAGATTTCGCGTGGTGTATGGTTGGAGAGTCCAATACAGGCAGAGGCAACCAGTTCTGTGGTACAAGTGGCGAGCTAGGTGATGGTATACGGATAAAGAGGGTGGCTGGCATGCGATATTGGATATAATTCGAAAAGCACCCGAATAGAGAAAGTAGTAAGCAGCGCAGTGCCAGCGAGTGAAGTTGGAGATGGTGACGATGACTACGAAACTCGAGGTGAAGGCCTGAGGCACGGCTTGGCATTCGTGGCACCTATTCGACCCCCGCCGACATCTCAGTCTCACTCTCCCAATATGCAACAATCACGCTATCACGTACCTACACTCTACAATCATTTGAAGCTCAGCTCCCACGGCTCGACAGATCGTTTCGAATCCAGTGGCCCCGACATATCGGATGTCTCTTCGCCGGTGACTACATAGTATACGGTAATAGGACATGCAGGGCCGGCCCAATTGACGTATATCATGTGCAATTCAACAGGCTGCTCTCCATGTACACCGCAACTTCTTATTGATAGCTTCTTTCGAACGGATTACCTTCCGATTACCACTCTAGGTTGACGAGAGATCTAAAAGCCATTCGCACATTTTCCAGCAGAGTTTGTCAAAGCTTCGTCCCAGCCAGCAAAATCCGGCAGTAGCCGGGGCAGTAGCCGGGTGGTCCTGCTTGGCTTGTGCGTTTAATCCGATGCTGTAGTTGCGGCCTCAATTGGATGCCCCCCGGGATGCCATCGCTTATTAGGCTTCTGGAACTTTACCGCATTTCCGAGGGCGTCCGTGAGGAGTCTACATCACGCAGTGATACCTCTGAAACCATCGAAGGAAAAGTCTATGCTCAAGCCTAGACTTCAAACTACGACAGCGTACCTCAACTTACGCCTAGTAGCTCGCACGTATTCGCTAACAAAAGACAAGGGAAAGTACTGTCTCATGCATAGTCTCCATTACCATCCCACGCTGAAAGCGAGCACTCATTTGCGCCCATCACATTCACAGAGCGGGGGCCAGCTTCTAGTGTGAGGACGGAACAGAACGGCGAACATAGCCGTGGCGTACGATGTAAGCAAATGAAAAGACGAGAACAAACGGGGAAGGGGATCTGGTCGTCAAGCACAGTCACTGAAAATTTTATCTGATGATCAGATTAGATCCGTCTTCCATCTGATAAGGGCCAACCTCCGAACTGCGGCGTCGACAGCCACTCGCGTCTTCTGTGGATTCCCACGCGGGTGACAAATATAGCGGGCCATACAAGCGGTTCTCAATCCTCACCAAAATCCTTAACTTCTGAGAGGAGTTCCTCCACACATACTCGGTAAATAATTCTAGGAACTCGGATCTATCTTTCTACTCTATAGAACTAGAGATCTACCTCTTTAGAATTTTTCCTTCCGACGTTGTGGTGCCGGAAGCTTTTCTCGTGCTTAACTTTTGGTGAGGGAAACTGCTTAGATAGGCCCGCTATATTTGTCACCCGCGTGATTCCCTCGCCGGAGTATCCGAATGGTGCGATACTCACGTAAGATCTTCACACATTCCACTCACGACAGTGCTTTAGCCGTCTTACGTTGTGAGAACTTCGCGGTGACCAGGCTACAAAAAAATTCGGCCTCAAAAGAATTGGAGGCCACGCACTCCACATGTCCCTCCTCGGCATCGCTTTTGCGGCGGTGTGGGTCAAATATTTCGCGGTAGATCACAGACCGTACGCTAATTATACGTGAACTTCTCAGAACGCAGCGATAATTCACCCCATACCGCCGCAAAAGCGATGCCGTTCTCCATAAATTCTGCATTTGGTCTCAATCTGTAACAAAGTCGTACTTCCAAGCAGCTGGGCAAATACGACGTTTTCAATCTCCTAACGAAATCTGTTCTCCATCCACAATCGGGATAGTAAACGGCTTCACCCACAGCCCCAACCACTTCCTTCTCCAGTCAAAATGTGCTTCCTATTCAATGACGGTAAGAGAATTATATTTACACGGAAGATGCATGCCCCAGGAACGAAGGAATCATTACCGAATCGAGATATTCGGCTCCATCCAGGCTGGAGTGTGCGGCATTGGCAATGCACTGCAACAACTTTTACGATTTATGAGGAATGCTGTTGTCAGTGACTCACCAAAGAGAACCGTTCACTGTTCTCTGCGCCCAGGAGCCGGACGGAAATTGAAGCGAACTTCACTAAACCAAGTCCATGGAGATCGTGCTAACGGCATCACGCTCTCTCTCTCTCTCCTCATCCGTCCCAGAACTCGAACACATCACGCTTGTGTGTAGGTGGTTCTGTTTGTTGTTTGAAAGTCCGATCTCACACATTCCTCCATGTCTATCTCATCTCAACGACTCCAGTCATCGAAACATCGGATACTTGCAGGTCAGATGGAGCCCAATGATATCCCAATGATAGCTTTGCTCCCCCGCTGAAGGGTTGGATCTCACTCATTCTGTTTCATTTTCCATCATAGAATGATGGCTCGGACCCTGCGGAGGACTGTGCCACCCCTACGCTGTAACTGTATGATTTCGTATAGCCGGATGTCATCGCCGAATTACATTCAACCATGATGATCTGCGGAATCACACAATCCTGGCATCCATAGAATGGCACAGTGGGGCGTTGAGGCTGAATGACTGGTGACCTTGCCTCATGTTGACACGTGAGTCTCCTTGACGTCTTTTTTTTTCTCCAAGGACTGTTGCCCTGTGGCCATGGATGCTTTGCTTTCTACGCTGTCGCTCAGCTCCACCACCTCGATGATGTGGCCTTCCACTCCTGCAGACGTGGGGCTTATTGCAAGGTCGTCGTTATGATCACTTCCAGCTCGTGCTGGCCTTTTGATGCTCGTAGGAGATACCCTTTACATCTTCAAGGCCTTGCCGAAACAATGTGGGCTTTGATAGAAGAGCTTAGACGACGGAGTGAGAGGAGAGTTTAGAAAGTCGGAGACGAGAACAGGCATTGATGATTCAGTTACGATGGAAAATGAAAATGACTAATACATTGAAGGCAGCAACAATGGCGTCGACAAGCCTATTCCATGGTGGGGCCCTGATCGACTGTCTCTCTAATATTTCCCCATGCATATGTGAGTTATTTTGCCAGATCGTGATGTGAGGACCTTGCCATGAATGACACAAGCAGGCTGCGAAATGGTCACACAGCTAGGATTCATTCAGTCTTGATCAGATAACAGTCCTTCCCAATTCATGACCCACGCGGCACAAGGTAATGAGTGGAATGTCAATGACACCCACCCCAAGACCTTGATGGCTCTGAATAATGTCGCAGTGCTCTACGAGTCACACCATTTGGATCCATTATTGTGCAGATAGCGTCGGTCAAGGCTGTTTCTGTCAAAGGACTGCTATCCTTCCTGGTATCAATACCTTTCTCTTTTACTGCAGCAGCAAATCAGCTTTTCCTAAGAGCATCGAGCGTCAGAGCATCTACTAGTGCTGGGTAGAAATTAAGCGACAGAACACAAGGTTTGCCAATCCCAAAGCTATTCGCACGCCCAGAGAGACACCAGCCTCGTGCGCATTGACCACAATGCAAAGCTCGATGAAAAATTTCCCCAACCTGCGCGCACATCTTGTTACCATCATGGTCGGGATTCTTCGGCTCCAGCACAGCGACGGCCCATTGTTGACTTTAGCAATTATACCTGGGCGATCCCGCGTTTGTGCCATCGTTCTCACGCGAGCTTAAAGGCAACTTCCGGAGCTTTGGCTCATAGCCGTGGGGGTCAGGCTGAATATTTTCCTAGGTACAGAAAGAGAAGCCGATTACAGATCGAAGGAAAGGTATAAATGAGACTCGAATGTAGCTATTCATTGAGACAACTACAGCTTGCGGCTCATCTCAATCAACAGGAACATCTAGTCTTCTAAGGACCTCTTCACTGCCTCCGAAGCCTCAGTCGATTTCCCTTCCCGAAACAATCACGCTCTACCAATCCACAACAATGCGTCTCCAAAACTGCCTCGTTATCCCCCTTCTCTTTACTGGATCCCTTGCGAAACCAATCGAAGGCGTACCTCTCATCGAACGCGGTGTTGAGCTTATCAATGAAGCAGACAGACTCTGTGTTTTGGGGAAATGTTTGGATATTGGCAAATCGGAGGGCCCAAAGTGTAATGTCGATCGTAAGGACGCCTCCCAGACAAGCTCGATTGCTTTATAACTAATCGTTCCCTACTAGAATGTCTCATGTCCCAAATTGGCAGTCTCCTTACCTGCCGTATGGCACTCGCGAAACCAACCACACAGAACAAGGCTTGGTGTGCCGCTGTTGCCCTCTCTTTCGGATTTTCGATGGCAAGTTTCCCACCTTTATTCCCTCCTCCTCAGAAATGGCATTGAGCAATTCGGGCTAATTGTGTTCTAGCCATGGGCATGCAGGGATTGTTTGCAACAGATTCATAAGCTTCCATTTGGCGGAGACGGAAGAAAGCCTGCTAGCCCGGCACCTGCACCTTCACCTGCACCTGCACCTGCACCTGCACCTGCACCTGGAGTTGGAGCTGGAGATGGACCGAAGCCCAATTGAAGTTTTGCGCGAGCAATCTCAGGACGGGTCGTTGGTCTTTGTTTGTGATAAGGGAGAAGCATATGGACAATGTTGAATTTTCCCAGCAAAATGTTCGGCGCAAGAGACGGTTCCTCGGCTGCATCGAGCATTCTCAATGTGAAATAAGTGTGTTAGATTGAAGACAAATTCCTCTTACCATTGCTGCAATTCGCAGTCTTTGAGGGGACGCCGGTTGTCTGGAATCCTGCTGTGCTCCGCCACATTTCTGGAGCAGACGTTGACGTTTCCAGCGGCGCGTAAGAGATTTCCTTCTTTATCATTCCGGCGTCTGATTAATCGCAACCGCAACCGCAACCGCTGCACAGTCTACCTCAACTGCGACGCTAGCATTGCAGCACACTGCGCACGGCCGAAAAAAAAAACCTACATGGCATTACGAGTACAACCTATCAGGGGAAATCAAGGTTAATTCGCCCCCCCCCTGTCAGCTCCCTTGCCAAACCACGCCCAACAATCTATAAGTATAGAGAAAGTAGACTTATTCGAAAGAGAAAGACGAGGAGAAGAAAGTGCTCGATATCCGAGAGGGAATTACTCGAAGGGTAGAGAGAGGAAACGTAAAGACGTATCGATGCACGGGCCCTAGCTGGGGTCACAATTAACCTTTATTTCCCCTGATAGGTTGTAACAATCGGTGGCAAGGTCTCCACTGTTGGAGGAATACGCCCATCGAGATGTCGAATCCGAGTCTTTGTGACCCTGATGGAAGGAAATGATGCCCGTCCAACAATGGTATCACTCTTTGAGTCAGAGTTAAGAGATTTACCGAGGTAGCTGGAGTTGCTCGTATCATACACCACAGGGGAGTTCAGGTTGCCAAATCCTCGGTGTAACCACACTCGCTCTTCATAGGCATGCTCCAAAGTACAGTATCCTCGTTACGCTGGACTTTCCTTCGTTCACGGATGCGATCGGCTCGATCTCTCACGATTTTCCGATCCACATGACGTTATCGTCCTATTCAGTTTTCGGGTCGAGCACCATCGTCGTGTGTCTCTGGCTTTGGTTGCAGTGGAGTGTTCTTCCAAGGATTATATGATTACCTAAAATCATGCTCTAGGCAAGGTCACGTGCTCCACATTTCGACCTCCTTCGATCTCGAAAATTCACCTTCAACCACTCACAATGTATCACTCCCATTATCCCAACAAGATCACCCGCATGGCCAAAGCCATGTCTTCAATCACGTCAAGTGGGTCACATATGGCGACGCTGCTGGATGCCATGTCCCGGCGCTATCGTCGACCGATACGCGCGGGCTTCGCATATGGGACATTGGTGCTTAGTATGCGCTTATGAGAGAATCAACGTTCGAGGACGAGCAGTCATCTCTCCAGTGCTGCGGCTGCTGCTTACCAAAATCTAGTTTTGGCTTGTTCCATATGGGCAGAATACATTTCACGAACCTATCTTGGCTTGTATCCCGAGGCGCTCCAACATCACCAACCCAACACAAATTCATGTAGCCCATATCACGACACTTACCATAGGACCATTCATTTCCCTTCTACAATGTTAACAAAGAAAGCGTTCGCCTCGCAACGAAACCTCGTCCGGACCATACCAAGCCATTGCCCCACTACCTCCCATAAACCCACTGTTTCAGGATTCCATTCACAATGTAAAATAGTATATCTTGATCTATTAAGGTCACATGAGAGCCGACGCAAGATCCATCTCAAACCTCACAAATATTCTAATCAAGAACCCAGAATCCGGGTATGCAACACCAACATCAACAAGAAAGATGTGCGGGATATGCTACTACAGAGACTACCGCGAACCACCCACCGCAGCAAAGACGGAACAACGAGGTCCAGGGCAAACCCCGCTCCGCAAGTCTCACAAAGATTTCCCCGCGTCAACTCCTCCACGCTTGCAAACCCAATCACAGACTCGCGTCCGAAGTCACTCACCAGTTCCCAAGGCCCGTCACCGCACACTCAAACGCGTGGCCTTCGCGCCATCACCAGAGCTCGCGCGAGAGCGAAGACGGGTCAGAGAACAGAGAAATCGGTCCTGGTCTCAGCCTCGACGGTCCCAAAGCTTCTTGTCGAAATTGCTATGGGGCGACCAGGGACAGCACCGGAAAGTGAATAAGATCAGGAAACACCCACCCAACGCACGGAAGAGGAAGAGGAAGAAATATTCTTGAGATGATTGGGATAGTCGAGATCATTTTTCCAATGTAAATCCACCGCGTTCTGGAATCAACTGAGCTAATTAGGTTCAGCGATATGTCGTTTTGAGTGAAAGGAAGGCGAAATAGGTCGTGCACAATCCCTCAGTCATTTCCAAACTTTCGTGAAAAGAAGAGAAAAAATAGATCTCAACCCCAATGCCAAAAGGTATCGATTCAAGGCTCATCCACTCCCACAATCCCAAGTTGATCAGAACAAGCCCCTCAGCCAAATCCAGGCCAAGCACCCTTTATATCCGCATCCATTTCCCCCTACACGCAACTTCAACATACAGCAAAGATACCCCATACCCTCAACCATTCCCCATCAGCACATCCACCATCTCATCTCTACCCAACCAACGAAACCCCAGCACTAGCCTTTCCTACGAGGAGGAAACACCCCCATTCCACCATCAGCCTTGTAAATGACTTACCTCAGCACTTCCCAATCCCCGCGAACTGGCTGGAAAACCCCTGATCCCTCCCACGAATGCATTATCTCATTACTAAGCCTCTATCTCAAATTTCCCTCCCTCTCTCGAGGTCTATGCATGGATGTCAAACTAAAAACTACACCATCACCTCCTCCAACGCCCTCAACAACACCCTCACCCCCATCCCAACCTACTCAGTCTACACCACACAGACAGAAACCCAGCACAAGCGTTACCACATCTATACCCTCTCCCCACGGGAATCGCTCGGAAGCATGCCTTCTCTTTCATAAAAAGCAGGATGCGAGCAAGAGGATTTACTCATCGCATCGATAGATTAGGGGTGACCGTCGTTAAGGGGAAAGCCTGACTAACCGGGAAGGCATCGGTAATAGGAATGGAGTGTTGTATGCGTAGATGATCAAAGAAGAGGGGATTCGATTTCACCAAAGAGGTCGTTTGAATCCACCAAAGAGGGGATTCGATTTCACCAGAGAGTGGGAGAAAGAGGGAGAGAAATATCCCAACACAAATCCCCCCCAATAAAATCTCAAGCGACATATTACTCTTCTGGAATTGACATTGAACGACATACAAAAGACTCAGAAGTACTCACCAAGATCAAGATATAGGAGGATAAAAAGACGTCAAATAGAGAGTGGTGAATCAAGTCTTAATAACCGCAAGCAATCATCGCAGAGAAAATCCTCGGAACCGCAAAATCGCCTATGATACATATGCCATTCATTACCCAAACGAACCCCCGTGTTCAGTCTATAAACATCGCAAGCGCAGAGCATAAAACAAGGGGGAAGCGGGAGAGGTTTTCGGCTCTATTTTCAGGCTCATGCAGAATTGTAGAATCCGAGTATAAAGCAGCAAAGATCCCACGCCAAATCTTTCTAGAGGCCAGGGGAACAAACGTCTACGATTAGAACTTTTGAGGGAACCAGCGAGTATCTATCATTGTTATTTCGTTTATTTCGAGATTTCGACACCACCAGTGGCTCCGAGAGCCTTCTTGATGTCTCCATAGATGGCGAATTGACCGGCAGTCTGTGTGATAGTTAGCATGAAGTATTGAAGTGGGATAGCCCGAAAGAGGTGCAGTGACGACGCTCCAAACGTGAAAGCAAGCAGTTAAACAGGATCTTTGGGATTCCTGGCACGTTCAAGACGAACGTTGTCAGGAGTCCCAAAAATCCGGCCCCATTCGAGTGCTTGCGAGATCACTGAAAAGCTGAAAACGCGCCTCTCCCTCCTCGATTTCCGTATAATTTAATGCGAAGAGACATACCAAGGTTCCAACCATAAAAAGACGGGCGCCGATACCAGCGTATGAACCCCTCAGACCAAGTTCCTTGGCGATCTTGATCAAACGGGAGGTAGTGCCCTCGCCTGGCTCTCCCTTGGTCTTGTTGATCTTGGAGAGCATAGTGTCGGCGGGTTGGGAGACGATGGCGGCGGCGAAACCGGCGATGACACCAGATCCCAAGTTGATACTGGTAACGGCACCACCAGACAAGTTTGCCTTGTCAGTCTGGGCGAAGATGAGTTCCGAGACCTTCTCGAAGACGACGAACTTGGCCATTGTGTATGGGACCCTGTGGCCGTGTCAGTGTCCATACCAATGTCACACCATATATTATGCCACCTACTGCTTGAACAAGATTGGCCCGAATCCTGCGTAAAAGGCACCGAAACCATCGTTCTTCAAGATCTTTGCGAAACCACCAATCAAGCCATTGGCGTAGGTTGGATTTGAGACGAGACGGATACGTGTGGCCTCGAGAGGGCAGAGGGCGATATCAGCGAAGAACTCAGCGGCAGCGGCGGAGGCGAGGTAGACAGCGGTTCGGTTGTTGGAGGCAGTCTCGATGCCCAATTGCGAAATAGAAAGAGCCTTGAAGAATTCGTAACCTCCGAACTTGAAAGCGCCCTGAAGGAAGTAACCGGCAGCGGTTGGGCCGAAACCTGTCCAGACGGCTCCGAATCCCTCCTTGGCAATGACCTGCCTGAATCCACCGACGAGACCACGGTTGTACGTGGCTGGGTCGAGTTGTATCCTCGTCTTGATGCTGTGAGGATAATTGTCAGATTTGCTCGGCAGATTGTACACAGATAGCCGCTTCGGGACAATTGAATGCGCGCAAAGGCATTGTCAACCATTGAGAACGGTGACTTACACATCGACTGGAGTGAGAGCACCGTGGGTGACGCTACAGCAGACGGCACCAGCAAAGGCGAATCTGGAGTAGAGGGCAGCGCCGGAAAGCTGTCCTGGCTTCTGCGCGGCCACGGCGTCCTTCATGGCGTCAAGCTTGGCCGAGCCAGTCGACGTTGGTGGTGGTTGTGCAGCCATTGTTGGCAATTATGTGAGAGGAGATTAGGAGGAGTGGAGAGGTCTTTGTGGTGGCTAATGGGTGGTGGATGGGATGTTGTTGCTGCCGTGAGATGGATTCAGTTGGGATCAAATTTGTTAGGTAGGGACGAATCCGGGAGCTCCGTCTCCGTCGTTGCGACTTCTTCCGATCCCGCCGACACAAAACGTGCTAACTGGATTGGTTCTCAAGACAACAATTGATAACGTAACCTATTACAAACTCCATTCAAGCCTCTCGGCTCCCAATTTGAGATTCCTTCTTCATATTGGCCGGCTTCGAATGGAGTGAATCCTCAAGCAGATAATTAACCTAGACCCAAGAATATCATCCGAGACCATGGTGGCTTCGTCGACGCAATGTCCCTCTAGTAGACTATACCACGTACACTGTTTGCCACTAAGGATCAATATCGTGAGATATCTGCCGGATTGAACTGCTTGATGTCGCCAAACATCCACCGACTTCCATCTCCCGCGTTAGATCTCATTGCAAAAAGTACTAGTGTGGTTGCAGGAGTTCGAGGAAATAACTAAACTGATGATGCCATCGTGGTTTACAACCCAGGACGAGGCGAAACTCCATACTAAGAATAAACAATGCTGCTGCCAGGGAAAGGATTCAGCATTACACAACCTGCCCAAAACCCGGCGTTCAACTACCCCCATCTCCATCAACCAACCCTTTCATAAATCGATCCAGCCTCTGTTCATACTCTTTTGTCCCTTTGACAAGTTCACCCGTAGCATCGACAACACGCCAGCTCTTCTCCACCCCAGCAGTTCCAAACCCCTCCGAAAAAACAGCACTCCCACTATCCGCCACGACCCTCTGCCACTGATGCGCCGGACTCGTCCCATTTCCCACGACCCTAACCTTCTCCTCCCAAAGCCTCTGCGCCAGCTGTCTATACAAAAACTGATTCCCGCCGTCGTATTGGATATTGTGATCCGAATCCGTGAAGTACTGGACCTGCAATTTATCGGGGTTGATCCCACCACCGATCAACAGATCAACCAGCGCCGCTGAATTCTGAAAATGGACGTTGTCGTCGCCGGTACCATGTTGGAGCAGGACGCCGCCGGCGATGTTCTGGAAACCAGCGACTCTGCGGATGGATGTGGAGGTGTAGTTTGCATCGTTGGTGGTGGGGAGACCCATGAAGCGCTCTGCGTACATGCTATCGTAAAGGCGCCAGTCAGACACCGGTGCCGTGATCAGTCCGAGTGAGAACACTCCACTGTTCGTCTCCACGACTTTGGCAGAGACGTATCCGCCATATGACCAGCCCCAAATCGCGATTTTATTCTTGTCGATAAACTTGTTCTGCTTTGCTAGTTGGGTGGCGGCCCAGACTTGGTCTTCTGCCTCCATCTGCCCCAAATGACGCGCGACTTGTGTTCGAAATACTCTCCCGCGGAATCCAGTACCGCGATTATCGACTGTGTAGGTGAAGTACTCTAGTTCCGGATCCGAAGCCACGTACGACTTGAAATCGAAGGGTTGCATTTTCTTGTTGACTTCTTGAGATCCAGGGCCGCCGTAAGGCGTGAGCAGAAGAGGATACTTCTTATCCGGGTCAAAATTGGCTGGATACCTCAGCATGACGGAAATGTTCCAGCCTGATGGGTGGCTGAGATCTGCGTATTTGATGATGGGCAATTTGTACTCCTGAAGCTTTTCCTGCAGAGCTTTGTTGGAGGTTACTGTTCGAATAGGGTTCTTGAAATCGCCCATGGCGTAAAGTTCTTGGTAAGGAACGTCCGGACCTTGATAATTGAGGACAAAGTATTTGCTTCCTGGTGTGAAGGAGGCGGAGTAGAAACCTGGCTTGGAGGGATCCGTGATTGGAGTCTTTTCGAAGGTGCGGTAGGAAACCATGTAAAGATGTGATTCAGTGGCGTGATTCTCCGAGGAGGAGAAGAAGATCACCTTTGCTTCTTTGTCGATATGGAGGATTTCTCGGGTGTCGAAATCGCCGGAGGTTACCGGCAATGCGTCATTTTGAGCAAACATGGTTGGAAACAGGTAATAATGATCCCAATTCGTCAAGTCAGTCTTGTCGAGGAAATATTCTTCGCAACAGCCATGCTGACCCCAAACGTCGAGCGGATCATATTGAGCTATGACACCGAGATATTTCATGGTCTTGGTGTTATCAATCCATCCATCACCACCTTCCTGGCTCTTGATGATCTTTGTACTGCTGTCTCTAGTGTCGTACAAGACGAGTTTAGACGCATCCTGGACTCGATTGAAAGTGCGAGCAGCCAAGCGATCTCCCAACCACGCAACTTCGCCGACAATGCAATCGTCCGGCTCAAAGTAGGTGATCGTATTAATATCGACGATCAGCGGGTCAGGTCCTAATGGACCCCAATTAACATTAAAGAGCGAAAGCTTTACTGTGGGATTCTTGGTTCCAACTTTGGGGTATCGGATCTCCAATTCTTGCGGGTAGGACAGCGGAACAGATATTTTCGGAGTGTTGCGGTTCATGTAGTATGGAACCCGGAAAGTCTGCACGCCAGTTTCGTTGAAGCTTAGATAGGCAAGACGGTCTCCAGCTTCATTGAACCATAACGCAAAATTGTCCTCAAGAATCTCTTCTTCGTAGACCCAGTCTGGGACACCATTGAACATATCTGGGCCACCGTTTTTGGTGACTCGGGTAGTCTGCCCATCCTTCCAGATATAGATGTCGTTTCCATGAACATATCCAATGATGTTTTCTCTACTTGACGGTGAGCTGCAGTCTCATCGCGTGTCTTAGAGGTGAAAATTGTGCTCGCGATGAAATTGATGCAATACTTACTTCAAGTTACCGCTCCATACAGCATATTGTACATCCTGTTTCTGGTTCGCAACCAATGGCACAATGTCACCTGTCGCAACGTCCTGGACGAAATAGTCGGCAAAATACGAGTATCGATACTGTTTTCTTGCATTCGTAGCATACAAAATCTTTGTTGCATTCGAATTGAGCCAGTATTCTTTGATGCCTCTCGGAACTTTCGCGGCTGGTACAAGTATCGTTTGTGTCTCGGTGACGATGTCTTCGAGTACGAGACCGGCAGGCGCCAATTTTACGTGAAGCCCATCCTGACTGCCATTTTTGACCCAATTGAAGGTCTTGGTTTCGGCGCGGAGCTGTCCACTGTTTTGTGATAGTCAGAAAGCTTGCCGCGCCGGATATGATTCCCAGGATATTAAGTGGCAGATCAATATCAATGCCTTGTGAAAAATTTCGCGACCATTCACAGAATCTCGACTTACCTCTGAGCAAAACTGAAGGTTAATGTCTTGGTCCCATTGCTCATAGGCTGATGCGCAGTCCTCACAATCGGCTGCACAGCTGCTCTCACCAAACCCACGAAACAAGCGGCTAAAAAGCCGTGGGAAAGCAACAACATCAAAAGACTGTTGACATCAACGCCTCAAGAAACGAATGACGAGAAGTACGGTCGAAAGAAAGGTCGACATCGAGGTTAATTTGCGCTGCCGCGCCAGTTTCGTTTTCGACGCCGCTTGAAATCACAAGATCGGGCTTGCAGAGGTGGGGTTTATCAATGTATTTCAGATTGACAGACCAATTAAAAGCCTCGTGTTTGTTCGAGGATTTGATCTTCGATGTGATATTGATAGTGCTTAGAGCCGCGCGCGAGACCGAGCTCCTGGGTCGTGCCTGGACTTGCTAGAGAAATTGCTGGCTCTGTAGACGTGCATCGGGAGGAATGTGTGGACAATTCGGGTTGAAGGATTATGCAGATATTGGCAAGAGATTGTAAGTTCCAGAAGAAACGATCTTGTGCCAGTGCTGACTTTGTTGTCCAGTGGATGCACATCAGTCAATGTTCAGCCTTGGTTTGATGCGTCGATCGTCAACCAGGGTTCCGCCCTATATCGCACAGGATACGAGTCCGGGCTCCGCACGCGCCCTCACCCTGTTCTAGACAGCTATTATTTGCAAGACCGGCAGCGATGCATGATCATGCACGTCTTGAAGAAATGCGTCCAGATACACAAGCTCCTGCGCATCGCGTTCAGCATTTATCACTCGATCAATCGCGCCACCGTCCCAGGCAAAGCCGTACCACAACAGCGTTCCGATATGCTTGGCCATCAACACCAATTGCAGGAGGCTCTCGTCGTCTTGAAGTGCTGGAATCCTGGACTTGAGCGTTTCCCAGAACAATTCGCGAAGACTGGAGGCATGATCGTAAAAGATGAAGGGTCGATGTCCGACCACAGAATCTCTCCTCGTTGAGGATGTGAGTCGTCCCAGCAAATGCTCGAGACCGTACAGACAAGTTCCAAACGGAAGGTATTCTGCCTCTGCCCAGTCGACGATACCCTTCAAATGTCCTGTTTCCGGAGCGCAAATGATATTACTTGGGATTGAATCTCCGTGATTGAGGACTACTGGGAGTCGTGTGATCAGCGGAAGACTTTCCACCATCCTTTGCGCGACTGCTCGATGTTGGCGGTAAGGAAGCTGCTCCGCAAGTTTGGTCAACTTGTGCGGTATCTGGGAACCAACTTTACCGTTGCAAGACGGTTGTCTTGCATTGTTTGTGGGCCAGCCACGAGACACAAAGTCTGCGTAGTCTCGGACAAGGTTCTCTTGTCGTCTTAACTCCACTTCTGTCAGGCGTGGTCCTGCTGGAGCGACGGTCGTGAGCGGTACACCCGAGATCACGTCCATCTCGTAGCATATGGCTGGTGGTTTCTGGGCCATGAATGCTGAGAGACGAGAGATATCATGTCGTACGATGGATGGGACGTACGCGCCGTAAACAATCTTGGCTTCCGCCATGAGATCAATGTCCAGATCGAAAGACGGCTGTCGGAATTGCAATATCTTGTGATGAGCCTCATCGTGATTAGTGTAACGCAAATCAAAAGTTGTGCTGCATGCACCTTGATTTGCCAACAGTTGAATATGACAGCCTGGAAATAACTCGTGGGCGAGGTCTTGGAAATAGAAATGCTCCTCGGCGTCAATAGTCAAGCAGAGGTCGCTGGCCATGATAAAAGATTACTTGTAGCGTAATCATAGTTGGATCCTATCGAGGACTTGTATGCCGAGCGGGGTCAGAATGTTGTCCCACGCGTAGATCCGCATCATGCGGACGCGCAGGAGCGTGGGATAGGGGACCGACAGCATTCGCCAGACGCTTTGTATCATCTTAACTGTATCAAGAGATGGCTTCTTCCCTCGCTGGTTGAGCGTCAGTATTCAAGAAAGCCGAAGGAGTTTAGAAGAGCATACCGGAACCGCAAAACAGGATAAACATGCTTCATAAGGTTCCTCCTCCTTCTTAGCGAGACCCTTTGACTTTCTCCTCACCTGATGACGACCTGCCAAAATCTACGACCGGGTACTGCAGGATTGTATCCCCTCCATGTCTCGCTTCCATTTCGCTTAGCGAGGATAGATCCTGGCCCATCCACCATCCTCCACCACCCTTTACGGAGAAAGCTTTGGTGGTATGTCTTGTATGTTTAAGAAAATATGACTATGCCCATTTCGATGGCGGACGAGAGTTACCCAACGTTATACGCGCAGCTGAGGTAGAACAGAATTTTTCTTTGGCATGACGATAACAGGAATCGCGAAAATCAACGAGCCCGGTCTTCCATGATTCACCCAAACTCCCATACACCGCAAGCCCAAATCAATTGAATTGACTGAAACCAAAGCGAACAGGACGCTGCGGAAGTTGATGAAGTTGTTATAAATGATGTTTCTCGATGGTTGCATCTCGCGGTGACCTATTCCCACCACGCCAAACTGGACAAACGCCAAGATGAGCTGTTTAGTGGGCCAATATCATCAATCGACGCAGTGGATGAATCATATTCGATATTAATACATCTCTAGTAGTAGTGTCAGTCTATCTATATGTTATCATCTATCAATACATGGCATTATCTCATCAAGAGTCGCTGCCGGCCATCTTCTCCGTACCGTAGCAACTTTCAAACAGCCTCATTCCACAAAACATCCATACACTAACTAGTAGTCTTCGCAAAGACATACGCGATCCTCGTCTCTTGCTCTTTCAGACAGTCCAGCAATTCTAAATCCTCAACAAGCGCCTCGACCTCCTCCTCTCCATTCCTGACCCTCTCGACATCGATGTGTAGAAATTTCATCAACGCAGCCGTCTCTTCGTCAGTCTCTTTGCCAAACTTGGCTTTCGCTTTCTTCTTTTCCTTGGCCTCATTTTTCTTGATCTTCCGCTCCTGCTCTTCCATATTGACAGTAGCCGCACTGACGAGTTTACCAAGAATAGGTAATTCCTCGTCATCACTGTCTTCATCAGCGGCAGGGTCTCCCATTGAAGTACCGAAGCCCTTCTTGCCGATATTCGCATCGTCCCCATCCTCGGACAAGCACACCTTCTCAGGCGCATTGCCTTTACCTTCACACTCACAACGGAGAAGCTCATGGGTCTTCGGCGGCCCATCATCCTCATCAAGCGTGAATAAAGCCTTCAATTCTTCCTTGGAGAAGGTCTGATTAGACTTTTTACTGTCAACGACGGCATCTGCGAGTCCCATCTTCGTGACCTGGCGTTGGTAGATTTTTTCGTCCAAAGCACCTTTGACCACGAATCTGTAGATGAAGCAATGATGCTTTTGTCCGTCTCGATGAATGCGTGCCATAGCTTGGAGGTCTGTAGCAGGATTCCAGTCAACATCGAAGAGAACGAGACGTGAGGCCCCAATCAAGTTGAGTCCGGCACCACCAGCTTTGGCAGAAAGAAGAAAAGCAAAGGATTGCTCAGGCTTCTCCTTGTTGAATTTGTCAACCAATACTTGACGCTTGCTGGCGGGGGTACTTCCATCAAGACGAAGAAAATTATAGCCATGAGATGTAAGAAGATTGCCTAGGATGTCAAGCGTCGAAGTGTAATTGGAGACGAGTACGATCTTTTCCTGGGTGTTATTCCGTAGTTGATGAAGCAGCGAATTGAGGACCAGGATTTTGGCGCTTGCCCCGTTATCAACTTTGAGAAACTTAGAGGGGAGACTGGCGAGAAGGGTGGAGGTACTATCGCTGTTGTCCTCGGGTGACTGCTTGGTAAGAAGAGCCGGACTGTTGCAAATCTTCTTGAGGATATTGATAAGTTGCAGCGAGACCTCAGTGGATCCCGATCCCATAGAGGCAGCGAACATCGGAGACTCCAGGACGGCACGATAGAGCGCGGCTTGAGGTGGAGTCGGCCGACAAAAGAGGATAGTTTCTGTCTTTGGCGGTAGATACTTTGCAATGACATCTGCAGTTCGTCGCAGAATGAATTGTCCGGTCAGGCGTGCCAGCTCCTCACTGCGACCCTCTCCCTTCTCAGTGTCTTTGGCAGTGGCTTCCGGTTGGCGTGCCTTGATGATCGGAGTCTCGAACTCACGTTTGAAAGTGGTGTACTTGCCAAGTAAGCCCGGATTGACCAAGTCCACCATTGCAAAGAATTCGCTTAGATCGTTCTGCAATGGCGTACCAGAGAGGACGATTCGTCGTTCTGTTCGGAGAGATCTGATCGCCGCCGCTGCCTTGTTCTGAGCAGTCTTCAGGCGGTGCCCTTCATCGGCGATGACGATATCGATAGCATCGCCTTCATTGAGCTCCTTCTGCACAGTCCGTAGTTTTTCGTAGCCAATGATCATGACATTGTATATTCTACCTTTGGTAAAGTCTTTGATCCTGATCTTCTTGTCGTTGTCTACGACGAAGACACCGACTTTGTCAGTTCCGAGCCATTTGCGAAATTCTTTCCTCCAATTCTGGATGAGCGTGACTGGGCAGACAATAAGTGCTTTTTTGACGACGGGCGCATTTCCATCGATCGGACCTTGTTTGAGAAGAGTCCACAGCAGGGCTATGGTCTGCAAAGTTTTTCCCAGTCCCATTTCGTCTGCTAGGATAGCGCCTTCACCCGATTCTCGCATGCCCATGACACATTCGTACATGAATTTGACACCCTCACGTTGATGGTCTCGAAGGTGGCGAGCAAGAAATGGGTCCACGACAACATCCACGATCTGTTTACCTTTGGGCACAGTTTTTGGCCGCTTCATAACCAGTGCGTCTGGTGCATCGGGGTTATGTCGCGGCTTCGGAGCAGGTGGTGGCATTCGCTCCTCACCTGGGGGCCGTCGTTCATTCATGGGGTTTTTGAACTTGGCCTTGACTTGCTGACTGGCAGCATTGACAGTCTTTTGTGGGATACCATCTTGCTCTGCTTCATCTTCCTTTGTCTTCTGAGCCTTGGTTGGCTTCTTGAACGGTGCAGGAGCTGGTTTCTTTTCAGGTGGTTTGCCTCCTAGAAACGGCTTGCCTGCCAGAAAATCTTCCTTTGATAGGGCAGCGTCAATCTCGACATCCTTGCCACCAACAGAAAGTGTAGAGCCTGGAAACAGGGGTAGCTTCCAGATAGTCTTGCCCATTTCTCGCCCGTCTATATCTTGTAGATGAGCGTAGCCATACGTGATGGAGAGGACACCGTCGCCGTCCCATGTCTTGTGTTTCTTTTGGGTAGGTTTTCTCCTGTGATTGATCAGTATTGTAAGTGTACAGCACAGGATCAAGGTACCATAAGACAGTGTAGTAGCTCTCGATGCCACTGTACTCTTTTGCCGCTGTCTCAGCGCTTTTGCCGTTGCTCAGAGTCTTAAGAGGTGCTCGATGGGCGAGAAATGTTTTGCCCGGCTTTTGTGCAGGCTTTGGCAACGCAGCATATTGGGCAGCGGCAGTCGCTGTGGCTCCTGGGTCACTGTCGTTGCTGATTCGCCTCTTCTTCACGGGAGGGTCCGAGGAGCCATTGCTCGACTGTGTCAGATTCGTGTTCTCAGATGGCCTCCTCTTGAGCTGTAAAGGCTTGAACGGCTTGTATGTCATGGTTGGTTGTGTATTGATACAAGGTCGTGATTTCGCGTATGGGAAGACGCGCTGGACGCGTTTGCGTCACAATCTTTCGGCCCGAACAGTTTACACGAGAACTTTTCGATAAAAGTAGCACAGTGGTTCACTACCCAGTCCTATGTGCCTAAGAAGACATTCAAATTGTTAATCCCGTGTTTCCTCAAGACAAGGGTATGATCACTTCTATAGAGACGGCTCTTAGAATTTGCTGGGATTTCATCAATATTGATCTCAAGTTGGGAGCTACCGAATTCCCATGATATATCGCGATTTTATGAGGAAGAAGCGACGGACACAGTATCAAGGAGACCACCGTGACACTAGTTGCTAGACATTTCACGTTCACTTCCTGGGAAATGGTTAGGGTCGAGGGTAGGAAGGATATATCTTGAGCTTGTCTATAGTCCTGCCGCTTCAAAGCATTCCAACAAAGCGCCATCTCGATGCATGCACTCATTCTCAGGTCTTAGTCGGTGGTCTTCGAATCTGCGTCTCAAAGACACTCTCTCTCAGGCTCAAATTGCTGGTTCTCCGCTGGTCAATCAGACAGTCAATTGGCAGAGCCGCTGTCCAAGACGTACATAATGCTGCCTAACCTATCATACACTATCTAGACCGCTATGCCCGATGCAAATGCCAGCTTTGATTTCCAGGAATCATGCCCCGTCAGCATGCACCAGCAGGATAACACTGCCCAACTGGCGTCTCAAGTCCTCCTTCTCCACATCATGCGTGTCTTCGACCTCACCCCACATATCTGTTTGCCAGTTGACCTCCAGACTAGCCGCTTCAGCAGCATGCTGAATGCCAAATTTCTCCTGGCCCTCGCTGCCCTTCCTCAATGGCGCATATTCCTGGCTCCACTCGATGAGCAAGCGAGCAGCGACAAGTAAAGACTTTGTTGCCAGAACGCCACGCTCTAATCCTGCGAGCTCAAAAGCGGGCATCTCGTATATCCAACTCCGAATCACCTCCTGCGTCATTTGTGGTTGCGCAGCAGGCACGATGCTTTCGTCGTCCAATATAGGATTGATCTCAACACCAGGCCACACCCTAGTCGTCAGATGGCTGATGATAGTCGTTGCCGTGCTTATCTGCTTTGAGCGCAAGCTCTCCCCTTCTCGCTCGAAATTAACGGCAACTGGATCGTGAATGTTTCTTTCGGGTGCCCAACAGAGCAAGGTGTCGGTGCTGAGGTACCGCATCAACATGTTGACCAGATCTTCACGAATCTTGGTTTTCCCTGACTCGTCTGCCTCTCGGATGTCGATTGCTCGAGATACGAGCGATGTCAGAGGAATATAGTAGTGTTTCAAGGCTTGCTGTGCGCTCACCAGAAGATCCCACTCCAACGCAATTGCAGTTGCCAGATGGTGCTTGTTGTGCGGAATGTTGAGTACCCTTTTGTTGGACGTCCGCACCGGCCGGGTATCGAGAAGGATCTGCCAGCCATCAGGCGAATCTTTCACGGTGACTTGTTTCCAGAATCGCTTCTGTAGAGAAGCAGAAGGCTTCGCCGGATTCGGTTTCAATTGGCGACCTCGTTCCAGTAACTCTGCTTGCTTCCGTTTGCGCGCCACACGTTCATCGAGCTCGGATCTGGTGGGCTGCGGCGGTGCAGGAGGAGGCCCAGGGGCTGATGGGTGTGGAATAGGTGTAGCAGCATTGCTCTGCGAAGTGTGAAGGATTCGGCGACGTCCAGCAACTGCCAAAGTCGTTGGTTGTGTGTGGCTCAATGGGCAGTGGTCATGCCGCAGGGCAAAAGCAAAGCGTCTCATGGCACCTGCAGCAGGCCTCAGAGCGGTTCCCATGGCGGCCGGGGCAAGCGATGTATTGCTTTGGGTCTGCTTATTGATATGGACAGACCTGGAAGATATGCGAAGTACAATACTTCAGAGTGACCAGGGTCCTCTAACCGAGCATCGCAAAAGGACGCCATGACTGCCGATTGGGCTCCATCGCCTCCGCTGCTCCAGTTTGCAAGGCGAAGGTCGCCGTAGGATGAGAAAGGGAGACAAACTAGCATAAACCACTATGTAGACCCGATGTAGCTAATTTCCCGTCCGGGGGACAGAGGGAAGGGCCGCAAAGTCAGGACGGACGCGAGAGACCCTGCAAATACCTACATGTTGATATCAAGCAGGCCCATACCCCAGACTGCTATGGACCTTGAAATCTAGTCCTACTGATACTCGTCCTGTGGAGACCTAACAGACAGCTCCGTCGCCGTCGCAGCAGGACGTACCTATGGCCAGAGTCCGCTAGACAAGAAGCCATGACTGGCCAACATCTCCATCACGCCAACGATGCTATCCGCCTGCGCGACGCCCCACCTCCGCTTCACCAGCAGCAGCAGCAGCAGCAGCAGCAGCAGTTGTTGAAGCCCATTCGCTTCATCACCAACGATGGAGGACCCTATGCGAAGCGCCGGCGCATAAGCTCTGCCTGCCACACGTGTCGGCGCAGGAAGACACGCTGCACGGGAGAGCGACCAGCATGCACCACTTGCAAAGAGGGCAACCAGGAGTGCAAAGGATATGGACCTGGCGAGGGCGACAGTACGGTGACGAGTCCGCGTGTGGAACACCACGAAGGGCGGCAGCACACTGGCTTGGCCACCAACAATCAGGGCGGGGAGGTGAAAAGTAGTCCGCGGCAGACTCCAAGGCAGATTGGGAGAGGGCAGTCGCCGAGCCGGAGCATTACTTTTAGCTCTACTAGTAGTATGAACAGAAGGTCTGGACACGAACCTCCACCACCTCGTCGACCTTCCTCCCACCAGACCGAGTTAAATGACTCAGCATCCTCCACAACATATCCAGGGAACAATGAGGATCTTCAACAGCAGAGGACAGACTGGAATGGAGCAACCCCGTCGCAGGCGAGCTCTGCACTTACACTGAGCATTCGCAATCGCATGCCGTACTTCAGGTACTTTGGTCCGACAGCTATCATGCCCGGCTTCAAGCAGATGGTCGTCAAGGTGCACGACAACAGAGGCACGACGACGACGTCTTCGGCAGACGAAAGGCGAGGGTCGTCACCAAGGCACATATTAGGACCAGGCAGATCAACACCAATGCCCGAAATTCCTGCTTTCATTGAGCCTCCAGTGTACGACACATCCAGAGTCCCGCCGAGTTCTTTGATCGTGCACCTCTGCAAGACCTTCTTCACGCATCTTGGATGTAGCTTTCCATTTCTGCAGAAGGAGCGCTTCATGCGAGACCTCGAGGAAAAGCAAGTTGACGCAATCTTGGTTGACGCAGTGTGTGCCTTAGCCGCCCGTTTCTCGAACGACCCTGATCTTACACGAAAGAATAGGATGCCTTCTGGCTCGTCGCAAGAGGTAATTCCGCCTCCTGAACGTGGGCAAGCATTTGCGCATCGTGCGAAGTCTTCAATTGTGGATTTGTTCCCTTGTCCAAGTGTTGCCGTGGTGCAAGCGGCCTTACTTCTTGCTTACGATGAGTTCGGTGCAAACAGAGATAGTGGCTTATGGATGTACTTGGGGATCGCCATCCGCATGGCGCAAGACCTCGGTATGCAGAAACTTGAAGGTCTGCGGTATGTTGGTCTTACTGGGCCGACACCACAAAGCTTGAATCTTCCGCGGAAGTACAAGCCAAGAGATTCCCAAACTCAGGCTCGATCATATGGTCTTGCGTACACTCCCGAAAATGAAGCAGAAATTATAGAGCTCAAGGCTATAGAGCGTGAGCGTGTTGACACTTTCTGGGCTGTGTTTTCGCTGGATCGATATATATCCTCCGGAACTGGCCGACCAGTCACTCTTAGGGACGAGGACATTGAAGTTGCTTTTCCACTTCTCGACGAGATCAATCCGGACACTGGATGGCCATTGCCGTGGCCGGCACTCATCAGAATCGTGCATCTCTACGGGAGAGTGAGCGACGTACTGAATGGCATCAAAGAAGTCTCTCATGTCACGCCAGATGTCATCACGCGACTTGCAACCATGGAGAAAAACCTGACCGAAATCTACCAAGGACTGCTGCCAAAGCTACATTTCAACGCAGTCAATTTTCAACACTACGCATCCGTGGGAGAAGGAACAAATTTCATCATGCTTCATTTCTGGTTTCACACGCTTATCGTTCTGCTACATCAGCCGACGTTACTGCACACCTTCGAAGACGAAATACAGCAATTGTTCCCGAAAAGCAGAGAATTGTCGATGTCCTCAGCCAAAACGATTGCGGACATATTGAGCTTCGCTGAGCTTATTAGCGGAAAATCTGCTTTAGGCAATCCATTTACTAGGTATGTTATGACTTACTATCGGATCATTAGCTTTCTTGTTCATTTTTTACTGTTGTCTGAAACATTCTGACAATAGTGGTTAGCCAACCGACATACATAGCCGCGTGTGCATTTCTCAAGGAATCAGCCTCACATGCAATCACGAGCAAGCCATCGTCTCGAGCCTGCAGTCCAGTGGTGGAAGACAGTAAGCCAATCAGACCATCAATGAGTGCTCCAGATATCGCTGCTGCCAATACTCCTCAACGGAACAACTCCTCCGAGAAACCATTGCTCAAGTCTAGTGTTGATCAACAATTGGCTGCGAAGCACTCGCTTCTCGCTTCGGCGGCCAACCAGAATTATCAAAGATGCTACCGAGCCTTGCAGCAACTTGAGTCTTGCTGGGCCGGCACAAAGTATATTCTGACGGTTTTGGACCAGAAGGCGAAGGGCGTCGTCGATCCGATCTTGTATACCAGAGAGGAGATGGAGAGTGCGCTTGAAGCTCCAAACCCTGAACCATCTTTCACAGCACCTGGATGGAGGTAAGCGGCACAGTCGAATACGCTCGAGATGGAACCTCTGACTGACAAGCCCAGACGCAAACAAAGCTCGGGCCTGCAACTTGGAGCTCGACTCCCGGGCTCGCCAGCGCCGACTAAAGATGGGCCCCATGATCCTCCAACTCCAGTCATCGACGCCAGCGCCATCGGTTGGTCGCTTGCTGGCACTATGAACGCGCCAAAGAACGCGAGCCTTGCAGTGCTCTACCCGCCCAACACTCGCGAGGTACATATGCCGAAACCCCAACCACCAAAAACAACTCAAGCTTCTATTATATCAAATCCGCCACCGCCGCACGCATCCACAATCCCGCCGTTTCACCGACCAGGAGCTGGATTATCTAACCCTCCGCCTAACATGCCACTCAACTTTAGCACCGCTCCGGTGTCAGTTGATCCATCACGCATGCAAGACGCCGATCTCCTACTTAATTTAACACACACACCATACAACCAAGCTACACCAGAACAATTGCCAGATCCTGGAGTGCCGCCGCCGCCGCCGAGTCGTCTCACTAATCCACCGCAAGCGCAGCAGCAGCAGCAGCAACAACAAGAACCAGAACAACACCAACCTGTTTGTCTCGAACACTCCCAGCAACAAGACATTCTTTCACAAGCAACACTCAGTCAACAGCAGCAGCAGCAGCAGCAAGAGTATCAGAGGATGCAAGAGCAAGTTGGAATGAATAATTACAATCATATGATGATTGAGAGTCAGGATATGGATTTGAGTGCGTTGGGGGATGATATGACGTGGCTCGAGTATCTGCCTAGCGAACCGCTTGGGGGATATTATGGCGGTGGGAATGTTGGGTGAGTGCTGTCTCTATCAAGAATGGGATCACGATGACAGAGGTTCGTGTCGTTGTATCCTGATGGAGACTGAGGCTTTGGAGCTATGCGGTGATAATCTCGCATGGCTCTGAGTGAGAACCTGGAAATTTTCTGTTATTCTCATGGGAATACTATTCATATGGAAAGCAAGAGTGAGGTATCTGGTTGTCAAATCACGGTATAGGCTGCGGAGGTATTCGGCCACGATCTGATGAGGCCGGTACGTCGCGACAATAGGTGTCTGATCTTCTTCTTTTTCCTTTTATCATTTTATCTGCTTTTATGCTATCTCCTTTTTCCCGCTCCAAAGTCGAGCTGGTTTGCATCGCGTATATTCCCCCTAGTGTTGTGCATGTCGGTCGCATCATGGAAAGACACATTGTATGATAGGTATAGAGAAAACGTAATGCAGAAATTTGGAGAGATGATGCAGTCGCAGTCGATGATGTGGATGTCTATCTTATATCGTTGTCTGTTTGTATTGCAAGCCATCGCATCGCGGCCTCTGTTAGGAAGCTTTGATGTGTACGCGGGAAGAATGCAATGGAGTACGCGATCGATGCGAATCTTTCGAACTTGAGCTCATATTTCCAGGGACTCGAAGTTGATGCATATACTAGCAAAATAACGAACCAGGGATTCATTCCACGAGCCGGGGTTTTGAACTCATGCTTGAACCAATAGCTTGCATTACCGTGGCTTAGAATCAAAATCAGATTAAGACAACGACGGTAGCTCGCCACTTGTATTGCATTTTAGACACGATGGGCGCGGTCGTCGTGTACCCAATTTTGAGGAATTGGACACGGTTATTCGTGGATTCTTTGTTATTTGTGCGGATGGTGCGTGGGTAGTGTATGTCTACATTACGTTTGCTATAACCCGTTCCTTCCACGGATTTTTTTTATTAGGAGAAGAGTGTTTGGTGGATAGGTGGGATGGCCGGCGGGAGTGGTATCCGTTGCATAAGCATTGAGTAATAGGTTGGAGTTGGCGTTTGGGCTTATGAAGTGAGGGTTCCATGGATTATGGATCTTGTTTTGAGTCTGGACCTTCTGCTCCTGGGTAGTCATTCGTCGCGGAGGTCTGCCCGGTTCACAGAGTACCTAGCGCAACTCGCCGTCAGGAGTCAGGGTCTTTGCGCGTGGGTAATGAATAATGTATTCATCGGAGAAATTTCAGATTTCCCGCGGGACGCATTGATCACTCGTACGCTCGTCAGGGTTGTGCGCGGGGGCTGACATGGCGTGAAGATTACGAAAGTCGATCATTGGGATTCGCGTCTGGCGGCTGCTGATAAACGACTGCTTCGCATACTATAATTACTATTGCAGGGAATGATGGTGATTCCGCTTGGGCGGATCCTGGCGGTTCTTCATTCCAGATTGGAGTCGCTGGCTGCGATGCCGACTTTCGAGTTTTTTTTTAGTTTTTAGTTTTTTTGATGTCCTTGGCCGGTGCCGGTGGCGGTGTCTGCGAGAACCGGTTTGTACGGAGTAGATCCAGGGTTCGCTACCGATGGCGCGGTGGACGTTGAAAAGGTCTAGATGTTTATTTTTGTATCGTCTCATGGGTGAGACTCTCAGCGTTGAGAGGAGAGCACGCAAGCGAATCATACCGCAGTTCATGCGGCTTGAGCATTGAGGACCGGTGCGATGATATCTTCTCGGGCCTGATTGTCGGGATCCACGGTCTTTTCCCATAGGCAAGTCAACATCGAAGCAGGCTTTGTTAACTCAAATTTCATGATTCATTACCGCTTCTCGAAGCTCGCTTTTGTGGGGGTTCTTCACGATTCGATTAATTTTTCTTTGCCTTATCCTTGGTCAAGCAGCATTGCAGACACAAGGGATGCCGGTCCGGAGCGAGTATAATTGCGTATGTACAATGTAGGTACGAGTCCATCGCGTCCTTTATTTAGCTACCATGGACAATGATGGCTGGCGCCGGAGGGTCTTCATTGCATGGCCGACGGTTTATGCTGGCATGGATTTCGATATGCGATGTCGTAATTTGTGACTTAGGTTTTGGTAGACGAGTGTCAGGAAATAGGATGTGACTATTATTACCTTGTCTTCAGATACGCCACTGCGATGAGATTCCAGCCGCTGCAGATGTGTGACAAGAATAGATTTTGAAGTCGAAGCAAGGAGGTTGTGAAGCGAGGGTCGAGAGCCGAAAACCGGGGTGAAAAGGTAAATCGGGCCCTGGTGATGATTGGAGAACATACTGCACTGTTCTGATGCTTGAGACGAGTTGTATGGGGTCGAACAGAGTTATGGTTGGCGCAATGGTATCGCGTTGGTCTTCGGTCTTCGAGCTGATCACCAGATTTGAGATTATGCGCCTAAATCGGGGTCGTCACTAGACACTAGAACCTTACTACTCGGTCTCGGTGTCATCAGTATTGTTCCATATCTTTGTAGTCCTTCCGGTCCTGATCCTCTTCGCAGACAATGAGGAGTAGACATGGTATCCATCTTTTGAGAAGTCCCTTGGGCGCAGTTTCAGCTACTTTTTCGTATCACCTTGTACGGAAAGTGTAATTGACGTGAATAGTAGACTCTGATGGTCGTACTGGCTGTAACAATTATAATACTTGTTGCGCATTGAATCGTTGGTGTTGGTGTTCAGGCTTCAGGTCTCCATTTCGTACGCTTGCCAAGACGGACTTAAGCACGACGGGAACGACCTCACAGTCCGCTAGCTGTTCTCATCCAACCTCCACCGTACCAGTAATATCAACATCAACCGTTATGCGGATACTTGCTGCCTCCCTTGACTCCTGGATACTATGTTGATTGCTAGAACTGCGGCTTTCCGACCTGAAATACAAAGGTAGAATCCACTGACATGCCTTGATGCAAACACCCGTCCGCTCTCGCTTGACCATGGATTCTCACTCCTTATTGGTCATCGAGAGTCATACAGCCCCCTTCAATGCCTTCTTTACGCGCCAGCACATGCCGAACGAGGTCTTACAAGTGGAGAGAAAGTCCACTTCGAATTTCTTTACAACTTCATGTCGACTGCCATAATATTCAACAGCAGGAACGCGAATCTCTGACAATCGCCTTTCAACGCAAAGCCCAAGATGAAGATTCGCAACAACAAAGTACTTTTGGTATGTTTTCATCTACAAGTGACAGGCGGTGTCGATTAGGCGGTCAAATCCGAAAAATAGCACATTTGATCTAATATACAGGAAAGCCCCGATCCATGAGGACGATAAAAGCGAAACGTCTCGACATGATGATGATACAGAAACACGAACGCTCAGCCGA
Source organism: Venturia effusa (assembly GCA_007735645.1). Lineage (NCBI taxonomy): Eukaryota > Fungi > Ascomycota > Dothideomycetes > Venturiales > Venturiaceae > Venturia > Venturia effusa. The sequence continues at coordinate 942,064 of CP042202.1, read as the reverse complement.
CCGCGAGGAGATCTCAAAACCCACACAGCTTCTGCCGTGCGAATTCTCAAGACATGGTATTTTTCGCCAAAATGAAGCTGGAAAACAACGCAAAAAATCCCAAATAATGCTAACTCCGAGTCCCCTTGGCTGGCGTACTTGTACTCTTCAGGTGTCCCCCCTTGGCCTTCCACTTGAGAATCGTATTAATTGTTTTGTCAGCTTCCTCCTGCTGCTCTTCGGACTCTCGTAATAGCTCAAACATGAGCTCAAATGAAATTCGGTCATTGCGACCGGCAGTGGCTTCCGACATATGTGTCTTCAGATGGTCCCTCCAGTTATCGCGTCTTCCGAAATCCTTGCTACATTTGTACTGCGGCCGAAGATGAAGTGGGCATAGATGAGGCCTTGTGGATAGATGAGTTGCCTCATGTCGTCTCAGATGTTCGACTCTCTCGAAAGCGCCAGTACAAACCTGGCCATTCTCACGGAGTTGACGGCAGACGTGCTTCTTGCTGCTTCGAGGTTGCGGAGGTTGGTAATCGACGTATCCGTTGTTCAAGACTCGCCTCTCCTGCGTTGGCTTGCTGATCCTCGACCTTCGCTTTCCGTTGGTACCCCTTCGATCCTTGGTAGATGACTTTCGCTCCTTCTTGATCCCAAGATCCGGCGTCATCAAACATGAGGCTGGTGTCCAAGTCTCATCGCCTTGTTCCGAGAGGCTTGGTTCAGATTTATAGTTCAGATCAATCTCGATATCGTCGTGGCTCGAAACGTAATAGTCCCTAGGACTATGCATTCCCGAATGGCCTTCTTGGTAGCCATGCAGATGTGCTTCCTGGTGCAAAATATCCTGATCTCTGACGACATCTGATGGCACAATAGTTGAGGCCAAACCACGCATTGGCTGCCAGTCAAATGAATCGGTGGCAGAATACGTAGCTGCAGGTTGCTGTGAGGCCCAGCTTGGATATGGCAAGCTCTGATGGCCGGTCTGAAAATCAGTCGCTTGATGGAGATTGGCCCCAAGGGTGGGGTTGTAGTCGTTGGTTGCTGAAACCAACGCTTCATTTTCATAAAATGGTAACTGGTGCATCATGTTCTCCGACGATCGATTTACGTACACCCAATCCGGCTCAGCTTGGGTATCAAAACCGCCATCCATGGAAGATGAAGTATGTGCTAGCTGGCTGCCGTGGTAGGCTGGCTTTGTCTGCGATAATATCGTGAAATTCTCGCAGGATCCATTCGGATTCACAGAGAACTCAACAGGCATGGCGTATGGCGGTGGGGTATGGGGTTCATGTGACGATTGAAAAGACGCAATACTCGAAGGATGAGAAAGATGGGTTGAGGATCCAGCCATGAATGACCATCCCAGGGATGGTCTGCGTCCCTCATACTGCGACGACATTGGTGTCCCGAATCTGGAGCCAGGAGAAGGGTGCTCCATTTTGGACCGTAGGTCTTGCGTCTGAGTAGGGAGATATCTCAAGGCCGGATGTCGATTGGATATCGTTGAACGTGCTGACATACCTAGGTTTCTTGTCAGCATGAATTCCAGGTGTCTTGAAAGAAAGAATGAAGAACGAACTTGGCATCCACAATAATCTTGCTAAAAAGAAGAAGAAGGCTGAGCACCACAAGGCGGTGACTGACCGCTCTTCTTATCTTCGTTTCAAAATCGTGTTGGATGTCAAAGTGGTTGGAGCGGTAGGCTGATAGACGTGTCACTCACACTGTGTGACTTGGTACAATTTCTTGAGGTGCCTGAAACCGAGTTGTTGTGGACTGATGGAATGGCGGGATACTAATTAGTAGAAATAACGACAGGAACAGGCACAAGATCGTGGTGTCTCGGATCCGGGCGCAAATCCCCTAAACTGTAAGGGCTGCAAGGGACCAGGTGTTCTCAGGAACTAAGGTGTTGGTGAAGGTATCGAAGAAGGGATGACGACAAATTCCTTGCGGAATGCCTGTCATTTAAACAGCGGTGGTACTATTTCCAACACTCGCTATATTTCCCAGGATGCAAGCCGCGAAAGCTTTGGCATTCTTGGAATAAGGAAGTGGAATTCTGAGCCCCGCAGATCAGATCAGCCATTCGACCCACGAGCTATCGTCTTTCAGTTCTTCTGGCTGGTGTCCTGGTTGGCATCACGCGGAGGGGCTACATCAAGGAACCTCTCTAGAGCCCGCATATGCATGTCATGGCGGGAGATTAGACGAATCATTCGCGCGTCTCGCAACGGTCTGCCCTGTCATCTGTGCTCCATATCCGTTACGCCCAAGCTATGCCAGACTCGATAGGTTCTATGTTCTTTGTGGTGGACTGTGGAAGCTATTCTCAGTAGTACCAGATCTGGATCCTCAACATCATACGCGCAAATTGTATCTCTATTGTCTACAGTCGATGGAGCCCTAGAATACCTTGTCCATCCAGATCTCACTCACTCCGCGCATGGCGGTCAAACTGAACAGCCATGCCTGTACAGTGTGTTTGCCCTATTTTCGAATCCATCACGCCAAATCCTATAATTGGACGCTGCGAGCTTCACTTCCCCAAATGCTCGCAGACGTCAACCGTGTTGCTCGTTTGCAACGGCTCCCGTGCCCCCCACTTCTGGCGATTTGATGTTCGAACTTCTATGCACTTGCAAGGTAACGCGAGCGGCGCATCGGCCGGCTAGCGGCGCCGGATCCGGTCGTCTAACGCTCCACAACACCTGCAGTAGTTCAGAAACATCTGAACTTTGCACTATTCCTTGGCACGTCAAAAACTCCACGCTCGGAGGTGTTCCCACCACTGAGGTCTGGATTGATTACGGCTGGATCGAGTTGGTCACGAAGCGGCAGGCGCCGCAGCCACTCTTCTGATCTACTGCCAGCCTCGAGTTCATAACTCCAAATCCAATACCAACAAACATCCACCATCCTGAGCTCATGTTGGAAAGACTGAGGTCGTGGGCTGCTTCATATGAGACTGTCACTGAAGCATTCCATCGTTCATTCAACCTCTGGATTTGGCTTATTTCGACCAGGTTGGCAATCTACTGCAGATGACCTTCTTTGCGATAGACATAAACGGTTTCCACAAAACCTGATTTATGAGGTTACACAACAGCCGCCACCGAGTTCGGTTTCAGGATTCGATCTAGCTCCAAGCGACACATTTAGCTGCCATTTCCCTCGCTTCTAGACACCTCGAGCAGGTACCCTTGTTGCACAACAACGTCTTCTCATGGAGGGCCCGCTTTTCACATCCTTGTCGGCATGTCTCTGTTTCTACCACACCGGCCAGGCTTTCCGAAGCATTTGTTGAAATTCAGCATTTTTCATCGCTAGAACTTCTCAAAAGTCCTATTTTGAGAACCGGTCGAGTGGCTTTTCCTATGCCTATTTTTTGCAACAGGTCGATAGCTTTCCGGGTGAAATTAGAGATTTTCTAAGCGTGAGAATTGGCGAACGCGCGTGGCATGTTCGCTTGGCTGAGTCCGCGCGCCTTTTGACCGTAAGGCTGTCAAGATCCCGGCATGTTTCCCAGCCCTTCTCAAGTCGCCGTAAAGGCCGATTGACCGATGGAACGAAAGACTTGCAGGTCACATGGTCTGATCCTGCCAGATTCGTCCAACAGTTCATTCAGTGCCAGCCGAAGAATGCCATTCTTGGGTATAGACCTCTTTAGGCCATGTACATCTGGTGCCATTCTACATGGCTATGGCACTGACTCTTGTTGCCAACGAACGTCTTTGCGCTTCCAATTCAGCGGCTGACATGGGGCCGTAAGTGACTCGGCCGGTGGTTGATCATCCAACCTCGAACCAGAGGGATCTCCGTCGCATGGACCTTTGAGTCAAAATTCATAAATTTGTTATCAACGATCCATACTTAGTATGACATCTTGTGCTAATTGCAACGTTCTTCAGGTTTCGAATTATTCTTGCTGAAGATATCAATAGGCTGGGTGAAGAAAGTACGCCGGCAGAGAAATTCTTTGTTTGCCCTCCAAATTGATCAGCCGCTCGCTCTCCCCAACAACAACGGGCAGAGAAGCGGCCGAAGCGATTCGGTCACACCCTTTTTCCCGCAGCGAACATTTCCTGCATTTGATTACAGAAGTATGCTATGCACATGAAACTCGTTTCGAAGCTCCAGGACGGTCCTGCAATAAGTATTGCCACTGCAATTTTACTGCTCGAGTTTCTAAAAATGCCTACTTTTCTCGAAATTCCAAAAAGATCCCTGGGCATCGAGGGTGTCAGAGCTCTCCTAATCTTGTGTCAAGGTACAGTACTATCGATAACAACGTGATGCTCTGCATGCTTGGAGGCATGATCCTTCGCTCGAGCCACTCAATGTTATGCCATGAACATCGCCAACCACAAGGTTTCCCCGCCCTCCACCAACGACACCGCCAGGCTTTCACTGGCTGCTCGATGTTCCTCCAGACAAGGATCCAACAAAGACTCACCAATGCGAGCTGCTGCTTCAGGAGGAATGATGGAGGATCCGCGTTACGTGCGGCACAGCACGCCCATCTCCGACGCCATTGGCCAGAACGCGTACCGCGATTCCAACCGACCTTTTTTTGTCTCTAGCTGCGGAAAGCTCACATGGCTGTCCATGATTCCAAATTGCTTTTTCAACCACTCAGCATCTCCGTCTCTGCAGAAAACCAACTTCCCGAGGCTGACTCTTTGGACATGTCACATGATGCAGATAAGAACTCCCTGATACTGCAGAGCATCCTTCCAGATCATCTGAGCAATGGTCAGGTTGCAATTAGATGTATCATGGAGAAGTTTGTTCGAACCTCAATCATACCTTCGGACTCGTCATCTTGTAAGTACTGCTTGGCCTTTGCTTTTCAGCACCGACGCCGCATTCCTCTTTGTTCCGCCCTGATCACTCTCCGTCCGTCAGACCAAATCGTCGGTGAAAAAATCGAGTCATTGGACAGTAAATTGGATTTGTTGTCTTCTCTTTTTCTTATCCACCGCCATGGGCTCCGACACTTCGCTGTGCACTGTGGAGGGGTATGAGAGTACGTGTCTAACCACATCTTTCCAAAAGAAATATCCAGCTCATCCTTGACAACAGCAGTTTCGAGACGTATCCAAACGACCCAAACGCCCGTCACCCGCGTCAAATGATGCGCCCCTCGTGCGCACAATTCTCTTTGTTCTTCACCGACGACAGCATTTGTGGCCAATCTCTTCTCTTTGTACCCCTCCTCCATCACGCCAACCGCGTCTGCTGCAAACGACGTGTCCGCTGCCCATCCGCGCGTTGAACTCGGTGAGACACTGATCATGATAGGATGACGTTGTTCTTGAAAAGACAATTCACGATCGGTCTTTGCAGAACGGATCTAATGCTCATTTTCACCACTTTCCCGACCGGATCTCCGACTCGGCTTCTGAGGCAAAGAGGAAAAGAAAGATCGCTTAGCGCAGCGCAGTGCAGCCTGTTTGCTTTCCTGCTTCATCTAAGAGCTCGCGTAACCATATGTGACAATATCGGTTGTTCCCATGGTGAAAAATGAATACCACTCTTATCATTCACAGAACCGCTCGGCACAAACGCGACAAAGCGAGCATACTTGAATTTGGTGTTCCCGCTCTCGAGCACTTCGATACCCCGGATGGGTGGCACAGCAGAGGCAAACGCCATGAAGAGCGCCGTAGTCGATACATCGATCGGTCTTCAGGGTGATGGGTGAAGAGAGTGGGGTAGCGAATTGGATCTTGCACTTGAGATGGCTTGTCCCGAAGAGGTGACTATCCTCTATCTGGTCGTGTGATTCGACTCGTTCGAGTAGTTAGATGTCCGAACCTTCGGGTTTTTGATCGAGTCATTCTCCAACATGATGAGCTTTCGAGATTCTCCATGATTGCGTTTGAGGTCTGTGATACCGAGTCGACTGATCGTGCCGTGGGACTTGTTACTGCGTAGCGATCGACCGCTGTTCGTATTCTCTGCTGGCTGAAGCTGTTGGGTTGGTATGGCGGAATCTGCCCGCAATTTTGCAACGACATCTCTGCAGTTCAGTCACCAGTAGCTCAACCACGGTATCTCGTTGCAAGATGACGAGTCTCGATTTCATCACTACACGCATGACCACACGGACTGCCTCCTCCCATCTCCTCCACCTCTCCTCTTCATCTGCATTAAAAATACAGCAAATTAGCATCCCATTCCAATACCAATCAGCACACCACACACAAAATCACAACCCCCACAAACCCTCAATACATCCCCCTCAAACAAGAAGAGAAAGAACCGAGTCAGTATTAAAACACCTCACCCTGATTCTTGGGTTCCTGATAACGAATGGCACGGCATGGTATTACACAGAAAGCCAAACCCGTTTTGGTTCCATGAGTCGTTGGTGTTTGTGTTATATGGAGCTATCACTTGTCTCGAGCTCGGTCTGCTGATAGTGGGTTGTGCTAGGGATGGGTTGTACAATTCTTGGTCGGGTTTGTTCTGAATGGGACGGTTTGTGACGGGGGGGAGAGACGGGATTGTGATGGAGAGGGTGGTTTGTAGTACACGGCTTTGATGGCGCGGGTAAGATTGGGGGCTTTTCTGTCCTCGATGAGGAGGTGACAAGCAGTATCGTGCCTGGATCTAGAGCACGATTCAGCGACTAGAGTGGAGAGATCTGTTGGTGGATTTGTTGCACGATTTAGTCTGTTATTTGGCCTTCGACCTTTCTTTCTTTCTTCTTTCTTTCCATAGGCTGCATATTGACGTTCGGCCATGTTCACGAATTTCCACGCTCTTTTGATGTGTTCTGTGAGTGAGGATTTCCGTGGACGCGGGATGGTTGATATGTTTGAGTAAAGAAAGAGGTATACTCCCAGCACTAGAATCACATCGTCCATTCTCATTATTAAAAACACTAAGCCAAAAAAATAAATCGATGCATTACAATTTCCCTGGTCATCCCTACCTCTCAAATTGACAAGTTCTACTTCTTCTTCCAACGAAAGAGATGGATCTTGTCATTTCTCTCGCTCCTCCACAACCGATCGCTTGTTCATGTTTCTCATCATAGTCAGATCAAGTATTAAACGTATGCTCAGGCGTAGAGCTCTTTTCCGTGCCTAGTACACAATCGTTAGTACGTCTATCTCAAGGCATATCCCATGATCAAAGGACATCCTTACTCTTAGGGAACTCATCATAATCTCTATGCACCTTCTCCGCGACCCAGAACTGCGCGGAATATATATTCTTCCGCAGACCCCTCGGATTCACCAAATAATTGATATCCTTACTCCTGACCGTCCTCCCAGGCAAAGTGATCGAGCCCCACTTCTCGTCCGTATCGAGGAACTTGAATCCCATGCCTTCGGAGACTTGGACTATTTCTTCGAGCGAGAATTGCGTGATTGGATTCGAGCCATAGAGAAGTGGACCGAGATTTATCCATAAACCGCCAGGTTTGAGGAGACGGTTGATGTTGTCGATGTAGTCGAGAGTGTTTTTTGCTGTGTCGATGAAGTAGAGGCTTACCACGACGTCGTAATAGCCTGTCTGATGGTCGAAGATGTGCATGAAATCGCCTTCGCGCAGTAAGACACTGGAAGCGTTGACTGGGACATCTGGGATCGTGACCTCGGCGGCGCGTTCGGCGGGACGTGTTTGATAGGACCACCAATCTTGGTAAGGGTGAAACTTTACAGAATTCGGGATGGCGAGGGTCTCGATGTAGCGATAGGCGAGATTCATGTAGTAGGAGTATTCGTTGCTGGTGACTTCCATATTCCCCAAAGCGGCAACATCGTGCGGAAGTCTTCCCAAGCCTTGACCTGGGATCAGGACCGTGACAGGTCCTTCCTTGCGAGTGGCTCGGTCAGGGAAGTGTTTCTTGATGGTTTCTAAGATCGGATCAAATGTTGGGATACGTTCGTGAAGCCCATCCGAGGACCAGTCTCTAATGTAGTGGTTCACTGCATCTGTGATGGCTCCTTGGTTATCCCACACTTCCTTTCCTTCGTTGTCTTCAACGAAATCGTTTAGTTCTTCGTCTTCCACTTCGTAATAAGCCAGTCCTGTTAGAAGGATATCATCCGCCAAATGCCCGTTATCCTCCCATGCCTTCTTAGCGATTTCAAAATTTTCCTTGTAATTGGTAGAAGCGTCGATGACCTTGATCATTATTAGGCTGGAGATCTTAACGGTATAGCACGAGCGAAAAATCAGTAAACTCACTTTTCTTTGTGCTTCAGGAAGATCATTATACGACTTTTCCCAGGTTTGGAGCTGAGTGATATACCGTTCCTGATAACGAAGGTATCCATGCATAGCTTGCAGAAGTCGATATCGTGGATGATCTTGTTTCAGCTCTCCTTCCTCTGGTCCCTCTGGTCTCTTCAACCACTCCAACACTCTCTCCTTCTCAGCTATATGACGAGGACTATTTGGTTCTGTATTCGGTGCATATTCGATATGGTAAAAGGTCCCGTCAAGCCCTGGCTCCGCGAAAGTGACCTGCTCTTGTGCTTGAGCAAACCCAGAGATTCGATGATTCAGCGAGAGTAGTAATAGAAGCGCGGAAAAGAGCTGCCATAGCAGTCGCTGGGAAAGGATCATCGTTCTTCTTGGTGCTCTCAAGACTTCGTGATGATCCCGGAAGCTGGGTTTTGATGGTCGTATTCCGTCCAATGCCTAGGCCGGGCATTAACCAAGCAATTAAGATGCGGACGGTTACCAGGTTTCACGCCGAGACGAGACGAGAGAAATGTTTCGAATTGATGAGCAGTTTCCACGTGATCATGTTATTTCGCTGGATCTCGACTTTCGAGAACCAAAAGACATGTCTACGTCTCTATGCGATCTTGGACTGAAGGCTTTAGCAATAGCATCTTCCATCACCATAGATAGGTCCCTGGTGTAGAGTGGGCTATTTGTAGCGAGTAAGATAGTACAGTTCTTTGAGGCGAGTCTCAGACTGATGATTTTCTGGGGCGCGGCTCTCTTCGTTCCTATGAACTAAGAGCCATCTCGATTTCGAGTACTAGAAGCATGTGTTTTGATGTGAGTGGAATTCCTGCGGATAAAGGGGGGCGTAGAGAATAGGAGATCTGCCAAGCCATCAACAACTCTCGCGCTAACCAGAGCGTCGAGATCTACTACAAACACCCTTTCACTATTTCATTCTCGAACATCGTGCTGAACATACTCGCTGCAGTCGGTGTAGTCTTGAGCTTGTTCGTAATGAAAATATTGTTCCGAGGGCACATCTCTATCACGCAAAGGTCGCAACAACAGCCGGCGCATCCTTACTTTTACCTCCTAATCCAACGAGCAAGCTCCGGAGCACAGACGGGTACTATACCCGTCACCCGTGATGTAGGAGCTGTGTATTTACATAGTACTTCCATCTCCCAACCGTAGTGACTCGACGGCTCCGTTTCCCCATCCACTCCACCCAGACCCCGTAACAAGCGCCTCAATGAAACCTCACGAGCCATGAGGGATGACATCCTACCAAAGGACGTAATACATGTCAAGAGACGAGGGATACAGCTAGCTTGGCCTGCGCTTGCAAAACTCGGGTACCTCGATGCGTAATGCCATGGTCAACGCCAGTCTTGGTAGAAAGAGGTTACCGGCAATAAAGTCTGGCAATCCCTATTCACATCACAGCATACACAGGAGGTTCATATTGATCATGGACAGAAGCAAACGCGTGATAGGATAGTTTTGTAATAACCATTTCTGTTCGCGAGGCTGGTAGAAAGTCTGCTCGGGACCTGCACTGCTTTCTGGCACACGTCACACAGAGAAGGTTGTCCTAGACGTGACTAGACTTCCTTTGATGGCAGACGAAGAATTTTCATGTAGGAGAGCCCAGAGAGTATGAGCAAAGCCGTATTCGTGGATCAAATGTTGTGCTGTGCCAACCTAACCTCCCTACAATGACCAATGAAGTTGAAAACCGCCCAAAGCCCTAGTCTATCCCGCCTTCAGACACGTAAGCTGCACTCCCATGCTTCATACTCAATTACCATCAAAAGAGCCTTGCTGCTACAGCGTTCATACGGACAGCCGAAGAAAGATATTGACGACGCGACCGAAGCATCCAAATCCAGCGACGAACTTGCCAGGCAGTGATCACTCATCCAAACATGCATGCAACGAGAGAAACAAAAAACCGCCTATCTCCCAACAAACAAGCCGGTTCCTCCAAAAACAAAATGCACAGTCCCCGTTGTCGACCCAAATATCATGGAAAGGCGACAATAGTGACACCAACCACCAACACGTTCTCGCAAAACGCTACCTTATAGAATCCCAGCATGATCTTGCTCCGTCAGCATCTAGTATAACTCTGCTTCCCATCAAAGATGTACTCTGCAGGCGTTCGGCATCCTACACAATTGACCAAGTGATATTCACCACTCCATACAAAAGTCGCTAACCGGTCTCAGCAAACCGAGCCACACACTGAGAACCATTTTTCAGTATAGAATAACGACTCAGAATCTGCATTGGAGTCAGGAAGATCTCGATGAGGGAGCGATGATGGGGTGGGAATGGAATGAGTATGTAGCTCGGTTAGATATTTCAGGGAAAGATAACTGCATTTCATCTCCTCAGTTTCAACATTGGACACCACTTTCTGGATTGCTGTTCATTGTGGAGGAAACGGAGTCATCGAGAAAGGCCTTGGATGGTTTTTGGTTCAAGATCATCTAAGTCATTCTCTTCAACATCGGCGTTAACATCTCACACCAATAATGCCCCTTCCACGCCCAATTCTAGCGCGCTGGAAAAATCGCGAACGGCCAGATTAGGTCTAATCCGCGAAATATCTTTCTGGAATCGGTGTCTGGTTGTTTTCGTATTGAGTTTATGTTGTTTCGGAGCAAATTTCTCGTCTCCGTCTCTCCTCAGTGTAGACACAGAGGTTGCAGAAGATTCGAACACGAGTACGGAAGCTGTGAATTTATCGATTGCTGGAATACTCGTGGCTGCGGGTCTTGGCTCATTCATTTGGAGCCCCATCGCTTCTGAATACAGCTTCCCAGAGCACACCACACAATTAACTTGGATGTTGCTAGTCCTCCAGCATTTACTGGCGTCGAGATCGCTGATTCTAATGACCATAGTACCTGGCTCTTCCGAACTATATGGTATGAGTCGCTCGAATTAATCAATTCGACATTGTTTCGCGGCCATCCAAGATGAAGTGAGGCAAAGAGGAGGCGGAAATACAGGGTTTGTGATTGAAAGACTGCAGTACATAAACGATAACGCTAGAATTATCCTCTCCATAGATCGACTCAGGTTGGTGAGAGGAAGGCTGCCTCTTGCTGTCCACTTGAATCTGCCTGAGCGATAGCACTTCTTTGATCCTTCAGAAAACAATTGCCCTGTACGCCGCCTCTTGCCAAAGCTTGAGTAATATTGGCCCCATAAGCCACAGCACTGCAATTACTACCGGCATAGCGCTGAGAGGCGCATTGGTCAATACATGCCTGTAAGGACGTAGCGAGAACATTCTGCACGTCGACAACTGCTTTGCCGTTGACGCCTTTCCCGTAGAAATCTGTGTCGCAAAGGATCTTAAAATTGTACCGCTTCGTAAGATTGGGCGAGTATGTGGTCCCGTTATCAGCAGGACAGTTGTAAGTGCCCATGCCAGCAGTGGCTGTCGGGCTAGTCGAAATGGTCGTTGTTGTGCTGACGGTCGGCTTCGAACTAGCTGTGGATACGCTTGGACTTGAGGTTGAAGAAAGAGAGGTCGCTGTGGCTGGGCTGACAGAAAGGCTAGTGGGTGTGGAAGAGGTAGTCGCTGAGGTAGTCGCTGGACTACCCATCAATCAGTATGGACGCAGACAGCGGTGTTCCCAGTACTCATACCCTGATGGCGATTGATTCTTTCTTGCTGCTATTGCTATACCAACACCTCCACCAACTATGAGGAGTACGATCACGCTCAAGACTGGTATGAACTTCCGTCGTGTGAAGCGACGAGGCTTCTGTTGCGGAGATCTCAATAATCTGCTGGGCAGAACCTCTTTGTCGCTGTAGTACACGACTTCGGGATAGTTCTCCTCGACCCTGACTTGGAGTCCTTCATAGTCAGGATGGGAAGGTCCCATATTTGCTAACGGTACTCTGAGGTCAAGAGCATGAGCCGTTCGATCGACGCGAATGTAAGAATGTCACAAAGTGTAAGATTCGAGATGCATGGTTCTCCCTAGTGGCTGTTACACGAGGCTGACAACGTGCTATTTCTGTCGTAAGCCATGTTGTTGGTGGCGCAGACCGAGGGTGTCAAAACCATTCAGAAGCTTGCTAAATAGCGTATCCTTGTACCAATGGTAAGACACAGAGGCTGGCGTTATTTGTCAAGAATGGTTGTCCTATAAGCAAGTAAGATTTCACGTTGTCCCAAGCCAGCTCTGATGCTCAAACATATCCCAAAGGTCAGTCTTTGATTTACGGTTGACAATGGAAAGGTCCGCAGAAATCGAATTTATCAGACGTTCAATAAAAGTGTCCCACGCATACCCTATTGCAATTCCGGCTCTGTCGATGCCAAAGCAAGTGCCGGAAAAGCGGTAGAAAAGGAGCGTGGCTGCTATACTCAGCTCCTACCTAAGGATGTGGCAAAATGCCACGTACCGAAGGTGAGTGAGGCATTGGTCTTCGCACGTAGACTCGATTTCCAAAGCATTGAGCATCCTTGCGGATGGCTGCGGTTATCTTAAAGATGTGCGTGGTGATGGATCGTACTGATTGGACTCTTCAAGGAATGCTCGCGGACAGAATTGTCGTTACTGTTACGAAGTCTGGCATTCAAAAGGCATTGAGGCTCGTCGCCAGGCCTCTCAATAGAGATTCATCTTCTCCTGGAAATTAGTACTTGAAATCAGAAAAGATGCTGAGGCGGATGAACGCCTGGGTATCAAGGAGTTTTGCTCTGGTTGTCTGTCCCTGTACGACAGTAGTTCGGAGACTCGGGAGTTGCTGAATGAAGGATAGATGCTGAGTCCTGGATAAGTAGGAGAAGGAGAAGTTAGAGTTGGATATTTTCACCAGAGCTCGGACCCACGAAGCTCCGTGCTCTTACACGTGACCTGAAGATGACTTGTCGATCTTCTTAATCTTCTTCTCCCATTCAACCCCCATTTCCATCACATCTCCACCACAACCACCACGAACGAGGCTTCACAGAAATGCTGGGTAGCCTACACCAAGTCTACCTCCTAGATATCCACCTTGGGCGGGGTCTCGAGAAGCGAAACTAAATATTGCCCCGACATAGAAGATATTTTACCGCGACGCGGGTTTTGCGCACATAATCATGTCGCTAAATGACATGGCCACCGCACCAAAGGAGAGTGCTGTGCTGTAGATCTATACTTGTCGCGTCAACTTCCTCCGATGCCGATGTTCACGATGCTCGCTGTACCCAGCTCGTCGGTCAAGCCGTCTCCCCGCGCAATGCGGAGAAACTATTGCGGAGACGACCTTGAGGCAAGGGGATTATTTTGAAGCTTTAAAGCCCTGAGGAATCGCAAGAATGATGGAATATTGGATCTGCCTTGGCCGCTATATGAAATTCACCATGTTTGTTAATGCCATTGCCCAAGCCTGGCGGTTTATATTTTTCTTTGCGATACTCATCACAGCTCAAGTCCAATATCAAAATGAAAGCAATAATACTAACACTGCGCCCCCTTCGTCAGGATTCAAGATTCAACATGGGTTTGAGACCATTCTTGTTCAGCCATTTGGCTATGATGGATTCCGCGTGAGAGCCTGGCCCTTTCGTCCACCAACCGGTAACGAGATCAGTTTCATATACGATCCGCCTCTTGAAGGGCCCGAAAACGGTGAAGCTCATGGTATGAACTTCGACACATATCTGAACGGCAATTCGACCTTCTCCTTACGCAATGGCAACACCGTGGTCCAAACTAACAACTCGGACACTGGAGCATACCGCCTTTCATTTTGGCGCGTGGAGTCCAATGGAGCATACACATTGCTCACGAACGAATACCAACCTCTGAAGTCTGTTAATCCACGGTACTACTCCTGGGGTGGCGCTGGCTCTGAATTTTCTGCTGCCTTCTCTTGGAGTGCCACTCCAGATGAGCAAATCTATGGCACCGGGACACAGCAGGATCATGCGATCAACAAGAAAGGCCAAGTCATCGACTTGATCAATTTCAATTCGCAAATTCCGACACCAGTCTTCATGTCAAGCAAAGGTTATGCAATGATATGGAACTCCCCTGCAGAGGGACGGATGGAGTTTGGCTCCCTGCGTACGCGCATAACGTCAGACTCGACTACGGTCGTGGATTATGTAATTGTAAGTGCACCACAAGGTGACTACGACCAACTCCAACAACGCCTGACGGCTTTAACTGGCCGCGCGCCAACCCCGCCAGACTTCTCGCTGGGCTACCTCCATTCAAAACTTCGGTACGAGAATCAATCAGAAGTCATACAGCTTGCCGAGAACTTCGTTAAGTATAATATTCCTGTCTCGCTGATCGTCATTGACTATCAGTCGTGGGCCCATCAAGGTGATTGGTCGCTGGATGCTGGTCTGTGGCCAGATGTTGCAGAAATGTCAGCGCAGGTGAAGCAGTTGACTGGGGCTGAGATGATGGCTTCGTCTTGGCCTTCTGTTGAGGATGCTAGTGTGAATTACGCCACTATGCAAGCGAATGGCTACTTGTCTGCCACTCGATCTGGACCAGGAGTCACTGATTCTTGGAATGGCTCGTACATTCGTAATTACGACGCTACCAATCCTGCTGCCCGAGCATTCTTTTGTAAGTGCAGACTCGCCGAGAGCTAGTTCCCATTGGCCTCAAACACTGCTGTGCATGTTGTTTTCGGATTAGTGACATGAATCCTCGATAAAGAGAACCTTTCATCTTGACACCAATTCCGACGTTCCTTAGAAATTCGAAGCCGAACTTTCTCTGAAAAGTTTTCATCCTTTATCTCTCAACAGTATCAATGTCATTTGCCGCTCAAGATGAGTCTTGCTAACTATGGTTGAACCAGGGTCGCAACTGAAGCGCAACTACTTCGATCTTGGCATCAAAAACTTTTGGATCGATCAAGCCGACGGTGGCAATTTGGGCGAGGCGTACGAGAACAATGGTCAAAGCACTTATGTCCAGTCTATTCCGTACCCACTCGCAGATGTGCTTTACGCCGCTGGGACTCAGCAGAGCGCTGGAAAGCTTTATCCCTGGGCACATCAGCAAGCTATTGATGAAGGCCTACGCAACGTAACTAGCACACAACCCGGTTCGCCATGCGACTATCTTTCCCTTAGTCGTTCTGGATATATCGGTTCCCAGCGCTTCTGTAGTATCATCTGGTCAGGTGACACGACCTCAGTGTGGGAGACCTTGGGGACGCAAGTCGCCTCCGGTCTTTCCGCCGCTGCATCTGGCTTCGGCTGGTGGACTAAGTAAGAGCTTTCCTTCTCTGTGACGCCAGGCGAGCGATTCTAAGTAAATATTTCTAGTGACGCAGGTGGCTTCCAAATCGACCCAACCGTGCCCTGGAGCGGCAACATCGACGAACCTCAATACCGCGAACTCTATGTCCGCTGGCTTCAATGGTCAACCTTCCTCCCTTTCATGCGCAACCACGGCTCTCGCACATGCAACGTTCAGAACGCGTACACATGCAACAATGAACCTTGGACATATGGCGACTCTAATACACCCATCATCGCCAGCTACATCAATCTCCGCTACCAACTCCACGATTACTTAAAGGCCGTGTTTGAACAATTTTCAGCAAAGGGTCGGATGATCATGCGGCCTCTTTACATGGATTTCGGTAAAAGCGATTTGCAGATTCTGAATCGTTCTGCAATCAATGATAATGTTACCACGCAGCAGTACATGTTTGGACCCAGATTGCTCGTTACGCCGGTAACGTTGCCGAATGTCACGGAGTGGGAGGTTTATCTGCCGCAGCCGGGTGATGCGAACGGGAATGGTACGGAGCCGTGGACGTATTGGTGGACGAATGTGACATATGCTGGCGGACAGAGTGTCAAGGTCCCGGCACCTTTGGAACACATTCCTGTCTTCCACCTTGGAAGTCGTGAGGATATTTTGGCTGGGAGGGTCTTTTGAATCGGAGAGCGTGGACCAAAGATCTAGCGAGGATTGGACGTGGAAAGTATGAGAGCTATAATGGTTGGCTTAAACAATGTCAGAAACGAAGATGGGGAAGTAATGCCATTTTGAATCATCAGGAAACGCAAAATATGGTGCGAAGTTTGAGGTAGACGAGAATTGACAGAGTCCTCCCGTCTTGCCAAATGAATTTTGAGTATCCTCTCCATGATCCCCCTATAGTTCAGCGACTGGACCCGGAACCAAAGAGAAAGACTTGTAGCGAAACAAATCCCAAGTCATGTGCGATGAGACCTGCGACGCTGCTATTCTTTTGTATTTCGAGACACAGAGTCAGCAGCCAAGCGAGGCGTGGACGGCGCGACCGAGGCAGAAGATAAATGGGTGAATTGAGGTGCCGGGTAAACGGGTTGGTATTGGGATATTCGCAATCACAACTTCATCCACCCGTCGCTTTAACAACCTCATCAAGCACCTCCTCCACTCAATCAAACCGTCCTACAAAAACCCCACGAATCTTAGAAACTGCGGCCCTCAACTCAACGCCCGCATTCACACACCGCGGGCTTCTCAGCTAGGTACCCAATGTTCCATTCTCAAGGACCATTTCCTGACAATATCAATTTCAGGGGCCGAGAAGGCCAGTCGTCCCCCTATAAGAGATCGTTCAAGTTCCAGGAAATTTGTCTGATATTCAACGATAAACCAGATATCAAACCCCTTTCCCTCCAACCCCACAAGAAAACCAAATAGTCCCAGTTCAAACCGAATTCTGTCCATCTGACCGCCATCAATTAACAAAACCTCCCCCTCCCCAAACTTCCCAATCCCTCCACACCTCCCCATCCCCCAAACCCCCCATAAAACACAACATCAGCACCCCATCCCAAGCAAGCCATCCAGATGCAGAGCTCCATCGCGTCATACACCTCTCCTATTCAACCCTCTCAAAAACTCAGACTCCTCCCCACCAGATCTCATAAATATCCCAGACCTCACATCTCATATTCCACCATTCTCACCAGAGTCACCACCACCCACCCCCCCTCTTCTCCCCCATCTCCCCATCTCCCCCATCTCCCCCATCTCCCCATCTCCCCTTCTCCCCCTTCTCCCCCTTCTCCCCTTCTCCCCTTCTCCCCTTCTCCCCTTCTCCCCTTCTCCCCTTCTCCCCTTCTCCCCGCAATCCCCTTCTCCCCAAAAGCAAAGCAAACAAAAGAAAAGATCTCCATTCCCCGCTAGAAACCACTCCATCCTATGAACCTCCTCATAAAAGCGCTCCCGGTCAACCCACAATATCAAGAACCCGTAAATAACCAAGAGGCGATACTAGTCCCAGTATACCGTATAATCAATCACAACCACCTTCTAGCTCGATACAGAGCGTAAGGTAAATAGAAACACCGAGACCGCTGCCTTTAATCTCTGGCTCAAGCACGGCTATGGAAATGGAAATCGGGTAGGTACAGTGACGTCGCTAGAAGGTTGAAATCCGAGGACCATTTGTGATAGTTTGAAGTTGAAAGACACATAGAAGCGATCATAGTTCAGCATAATTAGAAGCGATCATCATTGAGCATAGTAAATCGGGGTATATAAAGCAGGAAAATCGCATATACCGCCTCCATGGATGCAGTATCTTCCCATCATTGAGAAAAAAATCCATACACCTCCAAACCGGGGCTCAGCAGACCACGCGGGCGGGAAGGAAGATTCAGTGTATGCCTCCGAGATCGCAGTGTCTCCCATCATCATCACCATCATTGAGAGAGTGAATCCGTATACCTGCAAACCAAACCATCCCACATCAATCCATCACACCACGCCTTTCCCTCCATTACATTCCAAATACTTCCCCACACCATCCTTCCCCCACCTAACTCGACCTCTTCCAAGGCGGTCCACCCCAAGTCAAATACGGACTTCCCTCGCCATCATGATCACAGTTCGTACACGGATATTCCAACATCTCCTTCCGCTTCGTCCAGAACTGTGTGCTAGCGGCAGCTGTCGAAGCGTTGGAGGAGCCAGACTTGGAGCTGTGGTCGCGGAAATCCGGACATGTCCTTGAACCGCATGCGTCTGGCACTGAGTGGGAAAAGTGGCCGCAGCTGTAGTGGTATCGAGTGACGTGGCACATTTTGTGTCTGTGGTGAAGATGTGGCAAGAGTGGTGTTGGTTGATGTTGGATCGGGGATGCGTGTGAGTGAGTGTCGCTTGTATTCGATTGTGTTGCCGAGACGTGAAGCGTGGGCTGACTACCTCCGAGGTAGATAGAGTTGATGGTTCGTACTTGCTTCAGAAGGCAGCAGCCTGACTCCGTGGCTACGATGGATGTGAGGTGAACTGATAGGTGGGTATTCCGCAAGCTGAGGTATCGCAATTCTCTTTGCTGTCGTTCACGATGGATAGATGGCGGAGTGGTCGTTTTTGTATTGTTGAGATGGTGGGAAATGTGTTGGTGGATGAGTCAGACAAGAGTTGGGAAGCGATTCACGATGGTGGTGGAGCAGCAGGAGATGGTGGTTGATGTTGGGTCGCAGAGGCCGCCAACCTCACTTCACTCCGAATCCTCATTTGCAGCCTACAGGCGCGAGGGTGGCGTGATGGATGGTGTGCTCAAAACAGCAGGATCGCACGGCGCAAATGGAAGTTGTGTGGAAGAGGCAGGATAGACACGGGCGCAAAGAAGCGGATGCGACCAAGTCTTTCGGACTGGCAGCGAGCTTTTGTCGATTTTCGTGAATGAGCTGGACGACGAGTGGGCGGCGAAAGGATCCCAGGCTGTTCCTGCAGATGATCATGAGTCGCATTGGAGCTTGCTCATGGGCACAGCCTCCATCAGAGTGGTCATGCATGACTACGGCTGGTGTCTGAGACACTGTACGCAATCCGCTTCACTCCCGTCCCCTATACCTCAAAATCCGAATCCGGAAACTGAATGACCAATACTGGCTTGGAGATGAGGAACCTTCTACTTTTAGCGATAGATAGTGTGGGAGGCAAACATATGCCGCTGCCATGTCAGTCTAGAAGACCTATAGGTATCTTCGTGGCACCGAACCTAAATACCCTCATGCTGGAAATCAAGGCGCCCTTGCCACTTGGACTACGTCGCCCAGACCAGCTTCTTCAAAGAATAACCAAGCTGTTCCAGATACCCGGTGTTCTTCTTCGCCTCCGCTAGACTGACAATATCTTTCTGCTCCACCACCAAACTTCCACTCTTCGAACCGTCGCCCTCTTTTGCAGGCCCGCCAACACGACCGTTCGCCTTATTGACTGCGGCCGCAATTTGCTCAGTGATCGTTTCGACGAGACTTATCTCATTTAGAGGTTTCTGTTCGTTGCTTTGGCCGCCAGCAAAATTGCTTCTTGGCGGCAAAGCCTTGAAAGCAATCAGCTTGTCACTGCCACTCTTTGCATCACTCTGCTTTTCCCTCGTCTTCTTCATCTCTTCTTTAGCCTCGCCACCTAGACTTCTTGTGTTGACTCGGACCAGATCACCGCCACCAGGGCTGTATTTGATAAAAAAGCCAACATTCTTCTTCTCGTCCATCTCCCTTGCACCAAATGTACTCGTGATGTACGAACCTCGAGTGATGCCATCAATTGCCTCAAGCTCGATCCTTTCGAAAGCACGCACTTTTTCTGTCGTCCAATCCATTCGACAGAAATATATGGCCTTGTTGGTGAGCAAAAGGACGCTTTCTTCAAACGGTACAGTTCGTATGGATTCCTGGTCGCGCGGACAGCTCAGAGTCCACCCTCCAGTAAGAACTTCGTCTGCATCTTCCATGCATATACGGACACACGTATCGATGGCACTCTGACGCACCTTCCTCAAGTCGACAGCATAGTCGTGTGCTTTCATGTCCGCTTCGAAATCGACAAACACATCTGCATCAACGTTTCCCAGGACGAAGTCGATGACGTTTTGAGCAAAGTAGTCATTGACAATATTGTTATAGTAACGGGTTAGAGTCAGGCTAAAATCGGTCAGCGCACCACTGATGTTGCGCTTGCGCGTTCGTGTGAAGTCTCCTTTGAGAGCTGCAGTGCCAGCATACTGCCGAGATATAGCGTCACCATTATCTGCCCATAGCGTGTTGAACCATGACGTGGAGGGATCAGTGTGAAGGTTGATTTCGACACCTTCGTCTTTGAGTTGTTGTTCCAGGGTATTACGTCCACACGCTGACTGCACTACGTTCGTGCGAT
Organism: Venturia effusa; assembly: GCA_007735645.1. Lineage (NCBI taxonomy): Eukaryota > Fungi > Ascomycota > Dothideomycetes > Venturiales > Venturiaceae > Venturia > Venturia effusa. Next base: position 921,713 of record CP042202.1, on the reverse strand, counting down.
CGAGGCAGTCCATGCAATTAGTTCGTAGAACACCGTGTTGCCTTTGCAATATTTGGTCGCCTTGTTGTATCGTCCAAGAAAAGGACGACAGCGTTGGCCCAATGGTGTCAAAGAGCTGGGAGACATTCTCAAACTTCATGCCTCTGCACACATGGTGGAAGTCAAACCATTCGAAAGCAACTTTCTTGCCGCCATCGATGCCTCCTTTTTCGTTCAACGCCAGAACTTGTTTCTCAAAGGCCTCGCCAATTGTCTTCTCGTTTGCGCGTTTCTCTACAAGAGAGTCTACCTGTACGTTTCCATACCGGGCTACCAGATTTTGGAAATGTTTGCGAAGAGCTGTAGCGTTTTGATCCCATGATCCCTTTGCTTCTACGATGGGCTTGAGGCTGTAAGGGCTTTGCGAGAAGAAAAGAGGTATTGACCCGCGATACTGCAAGAATGAGTAGGCCTTGGCTTCGGTGTCGTCCCAAGTTGACGAAGAAAGGATCTGCTCCGTCTCGACACTGTTCGCTACATTTCCGTCCTCATCGATTCCCCGACGCAAATAGCGTAAGCCAGCGCGTTTGACGGACCTCCGCGAGATGATGGTCAGGAGGTAGTCGCGTCGGTGTTCGTTCTTGGGTACGTCAGCATCCGCGAGTGATCGTGCCGACGTATCCTCGGCTGCATGATCTTGCGCTGACACCACTTCTTCTGCTGGTTTGGGGAGCGGTTGTGCTGAAGCAGCTATCGAAAACTCTCGCTGTCCAACAAAGCCTTGGATCAAAGGTAAGACAAAGTTGTTCTGGCCTGAGTCTATGAATGGAGTGATGAGATGCTTGTTCCAGAAAAACTACAAAATAATTAGTCTTGACTCACAGATTTGAATGGCTACGAAGACGTTACCAGTGGATCGAAGCTCTTGAATAGAGGTACAGAAGATGTTGGAGCGGGTTGCTTCGATGTTTCTCGCGACAAGTCGTAGTCGTATGAAAAGTAAAAGCTCTTCGACCCAAAAAAGAACTTGGCGACAGTGAGAAGCTTAGGCAATAATGGCACTTCCTGCCCTGGTGTTGGCTCGACATCAGCAACTTCTGTCGGGGGCTCGTTCGATAATGCAGCCCCGTCTAGCTCATTTGGACCTTCAGCTTCTTTCGACGCGACTTTGGCCAAGGCATCCTTCCCTCCTACAGGAGCAGGTTCAGCTTGCTCGTTGACGGGAGGAGTCCTTGTGAGGTCCTCTTCGCTGGCCATACCCTCAGTGCGCCGGCTGTCTGCTTTCCATCCCCGTTTGGAGAACCACTTGTTCGTGAATCGGCCATAGAAGCCTTTTCGTGTAATGACATCTTGAGCCACACTGGTGTCTTCTTGACGCTGCTTGTCCTTCGCTATCGCTGGAGGTGGCTCAGTTGGATCTTCTGAGACGACAGAATTGTCGTCTGTCAACGAGGCATCATCTCCTTCGTCCTCCGAGTTCCTAGTTGTGTCCGTCTCCTGTTCCCTGGCATTGTGCCGTGTTTGCGATTCGCGAGCGCGCTGTATGGCCTTTTCTGCCTCGACTTGGGACGAAAGTGGTATCAGAGAGACTTCACTTATGCAGTAAACAGGCTTCCCGCGGATTTGAGCAACGACTTCTCGACGTGAGATGGAGATAAGGAAGGCAGAGGATGCGACTTGGAGGAGTCCTATTGCACAACGAAGATGTTTCTCAGCAACCTCTTTCAAACAGCGTATGAATGGCTATAATACCAACGATGCCATGTACCTCTATTGTTAAAGCCGTAGCATCTTCTTTCCGACTATCTTTGAGGAGTGGGGATATGGCATGGCCCTTGTAGTCGAGCTTGATAGAAGATTGCTCAGTGGTTCTGGTGTTTGCTCGGGTGGAGATTGGTTGGAGGATTAAGCCGTCTGCTGCTGCACAGATCAGGATCTTTCGTATCAAACCTGGCATTATTAAGGATTAAAATTATATATCGTGGATGACTGGATATGAACAGCCATGAAGGAAGTATAGAGCACAGTGTAAGTAGTAGTATTGATGACGTCGATCTCACATAGAGGTACCTCCGGTAGAATTACTAGTACTCTCCACCACCACCACCACCACCACCATTTCCGGCACACTTGAGACATCCACCACACAACTCCAGTGCCACAAAAGTCAACGACCATGCCTTCAAAAGTACAACCAAGATTCCTTACCATCGCTGATCCCCAACCTCAGAACCGTGCATGTTCGTCCCGATGCGGCTATCATCACAATACCCTCGGACTCTAAAGCATATCGTAGTCGTTCACGTGGATGCCTCTTTTATCCAGCAAGAAGCAGTTCTCCATGTCGAGTTCCTTTCCAAGAAGAAATATGCCCAGATCTTTTACCAGGACAATATGGAGACCACATGGCCCAAGGTTGTCTTCACGAATCGCTCAACGGAAAGCCCCAGCAGGATGTGCTGTATTGAAAGACTGTGAGGCGTTATTCTCGTGTCAGAAGCTGCCACTTCCTTGATGGTAGGGCGTGGGTTATGCTCACAACCGCTGGTGAGAAGGTAGATTTGGGATGGTGAGTGCCTCCATAGTCACAACTGGTCAAATTATAGCATACGGATTTGCATCTCATTGCTTCTTCCAATTGTTGATAAGATGTCCCTCAAACCCCTTCAATCGCAGAGAGCAATTGATCCACACACAAAAAAGATCTGGGAGGTTCCGACACGGGTCAGGTCTTCTGATTGATTCATAATAATTGATATTTAAAATGGCCTCTTGTGAGCCGGGAAGAGACATGAATATTACTTGTGAATGCTTGCACTGATTTTTTGGCAGGATTGCGTCACTGCAATTCCCGCTGCTAGCCAGGAGCTCGAGCACGCGAGGTCCATCCTGAAAGGAGTCCGCGTGATAAGCCGTTCCAAACCGCAACCTCACAACCTTCCTGAAGACCTTGCAACCAAGAGGCTGAATTATGAGAAGTGTAAGATCAAGCACTCTCCTCACGAAAGACTATCTTCACTCCAGATCACGTCAATGTCGGAGTCGTAAGGACAACGTCGTATCCAAAGTCTCCAGCGGAATTTCACCAATCTTTGTGGAGATAAGAACGAGGAGGATGTGCTCGTCGGACAGGTTGAGAGGCTTGAGGGAGGCTGATTGCGTTATCTCATTGATGTGTCTGTTATGTGGGATTAGTGCAAGCCGCCTTTGCTGCTTTTCGAATGCCTACCCTGTAGTGTCTGTGGCTGGGACATCAACTGCTTCGTTCCTGGATTTGTCCTAGTGTCCTGGGATACAAATGAGGGCCGCTAGGAGCAGGATAACGTCGCAGATGCGGAGGAAACAGGAGCCGTATTTTTGAACCGCCTTGGGTCCAGCGTCCTCAGTGGCCTGAGTAAATCCTCCATTGTCAATGTATGCCAGAAGGAGGCAGTTTGGTCTGGATTGGTGGTTGTCCTGAGCTAGCTCTGCTGCCGGGCTGCTCTTTGCTGCCGGGCGGCTCTCTGCGGTCAGGCTGCTCCTCAAAGCTAGGGGGATTGAAGCATGAACTACCATATCCATGTTTACGGCAATGACGGCTCATTTCATGGATACCGATCCAGCCGTCGTCGTCAGGCGGTGGCCTGGCATAACAGTAGCAGCCTATCCAAATAAGCAATGGCGTGAAGATGAGAAAGGAGGTAAGTGTAGACCTACCAACACAGTCAAAACGAGCGCCTTCTGTTGCTGTCCAGACCCCATGTGACATCACCCAGGCTCCACCGGGTATATCACTAGCTGCGAGTTTAGTTGCCGCTACGACGCAGCCATCTTTATCAGTACAGCAGCACAGGTGATATTTTTTGGCTGACACGAAGATAATCCCTATGACCAAGGCGAGAGTCATAGAGATTCTCATGATAAGGCTGATGACGATAGGAGTTAGATCGGCATGAGGAATTTACTCCCACTTCTTTTCGCTACTGGCTCGTAGCCTAATTATACTATTGGAGCCAAGATCTCATCTTTATCGACGTGTCCAATCATCGAAGGATAAAGTCATCCAGCTGATTATGAAAAAATGATGCTGGGCGCATGAGACTTGTTGGACCAGTCGAGGCTCATTGGAAAGTAACACCGAGATAATCACGACAATGGTGTTGAGTTTGAGGAAGGAGGTGGAGGAAATCTGCAACTACTTCTTAGTTGATGCGTCATCCACCAAGGTTTAAGTGCGAGAAAGCCTTACCTTGGCGAGATTTCGAGCCGATCTGCACAGCCTTCCGTGCGGATCGATGCGCTGAAAGGTGAGTGACAACCAATCGGAGACTATTGTTTTGCTGCTTGGAAAGTATCGACCAATTGGAGACCTTGATTCGCTGATACAATATCACCAGAGGTCTAGATCCTACGACATCTCCCCTCCTCTGCAAAATCCTGGATTACGAAACACACAGTCAGCCACTCAACGTGCTGCGCCGTCAATATTCGCAACAAGATACTCAGAATTTGGTGTGCTACATGAAATATCTCATCCAGGCAGATGCGATGAGTGATAACGTGCCGATGAACAAAATCACGAGAAGCAGTCGTTTTCTCCAAATTTACAGAATGCTGGCCGGATCTTGGCGCTCAACAATTCGAGACCTTGGAGGTGAGAGTCAGGCATCGAGAGGGAGGGGTTGCAGGGTCAGGCGAGAAAACCTTGGTATGTGTACTGCGAATGTTCTCGAAATGGTATGCATATTCCAGTATTGGATCACATCGACCTGGGAAAGCCTCTAGACCTACATGCGTTGCGGGGAAGAGTCTGCTACATGCATTGATAATCTGCCATGTGCATTATGAAGCTGCATATTTGTTGGGGTATCCTTTTTTGGGGACGGGTACTAGGTAATGCATGTCGGATCGTGTAAGATCACTCATATACGATACTAACGCGTGATTTCACCGCTGTTCAAAACGATTTCGATCTTGATGGTCTTAGCTAGTATAGCACGGCTATATGGACTTGATACGATACAGCCGCATCAGAAGCTTTTGAACTGCGCCAAACGCATTCGAGTAGAGTACAAACTCAAACTATGTAGCAGTTTTTTGATCTCGTCATCTTGGACAAATTCGAACGTTGAGGCAGAGTGTACTTCGTCGTTATTTACAATAGTAATAGTGGAAGAGATTCTATACGATACGGCAATGCCGCTGTAGGGCGGTCTAGAATTTGGCTCTCTAAATAGTTAGAATCACCAATTCCTTCGCATACATCCCTACACCGACATAATTTACGATATAGGTACCTACATTCCCCACACTTATCACTCATGCCTACCCTAGCTCAATACTGTACAACTACACGTCGGAACAACTACCCGCCTCACACATACGGCATCCTACTAATGCATGCGGCAGATTTTTTCCTCAATGCATATTCCTCCTCTCGTCATGTGAACATCACAGGCATCGTATAGCGATCATGCCTATCTAGGTAAGACCAAAAAATCTCGAGCACTTTGATTTGACTGGTGGTCGTAATTCGATGCTAGTGCATAGTAATTCTCATTTGACAACCTAAGAGGGATGTGTAGGTTTAGAGGCTTTACCCGCCGAAATCAACCTGGACACGCCGATTATCCCACACCTCAGCAATAATATACCCGGTACATATCTTGGATGCTGGGGGTTGTGAACAACTGAGCGTGTATACGGGCTTACTACGGTGGATTCTAGTACGCAATGTTTGGTTGGCTGGTTGGTACTGGAGATGTGGATGATCGATTTGGAGTTGTGCAAAGAGGGGGTTTCTTGATCATTGAGATTGGAGAGGGAGACTGACTAAATCTTGGTTATATCAAGTCCCTGCACCTATTCATTATCAATGCTTCCAGATTGTGACGCGAGAAGATTGCTGGCCCGCCAAAAACCATAACGTCAGTCAGTGTTGTCATTATATCTGTCGCCAATTCTGTGCCAGCTTGCAGAAGCCACATTTCTTGTAAGACAAAATGGAGGTTCTCGCCCGAGGCTTCGGGTCGAAATACGAACAGTCCCCCGAATAGCCTATAGTTTAGCCTTGACGCTCTTCTTTTCATCGTCAACTTTAGCCTTCTCTTTCAATACCCGCCGTAGGATCTTTCCGGAAGCGGATTTAGGGATTTCATCGATGAAATGGACGCCGCCTCTTAATCTCTTATGATTCGCGACTTTGGCAGAGAACCACTCGATAATCTCTTTCGCATGTTTCTCCTCCTTGCCATGTTGTCCAGCCACGACATAGGCGCGAGGAATCTCGGTGTGCATTTCTCTGTCCTCGACTCCGATAACAGCAACATCGTCGATGTTGTGATGTTCCAGGAGCTTTCCCTCGAGTTCGGCGGGCGCGACCTGTTGTCGTCAGCAAAAGTCTTCATCCATAGGTTTAGACTGGACTCACCTGAAACCCCTTATACTTGATTAGCTCCTTTACACGATCCGTGATGTAGAAGTTTTGATGTTCGTCCTGGAATCCCACATCTCCAGTCTTGAAATACCCATCTTCAGTAATGGAGTCTTTCGTGGCTTGTTCGTTTTTCCAGTATCCTTTGAATATGTTTGGGCCTGCGAGCCAGAGTTCACCCGTCTCGCCAGGGCCGAGTTCTTTACCATCGGCAGAAATATATTTCGCGCGCATGTTTGGGAACATTTTTCCTGTGGAGCCCACGGAGGTGTACCACTCATCCCATGGCTGTAAGAAATATATTTAGCAGAACAACTTTTTTGCAAGGAACATTTCGCTAGGCCGAGCCAGTGGCCAAGAAGGGTCTGATAGTAGAGAAGGAAAATGACTGACCTGGGTATGCGTCATCGGACTCGTCTCACTCAGCCCATAAGCTTGATTCACTCTGACCTTCAACCTCTTGTGCACAGCATCGACCAGTTCTTTCGTCAATGGCGCAGCACCACTCGTTATCATCTTCACAGAACTCAAGTCGTATTTCTCAACTATCGGATCTCTCGAAAGTCGTACCAGCACTGGCGGCGCAACATAGATAAACGTGATCTTGTAGTTTTGTATCGTCTGCAGAAAAACCTCAAGGTTAAAAGCAGGCATTACGAGCAGTTCGATACCACGGTAGAGAATTTGATGGACCAAACCTGTCAACCCATAGATGTGGAAGAAGGGGAGCACACCCAGGAACCTGTCCTCGTGAGGATGATACCACTTCCCAACCGCGCCTTGTATCATCAAAACATCAGCGACGATATTTCGATGGCTCAACATGACGCCCTTCGGGAGTCCAGTAGTGCCACTCGAGTAGGCCAGGAATGCAAGATCAGTGTCCGGCTTCGCTATTCGCCGCCGATATCGATCTGTTCCTGACGATTTGATGATCCGAGTCCAATGTTTTATTTTCATCGTCTCATCCTTCTCAGCTCCGATCAACGCTACTCTCTCCACCGGGATGCTGCATTTTTCGGCAGCCTTCAGCGCCGTAGGAAGAAACGCTTTGGTGGTGAGAATAGCTTTTGCCTCCGAATTCTCGAGTTGATATGCTAGTTCGTCTGCTGAGTAGGCTGGATTCGCCGGCGTGACTATGCCGCCAGCGTAAAATGTTCCGTAAATCACCGGAGGAATATCAATGTCGTTCGGCGCATAGAGCGCTAAGACATCGTTCTTTTCCCACTCCCATGCGCTTCGAAGGCCTTCTCCAAATTTGATTGCGAGAGATTTGACATGGGCAAACGTGTAGCGTCTTGAATTGTCGCAGGCACGATATATCACTGTTTACAATGAGACGTTGAGCTGTTCTCCAGTCTAAACATTTCTGCCAACCTTTGTCATCTGGGAAGTCCTTCTCTTTCCTTTCGAACATGAGACCCCAGAGGTCCACATTGGGAATATCTATGTCTGGAAAGGGTGATTTTGAAGGCATCTTGACGGGATAGTGGTAAGCAATAAGACAAGAATACACGGCGCTCAAGAGCTGGTGGAAATGCCCGATTGAAGGGCAGGAATGGGTAGATCGATCACAAGATGTACGTGGGAAGATTGTAGATATATGATAGCTGCGAGTTCAGGCATGGCTAGCTGTTGCGGCTCTGTTCATTATGCCGAAGAGCGGGGTGCATGACGACTTCGACCGTCGGATCAAGGGCAAGACGTGTATATCCCTAGCTGGAAGAGTGCTTGCTTGCTTGATCCTGTAATGAAGCAAAAGCTCAGATGGGAAATCAGAGCTGCCGCGTGAACCATCGAAGTGCCATCTTAGTCGCCGATCAGGTACCCGAGACGCTCAAAGTAGGCGGCCTCGCGGACTTGATCTTGTTCGCCGGATGAAATCAACTGATTTGTACCAACAATATCCAAAGAATGTGTGCTGCTACGAAGGAGACTGAGATCCGGGGTTACGTGGTGGATGTAATGGCTGGGACGCCATATACATACGGAATTCTGAATCCTTCCACCACGCACCTTGGCGGTGATGACAACGCTGAGATTCAATCTCCCAGGGCATACAGAACACAACCACAACATAATTGTTAATCATGCCCCAGTTGAACTCCCCAACAAACTCGCGCCACTTCTTTGACGACTCGCCTCCGTATCTCGCCGCGCTCTTCCTCATAAAATTCGACCAGAAAGTTGGCTATACCATAGCATGGAAACAGTCACTGAAGGATGTGCCGCTGGAGGGTGTGGTGGAATATAAGTCGCTGCCGTCAGGACTGCACAACGTGAAAGAGGATTTGGTGTATTTCGTTCAGGAACAATATGCAGGCTTGAGCGCATTCATCCACAGACCGGCTGGGGCCACGGAGCGCAACGCACAATTCATTGCTGTGGGAGCTATGGTGAGATTGGGAGATGGAAGATTAGGAAGAGCTTGGGAACATGCTGGAAGCTTGAAAGATTTGGCTCGGTAGGTCATCTTCAAATCGTGTGTTGGGACCACTCGAGTAACGGGACTACAGGCAACTGGTCACGCACGATGACAATTTATCTCCTCTGGAAGAATACTGGCAAGAGCACAAGGCGCCTTCAGACAACCTAGCAGAATCAAGCGAGGATCCAGTTTCGCCCTTCACAGCTGCCCAGCTCAGAACGAGAGCTGTATCAAGTGTCTCTCTAGCGCCGTCGAACCAAAAATTACCTCCTTTCCACCCTGCACATACGATACTCGAGTATCTGGATACTTTCGGGCCTTTGCTGTTTCAACTCCATCGTGCTGCACTATTGCGCAAGAGGATACTTTTCATCACACCTCCACCCATGAAATTGGCATGTGAATATGGTAAGAGCGACTGGACAGATAGAGAGGTTCCACCAAGACTGACTGGCATTGATAGTATACGATCTCTCGATTCTATCCTCTCTTCCCAATTCTCTGTCCTCGTCTCTTCCGCTTCCCTCGCCATCCGCCGCGCGCCTCCAGCCCCTCTTCAATGTTGGCATCCACGATATAGCATCACTCTCCAAATATGCGCCTACTGACAGTCCACAAACGATCCAACCACCCGCCTCCGAGGATCTAGGCTTGGGCTGGATTGCATGTACCTCCGACGAAATCCTAGCCATGAAGCCACAACTCTACGATATCCTCATTGAACTACCTCATCCGAACAAATCAAGGCTGTCAAACACAAGGAAGCTGCACGCGAAGAGGGAGGAGAATTGGCCAATAGTGAAGCGATCTGACACAGGCGCCACGATAAAAGCCACGCAGCGAGACTTGCGACGATACCGAACATTACGGAGAGCACTGTCTCCTCTCACCCGAATCTCAAGCCGGCATAAATCAGACCCAGGAAACGTGGTCGAAGAAGCTGAAGAGGAGGATAACGAACAGACGCACTTGCTGTATACACATGAGCACTCAATGCCAAATGCTAAAGGAGATGAGGAAGACTCATTAAGAGCCGGCGAGGAAAAATTGGTAGAGAGGATATCTTGGTCTTCTCTGGCGTACTCGAGTTTTATGTGGTGGGCTTCAGCTGGTGAAAAAGAGGAAGGCCTGCAACAGGAGGAAGAACAGGATATCCAACTTTTGGACGACCTGGCAGAACTTGCGAGATCAGTGGCAGATTCTCAAGGATATCACGATGAAGACGAAGAAGAAGAAGCAAGTGAGACTTGGGGTAAGGGTAATGGAATCGCGGAAGTCGAAATGGCTGTCATCGCCTATTTCCACCGGATCACAAAGGAGATCTTCGAATCTTGTATCGATGTCTTGGAAGAGCGGGATGGGGACGCCGAAGAAGCAGATGACGGGGAGGACGACATCATCACGTTTGGAAGTGATGAGCTGAGGAGGTGTGGATTGGACGTTTGGTCCGAGGGTGAGAGGAGCTTTATCAAAGAGTTCATGGCCCTTTGGTTTGAGAGGACGGTGGAGGTCCATGCCGTCAGTCTCGAGTGTTGTGGGATCAAGGTTTGCTGATAGAGCGACGGGAGTGAGGAGACTGTCAATGGAAGCAACCTATCTACCTGTGGTTGGTTCTCGAAGTCGTTATTGTGTATGTGACTAATCAACAGAGAACCCGGGACCACCTGCAGTTTCATCCCAGCCGATTGAAATCCGTCCATCTCAGCATCGGCGTACAAATAGGGCAGGCCCAATCTTGCTTTCGCGTGTGATGCGGCTCAAGAATCACGCTCCTCATCTTCCCGAATCTGATCAGAGACCCAACCTGTGCCACCACCGCAGGCGGAAATCAATGCGCCATGAATCTCAGCTCGGCAGATGATCTCCACAAGAATTCCCCTGTTCGCCGGAGTACAGTAGTGCACGGGTCGCTTATGCGCGAACTCGCGCAGAGTCAGCACTAAATTTAGCCCGCATACAACCTCTACCAAATCTTGGCGTGGATGATGAACATATAGGGATCACCGCGAACATGGCTTTCCTTGCGGCTCGCCCTCCTCGTCCTCGCAATTGTCTCAATCCTCTTTTTCTGATCCGTCAAATATTTCATCTCTACACGTGGTACCTACCGCCGTGTTAGACATAATACGAAGCGCAACCCCTTTCGTGGCGCACAGCTGACACGATACGGCACTCGTCTTGACCTTGCTTCTCGCTTTGATAGCGACCTCGTCCTTGTTTGGTACTGCGAATACTGCCAGTATACTGGTCGAAGCAACAAGGATACCGATATCAGCTCTGCCCGAAAAATTTGACGCGATAATCATGAGTGAAAGGATGGAACTCCCCGCCACACCTGTTGCAAGGACCAAGAGTGATGAGCCGATAGAGCTTCCGGCAGTGACTTCAATTGCCTCGACTTCGACAATTGCGGAGATAGCGGAAGCGCCGAGAGATAATGACTGTCAAGCAATGTCGAACAGAAAGAAGGATTGGATATCAGACGAGCAACACAATGGCCGCCCTTTGCGGGATATCAAACAAGATCCAAGAGCCGGGTCAGGAATAGAATTAGTTTCTCCTCTAGAAGAGGATGAGGGGATGCAACTCCATCAAGCATCACCCGAAAATGAAATATCGAATCCAAAATTCCCGTCTCCAAGACCGCAAAACGACGGTTTGCAGGCTCTACCTGGACAGAATCAGGAGAACAGAGCTGTATACCTCAATCGTGAGGAGGAAGAAGAAATCGAAGGTGTTGAACAGAGAGCAGAGGATGACTGGCATTTCACATTGTGCAGCTGCTGGTCACAAGGGAACTTATGTATGCTCCAATCCCACAACGCAGAAACAAAATGTCCGTTAACAATGACTTTAGGCGGCGAATCGATCTTCTGTCCCTGCGTCCTAACTGGTCGAACCCACCAATATCTCCACAACCCACCTACCTCAAGTAATCCGTATACACACACTCCTTCCACCAACTGGTATTGCACTTCCTGCTGCCTCTTCTCGCTCTTCCTTTTACCATTCTTCTCTTGCATGACATGGACACAGAGACGGGAAGTAAGATATAAGTATCACATCAAGGGCAACAATGCGGCGGACTGCGCTTTATCGACTTTTTGTGTTTGTTGTTCGCTGGTGCAGGAGGAGAGGGAGGTACAATGGAGGCTGCTGCAGGCGGTTGAGAAAGAGAAGGGGAATGGTCAGATGGAAAGGAGGGATGGGGAGATGAAGTATCGATCTAAGGATGCATGAGGGTATTTGAGGTTCTTTGGAGATGCGGGAGTTGACGGAAATAGGATTGTTGCAGAATTATACCCCGGTCATTTTTTTGGAGCAGTTGTTCTGGTGGACAGGATTGAGTCGTGGAGGCAGCAGACGGCTCTTACTACTTACTCTAACCAGGCTCGGAATCTTTCTGGGTGGTCGTTTGAGAGCTACATGGCATACAGGAACCCCTAGGCTCAAGCAAGCATCAAAGCTCAACATAAACGGCTCCATCCACGTCGCGCGGTCGCCTCAATCTTCTTATAATCATAGACTTGGGCACCAGACCTGAGCATTCGCCGCTTGACTTCGAAATTGGGAATTCAACAATCAGCGGACTTGCACTGGATAGCTTTGAGTGAAGCTAGTGAGTAGTCTCACCACCATCAACGTAACTTCATCTACCAAACTCACAAATCTATTTCATCGTCATTGAAGCTTGTAGTCTCTATCCACACACACTGTAAGCTCTCATAACATACGACACGCCTTTTCGGATTCTTGGTGCGGCACCGAGCGGACCTCTCTGGCAATTTTCAAAGCTTTCTTGTCTTGGTTGAGTCGAGGGTTTCCGAAATTTCAACCACCGCGACCCAGTTCATCGACGGAATAGGCTGCAATCACATAATATGTTTTGGAGTCGGGTCAGCAGGCGGCTTGGAATGGATGATAGGAGGTGTAAGTATAATGCTAGTCATGACTGGAGCACGGCTCGTTCTCGTGCTAGGCGGACAAGCCCTTTTCTTCAGGTAAACATATGTGAGTATGATTCCTACACATCTAGTCGTGATGTGTTCATTCCTGGATGAGAGCGAGGTATCCGATTATCTAAGGAAGGGATCACTTGGATCTGGATGAAGCTCGATGATTAGCTTTATTCATAAAATAAATAATCTATCTTACAGTTCCTGTCATGATGGCGATAATACGAGCTTTCAAAGCGATCCTTTGGCCTGTTGATCTGGAAATCGATCATTTTCTTGAAACTTATGAAAAAAAACGGTCCGATGCTTTTCCGGGTCTTGGTAGGCATGGTTGGAGAGCTTGGATAAGAGTATCAACGAAGGGTCTAGTATCATGCTTGGCGGCGAAAGTCATGTGCAGACGCGGGTGCCCTCGGGTTGTCTTCGGACAGTTCAAACTCGCCATTCAATCTCGGATGATCCGTGTATACGGGGTTGGGAGATTATCGTGGCGTAGTTACTATGCTATACCTATTTTATTAGTATAATAAAGATTCTTCCTAACGGTTTAAATACGTAGTATTAACTATAAACTTAACTTACTACTATTACTACTTCCTAATTAGGCCTATATACGAAGCTTATCTTACCTTAATTATAATACTAAACTACTATTTGTACCGTAATCTCTAGTATAGCTGTAGCTAGGGTACCGTAGAGGCTCTAATTAACCTAATTACCCCCGATATAAGTATTATTAATCTTAATACGGATTCCTCGTTACTAGATATTATATAGCTATATAATATTATAGAAGGGTCCGTAGTAGCTAGATCTTAGGCGGACTCTCCTAAACCGCTATAAGATTTATATCTTTTAAATAATACTTAATTATAGCTACTAAACCGTACTAAATCTCTCGAAATTAAGGCTACTAAATCTATTAAAACTAAGGTAATTAATAACTTTATTATACTCGAGAATTACTATCTCGAAAGACCTATATTTAAACCCTACCCTTATCTCGCTAAATACCTAGTTTTAATAGTTAAAAAGCGATAGGAAGCGATACCTATATACTATCTCTATCCGCTACTACGTATTAGTAAGCGCCCTTAAGTAACTATACTATCTTTTAAGGATAGTATAGATTACCTATAAGATTTTACCTTCTCGTAAGGCTTTACTATAGTTATATTAAGTAAGGCCGGCGATAGTTCTTAATAGTAGGTTAGCTATATTTAGTATAGCTAAAAAACCCGTAATATATAGTATCTACCGGCTTATCGAGGGTAATAGATAGTAACTAAATCTAGTAAGGTTATTAAGAGAATTTAGGAAAATACTACTATTATAAAGAAGGGTTACCCGTAGTTAGTAAATATCTCGTATATTTAAAAGAAGTAGCGTAATAGTATAATACTAGGTAACTTTATATATAGAGTTACTATTAATCGCCTTAAAAAAGAATACTATACGTATTACTAGATAGTACCGGATCCGTTTATCTATATATAATATTAGTAACGGGATAAGGATAGCTTTAAGGCTATCTAGATAGCGAGGTAGTTCGTAAAAATCTATATAAATTACTACTAAGTTATAGCTTAATTATAGCTTTATGGTTTAGAGTTACGTAATATAAAGTAGTACTATAATCTTTATAAAAACGCGGTCTTATTATAGTCCAGGCGTTCTTAAGACTTTATAGAATCCCTATTTAAGTTACTCGAAGATACGGTAAAAGATAATACTTACGAGATCTATTACTACGTCCGCTATTTATACGAGATTAGCCCTAAAACTAGCTAGCCTACTATACGTAATATAGAGTAAATTACGTAGTAGACTAAATACTAAGAGGAGTTTACTTTCCGCTTTATTACCGATTTTTATATATATATTAATAGTACTTTTAATACTAATTTAGAGGGCCTAATCTTAGGGTTAGTAATAGAAGTCTCTTATACGGGTAGGGGCTTTCCGGTATTATAATCCTAGATAAAGTTAGAGAGTAAAGAGGTATAGTTATACTTCCTTTAATATATTAAGAAGATACTTACCTTAAGGAATATTATTAAAGGAATATAGTCGTTAATTAAGCCTAAAGTTAGTATAATTAATAATAACGGCCCTTTAGTTATAGTCTCTAACTTTAGTAAAGGACTTACGGTAGTAATACCTAAGTTACTATTCTTATATTACGCTTAGTAATATTACTAGTAGTATTATACGGAAGCCTTTAAAAAGATAGTTAATAAGGCTACTTTAAGAGAAGAAGGGTCTTATATACTTAAGTAATAGAAAGAGATATATAGTAATAGTAATAAGATCTATAGCTTAATCTAGCTATAGCTAAAGTTAGAAGATAAGGCCGCTCTCGAGGTAAATCGTACTATACTACTTAAAAAGCTATTACCTATATATTACTATTACTTTAATAATACGTAGCTTTATTTAGAGAGATAAACTATTACCTACTTCGTTAAGTATCTACTAAACCTTAGGGTAAACTTAACTTAAGTTAGTAAGAGTAGTAATATACGGATTAAGTACTTTACTAATAAATCTATCTTACTTAATATATTATTTAAGAAGCTTCTTAATATAGTAAATACAAGGCTTTACTAGATCCTTAAAACTAAGTTACTATAGTTATTAAACTACCTTTATATAGCGTAGCTAGACCGTAGGGTTACCTTAATCTTTACGTAGGTATCTAGCTAGTTTACTTATCGCGCTATAATAGGTTTACTTAATATATATTATAAGGCTTAAGGTCTTAAAACTATACGGCTTAAGAGTAATAAAGCCGCTATTAAGGATACTATAGTAATAGGTAACTATAACTATAAGGATATAGCTAGATAGGGGTTACCCTACTACTACTAGTTATAGTAATATATTATAGCTAATCGTATAATACTAAAATTCTTTATATATCCTCGGTAGTTTCTTTTTAGTATCTATAAGTTAGAGAGAGCTTTAAAATAGAAGCCCTTATAGTAGGTAAAGTCTCTTAAGGCGATACTAGCGATACTATCTCGTAATATAGGCTTAAGTTACTTCTTCTCTAAGATCTAAGCTCTTATTATCTTCTTTAAGGCCCTTAAGTTACTAGAATAGGAGTAAATAGCCGAGATCTTTACCTAATATTACGACGAGATAACTTAAGCCGTTAAGGTAATACTACTACCTAGTAATACTAGGTTTAAGGTTATTAAGAAGGTCTAGAGGGTACTATTACTATAGAAAATAAGCTATAGGGTTACCGGGGTATATACGATAATATCCGCTAAAGTTATAGAGAGAGAGATAAATATAAGGGTAGCGGCTTAATAGAGGGAGGATTATAAGGCTATTAAAGCTATTAAAGCTATAGCTTAAACTAGTAATAGTAATAGCGATATAGGAGGGCTAGAGGTTACTTTATCTCGTACTTAAAAGGCTACTATTATAGGTAAGCGTAATAAGGATATAAAAGAGGCTATAAAAGCGTAAACTACGTATAGTAATAAAGCCGTAAGAGTTAAGGACGTAAGGGTTAAGGACGTAAGGGTTAAGAACGTAAGGATTTATAAAGTTACTAAGGGCTTAATTATAAGGCCTTATCGCCCTTATAAGAGTTATTACTACGATAAATTAGCTAGAGTAACTCGGAAGAAGGTATAGGGGCCTATAGTAGAGGAGCCTACGGTAGAGGATTAACGTAGTAGTAGTAATATATAGTAGTTTAAGGGCTATAGTTTATAAATATACGGTTTTTACTTATTTAATTACTAGCTACGTAATAATATTCTCCCCTAGATTATTATACCTTATACTTAAATATAGTAAAGGCGCTATATAAAATAGGTAGTAAAGTTATAATATTTAAGCATAAGGTACGTGCGCACCGGGAGATCCGAGATTGAATGGCGAGTTTGAACTGTCCGAAGACAACCCGGGGTGCCCTTGTTGCGTCACGTCGTGTCACGTCCGATCACCTCTTATCTTCCAAGCTACTTTCGTCCCTCGACCATTGTCCTCCAAACACTCTATGCCCTCTACCATCGCACGCGAATTATCCCCCTCCGCTACTTTTCACCTTGGACTCACATCGAATCGAGTTGCTAGCAGTCCCAACTCCCTTTCCCTCGTTTCGCTCCTTAATTGCCCTTTTCACGCGTTGTCCGTACCTTTGTCAACAACAGCCCTTCTAGCATGGCATTATTTGATAGCCCTTGTCAGAGATGTGAAAAGCGTCCTCGTAGCAATACAGACATTTCTGATGCTGATGCTGATGCTCACTTTCTGGCACTAACCTTTCGAGCTCCCAAACCTGATCCCAAGTCGGCCCAGCTATTTGACATCTTCACTAAGCGGGCTGAAAATTGGACCATATTCAACAACGTCGCGTCTCGTCTGCCTGCGTCTGATGTTTTTTCCCTGCAACGAGTGTGCAAAGCGACTGCTCCTATCTACAAGGAGTTACAGCGCACGGGTTGGAACGTAGACAAGCGTCTGGGCAGGTTCTTTCGTGATCCGGTCTTGTTCCGCTGGACTCTGGGCATTAACGATGCACTGGTATCTGGCAGTTTTGCTTTGCAGTTCTTTGGTAAGGGAGGCCCATCATTCCTCCCACAAATGCCGTCTGCTGTGGTTGAGGCAATCGGATTAAATGATCTGTCTCTAAACCACGACATCTATCACAGTTAATGCTGACGACGTTCTAGAAAGAGTCATGTGGAAGGAGTCCGACTTAGACATCTTCGTACAAGAAGGAGCTGGCTTCGACAATATGTGCTCCCATCTCATCGAAAAAGAGGGATATGCCTTGCAAAGCCATCAGGCCCAAGAGCAACTCAGGCATTATCATGTGGATCTGCTTGTTGAAGTATGTAGGCTGGAATCGTAACTTGATCGGTGAACTGACAAGTCAAGATCAAAACATTCGTCCGATCACCCTCCGACACAGACCTCTACCGCAAGGTTCAAGTCATCTCGACTTCTTCCATACCAATCAAGTCTATCATTTGCGGCTTTTACACAACGGCGCTCTTGAATTTCATTACCTGGAACAAAGCATACTCTATCTTTCCTGTACCTACCTTTCGCCATTACAAGACCTATCCACTCGTCAGGATAGATGAGTATCATGAGACTTTGTTTACGAAAATGCACAATCGTGGTTGGAAAACACAGCCTCTTCGTATTGACAAGAAGACGGACGACAGACCGGACCCTTGTCCAGGATTCATTTCTTCCAAGGCCCCGGGCCACAGACGCATTGGTGACAGCCGATCCTGGAAAATGGACTTGCCCATCGAAGGCATGGCCTATCCCAAACCAACAATGCCAGACTCGGTCTTGGAATATTCCGAGATGACGATCCGCTACGGCCGCGATCGCTACAGCCAATTCGATACTTTGGTCTCTTTCTACGCGATCACGGCTCCAACCTTCGAATCACCTGTCTTGAAGTACGCGTACACATATGGCGCATTTATGCTTGAATTGAGCGGCCGACTGACGGACTTGACTCGCTGTGAACTTTCCAAGTTACCGGCGGAGAAGAGACCTGAGAGGAGGACGACAGATATTAGACGTGATTATTTGGATTGGGTGCCTAGCACCTGGACACCACCAAGCAGCTGGACCTATTATGATGAGGATTTGCCCGCATGGTACGAAGCTGAGCAATCAAGGTGTGAGGCTCAACGTAAATGAAGGCAGCACTGTTGACTTCAAGAAAGGAAATTTGAGTGAACATCTCTTTTCCAATGAAGCAGCTCTGACATTCATAATAGTCGGTCACTTCAAACATCTGGTTTTTGGGTATCGGCGCAACGAAAATTTCCGGCTTTTATAATACTAATGTCTCCTACCTTAGAGCGGGAACGGCGGTCGTCAAGTACCTCATCTGCCCATTTCTATTCTCATCATTGGATGCTAATGCGAGCTTGCATTCAGCTCAATTGTGGTATTGCAATCTCCCTTCCTGTAATTACGAATAACATCAGATACTACCACCTGGGCGGTGATCTGGATTAATTCCTCGAGCGTTTATACTCCGCAGCACGGACCATCCAGAAACGCATAGATTCGGGACTTTCGATGGATAATGGCTCGTGGAATCGAAGGTTTTTACATAAGTACAGATACTTCTGTGACTTTGCACGTCATCGTAATGGAGGGATTGCCGGCTCTTTCCGCCCCTCATGTTTTTAGCGGGGCCGAAATTGAGAGTGAGGTGTGTATAAATTATCTTTCGGATGCATGATGGATAGGCACAAAGGACGCACAGACGGTAGATTTTCGAACAAGAAAGGCGATGTCCATTTGTTATCTCCCAACCTCTTATCATATGTTATTTTCTGAGTTATTCGGTTCTTCGTTCTTGACACGCATGTGTTTGAGGAAATTAGGCGACTGCTAAAAGAGAGAGGTGTGATGATGATGTTTTCTAGGTACAGATGGTGTGAGGCTTCCAAACCAGCATGATAGGTTTTCATCACTACGTCTGACAGAAGTAGGATCACTTCATCTGAGAGTTTGGGCCGGAAGATATTGATATCTTGTCTTTTGAACAATGAATTCTAGACTTCTTCACGCTCGAAATAAATGAACTGAGGAAACTGGGAAACGAACAAGTCGATAATAATGATGATTTCCACCATCAACCACAATTCTCGACAACCAAGACTTCGCAAACGGAAAGGGATAGGCTACATACGATTTCTCTTGTTCGGACTAAAAAGAATGATGATCGAAAGTCGAGACTAGCTTTCAGTATTTCCAAAAACCACGAGCCGGTCCAGCTCCTGGCGTCCTTGGGAGCCACTGAGTTGTTTGTAAAATTCAAAGATATCAGTGTCTATAGGTTTTATAGCCTACCTAACTTCCGCATCTTGCCGCTAGATCGCAGTGTATTGATGAAAGAAAAGCTGCTTGAAACTCAAAACGGATATCCTCGGCGGTTCAGTTGTCTTCCACAAAGCAGACAATCATCAGCTACCTTATGACGCCGTCCCCGTTGTGGCGCTTTATTATGTCAAAGCTAGGAATTAGTCTGCGTCTCTGCGGGTTATGATAGGCTGAGGCTATACGAGATGCAAGACAATGATGAAACGAATAAGGCTGATGATGGGATTTTCCAGTATCATCCCCATCAAGAAGAAGGGACATTCGGTCCTGAACTCCGGAACCGGGAACAACGAGTTGAGAGATTTGAACTAAGTTTCGAAAAAATAACAAGCTTGCAAGCGCGAACCAAAGGCTGGAAGAATATGAGTATCTGACCTACTACAGCTTCAACAAAACAACAAACCAAATTCCACCCAGTAGAAACTTCATGAAGGGAAAAAAATTCACACCAATAGCCACATCTAAAGTCTTCGGATCAACAAGAAATTCGCAAAGGCGGCTGCTATGAAAAGTCCTTCCCAATCCTGTCCAAGATAACCAAGACAATCCTATCAAGACTACAAGGCCATGGTCGGCGTACTTTTCATGAGCAAAGTGTACATCCCTTTTCTCAAAAAAGCTTTGATCTGGAAGGTCCCAGCTAGCTCGACTTGGTCTAGGAAGGACTCTCGAAGTTGGGATTTTGGAAATTGATGTTCCTCGACGCGAAAAATCTGTCTATGATCATCACCATATCCATCTTCAACTCATCGACGAATCGTTGTCCACACGTTGACTCAATCCTAGACCGATTGATTTGAATTGTGCATGCTACTTTATCGCTTTCAAAACAAGGTTAAATAATTCAAGATCCCGTACCAAGATCGTGATCGTATGTGTTTTCGTTGATGAGAAGGGAGGGAGGTGATAGATCGGAGCATATATACCATAGGTACAACAGCATACAAGCAACAAGACATGCGAATTAAGCAAGTCCAAAACAAGCCTCGCCTTACCGAACAAACCCAGACTACAATACACTACATTCGCATAAAAGAGCCCCTACTCTCTCTGTTTGAAGCCCACGGAGACTCCGACTAGGAAGAAGAACGCCAAGGGCGGGCGTATCTCAACTCACCCAGAATGTGATAAAAAGTATTAGTAGCATATTAATATCCGCGCTGTACCTAGGACGTGTCAAGACGGAGCTGCTTTTCTGTGCATTGAAATGTGAAGTCCAAAATCACGATGATATTTGATAGACATGTTGATGATATCTACCGTCATCATCACATCGCTTATCTCCATTTCGAATAGACACTGGCTCTTCCCAAGTGTGAGATGCTTGGTAAATCGCTTCTGTGTCTTGAGTGATCAAATACCGAATCTACCACAGCCGAAACCACGCGTTCCAGCTGGTTGCAGATTGGAGTTGAGAACTTGCAAGAAGGGTAGGAGAGGTAAAACGTACAGTGCGCGCAACCACTGCCAGAATAAAACGAAGGAAGGAATAGATAGAGGTGGATACGAGAGAACGATGTTATATCAGATTCACATCGAAGACCGCGCCGCACTTTGTCTCTTTGTATTTATTGCAAAGAGAGCTGCTCAATTCCTAGTTCCTTTCGAGTATCCTCGAGCCAAAGTCTTCCGCCTATGACTTTGTGGCGATTCCAAAGTTTGACTGACTGCCAAGACTCAGTCAATATGAACTTGAACCAGAACAATTATTGTCCATTCGAAGCATCGGCGGCCAGTACCTCACGACCCGCCTTCGCCAACTCATTCACCACAAGCTTCTCGAACTCTTCATCCTTGAGCTCTCTGGCCGTGATGAGGGCGCTCAACAAAACTGCAATCCAACTCATATCCTCCAGCTCGGGATGTACCTTGCTCAGCTGCTGCCAAGCACCATGAAAAAAGGAAGGAACCACCTTGCCACCACCCATAATGAGCACGTGAACGTACAACGAGATACCTGCAGGTGTGCCCTCTTGTAAGTCAAAGTCCAATTTTTCACCAGGGCTGTCGATAACACCCTGAGCAACTATGTCCGCCAAAGGACCACGTAGCAATTCTCTTGGAACTGCAAACTCGATGCCAGTCGGTGCGTGGATCAAATGAACGAGGTATTGAACTGGGTCATGACCTGGTATGTACTTCTGATTGAATCGTCGACTCAATTCCTCCTCTTTGGCCTTCTCTTCAGCCTCGCGAGCAGGAATGCTAGGGTAGTGACGAGGTAAGTGATTTGTTCCGAAACCAGTCCACTTGATGCCACGGAGAGCTTGCGTCTGCTTCGTGGAAATCACGATCCTTGTAGTGAAAGCTTGAGCAGCAGCGACTGGCGGATCCTGGCTGTCGATCAGCCTTGTCTCAGAAAGAGGATTTTTGAATTGTACCTTCTTCCGCTGGCTCTTACGAGCGTTTGCATAGCCGTTCCCCGATTTGCGACGAGGAGGAACCTTTTTCTTGGCAGGTGTGGTTTCATCGGCTGAGAAAGTGATATTCCGAGTTTCGTCCGTCGGAGAGACTGAGCCTGGAGGAGTTGGATGATGGAGGGTGATGGATTCTTGCAATTTGCTACGTTCTGCTTCCAACTCAGCCAACGCCTCGTTAATTGACGCCATTGAGGCGTTGATGATGCAGTATCCGTCCAATGGGCACAGAGACGAGGCTGACGCCGGGAAGGGATCGGTCAAGTCTCTTTTGGTTCTGATCGGGGACAGGCTGCGTGAGGTTGGGACGGCAAGCGGAGGGGACTTAAGAACTTCCTGCCGGAATTTGTATCGTGTTTCTCTCGCCGCGGCGGGGCGTTGCGCTATCCATATTAGTTAACAATCGCTGACAGAATATAGTCTTATGTTGAGTGTCCGCACCTCGAGATCAATTGTACCGGCAGACAGGTGTCAAGTACTCCTTCCACGCACAATATTGAAGTCGTTGGCAAAGAAGTTGCGACCAGTTGATTGATGTTGCTTGTGAAGATGAAGAGACCTCATACCAACAGAAGATATTTATCTTATGACTATGCGCTAATTGATGTTGTTGCCTGACAACACTAGCTTGTTGTTGATTGAGAGCGTGTTTGTAAGCATCAAAAGTGATCTCCGTGTTGTGGTGTTGAGATTCAGAGTGCTCAAAAATCCCACCGCCATCGAACGGACTTTCTCAATTTGTCCGAGAAAGAATGGCACGCCGGGTCTTCATTGACAAGGTTTGTCTCATGGTTTTCGATTGATCATCGATGGTATTGAAATCCTGTGAGCATCCATTTGGAGCTGACAGATCCATCGATGTTGACGTTGAGTGGAAAGGCTCCATCTCAAACCACCAATTCATCGCTGGGACCATGCTGGCATGCGCTTTCTCTCCACAGCCATGCTGCTTCATCATGATGCAAAACTTTCGAGTAGTCTCACTACATCACTCTTTCAATCACCGGCCCAATCTCTTCGCCCTTCTCGATCAAATCGGCGCTGGTCTTCAGATTCTCCGCACCGCTGAGGGCCTTGACAATCGTCGTCTCACTCTTCTCCCTCACCAATCTCCTCAGTGCTGAAATGAGAAAGCCGGAAAAGATTTCGATAGACCAAGAGTCGGGTAATATGCTCAAGACATACGAGACATCATACCATCCCCCAAACCTCTCCAGCAGTTCGCCCGTTCTCTCAATACGGTCAGTGACGTCCTCGATGCGAAGGAACTCGGTGAGGAGGTACCCAAAGAGCTTAGCTTGTTCATCGTACGTCGGATATGGGATTCCAGAGATACTGTCTGTGAGGGACCCGAAGATACTGGATCCTCCGCGAAGACAGTATGAGATAGCCATGTCAAAGTCGCCCAAGCCGTGAGTAAGAAGCCGGATTGCCTCTTCGTGTCTCCCCTGACGTCCGTTCAAAATGATCATTTCTGGAACCAACTCGCTCTCGTAACAGCCAAGGCGTTTGAGAATCTGTCCGACATCGTAAGAGGACGCCGCGCCTTGATTGCCACCTAGAAGTTGAAGTAGTCGCAATCTTGACTGCCACCAGTCCGCCTCCATGGCGTTCTCCGAGATGAATCGACGATATGTAGGTTTGGGACCACGCAGGGCACGGTAGGTCTCATAAGTAGCGGCAAGAATCGACCGCGACTCCTCAGACGTAGAAAGCTCGTTGAGGACAATATCCAGGTAATAAGCGATGAGCTCATTGATGTGCTGTGGTTGTTTTTTAGCGAAGACGAGATACTCAAGATACTCTTTCACGGCGGCCGGTGCCCTTGCGCGAAGAAGTGCCAATGCCTCTGCAGGTGCCCAAGTTGTCTTACTATTGTCATCAGCAAACACCTGCACACCAAGCTTGGGATTTCTGTTTGCCAGCCAGGTTCCGTACTCCTCGACTACTTGTCTGTTCCTTAGTTTGCTCAGATAAGTGCGCAGCTCTTGTTCGCCTTCAAAAAAATCCCCGCCAGCATCTTCTTCTCCGCTGATAATTCGTTTCCATGTTGCGAGAACCTTTGAAGACTGCTTTCGGCTTTGGTAAAGGCGACTGACAACGTATAGTCTTTTGTGCTGCTCTAAGAGTTCTAAAGCACGATCAAAACCATCAACTCCGCTGTCTACCACGGAGTACAGCTCAGCACGAACAGACCCTGGAGAGGCTACACCAGACGGCGTCTGTTTATCAAGTAGAAGGAGAATGCGGAGAAGAGCGGCGTCGACAGATGGGAAGACATAATTGCCGTCAACGACGCTAGGATTGCCCTTCTTTCGGCGCCAGAAGAGGAGATAGCGCTTGACCAAGTGGAGAAGATTGTCACCAAGAGGGCCAGCAGGATCGGTAGGCATCTTTGTCATGTCTGCTTGGGCTTGGAAATGCTCGATGAGATTTTTGAATCCTCCTTGCACCCACACCCCTTCAGGTCCTTGCAGGACCTCTCCTGCTGTCTCTGGCAGAAAAGCCAACACAAAACGAGGATCAAGCTCACTTTCGATCAAGATCTCTTCGGTCGAACGTTTGTCGTATTCAACAATAACGGTGCCTGCAATCGTTCGTAGTATGAGATCCATAAACAATAGCATAGCCGCTTTCTGGCGAACGTACGCCAGAGTGAAAAATTCGAGCTCATTCTGCGAGCGGAGACCACGAATATCATTGATGAGCACTTCGATGAGATCCCGTTGGGGTGCAATCGGCGCATCATGTGCAATTGATGTTGCTTGGGCGAGCCTGAGCCGTGCATCCAATTTGAGTACCATGGGGTTTCGAACCATCCAGTGGACTTCATTACCGACCCACAGCGCAATATGCGCATCGATTCGACAGAGTCGACCGATGAATTCCGCTTCCTGCTTCTCTCTGCTCCTCTTGCTGTCTTGGTTGTAGCCATTCATGGATCCTGAAAGACTGACTACCTTCAGTGCAAGCTTGCTGGTAATGTCTGGTAGGTTGATATTGACCTTTTCGACCATTGACCGGAGTCCGAGGGTCTTGGAAACATCATCGGAAGACACACCATGCGTCCGTGACGTGACACCAAGCCATTCTTTTGTTGCAACAGCTTCGCCTGGATCGACGTCCCATCTCTGGATTTCAACATCGCGGCCTTGGTCACGGCGAACCACGGCCAACACGAAGCCCTCTTCCTGAACATCTGTTCCTGCTTGAGAAGCAGACATATCGAAGCCTTTTCCATCCACGACTAGAGCGGATGGGTAGCTGGCGAATTCCATTGAGCCTCGAACAACTTCTCCATCAACGTTGACGAACATTCCAACTCCAGGCTCGGTAGGAGCAGTTCCATTGGCGAGAAGAAATTCCGAAGGTGTGGGCGACGCGATTATGGGCCTTAGCGGCACGTACGTCTTGACTGGTGATGGCAGTGCCGGAGCTTGACTAGTCTCTAGCTCTACAGGCGGAGGTGGTAATGGTTTAGATAGGCTAGATGATCTCGCTCCCTCAGAGCCTCGTCTTTCAGGCGAAAATGGAGGCCTCCGGGATGACGGGGCGGTTGTATGCTGCATACTGGGCGGCACATCGAATCCGTGCCGCTGTGTCGTGCTTGACGACCGAGATAATTCGTTACCTAGTTGAGCTTGATCAGTTTTGAAGACGCCCAAGCTGGAGGCCCTGGTGTGGCCGCGGTCCTGCACACTGAGCCTGTTTGCCGCATGGTTTCCAGCAGAAGAGGAGCTTCGTGATGCGCTCGCACTTGGAGGCCAAGCATCATCGGCCAGCGTTCCTGTGCCAACTTGTTCGGCGGGTTGATCGTCCACAGTTGAGATTGAGGTCAGGGGTATTTTTTGCTGATGCACCACGTCAATCAAAGCATAGCTTCTGGCATCGGCCACGCAAGCAAAGTCACCTCTGCGGACAGTTGCTAGACAGCCGCCGAACTCAATATCCCTGATTCTAAATGGTGCTTCCTGGCCAATCTTGACCAGCCTGATTTTGTTCCGCAGACACATCATAATCACAACGCCGTCTGTCCCTCCCATTTGGCCATGTTCGGTATTCAGGTCTGGCCCACCAATCCATCCGCAGGTCAATGGCTTCATCTGTGGAAAGGCCGGGCTCAATTCGGGCAGGGAATAGAAATTAAGAGTGTTGTTGCTCAAGATGCATGCTTTATTCACGCCTGGCAGAAGAAGTATTTGCTGAATTCCGGCGCCGGCATTTTGATTGACAGGAGGCTCGAGTCGCGAGGCTTGTATGTAGGCGGATTGGCTGGAAGGATCGTCTGGGTCTGGAGGTATCTCGACATGGTGTATGACTTCGCCAGCGGAGGTTCCGACATACAGATTGCCATCTAGGGATTCAATGAGCTTCGCAATATCTCAAGTAGATATCAGAGAAGATGTCGACATACTCCAGACTTCCACACACGTTATCTTGACATCCTGTTGCCCATCACTGCTCAGGACCACATCCTTGATCAAGCTTCTCAGAATATATGAGCCCGTCTCCAGTCGGAAAGTCGGGTCTCCTCCAGGCAATGGATTCTTTTCTGGGTCGGACATTGTCTTGTGTGAATGCTATCCATGATTCCCTCTCAGTGATGTGTAGTCGGGAGCCATGTTGCAGGAGTATCAGGTTCAAGTGTTGCCGTGTGGGGAGCTATCGGGGCCGCGGAGGAGAGCTTCAAACGGAAGTCTGTTCTTGGAACAAACATCGTGATCGTGACACACGCGAACAGACACCACATATGCCGAACAACCACACCCAATTTCTAGGATAATCTACAACTTCTTATGATACATATGCTGGACCTAACACTACGGACCCTTCTAGATTCTCCTACTGCTGGGTCGTAGCTCGCCAAACATGGACATTGCAGACATAGCTGATCCCGCTCCGGAACAGGTGAAGGAGGAGGATGCAATTAAAAGTGACGGCACGGATGGCAAGAAAGCTGATAATGCGGAAGAGAACAAATTCCAGAGGGCGATTGCGGCGTGGAGAAGTAACAGAACCATAATCGTGTCTCTTTGCGCGCAGAGTGCTGACAGCATACTACAGACATCGATCTTACTGCCCTCGTACCGACCCTTGACAATGCCGCGTCTGACCTCGTAGGGCACCAGCGCGACTCTCTGGTGCAGAGGAAGGAACTGGCGCAGAAGACAAAGGAGTTCCGGAAACTCGACGATGCGACAAAGGTGGCCGAAGTCAAGGGCATACTCAAGGGTATTATGAATGCTTAATGATGGGATCTCCGCCCGCTAACAATCGCATACAGCGTATCAGACGTATATCGATCAGATAACGACGCAATCCAAGGCCATACACAATGCCTTCCTACAAGTCTACACTCCTCTATCTGAAGCCCCTGATCCTTACCCTCTCCTCGAAGCATCTATCGATTCCCTCGTAACAGCCGAGGAAACACTACCAAAAGTCCAGGAAGAAAACCAACAACTCCACAAGGCCATATCAAAACTCACAACCCAACTTGAAGAAACGGAACGGCAATTGGAGGGGGAACGAAGTGCTCGGCAATCCCTCGAGGACTCAACAGACGAGAAAATTAAGTCGGTCGAGGCGTCTTGGTCTGCTGTGCTGGCGGAAAAGAAAGACAACTGGGAAGCGAAAGAGAAGAGCTTGGAGGAGAAGGTCGAGAATCAGGATCGGCTACTCAAGGAACTCAAGGCTAGCTATGAGGTATCGCAACGTTTGAATGCAGGTGAAGACGCAGGCTCTGAAAACACGCACTCGGGCGCAACTGCTGCCGAACTGGAGATCGTGAGCTCGGAATTGGATAGGGCGAATCATCGCTTGGCTGAAGTCGAGGCAAGGAATGAACAACTCCGTGTCGAGCTCGCCCAATCTGCATCCAGTGCAGGAAGCACGAAAGTTGTGAATGTAGAAGACGACCCATCGTTTTTGCGATTACGGTCCGAAAACTCATCACTTTTGCGAAAACTCGAAAGCGCGCGATTCGAAAAGGACGCCGAAAAGCGAAAAATCGATGGTGCATTGCGAAGCTTGGAGCGCGAAATTGACACTTTGAAAAAGGACCGTGACACGTTGCGTATGAAGCTCAATCAGTGCTCCGATTATGACAATGTAAAGCAGGAATTGGAAGTGCTCAAGGTATGTGCGCCTGATGCTTCTGACTGGATGTCATTGACCATCTCAGTCCATCGAATTTGCAACTGGCGATGATGAGGAGGCCGACGTTACAGAAGAAAACTCATCAGCCGAGACAGCGAACACGGTCGGCAAAGGCCAAACACTGGAACAACTCCTCCTTGCGAGAAACAAAAAATTAGGCAATGAGCTTACAGTCTTGCGAGTATCTCACAATGATCTCCAATCACGCCTCCACGCAATCCAAGAAGAGCTTTCAAACACAAATCAAGACCTCGAAAGATTCCGCAGCTTGAATGCGACACTCGAGTCTGACCTCGAGAAAGTGCAAAAAGAAGCCACAAATTCATTCCCCTCATCTGCTATGTCTGTAGCAGGAACATACACATCCCGCTATCCTCATTCTTCCTACCAAGGCGGCCGTCGTGGCCGCGCGGTCTCGCCGACTTCGTCTATTATTTCAGGAGTAGATCCACAACAAGATCGCAATCTTGGAAGGACCCCACTTGACGTGCTGAGGTCTGGCGAACCTGTTGGTGGCGGTTCCGGTATTCTGCCAATGATCACGGCTCAGCGTGATCGCTTCAAGAAGAAGAACTCAGAACTCGAAACCGAACTTCAAAAGGAACATCAGATTGTCTCGAGTCTGAGAAACGAGATTGCATCGCTGCAGAAAGATAATTTGAATCTATATGAGAAGACGCGATACGTTTCGACGTACAATCGTGGGGGAGCGACGAGCGCGAATTCGTGGCAAAATGCGCCGAATTCCACGACGATTCATATCGGTGGTGATGAACCTGTGGATACGAGATACAAAGCTGCCTATGAGAGTCACATCTCACCATTCGCAGCGTTCAGAGGAAGGGAAAGCGCAAGGGCTGTGAAGAGAATGTCGTTGCCTGAAAGAGCAGTGTTCCAGGTGACGAGAATGGTCTTGCAGACGAGAGTCAGTCGAAATCTGTTTGCGGGTTACTGTGTTGCACTGCATGTGCTTGTATTGATTATGCTGTATCATATGGGCGGTAACGAAGCTACCAAAGTCGCTGCAGTTGGTGCTGCGTCGGGTCCTCTAGCTGGTGCTCGGTCCGGCGCTGGGACCGGTAAAGGCCCACATTGGCATAAGGAAGACTTTGAACCGGGCACGTAGTATCTTACACTTTGGGGGCATTCGATATGTATGTTTTGCAATGTAACATTATTGTTCTGCTGACGAGTGCAGCTATTGTCAAACAATTTGCGGCGTAGTCATTGCATGCTGACTACTTTGTGTCAAATATCAACTGATGGAGGAATCATCACCGGCAGGTCACGATGGTAGTCCGACTTGCTAGCAAATAAGAGCTGTTTTTTGGCTGGTGCATGAAATTCATGGAGGCTGTTGCACAACGAGCCGGGCTATGGTCGTCGAGACTTGGAACAAGCAGACTAACAAGGCCCATCGCTTACTACGTGGGATTGTGGCTGCTCGGGCTCAATCCTCTTACTGAACCCTCTCCAAGCAAAGAGCTTCATCGAAGATTGAGAATGCAGACAAGTCGATAGACATACATCACCATCACTACTAATCTTCCTCCACCAAGACTAGGTCTTTCTTCTTGATATCCTTTGCTATCTAGGTAGACTAAATGGAGTTTTCTAAAACCCGCCCTTTTCTAGGAGTTCACCGTGTGGCATCTTGCTCAGGCGACGTGAACGCATCATTCATGACGAAAATTGTTGAGTTTTGGTTGTATCCCTGTCACTAATCTTTTAGGTGTTTTTATGCTTTCATGCTATGCTTGGTCATGGTTGCCACCGCATCGAGTTCCTGGCTACCACCGGATTTTCTGGTTGCATGTGGCAATGTTTTTGAAGCATCAAAGGTTGAGGCGCTTCAGGTTGAATTGCAAGGTGTGTCGATGCAGAGGTGTGGTATTGCACTAATATCTATAAAAAGCAGGTTCCGGCTTCTGATTTTCTGGTCAACAAGAGACCTCCAACTCAACTACAAGATGGACCAGGGTCTTCTGTCCGCAGCGGATCCGAAGTGGATTTGCAGGTCGATGGCTGTCTTGGACGTTTGCGGTGTAAACGATATTGTAGCTGACAGATCCTAGGGATGTGAGAAATGGTCTTCATGATTCGGGAATACTGGTGAGGCTCACCAAATCTCGGATCAGCTCACCATCATCACCCTGTCACTGCTCACTCACCCACTTCCTTCTCCCTGCTTCGTCCACACTGATGTGCTAAGATTTCCTAGGTAACTCTGAGCTTGGCGTCTGTTTGTATGGCAGTTGCCATGGACTCATGGCACATGAATACCCGGTAGAGATACATGTACATTGTCGCGCCTTCTTTTTCTCGTACCAAAATAGGTAGGATCTTATACTCGACCAATTTGACTGGCTGCGGCTGACCTCGGTACTTCAAGACATCCCTACTAGTAATTGATACGGTTATGGTCTTCTCGCCCACGCCACGGTACATAAAAAGGGAAGGGGTCTGGATTTGTGGAATAAGAAACACGCTGGAGTCCCAGACACATGGTGTGTAGCGTACAGTAAATGGTGGTGCTGTTGTTTTTACGACGTCGCTCCGCAAACGCATGCGAAAGGTCATAGGAGGGTATTAGCTCGTGGAACCACTAACTGGTTTATTCCTCCTGCTTTAATGCTGGTGACCACCGTCATTGCGACATTTTTGGCATCATCAGAATAGACAGGTCTCTTGTCTCCCGTCCTACCATCCTAGATGCTCACATCAATGTACAACAAACATGTGTCAATTATCGTTCGTTTTCTCATGGATGAATTACGTATCCTGTGAACGTATGTGTGGTTTGTCTGCCTTGTCCTCTCCCTTTTGCGTTGTGGAAATGTGTTTCATATAACTCAAAGCTCACCTTCAATAACCCAATTCTAGAGCCAGGCCTGTAATGGGAACCTTCACGAGGGCGAATGATGTTTGGTGCATAAATGTGGAGGGACAACTAGTCCACACAATTATCCTCATTTACCTCCTCGGATGCCGTGTGCGGAAAGACGACGACGAGAAGTATGTTGACCTCCGAATAGAGCGAGAGCTAGCATTGTAATTTGCATGGAATTCAAAGCCCGAACTCTCCTCTTCTAGGGTGTGTGAAGGTTGATGATGACTGTCATCATGATTTTTGAGTCTTGACCCGCGTTGCTGTCGTATCTTTCACTGCCATACTTACTTGATGAGGCAGAGAGAAGATGAATCTATTGCAACGTCTTCCCTACTCCACTCAAGCTACACGCAGAGCGGGAGACAACATGCGGCCTCTACATTTCGGTGTTTCTTTGGTGCTGCTTCGGGGTCTGATGGTAAGTGATCTTATACTCCAGGTTCATAGACCGGAATCGGCCAATCTACGTGACTGAGCCTTCTCGGCCACAAGCGGCTGTTATTACCAGAACACGGCTTAGACGCAAAAGAAACTGATTTCGCAATTCCCTGGGAAGTCAATGCCTCCAGGACTGGGTCATATCGAATGGCTCGTTGTCGTTTTGTAAAAACAGAGCCTTTCATTTCGAGAACCGTTGGAATTGTTGCAATCTTGGGGACTGGCGATT
Source organism: Venturia effusa (assembly GCA_007735645.1). Taxonomy (NCBI): domain Eukaryota; kingdom Fungi; phylum Ascomycota; class Dothideomycetes; order Venturiales; family Venturiaceae; genus Venturia; species Venturia effusa. The sequence continues at coordinate 889,920 of CP042202.1, read as the reverse complement.
GATATCTGATGGTTGTGCTTGTCATCACCAGTCTCCATATTTGACTTCTTTTCGATATTGAGTTCACAGCTCCAGTAATGTAGATTGCGATCCTTCTCTCCTCTTTGATGAACGGCTTTTCCTCGAATCAGGATGCGAATTATCCATCTTTCTTGAAGTCTTGAGCACCGCACGTCCTAGCCTCTTTCTGTACAACACCCAATGTTGAAGACGATATCTTCTTGGTCTGAGGCTTTTATGGAATATAAGTCGGCTCGCTGGTCCGCTTCTAGCCTCTTCGCTGACATTCCTAGTTAGTCGATGTACATGCGTAGTTGCGAATTCAGGTAGAGAGTGATTGTGGCGAATCAAGAGGACCACAAGGCTGGATACAAAAACACATGACACGTTTCAGAACACGTGCTTGGCGAGCATAAAACCTCGCCGTCGATTAACTGCAGTCTTTCAAGCAGCTACGAGAAGTGGTCCAAGATCATGCTGCGGTTGTCAATCTCACTGTCTAGGCTCACGGAAAGCCCTTGAGACCAAGAGATCTCAGTCGAGAATTGCGGACTGACAGACTGCGTGAGAACCGAAAGATCAGACAGCGAAGATCATCATCGTCGTGATCACCATCATCATGTTGTAAAATTCCTCGATCTTCAGGTCCTTGATGATCGCTTCATCATGAATGGGTAGTCTCTTCATCTTGAGGTACTATAATCGGAGTGAATTTCTCCTCCTCCATTTGGAAGCGGCTCTACAGATCATCGCAGGCGTGGTGTGGCCAGCAAAGACAGCGTACCAGCCCGAAAGAGATCGAAACGCATCATGGGAAACCTCGAGTCCACCTCATCCTGCTTCTGGTAGGAGTCTTTCGGGCCTTCAGTCTTCACCTCGAAGGCTCTAATATGGGACGCATTCGCAGTAACCGCCCGGAAGACTGCAATATATTAGCATTGCCTTCATTTGGACGAAGGCCGGTGAGCACGTACTGGCATAAGTTGTCGGCGCCAGCACCACAGTTTTGAGGACATTGCGATTTCCCTCGCACGTTGCAAGCATCTGCTGATGCGAAGACGGCAAGCGCGGCGAACACGATCTGGAGGAGGCTGAAATGCATGTTGATCGATCAATCGAGTTGGAGCTATTGAGCGAAATTTGGACGAAGGAAGCGGCAGTGATGATAATGGCATGATGACATTTCTCAACCGAAGGCTGCTCTGCAGAGCATATAAGCGTTCGTGGCAAAATCCATGGCGGTATTCTACTACTGATTTGTGCCCTGGAGCCGGAGTATGCACCGCAGGTCTATAATAAAGGGATGAACGCCGGCGGAAAAATGCGAGGCAGAATGCTGAAGCTCGAAATTTCTGTGAATCTCAGGAATGAGGCGATGAAGCCCGCAGGAGGCTCAGGGTACGATTGGCTAATTTCCTACCATGCATAGCCAGAAGATATCGGATGCATACAATTGAGGTTAACTATACTCGCAACACTGCTCTTTTTGACAAGAAACCATCAATATTTCGTATCAAAGAATCTGTGAAACGAGGTTGCCGCTGATTATGTGTGCACATCGGTGGAGATCGATGCGAAAGGATTCTGGCGACATTTGCAGGTATCTAAGACAGGAACTGACGCCGTCGACCTTCGGTCGAGCATTCATCAGGGGATGAATTTATTGGTTGACTAAGAGCGTGCCAAGTGGTCCACGACTTGAAGAGACTCATTGTTGGCATAGTGTTGTAAAGAGATGAGATGAGGTTGACAGGCGACGTGCATGAGTTTTTTAGGCGGGAGTGGTTGCTGGGCAATTTGGACCAAGCACGTGAAGCGTCTTGTGTTTGTTTGTGGATCAACCCTTGTTGTTTCGACGCTGCATATACAACAATCCCAGTCAATTCTGCACATAGCTATCACGAATACACTCGAACAACAAAAGTAATACAAAACAACCTAATTGTTTGATGGATCCTCCACCAAAGTTCGCCTCGCCGGGCACACCACTCTTTCCGCTGTCTCCCGAGCGCTTGAATGGCAGTCGACCGCCCTACAATGGACTTCCTTCAGCCTCTGCGACGTCGCATCCCGAGTTTGGCAAACCTTCTCTGACGACAAGTCTGGGCCCTGCAGACACATTCGTATTCAATCCAAGCTCGCCGAAGTCTCCAGTTAAACACAGCCGGAATAACAGCAGTACGAGCGACGCGCTCGTTCAAGGAATGGTTGCGCGTTTTGATGGTCTGACAGTACGAGATTATAAGGCGAGCAGTGAGCTCGCTGTGAAGAGAGCCGAGATGGCGAGGGAAATGGCTGAGCTGGAGAGGGATAAATTGAAGCGGGAGATGGGTACACAGGAAGAAGAGTTGCGCAAAACTAGAGAAGAGGGGAGGAAGCTACGGAAAGAGGTCGAGGATGGACGAGAACGAGAGAGGAAAACTTCAAAGCGTGTGGATGTTTTGATGGTAGGTCTGCGGTCGAAAGTGGAACACCTCTCGCTAATATTCAATAGGGAGAGCTACATCGGACGAAAGAGATGCATGACCATGCAATTGGTGTCTATGAGAAGGAGGTCAAAAAATCACGGAAAGAAGCATTCAAGGCAGGCTCATCGATCGTCAAACTGCAAGAAGAGCTGAAAGCAACGCGAAATTCGTTACGAGTTACACAGTCTGGGCTCGAATCGGAGAAACTGAAATCGTCGAAGCGAGAACAAGAAGCCTTTACCGCACAATACCAGCTAGTCGGTCTGCAGGAAGAGCTGGAAAAGGCACGCGAATCGATCAAGGTCATCGAAGAAGAGCGAAACACGTTGAAGACAAGTCTTCGTGAGGAAGAGGTAGCGCGTATCGCGGCCGAGGGCATGATTGCACTTCCGGCCATGGAAGATGGCGATGAGGAGGATCTGCTAAATTCGCCTCGGAAATCGCCGAGGAAGACGGCACGCGAGGTCTACGTCGATTCAGAAGACAAGGAAAACATCATGCCCAAGAAGGCAGTCGAATTGAAGGCACTGCAGGAAGAGCTGATGCTGGAACGCCGCTTGAGAGAGAGGGCTCAAGGGCAGATTGAGTTCATGAAGATGGAGTGTCAATTCGAGTGCTGCTCGTGTCGCATTGCTGAGAAGTCGGGACAAACATATATCCACGACAACAGCTACTCGGCAGAGATGCAGCGAATCAAGAAGCAAGTTCCACAAATGACGCCACCACCAAGTGTAAGGGACGAGGACGAGCAGATGGAGGAAGCGCCGCGAGAGGTCAGTCAATAATACCATTCCCTCATTCCGACATTGATGTCATACAATGTCTGGCAATCTTGACGGAGGTCACGCCAGGAGCTTTTCGACGTCGGTCTAAACTTCAACAGTCTCAGTTGCTGACAACCTTACGACAGGAGCCACGGACTGTGATCGAGACAAAGGTGCAGAGAATGGCGATCACAATCGCAGAAGCACCTCCTACGCCTGCTGATGATTTTGATCATATGCACAGCGACTTCGACTTGAGAGACATTCGGTCGTCCACTGCACAGCCCGATGAAGAGGCCGTTGAAGAAGATGAACCCGAGGATGAGCCTGTGGAAGAACCAGAATCTCCTGAACAAGAACCTCGCACACCGCACAACCACGCAATTCGAACAATAACGCATACCACGACGATTCCCATCATGTTCAGTCCATTCCCTAACAAAAATGAGAGCCATATACCAAAAACTCCGCTCACAATCGGTCACCCGCCAATCTCTCAAGCGCCCGGCTCACCGTTTGTCCCACCAAGCGCTTTCAAAGCAGACGGGACACTCGATCGGGAGGCTGCCCTCGCCCAAATCCGCGAACGACGCGGCAGAGCTCGGAGCATCGCGCTAGGTCAGGCTACGCCGAAGAAACAGATGATGGAGGGAGTTGGCCGACGAGACATTAGTGCGCCTGCACTGAGTACATGGACCAAATAGAGCTGACCAGCAATAGAGAGTGCGGATGCCTTTTGAATAGAAGTGACGGCCTCAGATCCCTATTGAGACGCTGATTTCTTTGTTTGGCTCCGTCCTGGCTCGGGACTTGTTTAGTCATTGGATGTGAATCCGGCTACATTCGGATATGGATGGACTAGTCTATAATGGAGTTTTCTGTTGTGATACTTCATTGGGCGTTTGGTGCATAGCGTGGAGTACTTGTCATTGCGGATTGTTTGGAGTGACTTGGGATTCTTTGTTGCTTCCATATATTCCCTGGAGCGTGTACAATTTGTGAGATTGTAATATATGTACTTGCCTTTGTTTGCTCCCGACCTTTGAGTGCGTAGTGCCAGTGGATTACATACACTCAATTAGTCTTAGAACCGCTTCATTTGGCATTGAATTCGAATTCGATGGGTTGTGACCGGAATGGGAAGCCCTGCCATATTAGTCGAATGTGGTAAATCGAGACTGGGATAACGGCTCTGGCTCCACTACTATGCGAACTTCGGTCTATAATATCTTTTCAAATCCATAAGTGTATATCTATTTCTCGCGTGATGTTTCCGAGTTTACCACTTTGATCCTCGTGGATTCCATCCGCTACTGAATCTGCCTAGCTGGTTTCAAGAAATTTTGTTATCTATGTCTCAAAGTTCTGTGTCCAGGTTAGCTTGTAGGTCGAATGGAGAGCGTCAAGTACCGGCTTCACACTTCGTGCTATATGATGAGGCAGCAAGGCTGAAACGTCGATGGTCCGTAGAATGTTGCCGATCTCGGAGCTTGTTCATCTCGCGTCGTCAGGGTCGTCAACGTCTCCTTTTATCTCAACCCTCCATTTTATTTCGATCTCCAGCACCATCGACATCTTATCGTGGATATCGCCGCGATGCTGTCGATTTGCACTTGCAGAGCAGTCTGCTCACGGAAGGCGCCCTGACAGAGTCTCTGCGAGGTTTATCTCGATGGAGGCATTGACTGCGATAGCATCGTCTCTCCTCGTGTTGTCACGCATCGACTCGCGTTCATCAGCGTCTCCTAGTTGAGCGGAAGACATCTTGTCTGTTATACTATGAGTATGGGCATGAGAACGAGATAGCGGCTTCCAGGCAAAGCGGATCTGGAGATCACGGCATTGCTGATTATACGCCCTTGGACAGCTCCCGGGATGACGACCGATCGTCTTGCAATACTCACCCTGTACATCCTCTTCTCATTTGAGATGTCCTTCTCGAAGGCATGTTCATCACCTTTTGCTTGAGAATTGAGAAGGCCCAGTATCTGGCATCGTCCCAATTTCACGTCGCTAACTTGCGATATGCTAGGGCATGGAAATTGGAATCGCAAATGCATCTTCGTGGACTTTGTCGCCCTGATATGCGATTCAAAGGCAGTGCCTGTGAATACCAAGACTTTCTCGAGCTCGAACGACATACCGGTTCACAAACTGCACCTGGCTTATCTCTACCAAGCTCGGCCATTTTCTCCAACTGCGAAGAGGCCTCGTAAAGTCAACGTCGAGTACGGGTACGCTGATTTTTCGCCCCTCCAAGTATCTTGCAGTGTTTGGCTCATTGAGTATATTGATTTCAGCATGGCAGCATTTCGATCACATCCTTGTCATTCTTGTCCTGACGCATCTCTCCATGCTTTCAGCCTGTGTTGTGTCGATCATAAGAAATCATTTTATACACAGAGGGTGTTGTCCAAACTCTTGACATCGTGTTGCTAAGTATCAACACCCATTTCTGGTCCTGTTACCACATGAACGACCCGCACTACAGCATCGCTCTGGCTACAAAAGCAGCCCTGTCGCAGCCCGTCTTTCACTCAACCAACATTCTGCCCATCATGGAGCCAGCCCGCAACAGCTCGCGTTCACAATCACCTGGCTGGACTGAAGTCGTCCTCCGTCGTGGCAAACAGCAGCGCAAGATGGCGCACCAGAACCTCTTCGTTACAAACCGCCATCCAGAGCGCAAGAAGAAAAGCTTCGTAACTCCACGTACATACACGCCACCGGGTTTTCTAATCTCTCACAACCGCGACTTTGCCCAGGACTTCTGCACCATGGTATCCATTGGTGGGAATGAGCTCAATAAGTTCAACACGGGGCACGGTATGCCATATTCGATTCATGGCATGGTTCCTGTATCGCTCATCGTATTTTCCTAGATCGGATCATGGCTCAAGCTATCCCAGTTCTGCGACAACACAATGTGTCCACATATCACCGCTTTCTTGCCAACATGCGAATGGCACCCACCACATCTGCTGCAGCTTCAAGTAATGATGGCATCAAGCTGTATACCTTTCTCGAGCGCGGTGCTGTTGGTCGAACCGTTCCACTTCGATTAAGTGGCAAAACAGCCAAGGTACGTGCCAGTCGTCAAACAGCCGCCCATGGTGGGAACTTGACATCAATGCAGGGAAGCGTCTCAGTTCAAGTCCGTCTTGGTGGAGTGTGGATAAAGCTTGCCGCGTGGCTCAGCAAACTGCCTACTCATTTCGTCGATCGACTTGAGGACCGAGGATATGCGAAGCAGTTCAAGTGGTGGTCCAAGAATGGGAAGACCTTTGACATCATGAAGCTACCACTCGAGCTGCGGGAACATCTCTACTTGCATTTTCTTGGCCCAGATATCTACCCAAACTTCCCCTTCCAGAGTACCATGTGCCCATTGAAACATCCCTCTTACTCCTTCGCATACATTGGCAAACAAGAATTTGATCTTGCGGTACGAGGGTACACATCACATCCAGACGCAAACAGATATTGCAGTGGACCCAATCACTCTGTTCTGCAGCTGAACAGAACCCTTCGTATCGAGGCTATTCGCGTAGGCTGGGAACATACTAGAATTTGCTTCAGTTCGGTGTACCACATCAGCAAATTTGTCCATGCACAAGCTCAAACTCCGTTCCGATCCGGTCGCCAAATACGCTTAGAGTTCGCCGACATCAACAATTTCGCGGACTTCTTTGGTCTAAGAGACGAATGTTACCCCCACTCCATACCCGCCCGTGGACGTACACGGTACGTACAGTATTCCTTTTCCTAGGCATATATTGCTGACAAGTAGCTTAGACAACCAACGGAGCACGGTCCTGTGCTTTGCAACATCTTCCCACAATTAGAAGATCTGCAAATTCGCTTCCCGTCTACGGCTAGGAGCCAATATCATAGTCTTGGAGACCGTTCCTTCTGTCAAAGCAATCTTATTGATTGGGTCATGAATTATGCCTTCAAACATATCAAGCATATCAAGAAGGTGACCCTCACGGGCTACGTCAAAACTGCCCAAAAACAAGCATGGGAAGACGCATTGCAAAATCATTACATCCGCGGCGAAGATCCACCAGGACTCGACGAAAATGCAGTCGCGGCCCAAGCTCGAGCAACTTACCCACCCCGATGCACCTGCAAGTTCTCTTGCGTCCTACCACGGCAGGAAATGGGTTGTCAATGCCGAATCTCAAATTTCGCGATGATGAACCCTGACTCGCGCAAGGATGGTGATTGTCGCTGCTTCTGGTTCGACAAGGACGATCTGGGCTGGGATGGCTATGTCGATTGGTGTGAGAAGACAAAAGGGAACTTTCATCCGGACGCCGAAGGCCCTTTTTACTTTGAGGCGGAGGCTGTGAGGTCTCAGCGATACCAGGAAACTCATCCTGAACTCGAGAGTTGCTTTGGTTTTGGTGGCAATGGCGGTGGCGATGGCGATGGTGATGGCGATGGCTGGTCACAGGGTTCTGAGTGGTAGAGATGGCAGCGGGAGGCGCTTGACGAGTCAGAGCTTATGGATATCCACTTGATGAGGGTTGTTGGAACCATCAGTCTATGTGTTGGAGACACGTATCCTGCTCCAGACTATATCGAAGATGGGACCATCTCGAGAGCGTGCTACAAAGGCGATGGAAGACGACCCCTTAAATTGAGACAAAGGAGTCAATATTTGCAGATCCATGAACGATTGTAAAGTAATTCATTGCCATGGTTTGTTTCCTGCTATTAACATGATGGCGAAGGTCAAGACGAGAAGGTTGTGCGCGCAATCTTCATGGTTGATAGTGGCAGACGTCGGATGTCTAGCACAGGCAATCGATCTTGGTAGAACAGCCAACATGGAAGTGCTCAGATCCTTCGCTTCTAGCGACTCTTCCCTTTCACGGCTTGATCTTGTTCGTGCCGCTGCTTGTCAACAAAGTGAATCGAAAGGGCTTGATAACGACCCTCTTATCACGTTCAAGCATAGACTGTCATCTGCTGTGATTCACATTGTAATTTGGGGAATTCTATGGGAAAGTAGTGATGATACTGATCTCTAAGTCAGGAGAATCAGATTGACCCGCTTCGAGTTCCCTGTTTTCTATTGCTATTATTGATCACATAGACGGTATTCTCAAGCCCTCGAATGAGCTTTGGAGTTTGAGGAGTTTAATTCATAATAAGAGTTCGTGACAGCACCAAGGCAGACATTGTGCTCCCAAAGCGTTTTATCTGTGCCATGCAGCACCGCCTCCCCACTCTTGCTTGCCGTAAACTGGCATTCATAGTGTCCTGTCCGCAGTGATATCTTCCTGCATCCGCAGTATTGCATCTTCCTCCGCTACGCTCGTTGTATCGCTTAAAATTGATCTGTGACATGTCAGCAACACAGCCTTCCCCTATTCCAAAGCGCGCACACATACCCAAAGTCATACTCATAGACACATCTGTATTCTCCACCATCTTCTGGAATTCCTCGAAACTGATTTTCCCATCGCGATCCAAATCCGCCTCCATGATCGTCTTATCCACAATCTGCTGCAACTGCTGATCCTTCAGATTACTTCCCACCATCATCTTCAGCACGATGAACAATTCCCCGTTGCTGATGTATCCATCCCGATCGATATCGTATACCTTGAATGCGAACTTGAGTTTCTCCTCTTTGTTACCCTTGGAGGAGAAGGCAGAGAGGCCAGAAACGAATTCTTGGAAGTCAACGTCGCCGCCGCCGTCTTCGTCGAATATGGCGATCATGCGGGTCGCGAGCGGGTTGGAGGAGACTTGAGGAAGGGAGAGAAATTCTTCTCGTTCTATGGTGCCGCTGTTGTCCTTTAGGCGCTATCAGCTGGGCGGTTGAGGGAGGGGTGGTGAGATGGTAAATAGTGACCTTGTCCAGTTTCATGAAGCGCTTCCGTAGGCGATCGACTTCTTCTCTGTCGAAGTTGGAGCCCTGAACTATGTTCTCGAGCAGCTGGGAATTGGCGTTGCCCATGGTTGCGGTTGTGTGGAGAACGAGGAGTGGGCTTCAGCCGCGAGATATCTATTGATTGAGGAGGGGTCGTGTCGTGAGGCCGCACTCCCCATGTCATGTCATGGTCTATGTTACAGCGATCTTAATCCTCGTCTTCTACCTAAGCAACACAGACAACAACAATCTCAATGGCTTCTCACGACATCCCAATGAACATAGCGTCCACCATCCAGTCCGCCTCACTCAATCGCAATCCAGATCCCCGCCACGACCTCAATCCCTCCACAGCAGCCAGCGCAAAGGAACCTGTCACGCTCCTCGACGACGCATCCTCCGATCTTGATGATGAAATCCCGATATCAGTCCTCAGACCGACGCCTAGGCGGCACGATATGCCTCCACTACCCGACCTTCGGTTCGAACAGAGCTATCTCAAAAGCATTGAGCATGCGGGTGGTTGGCTGGATATTGGGTATATCACCGTGAGGGATCAGGTAGGCTATAGACTCTCCTCCGAAGAGAAAACTCGGAGCTGAGAACAAGGGCAACACTGACTTTCCAGGTTATTCTTCCATTGGTGCAAGGCACGGTATGGTCATTGGCCTTGTTTGGCTGGAGACATTGGAATCGCGTGAGTCAATTGTCGGGTGCGAGTATCGGGGCTCGCGTTAGGAGATGGTGGTGGGGTGTTAATAACTGGGATTTCACTCCGAAGCCGAGAGGGACTCTGGCTAGGGATGCGAAAGAGGTAGGTTATGGATATCAGCGCGCTCCGGTCTCGTTTCAACGACGGATGAGGTGAGGCTTCTGATAGGAATCGAACATTATTCATTAGCTTTTTTGGACGGGGATACACATTGAATGATAAAGAGGAAGAAGCTAGACCGCAGCGCGCTGACTTGGGATCTGGGAAACAAGGTACTGACGAGCCATGCAGTTCTTTGTGAGATAGATAATGGTTCAAGGTCGTTCTTACGAGGAGATCGGGAACTGTTGACTTTGAGCTGCGCCACTTGAGGCATACTATCAAGTCTTCTCGAGCAGGCACAGCTCAGTTATCCAGAGAGAAGGTCACATCGATTCTAGCAAGAGGATCGATGACTCAAAACACCATCCTACGGTTCTCCTTTTTGCTCAATTCGATATCCTCTGATCAAAACCCCTTTTCCACTCTCCGAGAAAAACAGCACCCTATCCACAAGGAGCATCTGGTCCATATAGATCGCCACCCTCAACATTCCAAGACGTCTATTCTTCTTACGCCCAAACTCAGCAACCCAAGAATTACCCACTTCATGTAGAGACGATCCTTCTTAACCCTTAAAGGCCCACGAATCCCACGAAATAAGTGTTTACTGCCATGACTTGCGAGAATGAGCCGACTTCACCATGAATTTCCAAACCCCTAGCGAAACCATTAGGGTCCTCTTGGGCTTTTCAAATGGTATGGCATCATAGATTGAGTAAACGGGGAGAAGTGGTCAATACCGATCCGCGCAGACTAGGTTGCGAGACTACCGGGATGATCGGGATGGTTAGGGTTGAACTGAGCAATAGCGATGCGAGTTCAAGATTACTTATATATCTAACCTTTATTAAATAGAATGTCCATAGACGAAACCTTACCATCACTGCATTCCCACCTCAACTCCCTTAACTCCCTTCACCGTCCAATTCACCATCCACTCCCACTTCCAACTCTGCAGCGTGAAAACCCGAATCGAATCATACAATCCACCTAGTATCTCCTCGTCTCGAAGATTGTTATTCTGAAAGACTATTCAATCTCATCTCACCTTGGTAGATCATCAAAATTTGTTTGTTAGTCTTATCTTCGGATACTTACTATGTTGATTGCTAAAAATCCCTTCATCTTATCTACGGTCTGCGTATTCTGCAGTCTACACTATGAGTAGAGGGAGATCATACCGATCGTCATTATCGTCGTCGTCGTCGTCGTCGTTTCTGCATAACTGCCCATTCTAACCACATCCTCAAAACCAAAACCAAAACCAGCAGTCGGTCGGTTACTCCACCTGCAAGATTTTGAGGAATGGCTAGGAGGGGTAGGAGATGAGCTCTATCGAGAAATCGTAGCCAATCTATAGAATCGTGTGCATCCTATTGCAGTTAATTGAAATAAGGTATCTTTGTTTTAGTTTATTTGATCTTTATTTTACTTTATTTGGGAGTACTAGAGAGGGGTTGGAGGAGTTAAGGTTGATATAGAATGTCAAGGTTTGAGAGGACACGGTCTCGTTGGGAACGAGGGTTTGTTTAAGATTGTTCAGTTGGTACCTAGTTCTAAAGGAGTCCATGGTGTATGAAGCAAACACGGCTTTTCCTCACAGGTCGCTTTCACTTCAGCTCAGTGGAACATCACATAGACTCAAAAACACAAGTCCTCAACTCATATCAAATATGTTCTCAAGAAGGAAACGAAATACACATTTGATCAACCAAGTAACGCAAAGTGGTCCTCTACCTACCTATATAAAGGCATCTTAGTATCATCAAGATATACACACCCAACACTCTCCACGTCATTCCCCACACGTACCTCATTCTCTCTTTCTCCTGAAAGGAAAAGCCTTCATCAATCCCTCTTCTTTGGAGATAGGAAAACAATCCCCACCTTTTCCATTCCTTCCATTTTCAGTCTGTTCCAACACCCATTCCCGCACTCGCGTGTCGTCCGATATCGGATTCGACATCTTCTTCTGCATTCTTTGCCCTTCCGCGTGACACATCTTACCGTTCCAGTCCAACACTCCTCGATCCTCGATTTTCAAGTGTTGCATTCCACGAATCGTCCTATTCGTCAGGGCAAAACCAGTCACAGAACCCTCCTCCTCTCCGCGAATAATACGGAGTGCATCCTCGCCCTTCGGCGCCGTCGTGAGGTTGTCATAGCCATTCCTAGTGATCAAGATATCGTCTTCGATGCGCACGCCACCAACATTCATGTACTTCTTCAGAACGTCCTTATTGATGTATTGACTGTGGACAGGGTCTTTGAGGAAATGGTTCTCGAGGGCGAATTTGGAGAAGTAGATGCCTGGCTCGACGGTGATGACCATTCCTTCTTTGAGCGTTGGGGAGTGTTCTCGCGCGGGAGACATGCAGATATCAGGATTGTTGAAGGTGGCGTACAGTTCTGATGGATTTGAGGTTAAAGATGGTCTGGAGTCGCAAAAAGACTTTCCATCGAGGTCTTTGTGGGTGAGTTGGAAGTGCAGACTGCTCTCTTTCAAAGCCGCGAAACGTCGTTCTTGCTCATCCTCTGTTGAGATGCGGATGTTGAGGACATCGTGAACTTCCAGGCCCACATGGTGACCTAGTCCATGCGGAAAGAATGCCAATGTCGTTCCAGCTTTCAGAATCTCGGCAACAGTGCCGTTATGCAGGATCCCGAGTTCAAGCAGCCCATTGGCAGCGATGACGTGAGCGAGGACTTGCATATCTCTGTAATGGACTCCTGGTTTGAGACGCGAGATGACTGTATCCTGCATCTTCTCCACAATGTCGTAGATTGCCTTTGCTTCTTCCGTCCACGTTCCAGATATGGGAAATGTCCTGGTGACATCCGACGCATAGCAATTCCATTCTGCTCCCGCATCGATGAGCAGGACTTGTCTGCCAGCCAGTGGCTCGTCATTTTTGCCGTAATGGAGGACAGAAGCGTTGCTACCAGATCCGGCGATGATGTTGTAGGCTTGGCTGTGGGCACCCTCGGATACACAGGTATCGAGGAAGATGCCCTCGACTTGCGACTCATTCTTGAAGCTCTTGATCTTTTCCAGAACAGCGCGGTGTGCGTCTGCAGATACCTTGTTCGCTTGACGGATGAGGTCAATCTCGTAGTCGTCTTTGATTACGCGACATTGGTCGATGGCGGATTGCAAGGTTGTTGCGTCGACTCGAGGAGAGGATGTGCCTATGGAGGCTATGGCATGCGACTGGATGGGGTGGAGGAGGTATAGCTTTCCGTCTCCCGTCTTCCACCATGTCTTTGTGTCTCTTTCGAGCTCGCTGAGGTAGGCGATTGCATCGACATCATACAGGTCCTCTGCCTCGCTTTTGGTCGAGCCTGCACCTCCCCATACCGCCTTTCGCAAATCGATCTTGGGGATGTATAGCGTGAGTTTGTCGGTCTGGATATCGTAAAGAAGGTGGTTGTCTGATTCGTTCGATCTAAATCGAATCAACTGGTGAACGTTTTGTGACAAAGAAGCAGTTGTTGATTACCCAGAGAGGTAGTAAAAGTATCTCCTCTGTCGGAAAGGTACTGCCTGATCGCTGTCTTCCAAAAGAGTCGTCGGAGCCCCAGCAAGATAGATCAGGCCCGACTCAACACCCAGCTTCGAAGCTGCAGCTCTTGCATGCTGTTTGGCTATATCAGTCAGGATTATATGGGTCAGAAGAAGTCGGCTTATCAACCCACCCGGATACTTGTCGATTCCTCGGGACGTGTCCATGTGTATCCAGTAGTCTTTCTCTTCAGCCTCGTCCAATCGCTCGTCCAGCGCTCTCAGATCCAGCGCCGCCATAGTTTGGCGATTAGGAATGCCCGGTGAGAAGTAGATAATAGTGAAAGTCACGAAAGTCGGCAATAGCTCTCACGATAATACTTCTCCACCTCCACGGCCACGGCCGACGATGCACTAGGCTGGGCTGGGCCATATCCGCAGCCGGGATCCGTGGACAAGGCCTGTTCAATGGCGACAATCATCCTGACCGCAACAACTTCCTTCTCCATCATGGCGCATCCCATCTTCCCTTCCGTGGTCCCTCCCCTCTGGTTGCATCGCCGGAGCCCGAGACAGAGGAAGGATCATTGCGCTCTTCCAACCATGGTTGACGAGAGTCAAATCGCTTTGAGCTTGTTGCTGTGACGGCCTCGCCCTCACTGAGCTTTCTCACCACCTTGACACATGTACATATTCCTTGGGACTCCTTTAACCAAGGTCTTTGTTCTATCCTAATCTCTAGTCCAAAATATACCTAATACCTTCACAATGCCCATCTCGGGTCCTATCACCAAACCTCCTCGACGCCGACCATGCGCCTCCACCTTTACCTCCGTCTCTCTTGCAGCTCTCCTGCTTCTCGCCTCGATCCAAGAAGCAGCTGCTCTACACCATATGCATCGAATACCCGCTCCAAAATTACAACGCCGCCAAGGGCAAGATCCCATGACAGACACTCCTCTGACCATTATCAACCAATGTCCCGAAGATATCTGGCCGGCAATTGGTACTCAACATGGCGCTGGTCCCTCCACCAACGGCTTCAAGCTGGCCCCGGGCGAGCAGAACAACCTGACAGTTTCCTCCGACTGGCAAGGCCGTGTCTGGGGTCGCACGAATTGTTCCTTCAATGATGCCGGCACAGGACCCGCGAGTGGTGCTGTAGGAAAGGCATGCGGCTCAGGCGATTGCAATGGCGAACTCAATTGCAGAGTTGGTGGTGACGTACCTGTCAGTCTGGCCGAGTTCACTTTGGACGCGGGTGACGGTCAAACGTATTACGATATTTCCCTCGTAGACGGCTACAACATTCCCATGGCAATTGTGTTGCAACCATTGGGCAACGCGTCGATTGAAGATATTCCCCCGAATCTTACAAATCCTTGCTGCATAGCCACCTTTGGACAGTTGGCTGCACAGGGGCACAACCCCTACGATGGCGGCAAGACTTACCTGGGCACGAATGAAACCTACCAACTACCATTGGATCAGAGAGTCAATGACCAGCAGGTTCGAGATTGGTGCCCCTGGAATCTCATGCTGAATAAGCCTGAACCACCACCCGATGGTGTCTATACCTACCCCGATCAGTCTGTAGAGAAGCCACCATTTAACCCTTGTTACTCGGCTTGTGCGAAGTTCAACCTTCCGGAAGATTGCTGTACAGGTCAGCATAACCAGCCATCCACCTGTCAGCCCTCGGAATACAGCAAAAATATCAAAGCCGTCTGCCCAGATGCTTACTCGTACGCATTCGACGATCAAACTTCTACTTTCATCATACCCTCGGGTCCAGGCTTCCAGATTCTATTTTGCCCTGGTGGGAGAAGTACAACGATCCTAACTGCGGAAGCCGGGACTGTGGATCAAGAGTCTCACGGCGAGGTCTCCTACGGAGGGGGCGGCAATGCCTCCACGTCTGATATGGGAGCCGGTGCTGCTGTGAGAGCGTGTCAGGGCGAGACAGCACCTGGGTCTTTGCAGGCCAATGTCAGGAATCCATATCCCGGAACGAGGGGTAATGGCAAGCATTGGGCGAGAGATGGCCTGAGTGGTGCTATGATGGGTGAGATGTCGAGTCAAGAGCTGGGCTTGGGCGTGGGACATGGGATGGAGTATGATTACGACGAACCGCTCGGTGGTGTCCGAATTGTCGAGATGGCGAAAAGGGGACTCCATTTGATGGATCGCCAGGGACAAGTCGACCATTTGTACAGTGGCGACTTCAAGCTGAGTAAAGAGAACGAATTGAGGATGGGATCACAGAAGATGCCAATAGGAAACACAGATGGCTGGAAGAAGAGCGCTGCTACGACTGGTATCCACGAAGCTGGCGGAAGGACTTGGTGGTTCATGCTCTTGGGGCTGGGCGTGACGGCTGGTGTGTTTGTCATGTTGTGATTACCCTTCCTATTGAGAGCTTTCGCGTTTCCCTTGGATGGCGTAGTCCCGATCTGGTTCTCCAGCTTCTTCTTCCTATGGCGTTTGGCGCGTCGATGGTTTTTGTAGCGTGTTTGGGCGCCTTGGTTACTCGACTTCTCTATATGATACCCCTATTTGTTTTTGCTTTTTTCGGATAAGCGTTGGATAGAAAGTTGCTTTGCGCTCTTGGAGGCAGAGGCAGGAGAAGAGGGGATGATGACGGGACTACGAGAGATGAGATGACGATTTTTAATTTCATTCTGGCTCTTCTTCTTCTTAGTGACGTTGACTGGGCCCTTTTTGACTGGACACCAGAAGTGCGAGGTGAGATTAATTGTTCCATGAGTGATTTGGGCTTTTTGGATTTTGTGATGGAATGCCAGTGGGGTTATTGGGGAGTTTTGATGCCGGTTGTGTAAGGCTGGTGGGTTGGTGGAGTTGGCGGTGGTGATGGTTATGGAGTTGGCGATGGTTATGGTGATGGTGATGGCGATGGTGATGGTGATGGTTGTGGTGGTGGTGATGGTTATGGTGATGGTGATGGTGATGGTGATGGTGATGGTGATGGTGATGGTGATGGTGATGGTGATGGTGATGGTGATGGTGATGGTGATGGTGATGGTGATGGTGATGGTGATGGTGATGGTGATGGTGATGGTGATGGCGAGGTCGTGTGTAGTGAGAGTATGAAGTAAGGCTTGGGCTTGAGTTTGAGGGCGGTAGGATGCGTCTGTGTCGATGCTGGAGATGGAGCTGCAGATGGAGATGGAGTGCTGTGCTATGGAGTGCTGTAACCACCTCAGTAATGGAATGGAATAGAATGGAATGGAATGGGATAACTTAGATGAAATGGACTCTATCTCGTCGTCGTCGTGATTCTACGGGTTGTTTGCTCTACTTTTACTCACGTGGTCGCTCGGAAAGTGGGTGGTACTAGTAAGTATTTTATGGATGATTTGGATATTCTTACTTGATTTCTTGGGGGAGGTGGTGGGGCGAGGGGAGATGGAGATGGAGATGAGGCGTTGGCTTGTTGATTACTTGAAGGTGTCGGTTGATGATCGTCAAACTCGATTGTTAAGATACTATCTTCTTCCCTCCCTATTCGCGTGTCTTATGTTGATAGTTTCAAATTCGCCAAAATGCGTGCGATAGCGAACGAACTGTATCTTACAAGCTTGCCTTGCTAGCAGCGGGTATGATTCTCAACGCCACAGAGAGAGATGACTCGGTTGCTGATTACCATTGGTTTCGATACAACCAGGCTATGTTATTCTGAGTGACGTCTATCCAGACTGTCGGCACCAGAAGCCTCAACTACTCCGCTACCACAGGTAGCAATCTTTACCAGTCCGTCAGTCTACGTTGTTTGGCCATAAATTTGTAGCTTCAGGACAGGCAGGTTCGACTTACGCTTTCTGCTTCACTTCGAAATTCTCGACATACTTGGCGATCTCGGTGACATCCAACGTAACCCCAGAGACCCATCGAAAGATGTATGTCTCGTCACTCTGCAAAGCCCATTTCTCGGCAGTCCATTTGGCCCATCCAAACATAAATGGCACACTGTCATCTGCCCATTCCTTGATGATCATCTGTAATAGGTCCGCAAATACGCTACAATGCCCCGAGAAAGGCATGTCTCGCATCCACGTTGATGGCACGAGCTTGATGGTGCGTAGCGATGGCATGATATTTAGCCTCTCCACTGTTCTAAGCTTTTCTGCGAAAGTCGAACTAAAAGCAGACAGATTGCCCACATCGGTGATACATAAAAAGAGATCGAGTCTTGTAAGCATCTGGAGCGGACGTGAGCCTAGCGGCAACAGATTTGGGGGAGCATCGCAGGGTGTGAGCCAGAAAGGTACAGCAAGATGTGCCAATGTTAGATGTCCAGTTCCGCAAATCATTCTGTAGCTTCGGAAGGCAAGGCCTGGTAAATCCGAAACTTTTGGTGACAGCCGGGTTCGTATCTCGAGATAGTGGAGGACCTTGGAGCACCTGACGCAGTTGAGAATGTCCGAGTGGTAAATGTCGTGATCGAAGATGATGCAGGCTCTGCCAATCGAGCCATAGCCTTTCAGCGATCGTCGCGTGGCTCTGCAATCATTGATGTGAAGATTGATAGGTACAGAGTGGATCTTGAGGTTGGCAGCTGGAGTGCTCGGTTGAGCTACGTCTTCTTGAGGCGTTTGGACAAAGTGTACACCATCAAAACGTACATTTGAGATCTTATTGGAGAGCGAGAAGCAGTAAGGGACAAAGCTGTAGAACTGGTTGGCGCTGTTTCTGACGCCCCGTATTGAGACAGTGTTCGATTCTCTCTTGGTAATCATTGGAAGACCGGATGAGGTGAGACATGGCATTGTCCCGATCCAATCGATTGTCGTTGTTTGCAGATGTGCCATTCGTTGCTGGATTATAGTCGTTAACGACCTGTCCCAAGGCAAACTATCCAAAGCTCTAATGAAGTCGATCGTCGAAAGTGGAGGTCGATGTAGCGCTTGCAGGAACCCTCGGGTATCCTCCGCCAGCCGCAGTGAGATGCTGCGCGCATCTTGCAGCAATTCTCGGTTGCTGCCAATGACGCTGGACAGCTGTGAGATTGATGAAAGATTTTTCTTTAGAAGAAAGTCGGTCTCCTTTTGACCCTGAGCAATGGCGTTAATGGAGGCGGCTGAGCTGGGGTCCCATATCGTGAGGCGAAGATCACGGTACAGTGCTTGCTTCGCAATGTCATGGAATTGGCGTGAGAGCAGGAATGGAAAGAGTTGTTTCGCGTCGAGTTTGTCGTTAAGAATCATGATGAGGAGCTCGTCGGGCAGATTATGAAGGCGAGCCATCCTGACGGGTCGGGATCGAGAGCTTCTGCTCAGCTGGCGGAGGTTGAATCTTTTCAGACAATCGGTGAATACCTCACCATCTTATCGACTTTGCTGGCTGTGTTCCACTACCGAGTGTGTTGCACTATCGAATATATTTGACGAAGAGTTCAGAGAAGAGTCTTGCTAGCAAGCACTAGTAGGGAAATCAAAGGCAAGTGTTACCTCGTTCCTTGTATCATGGGTCCATCGGCCCATGAGACTCAGACCATTTGTCATGAAAATCGATGTTCGTGTTAAAAAATTCGTGCCTAGGTCCCTACGAGAGTGAAAACACAGGACTGCGTCTGGTGGTCTTTGAAGTTGGGGCTGATATCTCGGTTTCGAGGTTCGCGCAGTCGTCGAATCGATGCAGCCATTGTTGGGAGAACCAGGCCTGCAGCTCCATCGTTGCAGTCGATTGGATAGAAGCTCAACACCCAAATGTGGATGCTGGATCAAACTATGGTCAGGTGATGGTTATTCGGCCTCGTAGCGTTCGATGACATTGAATGATGGTAGGTAGGGGAAAGATGACAATCGTCCCTCTGCTAGCAGCCATCACCCACTATCAATGGTCGCTCCATGGTCATACACGCTTTTCCAACACCGAACGCGCCATGATAGATCTCAAACACAATTCATGAACGTCGTACAGCGCGCGGTGAATGGCCTTGCAGGTGCCGGACCAATCGTCGTGATTTGTGAGTGCAAATGAGCGATTGTTCGGGTCACTCGACAGACATTCAGGAGATCCATGTGAGGCTATTATGGAATGGAGAAGAGAGGATTTGATGAGGTTGATACATCGTAGAAAGTTGTTGGTTAGGGAAAGGTGAATTGTAGATCTTCTCTACATGGACGTAGTCTATATAGCTCTTGGCGTTCTTCCATAATGGATCTTAGCTTACGCTCGTGGCTGATTCCATCTGGAAAGACTTTTCTGTAGAATGATAGATATTTGGGCAAGGGAGATTCTCTTCGAAGTAGAATTTACTGGGCCTAATTTATACAGATTTATTATCTAAAGTTGTTTGCAGAAATCACGGCAGATTGAGGAAAATCTATCCTCGACCGGCACCATACCGCGAGTTAGACTCCATACTTCCACGCTCTCTCGCTGCCATTCCCGAACCATCACACAGACTGCTTCGACTGCTCCTCTTCTCTTCTTATGGCGACGATTGAGAGCCCCGACGTTGAGCCGTCATTCAGAACACAAGCACTACAGCTCCTTGCGCTGACAGTGACCAAGCTAGCATCTCAGAGATTTCTCAGCAAGCTCTTCGCGCACTCCAACGGTCCCGTATTCTTCTTCAACCTCTGTATCAAATTCGGAGACTCCGTGACCATCGCCGAAGCAAACGCGCTTCGCTTCGTTGCAAAGCACACTTCCATTCCCGTACCCAAGGTCTACCACGCGTTTGCGTACCACGGCAAAACCTACATAATCATGGAGAGGATCCGTGGCGAGACTGTAGCACAGAAATGGCGTTCACTGTCGGAAACTTCGAAGACGTCGATTTTTGGTCAGCTGAGACAAATGATTGATGAACTCCGAGCTGTTCCCCGTAAGACCACTGGCGTCGCCAATTTAGACGGTGGTCCGATCCACGATGACCGGCTACCTCGAACATCGTCCTGGGGTCCTTTCGATACCGTCCACGACTTTCTTTTGGCTCTTAGGAATAATATTACGATCGAGGCTTTCGAAACACAAGACCACTCTACCCTGGATCCGAAGGCCATCTCAGACGTGCAAGAATTAGTTCGATTCCATGAATCTATAGTCCTTCCACCGGTGCTCACACACGGCGATCTGAGTAGCTTCAATGTACTCCTCCGCGATGGAAACGTGGTTGGAATCATTGACTGGGAGAACGCCGGATGGTTACCGTACTACTGGGAGTATACAACAGCGTGGCACGCAAATCCCCAGAACCAGTTCTGGCAGAAAGAGGTGCATAAATTTTTGAACGTATATGAGGAAGAATTGGGTATGGAGAAAGTCAGACGTCAGTACTTCGGAGGCTTCTAGTTAACTACATTTTCCCTCTAACCCACCAATTCCCTCCCCTCAATGGCGTCCCACGTCGGTACCTTACCCAGATCAAAATCTCCTTCTCCGTCGAATCGATGATCCGCGGCCTTCTTCGCCACATACCACATGACCGTATCCCTGACAAAGTTCCAATCAGTTCGGCAAGTTCCCAGCGCCTTGTTATCTTGAGCAGCCTGGCCAAGAGCCTCTTGAATCCAAGAAACGCAGTTCCAGCCCACATGTCCTGCGCGTATAGGAGTACTGTCGAACACGTCCCTGAGTCTAGCTTCATCGACGATTTTGCCGATCATCATTCGGACGAGAATTGCCGAGCTTGGATAGAGAGATATTGGCCGGTCCTCATACTCCCACACATTTTGAGGCGCTCCTGCAACAATTTGCATCGCCTCCTTCGCATGACAACGGCGTCCGGTCGCATTCTTGGACTCGGTCTTTGGGCCGATGATGAACGCCCAATGATACCTGTTTAAAGTTTAGACTCGACTCATGCCTCCGATCAAGATCCATTTACTTGTCCTCCCCGCCTGGCATTTTTGGAGCTCCGCTACGAGCATAAAGAGCGATGTACAGCCGATGTTTGTCGGATGGCATCTCTGGACACAATCAACACACTCTCAAAGTTCTCAGGACTAGTTGACTTCACAAACCGGAACGTGCAGGCGACGATGTTTCCTGGTGTATCCTCTGGGTCCCAAAGACGGGGCGTGGGCAGGTTGGATGGGGCGGACTGGGACGGATTTTAGGGCCGATAGGAAACTCTAAACCTGATCTCATGATCTTATCTACTCCTTTTCTTAATCATTTATGAGGCGGATTGTAATAGAGCTCTATCTAAAATATCTACAAGACAATGATAGCCCTCATTATCGCTTTCGCGCCAGCGATATGCAGATTAGCATCCCGTTCTAAAATATTCACGCGAATCTAGCGAACGGTCTCTAATCTACCGCAAAATTTCTACATGGCGCCGGTGCAATAGCAATCATTAGTATATTCACGGCTCATTTTCTTTCCCTGTAGAGAAATCAAGACTTCAAGTAACAATAGCAGTTATTCATCCATGGAAAACTCTATTCCTAATTCATAACAACTAAATCATAAACATTTCTCCATCAAAGCAGATCAGATAGTATAAAGAAAAGAGGTTTCGTAGTATAATCTTCAGTAGTTTTCAACAATACACAACCCGTAGATTTATCCCGCTCCTTTACATTGCAGTCAAACCAAATTATCGTTGAGAAAGGCGGAAGATATCTGTACTCGTCAAGGCCGATAAATGATCAGCTTCGAAGGTAGATTGTGGATAGCCATCAATCCCGATTGTCAGATCGATCGGTGGCTCGACCAATGGAGGAGAGTTGGGTGGTATTTCCTGTGAGCAACCGAATTCCATAAAATCAGACACAGATTTGTGGCGCTGGAACCACATTCGCTAAATAGTATGCAGAATATCGAATGTCTTACATTCGATGCTAGTGAGCTGAGATCTGAGCATTGCCGAATGATGATGGCGAGCACGATATGCATAGACGGCAGAAGAGTTAGATAGTGGCATTAATTCTTCCTTGAAATGAAATCGTGGCGGATTGAACTTCATCTCGAAGTTCGGCAACGTTTCAATGCTCTCCAGGCAATTCAACCATTGAAATGAACGTCTCCACGCATCCTGCTGTCATGGCGGCGTTTCTACCTTCCATTTTCTGATTTCCAGCCAGTTCGTGCCCTTCGACACTGATTCCTTTCTTCCTCACATGACTTCAGAGCGCTATGATGCCTCCAGGTCTAGTCACCCATGAATGATACCTTTTTGTGCAGTTTCGACGGTGGCGCCAACGAGAGCGCTGGGACTAAGGGTTGATGTTGTTGTGATGAGTACTATCAAATGACATAGACAACATAAGTACGTGTCTACCTGTACGATGAACGTTGAGACGCGAGCCGATGCTGCGATCATCTGTTCGTGTAGTCCAGATCTTGTCGCGTGCGAATGGTTTCATCCCATCAATTGCAGCTGATCATCAGGCGGCCACCTTGTCTGCGCGAAACTCAGGCAGCGCTTGATGCTTTGCAAATACTTCCTCGTCGTCTCATCACTCATGATATGCGCCTTCTTATCGCTCTCGTGCAATTTTTCTCGGGCCGAACGCTCATGAATACCAACCATAGTGACTCCAATGGGCCAGGCTCTAAATACGAATTAGCGTGGACCAGCCACGATTTGGAAGGTGTACTCACGCTTTTCCAATGCTGAGTCTGAGATAGCCGTCATTGGCATCGACGTACCGCCTCAGCTGCGCGGCATGCACAATCTCAAGTACAGGAGCCAGAACGTCATCCTCAACCTCTTTCTTCTCCAATTTCTTGAAGAACGGTCGTAGATTCTCGCGCGCCTGGACCATGGCATTCATCGCGTTCTTGCCCGCGTAGCTCTCCTTGACCTCATCTGATCGATTTGCCATGGCTATCTCCCACTCCCTGAGCACCATCGTGAAGTACGACGCAAGTTGACGGTGCAGAAAGGCCAGGCCTTCTGCATCTTTGGGAGGTGTGGCAGGTACCTTCATCTGTTCTTCCGGTACAGGCTCGAGGTAAGTCGGGATGGGTCCATCGTAGAGAACGGCTGGTGGAGGGGTAGCATGTTGTCCAGTTAGACGCCAATATCTCTTCAGTCGTTCATTGTGTGTCTCGCCGAACATTTTCGTAGGTTCGTTCAACTCGCGCAGCTTGACATCCAGCACCTCATCCTCGACATCCTCCTCTCCGTCGCCCAGTGGTGTTCCTTCCCTCCGCGGCGGTAAGTCCGGGAGACCCAGTCTCTTCCTCCTGGCACGCTCCTCCCGATCTTCCTCCTCCTCCCTCAGCTTCCGTGATTCCTCTGCTAGTCGTCGTCGTTTCTCATCCCGCTGTCGCGCCCGCTCGTGTTCTTCGTCTTCTGCTTTCCGCTTCTTGGCTGCTTTCTCTCTTTTCGCTTCTTCCAAAGCGGCTTGTTCGGCGAGATAGGCAGCTTCGCGTTGAGCCTCGACCTCTGAACGCTTAAGGTACTTCTTTTCTTCTGGTTTCGGGGTGGCTGATGGTGTTTTGGCTTTTGAGATTTGAGATTTCATCAAAGAGGCGAAGTCCATGTTGGGGACGGCGATATGCCTTGAGGCCGCAAATGGGATGGTGAATGCTGTTGTGATTCAAGGCGGAATGTGGAAGAGTCCAGATATAATCTTTTTAGAGCGCGACTAAGCGCTCAAAATTGCAGGAGTTTCAGGTAGAACCTGATCTTTCTGGGTCCACTCAGGATATTCGAATGTTTCCGGCAGTTCAATTTTGAAAAGTCGGCGGAAATCTATCGGCGTGTATAAATGTTTGAGTAGTAGTCTTCACGATCGTAACCCTGTCGGGTCTAGTTGAGCCTCAAGCTCTCCACTATTATTTCACCTATGCGCTACAGCTGGACGTGACGCGGCGGTCCCTTAGCACCACCTGTACGATCAATATCAACAAACACCATTAGGTAGGACTCGGAGCGCACAGCATGGCCAATAAAACAGTAGACCGCCAAACAGACACACCATTCCTCCTAAAGCTCTTCTACAAAACAGCCTCCCACCACACCGTCCAAGACTTCCAATCCGATCAGCAGCCGCCGCACGTACAGATATACACTTGGTCAAATGCCACCCTCACAGAACTGTCCCAACTGATCGCGAATAATCTGCCGCAATTGCTTCCAAACCCGAGCGTCGGCACGCGTCTGAGCTTCGAATTGGTCGTTCAATTGCAATCCTCACGCATAGACGATATGCCGCGATACACGATGAAGCGGCTGGGAACTGTGGTGCTGGGAGCTATACCCCGAAGCGATACTAATGGGACGCATGGAGATCGGGAGGAGGACGATGCAGGGCTTGGGGACGATGCGATAACGAAAGAGCAAAACATGACTTTGGCAGATGCGAGGATTGTGGTGGGAGATTACATTGATTGCGCTATACTACCACCATTGGCAAATGGTGATGTCGCGCCGCCGCCGAGGCTTACTTCCGCTGCTCCGGCCCAGGCTACCGGTAGGTCAAATGGTAGCGAATACGGTGGTAGGAGAGGAAGAGGTGGGTTCGGAGACGCTGGGAGGTTAGGAGGGTATGGAGGAGGTGATTCAAGAGGTGGAGGTGTGCCCAGTGGGGAATGGAGGCGGGGAGATGTGCCTCCAGGTGGATTTGATAGAGGGGGCAGGAGAGGACGAGGACGAGGCTGGTGATGCGATGGCGTACAATCATATCAATTTGAGTATGCTGATAGATCCTATCTGTATTGCGTCTGAGAAAGCGGCGCGGCTGCATTCTTACGGCGAATACAGTCCATACACGTGGGCGCGATGAAGAACATCTGAAAGGCGTCGCTGACGCATCAAATGACTGCTGGACCTCGTAAGTCGCTGCATGGTAGCAGCTGATTGTGCTGGTCGCTAATGTATTTGTTGCATAGTTTGATGATAGATTGATTCTCATTGATATGGCGACGATCGAATTCGAGCGTCCAAAAATTTTCCATCATTCAAAATCACCGCAGAGTCTTGTGCCATTGATACTGAATCATAGGTCCCGATTTCCTTAGAGTATATACTCATGTTTTGAACAGCTCAGACATTTCCCTATAGCCCGCGGATTTTTTTGTTCCACCCATGTCCTGTTCGTGGCCCGATCTGAATCAAAGCTCGAAAATGAACTTCACTAATTTCATCGCGTCTCTTAATGAAAGAGTTGCTCTGTCTTGATCCTATGGATTGTGACGTCGATGTACAGCCAGGGAAGGACAGATCTTTCAATCCCTTGGGAAAAGCCGTTCTCCGGCATGCGCAGCCATACCCAAAAGAACAAAGCTTCAAGAACTGAAGGGAGGAAAATTTCGACGAATGAGCGCGCGATCCAGAGCCTTCAAATCTCTATCCCAAAACAGCTCTTCCCATACCGCAATATCTTTTGGAAGGGACCATACCTTCTTATATCTCATACTTGTCACCTCCATTCCCATCCAATCTCGGACGAATGTCGAGGCTGAGCATGCGAAATAAATATGACCAATGGCAGGGACGAATACGATCGAGATAACCACGTGCTCTCTCGTTGCGTTGCCCGTGGCAGGAGCGACTTCAATCTCATGCATTGTACTGTCCAGAGTCATCACCTCAAGCAATCCCGTCCCTTGAATACCTAAGAATAACGTGAAAATCATGTGATAATTTCTCATCTGCCCCCTGAACTTCCTGGGCTCCAACACCATAGCCCAGCTTCGTAAAACCCCACTGAAACATCGCGGTTATGGGAAAGTGGGTTAATTTGCCGTATAAGTGAGAATCCATAACAATACACCGTCTTTCAATCCCAACCAAAGCACCAGAAAAAGCCCTACTGGATTATTACCTATGAAAAGACACCTGGTATCCACGACGAAGCGCTTTTCTTTTTGAGAGGTTCATGGGCAGTAAGTAGAGAGAACCCGACAATCTTCTTTCTCACTATGACAAAATTGGCACCGAGCCATTGCGAGCTCCTACGGATCCAGCTGGACTCGATGGTTTGGGAGATTTATGACAGGAGCATGAATTTCCCCCAGCTTCGTCTTCTATCCGATATTAGCATGCATCCTCACCTGTTGCTTTCCCTGGGCGTATATGTATGTATGTACACACGACACCGTACCCCTCTCGTCAATGAAAAAAACATCATCACCACCTCACTCCAGAAAACATGCCGATCGCAAACGACCTGTACGTACCACGCAACCCAAAAATACCCAAACTAGATATCTCCCTCACCTGACCTCGCCTCACCTCACCTCACTCCCACCACTCACCACCCGGCCAGCAACGACAAAAAAGGGCCAACACAATCCTCAATCTTACTTCCACCGAGTACGAAACAAGTCAGTGGGATAAAAATTCACTAGCTAGTCGGCTCGAGAACAACCTTTCTCTCTCCCTCTCTGTATTTAGTCCAACCTATATTCATACAGCCTGAGGCCGCATACCCAGCAACATCCTCATCATATATACCTATACCCATATCCAAACCCCACCCAGAACCCGAACCCCGCCCCACACTTAAAAAAACGTGTTCGAGTCCGGGTTCTCGAAAAAAACGCCGCCGATGATAGGTAGAGGATCTCTAGCACAAAAACGCCCTGATTCATTCATATCTTCATGTCATACCCAAACAAAGCCACACGATGTGGGGAGTAGGAGTCGGAATAGGATTACGACCCCGAACTCTTATTCGGTCTCACATTCTCCCTCTCGACATTATGTCTCGGTCTCCCACTCCCACTCAACCTCGCCATGGCCATCGCAGAAGCGTCTCGTCGTCCACCAAGCCCCTCCTCAAGATCCTCCTGTTTCTTGCCGTCCTGCTCGTCCTCGCTGTCTTCAGCCAGATCGTCGAGGCCGAAGCCGTCGGCTAGCAGACCAGTGCGATCTCCGAGCGAGTTACGACCTTGACTGCTTCCCCAACTTAATTGTCTGCTGTGGTTCCCGGCTCTTGATCCTGCCTCTGAACTGCGTCTTGCTTGCATGCTTCTTCTTGTGCCGAATGCGGCGAGGGGGTCAGTGGGGATGGCTTCGTCGTAGTTGAGGTTGCCGCCGTGCATGGATGTGCCGTTCGGGTCTTCGCGGGAGAGGTTGAGGAGGTAGACGCCGGAGAAGATGACTAGGAAGCCACAGAGGAGGGAGATTGTGTTTACGGCGTCGGAGGTGTTGAAGCCTTGGAAGAGGAGGAAGGAGGCTACAAGGGTGGCGGTAGTAAAGGTTACGTAGTAGAGAGGGTTGACCCTTTTTCCAAATTAGCAGGATTTTCATGGCAAGGAAGAGGGCGGAGTGGTCGTACAATGCTGTAGGGAATTGCGCAAGAGCTTTGTTGAAATAGTTCATCTGTGTGAGAATGCAGACGACGACCACGATCATGAAGACATATGTGGAATAATATCCGAATTGGTTGTTCCCGGCAAATGTGAGTTTGAGGGCGATGCCGAACGCCTTAATAGCCATTATGGAGACACTGCCCACGGTGCTGCAGATCGAGATGTAGACCAGAGGGTTTTTGCGACCGTATTTAGGAGAGACCTTGTAAATCATAACAAGTGCGAAGACGATGACGAGGA
Organism: Venturia effusa; assembly: GCA_007735645.1. Taxonomy (NCBI): domain Eukaryota; kingdom Fungi; phylum Ascomycota; class Dothideomycetes; order Venturiales; family Venturiaceae; genus Venturia; species Venturia effusa. The sequence goes on along the minus strand of CP042202.1, from coordinate 862,001 downwards.
AGCAGTAGAACATGAATGCTATAGCACCGGTCAGTTTTCATCTTAATTATCAAGTGTCGAGTAGCTCCACAAACCTGGGCGCATGGCATAATGTAAAAGCACATCAATCGTCTCAACATCCTCGTCCGGCGGAGCGTGCAAAACGATGATAACAGAGCCGATCAGACATATCGCGCAGCCGATTTTACCCAGTATGCCCAACTTCTCGTCCAAAAAATATGTACCGAGTACCGCCCTGGCAAACCCAGGATTAGCTGTGCCTCGGTGGACCAATCTGGCGGGCAGACGTACCCGATTAAAACGCTTAATGCTCCTAAAGGCGTGACTAATATAGCTGGTGCAAAGGCGTATGCAGCAAAATTGGCCAGTTCGCCTACGACCACTGAATATGGTCAGCATGCCGTTATGTGAGGAGCTTTCGAAGCGGCCTTGAGCCCGTTCTGCCAGCAAGGAAACGAACGTAGGAGACGGGCAGAACCTACTCAGTACAATACCCGCCCACCACATGCCACTCTTCAGGTATGAGAATCCCTCCCCTTCAAAGCCATGCCGCGCATTCGCCTCGTTAAGTCCCTTCTTTGTGATAACGAAACTTGATCCTGTGTGTCGTCAGCCTTCTGTGATCTTCCCATGACCGCAATGCTTTTCTGCGCAAGTCCTCCAGTCTGCAAGTTCCCTCGAGCAGTCCAAATAGGGAGCCACGAGCTTGTAGTCGAATCTTTAGATCCAAGATCAGAACTCTCGCACCAAGACTTTTATCTCCTGGATTGTACTCCTCCTCTTTCAATTGAGACTGTAGGTAATGGAGAGCACGAACCGATAGCCAAAGTGCCAGCAATAGCCAAACCAAGCCCGATATATTTACCCGCCTCTTGCGCTGCCGGATTCGAAGCTGTCGCCATGATGCTGCAGAGTGTGTCTGTGCGCCCCTATTTGCCGTCTCTTCTTCTTCCGCAGGCTATGTGCTGACCCGGTTCAAGAATATGCTCGTTTCTTCTATTGTGCGTCGATCGGAAGTGGTGACCTTGGTCGTAGTCGCAGAGCTTCCTGCTCGTTGTCCTTAAGCCCTCAATCGTCAATGCCAAGAACGGTAACGGTATGCGCCAACGTTTCTGCACAGCCTTCTTCTTCAGCCGCAGTGTTCAATTGCAGCGCTTCAGTGTCGCGAGAGGATTCGTAGAGCTTCGTTTCGCGGCTGCAGTCTGGCAGTCCTGTGATAAGGAGAGGGAGAGAGGGAGAGAATTCGTGGTCGTCGCGTTCCTGTAGCGAGTGGATCTTAGTGCCTGGGTCTCGTTGATACGCACTAGTGGCGTCGTGAGTTTCGTTGCGGCTGGAGGCGAAGGAGACAATGTTTCAAGCCAAAGAAGGTTACGTGACTTTCAGCTGATCCTCGCTCAACCGAACTCGCTCGACATCAGAATTCCAGAATCAATCTCAACAAGGAATAAAAAGGTTGGTGATTCGCGAAAGTCAAAGCTGAATATCATCCAAGCGACGTGGACTTTCAATCAGGGGGTTGCTCCATGTCGGTAGAGGTATGCAGCACTTCAGCTCAGCTCCACGCCCAGAACGTCAGCTCGTGGCCTTCCTTATCGTATCCTTCGCGTCCCGCTCGTCTAGCCAGGGCTCAGGAGCCTCAGGAGATCGCCCATCTATTTTCTCCCTCGCTGATTCGAGTTCCTGAAAACCACCACTCAACAAGCCAGGTACTCGTTTCACATTCACACATCACGTCATGGCCCTTTCTAATCTCACTGGGATCAATGTGGGAACACATCTAGGAGTATTGAAGACTGGGGAATGCTTGAAAGTTGAAGCACATTCTAATCGCTGCCCAGTGATCGACGTACTAACCTTGCTTTCATCTATAAGGTACCAGTGCCTACATATAGTATGTAGCAATCACATGAACATTCGACGTTCGATCCCGATCTCCAGTCTTCTGATAATATGTACCGGGATACATACCAAAGACCAAGATCGCGGAGTCAACACCGCCGGAGGTATCCGACTCGTGGGTATAAAGTATTGCAGCGACCTACCTATTGCGTGTTCCCTCTACTATCGCAACTCTCAGACACACACTACTTATCCAATCTCAACATCAATATCTCCTCATACATTCCAACAATGAAACTCGCAATCCTCACGCCCCTAGCACTTCTCATCGCAAACATCAATGCTTTGGGTGTGCCACTTACAGCCCGCCGAGCGGACTTACCAGGGGAATGCACCCCCTCGGGCTGCGCGCAACAAGTAAGATAATCTGAGGACACGTATAAGTCTCATACTGACGTCTGTAAGTGCCAGGCCTCGCATCAAGGTGTTGCTGGATGGTGCCCCGGCGGTCAATGCGCATGCTTGGGAAACATCGGTGACCCAGGGTACGGGGGAGGGAATAAGTATTAGCGATGAGAACGAGACAGGCAGGGAGAGAGGAGGAGGAACGCTAAAAACGGAAATTTCTTCATTGTGCTTTGTGTTCTGGCCACTTAATTTTTTAAAGATTCTTGCCTCGAACAACATCTTATGCAAATCACAGCGCACGAATTAAACAGTTCCCAGCCAAAGTGTAGAGGGTACATGTATCGACACTCCATTTTCAGTTCTCGGTCTACATACTTCTCTTGTAAATCTTTGTCGGGAAACTTGAGTCTGTCCTTTCCATCCATGTGAAAACGCTAAGGGTATTCCATATCCGTATGCAGGTGTAAGAAAACCAGTGTGAAGAAAGCTCCATGCGGGGCGAAGTATGGTTCCGATAGACCACGATCTTTTCCACATCTTCTCTTTCTTAACCCAGAACGCCCTCAATGGCATCATAGAATTGTTAGTTTGCGGCCACTGGGACCACGTGCAAATACGGAATAACATTCGTGCAATGCATGCTTGTACTCAAAATACTCTCTCCTCGCTAGCCATCGGATTTGTCGTCATGGCTTTTGCTGTGAGGGGGTAGGCGGCGAGCAAAGCCTGCTGGGTGTTTGATTAGTAAAGAAATGACTTACATGTAATGTCCTCTTTCTGCAGGTTAAGTGAAGTCCATGAGTGTGCATCCACATGGACGTGGACGTGTTTCAAGCGGTAGACCTCTTAGATCGACAGCGTCCCCGATGGAAATTTCTGACTGTGATCAATTCCAACATCTCAAGGGAGCCAAACGTGCATCGAAAAGAATCGAACTTGATCCCTAGGGCGAGCAGCGCGACGTGTCTGTCCGGTACGGTCTCCTTGAAGTGATCGAACACAAGACTTGACAGCCAATCACTGCGATCTCAGTCTCTTGGACTCTTGATCACTGTCATCGTTGTCACGAATTCGTTTTCCAAGAGGAGATTGGCTCGAAGATCCGGTCTGCAAGGTCTCACGCTTCGCCTCACGTGGCTGTTCTGAGTCGTCGTCGTCATCGTCGTCGTATGTGATCGAATCCTCGTCTTCTTCTCCAGCAGAGTCGTCAGGCACTCTGAAAGTTCCGGAAGAGGTGGATTGTTCAGGCAATGAAACAGTGACCTCTTCAACATGGTGTTCCTCAGCACCAACTTCCAAACTAAGCTCTTGGTCAAAGGCAGCCCATTCGCGGTCAGAAATCTGCTCGACTGTCTCGTCCATAACAGGGATTTCTTCACGTTCCACATCGGCGAAAAATTGAGTGTCCTCGTGATGAACTTGATTCCAGTCTTGCGAAACGGCTTCAGGGTCCTCATAGTAGCCTTCTTGGTTGAGAGGTTCATGTTGATAGAACGCATCTGCATGAGCCTCATCATCTATCTCTGGCCATTCGCCATCGTCACCGAGAGTGACAGCTTGGTCTCCAGCGTTGACATCGGAGAATGGATCAAGGAAGTTTGGTTCCTCCACACCAGCCGCAGGTGGAAAATTCTCTGGCGATCCTTCATGGACGAGATCTTTGTTATCCATTAGCCAACTGTTGTCATCATCGAGATCGTCGCATGAGGAACACTAACTTGATGGTGGTTGATCATTTTCTCCCTGGACTGTCGAGGATCCAGAGGATTCAATGTCACCATTGTCAGTACCGCCAAGTTGATCCAAAGAATCCACCCCCGCAGATGCTTCAAACTCAACCACCGGTTCGGGCTCGCGTATGTCTTGTTCCACAAGCTCTAGGGTATTGTTATCTGCTTGTGCAGCTGTATCATTTCCCTCGGCTTGATTCTCAGGGACGTTGTCATTGTCCTCCCTTGCAGTCTCCTCATCTGAGCGATCCTCGCTATGGTAAGTTTCGTTTTTGGCTGGTTCTGTGTCAGTAATGGTAGTAGCAGTTGTGTCTTGAGCTTCAGCTGATTCCCCGATTGTCTCTTCCGCGGCATCTTCAAACCTGGACTCTGTGCTAGATTGCGCAGGAGCCCCTTCGTTTTCCTCAATAGTCTCGACCTCAAGGTTTGTGCCGGCTTGTGTCGGACCCTTCTCATATCCATTCGAGTCATCTTCTTCATAGTCATCATCTGCCTCAGCATGGTCGTCTAGGTACTGATCGGCCTGCACGGCCGAGAGACCCTTCGATTCGGCAGCAGCTTGGTACAGGACTGTTAAGCGGGAATTCCATCGCGGCTTTTTAGCCAGGATAATAGAGAAGGGTTCTGGGCGGTCGACACCATCTTGCTGGCTGAGAGTCACGTAAACATCAACAACTTGAGAAAAGCTAGTGGTCAGGCAATCGGTAGAGTCCTGTTTGATGTTAGCTCAGTCATTTTGACAAAGAAGTCGAATTTGAACATACTTCAGAAATTGTCAGATCCAGATCTTCGCAATAGATTTCCAATTCAAGACTATCATTGATCGAGTCACCCAATACTTGCCTGCAGGCACGGAATAGATCTACAAGGGTCTTGTCGGCGAGTGAGATGTCACTCAAGAGAAAGGTGTCGGCCTCGTCCTCTTCCATGGGTGGAAAAAGAGAAATGTGAGCACCTTCGTAGTCCACCACGGTGGTGTGGAATGAACGAGGTGGCCCGGCCTCACGAAGTCCGGCGACCTCTTCTTTACCATCACTGTGCTGTAGCACAGACTCTGCTGCCTCATTCTGAGCGTCATTCGATTTGGGTAGATCAGTGCCCTCTTCCTGAGGGGACGTGGAGACAGTAGATAGTCTAGCCGCCATTGGTGAGGCAAGAGGGATTAAAGGAGCAGGTGCGGATTCTTCATCGTTCAAGACGTCTGCCTCATCATCATCATGCGAGGTGGGATTAGTGGATTCAAGGGGCTGTGAAGCATCTTTACTCTCTGCGAAAGATCCTTTCAAGCCATCACCTGAGGTAGATGGTGGTTGCCCAGCTGGTGGGCTGACGTCTTCCGCGGAAGTCTTGTCGGGAGATGTGACAGAGTCATTGACAGGGTTTTGCATAGTCTGCTGCCCTTGCTCTGGAGTCCCTTCCTTTTCGAGATCGGGCTCTTCCTTCAGGTTTCCTTCAACAGTGTCCACTGTCTCGACCACAGCATCGATCTCAGAAACTCGCTGGTCGTCGGACTTGGCGAACGAAGCAGGGTCTGTTGGCGGTGAAACAGTCTGGTCTTTATCATCCAATGGTTGTGTAGACTTTACCAAAACAGCATCTTCAACAACCTCGCTCACATCAGTCAAATGCTCGTCTGGCACCGGGACGTCTTCGTGCATGTCCTCCTCCGCATACGTGATCTCGTCCAGGTCATCATCATACATCAAGTCGTCTCGTTGAGCGTCCGGCATTTCATCAAATCTGGACTGGCCTTGCTCGGAATGTGTATCCTCTAGCATGTAATCAATGTCATCGTCGCCATCAAGAAGGTCGATATCGTTGTCCGTTTCTACACGACCAGCGTCGGATGAAATTTCCATATCGTCATCTGGTGCAGGCACTTCCAAGAACTGAGTCTGAAGAGGTACCATGAGTGCCATGTTGGAGGAATGTGAGGAAAATTGGTGGAAGAAGTGTAGGTGCCGACGAGCGGAGGTCAGGTCAGGACGATATTCGCCAGCTGAGGGCTTGCGGGTTTGGAGATGCTGAGGATGTGGGTACTAGGTGTTAGTGTCGGTGGTGTGGAGGTTTAAGGTGAAGGCAGCAGGAAACATGAAGTTGAAGGCGTGTCGAAGAAGTAAGAAAGCGCGACGTGTAAGTGTCGTGGCAAGAGTCGAAGATGTTGAAGGGAGCAGCAGGAAGCTTTAATTTCGGTGTGTCATGAAAGTGTTCACGTGTATTTATGATAAAGAGCGTGAAAAGGTATCTGCTTTGTGGCAAGATGTGTTCGATGTTAACTGCTGAGATGAGTGAAGCTTCAAGAAAGAGGAGTGGTCTGCTGGAAGCACTTGCCTTGGCACGCTAGTTCGGCGAAACCCGTTATTGATATGCCGTGCGATTTGGCCTCAGTCTGGCTTTACGACTACCGTGTACACAACGACGAGAGCTGATGCGGCCAGCAAGGAAAGGCTTTCGATAATCTCCATAAGCTGATTCAAGTGCTTCCCTACGAATTTCGTCAAGTCTACAGCGCCTGATCTGTCACAATGGTAATTCAAGCCATATCTAAGGAGGAACTACACACTGAAGTATAGCAGATTCTCAACGCCTCGATATGTACGAGAGGAGGAAAGGTCGTGGTCTCTCGATCGTTTCGGGAAATTTCCAGGTCCAGAATAGAGGCGCTTCTTGCTTCCGTATGCTTCAACATCATGTAACCAATGTTTCCCTGAACCTAATGGCTGGCAGTTCCCCAAGCTAGCATCTTCCGGCTCCCAGCACACCGTCGTCGAGGCCAATTCTGTTCGGTATGTCTGGCAACCGCTTGACGAGCTGTACCTCGTGCTCATCACAAACTTGGGCTCGAACATCCTCCAAGACATAGATTCCCTCCACCTGTACGCCCAAGTCGTCAACAGCATCTGCAAAAGCTTGGACGAACGCGAGATTCTGAAGCATGCTTTCGACCTTCTCAGTGCCTTTGACGAGCTAGTCACGCAGGGCTATCGCGAAAACCTGACATTAAGCCAGATCAAAACATTTTTAGAAATGGAGTCGCACGAAGAGAGAATACAGGAGATCATTGCGCGGAACAAAGAATTGGAAGCCACAGAAGAGCGAAAGCGGAAAGCGAAACAACTCGAAATGCAACGTAAAGAGGTGGCTAGAAGTTCACGCGCCTTGGGGGGTGTGGGAGCGATTCGGCCACAGGCTTACCCAACATACACACCTCCAACTCAGACCGTCAACGTACCGGACACTTACGATAGTTACAATGCAGCAAGATCCGCGAAATCAATGCCATTGAGAGGGAAAGGCATGCAATTGGGCAAGAAAACGAAGAGTGGGAATGCTTTCGACCAGCTACGAAGTGAATTGGGCTCTGACGCCGAAGCATCGGCTCCTCTCGTGGCACCTACTGCGCAATCACCAAAGGTCCCTCCTGCTGCAGCCCGTGCATCAACATCGTCCGACCGCGAAGGCTTGCATATTGTGCTTGCGGAGCAAATTTCCGCTACCCTGAGCAAAGAAGGAACTTTGGAGGGCATGGAGATCAAGGGTGATCTGCAACTAAGGATCACGGATTCCTCGCTTACGCAAGTGAAGCTGAATATTACCCAGGGCAACACACGTGGAGCGACGCTCATGTCGCACCCAAAGGTCGACAAAGCGCTGTTCAAGAAGCAAAGCGTCATTCAAATGTCGGAGGCTGGGAAAGGATTCCCGGTAAACCAAACCATTGGCGTGATGCGATGGAAAGTGGCGCCAAAGGTGGCAGATATTGAAGACCCTCCACTAACATTCACTGTTTGGGTCAACGACAACGGCGGTAATACATGGAATGTGACGGTTGAGTATGAGTGGACTGGCGGTGACGCTCTCAAAGATGTGATGGTCACGATCCCGTATCAGACCAGCGAGCCTTCTGTGTCGAGCTTCGATGCTATATACGAAGTGTCTGGTGATAGCATCGACTGGACAATAGGAAACGTGGATGAAGAAAATCCAAGCGGGTCTTTCGAGTTTGAGGCTCAGGCTAGTGATGATGCCGAGTTCTTCCCAATGTCGGTTCACTTTAATAAGACACGACCATTTGTGGAAGTTGATGTGAGTACACGCCACAAAAACTCTGGAGGATCAAATCTAACACTATATTCCAGGTCTCATCTGTGACTCTTTTGGGCGTTGGACAGGACATCAGCTTTTCCAAGGAGGTCAAGTCTTCTGCCGAAAAGTACAACATTGGTTGAATTGCAAACCTTGTTGTCAGGGCACGATCTCCACTGGGTAGGATGAACAATTGGGCGCGTAGACTTAGGCAACGGTTTACGTGTTACGAACTCCAGAGAGCGCTGTCTAAGAGAATCTGCATAATTTACAAACACTGGCTTGGTCGACGGATATTCAGTCTCTGGATTTTTGTCGGCGCTGTGTGGAATCCACAATGATCGGAGCTTCATGTAGTGCAAATGTCAAGTGCGCATTCGAATACTTTACCAATGGCAAGAACTATGTCATCTGAGCACGTTGTCACATTACAATGAAATACGACGTGAAAATCCAGTGAAATGATACCAAGCTTTCTTGACGTGTATCGACTGCCTAAATGCGGTGTCGCCAGTTGAATATAGACGCCGTGCAATCTGTGATGACGGATATCTTGTGTGGTGATACTCAACACCTCGAAGTTGAAATCAATTCCCAAGTGACCTTGCGCGAGCCACAACACCACACATTGGCATAATGCTCACTTGGTACACTACTGACGATACCAAAGCATCATGGACATATCGGAGAGTCCAAAACTCTTATTGCAGGCGGAGAAAATCTTGCCGCAGCCAATCCATCCGCATTTGATCGCGTGCTGTCCTACCATGGACCTAGTCGCGGTGGTGAATCAAGATGAACAACTCAACGTCTATCGATTTGGTGGCCAACGAGCTTTTGGACTCCAGAGAAGACAAGGATCTAGCAAGGTGACCTCTTTATGTTGGAAATTCAATGGTACTTGACGCGTCTGCCCACCAAACTACTGACCACCCGGCATCTCCTGAAAGCGAAGCAACTGACATTCCTAGGCCATTATCTTGCGGTGGGATGGTCAGACGGGATCGTCGAAGTCGTCTCAGCAGAATCAGGAAACGTGCTTCAGCATTTCAAGCAGGTGACAGCTGCTAGCAAACAGTCCGCGATCAAAGAGCCCGACACGCCCGTCAATGTAGCCTGTATCGGTTGGGGCTTAAACTTCATCGACGTACCGTCAGTCAAAGCCAAGATTGGAAAATCACGAGGCCCAGCACCTGGTGGCATTTCGAATTCGGCCATTGAAGGACTGACAACAGATCACTGGAGCGATGATCACGATCCTGTCAGCCTGGACGACTTCTTAGATCGTGTCCCGGATGAGGACAAAGTCGAGGTCCCGCTTGACCTGCCTGAGCAGATCTCACGAATCGACATTACAGAATTGCTGCCAAAACTGCCTGCTCTACCCCTTCTTCCTCCGGCGGCTTACAAACATGGCGACCATCCTGCTGCCGAGTTGTTCTCTTCCCAATCGTCAATGGACCCTCTACTTCATGGAGCGAAGTCATCAGAAACCCTGAATGGTTTGGACGCCCTATTGTTAGCTCACAGCAATGGCACCGTCCGTCTGGTATTCTACGATTCTCTCAGTATCGGCTCCATCTCAATGCCAGCAACCTGGAATATCAAAGACCCACGATTCTTCAAACATGCGTCGCACCCCTTCTCACGTAGTCACATGCTTCTAGCTCAGGTTGACCCCGAGGAAAGCTCAAGTTCAAAGACTGTCCTGATGCCTCTCTCACTCCGCTTCATGCAATCTGCAGGTAGTCATCTACATATGATCGAGCATAAGACAGCACAATTAGAGACCCTCGTACAGTACGTCAAAGAGTGCCTCCTAGCAATCAGCCATCATTGGTCGCATGCCAAAGAATTGCCAGGGAAATTTATGGCGAACATCAACGAAACTCTTGCGGAAAAGCATGAGCCATCCCTCGTGCAGAGCTTGTTCCACCTGGCCGTCACGGGCGACTGTCCGCCTACGCTTAAGGAGTGGCTCGTTGATATCCTTGCGGAGCGAGTGAGTTGCCTCTCTCGCCTCCTGTCAAGTACTAGACTGACATGATGCAGGGACACAAGCGCTGGGACCAGGCTGTCAGCCATGGATACAACAAGGTACTCGAAATGGTTCACGAAAGTCTGCTGCCGGCCTTGGATCGCTGCAGCATTGTCCTCGGTTATTTGAAGGGTCTCGCTGAGTATCACGAGCATAGCCCTGTTTTTAACGTTCCTGTCTCCTCGTTCGACTCCATCATAAATGTTATTCGGTGCATGCGTCTTCTGGCCCATCTAACTCTTCAGTACGCCAGCGAAGAGTCAAGACAGTTTCGAGTTTTTTCGAAGTGGTTGCGACACGAGATCGACATACAAGCCCTAGATCCGAGTTCTGCATCGGCAGAAGAAACATCGCAACAAGACATGGGTACCGACTACTCTCAACTACTGGCTTACGTTGAGCGACCGCTAGAAGAGAGCAGGCTGGATTCCTTCATATCAGGACCCAAAGAGGCTTCACTAGGCACTATCGCCAATTCAAGCATATACGAGGACATGCAAAAGTTGATTGATGCATTTAGGAACCAGGACAGCGGCAACTTTGGTATCTTCAATATTCACTCACATTTTGCTGAGTGGCAACGCCAAAACCGTACCTTAGTCGATCAAATCACAAGTCATCAGCGAGCGAGCAGCACTATGAGCAGCGGGTTCGTTTTAGAGGCAGGCGACGTCATGGCCAGCGACCTGCGTATGGTCTCAGAAGATATGGACCAGAGCGCTACTTTAATCACGACTTACACCGTGATCGTTCCCGACGACAGTATGACATACGGTGAGTGTTTGTCTGGTCATATCCGTATATACAAAATTAAACTCCGTAGTGAACATCCGCCGAATAGTTCACTCAGATATTTTCGATGATATGAGAGGCGTGCACCTCATGGCCGGCCGAACGCTAGATTTCGCGCGCTCCGAACCCAGCGTCAAGATCCTTGACGTGAAATTCGTGGATGACGAGCGTTTGATGCTGCTTCTACATGATGGAGGTAAGTGTTGACTTGCGTGAAATAACTCGATGCAATGACCTCTGATCGTCTCGATTCAGATTACACCCATCTTGCAAGCTTTAATTACAGAGGTGACCAACCAGATATTGCGCTCGACACTAATGTTCAGGAACTACCTGAGCAATCACAACTCCCGCACGGCTCTCCATTCCCGATACCGAGTCATGATATTCATGCTGGCGCTCTAGACTGGAGGTCTCGTATCAGACATACTTTCGGCCCCGAGGATATGCTCAAGCCTTTGAAGATCGAGATAAACGGACGTCAGGATAGACGATTTATTGTTGTGGTAGGTGACGACCTGAGGCAGTTAAGAATATTGGACTTGGACTACAGTGAAGGGGATGAGCTTGAGGAGAAAATAAGGGCACGGAATGGGGGCGAGAATGATGTGATGAGCGAGTAACTTCAGAGGAAACCCAGGTTTGTCAGTCATCCATTTTCATTATGGTCTAATAACTTCTGGTCACTCGAGCTCAGCCCAGTATGACTAGAAATTTGCAAAGATCGTTTCCTTCTCGACGATGGGATGATTGATGGTTGAAAGCTGCATCTACGCATGATTCAATTGCACTTTGAGGTTATACTTCGTCACACGACTCCAATGATTAGAACGCGTACGTATGCCCCAATCGTAGCTCTCAAACTCCAGTGATCACTAACGATAAGATAGCCCGAGATTATTGGTTGCATTCTACACCTCGCGGCCATCGATGACTGCCTTGCGCACAAAGTTGCCCACGCTTTCAAGAGAATGGGACGAAGGGCGGAGTCTGAGACACGTTGCTACCGTAATAGACTTGTTGCAGATACCAGATAGTTTCGTCTTCTATAAGAAGAACTCTTTTCTGAAGCAGATTCTCACGCAATTGAAGTACTGCACAGCCTGACACCTTACCCAGTATTTCATGGACTGTCTCGCGACTGGGTTCAGGTACCTTGTGATTGAGAGTCGCAATTCATTCTTGCTTTTTCTTCATCATTGTCGCTCTTCCTCTGATTATCGAAGGTTGAGCCTTCTCTCAGTGTTGATTCTTACTAGGCACCTAACATTAAGCAAGCATGGAACGACTCGGAGCTATTGGCAGAACACCGTAGCTGGCGTTTCTCGGCAGACAACTATTGCGATCATTCTTCTGCAATTTCAAGTCGCACAAACAAATCGTCACTCGTGGTGGCCGTCTGTTGTTCCCATGAGATAAGTGTTTCTGGCAGAATTCCCGATCGGAAAGAGTCACCCAGTATGGCAGGCGAGCACACCCGCCCCGTCGCCCAGATGTCAATCTCCTCTTGAGGTCTTTTCAACCTCTTGCGTCTATCATTCTGAGATCGAAATAGACACTCTTTTGGAGACGCTCGTCGCTCAGGTTATCAACAATTTATCAAAACCGATCGCGACGAGAGCTGGAGGGGTCCAATTTGATAAATAGGAATCGGGTTGATGATATGGCGCGAAGCGTCTGCCGTCTTCCTTCTTTGAGGATATGATCAGCCTCATTTCTTTGTGTCTCTCGTCCAGCTCCTTTCAATATACAGCAACATTGCTCAACGTCATCTCCCCAGCTTCCAATACTGTCTTTCCGCCAACCGTCACACTTTTACTCAATCGAATTGACCCCTAATTCAGTATGATGCTCAACAAGTCCCTCATCTTCATCACTCTCGCCCTCGCCGTCGCCACCAGCATCACTGCTGCACCAACTCAGTTCGATGAGACCGAGGCTGCTGGCAACAATATTTTGGGTCCGTTCAGCCCTTGCTGGGCCTGCGACCAGGAATTCAGAGAGTGTGTCAAGGTATGCCACCTCCCTCTGTGCTTGTTTCTCGCTCCGTTATATGGCTAATCCCCCTCTTCCTTTCCAGCACTGCGGTCCATACGATTACTGCCCCGACTGGTGCAAGCAACGCATGTGCACAAATGATCTCGATCCTGAGGGTGTCTGCCGCCGTGATTGCGGCTACGACAGAAACTGTGGAACCAGTGGCAATAAGCGAGCTATCGATGTGGATTCATGAGGAATTATGGGCCATGGCAGGGATGTGAAATCTCTGCTTTCTCGTACGAAAGGGGGACTATAGATATATCATCGAATAATAATAATACAATATATTATCCTTAGAATATCTATTATTATTTTATACTCTTTTATTTTAATCGATTAATAAGTATAATTAATACTAATTAGTAGTTATAAGGCGACCGTAGATTAATAAGATCTAAACTTAGTCTACCGTATATAGCTTCCCTAGAAGCTTCGTACGATAGGCTATATACTATTCTAAGAGTATCTATAAGAATTAGACTTCTATATAATAGAATATCTATCTAGAAGATCGACGCTATATCCGCTACCTTAGCCGGACTCGACGAATTAAGAAGAAGGATAAAGGAATTAAGATCCGGAGCTTCCTCCTTAAAACCTTAACTATCTATCCGCGCGATAACTATAATCTTTACCGCTAGAGGTTTTCTCTTAAGAGGAATAAGATATATATACGTACGATCTACTAAAAGCTAGAGAGATTACGGTATAGCTAGGTATTATATACTAGTATATTAGCAGGTATATCGATAGGAAGATATAGTTTAATTCTCTTAATCCTTTCGTATATTCCGAACTAATCTAGATTAGGATATATTTCGTACGATAACTATACGAAATTAAGAGTAGCGGATATATAGGAAGGATACTTATTAATATATTTAAGGAAGCCTTTAGAGGCTAGAAGGAAGAGTATTTTAAGAAGATTCTAGCTAACCTTCTTCTAAAAGTATTCTAAGCGTACGAAGATAGATATACTCTCGTACGAGAGAGTAACGAAATAGCTATAAGAAGGATAGTATACCTTCTTTATAATTTAGTATCCTTAACTAGAATAAGTAGTATTATAAGTCCTAAAGTAGAACTAAGCTTAAGTATAAGAAGTATTCTAAGCGTAGGATAATTACCTCGTACGGTTCTAATTAGGATAGCTTTAGTAATACTAGTAAGGTAAGCCCCGTACGATAAATAGAAAGAGAGACGTCTATATAGTACTTAACTAGGGACTACTTACTAAAGTCTAAGTATATCTTAACTATAGGTTATCGTATAATAGTCTATCTAACCTCTCTAACCTATTCTATAACTATCCCTAGTAAATCGATAGCTAGAGGCCCTTAGTAGGTTAGAAGAGAGTATAGAACTCTAATAATAAGCTCCTCCTTAGGATAAGAACTAGAAATATTATCGCACGATATAGGAATAGTAAGGATATAAGAGATATCCTCCTAGAGAACTATACTAATAGCTTTAAGGAACTTTCGTACGGAACTAATAAGCTACTTAACTATAGGGAGAGACCTAAGCTCGGGTATAATACCTACCTTACTATAAAACCTACTATTCCTAAGATACCGGGTACTATCTATACTAACCCTAGAGAGAGGAGAGGTAGTAAGTCTATACCGTATAAAACTAACTAGTACAGTAGATATCCCAGCCCTAAAGAGAGGAGAGGTAGTAGACTTATCCCGTACGGAACTAGCTAATCTAGTAACTACCCTATTAACCCTAGAATAACTAGGGATACTATATATACTAACCCTAGATATAGAACCTATCTCTATATAACTAGAGGTAATATAGTAACTATATTTAGCAAGGGTATAATCCCTAACTAATATAGAAACTAAATAGCGCCCCGTACGGATTAAACTTAAAGGATTAATTAATTATTATAAGAAATCTACTCCCTATAATAATAGTTTCGTACGAGCTAATAGGAGTTCCTAATAAGCCCTATAATATTAGAACTATTACGATATTTTCTAAGGTATAGAAGAAGGAAAGGAACTTTACTAGAGAGCCGTACGATATCTTCTAGGAGAAGGTTAAGATTTTTATAGTAACCTATAAGAGATTCTTAATTTTTAAACTATATTACTATACTATATTTCCTAATATTCTTTCTAGTCGTACGGAAGAATTTTATATTAACTATATTAATAGAGAAGTACTATAGAGCGAAATTTATACCGCTATAGACTAGAAATTTAATATAGTATAGAATTTTACGAAATACTATATAGACTAGACTATAGTAACCTAGTCTCGTACGAAGGTAGAAAATATTAAGAAATTACTTCTAGATATCCTAGAACTCCTAATTAATAAGCTCTAAAAGATATAGAGAGCGCTAGGCCTAGGATATACTAGAGATATTTACCTCCGTACGGTAGTTATAGTAGCCTATAAGGGAGTTAAGAAACTAGAACTAGCTTTTCTAAGAGTCTCTTATTCGTACGAAGAACTTTTTATAGAATTAAGAGTAGTAATCTAGATCTACTAAGATAGGAAGGGATCTAGATTATATCTAGTAGAAGAAAACTAGAGGGAGGATCCCTATATATTCTTTAATAAAAGGAAATTTATTAAGAATAGGAAAAGTAGATTTAGGAATTCTAGCCCCTCGTACGGAGGGAAGAAATAGCCGTTAAAATAAGGCTAATAACTATAGTAGAAAAGAAGGAAGCTATTCTCTCCTAGACCTTTCGCACGATCCTTAAAAGATAATATATACTAGGTATATAGAAAGCTAGATTATAGAAGCTAGAAATATACCTAGGAGGAGAAGGACCGGACTAAGTAGTAATTCTTCTAGTTAGTAGAAGAAGCTAAGATAGAAATTCTAATAGAATCTAAACTTACTTAGTATCTTATTTCGTACGAAGGAATAAAGGAGTAATTTATAGCGTACGGAGAATAGGATTTAGAAATAGAGGATAGGAATTAGATTATTTAATTCCTTATAGATATCGCTTTTCTTTACCGTACGACGGGAGAAGATATCTATAGCTAAGAAGAACTAGAGATAACCGCTTAATAATTTACCCTATAAAGCTACTATATAACCTAGTACTAAGGTAAGCTTTAGGATACTAGTACCGTATAAGTATTAATAGTTAGAAAGAAGTAGGTAGAAGTATATCTACGAGAATTCCCTCGTACGAAAGTTAATTAGATACTAGGATTAGTAAATATTACCTTTAGAGATAGTAAGGTAACTAGTATAATTAGGATAATAGAAATAGAGAATCCTCTTAGGCGAATTACCTACTATATCCTAGAGAGAGATACCCTATTCCTATTTAGCTTAGAAGATATAGATAGGTTAAAATACTTCTTTAATAATATTAAGAATATTGTCGTACGATACGAGATAGAATAAAGATATCTAGTTATACGGAAATAGGGATATACTTTCTTTAATATCTTACTAAAGGAAAAGGTATTTCTTATAGAACCTAAGCTAAGAAGGATCTATAAGCGGTTTAGATATCCTCGTACGGAAAGGCTTTATAAGCTTCTTTAGTAAGTAGATTATAATAATATCCCGGAGTCCGTTTTAAAAGAGATCTAGAAGTTCTACTATTAATACTAGTCGCACGACCTAAGTCTAAGGAGATTTAAGTTTTTAATTAAGGATAATTACTACTTTAATTATAAAATTATTATTAATATAATAGACCTAGATAGTCGTACGGTACTCTATATTATTAACGTAGTAATATCTTTCTAAGCGGTAACTTTCCTAAAATCTATATCCGTACGAGATATATAGGACGCCCTCTATAGATATTAGATCTATATATACTAAGGACTACTAGATTTTATTATCTATAATCTAGGAACTAACTTTACTTCTAAAGAATTCTAAAGTTCTACTAAGGTTATTAGTAGTTCGTACGAAGAGATGCTAGTAGAAGCTTACTATACTATAGGAAAGATTAAAAGGTAATATAGACTACTAAGGAGAGTATATAATATAATTTTAAATAAGATTAGTAATCGTACGGATAAAGAAACTAGGTTATAGATAGTAATTAAGGCCCTAAATAATATAGCTAGGCTAAATAGAATTATTCCTATACTCCTAGTCTTTAGTATATATCCTAGGATTAACTAAGATTCTCTACTATCTCCTAATATTATCGTACGAGGAATTACTATTAAGAAAGTAATAAAAGCTTTACGATCTATCTATACGAAAGTAGAAATTAGCCGTACGATTAATATAAGAAATAGACCTATCTAATATAGAGTTCTCTCTCTTCTACTTAGATCTAAGGTTATAGTATAGAGAGAAAAGAAAGAATAGAAGAGACTATTCGAAATTAAGGTAATTAAAGGAAATAATATAATCCTAGATCTTCCTAGTAGACTAATAAAGTTTCGTACGACGTTAGTTAAACTATACTTTAAGGATAAGAACTAAGATAAAGATACCTATTCCTAGTAAAAATACTCGTACGAAGGAGATAGTAGTAAGGAGAAAGATAGAGATCTAGGAGAAGGACTAAGAGATCCTATCCCTCCTAAAGCTCCCGTACGATAAAGCGGGAGGAGAAATTAAGGACGATTACCTATAAGGTACGAAATATTTATAGCCTTCCTTTCTAAGAAGGAAATAGATAATTTTAAGCTCGCCGTACGACTACGATAGGAGGGAAGAATTAAGACCCTAGGCCCTCTATATAGGTTAGTAGACTAGATAGAGCTAAATAACCTTACTACTATAGATATTATTAAGATTATCTAATACTATAAAGTAATTTATAGTAAAGGAGAGTTCTTTAGATCTCGTTTCGTATAAGAGATTAAAGGAAAAACTATAGAGCCGTACGAGAAATTACGGCTAGTCGTATAAGGTTTTAGAGATTAAGAAAAGTAGGAACTTCTTACCTAATCCCTAACTATCTAGAGGATAAGCTAGAGACTAATTATCGCGTTAGGCCCTTTCCTAATCCTAATATTTAACGTATAAGGAGAGTTAAGAGATATTACCTAGGTATATACCTAAGTAAAGGATTTATTAAAAAGGAAGATCTTCGTACGATTACTAAAGAAATTAGTTAATCTATACCCTAAAGGTACGGTAATCTAGATTAAGAGACTATTATATAGGCTTACGGAGGTAGGTCTATACTAGTTTAAGATATACTATAACTACTATATCTAAAACCTAGGGATAAAAATCTCTTCGTACGATCTATATCTTCTTTTTATAACTTTAGGACTAAAGGAATTTAGAATTATAGGGCTATAGACTAATAATACCTTTAGTTTTATTACCGAAGTCTTTTCTATACGGGAAGAAGAGGAGCTTAATAAAGCTTCTTTCCGTACGAAAGAAAAAATAATACTTTCTAAAGACTAGCTAATTAAATTTAATAGAGGGAGGATTAAGCTAGAAGGAAAGAATATTATCCTTACCTAGAAAGGCTAGCTAGATTATTTAGAATTAATTAACCCCCGTACGATAGATACTTAATAGAAATATATTAAGTAACGAGTAAGAGGAGTATATATAGCTTTAGTTTATTAACCTAAAGCTACGTACGACCTATCTATTATAGCTTAATCTATAAACCTAGACGAGAAGGATATTAAGACTCTTAACGCTAGAATCTAGTAGTAGATAGATAATAAAAATAGAGACTTAAGGTTTATTCCTCTAAGCTTCGTACGAACGAAACTATTTATATTTATAGATAGTTCTTTTATAAATAATAAAGATCTCTCTTCCTAGCTTAGATTTCTTATTATTCTAGCTAATAAAACTACTCGTACGGAAACCAGCTTTAAAATCTAGGGTAATATTATATATTAGATATTAACTAAATATAAAAGAGTAACGAGAAGCGTCCTAGGAAGCGAGCTTTACGGGATATCGAGTAGTTTTAATAATATAATTATATTAAGTACTACGCTTTCCTAAATTACTTCTTACTTAGGACTCGTACGAGTACCTTTAATCGTTTACTCGGATTCGAAATCGTTATACGACTACCTTATTAAGCTAGAAATAACGGTTAAGAAAAGACTAATAATCGATATTATAGCTATAAGAGAATCGTATAAAAACCGCGAGATCTTAGAGATCCGACGTATCTCTAGAAAAGATAATCTAGTAGATACCTTTACGAAAGGAATTCTAAACGGTAAACTTGAAAAGCTAATTTTAATAAATAAGATTACTATCTAGATAGAGGCTTTTATTAAAAGATCTAAGTAATAACTAGCCGTTCGTACGATAGAGGGGAGAAGGGAGTTTATTTTCTTTTATTAAATTATTATTTATTTTATTTTATTTATTCGTACGATAGTTTTTAAAGTAAGCTTTTTTAAACTTAAAAAGCTACTAGAGGTTATTTTAAAATTTTCTTTTATTATATCGGGAATAAAGGCGGGAATTATATAAGATAAATTTTAAAGTAAATTATTCTTTAAATTAGGTTCCTAGGACTAGCTAAAGCTCGTACGAGTACCTACGTCGCTATTCCTAATAATTAATACCGCCCTAGATATACCGTACGCTAGATTCCGATCCTAAATAAACTCTAGATCTTACCGTACGAACCTCTACTTATACCTAAATATAATACTTATACTAAAGAGCGTACGAGTTATAGATATAGATACTATACGTACGACCGAGAAGAGTAGTATAGGCTCAACTATTAAAGTTACTAGCCGGAAGGTTCTTATACTCCGTAAACTTAGTACCGGACTTCTAATAGTAGCCGTACGTATAGTCTTAACGAACGATACCGCGCGACTAGACTAGAAGAGCTAGGAAATACCCTTTATAACGGAACTACTTAGCTATCTAGTATATCGGATTAAAGTTCTAGAGGGTAGTACTAGAAGGGAGTAATATAGTAACGTTGACGGAAGGGAGCGAAAGAATAGTAGCTTTATTATTCTATCGTACGATATTAATTTTATACTCGTACGAAGGATTTAAAATAAGAAAACTTATATTAGTAGCGAAGTAGCCTATAAAAGTACGGTAGTTAGGCTAGCCGGTAGGGACGACGATAGCGATACGGCCGGTAGCCTAATTAACCTAGTAGACGATCTAACTAACTAGGGTCTAGAGAGTAACTTAGGTAGCTATTATTCTTCGTACGATAAGTTAATAGAAGTTTTAAATTAGATTTAGATGATCGTACGAGAACTTAGAGAGAAGGGAGGAGAAAAGTTAAAGTTAGATTTAAAGTTAAGGCTAAAGAGAAGGCTAAATTTACTAGAGAAGACCTAGTTAAGGTCTTAGTAGTAGTAGTAGTAGTAGTAGTAGGGTAACTTAAGAAGGAGAAGGAGAGAGAGAGGGAGAGAAAGTCTATTCTTTTAAGGATAAGAAGAGTAGAGCTATATTAAGAGTTAAATCTATATTATCTATACTATTATAGGTTCGTACGGTTAGAGTTATCTAGATCTATAAATAACCTCTTATAATTAGTTTAACCGTACGGTTAAAGTAGTTAAATAAGAAGAATACTATTTAGATAATAGTATTAGACCCTAACCCGTACGAAACCCTATTTAATATAACTAGTTAAAGAAAGAGAGATTAGAGAAGGAATCTAGTAGAAGCTATTAGTATTATTATTAATAGTATTATAGGCTATTATAGTATTTTAACCTACTATATAATAGTAATAGATAGAAGAAGATAGAGGACCGTACGGTATAATAAGATTATACTACTATACTTATTTAGTAAGAGATGGAAAAGAGGAATTATTTAAATATAGTATTACCGTACGAAAATGCGATACTATACGATGAAGTATTACTATAAAAGAAAAGACTCCTAGTATAGATTTATAAGGAATTATAGGCTATAGTAGGGATATAAAATCTCTACTTTCTCGTACGAAAGGGGGACTATAGATATATTATCGAATAATAATAATATAATATATTATCCTTAGAATATCTGTTATTATTTTATACTCTTTCATTTCAATCGATTGATAAGTGCAATCAACAATCGACGTCTCAAAAGAGTGCGAAGATTGTGCAAAGCCCGTTGATGGTTGCCGCGAGACATGTTGTCACCTCTGCATGACTCGTGCTGGGAATTTGACTGACTCGCGTCTTTTAGAATTGTAACAAGAATCGTGGTTGGATGCGCATGAGCGTGGCGAGGGTTGCTACAAGGACAATGGTGCCAAAACACCTTAAGGATGAGCTACATCGTCAGACCGGTGGTTGGGAGGAATAATTAAGGGCTGAGGATCTGGAGATTGTGTGTACGGTTCTACTGACTACCTCGACCTTATATCCTTCACGCTACTTGACCTAAGTCGCTATCCACGACCTTCCTACTCTTCTCTTTAGTAACACTCTCGTTTCCTGGTCTCACGATGAGCATTAAAGAAATTCTGTTGTGCGGCGATAATGAGCGGGACACGTGCGTTTCTCAAATTATGTGTCCTCGCCATGTCGAATACGATACGTCAGAATTGAACGGGTGGTTTCTAAGACCAGAGACAGCTTGCATTTGATTCGAACTTGAAATTAGGAGGTTTTCTGGAGAAGAGGGGACTTGGGAGACGACGTGCTAAGCAATAGGAGGCTCTCTTGACCCGAAGTTTAGCCGAAGCCCACACCGTATGGCTTTTGCTGATGATGATTCCTTACATCACAATTCACAGCCACCAATCAACCACATCATCCTTCACTGTTATCGCCGAACCAATTGTCATGCTGACAAATGACATCCGTACAGATCTCCAATTCTTTCGGCCGACAATTTCGTCATTCATGCACGGGCTGTTCGTCTTCTTGTAAACGGCGAACAGGAAACAAACGTGTTCCGAGCCAAACCTATTATCCAGCCAAAGCTTCCTCTTTGACTGTTCCCCGAGGTCGTGATCCATTTGGTCCGACCAACCGTACAAAGGCATGACGATTGTTCTACTCCTGGCTTCTGCGTTCTTTCACGTCGATGGAGGCAAGGCCGTGCGGGGATTACATTGTTGTTTCGTGCGCTGTCGCTGTCTAAGGGCTATATGACCTTTTGCGGCATCCACGAGGCATTTACTCAGTTCACCGCCGATTTCTGGGCGAGCTCGTGCACCAGCTCGACTTCACCGAAATCTGTCCTCACATGGTAGGATCTAGGTCTCTTATCGAAATTGTTAATGGTTGGAGTCCGCTCAATCGCATTGAGTCCATCGCTCAATTTGTGCAAATTTGCATTGAAATCAAAGAAAGAGCTTCGTGGTGGTGGACCATACGAGGCAACTGCAAAAAGAGATCTGGCAATTACTTTATCAGGGCTCTCGCAGGATCGACAAGATGATTTGCTTGGCGCACCACTGCCTGAGAGTCAATTGAAAAGTTTTAGCGATATTCGGGTGCGACGGGTCTGGGTCATTAATATGCTACGCGCCACCCGTGAATTCTACCAATGTCAAAAATGTGACAAACCTGGTTGAAGGCTTTCATCTTTCTCGGTCACAGTCACAGTTGCTGATGACTTTTGCGCTTTGAACTCACTCGTTATTCAACATGACGCTTTCGCGACGTTCTTTCTCTCCTTACTTGTCTTCAGTTTTCATTGCGGCTGTTTTCTTCTTCCTAGGGCTTACCTTTCGAGTTCCTCACTCATTGAAGCCCAGAGTACGACTAAGTTGTTGGGATTCAGCCACCTACTGACCCTCTCTAGAATGCGCCGGCCCGTTTCTTCGACCATGCAGGCACCATCAGACATGTTAAACGCGCCTCTGGAGCTCCGCCCAAGATTGGACACATGTTAGAGACGTGTCTGTACATTCGCAGGATGGACGTAGCCGTCAAATTCTACAAAGACATACTCGGGCTGGAAAATTACATGGTCACCGTACGCCGCTTACTTTTTCCGCCGAATAATCGAGGACTGACAAGCCTTACCCACAGGATCGTCTCTCGGCTTTCAATATCGGAACAACGACGCTACTTCTTTTCCAACTGGGCTATACCTCTGAAGACAAGAATTTTTCGGGGAAACCAGGCAAGGGACAGATCGCGGGTCATGGTCCCGATCTAAGCACTATAAACGCCCTTGGTCTAAAGAACGACACAGTCGCCCCCGAGGATGCTGTGGATCATCCCGAAGTTTCGTTAAAGCTACACTATGCACTTGCGGTCGAAAAGAGAGAGGATGTTCTCGCATGGGAAGCGTATCTCCAGGAAATGAACGTGCATATACATTCCACAATGGAATGGGATCGTGGAGGAAGAAGCGTATATTTTCATGACCCTGATGGGCATGTCGGCGAGATCGTGAGTCGTGGAATCTGGCCGCATTGGTGAGGCTAGATGAAGAGAAAGATCAGACTCGCAACCAAGCGCAGCAACTCCAGCCATACTTGATTTCCTCTAGTCCTTTTTCTCCGCTCTACCGGCCGAATAAGCCGTTCGTTCAGCCTCGAAATGATCGCTTTCGTGAAGGTGAATGCCAAATTTGGTCGCCTCATCTATTTTCTCATGCTTCAGTCCCAGCTTCTCATTGTCTAATCCCGCATGCTTCCCAGCGCCGTCAGGATAGAAAGCTCGTGCATAGAGCAATTGGGCGAACCCCATCCTGTCGCCCTTCTGCAACTCAGCTCTTCCTTGTTCAAATCGCTCGACGACAGGCTGATAGCGAATGGTCCAGTCACTTTCCTTGTCTCCAGTGACGCGAAGGACGGAGGCAAACATATCTTTTTGGTTAATATCGAAACTACCAACTCGCACGAAATCGTTCGTCCAGCCACTGATTGTGGGTTTACAATCTTCCTCGTCCTCTGGAAGGATAGGTAAAGCGAGGAGTTTGCCCACAGCTTCACCGCATGCGGCCCAGGTACTCGTATCAATTTTCGCCTCACCATCATCGTAGAAGAGCACGGACTTGTTGGTGAAATCGAAACCGTATCTGGCCCAATATCAGTGATCAGAACTCCACACCTCTCAAGCGAGCGAGATCGGTAAATATGGAATAGTACAGGGGTTGCACACTCACCGTTCCTGTCCACCTCCCAAACTAAACTCATACCAAAATCCGCACGCAATCCCGATCCACGAAACACCTAGACTCTCGATAAATTCGCGATCGGCTTTCTTGGCCGCGCCAATCATGACATCTTTCCCAGCTTCCTCATTGGAATCATCAGCACCCCATTCATTGGGCAAGATCCACTTCACGCCCGCCTCAGCAGCCGCTTCAATCAATTTCTTCGAAGCATCGGGGGCAGCCATGACATTCATCGTGATAATCAGAACATCCTGGCCGCGTAAAGCGGAGACGATGGTGGCGGGATCGGAGTAATCGATGTAAGCGGTTTTGACGCCATCGGCGAAGGTGTTGGAGGAGTCTTTACGGGTCAAGGCCGTGATCGTTTGAGACCGGCCATTGGATTGAATGGCGGAGACGATGTATTTTCCTGCGCGGCCGCCGGCGCCTACGATGGCGATGTTTTGGATGTGGTTTTCGTAGTTGGAGGGTTGGGTGGACGCGTATTGTGCCATTTCGAATTTGTGGAAGTTGGGTAGTAGATAAGAGCAGATAATTGATGATCTAAGAGGGAATCTCTGTGTTTATCTTGGTTTCTGGGGTACTTTGTTCTTGTCTTTTATGCTCTTCAGCCTCGTCGGATGGTCATCGGGGATTTGGAGTTAGTGCGGTTAACTCCGTTGTCCCCATATCACCGACTTCATCTTTGGTCGGTACCTACTCGGACAAGGAGGACTCGCGGAGAGTCTGAAAGTCCGGAGGTGATGTGGCTTATCCCTTTTGAAGCGAGGACAATGACTTTATAGTCTAGTTTGGGCTAGGCGAGTAAGCCGCGAGTTCGTCGCGAGTTCGTTTGGTGGTTGCGAAATTTAAACGACTCCGGAACGAGGATTTTTGATGCAATTTAAACCTAGAATTCTCATGTGCTAGTAGTATTGCAGAAAATATGCGATACTGTCTACGCCTTATTCAAGGCTCGTATCCTGTGCTTGCGATCTTTATATAGAAATGATCACGTGCTCCCAAGTTTAAGTTCATGATTGGCTCTTCAAGTATTTCATCAACTCAACACCACACTTTCTTCATCTCCATTACCGCGGAATTCTCCTTTGTCTTAGTACAGCGCCCTCATGGGTTCTTATGGAACTACAATCACGCAGATACACGGTCGTAAATCTATTAAATTCAGACAATCTTGCTTGGGGACCTCGAAAGCTTTGGATGACCTTCAGCCACAACGAAGCAAACCTCTAAATCCACTTTGTCCAGTTAGGCTCTATTGATGTGATAGTGATTGTTGTGCGGGTCTCTTAAAGACATGGCCTTCGTGGGGGTTTTCAACATTGTAAGAGGCCATCACATTTACATTTTACTCTTTGGCTTGTCGAGAGTCGACAAGTCTCAAGCCCAGGACAGTGATGTCCTTCGGCAGCCACAGGATGGCCGTTTTGATCATACTCAGACAACCTTTTCCCTACGACTCTTAGCCATGGATAGAATGAGTGAGGAAATCTTCTTTCATAACTCCAGCAAGCAACGTCCATGTGAGTACACGCCTGCATCATTTCTTGCTGGTTGTGGAGTAGATTCTCACTGAAACAAATAACCTAATCGCCATTTAAGACATACAATAGAAAAACTTTTCCCGCATTAAAAAGTTATCTATCAACAGCAGGATGCGCATGTTTAAACCACTGTTCCGCAAAACCCCAATCGGCAACAGTTCCTCGTCCCTCGCCCTCAGATCCCATGAGCATCTTCTTTTCCTGCACCAGCCCATGGAGAATGAACTCCATTCCCTCTTCATGCTCTGGGTGTAGATCAGGATGGCACCGTCGATACTCCTCGACTACAAAATCGACGTCAACCCCAGCCCCTTTATTCCATACATCTTGACGGTCAAACTCGTCAGTGATCCATTTTCTAGGGAGTTTTGCTCTTGGAAGCTTGAAATTGTGTTGGCGGCGGTAGAAGTCTTTCACAAAAGTGGGTGACTGAGAGTGGATGTTGAGGTTTGGAGGCGGATTTGTAGTGGACATTATGATTGTAAGTTAGGGATTGTAATTCCATTGCGCGTTGAAGAGAGACTGCTTATATTCATACTGTCTGGCATTCCATGCGCGTGATCTAGACAGCAGACAGAATGTAAGGACAACAGCAGACCCACATGGTAAGGTCGACATGAGCACGATCTTCAAAGAGACCTCAAGCGAAGTAGTACGTCGCGCATAATATCGAGTCAGAAACTTGTGGAATAGCTAAGTCACGCAGGAATGATTTTGGCATGAAAATAGCAGACAACGATTTCTCACGAAAGAACCTCATGAGCAGCCTACAGCCTACAGAATGTCAACACCTCCGCAGCTAAAAATTCATTCCTGCTCCTCCACTCTAACTAAAGCCATATATTGCAACACACACGAGCACAGATCCTCCTCAACGCCTGCCGATGATTCAAAGAAATACGCATGAATCTGGGAAGAATGTCGTCTCCAAGACCGCGCGAACTCACATGTAGGCGTCGGCATCAATTTTGTGATCGAGGAGTATTGGCGCTGCCATCCAAGACAAATACAGAATGCGGCAACGAGGAATCTGAGGAGGAAGTGGTAGATGTTATGGAGAGACTTGCTGGAAAA
This sequence comes from Venturia effusa, assembly GCA_007735645.1. Taxonomy (NCBI): domain Eukaryota; kingdom Fungi; phylum Ascomycota; class Dothideomycetes; order Venturiales; family Venturiaceae; genus Venturia; species Venturia effusa. The sequence goes on along the minus strand of CP042202.1, from coordinate 835,445 downwards.
GACATGATGCCCATCCAAGAAATCAAAATCATTGTTACTGGTCAACGAAGATTTATCTTGGTGAAATTTGGGGGGGTTGATTGATGCTCCGTTGAGAGCAAGAGATGATGTGCGGTGGAAATTGAGTGAGTGAATCGAATCCATGTTGTGGAATTTAGCGAGGTGGTCAACTTCTTATTGTTGTTTGCAAGTAAAGGTTACATCAGACTTGCAGGTATCGTGTGTTTGTCCAGCCTAGATCGAGACTGAGGATCGTCACGTAACGGCACGAGTAGACTCCAAGATTGAGTAGCATGATGGCATGGACATTGCGTGAGTTTGGAAGTGTGATAATGTAATGCAAGCACAAAACTGACACTGCATAGCTGAGTGTCCGCTTTACATTTACTCGAGGGAAAAGGCCCAAAAATCGTTAGTAAGTCAACGTTGCCTCCCATTGCATTGGCGACATTACTCGCCATCCAATTCCACACACCATCTGAAGATGAAGAAAATCACTACCATGTCCACATACTCCATGTTTCGTATCCGCTGTAGATCTTCGGAGGCAGACGGGACCACGTACCGCAATCACCGCCCCTGAAGGAACCTCAACGTAGATCCCGGTGGCATAGCATCGGACCGTCCATCCGACGGTTTACATATCCCAGGCCGGGTTGGCGGAACGACGCTGACCGACTGTCGCTGCGTCGCGAAGCCATAGCTTATTTCTCGCTCGGGTAGGTGGTAACGTAGAGGTAGTACCATGAACTCTCGACGCGATAATCTGGGGACGGGAGGTCTAGTATCCGGAACCCCTTGTCAGACTAGTTCAGTCGGACTGGTTCAGCCGGGTTACGGGAAACCCCCCTCAGTGGCCTTCTCAAGCAGATGAAGATGTTAATTATTCTCGGATGAATTGACAGGATGAGTGCAACAAAGGCGGTGATTTTCGTGTCAGTTTCGACAAGAGCGTATCATCGATGCCCACCAAGTCACAGCCCAGGAGTGTAGACGTGTGAGAGTCAGGGAGTAGATCTCGAGGTGGCTCTCGAAGCACATACTCGCTAATCGTTTAGTTCGCCCCCATGAAGAGGAGCCGGCTGTTGAAGCAGGGGCCGCTGCACATGCTCGCGAAGCGATTGGGGGGGACGAGCTTGAGGTATCGCGATGCAACCTTAGCATACTACTCACCAGCGAAGAAATTCGAATCGCATTCTCACCTCCATGTCCTTCGTATCGACGTCCCATACACAAACCGCTGCACTTAACAATTCCAAGCAGTCAAGTGTTGACTGGGTTGTCATCTGAGTGGCCTGATTGGCGAGCAGGGCCGAAGGACTCAGCCTCGAAGCTAGCCTCGCCCACGTGGCTCTGCCCCGCCGTTCTCCACTTAGCCACCACTTCTGGACATCCCGTCCGCTCTGATCTCACTTGCTTTTCATGACACGATAAGTATCGTGTGTCGATCGATGCGCAACGTGGCCGCCGCCATCCCGAAATTGTGGAACACGTTAACGCATGGTGTGCTTTCTTTTGCCGCACCCCCCGACTGTTTGTTTGTTTGGATGTTTGTTTCCAACTGCGACCTGTTCACGACATAACAGTGAGAATCAAGCCTGCGGTTTGACACTTTGCGAGATGCTTCATTCTTAGCAAAATGCGAGAAGACAAGGAGAGTAAGGCCACTCTTTTTTTAGGAACAATCTGTAAAAAATGGGTGTTGTCAAATCGCTTTACGATCTGTCAACCCGAACTTTCCATCACATCAACTCGCTGAAGAGACCTAAAAATAATGCAGGCCGAGCCTGCATGTCCGCTTTCAGAAGACGGACCGCAGAGATTTCACTCAACATGTGCATGCAAGGTCCTCCTACCTAATCTACTCTTCACTCATAGCCACGCGAAGACCAATTGCGCATCACACAAGCCAGCAATTAATTATGCCAGGCCGCGGAAGACGCCCAGACCCTCGCCAACTCCGCCCACCTTCAAGTCCTCTATGTATACGCGTCTTGTGCTAGACGTTCATTGAGATTGAACCAAGAAAACAATAGCGACAAGACGAAAGAAAGGTACCTTTCCAAGCCCCAACAACGGAAGCCAAAGACCAATTGCCCAAAGCGGTATCCCTACGGACACGAACGGGTAGTCCTAGCGCTCAATCAACGGTGTCATAGGTTGCCAAGCCGTCTGCAAACCATATGTAAATACAAACATAGTACCTACTGCGGCGGCGGGACCCCGCCGCCCTAAAAATATAATTCGTTTTTCCCGTCCGGCGAGTAAGCGGAAGCAGGGGTACCGTGATATACTATAGTACGTTGTACTGTGGTAAGGCTACGGAAGGAAATCCGAGATATATTGGACATAACCGGGATCGATTGCGAGATTATGGGCGGGGCCTTTTTACTTCCTGATTGGGTTAATTGTATAGGAAATGAGACTGTTATTTCTCTCGCCGCTTACAATTCTCGGCTATGGGGCGGAAAGTTGAATATGGTCTGTTGATTGGTCTTGGATTACTCGCTTCCCGCTTGAACGCCGCCATAATAGTCGTCCTCGCCGCACGTTATTGAGTAGCGTGCAGGCTGTTGTGGCGAGGAATAAGCTGCTAAGGTTAAGCACGCTGCGGTATTGGTGGAGGAGGTGGAGACCAAAAAAACGGAGGGGGCGGAGGATGAGATGTCGCATCACACGTGGGATCCTGTCTAGTGATGGATGGGGATCTTGACTCTCTGCGTTCGCCAAGCGATTGTGCGATCTGAGGTTATCTTGTGATGTGCGCGGCGTTGCGCGAAATTGCCAATTAGCAAACCCCTCGTTTAGATTGGCAGCCATTATTGTTGGACTTGGTCCTCTGACCCTTTTCCTTTGTGCTACTGTTGTTGGTTGTGAGGTGCTTGGATTGGATCGGGTGGTAGGGCCGAATTGGCATTTCCGGATCGGGATATCTTGCATGCGAGCTGTGCTGATGTGAAAGTTTCGCAGCGGCGAGGTTGCGACGGGGACATAGAACGGCTCCGATCCGGGAAACATTTCTAAGACGTGTAAGACGCATCCGATCATAACAATCGTCGGGAAACGGAGCTGTCGGATCAGGGCGCCAACCGAAGACGCGGAGAGAGATGTGGAGGTGTAGGGAGAAAATCACGGAACGACTCCATAAGAATGCCAGGAACACACTTCTGGTTCTGACAAGAGGTCTTGTACTTCTACGGGTTTGGAGATACAGGGTCCTCCTGCTTGGTAAAAGCAAGGGAGAGGGTGGGGATGGGGAAGTTTGATCCCAGTACGGATTACCGAAATAGGCAATTCGTCAACGCCAAACGATCCGGGAACGAAGAAGGTTGCTTACTCAACACCACGAAGATACGAGGCCCGAACGAAGGCCGCAGAAATCAACAAAATAGAAGGCGCCGAAATCCATTATCTGTCGTCACCTGATCTTGTGTCGCGTCCCAAGCGAAGTCTCATCCCCTAAAATATCTCCCATTCTCTTCCGGGCTTCCCACAACCCTGTCTTGGCACGTAGATTTCCTCTTGGTACCCAATCGATGCCGAGCACGTTACTATGTCTTCGTAGACCCACCAAGGTGATATAAAGATGGTCAGTGGCTTTTGGGATTCAAATATCCAATAAGCCACCATCAGCCAGCCTAACTATCCCGTTCGATTATTCCTCATCACAATTCTTCATCTTCACAATAATTCACGATGGCGCTTTTCCAAGGATATTGGGATCAGAAGGGAGTCCAAAGTCCTGCAAGAGTACGTCATTGTATAATCTTGCCTCACGGGCATTTCACTGACCTCGCTGTTCAGCAAAGAAGGCTGACGACTGCCTACACCGCGTTCACAACCGAAGAACTCTCTTTCATTCAGAAGTCGCACCCGGATCTGACGACACACTACTCAAGAGCGCCGACAATCGAAGAAGTCATGTACTACTTCTACGGCTTCCACAGCTCCAAGAAACAGGTTCATGAAAGCGAGGGATCGTTGGATGTTGCGAAAAGCGAAATCAGAAAGTGGTTAGAGTCGAAAGGCTTGCAGCTTTCCTAAGCGAGGAGGGTCCGGAAGCGGGGCATGCGGCGCGAAGAACTGGGGTCGGCGTTTATGGTTTGTCGGGAAGAGTGATGGGAGAATCCGATTTGAGAAATGGATGGATGCCTAGATATGCGTTACAAGCATGGACAGCACACATGCGCGTGGGACCGAATTTGGAAGTGAAACGACATATCCCTAGATTTCTGACTGGCATGGCAAGGCAAACTTCGGGAGTAACCTTATCTTATTCGGTGGCCGTTTGGGGACGACACGTCCGCATCCGTCTTGCATGCGCGGGATTCGATTTCCGGGAGAGCAGGGTTTTCGGAGTCTTCGGTCATGGGCTGCAAATTGCTTGGGAATGCGTAGACCAAATCGTTCTTAAATCAGAAATCTAAAACCTTTCTCAGCAGCCTCGCCTGGTACTCCAGCGCCGGAATTGATCGCGCCCTCGACATGCTCGCCCTTGTCCAATTTCTTGTTCAGACGAACGAGTATAAAGCGCAGAGTGGTTGCCGCTATGATGGACAGCGCAGCTGTAGAACAGTCTACAGAAAATGCTACCACTGTTTGGAAGTCAGCACTCGATGCATCAAAACCGAAGTTCACTACACTCACCATATCTTGGACCTGCACTTTGCGGGTACATGTAGCTGGCGTATATGCTTGAGCAGTTGCTGACAGCGTTGATGGCTGCCAAAGCAGCAGCTCTCTTTGCCGGTGGTCTGGGTATGCAGTTGCTAATCCATCCGAGAGCTACCACGTAGCCCGTGTAGCATCCGGGAACCATGAGCATCATTGCTACGTATCTAGGTGCTGTTGAAGTCGTAGCAGCGGCTAGGATAAAAGATGCTATAGCCACGTACAGAGGAAGTGTGATGTGCCAATATCTCTCGCCGGTACGATCTGCATGCCAGGCATTCGTTAGGGCTGTAATGACCGCGAGCACATAGGGAGGCGCGGTCAGAAGAAGAGTTTCGATGGTTCCAAAACCGCTATGTCGATATCAGCGTTCCGACGAGGTCGCTCGCGAGTACCAGGGACTTACAGCGTTTGTACCACAGTGGGGAAAAAATTGGTAACCGATCCAGCGGATACGATACCTGTAAGAAGAACCATTAAGATCCACATCTTAATATCTTGGACTGCCAACTTGAAGCCGTGCCAGAAGCTTTGATCTCCGGAAGACACCCAATCATCCTCGCCAATATCCTCCCCTAGGCGCCAAACAGCGAGCTGCCGCTCCTCATCAGTTAGCCAGGAAGTCGTACGAGGAAAGTTCGGAAGAACGAAATAAGCCCCGAAAGCGATCACGACTGTGATTGAGCCTTCGATGATGAACATCCAGCGCCTTCTAGATTTTAGCTTACAGTCAAGATATCATTTGGTTGCTCTCACCATGCTCGTAGGCCACGTGCGTCTGTCAATCCTCTTGTGATTCCCGCCGTGATCAGACCTGAGAATGCTCCAGAAATCAAAGATCCGGAATATAACAAAGCAGTGCGCAGGCCAAGTTCTTTTCGAGTGTACCACGAGGAGAGAAAGAACAAGAGACCAGGCTGAATTTTGTCAGATGAGGCCAGACAGCTTGTGACTTCAGCATCTTACAAAATATGCGGCTTCCACGAAGCCCAAGAAGAAACGACATGCGATGAGACCGCCATAATTCTGTACAGCGCCTGTCGCTGCAGAGATGACTCCCCTGAGAGATCAGTACGGGCACCGACACTGGCTCGAAAACTTACCAGACGATCATAACGGTGGGGAGATAAAGAGCAGGCTTGCCCATTTTGTTCAAGATGAGGTTAGAGGGTACTTTCGACAAATCAGTGAACCGTCATCCTGAGCCTTGGTCCATGCCTTACCTTGCATGATTAAATATCCTACAAAAAGGATGCTGATCGCAGTCTTGCAAATCAGCTTTATGTATAGAACGAGACAAGCCAGGCTTCTCCTCACAACAAATGATAAATCGAGTAGATCAAGTTTCGGTTGAGATCGACAACGTTCAGGCAATTCTCGAACGGAGCATTGCCTGAAGACTATCGATATCAATCTCGGATCCAGCACCTCATTATCGAGATGTGTTTTGGACCTCTTCCAACATTTTGGCTCACCTGATATTGTGTACTAGTCAATTTCAACTCGTCTTGCAATCCCTTGCCGTTTGGACCAGCGATTCGCGCGGCAGCAATATTGTTCCGATCCAGGTAATTCATGATATACATGATTATTGCCGCCGGAAGCAGTCTCGAGTCGATCTTGCGAAGAAGTAGCTTTTCGGCGTGCAATCGTTCTTCGTGAGACATTTTCTTGACCAATTCTGGTGGCTCCATCGCAATCTTTCTCACGGGTGCGTGTTCTAGATGTCCGCTCTCCATTAAGGCCGTCGGCTTGCTGTGAATGTCGAGCCCTCCTTCTGCATATTCGGGCACATGCTTTGTCTCGAGAGATGAGAATGCCATTGTGGCTCGGATCCGCGGTCAGCAAGATTGAGTGATCAACGAGGGAATGCGCGAAAGATGGCGAAAAGTTGGTGTTGTTCAATGGTTCACCAACCTCCATCACAATCAACAACCGTCCCTCTGTTACCGCCATCGTCTGACTGATTGTCCTTGATAGAGGGGTAATACGGCAGATCCCCGCCACGACCCGTTCATCAAGCATCATTTCTCAAGCTTCCCCAGATCGATCATGGGAATATCCCCACGAAAATCAAGCGTTCGGCATGAATTCCCCCGGGCGTTCGCTCGAATCAACGTTCGCTGTCGGACCCGCCAAACCACCAGTCGCGATGGAAAGGCGCGTCGTACCAAAGGTGAGAGCGGTGCGGGGCTCGAGCTTTCTCGGCTCGTACGCCGGCATGCTGCATGAAGGATTCTTCGCTTATATCCTCGAGGTCCAAGATCTGTCCATCTGATGCTCAAGATTTGAAAGTGACATGGCCTGGGTGTTGGATTGGACTTCGTGCGAAAGATTCTTTTGCGCAAGGGACCTGGGGTTACGCGATGGGAGGAGCCCAGCACGGCTCGCGATATAGCCGCTAGTGCTGTTACGGCGCAAAAGGATGGTTAGAGCGGTGAAGTACCCGAAAATTGGAGCAATTCGACCGCTGCTGTTTTTGCCATAGATTTGCTAATTTGAAGTCAATAGGACGATATCTCCTGGCGGTTGGAGACGAAATGTTGTGCTTGCCTTAGCTTGCATTGGATGAGGCCTCGTGTGCTTAGTGTAAATGGGAAAGGGAAGCAAGGGAGGCAACCAAATACCGAAAGATTCTTCCGCTTGGGATCTCAACGGATCTATCCGAAGACAAGGTCCGCCGGATCGCTCATGTCCACGGTGCGAAAAAGTACTATTGCTTTGAAGCTCGTTGATCATCAGACGTGAAGGGCATACAATGAGGAGTTGTTCCTGTCTAATCGGAAACCTTCTGTCCCTACTGCTTGAAAGCAGCAATATACTCAAAGAAACTAGCCTTGAAATGCCTCTCCTGCGTCGTAAAATTGCAATACTGCATTCCGAACTTCGTGGTGTAACCTTGAGTCCACTCCAAATTGTCAATGATACTCCAAGCCAGCGTACCCACGACCTTGACGCCCTGATCCATCGCAAGCAGAATAGCCTGCATGTAGTCGCGATAATAAGCAGTGCGGGCCAGATCCGTTCGGATGTCTGGAAGCAGCGTCTTGAGTTGCTCAAACGGTTCGGCAAATCCAAATTCGGAAACTGCAATGCCTCCTGCTGGTTTCCATGTGTCTTGCATGTAATGAAGAAAAGCAGGGACCCAGTCGGTGGCTTTATGAAGCCACGGTGCTCCCACGTCTGCAGCATAGCCTATATTCCAGCCTCCAGAAGCGTCAGAGTAAGCATTCGTGGAGTTGACACATGTAGGGAACAACGGGTTGCTGGAGTTCTTGATACAGGCTTCCATGCCGCCTGTGGGAGCTGCGTAAAATGACGAGGTATACGCGTCGTGCATGAAGATATCGCAGGACCCATTCAATGCAGTCTTTTCTTCCGCCGTGAATGGTCGCAAGAAAGTGGAAGTAAACTCTTTTACAGAAGCCGGATAGTCTCCCGTCAAAAAAGTGGGGTCTGCAAACCAGCCCTCGTTGAAATCCCAGGCTCGCTGAACCGCAGCAGCATCTTCCGAAGAATTAGTTAATGGGATCTTATATCCTCCATTGGTCTTGAAACTGATCGATGCATTAGAAGGCAGAATAGATTTTCCGATGTGATATGCTTTAGCATGCGCGAGGAGGAAATGCTGGCCACAATAAAAGGGTTGCTGATATTTTGGAATCGTGGTTTTCTTGAAATAGCCATCAGGTTGGGGATAATTGCTGCAAAAGACGATCGGTTCGTTCATCGTGACCCATTTATTCACCTTGTCGCCAAAGCGCGTGAACACAACACGTGCGTATTCAGCGAAGTCAGGAATGATGTCTTCACTAAGCCAGCCGCCGTAGAGATTCTGCAGGAATAGAGGCAAGTCCCAGTGATAGAGCGTCACGATAGGCTCAACACCAAACTCAATGCACGTATCAATGAGGTCTTGATAATGAGCAAGGGCCTGTTCGTTTACTGGTCCCTGGCCGAACGGCATGATTCTTGACCAACTGATCGAAAAAGAGTAAGCCGGGACGCCAAGAGCTGCAATGCGAGCAATGTCTGCATGATGTTAGGGACTCGAAGTGGAAGCTGAACTTGTCAACATGCCTTGCTTGTAAAGATAATATTGGTTGTTTGCAATGTCGCCAGTCTGGTTCGCTACAGAGTAACCAGTCACTCTGTGAAGGTAGACATCCCAGATACTGGGTCCTTGGCTTCATCAACATGTACCACGCTCGGTCAGAGCTGAACGACTGCTTACCTCTTCCTTCATCTTTCACAGCCCCTTCGACTTGATAAGCCGCTGAAGCAACTCCCCACCAGAAGTCTTTGGGAAACTTCAAGCTCTTGTTAGTTGCAGGCTCAACATTTTGTTGTCCCGTCGGAAACGGTGAGTAGTACAAAGGAGGCGGCGGTATCAGATCAGCAGTTGGGACTGGTGTTGCTTCAACAGTAGTGTTCATAAATTGAATATGTTGTACGGGTCCAACATAGAGATCCCATAGATCTGCGGAAGGAATTGTAAGACTTGATTCTCAGACGAGCCGCTCATTCTTACCATCTACTGATTGACTGACACTTGTCGTGAAGGAGCTGACATTCGTCGTAGCTGTCGGTCCTTGAACGATTGATGGAGTGGGTTGTGCTGCTGGCGCAGGTGGGGCTGCGAACGAGGTAGGCGATCCCTGGAGCGATGTGCCGTTTTGGCAATACGAGATAGCAGCAAGGCTGTGTAGCAGCAGAACCAACCTTGTCATCGTCGTGGAAGATGCTCAAATGTTACTGAAGTTTGAAGCAAAGAGGACAAGAAGGCATTTATAGCCGTCCTTTCCCAAGGACAGCCATGCCCTGCGCGGAGAAGAATGATGTTCGCCATTTGTAACAATAGCGAACTCTAGCTGTACCCATGGATGATGGCGGCTCCGCAATTCCTCACTGTAACCTTAGTCGGCGAGTGACGCGGGGAAGCTGGCGATATTAGTCACTTTTCGCCCATTGAGGAACAGCTCATGTGAGTCCTTCCTTGATAGATTAATTCTCGCACTCCAAGACATGCACAGACGGAAATTTGCGTGGAATTTTCGGTCAGAATAGCTGCGGACTGCGAAGAAAGAAATTGTTGACAAGGGTTCAGTTCTCGACTGGAAATCGAGGTTGATGTCTGGGATCTAGCGAGTCATGTCAAACAGAATCTCGTGATTCCATGAAGCTGTGTCTGAGTGTCGACAACTTGAGAGGGATCCTGACATCTTGTAGATACAGATATAAATCATACGATGTATTGGCTTGCAATGATGATATGAGGGATGGAGAAGTTCTTCACTACCACATCACGTGCAGTGTATCACGTGCAGTGTATCACGTGCCGCTGGACTCCGACCTCGTGACCTTATTCCCAATCACCGATCACATCTAATCTAATCGCCGATGTGGCTACCGCTCTCCCTCTCGCCTCTTCGGCCTTGAAAACAGTCCGCCTCCGTCTCTTCGCCACACCCACGACCCCAAGGCCTCAGACTCATTACTCGCATCGTCACCCATAGCTCAGCAGCGAATCACAGCTCTCACAATCCTGCCGCCTTGGATTTCGTCTGAGAACGCGTGGCAAGTCTGCCTACTCCCCACATTCTGCTCTGTTCTTGTTGCTTCTCGAATGGTAAAGTCCTATCAGATTGATTGTTTAGCATGGTTTGGTAATTCAATGTGGTTTCGTGCGGCTAGGGGCGAATAATTGCGTATGCAATCCTGCCTGTTTCGTAGCAAGATATATAATCCAGTGTCTCTTCTCGCAACTCCATTTTTCTATTCATCAGATATTCTCATCTTCACTCTATCGCATTCACACAAACAACCATGCCTTCAATCCGCTATATCAATCAGTCAGCTCCCTTCTGGGACTTTATTGCCAGCCTTGAGCAACAGGGTGTTCCAAACCCAATGAACAACTCTTTCACCCCCGGCGAAGACGCCGAAGAACAGAACTACGGATGGGGCCCATGGGGCCGCGGTTTCCCATTCCGTCCTCAACCTCATCCTCCTCACCATGGAAGACATGGTCATCATGGTCATGGTCGAGGGGCGCCACAGCCACCGCCGCCAGAAGGCTCCTCTGACGACGAGACTGCCGCACCTCCATATGATGAGAAAGATGGCTCTCCAGAGAAGGGCGAACCATCCTCGGCAGCACCACGTGAGGGCTCCACTGAAGGCCGCCGTGGCAGATGCGGACCTAGAGGAAAACACGGTCATGGACACGGTCATGGGCCTTGCGGAGGAAAGCGTGGAGGTCATGGATTTGGAGGTCGTGGCGGGCCTGGAGGACATCGTGGAGGCCCTGATGGACATCGTGGCCCACCATGGGCTCGCGGTGGATTCCCATTCGGCGGACGAGGCTTTGGAGGGTTCGGAAGCTTCGCCGACTTCTTCAACAGCGAACCCCGTGAATCTGGCGAGGAGAGTTTCAAGCCAGAGGCCGACGTGTTTGACACCGAGTCCTCTTATGTCCTACACCTCTCTCTCCCAGGAGCCAAGAAGGAAGACCTTGGCGTCTCCTGGGACTCAGAGAAGAGTGAGCTCACTGTTGCCGGTGTTGTTCATCGACCAGGTGATGAGGCATTCCTCCAAACTTTGGCCATGGACGAGCGGAAAGTCGGTGCATTTGAGCGGAAGATCAGATTGGGCAGTCTTGCAAACCCAGCTAATGTGGCCGTTGATGAGATCACAGCTAAACTCGAGGATGGAATCCTGAGAGTCGAGGTGCCCAAACTCGACAAGGACTACGTCGAAGTCAAGATGGTGGATGTTGAATAGACATTGGATGCTGGGTCGGGAGTTAGGAGTCTTGGTGAGTGTCATGGTAACGCAGCCTTTTCGAGAATAAGAATTTGATATATCAATGTCAAAGAACGTCAAAATTCTGCTTCCCCGTGCATCTGTGAATTGTTCGTGATTACATCATGTTTTCCTTTGTCCACACTTCGCTTGCATTATGGTGAAATAGGTAATACAGGCTTTCATAAACCCGTAGCTTAGCTTGTGTTTCCGAATGTCTTTATAAGTGATCTTTCCATCGCTAAAAGAGGTCTCTCGAATTCAAGTACACAGCTTGGTTTCTCTTCTTACCTTTCCGAACGAAGTAGAAACTATTCCAAGTTCCTGCTCACAGGACATACACAGGTGAAAAATGGATTCTCAGATGGCAGAGATCCTAGGAGATGCGCTAAAAACGATCTTTTCCCTTCTCTAATTTCAGTCCGCACTCTTCGCTCTGAAACCTGAGGACTTTGTCATATGCCCTGACACACACTCCGACCGATGTCAGGCCTCAATAATTCTATGACAAATCAGCCTGGTAAAATGAGCCCAAAAAAGAAAACCCAAAGTCACGCTTTTCGACCGGTCGTCAGTGCACTGCCAGTGGCATTAGGGTTTCTCACGATCACGTCCGAGCCCAACAAACACCAAACTTCAACTCATCGTGCAATCTCGCAACAGAGCCTTCTCTTACTGGGGCGCTATCAGAATCCAATCTTGGCCATAACCACACAAAGAGTTGCCGCTGATCAACTAGGTGCTCTGCCTTTGCTGAAACCATCGCGTTGCCACCATCATGTGCGCCAACGATGTGTCGAGGACGAGATCCTCTTCCAGCTCCACCTCATTGGCTTCACTTAGATGAGATATCGACTTTGACGTCTCACACAGTATTCCACCTCCTCTAACAGTATTGTCTGACAGGACCAAGATGGCACGGGTTTCTGCGCATGTGTGCAGGCGAAAAATCAGCCTGTCCGCCACGCGATGACTTGCGCATCCCACAAGAAAGGTCAGCAATCAGTGAAAGACTTAATTCCCGCAACCTAGGGAATCACGATACTGGAGTTTTCAACAAGCGGAAGTCGTTCGTGGTTTCTCTTCCTCTAAATTGAAGCTTGCGTCTATGTTCGTGAGCTGAATCCACAATAACAATTTTCCGTCACCCAGGCTGCGACCCATCAGCCCTCAATATGCGGATGTCCACCAGTCGATCACTACCAGATTCGCCGTGGTAAAGTGCCGAAGATTGCCTTTTTGGGCACAAATTTTGGGAAGCTTCTGAAGACCAGGTTGCGGCAAACCTTACGCAATCAAGCATGTCATAGCTGACTTATTCACCTCAGGTATGGATCTGCCACTGACTCCGACCTAAAAGGCGATCAGGCGTCCTACGATTAGGATTGACGAGCTTTGAGGAGAAGTCACACAGTTCATGACCTATCAGTTGCGGTTACCAATGAATTGTTCGAAAATAACTCCCGGGTCGGCTCCACTGTCCCTCCCATCTGATATGAGGTGACATGTTCTTCGTGGGGTTATCTTTCGGGGCTGAGCAATGTGCATGCTCAGAAGCAAGAAGGGTTGGCCAACAGCCATCGAAATATGCCGAGAAGCAATCAATATTCAAATTCGTGTGGAAACGGCGCACGTGGAGGGTGATCGGTCTTGACGGTATATAAACCTCTACTTCCCTTCCAAGGCATTTTATCATCCCTCAGAAGTCTATCAGTCAATCATATCTACTACAACCCGCTCTATACCTCTTTATTTCTACCGATATCAAAATGAAGTGGTCAATCATCCTCACTATTGCGCTTGGGTATGCTTGGCTCTCCTTCACGAAGAGACGAAAGACGTACTGACACCGACAGCGCCCTCGTCTCCGCTCACGGTCCAGACGGCGATGGCGACGACATGCCCGCGCCACCAAAGCCAGTTTCTCCACCCGGAGGTACACCAACCATCCCGGGAAGCCCAACGTACGTTCCCACTGCCCCCTTCGACGCACCGAAACCAGAACCCCAATGAACGTCGTTAGCCCCACCGTACACTTCTTCTTTCCTTCGCAAATCGGATTGGCTAACCAAGTACAGTCTCCCTGATCCAAAAATGCCACCACCAAAGGGTGATCAAGGTCATGGTGGTCCTGCTGGTGGACATGATCATGGTGGCCGATTCTAGATTGTCCATGTCGTTCTCTTAGAACAAGGATATGGTATGGAGCGGTCGGTGTATGGATATTGTCGGCAGTGATTGAATTTTTTTTATCCACTGTACATACATCTCGAACCCAAATTTGATTTGCACAGCGCATATTCTCAATGCATTTCCGAACATCCAATACCGTGATAGAACATATCTTACATGAAAGGTGATCTTCAAGATCAACCAGTTTTGATTCTAGCTAAAAGGCATGGTATCTCAGCATTGTGTCTTTCTGATTACGACTTCCTCGATATAACAAATTGCAAGATTACGCATGTGTCGGACCGTCGTTCCTCCTCATCCTGCTGCCTTCACTTCGAAAAAGTGATACCTACAGTCTCACTCATAATATACATAAGTGTCACTGGATCGATACCAGAATCTACTCAGTTGCGGAGATTGCGCAGTGCTTGACAACAGAATTGGGTTCTCTTGACTCCATTTTAGTTTGCAGGAAACAGAATAAAAACCCCCAAAGGCAGAGAGGTTGCTTCCCGTATCAGTTCTCTACTAAAGAAGGAATCTGCTGAAAATGATTGTCATTCTCGGATTAGTCGTGGATTGTCTCGTGGAAGGGGGTTGTGGTACGGTACTAGTATAATGGCTCTGGTGAATAAGTGGGAAGAGTTTTTAGAGAGGGGGTTTGACGGGAAGTGTGTTTATAAAGAGAAGATAAGTATAGGAGGGTTTGTGCAGGTGAGGTGCGATAATGGAAAATAGGGCTGCATTAGGATAGGGAGGATACTTCCAGTTGAACTTGGGTGAACGTAGGTGGGCGCGAAAAGCACGATGAGGGTTAGGAAAGATGATTCCAGAGATTCATTACAACACCTACTACATAATTAATCACTCATCCCATGATCTTCACTGCAACTGCATAAACAATCCGCATCTCTTCCAAGTACCTACGAAAGAGAAAAGACCTCGAACACCAAAAACCCCATCACCTCACCACCCCCTCCACACAAACCCCCGCACCCCCACCAACCCCCAAAACCGTCCCATCAAAAACATCATCAGGAAAATAACAATGCGCCCTCTCCACCTGCGTCCGATTCTCCGGCATCCACGTAGCCAACCCCACTCCCGTAAAATCCACCACGGGGACATGCGCATCCCTCCACCAAACACTGCTACTCCCCACCTTCTCGCCCTGTACAGAACACCACACATGTCGCGCGCCCCATTGCACCTCCCTCTTCCCCGGACTCGCCAAGGACGGCGTCTCGTAACAATTCATCAGAAACCCGTTTTTGGGGAGGAGGTACTCGTTCTTCGTCGTTTTGACGAGGTAAGGTTTCGGTTTCGTGCATTCGGGGAGGAGGCTTTGGAGATCTTTGGAGCCGGCTTGGAGGAATTCTTCGTCGATGTAGCAACCTGCCGTCGTGCGCATGTAGAGCTTGTCTTTTTGGTTGATTCGGGAGAGCGTCCAGCAGACGGCTGTGATTTTTGTTTCTTCGGGGTAGAATTTGTAGAGGGGTGGGTCTGCGCCGCCGTAGCCTGGGTCTGGGAATTCGTTGCATTCGGTTTGTCGTTCGGTGGTGAGGGAGATGGGTTGTTTGGGTTCTGGTGCGGCGCGGCTGAGGATGGAGAGGTCTATGTGATGTGGTTTTGTCAGGATGTTGTGCTTTGTGGAAATGGGAAGGTTTGTACGCACCACTCCATGGTGACCTCTCTGGCTCTCGACCCCGCGCTGCCGACACAGAAGAGGTGAGACAGGATAGGGAAACGCAATGTATAAGGACAAATGAAAGTGAGAACATAGTCAGGATGTTGCGCGATAGTAAGAGCTACGGCACAGCAGCTAAGAAGCACGGTTGGAGGAATTGAATGTAGAGAGATAAATTTGCGAACATGTAATTTTCGCAGCTGCAATACCACGACCACAAACAAGCGACAGGGGTTTTGTCAACGGACAAATCGGTATATGGTCCGTCTCACAACAATCTTGCTGTTCACAGGCAGGTCTTCGAAGCGAGGACCTTTGAGATATGTGTGAGCGAAGGAGCAATTTCGTCCCTACGTGGAAGTCGAGCTCCAAAGAGACGGAACGTCAATCTCTTGAGATTGCACGAACTCTTCGATAGTGCGGAGAGTGACACAAAGAGTCTTGGTGGTGAGCTCAGATTGATTAAAGCAAGGCTATCCATGTGCAGATGCAGCAGGGCTTCAACTCAGGAGAGAACGCGAGGTCCGCGTTGGTGATCAAGATCCAAATGATCCTGCGCAAAGCATGCCTCAGTTCGAATTTTGAAAGGCGGTTCCTGCTGTGGTGAATCAAAAATAAGGAACGGCAAGCTGGTAGAAGCATTGATTACTATAGTAAATACTTCTGACACGCGATTTCGTGAACGAACTTGTCTTGGAGGTTCTCATCTTTCGCAATGAATTTCGACAGCTGCACGGATTTGGCTCTTGAGGGCTCTTCATGGGGCTCTTAGTCGGGCTCGGATTCTGCGAAAGAGTTGCCAATCAAAGCAAGTCGAGACCGTGATAGACGTAGGAGAGGGCAGGAAAGTAAGAGTGACAATATGCGCTCTTGGTGCGTCTGAAGAGAGATATGAGAAAGCCAAGAGTGTACGTGGCCCAGGAATCTGTCAAGTCACGCAATGAATCAGATCCGGTGGAAGCACGCCCTGTGGATTGTTTGGGCACAAATGCGCACAATGTCGACGTTTGGCGAAATTGTTCTTGTAAGCTCATGCTGAAAACTTGGCTGTGGAATGGGGCCACAGTGAGCTTAGGCAACTTTCTGCCCTCCTACCGGCCCGAGATATTTATGTCTGAATGCCAGTTTGGTTAGGCAGATTGCGAGTTCGAATGTCCTCATGATGCATGTCTCAGTGTATGAGTTATGACATTTCTTCGCGGCGGAGTCGAAGGGCGGCTGAGATGGAAAATCTCGATGCAGAATGAAGGATCATTTCCATTGGTCTCACTTCAACTGTGATACCAACTAGAATAATGTCCTGGGTTCTAGCAACTTTAGCCAGTTGTTCCATCTCGCAAAGATCCTCAAATATTGCGCGATGGGTCATGGCATTAAGCAGCTGAATAGGCCGGAAGCAGTCAGCACGTCTCCCCACCTCAAATGGCTGCACGAACAGCGGGAGTAAGAAGTCATCTCTAGGCCAGGCTTAGAGAGCTGCAAGTTTCTTACTATGAGCATAATGATTAGCGAGTTCGCGCGCGAAAGCTGCACAGCCGATATCTTCGCAGGCGCACGTCGTCCCTTGTGATTTAGAAAGCTCATCTTCTCCCGGCTTCCGTCGCGATGGTTTCATGCCAGTTAAGGTCATTCGAGCGTGATGAAATCGTTCCCAGTGAGTGGGTCTTCCTGTGTTTGTTTACGCCGAGTGTGGATTTCTGTTCAAAAAGGGTCGGACGTGTCTTTCTTTTAATAGTGAATATCTCTTCATGCCAGGGTTCTCCGTGGGTGTGGGCCATAATTCCAGGATAGGTCTTGTACCTCGCAGTCACAGATCTCAGAGTAATCAAAGCCCTAGCTGACGTGAAGACACAGCATCTCGAGTCCTTGACTACTTGCCGAGTCAACAAGCAAGGCCGTAGCACGACAGATGTTTTCTCTCAAGTCGGCGCATGTTGCAAAGGCCGTGTAACAATGAAGGACGTTACGAGAAAGCGAGAAAGTGAGACGTTGGGTACACAAGAGATCGAAAAGATCGAGAACAAAGAAAGTGAGACAGACATTAGACGCAACTAATTGCTGACCTCGTAAGAGTGTGTAGTGTAGCCACCTGGTATAGTGACTAGACGAGTCACCACGGCGCTTCAGCGAAGATGCGTTTATTGCGGCGAGACAGAGACGTACCCAGCAAGCGATCTTCTCCAATCCTGATGTTGTTGTTCAAAAGAGTTGGCCTTCGAGGTGTCAGCCTCTTATACGAAGAAGACTGGTTCCTCTACTCCGTAAGGTACAGTGAGTATACGGCTCCGTCAAGGCTGGGCCAGTCTGAGCCACGGCCGTCGACAATTGCCACGCTCTGCCGCGTGGTGATATGAACAAATTGGGATGCTCTTCAAGCTGGGGGCGGGAGAGGGTGTGGCTTGTCGCTTGGGGGAGATGTTTGAACTTTGAAGGGGGTGTGCCGCTGACAGGGGTTCCTCTCTTCGCGGTCTGGACTAACTAGTTCCTGCTGAGACGACCCAACTTCCCACTCTCATTGCACAGACTCCCACCACCATCCCAAACGGGTTCTCCTGCGCCGCCCTCTGATTTGCCAGACGCCGTATCAAGCTTACGGCAATGGCAGATGGTGTCAACAAGCTCAAGCGCCAGGAGGCGGCTGTCGAAGCTTGGCCACCGGTCGCCTGTCCCACAAAAGCATGGTGCTGTATACTATTCGGAAACGGGATGCCGTGGCTGAATGCATGTTTCCAATCTTACCAAAGAATCATCGCCATCCTCCCGAGTCCCGCGGCTCCCGCCATACCTCTAGCGGGTGCCCAGATACCTACTGGACAGTTATGCGTATCGACTGTCCGTTTGCTCGAGGCTGGAAAACGCTGTTTTTGTATGCACGTCAGCTGCACGATGGAGAAATGGTTCGCACTCGCCCTGCAGCGTACAACTACACTGTCAGGGGAAACGCCCTTGATCACGATACCAACCTGCTCCCAGAAATAGGGGATCTCATCAGAGCCATGCGAGACACGGCCGGCCAGAGTGGATTTTAAGATAAAGGTGAGAGCGGCCCGTTCGAATCAGCCAAAAACGTCTAACTACTATCCGTACTCGCGAACGCCATAAGCCTGTCTCCAGACTCATTTCCTTTTCCCTGGTATTCTTAGCTCCCTCCAGAACGCCCGCCGTTATATTCTCGACGCACGCCTGCACCCTCTCCTGGACAACCGACTCCCTTCCTTCCACATTCGCTTTACAATCACTTTATTGAGAGACATTCACTACTATCCTTCAATTTCGCTCTTTACTGATATCGTCGTGCGTTCCCACGCCATCAACTTCTTCTTCAATTACTCGCTTTTACTTTGAACAATTAATTGATTCCCCCTTCTTTCGTTTCGTTCAAGAAATATGCTTTTTAACACAGTCGTTTTCTCCGCAATTGCGGCTTTCGCGGCCTTAGCCTCAGCCCAGACGGCGGATAGTTGCGCTGCTGGTGCCATTATTGGCATTCAAGCTGTGTGCGGCACCGACCCCAAGGACTGTGGCTCTGGTCGATGCTGTCTGAGCGATCAGACTTGCGTTCCCAGCGGATCTACCTTCGCTTGTGCAGACCCAAACCTCGTGCCAGGGTATGCTGATGCCCTCCATCTAACAGCTGGTTCACAAACTTATCATGTGTAGTACGACTCAAACAGTGAGAGCAGGCTGCTACGCAACAGCTGGCTCGACGCCAACATCATCAACATCTTCCGGCAAACCGATATCGTCGACTGGATCTGGATCTGGATCCACGAAGCCAACTTCAGCGACTGGTTACTCATCGGACTCGGTATCAGGTACGGTTTCTTCTACCACAATGGAGACAAAGGCGTCTTCTTCAAAAGGTCCATCTGAGACCGGGCCATCATCATCAGAGGGAGAAACAGGAGGAGCATCTGAGACAAAGACGGGATCGTACTCTTCCAAAGGGGTCCCTACTGGTACTGGTGGAGGATCATATGTCACGGTCACGTCGTCCGAAGCCTCGAGCTCGGCCACGTGGGGGAACAAGGGTCCATCTTACAGCTCTGCATCTGCAGCTGTATCAAGCGCTGTTGCGGCTCCATACACATTTACTAACGGTACGGTGAATTACCCCACAGGCTCTCCATCAGGTTCAAGCAGCGCACCAAAATCTTCGTCTGCACAAGTCGTGCAATCCAACTCGGCATCTTCGGCTTTCATGTCGCCACAGAACAGCTTTGCGATGCTGGTTTCTGCTGTCGCCGTTGCTGCTTACTGGCTATGAATAATACCCTGCGCGTCGTCATTTGTTTTTTTGAGAGGTGTGAGAGATGGTCGAGAAGGAAACGGTTGCATACGAGGCCCACAAGCACTGCGATCGGGTCGGGGATGGGTATCGATGTTTTTTATTCTAATACCCCACCGCGTCGTCAAGTTTCAAGGAGGAGGAGGAGGAGGAGGATAGTTGTTATTAATGTTGGCTGTTTGCATGAGGCATGTTGCATCTCCCTGACGAGAAGTATTCTCTAATGTCCATATTTGCCTTTACTTGCGCTGGTCCGCTGGACGATGACGATAGCGACCTCCGATGTTTACTCGACCTACATGATATGTCTTTGTTTAGTAGAAATGTCCATGTATCGTCAACTCGTTTGCGCGCGAAGTGGAACAACGACTCACCCTCACCCTCACAACCCTGTAGGTACCGTGTCTTTCCCCCTGACTAATGCGTCCATCCACGAAACAAAAATGCGCAATCACATGAACACAGTAAACACAGCGAGCCGGAATCGAACCTTGCATGCGCTGATCCCCTTTCCAATAATCCACCCGCCCGTCTTTTCGATTACGTGAGCACGGGATGCAGGGATGTAGGGAAGATGGAGTTGTGGAATGTGGAATGTGGAATGCGGGATTGTGGCTAGTATTATATTGAGATGCGAGATTTGAATCTACTGGAGATGGGATGGTTGGTCAGGTTGTGGGTGAGTTAGGCTGGTTGGTCCACTTGTTGTATCCTCATCCTCATTCCCAAGCGAATATTTCCTTACTTTATCGTGCAACCGTGCTTATACCTAGCAGGTATACCAAGTCATGGATGTGATGTGTGATACGTATTGTAACTGTATAAAAGGAACGCGACGGAGCAGGGACGCGTACTACCTAGTATTATAATCGCGTATCCCATCCCTGTCCCCTCCCGTCAGTCCCCCAAATCTTTTCTGGAGTCGCGTCTGCTTGCGCTCCACCCTCTCCAAGCATACTCTCCCCTACCACTCTCCCCAAGCTTCAGCTCCTCCCTCCTCCCTCACCCTCTCCCTACCCTCTCACCCCCTCACCACTCAAAATGCCCTCCTCCCCCCACTTACCGCAACAACATCCCTACTCCCCCCCTTCAACCCCCATCCCAGGCTACACAGCCAACGAATGGCCTTTCCACACTCTCATTCTAGCATTCACGGGGCTTTGTATGTGTATTTTGGGTGTTACGGTTGTTATTTGTAAGAGGGTGAGACCGCGGATTGGGTGGGGGGAGGTGGCGGCTGTGGCGTGGTTTGTTGTTTGTGGGGGGATTCATGCGGGGTTTGAAGGTATGTTTGGTTTTTGGTTTGTTTGGGAGGGTTTTTGGGGAGGGGGGGAGGAATGGATACTTTCAATAGGTTGGGATGGGATAGGACATTCAGACTAATAGGATAACAGGATACTACGTCTATAATTTCAAAACACTGGCAAGCCATCAAACCCTCTTCGGCCAATTGTGGAAAGAATACTCCCTTTCCGATTCGCGATATCTGACTCAAGACCCGTTTGTCCTATGCATGGAGACAATCACCGCTGTACGTCCTCCCATCCCACTTCGTCCCATGAGCAACACTGACACCCACCCAGATCGTATGGGGTCCCCTCTCCTTCCTAACCGCCTACTTCATCCTCACCTCCCATCCTCTCCGCCACCCGCTCCAAATCATTGTCTCGCTTGGTCAGATGTACGGCGATATATTGTACTACGGCACCAGCTATTTCGACCACCATGTAGCCGACATTTCGTACTGCCGACCTGAGGCCTTCTATTTCTATGTATACTTTGTTGGTATGAACGCGCCCTGGATTGTGGTACCGGCGGTGTTGATGTGGAGGAGTATGAGGTATATTGGCGTGGCTGTTGGGCGGATGCAGGATTTTGAGGTGGAAGGGAAGAAGAAGATTTGATGGCGGCGGGAAGTTTGGAGGTTCAACTGTGGAGAGGGTCGAGGCTTGTTGATGGTTGAGTGGTTCTGGCTAGACTGGTTGCTCTGGCTCCGGGTGCTAGTCACTCTTAAGCTTTGCTCGTCAGATGTGTATAGGTCTTGGCTCGGAGATTATTGTTGCATAGTAGACTGAGGAGCCCATTGCGCGTGGTCGAACTAGAAGACCAGGTTCCCATGAGGGATAGGCGAATGAATCAGTAATGCACGGTGTGCGCCGTTCAGACCATCAGCCTCTGAGCGCTCAACTCTGCTGTCAGCAAAGTCGCTGAGCACTGCCAGCGCGGAATAGAACGCATGCATTTCAGGAAGGATGTTGTGTGGTTGGACGGTTTCTGAATCTGTGAGAATCGACATAGTTGGATGATCACGAGTCGAGCGCGGGCTTGTGTTCGTTCCTTTCTTCTCGTGAAGGAATTGATATCATACACATGATGATAACATATCGTGATAGATGGAATTCTTGTGCAGAAGTCTGAGTACCTAGCAAAGACGCGGACATGTGACATGTTCAGCATGGGTGCAGCCCACAAATGTCGGTCCCCGTTCATGCACAGCCACTCTGCAACTCCACGAAGCTTGATCCTGGACACAGTCGCGCTGGAGAAGAATGATTGGTACATGGGAAATGCAGAATTACCGTATCGAGATCGTATTTGTTTTTCTGATACCACTAAGTTGATTCAGGGGTGAAGGGAACAGCTGGTGACCTCATCAAGTAGAGATGGTGGAGCCTTCCTGTGGAATAACACCTCAGTTGCTGACCGTGACATGCAGAAAGAACCTTACCTAAGCCTCACCTCGTCGAGCATTCGCTCGTCGTTAACCTTCAGATCTATTCATTCTCCATCCTGATCCTCATCCTCATCCTCACCCACATCCTCATTCTCATTCCTACGGTCCTTTCAGCCCTTATTCATGCCAGAACATGGAGTCCGTCTACCCGCATCTGGACAATAATACCACAAATCAAGACACCTCATCATCCTCAGCCTCAACATCGACAAATTCGCATCATGAATCTATCACAGAATCTGATGACTCCGGAACGTCATCCGAAAATGATGTCGAAGCTGATTTTTCAGCGCAATCTATTGGAGTCAGCATCAGTCGCCAGCAAACTCGCTTGGCGTCAGCGACAACCCCGGCAGCGGAGAAGGCGGCTGCAATGGAAGAACGCGGAGGCTTCTTCAATTCTAGATATGATGTCAAAGACGCTGCAAGTGCCAATCATCAGAATGTTCGGAATGAGGGCACGTCAGTCCGGAACAGCCGAAACGTAACCCGAAGTGAAGATACCACCGATCCTGAAAGGGAAAGGAATTTTCCACTCCACAGTCGTGACAAAGTCAACACTGAAATAAGGTCACCGAGTCACAAAGTACCTTCTACGTGGCGTACTGAACCTGAAAATCTCGAACAGTTAGGAAGATCAAGTGCAACATCAAAACAAGGTTTGACTACAAGCAGGCAGAGATCATCTTCGGGAACTGAGAACTCACGAATGAGATATCCTGCTATCAACCTGCCATCGCCCTCAAATTCGTCTGGGCCTGATGGCGTGAGCGAGCAAGAATTTATGAAGGATCGAGATTTTCAGCAGCGACGGTCGCAAGAGCACCCAGATGAGATACCTCAAAGCGACGGTGCGCCATGGAAAAGAGAGTCGTGGAACGATTTGGCCACCCGAGTCAGACGTTCAACTCGCCGTCTCTCGAAAGAGAATGACAGCGACGTATCTCTTTCACCGGACGAAGAGGATGCGCGTCGCGATCCCGCCGGACCACCTCCTTCTGCTACTCAGCCACAGCCGCAACCGCAGCATACAATCAAGCGGACACAGTCCCACGATTCGCTGTTGCTACATGGTACACTGTCCAGGGTGTCGTCGCTCGGG
This sequence comes from Venturia effusa, assembly GCA_007735645.1. Taxonomy (NCBI): domain Eukaryota; kingdom Fungi; phylum Ascomycota; class Dothideomycetes; order Venturiales; family Venturiaceae; genus Venturia; species Venturia effusa. The sequence continues at coordinate 811,987 of CP042202.1, read as the reverse complement.
GACGATTCGCGATTTGAAAATGTATCTGAACAGATTAATAGCCGATTCAAAGCCTTCAAAGATAGCATACAGGATGCGAATTTTCGTGTGTCACTGCCACGTCCTTCCTCAATCTTTACAGCTTCATCTTCCAAAAGCAATCTGTCCCAGCGCAGTAACTCTCTGCGCGCATCAACTTTCAATGTGCGGCGTAGTCCTTTCTCCGCGGTACACTCTTCTCAACAGGAGCTGTCATCTTCGTCAGATTCGAAACGTGGATCGAGTCTTTCGCAACCTCAAAGAAGCCGAGGATCAAAGCCATCAGCAGGCATGAATATGGCCAACGCAGTCGCTCATCCTTATCTCTCTCAAGCACTGGAAGATTTGGAAGGTGACGTTGTCATTCTTGGAGGATACAGAGGCTCGATCTTACGAGAGGCTCGCGAACCACACCGTAGACTTTGGGTGCCCATCAAAGTCGGGCTCAACATACGGAAGGTCGATCTGGAGGTTGGCCTTGATCACAAAGACGAGGAGAGAATGCCAGAGAAGATCATCTCAACTGGGATGTTAACACACATTGGGCCTGTCGACATGTCCAAACGCCTTATCAAGAAACTCCGGGCATGCGAAAATGCACAGAGTGGGAAGCTTAGAATTCATGACTATGGCTATGATTGGAGACTAAGCCCACATCGCTTGAGTAAAGAGCTCGGCCGTTTCCTTGAGACGCTGCCATGCAATGCTCCAGGTGTACCGCTCGAAAAAAGAGGAGCTATCGTCATCGCCCACAGTTTGGGAGGATTGATCACGCGACACGTGATCAACAGAAGCCCGCATTTGTTTGCAGGAGTCATTTTCGCGGGTACGCCGCACGAAGGTTGCGTCAATATCCTCGGGCCCATACGGAACGGAGATGATGTGCTGCTAAGCTCGAAAGTCTTGACTGCGCAAGTTAATTTCACAATAAGGACGAGCTTCGCCTTGCTACCTTTGGATGGAAAATGTTTTATCGACAAGGATACCAAAGAGGAACTACAGTGTGATTTCTTTGATCCGCAGCAATGGATCGAATATCGATGGTCACCCTGCATTGCGCCGCCACTGCCACCACTACAGACCAAGCACCCACGCCGTGTCAACAGTATCATCAATTCCATGGCAAATGTCGTCCCCGATTCCGTCATCGGATCTCTGCCCTTTGCCAACAAGCGCAACTCACAGCAACTCCGCAATGGTCAGGAGGCAAAGGATGCTATCAAAGATCATGCTGCTTCAGCGGCACAAGCAGCTGAATCTGCGGCTCACGCTGAAGGAGGTAAGCCAACGGGAATAACGCCGCAGATGGGAGGCAACAACCCAGCGGAACATAATGATTCCACACAATCGAGTGTGTCCACGCATTGCACAATTCCTCGCGATCAGGCACTAGAATATCTCACGCGTACCCTCAAAGAAGTTAAAGCCTTCAAGCAGGAGCTTGCTTTTACGCCGTCTCACGCCAGCGGAAACCGATACCCACCTATGGCTGTCATTTATGGAAAATCGGATCCCACGGTATATGGCGCGAGAGTTCGTGGGAGAGATGGAATCAAACGAGCTGATGCATATGACGACCTTGCATTTGCAAGTGGCGATGGTGTTGTGCTTGCTCGAGGGGCCATGTTACCGCCAGGTTTCCGTGCTGTAAAAGGCGGGGTCGTGGCGAGTGAGAGAGGACATGTTACGCTCTTAGGTGACCTCGAAGCTGTCGGCCGGTGCCTGAATGCGCTTATGGCAGCGAGAACAGCCGGTATTGGTATAGGTATTGAACGCGCTGTGTAATCATGCAATGTGGTGAAGGTTTTGCGACCAAGAAATTCGCATGTGAGTGGAACGTGTTGGACGTGACATTACTACTGATGACCTTTCAAAATTAGCCGGAATTTAGGATACACCCACTTGCATACGCATTTCTTGGTCCGCAAAGCGCTCTTCATTCCCTCTAGGGAGCCTGCATAATTTCTATTACCTTGCCGACAGCGTCACATTTTCATTCAACAGCAGGTCGTTCTCTTGAGCTTCACATAAAACAGGTCTTGACATCACCAGAAACTGAGGCAATTCTTCATTGATTCTAGGGCTAGGAGGTTGTTCATACTAATGAAGCCGTAGCAGTCTTGTTAGTGCAAAATTACCACGAGGTAACCACCTGGCCGGGTGCACTGTTACGTAGAACAGTATCTGCGATAACCTTACACCTCCGAATCCTATTCAAATGGATCATCGATATCATAGGTAGGCACTTCCGAAGCATGGCCGCCACCATTCTGCACCGTCTGTTCGCGCAAAGACAACATGATCTTGTCAAATGTCTTTTGATCTTCCTCATCCGTCAAGCTCAGAACAACTCCGTCCAACTGCACGTCTGCGTCCTCCTCGACCTGATCCGTCAAAATTTTAGAATTTTCCCTACCACACTCGTCGCCATCATTCTCGGGTCTTATGCAGCGGAAGCACTCGAACTCGACTCCCAGGGCTTTGATGCAAGCAGTGTATCCCTTCATCCACCCGCGTTGGGCCACTTTGGTACAGTGCTCGATGATTGGATCCTCCGAGGCGTTTGGGGAGCGTAGGTGAATGGTTAACTTGAGACTGGTGACACCATGTTCGAGAACGAATAGGTTCAAGCTTACCGTGGTGTCACCGTTAGCCAGTCGTGTTTTGCGACGTCGGACATGGTATTTCGTGTCTGGAAAATATTTGGCCAACAAAGTTCGCCAAAGATTGTCAGTGTGGCCAACATCTGTTGGACTCTCTTTGATGGCAGCTAAGAGCCCCTCTACGTTGTTGTTTTCGCCGCCGAAAATGCTCTCGAGCAGGTCTCTGTCTTCTTCTACATTGGTAGACATGCTGAATTATCAAGCCAGGGTGGATGATCGCAGAGAGGCTGATAAACGACACACGGAAACTCTAAAGTCGTGAAGAGGACTGGGAAGGAAGATGAGGCTATCCATTTATATAGCATACCGCCTAGCCTGACCTGGCGTGACCCACGTTGTTTGGCATATATACCGTTTACTTCCCCTTTCTCCCTGATTATGATAATGATAATGATGACGGGAGCAAGCCCAACCACTGGCGGGATGGGTATGGAATTTGTTTGACAGAGTAGTGAATGTGTATCGTCGTGGCTGGGGAATTAGACTTTGCCGGTGAGCTTCTGGGTTGGGTACAGGTCTGGCAGTAGGTGAAGGTGAAGGTCATTCATTCATTGGCGATGTTTTCGAGTTTGGAAACTACCTCAGAGAAAGGGAGTGGGATTTAGGGGATGCGAGCAATTGGAGTGGGATGGGATGGGATGGGATGGTGTTGGAATGAGTATGTATGTATTTTTTGCGCTTTGTCGTGGTTAATGTCGGTGTTGAGGATGGATGTCTTGTTTTGTTTTGTTTTGTTCTGCTCATGAGGAAATGGAAGATGGATGGGAGTCTGTCTGATATTTCTTCTGAATTGGGATTTCGGCATGTGATTTGGGAATTAACCGCAGTGACTCATTACCGCTCCAAAAAAACACATGGACACTCAGCACACAATCTCCAATGAATTTCAATGAATTCATTCCTACGGGATTCGACAAGGATTCGCAAGCCTAAATTACTCACTCACTACCTCTCCAATACTCTAGCACATAAGATACAATTATTCCTTACACCCAACCAAATCTACACAGCGCTAACCTCCTCTGCCTACATAATATCTTCAGATTCCACGATCTCCTCCTGCAGCTGATATTCATCGTACAGTACTGTAAGATACCATACCATACAGTCAACGGGACGGAATGGTAGCCCCGGGCCGCTTTGATACCTAGTTTACATCACCGCGGGTAGAAACACCTCATCCACATGACATCCATCCGATCTTTATCTGGCATTAACAGAGAAGTAATTTGTGCCAAGTGTGTCCGTGTCTCGATTTTTTCGTAAAGCGGGTATAAATGGAGAGGAGAGGGGAGGGAGGGGGGTCTAGGAGATCTGACGACTCCCGCATTTTGGATGGTTTTATCTAGGCGTTCGTTATTTTTCGCTTCGTGTCGTGTTTCTTGTTAATCCTTGAGAAGGGCTTTTCATGTGCGATGGGATGTGATGATGGGTGTAATATTTTGAGGGGATTTTGTGCTGCTTCATGACCTGTTGGCTTCGGTGGATATGATGAGTAGGGTGTGATATTGCGCTGGTGGAAAGGGTGGCCGGTATCGGTATCAAGACTCTTGAAGAAAATTTCTATGAATTCTGTAGATCCTGATACTTGCTTCATCTAAGTACCTATATCGTTGGTTTACTCAATCGTCATCCTTCTCCCCATTTCCACTGTCATACCATCCAATTGCTCCTGAATATCAAACACAACCCTCATCCCCTTCTCCTCAAGCACCCGCCACAGCCTCTTCCCCTCCTCAACCCCCATTTCCTTATCCAAAAACTCAAAAGCGAGCAAAACGAACCATTTACTCCACGGCAAACAAGTCAAACCCCGATAAAAAACCTCTTTGGCGCGTTTCCTATCGCCCTGTTCGATTTCGAAGAGGACATAGGCTGTCCAGAGGGCGATACTGTGTTTCCCGGATTTCTGGACTGCTTTATCGAAGACGGCGCGGATGGCGTGGGGCGTTCCGCCGAGGTGGATACTGCGTTGGCGTTCGGTCCAGATGGCGAAGGACCAACCGAGGACTGTGTCGTTGGTTGTTTGGAGGACGATGTCGGAGAGGACGGCTCTGACTCTGTCATCGAGTCGGAAGCGTTTCTCGTTTTTCGTGTATGCGGTTAAGAAGACTGTGTTGTTGGGGAAGAGTTTGACGCTTTCAATGAGGCAATTGCGGATGATGGATGGTTTGAGGTATGATGCTCGTTGTTGATGGAAAGTTAGGAGAGTGGTCTTGGCTTGGTGGAGATGCTCGTGGGCTGGTGAATGGTGTTTATCACGCTGTTGGAATAGTATGGAGGCTTCGGTATAGACGTCGAGTCCGGCTTGAAGAGATTCTGAGGATTCGAAGTATGCGAAAAGCGCCAGAATCTCGATGAAGAGAACGGCTAAATGGTCGAGGCCTGTGGATAACATTCCGTCGCGGCCTTCCATTAAGAACTTCCTCGTTCTTAGCACGATTCCAGGAGTCAAGTAAGGCATTGCCTCGATGTCAGCGACGCTCTCGTTGAGCATACTTGTGCCAACGCAAAGCAGGCGCCGTAGTGTCTCTGGTACTGCGTTGGCTCGAAGAGCTTCGAAGACCCAGGTCCGCCAGAGCAGAATAGTGTTGTTCTGCTCTAATGCATCGAGAGAAGCAGCCATGCCAAGCGTTTTGACGAATACTTCATTGCCGTCAGCCAATCCTTTCAAGCGAGATTGGATGATTGCATACGCATTGTACAGTCGCAAGCTGTGGGGGCGCTTCTTGAGCAGCCGTTTGGCACTTTTGGCTGCGGTGGTTGGCGCTATGTGGTACTCCAGAGCCAGAAAATATTCAGCGAGTGTGTCGTCCTTGAGGTTCGCATCGACCAGACTTTGTAAAGCCCGACGGACCCAGTCAGGATCTATTAGACTGACATGGCAAAAAGCGTCTGAAAATAAAACTTCCGTCGTCATGCATCGATGTTTTACCGCTGGGTCTGACTCTTCAACCTGCACTCGAGATACTCTGTGAGCAATGGAGGTCAGGAAGGGATCCAACTCCCAGGCCTCGTATTCACGATTTTCAGTCTCTGGCAAAGGCATGCCAAGAAAGACCAGAAAAGCAGGAAAGAGGTCTTGCCGTAAATCGTGTCCCAGCATGGCGGGAAACAAGATGGGCTCAATATCGCGGAAGAGCACCATATGATACGGATCATCTTCTCCCGTGTCATCCAAGCTTCTTCCTGCGTGAACAAGGCGTGGGTCGCGTGCGATGGTCCGCTCAGCAATCGCGAATCTTCTGAATATACCCTCACCTTCTTCAACTGATTCAGGTATGATGTGGATGGGCTCCGGAGTGGGTTGAGACTCCGATTCAAAACTGCTCCAGCCTCTTGCGTTGCTTTCGCCAATGCGTGCCACTTCACTTTCCCAGAAGTCTTCGAACGAAGCATTAAGGCTGCCATGCACCCTTACAGGACGAAAGAACTGGAGTTCTAGGCCAGCTTGCCAGAGAGCTTCCGAGAACTCGTGGTATCCGGCTTCGCGCATGAGGCTAGTCAGCCGCAGGAAAATGTAGACGATAGTCTTTGTGTTCTCACGGGGCACAGATCCAACAGATGGCTGCGTATTGAGGTTCTGCATGCAACGCAAGAATACGCTTTTGCACTTTTCAAATTCAAAGCTTGCGAAACCTGTTTGAACGAAGTTCAGATACGCGATGCAGATGCGGGCATTAGACTTGTTGGCATGGGAGAATTTCTCCCATTTCTCCGAGAGCTTGCTCGCTTCCCATATTTTCGAACCTTCTTCTAGCAATCCCAACTCTAGGGTAGTCCTCGACTCGACATCACTCCCTATAGCCTTGAGAGCATCCTCGTATATGGAGAGCCTCATCTCGGCCAGGGTCCGTTGTTCTGAGTTTGAGAGGCTTTCATGCGGCGTGTATCCAAGGAGTGCAGCTTGATGCTCGACCATTTCAAGCCAGGCAGTCAAGTCATGAGGGTCATCCCGAGTTCGACGAAAAAGTTGGGCATTGGTTCTACGTGCTGCTACTTCCAGCTCGACATTTTGTCCATCGCCAGAAGAATCAGTCAGATACTCCAAGTCCGCGTCGTTTGGTTGGCCACTTTCCTTTGCCTTACCCTCAATAGATCGGTAATCCACCTCGCCATTTTCAGGGATAGGGGACTCTGAACCTCTCTTTCGCTTCCTGCTTGGGAGAAGGGCAAGGAAGTCTCGGCTGTGGTCTAGTCGCTGGAGCTCAGCATCCGACCGTATCAATCGGAGGCTGCGAACACTGTGAGAAGTAGTCTTGAGCAGTGGACGCTTTTTGGAGCTCCTTGATAACTCCGGCGTATCGACGACAATGCCTTTTTCGTCTGATGACAATCGATCTATCTTAGCCCTTGTGCCAGCGCCCATCACATTGCCATATCCAGACCTTCGATATACAGGTATGCTGTAACGATGCAGGCTACCGTATTTCAGATTGGCCACATCGCCAGTGATGTCTATCCTGTATGATGCCATGCAGTCATCGCCTTCAGCGCGAGTGACCAGGTCTGAGGCATCTGCTTTGAGGACTGCCTGGCTGGCGCTTGGGATCTTGACATGTTCCCTCCCCCTTCTGTGCTCTTTGTCTCTGTTCTTGTGACGCCTCTCGTCATGGTCCCTTTCCCTGCGCCGGCCCTTGTGTCTATGGTTCTGCTCTTCTTTCCGATGTTCCTCTTTCGTAATGGATTCGGGTTGAGGGTCTCTGACCGACGCAGATTTGGGCTTGAAGCTCGAGAACTTTGGGACTGCTGCTTTAGCTGACTCGGCCATGTTCCTTTGAGAGAATTTGAAGCGCGCAAGGTTCGAGTGAATGAAGAGGTGTGAGTATGTATGAGACGACGCGACGTCGAAAAGTCATGGTGAATAGAGCTACGCGACTACAGTCAAAAGTGGTTGTCGCTGTGTTGCCTGCGAGTCGCGTTTGCTACCACTGCAAGGGGATCGGGATCTCCGCAAATGCCATGACTCGCGGGACCGAAAAAAGTTCAGTTCAGAGGTCTCTACTGCTGCAACACACAAAGACGACCACAGTCTTACACCACTACTACTAAACATTCGAGCTGAAGTCCACCTCGAGATCGGGAACCCCATTGACTCCCGAACACCACGAAACAAAGACACTTTCGCCGCATCGGCCCACGTACAAGCTCCCATGAGCTATTCCACGAATTGATCAAAAAGGACTTGACAAGGCACGACGAGGACACACCACTTTCGCCATGGCTACCCAGCTTCAGAGGCAGCTCGCCAAAATCGCTGCCAACAGCACGAATCAATTGAACCTCAAAGCTCAGAAGGCGGCGCATGGAAAATCACTGCTGTTCGAGGCGAAAGTCGCCGTCTCGCAAGACTTTGAAACTCTGTACCAGATATGCGTGGAAGGATTTCAAGAGTTGTGCACACTGGACAGAAGATTTGAGCCCTTTTTCGCAAACATTTTCAGCGAACAGAGCAAAACAGAAGAGAGGGAGCAAATGACGGCCGAGGAGAACCAGGAATTGAATACCGTTCTCGAGGACTTCTTGGGCTTGGTTGGGACAAGACTTCTTCTGAAGCCGGCGCAGAAGGCTGTGGAGTGGGTCATACGGCGCTTTCGGTAATACTCTCCGCGTCGCCAGAAGGCTGTGAACAAAGCTAACCAAAACATGCAGAGTTCACGAGTACAATACAGACTGTGTTATCCTGACCTTCTTACCATATCATTCCACGCCACTGTTCCTTTCCCTCCTCTCCATTCTTCCACGAGCCATCTCGCCAAACTTTCGCTTCTTGTATCCAAGCATTCAAGCATTGCAGAATCCGCAATTCCAAACTATTGTTGGCGCTGCAAAGTCTACCGATGGCTTCTTCCGCTCTTTCAACAGCTACGTGCTCAAAGTCGCGAAAGCGAGACATCACTCGGCTGTCCTGCTGTCATTCTGGGCGGGCGTTACTACACAGGCCGTAGAAGGCAGAGTGTCTCAAGCCCAGTCAGGCCGCGAGACTATCAATTTGCAGAAAAAGCAGGATCTGCTGACATTAGTTGTGCCGGTTCTGATCGACGCATTCTCTCTCCCGAATGTTCCGGATTTGATATTTGGAGCTTGTATGATCGTCACCGTGATGGCTGCAAAAGGTCGTATTGCAGACGGAGAGCTGGACTCGTTGATGGAGACTGTGGCCTCGGGGTGGACCGCATCAACTATAGATGCCAGAATCACATGTTTAGCCATTCTTGCCCAGGAGCGAGAGTCGTATGGACTATCAAAAGACACCACCAAAAGGCTTCTGAAATGCAGTGATTTCGTGGAGCAGGTTGCGTTGGTCAGCCAGAGATATCGAGTCGATCGACTTGTTCTTGGCTATATCATGGGATGCCTAAAGCGTGCTCATCGGTCGAAGAGCGACAGTGGCAATCTCAACGGTGTCGCGAAACTGGTGCAGGAGGACATTCTCACACAGCCGGAACTGCGAATTGTTGTCAAAGAGCTCTTGTCGACTTCGAGGAGGATCCAAGAGGCCGGATCGTCAATTACACCCGAGCAGCGGTCCAACCTTGCGGATCTAGTCACGCTGTTGGCCGAGTCTCCTAAGTGGGGAGGGCTATTCAACAAAATGCTGGCGAGATCGTCTATCAGTCGTGATGATCTCGAGCTCTCCCTGCAGACTGTGATTCCTCTCGCGATAGAAGCCAACATCGAGGCAGACGGCAATATGGAAATGACCGATGCGCCTCCAACGACCTCGGACTTCGAAAATGCCATGGCCACTGCTGCAGACAAAACTCTAGAGGATCCATCTTTCATCTCAAACATTGATTCACCAGACTTTGCGTTCTTCGGAGCTCTCTATGCTCTCGCACTGTCTTCTCAAAAGGACATCAATCGATTCCTGGCATTGCCGGCTTTGCGATCTGACGGGGTTCATGGTGCGGTACCAATCATTAGCTTTTTGCTGCGAGTCTTGTGCAGCAAATATTCTCCTGTGGCCAGAGCCGCAGCGCTGAGGATCGTGTCGGATCATTTGAAAGCCACAAAAAGTCCTAACCTAGATTTTCAGTGTATCATCCCATATTTGATCGTGGCACTTTCGGACAAATCAACTACCGTTCGCAAGGCTGCAGCTGAATGCACCACAGCTCTCAGTCGTCAGTACAAATTACTGCTCTCCACTGAAAGCCAAAATTCGAAACCTCGGGTTCTTGGGAAAGATGTGTTCTACTCTTCGGCCCAGGGAGCGCAATGGGTGTCGTCGACCAAAGGATCAAGCGACTTCGTGCGCAAATTGCTGCTTCTAGATCTGGAAGAATATGTTTTGGACTCCAGCAACATCACAACTATGCTAAGCGCAGCAATTGATGGTATCGACAGTTCTAAAAAGGGACTCAAAGCTGGTGTAGTTAAATTGGGATCGGAGTCCAGAACTGCTATATTTGCTTCTTTGGCAAGTCACGCTGTTCGTACGCCTATTCTCCAGGTCAAACATCAGCTCCTGGATATCCTGAGACGTGTGGGTGAGAGCGGGTCCAAAGGGCGCTCCCAAATCTTGCTCCCGGCATTGAAGCACTGGATCGTCTCGCCAGCTCAGAACACATCTAGCACAGCTCTTTTATTGTCAGACGTTGATTTGTTGTTTCTAAGAGCAGTCTCGCCTAAAGAGAAGAAAGCATTTTCTGTTCTCAAGGATATAGTTACTGCACATACTCCTGGACTTCGTTCCGAAGTGCTCCCGACTGCACATCAAGTACTGCGAGAAATCTGGCCGTCTCTCACTTCCTTCGATCAGAAAGATGTAGGCCTTGGCCTGTTCGAATGCAGCCAAAGCGACACGGGGAATGCGGAAGCCTCAAATCTCGCGCTAGAGACGCTCCGGTCTTTAAATCTTCCAACAGCACTCCTAGTAGCCTTGCTTGAGAAACTGCCGAATGCCCTCCAAATGACAGATCAGCCACCATCTGCAAAGCGTCGGCGTACAAGCAAGAGCGAAATGACCAGGATGACACCCGTCAACCAAAATGATCTCGCGTCCGCACTTCGACAATACACTTTGGTTCTCGAAATCATCGATAGCTCCAAGCCAGCGAGGCATCCCGAATTGCTCAAGGGCCTGTTCCATGCGCTTGGAGAGATCCACCATTACCGTGCTCAAACTGAATCCGGCATGGTATACCTCCAGGCACTCACAATCAATTCCTTGCTCGCAATTGTAGATAAGCTGAAGGACACCAAGGTTTCCCCTGGCGACAAATCAGTCATCCGAACTGATCTTCTCGTCGAATGCATCCGCCACACAACAAACTCACAAGTGCAAAATGCTGCTCTTTTACTGGTTTCATGCCTTGCTGTCTGGCAACCAGAGGTCGTTCTTCACAGCGTCATGCCCATATTCACGTTCATGGGATCGACAATCCTCCGACAAGCCGACGATTACTCCGCTCATGTCATCGATCAAACTGTTTCGCATGTTGTTCCACCGCTTGTTACATCTCTACGCAAGAAGAACAAGGAGGTTGTACGAGGAGCGGCAGACTTGCTCCTGAGTTTTACTGCAGCATTCGAGCATATACCTCTCCATCGGCGACTTGGTCTGTTTGAACATGTGACCAAAACTTTAGGTCCAAAAGACTGCTTGTTTGCCATCATGGCCATGATAGTCGATAGATATCCGACCGACAATGAAGCCCGGAGGTTCCTCGTCGAACTTGTCAACATTTTCGAGCCCACAATTGACCTACAAGCCATTCGTCAGTACGTTGGACTCGTCACGGATATCTTCAAGCAGAGACGCACGTTGTCAGAAGCTGTGCTCAACTTGAAGGACAAGTCTCCGGAAGAACTGGAGTCCACTGCAAACAACCTCCTTCAAGCACTTGCCGGCCTGCTGGACAATCCGCAATTGAAGTCTCGGCTGGTCGCATCCTTCCACCCTGATGAGCCGATCGCCAACGAACAGCGGATCACCTTCTCTAGTTTGATGCAAGACGCAATTGTAATGACACAATTCGTACACACGCAGCGACCCAATATTTCGCGTGCGTCCTCCCAAGTTCTCTCACATATTTTCCAAATCCTTCCTACAGTCGACCTCATCAAAAGCGCACAAAGTCTTCTTGAGAAAGACGATGATTCGATTCGCCGGATTGTCATTCACTCCATCGATTCCCAAGTGCAGAGTCTTAAGCAGCACAATGCAGAGACTACCAAAGCAATGCTCGAATTCATCCCGCACGTCACTTCTTTGGTTGAGAAGTCTACCGATGTGTCGTTGAAACGTGACGCAATCTCTTGCATCGACCAAATCATCGAGCGATTTGGCAAGAAGGACACTTCATTCGTCATTGCAGCCGCTCAGGTCGTGACCGGCGCTGAAGCTCTTCGAAGTAGTCATGAGACATTACGCTATACCTCGATGTACTGCTTGGTCACCATTGTCGAGGTTCTGCAAGACGAGTTCATTCCGCTCGTACCTCAGGTGCTTCCAGTCGCACTTGACTACTTGGAAGGCAGTCTTGAAGAATCGCGCGATACGGTCGCGAAGTCATCGTTCACGCTCGTCACCTCGCTTGTCCAGCATCTCCCGTTCTTGGTGACTGGCGAAGAGTACTTGGACCGCGCTCTAAAGCTGGCACAGGCAGCATCAGTGTCAAGCGTCAGCGGAGTAACCGCGAGCAAGCGCAGCGAGTTCTACAAATTGGTCGGGAGGTATATCGATGCCTCCGAATTATTCGCCGCTTACAATCGATCATACACGCATTGCCAGCTACAGCAAGGCTACCGTGCCATCGTCGAGTATCTTGATGCTATCAAGTTTGCCATTACTGAGCGCTCGAAAGCAACCGTTGTCAAGAACTCATCATCGCTGTTTGAATTGCTTCTCAAGGCATTTGATCATCGTCGGCTCGCTTTGGAACCCGACTCCATGATTGATGTCAGCTATACAGCTGAGGAGATAAGTCGTTTAGAGGATGTTTACAATGATGTCTCAATCACCATGATTATGAAGCTGAACGATGTTACCTTTCGCCCGTTCTTTGCTAGGTTGGTGGAGTGGGTCACTGATTTGTCGTCGAAGTACAAGTCTGGCAAGATACTACGCGCGACAACTTTATACCGATTCTTGACAACTTTGTTCGAACGCTTGAAGGTATGTCAAAACTAATTACATGCAAGTGTCCCTAGCTGACATCACCTTAGGCACTTGTCACCAGCTATTCGAGCTACATTCTCGAGCTCACCGTGGACCTTCTCTCGACCACAAGAGCAGCATCAAGAGAAGAAATAGAACTTCTCAGCGCCATCCTCTCTGCCCTCGAACAATCATTCATCCACGACCAAGACGACTTCTGGCAATCACCCAACCACTTCTCGCCCATCGCAGTACCCCTCGTGGAAATTTTCCACGTCGCTTCATCGACTCTCTCCACACAACTCATCTCAACCATCACGGCATTGGCATCAGCGACTAGTGCCGCAGATCAACACAAAGATCTGAATGCGGCTATTTTGAAGTTGATGCAGAGTGATGATAAAGATGTTAGATTGGCGGCCGTGAGGTTGGAGAAGGGCTTGACTGAACAGTTGGGTGAGGAGTGGCTTGTTATGGTGCCGGAGATGATGCCGGTGCTTGGGGAGGTGTTGGAAGATGAGGATGCGGATGTGGAGAGGGAGGGAAGAGAGTGGGTTACTAGGATTGAGGAGGTGCTTGGGGAGGGGCTGGAGTTTTAGATGTGTGAAGACTTTGCTTGCGGAGGCATCTGTAGAAGAGATGTTGAGATAACTTGCAAGCGCGAAGTTCTGCGTGGTTCTCACGCGGTTCTTCGGAGAAGTAAGATACGTTCGAGGTAATTGTTGATCTTGGATGGGAGTTTCCAATTCAATATTCACTCATCTCGAAGCGTATTTGAGCCTTTACTCGCTCGAAATATCTCTTTTCTTGTTTGTCAATAATCATCTGTTTCTGCGGACACTTTGTAATCCTATGTCCATTCGCATCCCGATTACACCTAAGAGGTCTCATATCGCTATCTCATTTATGCATCCGCAACACTTCATCGCTAAGCATCGGGATTGGTCATTACCGAAAACCGGAACAAGGCATGTTACCACCTATTCCTGAAAAGGGATTCGTTGATCCATTGGGGTTGAGGAGGAATTCTGGAGGGGGGAGGGGAAAGGCACCGCCGATTCATCTAAGCGCGATTGAGGAGTTGACTGAGAGGAAAGTGCGGGAGGATGAGGAGGGGGATGGACGAGCCGAGATATTGGGGCGGAAGATGAGAGGATGGAATTTGGGAGGGGGGTTAGGGGGGTATCGTTGTCACCCAGGTCTACGACGGAGATCGGCGGACGAGAGGACGGTGTAATTCTTGGTCTTGAGAGTGGTTTTGGATTTTCCCGAGACGTGGAGGAAGAGGAGAATTCTGAGTATTATAGGGATGGAGAGAATGAGGTTTCGGGAATGGGGAATGGTGATGTTGATCGAAGCAGAGAAAGTGGTTTGTGGCCAATGCAGGATAGAGTTGCTTTGGGAGAGGTAGGAGAGGATGATCCGAGGCTGGGGGTTTTGATTCGGAAAGCTTAGATATTGAGTAGCTCGACCTTATTATCGAAAGATAGGGACGAGAGGATCGTTTGTTGTACTGAATTGGACACTCGGTCGCTCGGTAGGATATTTTCCATTAGCTGGCATATCGTTCTTCCATTGTCGAAGTCGAATTGTTTGGGACACGATTTGGTTCATGATATTGAATGGGACTTATCGGTGATGTTCTGCGGCTGAACACTGAAGATGCGAAGGAAGTTGTTGATTTACAAGCGTGAAGCCTCATTTCGATGTATAATACGATGAAACTAGCTTAGACAGACTGTACTGTACACGCTCACTTTCACACGTGCATACGCGGTCAGCATCATCACAACAACATTCTCTTGTAATCCTCGATATAGCTCTAAAATTTCTTTGAAAGGTGAATCCATTTGCCAAGATGATGAGATAAGCTGTCATATCCTGAGCCATTGATGTCCTATGTCCCAAGCAACAGCATCAAACGCAACCCTCCAGGTCTCGGCCTCCACCTCCGAGAAAAGCGCGACCTCACCAAACCCAGGACGCGCACCAGCGTCCAAAGGATCAAAGTCCCGCAGCTGCGTCGTCTGTCGAAGCCGTAAAGTGCGATGCGATAAGCTTTCGCCGGCATGCTCAAACTGCAGCCGGGCGAACATCGCCTGCGTCTTCCCATCTGACGATAGACCACCAAGATGGGCTCGAAGTCTGGTCAACGAGGCCTCAGCATCGTCTTCTTCAGCACCAGGTCTCAATACACAGGAAGTGCAGAGACTAACGGAGAGGCTGCACAACCTCGAGAGTCTTGTCAAAGAGCTCAGCAGCCAGCTGAAAGAGTCGCAGCCAGTCAACAGCTCCACAGGAGGTAGCTCATCAGGAAACGCTCCACGTGATGGTCACATTACAGATCTTGGTTTGGAACATCAAGACATCACCAGTGAGGACAGACAGTTTGGCAGACTGGTCGTCCAGAATGTAAATCACAGTCGCTACGTCAGCTCCAGCTTTTGGTCCCGCATAAATGACGAGGTCAGTTGAGCTATCATAGGATCGTGGTATTCATTACTTTGGCTGAACCTCGACACAGCTAGATGGAATAAGAATGGACTCTCCAAATACACTAGAAGACGAATTCGAAAGCTCAGAGGATGAAGCATCTGCTGGCAGATCTCCACCTACACTAGAGCTTGATCGAACACCCACAGAACGGCATGCATTTCTCTTCGGGCATAATCTGGCGCAGCCAAAGCCAGATTATCACCATTTTCATCCATTACCATCCCAAATACCTTTTCTGCTAGATTTATTTGCGGACAATGTGAATTTCATCTTTCATGTCGTTCACCTGCCTACCCTCAAGAACATGATTCGGGAGCTCCGTGGGAATCTAGCGCGCCTCACGCCTCCGAATGAAGCTTTGATGTTCTCGATATACTATGCTGCAATAACCTCGATGGAGGAAGACGATGTAAGCCTTCTATATTTCCACAATTAACCTCGACTATGTGCCATGAGGCAAGAATGACTCAATCGAACAGGTCATGAGCAACTTCGGCTCCTCTAAAATCGATCTCAATCTCAAATATCGGCTCGGTCTGGAAAACGCTCTTGCGAAAGCAGATTTTCTCAATGCCCCCAACTTCGTTCTAGTGCAGGCACTTATCATATTTTTATGTCTCGCCCGGCGTCACGACAGTCCAAGATTCGTTTGGATGATGACTGGGATTGTCATCAGGATGGCTCAGTACCTTGGCTTGCAAAGAGATGGGTCGAATTTCAAGCAGCTTTCGCCGTATGAGGTCGAGATGAGACGTCGAGTGTGGTGGGGCGTGTGCATGTTGGATGTGAGATCATCAGAGGACCAAGGTACAGAGCTAGCAATTGCTAGTGGCAGTTTCGATACGAAGCTTCCTCTCAACATCAACAATGAGGAGATTTCACTCGACTGCCAATTGTTGCCCGTGGAACGTACCGGACTTACCGACATGTCCATCGGACGTTGCCAAGCGGGACTGTTGCAAACCGTGAGAAAGCTCATGGTCCTTGCTGCGCAGGACGATGCTGCCAATGTTGATGTCAAAAGTCAAATGTTGAGTCAGATCTACGAACAGTACGAGGAAGGCTTTCTCCAGTACCTGCCAAAATCAGGGAATATCGAATACTGGGTGGGCGTAACAATCGCGAAGCTTGTCATGGCCAAAATGACACTGATAGTGTTTCTTCCAGTCCTCTTCGCCCCGCCCAGCAACGACCTCTCAGACGAATTGAGAGCGAAACTGCTAGTCTCAGCGATCGAGGTTGCCGAATACAATCATGCGCTCAATGCTGAGCAGGAGTGTCGGAAATGGCGCTGGATCTATCAGACATACACGCATTGGCATGCAATTGTATACCTTATGATTGAGGCCTGTCGACGTCCCTGGTGCCCGATGACTGAGCGTGCCTATGTCGTGCTTCACAGCGCTTGGCTCATCCCCGACCAAAGCTCAACGGACAAGAATCAGCGTACCTGGATTCCATTACGAAAATTGATGACAGAAGTTCGCAAGCATCGCGAAGCGGAACTCAAACGTCTGAGAGCAGATCCGCAAGCTGCGCGGCTGCTGGAAACCGAGTACCACCAAATGCTGATGCCGTCAAGTTCTAGTCTGCTGTCAACACACCCGGATGAGTCCAGCTCTCTGCTATTTCAGAAAATCTGGCGCCAGCTTGTTACCATGTCAGCGGAATCAAATTCTGGCGCGCATATGCCTGGAATATCCAGTACATCCTATTCCGACTCGTCATCGAACACTGCCGCTTTGGGTGCTTCTATCGACACTAACTCATCTGCCACTCCATATCGACCATATATCAATGGTCCTCCACCATTGCATCCTGTCCCGACCACACAGCAAAGTGGTCCTTACACGACGTCATATGACCACAGCACCTCTGCTTCCAATCAATTTGCTGACGCTTTGGAAATCCCTCCTTCGATCTCTGCCGACTGGTCTGGAGCTGGATCTACAGGCCTTGGGGGTGTACCTTGGTTATGGGCCGATACCGATCCCATTGCTAACATATCTCCCAGTTTGGACATGGACATGGAACTTGATGGTGAATTTGATTGGTATAGCTGGGTACAGTCAGCGACAAGGCTGGAGTAGCGCAGAGCCATGTGAAACCATTGCGCCCTCCAGTTGCTTGGGCGCTATCCTCGACGATATCACATGCTTTCCACTCTCTTGGGACCTAGCTCTCAAACCTGGGCATCAACACAGCTTCATAAGCTCGCTAACAGTAAGAGTGTGGACTGCATGTCATCCGCATGATGCTCAACCGAGATATGACGTGCCTGGTGAGAGCGAATGAACGGGCTCACTTTACGCCAGACGCTTACTCATCAAGCCAGGATTAGGTTTCTTCTGCCGCAGATAATCCTCATGGTCGCATGACATGCATGTTCGCTTTGTTGTCTCTCTAATTGACAGGCTTTCATGAGATTCTGTTTTTCTGGAAAAGGTATCACCGGATAGACAAAATGGCATCGGTCATAGACAGCCTGAGATTAATTGGAGGGTATCCTCTCTGCTCCGAGGTTGTGTGATTACGCAGTACATTGAGCCGGACATAAGATGCAGCTTCCAGATCATTGTGAAGACATGAAACATTTTTGATAAGGACATTCTTCGAGACTCGCTGCCCGAGAGTACTCATTTAGCCACCATTCCTTCAACATGGAGATGTATCTCAACGATACCATCCCCAGCGCCCCACAAAACATTACTCACGAACCTCATGGAGCTGTCTCGATCTATTACCTCTTAGCTATTGGTATCATCCTGATTTCCATCGGAAATACAAAATGGTCAGCCAAAATTACCGGCAACGCTCTCCCAGGAATCGCCCGAATTCGTGGAAATCCTTTCGTCGGTCTCCTCCCATACTCTTGTCACCACGGCCTCTCCCTCACCCTTAATCTCCTCTACAAGGTGTCAGAAGAGCAAGGTCTTTCGTATGGCTGGATGGGCACGAAGGTGTTAGTGCTGCTACGGGACGAACATATGATCAGATCCATTCTCTCGCAGCCAGATGACGTGGTATCTCGAACGGGAGGACAGCGACTTATGGCTCCCTTTTCCACTTTGCAAAGGCTGCTTGGGAACGTGCTTTTCCTGTATGTAGGCGAAGAGGCAACCATGATGCGAAATGCCATGAAGGCAGAGTACAAACATGTCTCGGCTTTGCAAGAGAGGTACGGCGAGATTGTTCGGACGGCACAAGATCATACGGAATTTCTCAAGTCGCAGCAAGGAAATAGCAAGAGTATGGATCTGTTGCAACTGACCTCCGATTTCTCTGCGGATGCGCTGTCGAGAGCTTACTTCGGGCTAGAGGGAACACATACCCGTGACGATGGCTTGGAACACATCGCGGATCGGATGCTCGAGGTGTCGGCTAGTGCTTCTCATGCCTGGCGTCATGGACTTCGTTCTATCCTACGTTTACGTTCACCTTGGCATCAAGACAAGGAGGAAAAGGCAATCTGGGAATCCCTAGATGCCATCTCGGTGCAGAGACTAAACGATATGTATACAGCTAAGAAGCCAGATGGGATCACGCTCACGGTGGCCCAATCAATCTCTCTTGCCACAGGAGGCGGCTCCTCGCGTGCAACACTCTCCAAACACGCCATCGAGCAAGGCCGTCTAACCCTCTTCGGCGGCCGCTTCGGCATCGGCATTGTCCTAACCTGGGCGCTCCTCGAACTATCCAAGAATCCCACGATCCTCGAGCGACTACGATCTGAGATTAACAATGTATATCCGGCCTCAGCTACCGAATTTCCAGGATTCCAGACTTCGACAACACAAACACCATACCTCGATGCCGTTCTCCATGAAATTCACCGCCTATTCCCACCCGTCCATGCTACAGCCCGTGTAATCAACAAACCCATCATCTTCGACGCGAGAGACAAGACTCCAGTAAAGCTAGAAAAAGGCATGATCATCTACATCTCCATCTACCACCTCCACCGCGACAAAACAATATGGGGCGAAGACGCAGATGAATTCGTCCCAGAAAGGTTTCTTCACGAGCAGGCTCCGCACAAACGCAGTGGGTATATGCCTTTTCTGTACGGCAGGAGAGCTTGTGTTGGACGTGAATTCTCCCTTCTGACGGAGAAGATATTTATGATGCAGTTTTTGAGGGCTTGGGAGTTTGATGTTGAGGATAAATTTGAGGTTGGGACGAAGTTTACTGCGCTTTGTTTGCCGGATCGGGAGGTTAGGGTTACGTTGGAAGAGGTTGGAGGGGGTTGTGGTGAGAGTTAGTCTGTCTTATTGTAAACGCGAAAAACTTTTGCATACTTGGCATGGGATTTACTCAATAAGACGTGGATTGAGTGGGGTTGCTGCAGATGATGAGGGAGCTGCTGTATCGGTCCGGTAGTATATTGTCGTAAACTATATCTTAGTAGAGAATGCAGTGATTGTACTGTGAGATAAGTTTACCGCTATATCAACGAAAAATTTCCTACTAACCTTGGAATTATAGCATGGGTGAGGCGGGAAGTGCTTATAAATCCTCTCAATCTCCAAGTGTCCACGTCTTTCTCCTGGTTGTGATAGTCCGAAGGGAAGGGTAGCAATGGGTTACGCATGTCTACTTCACGTTTTTATTCGCTCGAGCTTCTAGGTAGACAGTGGTTTATGTTTTACGTTTCGCCAAAAATGTGGAGGCATAACCTTATCGACAAACGGGACACAGGATGTTAGTAGCTGGATGAGCAAATTCACATTCTCATGCATTAGATTTTTAACTCCACCAACAACAGCTTGATTCTTGCGTCCACATTTTGCAGAGCTGAGAGAGACTGCTTCAAAAGGCTAGTAACTCCACAATCATGAGCTTAATACTCGACATAGATGATTCAGCTCTCAGATCTAGTCCCGCATTCGGCTAGTCTCCACTTTCAGAACGACTGCTCCACCCATAAACGACAGCCATAGAAAGTCGCTGTCACCTCTTTCTTCAGGCTATTCCTTACGACGTTCCCTCCATTTCCAACTCCGCCCTCATGCTATTGACAAAGATTACAGATGCCTCGTGCCATTGGATCGATCATATGTTACACCCTTCTTACTCATCACGCCCTCCAACATCTCAAGCAATTCTCAAGTTATGTCGTCTATCTTCGTCCTGTCTGCAGTCTGTACAGCATCAGCGTCATCCGGGCTCTCTATATTCCAAGCTTTCCCAGCTTCAACTGCGTGATATGTCGAGTCTTGCTGAACAACTCGTCCGAGTTCACGGTTGGGATAAAGGAAGGAGCTGAATCGACCGACTACCGCATATATCTAAGTGGTGTTTCTGTTTCTGTTGGGAGCTCATAGCTTCAGGCGAATATCGATCCCGTCGGCTTTGTCACACTTCTGGGGCCCCGGATCGTTGGCGTCCTCGATCCCACCCGACGGATAGAATCCTGTGGTAATCTTTTTGACCACGTGCTAACCATTGAACTGGGTCCCGCAGTTGAATCCTTGCATTGATCGATTTCGGTCCGAGATTGGGGTGGAGTCTGATTGGAGATGGTGATACGGAAACTGGTCTGCGGTGCTGCCCTACAGAAGTTTTGCGTCATATCCGCTCTCAGATCGCCCTTGGAAAACCTTTTGCTCAGTAATTTTAGATTCGAGCCTTTCTTCTCGGCTTATCAGCTACCGCTTTTGCATTAGAATGGCGTACAAAGTTGATCCTCGGGTGCATGCCACTTTGAACAATCTCGAGCCGTGTGTATAGTCCTCCATCACTGCTCTCTATGCTACCGTGCTTAGCTCCGCATCACGCTTTGTTTGCCGCCACGTTTCTCGTCGCAATTCGAGGTTGTTCTAACTATACCTGCACAGACCAAGGCGTTTTCCGGCTTCGAGAACGGTAGGGTAACTCCGCCTGATGTGTCGGCAAGGATCAGGCTGCAGCTTCCTAAAAGAGTAGGTGCCATCCTAATATACTTCGCAGGGAACACCTTTTCCCCGGCAGGTTCCCAGCCTAGAAATGTCTCCGTACCACGTGGTTGGATGATCGAATTAGTGCTGCGCCAAGAGGGAAATACCTACAGGGTAGTTATTGCAAATTATTCGTCGATCCGGATAGCTCTGGAGACTTTTGAGTGGCCGGGTGTTGAGAAATACGAAAGCTCTGGTGCGTGTAAGCAAGACTGAGCGTCGAATAAAGCATTCTGGCAGGGTCTGAAACCTGATGCTACCTTGCGAGTTCGTACTCTGGGTGAGTATAGTAAAGACTAAGCGGTCGACAGAGCATCTTGGCAGGTCTGGAACCTGATCTCCTACCTTCCGAGTCCGCTGGATTCTACTCCTAATTCATTTCTACGTATCTAGACGTGAGGATTACGCGTTTTGCGGGCGAGCTCTCGTATCTTTGAGAATTCAGTCAGTCACACTCCCGCTAGACGTCCGGATCGATGAACAAAGCATAAGATTGAGAAGGAGGATGTAGACTGACCCATGTTTAGTCCGTTTCGTTACCCGATCTAGATTTACGCCAGTAAGAAACCTTCTGCTTTTGGAGAATGAGGAGTTGAACTGACTACGGTTTGAGAGCCATTTATCCTATAAGCTGAACCTACCGTACGTTTCTAGAATGACGAGATCTCCGCAATCCAACTACTCCTGTTCGTCGAGTTCCTTTTTTCATCATGCACATCACTCCCATTTTCCTTGCCACACTTCTCACTGTGCTACCAGCGTCAGGCCACAGAAAGCACGGAAAGAAATGCCAACAAGTTCGGACGATCTGGCATGTCCCCTGCGACAACCAGAATAACTGCCGTAAGACCAGCCTTCTTTAGTGGAATCTATCGTCTAATAATCCACAGTTGGCGGCGAACTAGGAAACCATCAGCTCGCCTTGTCTAAGAGTAAGGTCGATTGGGAAGTATGGGCCAATACCGACGGCAATGCAGCGAGCTGCAAGGGCACGTGTAGCGATTTCGTCAAATGGACGCCGGAAAATGGAACTGGGTGGACATGGGCGGTGATTTGTGAGGCAGCGCGTATGAACAGGGAAACTCTAACCGGGATACCCGCTCCACCAGATGAGAGCATTGCAAGGAAGGATGATCATGCGTGTAGAGTCTATTGTACGCTTCACAAAAATCGCGGGTGTGGATTTACTGTAAGTGATGGTAGACTTCTCATAAATCGCGGTTCTAATTCTGTGGTAGTATGGCGACTGCTAGTGGTCATGTATATATGTTTCTACACGCGAGTTAGCTTAAAATTTATGATCACGTCATACTCTTTCATACAATGAGGACACCTGCACACGTCCTATAATTGTTTGGAGAAGAACATGTTTCGATTCTAGCGAATTCCCTGCTGTCAAGAAATCGAACCATCCATTGTTCTCGAGTCTGCGTCCGAATCGACCTTCCATCAGTAATTTCTAGATCCCTTCTGAGATCCATGACTTTCTTCCAGGAAAGGGCTGTCATGAACAACCAGACATCGGTGCTGTCATCCTGTTGGGCATTTGAACAGTTTCATTCTCTTCCCAACATTTGTGATCGTCGATCACCTCGTTGTTGTGATACAGAATAGTCCATTTAAGAACTCAGGACGATCGGGGACGACTCCTAGCACGCAGGCAATTCTACTTAGTGGTCCTGTCACCAGTCGTAGAATTGGCAAGCAATGAAGAATGACGAGTTGTATGAGCTGGTAGGGCCGAGACCGAAAACGATGGCGATAGATCTGATCTTCGGCTGATGCGGGACCTGTCCTAAGAGCTCGAGATGGCACCTTTTGTAGGATGGCACCTTTTGTAAAAATGAACTACAGCGCACTCGGCCTTGGAGGCTCATCAACCGGCGGAACCAATTACGGCATCAAGCCTTGGGTGAAATTTTGGAAAGTAGCTCTGAGAGAAGAAAGGTGGAGTGATGATGAGAGGTCAGTAACAGCTCAGACTTTCATGTACGCAAGCACGGCTGTGCTTTTTCGCTGCGGCAAAGCGTCTACGTTCCGTGGGGTCATGATTGATTGGAAAAGTTGATGGCTCGAGACGAGAAGCTGTATCCCAACAATCAAAGGAAGATGGTATGCATTCGTGGGTTCTCTAAGGCAGCGGATTATGGCATCGAGGAACGTGTCAAGAAGGAGGCGATCGAAGCTATGAAGATGTGATAATTGGAGATCTTATCATAGGAAGAAGTAGTG
This sequence comes from Venturia effusa, assembly GCA_007735645.1. Classification (NCBI taxonomy): domain Eukaryota; kingdom Fungi; phylum Ascomycota; class Dothideomycetes; order Venturiales; family Venturiaceae; genus Venturia; species Venturia effusa. Next base: position 788,537 of record CP042202.1, on the reverse strand, counting down.
GTGAAGTTGATGATTGATGATTTCGTAGGAGCCTTCATCGTTCTTTCGAGTGGGCGGTGGTTGTGCCTCAATTTTGAGGCACAACAAAAGTGGGTCTCATCCCAAAATTCTTACTTCCATCATCTCGGAACGTCTTCACTTTCCGCATCATAACTTGCAACTTGCGAACGATTATGGCATTCTCGGCCCAAGGTGCTCACATGCACGGTATCGCTACCCAGCACACCAAGCCCGACGCGTATACATAACGTGCTGTCACTTCACATGCGATATTGAATGGTCTAGTATCTGTGGCTATATCTAATCCAGTAGTTCTTGTCGGAACCGCTTCCGCATATCGACGAGGGGAACGGATATAGGGTACTACGCTTATCAAATGCACTCTAAATCAGCACCCGGATCTCAGCAGTTATACCACATATATTACCCTCTCATCATACGCCTTCCATCATGATCTTCACAACCTCTATCGGTCCGAATTCCAACACCGCATCTACAATAAACATCTTGCTTCAACTCGAGTCGAAGACGGAAACATCGGCGTCGACAAAAGCGAACCTTAACAACCAAACAATGTTTCCTTCCTCCAAAATCCCGTGCCATCGGCCGAGTATCAGGCCATCGTCCAAAAGCCCCAAAACAACCTCATCTCAAATATAAAGTTTCACTCCATGAACACCGCCCGCCACCCAGCAAAGAAGAACAAGTAACATAGCCACCAAACAGTCCATCCCCTTCCAAAAATACACATACAAAGCGCCCTGACTCAAGAAACAAAACAAGTTTCGATCTACATAAACAACGACGATCCACAAGACGTGTGCGCCTGGATGTTAGCGCGGTCCTCACCCTAATTCTTCCACCATCTCTTCATAAAGTCGCCTCTTCACCGCCTATTCTACCGCCCTGAATAAAGAGATTGCAACAATGTAGAATGGAAGAGTAATATCCAATCACCTCCGCCCGGGTTCAATCTTCCAAGATTCCAGACAGAAGCCAGGTGGGTGTTGATATCACTTCTTAAAACCCTATCTAACAGATGTCTAATCGGCCGCTACTATCTACACTGCTACCTCCATAGTACCCCTCCACCCAAACACCCAAACAAACTGCCCTAAAACAAAGATCACCTCCCGCCTTCCGCCATCCCGCCTTAAGGAAACCCGCACGGCAATCCAAAAAGCCGCATGGACGAGTTTCAGCCACGCTGATCTACTTAGTAAACAACATCTATATAAACAGAACCGCCTCGTTACAGCTGACATTGAGGAAGGCGATGGAGGTGGGGTCTCGTGCGCTTCGACTTGCGCCGAGCCTGATGGATGGCTTGTTTTGAGGTATATGGATGGACGTGGGTGGGATATATGATCATGGTGAGGTGTGGTGAGGTGGAGGCTTGCCGAGCTGTGTAAATTTAGATTTAGGCGTCGTTTCTTCTTCTTGGTAATATACAAGACGGTAGCTGTTGATTGTTGTCAGTAGGATAGAAGAGAAGGGTGAGATATGTGTGGGAGACCCGGAATCCCTGTGCGGCTGTTCCACTAAGGAATTGGTCGCAGCGAGAAACAGCTCTTTTGCTTTCGCTTCAAGTTGCATGAATACATACATATCCCGCAAGCTATCACGAACAACCGATGGATGAAAGGGATGGAAGACAGGAACGTGATGTCCATCGCCCAGCGGCCCCAACCTCACGACCGACCCTCTCACGAGGGTTAATATTCAATCATCATCACGACTCTAAATGCCCAATTCTCAGCATCTACGTTACAGTAGAGTGGTATCCAGCAACCCGTCTTCGCTCCATCAATCGGTACCAAGTATTACCAACCCCTTCCAATCTTCTCTCCCCTCCATCACCACCCCCTCCCTCACCCCCTCCCTCACCAACCCTCTCCCTCACCAACCCTCTCCCTCACCAACCCTCTCCATCCACCCCTCCATCTCCATCTCAATCACAAGCCACCACCCCCCCAAATTTCCGCCTCCCCCAGATCCCTCGCTCCCTCCTCCCTTACTAAACAAATACAATAAACATAAAACAACCCCGTCGACGTCACATGCCCAACCCACCACCGCACTCACGCACCACCACACATGCACAATAACCATCCTACTATCCTACATCCAACCCACGTCCCATATACCATATACCATCCCGCTTATCCAATCAATCAAACCGTGTTTGTACAGTAATGAACATCTACCTATCCGTAGTGCAGTCTACTTCCTACTAAAAATAAACACAGAGATCCCGACACCGACACCCGTGATACCGATCATCAAAGCCCGGTGCCCGGTACGACGATCGGTCGGTCGGTCGGTGATCCGCGGGGCCGCGCCGAGAGTTCCTTTCACGTGGGAATTTCGGGAAGTCGGGAGTCGGGGTCGTAGTTGGGAAATGCGCGTGCGACAGGTAGAGTCACCCAGAAGGTGCAGGTTCAGACCTTGCTTCTCAGAGCTGGAGGTCACCTCGACAACGGATGGATGGATAGGTAGATGCAGTGTGAGGAGCACTGCAGTAACCGATGGTAGTGATGATACGTTGGTAATAAGTGTGTGATATTATATCGACGCCATCGTCGCTCCTCCTCTGCCCACACACAGGACGGAGGAAAGACCGGGTACGAGAGAGGTAGTAGGTATATACAGAAAATCTCTCTCCCCATCTAAGCGCGCAATGCTTCCCTCTCTCCCAGACCACCAACAGAGTCCGCTCCTGCGCGACGGTGATGAATATTGTACAAAGAAGAAATGAAAGCTTTCCAAACTTCCCCGTCCCAAAACGCCAGGAAATGCCGCTTGCTGAAGAACTTGTGATGCACGAAACAAAGTCGAGTACGGATCGCCCGTCGCTGTCTAGTACGTGAATGCTTCTTCGACAAAATCAACAACGCCCACGTGAACCCTCGCTCTTGCCGCTTTGCGCACGCCGTCTGCGAATGCGCCAGGGCCGCAAACGGTGACAGCGACAGCTCCCACTCTTTCGTGGATTTCTTTGTCGAGGACTGTTTGCGGATTGCATCGTCCGGGGAACATCTGAACAGTTCCTGTGCCCGATACCACCTCCAGGTGATTTCTCGGCTTGGTGATGAATAGCATAATCTTGAGGACATCCCGGCGTCCTGGCATTTTCAGAATCTCGTCCATCCATGGCCGCACCCATTCCAGTGATTCAGTGTTCGGTACGGACCAGATGAGAACGACTTTCCTGGCGGCCGCCGTGCCATCATGGGCTCCACGGACAAGGTCCCGGACGAAGGTGACTTGATGCGTGATCCCGACGCCTCCCGCGAACAGAATGACGGTGCCGTAGGAATTGAGCTTTTCGTGGCCTCCATAAGGTCCTTCCACAGCTCCTCGGGTATGGAGGACACCGCCAGGTTGTTTGCTGGCTTTCTCGAACAATGCCTTTGTGAAGCCCGTTCGCGCACGAACAACCAAGGAGATCGTTCCTTGCAGTTTTTCTTTGCGGTCATAATTTATCTCTTTCTCGTCAAATTGAGGCAAGTCATCGTCCTCCTTCTCCTTGATCGCAACCGGTCTGACCGTGTCCCATGCGACAGAGAAAGGATGCGAGTTGAATCCAGCCAGGAGTGAAATGCTTGGAATGTAGACGTGCACGTGGCAACCGGAACGCGGAGTCCAAGGCCTGGCGAGGTCAAATGTAAGACGGCAAGCATCGGCTTCCAAGGCCTCGATCTTTACGTGGGTGATTCCTTTTTGCCGACTGTAGTTTCTGTACACGATATGGAAGATACGGAAGACGTACTCCGCGATCCAGAGCGAGAAAATGAGGTGCATCCATGGCACTTGGGGTAAGCTGTCTAGCTTGAGGTGCAGGTATACACCGGCCAGAGCGGTGGCGACGAGAATCTTGTGGACATTTAAAAATGTCTCGTAAAAAGCATGTCGCAATGCGCCGACCGACTGTATGGCAATGATGAGAAGTACAATCATGGCAACCAGACCCCAGGAAAAACTGGGGCCGTGAGGGAGAGTTGTCAATCCCATTTTGATGGCCTCCAGTTTACCTCCGCTCTGCAGAGTGGTGACCCTCAACCAAGCGGCAGTGTGTAATATGGCTTCCATGATGAAGATGCGACCGATCCATCGGTGCAAGAGATTGAATGTATCGTAAGGGGTTTGCAGCATCCAGATCAGCGGGTTGTTCCGCAGGGCGAAGAGAACTGTTGGAATGATATTGAGGGCGGCAAGCATGCCAGTCCGTCCTCGCAGTTGTACCCATACAAACCTTTTATCCGGATTTGAGTAGGGCAGCACGAGGCAATATGCGGCATTCGTGATGAAGTACATGGCCAAAATGAGGAAGTGGCCGCGCGAAGGGATCGTGCCAATGGCAATGGCAGAGGTAAGTTGTACTTCGCGATTGTGCCGACTTGACTTGAGCGGTGCGTATAGGAGATGTTTCTTCAGCGAAGGCCACCAGGCTGTTTTGTTCTCGGCCCAAAATTGCTGACGATCTGTGTTTGAAAGAACGGCCATGTGACGGAAATGGGCAATTGTCATTTTCGCCCACCGGAGCGTGAGCGTGAGGACCATGAGTCCTACGAAGGTGAGGCCAAGGATCTGGGCGTAAAGGTAGTTGCTGTCCTGGTCGACGCCATGTAGACCTGCTGAGAAGGGAAACAGCGAAGCAAATCCAGTGTGGCCATCAGCGGCGATTGAACCATTCGAAGCTCTTCTGCTGATGGAGATTGCATGGGCAACAGCAGGCATATTGGTGGGTTCGAATGTTCTTCGGTGGTGAAGATGGTGGTGGGCGTGTCCCATGAAGATATGGCAGGCGCGGCCGGCGCAGCACAAGGTATCAAACAAGAGACTGATTTCTGGTAAGCGGTAGCGACTGCCGTGATGACAGGGCGCGCTTGGTGGAGTGTGCTCAAAGTGGTTGCGCGTTGGTTACCGTGGTGTTTTTGTATCAGATAGGTGCCTGTAGGTTTATGCCGACGTGACCGACACAGAAAGACGGCGGTTTATATTTGGCGAGCTGTCATGAAGCAAAATGTTTACTGTTTCAACAGGATTATCGAGATGCCGTGAGGTAGCGTCGTGGCTGCACGGCAGTGTTTTTGGCAACAATTATTGTGAAGCCGGGTATAATTGAAGCAGCGATTGTCGCGTGACGTAGAGTCAACAGTAGCGAGAGTGTTGTCAAAGTGACGGCAAACGAAGGTAACAAAACCAGTTCCCGAAATCTCCAATTTCCTGGGGAATTGGTAGACGATCGAGATGGATCAGCTTTCCTGTTCGAGCAGTGTCAGGAATGTCGAACGAGGGTCAGCTGGCTTGGAAGGAGGGGATAGCATACGCAGAGAATGTTTCCAGAAGTCTGACAGACAGTTTCGAAGTGAACGAGAGTGGTTCCTGGCTGGCAGAAAAATGAATGTAGGGTCCAAGCTGGGGGCGATTGACAATTTTGTGGTGTTAGTTTGGCGATGTTGTGTCAACCAAGAGTCAAGGTGAGAGAGTGAGAAGAGCGGTAGTCTAACAGTGACAGAGGTAGGCTTGGTGTCAGGGGAAGTGAGTAATGCAAGGCGCTTTTGGATGAAGATGGACGAAAGAAAGCAGATCCGGTCTGTCGATCGCAGTGAAGCAAAGGAGGGAAAGGTGGAGAAGGCGACCAATTTGTTGACGGGAGAGAGGACAAGCGCTACTGTATGGAAGTAGTAGTGGAGTGGTAGTGCAAACATCGGGAGAGGCCCAAGGCACGACGGTGGGAGTATCTTAGTTTGTGCTAGTGCTTGGAAGCATCTCAGCATTTGGAGTCTTGGACGGGAGAGAGGCCACAGCGGCGTGGCCGTTGCGCTGCTGAGGCTCCCATGGCGGCGGCTTTGAGGGCCACCTGGGCACCTGGACACCTGGACACCTGGTGCTGGCAGCTGCTGGACGGCCAGCGGCAGCCAGCGACGGGTGGTGAATGTTTCGAAAGTCGTAGTCGTGCCCACCGATCCGTCCGACGTCGTCTCAGCGCGGCCCATCCCACCAATCAGGCGGCGCGTATAGGCCTGGCCAGCAGATCCCGAGATGAGCAGGGGCGAGATAGCGGAGAGGGCGTCAGATCGACAGAGCCGCCGCTATTCTCGCGGCCGCCCATTCTACTCGGCACAGTGCACGCAATTGATGGGGGATACGAGTGGACGACTGGGAGTCTTGTGCACAAACGGCCACAGCCAGTGGTTGCAAGTCCTGGACTCCCTCCCGCTGCCAGATACCGGGATTGAATCTGTCTACATGATACTCTCACCCTCGTGACGGCATACAATAATGCCCAGGACTTCTTCCAGATTCTAGTACATGTACTGAGGGAGGCCAAGAGAGTTGAAGAGACTCACCCAAACAATCATTCTTTCTGTACCAAACTCATGCATCCCTTGATTCATTGTGACTGCTGCTAGCTCCCGACTCGTGCCTGCATAATCCATTCCATTTCCCATCCCCTTGCCAAGATCATGTCAAGCAAGGCCATCTGCCGCTCCGTCTCGCAGGGATTTCCATATATATCTCTGTCGTCGACCTACCAACACGTAAGAGACGTCACTCCCACACCAAGAAGCAAGGTTCTGCTGCCCAGAGAGAACGAAGCATGACAGTCACCTGGGCATAGTAGCCACACAGCTGCCGAGCAATCATAAGAACGACCGTCGTATGGGCACAGCAAACACCAGCTTGTTAGCCATCACCACATCACGGCTTGCAGTCGTGAATCTGCCCAGACGTCCGCCTGCGCTTTTCTACTGGTGATACCTGCCAAATTTCGAGCGCCAGGGGAGATTCCTTTCACTAGATTTGAACCAATCCTTTTTGAGATCCATGTCCATCTGCTTGCCGCACAACCACTGCAGCGCGAAATCCCTCTTCACCAATCCTCTCACACAACAGCAATTCAAGAATATTGACATGTCCGATTGCCATCTCTCGGGTGCAATTCTTAACGTCTCCTCTGTTGTCTCCAGCCGAGTGCTCGTCTCGTGCTCACAGACGCGCCACGGGCTTCAGAAATCGACGGAATGCTAACGGCACAACCACTCCATTTTAACTCCTGGCTACTCGAACAAGTCTTCTGCTCGCTTCTTCATACCTACTGTATGATTCATACCAAGCGACCGACTTCGGGTACCTGAATAACTGCTCTACATCCACTTTGCGAGTCAGAGCCCGTCACCGTTTGCTTTTCTCCACCGAGACTTGTTTGATTATGCATTCTGATAACAATCCCAACCGCACAGCCCCGTCCAAAAAGTAAAAAAGGCGATTTATCATGCACCGCCCTGCACAAGAGACACCGACATATTGATTACGCAGCTTCGCCGAGTCATTCAATTGTCCTGATTCCTGAAACAAGACATTATCTTCGTCGGATACCCGGCGGACCATCAGATCCGGGGCGCCGTCTTTGTACCACCGACCACCGTTCCAAGAATCACAAGTCCTGGGCTACTCTACCTACATCCCTTCCTCTTTAAGACGACGCGAGGCACTGTAGCAACCAAGAACTGACTGTCCCGCCACACAGCTTCATGTTGCAACGTCGTCGTCGACGTTGGCCGCGCCAGCAAACCAGCCATTTCCACCGGAAAAGAAGTACCCCGGTAATCAGGGACCTTTCCTCAGGTCGAACGTGGCGAAGTCTCTCGGCTTGGAAGTGTCATCTCCGCGAGGGTATCGTTCGAGAGGAGACATTTGGGAATGCATAATGCAATTACAGACCGTCAGCCAATCATATCGAGATGCTCTCATACATTATTTAAGGTGACAATCCACCTGACTGCTTTGAGATCCAGTGGCATTTACTTTGGCTCAGTCGCGCTAAGTTCAAGATTATCTTTCTCGGCCAATGAGATTGAGTCACCTCGCAACAGGTTCGCTGCATGTGATCCCAATGGATGTTAAAGCTCACACTTGCATCCATCCCAGCCGCAAGCATTGCACATATATTTCCACTCTATTCGAACAGCTCACCACCAGTGACATGACGCGACTTTGAGCACGATGACGCGTCATAAAAGCATCGTAACAAGTCCTACAGAATAGAGCTGTAGTCTGCCTTACAATCTCACCCCAAAAATACATGACCAACTCTCACCTACATATCCTCCTCACACAACATTGAACCATACAATAATAATATTCACTACAACATAATATTCCTCAAAACCCCTTTACGATATCCGGCGATTCTCAGCCACCGCATTGATGCTTCCTTCCCATTCTTACTCTTGAGACTGACATTCGATCCAGCTTCTCTTCTATCCGTGTTCACTCCCTGAGATCCCTTACGAGTTTATGACGCCATCATCACAACAAATGATTCTCCACCTATCCACCTAAAGCTGTCCGGGGGCCGTGATTCATCTTCATCCCCCAAACTCCCCTCCTCAGAACCGTTGAATCGAATTGTGCGCTTGAGTTACTCAATCCCCACCAACCAATTCTCAATCCCCATCAACCCACCCTCAAACAAAACAGAAAACGGAGCTCAATCACAAACCCGTAAAAACCATCAATGTTTTCATTTCGGTGTTTTCATCTCGGTTGTGCCACGCGCCGCTATTCCAATCCAATCCATCATTTTGCTGCGCATAGTAAACACAGGAGAAGTCAGAGTGACGTTGGAGTCTCGCGGAGACTGTACTCGGAGTCGTACCTAAGGACTGGGGATAAATAGGTGTCCAGGTGGTGCTTATGAGAATGAGAATGAGAATGGAAATGAAAATGCCTGTTACCCCTGCGAGCGAGAGAGGTGGTGAGGGAGGTGAAGTGGGAGGTAAGAGGTGAGGTGAAGCGGAATTTGGTGAGTGATTTGGAAATGGCAATGGCATGACGGGAATGGTGTGAGCGTATTTAACAGACAAGGAACTCCGTCTCATCTCGGAAACGCGATTATGGAAGAAAGGAAAGAAGAAAGGTCGGTAGAAAAGTAGAGAGAGGGTCTGTACCAAACGCACCTCTGTGAAGAATAATTCAACAATACCTCAGCTCTTACCTCTTTCCTATTTCCCTCTTTCCTATTTCCCTCTTTCCTATTTCCCTCTTTCCTATTTCACTTCTTCCTATTTCCTATGGTCTAATTGATTGTGCACGTCTACGATACGCATTATCTAGTCTCTGGAAAGGAAGGAAGGAAGAGTCTGAGGAGGGAGGCCCAGATCTCGTAACCTCGATATTCCACACCAAATCCTGTAGCATCCTACTCTAAACATACCTATCCAATCGACCCCATTCCTCCAAAGTCCACTTCATCAATCCCTTCAAAAACAGCAAATACAAACCTTCAAAACCCATCCATCCATCTAAATCCGGCGACACCTCTCCCACTACTCTCACCACCACCCCTCTTAAATCTCTATAATCCCCACAATCCCACAATCGCACAATCCCATCCCGTAACATAAATCCATCATCCCTTAGCCATACCAATCTACCCACCCACCCTTCCAGCAGCCGGCACCCATCTCGCAGCAGCAGTAGACACCTAGATCCAACCACTCACCTACACATCACCAACACATCTCAGCCTCCATAAATCCACCACTGTAAAACCCCATCTCCATAAAGAACCTCTCCCCTCTTCTATACTCCCCTCTTCTAAATACTCCCCTCTTCTATACTCCCCTCTTCTATACTCCCCTCCTCTATAAACTCCCCTCCTCTATTCAACTTCAAACCCAAAAAAATAAATAAAGCAAACCCCGCAATTCCCCCGAGAACCGTACATCTCCAGGTAAGGAAGGGAGAGAGGAGCTGGTTGCTCGTTGCTGGTAGATCATGTTTTACTACCGTATACCAGTGGGGATCTGGTATTCGGTATTTGGTATGAGGTATTCGCTGAGGTATTCGGTATTCGGTGTTGGAGAATGGGCAAGTAGTGGGGAATAGGAGTGAATTGGATGGGATATTGTGAAGATAATAAGGGAAGTCGGGATGTTTTTGTTTTGACGTGATGGGTATTTGGTATAGATATAGGTACCTTAGATAGGTGTATGTAGATAGATGTTAGGATACAGCATTCATTCTGATTGAATTCCCGTTACGGTTGATGAATGTTTCCATGAAAGACCGTGAGGAGAGTTTGTACCTGTTCAGACAAGCCGGACGAGCGAGTACGGGTAGGTAGGTGATATCGAAACCACATAATCCCGTCATCACCACCCAAACAATTTGGTAATCTGCAGGTTCCAATAAACAACGCCTGCTCTTCACACCAAAGCAAAGCATCGTCAACAATCATCACCGAATCCAAGCTACCGTGTGCAACGCCCACAACCCGAGCATTACAATTAACAGCTCGCCGTCGTCACACACAGTTCAATGAGCCTTCATCTTCAACGCCACGAACATCTCGAAACCACCCAGCAGCACAGCCAGCCAGCCTCATCATAAAGGTGTGAACAACGCTAACCCCCAAACTCCCATCGCGATGCCGGCTATCCAAGGTGTGCCAAAGTGTCATATGTATATCTCGCGCGTTTCTCCACTCCACTCCCAAAAGCCAGACCCCAAAAAGACAGACGTTTCATACCATTCGTAACCAAGGAGTACTTTTTTCTTTCTCATCAAACAGACCGTCGTGGTCGCGCTGTCGCAAGGAATGAGCAATGAACGAGGACAGCCTCTTCAGCTCATCCTCGAGTTTCGGGTATCGCTTCGCCCTCTCCGCTCTCCGCTGACAGCTACTTCATAACTTGGGATCGGAGGTTCGTTATGCGAAGGGTGATGTTGTAGAAGCGGCCGTTGATCTAGGTCCACTTCATCATCGCTTTCAGACTCCCTCCTCCGCCTCTCTCGTGGCGAGCCTTGCGGACTTTCATAATCTGGCGGTGCTTCTTGTGTTCCAAACTCTGCTCTTAGACGCCCATAGTCACCTCTTATCGAAGACACAATCACAGCTGCCGCACTGCTTGTGCCCTCCCCAATGTCCTCGTTCGAATCAACTAGGCTGAGCTGTGCGAGCGAAATATCCGTAGGAGACCGTTGTGGTCCGGGACTCGTCGGATTGTTCCTTGAATATCGCACCTGCTGGCTGTGGGTTCGACCATGGCTGGGATGGAAGTATGGTGTTATATAGCTGTTTCCCATACCTTCCCGGACTCCTTCTCTTCCTCCTTCAAGAAGAATACTGCCTTGCTCACTACCATAGGGAGGTGGGGGCGCCAGTGAGCCTGTCATGGGGGCCAATCCCCATTTCTTGACATTCGCTTCGATGAAAACAAAGCCGAGCTGCCCAAAATTGACGTGAATCTGGCATGGTCCGTTTGCGCCAACGGTGGGAAAGAAATTCTGCGATTTCAGGCCATGTACCACATCATCCAGTTTTTTGCCATTTCGGGTGAAGAAAATGGTGCCTGTCCGAGGACGATATCCACAGCCGATCACATCACCTTGTACATATTCCGGACCATACGGGTGGCCATTGAAGGGCTGGTTGTGCCTTCGCTGGCCATTGGAGACGTATGCGACGGAGTGTTTGTGCCATCCTGCGATTGTCAATCTTCCGTGATGCTAGATGAGAGTGCCGGTGACGTACCAGGTAGTTGGAATAGTGGATACGGTTTCGTAGACATTCCAATACTTATCAATGTATTCTCTGGCTTATCATAGACCTTTGACTCCCAATAGTATACCTCGTTCTGTTTGGGGACTGGAAGATTACTCTGCACACTGCACTCTGCGTCGAAAAATTCGATTTCGGTACGCCCTTCGACGAAACAATTTGCTATCTCCAGCTCTGGCTCGAACTCCCATGCTGATACGCCCTTCTCTTGTATGGCTAGAAATTGTGATAAGGATATGTCTGTTTGGACAGATTCGGGTGGATTGGCCTGAACGAATGCTACGTGGACGTCAGCATTGGCTGCTACTACTGCTATTCAACCAGCAGCACAAACCTTTGGCACGCATGTATTCCATCCGCTGCATATCGTCCATTGTTTCAAGAGCTTCGGCTTCCTCTTTCGCAAAGGCCTTACGAAATCAATTAGCACAGTGATATGCGGGACCAAACGTCGATCTCCCACCTGTTCGTCATCGTATTCACCGGGTCGGCCAAGCCGGTCCAGCAGTATCCGGCCCCGTTGAGTGTATTGGAAAAACCATATCAAAAGCAGTATCAAAGCCACAATAGCTGCCGATCCGAAAGCGCTCAGCATTCCAATGAGAATGCCTTTGCGAGTTCCGCTGTCCATTAGCCGAACGGCTCCTCCCGGTTGTAGTGATGGTGCCATGATTGCGGTTCGAGGTAGATTCGCAGCGTAAGGATTATCGGTAAGAGGTCACAGGCGACCTTGCGGCTACTGGGCGCATCAAGCGGGATGTGGCCCAGTCTGGGTGGTGGGCTTGACGGATGTCCCTGGTATTGCTGTGACGTCGGGCTTGAAGCGGCAAGTGATGGAGTCTCGGCGAGTGCGTGTGGACGGCCAGGCAGGTTGTGGACAGAAGCGGGCGCGGAGCAGTATAAAATTAGTAGAGTATTAGAGGCGGTCGTGCGTGGTGAATGCTACGAGATGTAGGGTGAAGAGGTGGTGAGGGTGAAGACGTCGTGGGTGTCGTGTGGCTGATGTCGATTGGGGATGGGCCGATCGGCTTGGCCTGAGGGAAGTGAAGGATGATTCCCGACGACTTTCTTCTGAAGCCGAGCCACTTTCTAGTGGAAGTGGGAGATATCTAGGCCTGAAGAGATGTTGCAGGTTGGAAGCGGGCCGATAGTCAGGCGAAACGCATTGTGATGTTGAAGAAGGCACCCTCATATTTCATGACGCTTTGGAGTTCGTCCCTAATGCTTGAAACGCTGGCAATGTGAAACGCCTTACCAAGCTTGACCATCCCGGACATGGACATGGTTGTCATCCGTTATCGATTATCATTGCCAGGTCGAACTCCTCCATGGCAACGGCATTGGCATCACGAAGGCAAGATAGCATTCAATCTTGATCTTTGGAGGACTGAGAATCCTGGCTCTGTCAAATTACTAATTGACCATCTGCCAGAGATTGATGTTAGAAACAAGTTTCAGATACACCAATTCTGCAAACAGAACGCCTTTTACACCACAATCATCTCCAAAGCACATCTCCTCAAAAAATGGGACATATATGCCGGATGTCCCAAGCCTTGCCAAGTAGCCTCGTCTGTTCGGTGTCTCCCTCAGCTTCCGATGATTCCGGTGTCTTCTTCAGACTCGCGCTCTATCCACCCATTGTCGTTATCGATAATTCTCTGGCGACTTTCACAGATGATTTGGCTGGAGACTTGATTATATCTAATTCGGGTTCCGGCTGATGATATCCTTCAGATCAACCTCGAGCAATAGTGAATCAATGAATTCATTGCGGTGCTACAACTTTGGAAAATGTGTGCAGTTGTAGGTGCTGCTGACAGATTTGCAAGCCGTGCCATCTTTCGCCTTCAACGAGACCATTCATACGCTGGAGTCCTGAAAATGCCTGGCAAGCATAGTAAGAGGATCAGGTCCAATTCTAGACTTGAGAATCTCCACATCATTTTCCCGATCTTGAGCATGTCCATAGTACACGGCATGCGGAGAACCGGCATGCACAGTCGTGAGCATGGACATGTTGTGCATGCCAGTGTTTGTTGTGAAGACAAGGGGTCTGCCACCAGTGCTGCCATCAGTGCTTCTAGAAAAGCGCAGACTATTGTATTAACTGAAAACCTCGTGGGAACTCGCGCATGTATGAAGGTCACACAGAAGCAGTCATCGCCTAGCAGTGGGCCAGGGCGGTCAGATAACATCTTAGTCCATGAGTACAGCGTGCCTAGTCCAGGCGACCGAATTCATGTTTCTAGAAAATGCATTGACTGCTTGGATAGCCAGAAAATGCTGGTCGGGTGTGGCTACGAACGTGCCTTGTCAGACGACGGGAGACACGCGAATATCTGCATCATCCCCTGAAGTCTATCAGACAGTCGTTGCTGAGACCGTCAGCATGCTGTTGTTGGACAGCTAGACACGGGTGAGCGGTCAAGCATCGATAATTAAAAACCGCATGAACGCTGCATAACCTTCTCGGGGTAGACAAATGGATCGATGGAGCTGATCGAAGTTGTCCTGGATGAGTCGAGATTCAAGCGATTGACACTGCCCAGGGTGTAATGCACCGAGCTGTAAACCAATTCATGTGTTGTTAAGATACAGAAATGATATCAGGGCGAGGTGGCTCATGCCAACTGTTCTCAGCCTCGCGAATAAAACATTGGGAAGAGTAGAAAATCCTGCCAACATGCTGGCATCGGCTGACGGTATTTGCCGAAGAGAGAAATTCCATTGAGGTTGTACGAGTCTAGATTTTCAATGAGTCTTCTCGACAATGATCATGAAAATGGTCTCGCAACAGCAGCAAGCTGATGGGTGACTGCGAGAAATATCGGAGAATGGAAGTCGAAGGCTGTGAGACATGCCACCTAGAATCTTGTTATTGTGGTGTCGGAGCAGCTTGTAGGGCCGATTCCACCATAGAACGAGGGACAGACGCAGGCAGAGTCAGTCAACTAAGCGCAACGGTAGGCACTGGTGAGGATACCGGAAACAAAAGGGCCCAGGTTCGTAAGATACTAGTAGTGGTGTTTTTGGGACGTCAATCTTGGCGAACCCCACCACCTTGCACCTCAAAAAGAGCTTCAGGACTATAATATGATACCTCCAGCTTCACCTTCGTACACACAGTCGCGTCTGCATATCCTTTGAGTCTCACTAACCTTCGATATCACCCACACCCACGTATAATCCACAGCTGTCTTTGGACCAATCAGGCTTCGATAGACGTGTACCACCCGAATCTGCACCTAGCCGTCAACGTCTCCTCAGAAAACTTCAAGATTCTGGTCGTCTTCAGAGGATCTCGCTCCTAGAGTCACATTACAACTCAGCCGGCTGAGAAAGATGCTGGTGACTTTGGCGTAGCTGGCCTGCTGTGTTGTAAGTCTCTCACTGCTCCCACTGGTTCGTCCAAGAAACACTCACACCACGATGCCCATTCTGAACGCCAGCTAACCTGTTCTTGTGGACACAGACTACTTATAAAAGTATTCTCCCGCGTACCTCAAGAAACGTGACGACAAGCCTTTCCAAGCAAGCAAACAAACCTCCCTTGTTGAACGTCCACCTACCCACAAACCAAGCTCGAACGCGACCTGACCGCATCCACTTGCCGCAACTCACGCCAGCTCAGCATGATGACCTGGGCTCCTCAGCCGGAGCCCCTTCAGCAATTGCTCCAATGTCTCAAAGATTCGCTGTCTCCTGTGGCATCAGCCAGACAGAATGCCGAATTGGTACGTTCACCTGACAAACTGAGCAAACAAAAGGCGTGGTGCTGATGATGGCTTTTTTCAAGATGTTGAGACGCGCAGCTGAAGCCCCTGACTACACCAATTACCTTGCATATTTGACCGTCAACAGCCAGCAACCGTCGACTCTTGGTCTCACGCCAGAAAGCTACCATGTGGCCAGGAGCGCTGCCGCTGTGGCCTTGCGTAACGTCATCCGAGCTTCCTACAAGCAAATTCCAGACGCCAACAAAACCTACCTTCGATCAGTCATACTGGGCGGTCTTCAAGATCAGAATGTCCAAATCAGAAACTACACAGGCAACGTCATTACAGAGATTGTGAGGCAGGGCGGTATCATGCAGTGGCCATTGCTCCTTTCGAACTTGATAGCTTTGGTAGATAGCAAGGACACTTCACTTCCGCAGCGAACCCGAGAAGGCGCAATGAGTGCGCTGCTGAAAATGTGCGAAGACAACAAGCGAGCTCTGGACCGCGAATACAGCGGTGAGCGTCCGCTCGCCTTCGTGTTCCCAAAATTGCTGGAATTCACACGAGACACCAGCCCGATCGTGAGAGCTACTGCCCTGTCTGCCATAATCGTTTTCCTACCCGAAAAGTCGCCAGTCGTTCTCTCACATCTCGACGGACTTCTCCAGTGTCTGTTTGCTCTCGCCAATGACCCGAGTAACGATGTTCGGAAGTACGTGTGTCGCTGCTTCATCCGCCTTGCTGAGATCAGCCCTGAGAAAATCACACCGTACATGGAAGGTCTCGTAGCATACATAATCGCGCAGCAGCAAAATCCCGACGACCCAGAGCTCGCACTTGACGCTGCGGAATTCTGGCTCTGTCTTGGGGAAGACGAGAGACTAAGCCGTTGTCTTGGACCTTACTTGCCTACCATAGTGCCTGTACTTCTCGAGAGCATGGTATATGGCGAAGATGATCAGTTCCGCTTGGAAGGCGAGCAAGAAGATGCTGAGCAGGAGGACAAGGCTGAAGATATCAAGCCTGCCTTTGCTACCGCCAAGGGTGGGCGGCTGACCGGTACAAATGGTGACAGTAGCGAGAATAGCACTAACAGTGCTGGACCTAGCGCAGCTCCCGAGGATGACAATTTGAGCGATGGCGAGATCGAAGATGACGAAGACGACGACGAGGACGAGGACCCAGAGGAGCAATGGAACCTGCGCAAATGCTCTGCCGCCGCGCTCGACACTCTTGCATCACATTTCAACCAAGCCGTTTTTGAAATCACGTTACCATATCTCAAGGACAACTTGAGTGCTTCAGAATGGCCACGAAGAGAAGCGGCAGTGCTGGCGGTAGGTGCAATCGCGGATGGGTGCATGGATATCGTTCAACCTCACCTGCCTGAACTTACTCGATACCTTTTGGCGCTTCTCCAAGATTCTCAAGCAGTTGTGCGGTCAATCACCTGCTGGGCTATTGGAAGATACTCAGCATGGCCTGCACATCTTGACGCAAGTGAACAGCGCCAGTACTTTGAGCCTATCATGGAGGCTCTGCTCACAAAAATGCTCGATCGCAATAAGAGAGTCCAGGAAGCTGCTGCTTCCGCGTTCGCCAATCTGGAAGAGAAAGCGAAGAGCCAGCTGAAACCATACAGCGTGTTCATTGTCCGTCAGTTTGTCAAGTGCTTCGGCATCTACAAGGATCGAAACATGTACATCCTCTATGACTGTGTGCAGACTTTGGCCGAGCATGTCGGTCCTTCACTTCGAGATCCAGAACTTGTCAACCTTTTGATGCCAGCCCTTCTGCAGCGATGGACGCGCGTCGCAGATCAGTCTCGAGAGATGTTCCCTCTTCTAGAGTGTCTTTCTTACGTTGCGCTTGCGCTGGGCGAGGCGTTCACACCATTTGCAGAGCCCATCTTCACGAGGTGTATCAGCATCATACATCAGAATCTCCAGGATACTTTCAACGCCGTCAACAATCCTGCAGTAGTGGAGCCAGACAAAGATTTCCTCGTCACGAGCTTGGATTTACTCAGTGGCATCGTCCAGGCAATGGGCGTCGAAAAACAGACGAATAACGAGCTCGTCAGCAAATCCACGCCAAACTTCTTCCAGATTCTTGCCTACTGCCTTAAGGACGCTCACAACGATGTACGCCAATCTGCGTATGCCCTCCTTGGCGACTGCGCAATATACGTGTTTCCTCAGCTGCAGCAAGTCCTGCCTACAATCCTCGACATCTTGTTGGACCAATTGGATGTGGACTCGAGCAGTTACGATGCAGATAGTGGATTTCCAGTTGTGAACAACGCCTGTTGGTCCCTCGGCGAGATTGCTGTGCGTCAGAAGCAAGAGATGGGTCCTTATGTCGATCGCATTCTGAACAAATTAGGGGCTATATTGTTCAATCAGAAGATTCCAGAATCGCTCAACGAGAACGCGGCAATTGCCTTGGGCCGACTGGGTATCGGCTGTCCTGAGAAGC
The DNA here is from genome assembly GCA_007735645.1 of Venturia effusa. Classification (NCBI taxonomy): domain Eukaryota; kingdom Fungi; phylum Ascomycota; class Dothideomycetes; order Venturiales; family Venturiaceae; genus Venturia; species Venturia effusa. Next base: position 770,762 of record CP042202.1, on the reverse strand, counting down.
TTGCGCCACATTTGAGCGTCTTCGCCTTACCATGGCTTCAGGCGATGAGCCGTGTGCAATGGACTGAAGAGAAGGCCAACGCGTTTTGGGGGTTCAATCTTATCGTCCTGAAAGACCTGCCAGCGATGGAGAAGTGTCTGCTAGAGTACTTCAACGAGACGGCCACCATTCCTGCTACCTCACTATTATCCGGAGACAACAACATGTCCAAGGTGAAGGTATCCTTCCAACAGGTAAGCGATTTTCGCCCTCCTTTGACGTCCGTATCTAGGCTAACATTGACATAGGTCATCGCACAGTATCGCAGCATGATTCCGACATTTGATCAATTCTTGCGTCAGCTACCCGAAGATCGTTACAAGCAATTCGTGGAGATAGAACAGTTTCTTAATACTTGATGCGGAGTTCTGGTCAACCACGGTGAAAACCAGATGCGCCTCATCGCTTGGGTGAGATGACGATACCGACGACGACCAGGATGGCATCCAAAGATGACTGGAGTTCAGTGGCGTTTCACATACATGAGATTTAGTAGCTCTGATATTATTATTGTTTATTCTGTTCGGTTTCAGAAGCTGTCTCCTAGCAGCGCCACAACACCACGGGCCTGGCGGTGTGCTGGCCGGTCGTTGAGAGGGATGGGATAGGATAGGATGGATGGAGGTGAGATGGATGACTGCACCTAGTCCTCGACTTTACCTTGATTTGCTTTTTCCATTTGCAAGCGTAGCGAAGCGAATCATTGCCCGGCGTTTGAATCCTTTCATGTCCTTTACCACTGTCGTCATGATGGGGATATATATATTTTTTGGGGAATCTGTCGACACGTCGTCGTCGTCGTCCTTTTTTGAGGCAGCAATTGCAGCAAGCATATATAGCCATAGCCATAGGTAGGTAGACTTCAAATAGATCCTAGGTAGGTAGAATTCAGTCCCCCCCTTCGCGCTCTGATCTCGGGGGCGCATAATATCGAGCTGCGGCGCGGGGTGTGGGTCTTGAAATAAATGATCTAGCGAGGTTGTGTTTTGAGTTTGTCGTCTGGTTTTTGGTTGGAGCCAAAAAGGTCTGTCTGCATCTCGTCGTGTTTACCTACCTATTTTGGTGTTTGGACTTTTTTCCAAGTTGATTTTATTTGGGGTCACTACTAAGTGGCTCTGAATATTTCATAAACCTGTGGGTTTTGTAGAATGTTGCGAGCAAGGCTCCGGGGAATTTGTATTCGTGTTCTGTCACTGAACAGGAAGAATGAATGAATGAATCCCGCCCACTCTTTGACAGGGGAATTAAAGAGCAAGGAATGTATGCAGCTCGAGTAAGATCTATCTATCTTATATCTCTTGACCTCCTTCTTGTTGCTAATCCGGTAACTGAGGTCTGAGGTCTGAACATAAGAGTCGTGGAAAACGGAAAGAATGTGTGTGTGTGTTATTGATATCAAGATCTAAGAAATACAGAACTATGTTTATCCTGTCTTTTTTATTAAGGTGCTGATCTTTTTGCTAATCCGATCTTTGGGATCTGAAAGCAGGGATCATGGAAAGAACGTGTGTTGTATTGATATTAAGATCTAGGGACCAAGTCTGTATTTATCCTGTCCTTTTCAGATAGGGTGCTTCGCATGCACATCCGCTAACGAGCGTCGAGTTCATCAGAATAAAAGCCATTGAAAGAATGTGTGTTGTATTATTGTCAATATCTAAGAAAAGAAAGGCCTGGTTTTCCGGGTTCCCACTGTCTGTCTGTGATTGCGAATGAGCGTTGATGCAACCGAGTCATCAGGGACACGAGCTCTTGAAAGAAAGTGTGTTGTATTATTGTCAATATCTAGGAAAACAAAGGCCTGGTTTTCCGGGTTCCCACTGTCTGTCTGTTATTGCGAATGAGCGTCGATGCAACCGAGTCATTAGATACCGACGTCGAGACAATCAAGTCACTCAGACGCCGACATCCATGTTGTAGCAGGTCAATCGCTTGCCATTTGGAAGCTTGCCGCTCAAAGCGACTTTGACATTTGCCTACAGGAAAAACAGCAATGATTAGCGGAACGTTGCAGAACGTGCATCTCGAAAGGCATAGATGAATAGATAAGGACGGGACGGGACAGGACGAGCGAAAAGTTAGAGGAAAATCTTACATGAGGGATGCGTTTGGGGATCTCAAACTCCTTCTTGATATCGAGTTGGCCGGCTGGGATAGGGCATGACATGCCCATCTTGGACTTTGCCAGATCGCACAGATCGAGTTCCTTGTGGTAGACGGTCAAGAAGCCGGCTTTGACTCTGATGGCGATCTTGGTGCCTTCCGTGACGGCCTCCCGGAGGTTTCCGGAGACTTTGATGGTGTTGCTGCCGCTGTGCATGGTTAGGTCTTGCGCACTTTTTACCAAGGACTGGTGGGGTAGGTAGAGATGATTCGGTGGAGAAGAGGGAGACGTACTGGATTGGAGGATTGTGATCCAAAGTGATGGAATCGACGTGGAGGACGTCGCTGGTGCTACCGCAGCTCTTGTATGTTAATGGGTGAACCTTGTTGACCTCACGCTCTTCGACCTCGGTGGGGAGGGCAATGGCGCTGGTGATGGCCGTGAAGAGAAGGGCGGATGAGAACCTCATGATTAACGATTGTGACGGTCGGTAGTGAGGGTATTACTGTAGTGATGCAGATGCTGTTGATGGCTGTCAAAATCAGGGTTGGAACTGGGTCTCTTATACCGTTGGGTGGTTTTGGAGGCTTGCAGAACTACGTAGCGAAATGGTCATGTATGAGAGGCTATGGGATGCGGAGGCCAACGTCGTTATTGAAAGTCTTGTTTCGAGCCAAAGGCTGAGGGGTTCCATCACGGTGGATGGTCCGCGAACTAGATGTAGTGGTCGCGATGATGGCTTAAGATGACAGTCGGTGTCGACTGACGTGGGTTCAAGAATATGGTCCAATACCAACATCAGGAGAACAATCATCTTGATGACTTGGAAGAGAGATCATACTTGCTTGGGAGAAGCAACAAAACTGCTAAACCAGGGTCTTGTGATACAAGAGTATGCTCACTTCGCTTTTCGCTTGCCAATTCGCTATCCTGCTGTTTCGCGAGACACGTTGCTCGTGAGGAAACCATACCATCACTTTGAAGACTTTCCGACTGAATGCAGTGATGAGTTCTGGTTGCTAGGAGACGAAGCGTCGCTTAGAAGGCTGACGTGACTCCATTCACTGCTTTGAGGTGATCTATGAGATCAAGAAGCTGGAAAGAAACGCTAGGAAACGAGTGGTACAGAGACGAGGCGGAGCGGAGTGGAGCGAAATGAACAGGTCATCTAGCCTAGATCCTCGACGATGCAACGACGAGATCGGGCTGGCGTTGACCTGGTCCCTAGACGGTTGAGAAAACATGGGGTTGCGCCCGTTATATGAGCAGCTTATGACCCGGCGTGCATAAAGTCGACCTCAAAAAGTGGTGATCAAAGAGGAGGTCGATTCGAATTGGCCCTGATGCGGATGATCCATGTTACAATCGAGTTCCTGCTCTTACTCGTGATGAGATACGAGATTTCGAGGTCGACTTTCTCCAGCAAAGCGGGGTCCAGAAACCTCAGGACTCCATTACGACCAATGGCTCTCTGACTGTAGAAGCCGGTTGGTCGAGATGTCACCACAACGTCCTCTGCGTAAGGAAGGTCCAGAAGTCAGATTGAACAATCGCAGACTGCTAGGGAACCAAAAGATCTTGTTTGCACGCTTCTGGTCTCGCCCAAAACTCCATCTTGCATGTACCAAGAGAAGATTCATCCATCGAGTCGTCATGAAGAGAAATGTTGTAGTTGAAGTGAGAGAATGATGTGGGCTTTAGCAAACGGGCCGTACCAGCGGAACAGCTCATCGGAGACACCCCACCATCACCACCTTGACCATCTGGTGGTGCCATGCAGTAATTATATGATATGCCTGTCACTCATTTGGGTTATCTTCTAAGAACAAACCGGGACGCAAACGTAGGGCCTAGATTCAGGTCCGGGTGAGCTGGAAGGTGGTGCAACATCACCGACGAGAATGACAAACATCTGAACAGGTTGATCCGGCTGTTGTAGCATTATGATCTCGATTCAAAATGACTGGCAGAGCTTCGTCTTGCTGGCTTCTCCGACATGGGACGCCTTTTCTTCTGGGTGGGCTGATTGGGACTCCAAAGGACACCGCTAAGGTCAAATAGCCTTACTTTCCATTCTGCAATAGGGACGGCCAGGCGGCATTTGAAAACTCAGCCGGGATGATGGATGATGGTTGATGAAGATGTTGGGTTTTGCTTGAGAACTGGCGCACGCGGAGATGGAGGTTCATGGGGCCGTGATTACCCAGCTGTGGAGCTCCTTACAGTATAGGTGGTTATTTTGTCGGGCGCAAACATGGTCTAGACGCATCTACGTACTCTCAACAACCAAATCTTCTGCATCTCAGCACCGTTCTTCTCTTCAGGCACGCGCTGATTTCCTAGTTCGCTCAGGCGAAAATGAGTCGGCCTGACAAAGGCGATAAAGACTTGCAAGTACGTCTCCACGCTCCCACTCCATCTACCTCGCTGGTCTCACAAGCTGGAGAGAGACGCGCTGACATCTTCGAATCGTGCACGAACTGAATTAAAAGGGTATGTATTCACGCGGATAGTACTGACTATCTGTTCTAGTCGTCTAGAAGTACTCCTGACCAACCACCGTATTCTACCTCTTAAGGATGTGACAATATCATGTTAACAATAACCAGGAACGGTACTCGAGTTCCAATCTCCGAAGAAGACCCTCCTACAACCAGATATTACACAAGACTAGACACCATATTCCTCCGCTTTATGATCGTAGTAGTGTTGCATTTCCGATCCAGCTTTCTCGTATTGACATTTCACATAGAAACCTTCTTTCTCTGGAGAGCAGTCCAAGATCGTCTGACCTCACTCATTAGCAGGATCCTTTAGTATGGCAAGCAAAGGATTCACCTTGTAGCATCCAACTTCTGCGGCGATGTAATCCAGAGCCTCAAGAAGCTTGACGCCAAATTTCTTGCCCTGAGCTTCCTTTTTTATGGCAATATCTTCAATGTGACCTTGTGTTCCGAGTCGGTACAGACTAGAATGCAACATGAACAAAGGTGGCCCGGTGCTCGAACAAATAACTTACAATTTCTTTTCCACCATCAATGTACCTGTCCCAACAAGTCTACCACTTGCGTCGACGATCACCAAAACATAGTAAGTCCCCTTGCACGACGCCATTAGATCGAATCTTTCAATCCAGTCCCGCTCGGATATCTCGCCAACGTGCGCCAGGTCTCTGAGAATGTCCAGGTGGCCATTGTTGTAGTCGGATCGATATAACGGTCGGAAAGTATAACCTTCTGGAAGTGCTGCCTGCACTTTTGGACTCACAAGGTGGGTCGAAAATAGGGGGATTTCGTCGGTCATGATGTTGGTTTGCTATGCGGATCCTAGGATATCGGCCAAGCTTGATAGAAATAAATACTTGTTGTTAGGTACGCGACGGTTGTTTTGCAAGGTTCGTCTTCGAAGTACCGGTGTTTCATATTGCGTCGTAGCAAATCCACTTGGACAAAGGCAGGCACCTCCCACCATCATTCGGAGCCCACCGCAATCACGATCCGATCTTTTTGCTTGCATTATCCAGGTATTCATTGTACATTAATACTGGTAGCGAGCAAGGTCACACATACACGTGACCCAAGGCCTAGCCGCAGCCTGAATCGGAACTTGAAGCCTCCACTTCATCTCACGTCGGGTGCATCAATCGTTCACCAATTCGCGTCCTCTCAGATCACCTTGACAATATCTACAACTACGAACATGTCTTCCCAGACCGAAACCAAGCCAGCAGCAGCGACAACGACAGTGACTTCTCTCAGCGTCAGCGAAAGCCTCGACCGAGACGGCTTCGTAATCATCCCCTCAGTCCTAAAAGCCGACCAACTCGCCTCCCTCCGTCGCGCATCCCAAGAAGTCACAAATCTAGCCCGCGCAGGTAAATGGCCCTACCTACGCACCCTCCCCAAACAATTCCCACCATGGTCATCTGACCCATCCAACGGCATCTGGGGCGTCCAACACCTGATGCATCCCGAAATGCCGCACCAACCCGAATTCGCAGCAAGCTACTTTGCCGATTTCGTACTAGATCCCGTCAAAGCAATCATCGGTTGTGACGACGATGACGAGTTGATCATGGAATTGTATAATTTGCTTGTGAGACCGGATCGGGAGTTTGAATTGAGGTGGCACAGGGATGATATCCCACCTACAGCTACGGACGAAGAGGAAATGGAGAGGTTGAAGAAACCCGGGTTTCACGCTCAATGGAATTTGGCTTTGTGCGTTCCCTGCATCCCAAATATCTGTGAAGTCATGTGCTAACATCATTGAAACAGATACGACGACAGCTCTTTGATTGCTATCCCGGGCTCTCATAAACGCTGCCGCACGGCTGAGGAACGATCTGCAGACCCCTTTCAAGATCCCCTTCCAGGTCAACAGGTCGTGGCGTTGAAAGCAGGAGATATAATCTTCTACAACAACAATTTTTTGCATCGTGGCGTGTACAATCCCAATGTCGAGCGTATGACCCTTCATGGAAGCATTGGCCATAAGAAAGCCAATACGTTGCGAGCGAGGAATGTGTTGCAGCACGGGGTCGGTGCTTGGGTTGATGATGTGGATTTCTCGCCGTTGCCCGAGGATTTGAGGGTGCGAGCGGAGAAGATGAGGAAGAATTTGTTTGATATGGGGAAGGTTAGTGGGGATGTTGGGTTTGCTCAGGATGATTAATGCTGTTCAGCTAGGTGCCAGAAAGTTTGAACGGAGATCGGTGTGCAGGTGGCATGCAACCTCTACCATCAATCAATGATTGTTTTAGCCTGTTTCCTTAATCAGTAAATCCACTACCGTACAAAAGATCAAATGTCTAAGGGCATATGGAGTTGGTCCGTCAACACGGCACCATCCATCGAGTCCCCCTCTCAAACCTCAATCCCATCTCCCTTGTGCATGTCATTATCGATATGCCCAACAACCTCTTCTTCCCAAAACGCATCCCAATCTACCACCCTTCTCTCCAACCTCGCCCTTTCTGCCGCAAAAACAGCAACGTGGCTTCTCACAACCTCCTCGATCGTCACACCCAAATACCGTCTCTGCGCCTCTTCGGGATCCATCCCTTCGTTGACGGACTGCACCGCCATGCAGAAATTCTCAGCCAATGCCCCATCTCCACCTCCATGTCCGCCAGTCGTTGCAGGTGGCGAGTACTTTGTGGTCTTACCGGTCATGAAATCGTTGACGGAAATGTAGTCAAGGTCATACGTCATTTCACCTTTCGTCCCATAGATGCGACCTCTTCTTTCACAGATTTTCTCGGTGGAGGCAATCATGTGGAATATTGCTGTCTTGGCCGCTCTGCCGTTCAAGTTCCCGATTTCAGTGGGAAGTGGTTCGTTCTCTTGTTTTGTAATGTCTGTGCCGTCTGTTGCATGTCCTGTACTTGTCGCCGAAGGAGGAAGTGGGTCATCCTCCCATGTTATGGTGACAACTTGGTCATCGCAAACATCATTGTCACATTCCCATACGCAACGACCATACCAGGCTCTATCTTTTACGTTGGGAGTTGCGGGTGTATAGTCTTCTTCCAGAGCTGTCAGCAGTGTCTTCACTGCGACATCTTTTCCTAAGTCGCGATACAAATCCTCCATCTCGGGGACGATGACATCGACTGGCCAGTCGAAAACCTCCTCCTTAGTGATTAGGTTTTCTACGTATATGTTCTTGGCCGAGTAAAGGCAGGAGCTTTCGATGGGACATGACAGACAGTTTGTTGCAGAGCCAGCAGCGAGAGGTTTGCGGGCTCTCCGGAATTGATTGAGAGTGCCAGTAGAGGAGATGAAGGACGGAAGATGGACGCTTCGCGGGTCTGCGGTGTGGGGTGATGCCGGCGAGGCGATGAGCCACATGAGGAAGTCAATGTCATGACATGATTTGGCTAGTAAGGACGGAGCAGTCGTATCCTCACGGCGCCAGTTTCCCCTGCAGAATTAATCACTGAATTGCTACCTCTGGGATGAGCGGGCATTCACATACCTAACAAAGCTGTGCGCCATATGCCACCAGCCAATTGGCTCTGTGTGTTCAACGCTCAGAATATCACCTAGAACCTTCTCTTCTCTCACCAACTTCCTTAACAGCACATTCTGAGGGCTATATCTGAGCACATGGCCAATGCCGAAAATCGTCTTCTTTCCTAGGGTCTCCCATTCTCTCTTCATAGTACCCAGGATGCTCACGCAGTCTTTCAACCTCGAAGCAAGAGGCTTTTCGCACATGATATGCATTCCTAGAGGAGCCAGCGCCTTGATTACATGGACATGCAACTCGTCCAGAACACAAACAAAGGCTGTGTCGATTCCTTTGAACTCGGCATCCCCATCCTTGATTTCGCCGGATTTCAGTTTTTCCCTTCGTTGCGTCTCATATTCGATAAAGTCTTGCCAGTACTCGAACTCCTCGTGGGCCAAGGAAGTCCGTGAAGGTTTGGACAGCCCCCATATGTATCGGCGTCCAAAAGTTTGGCGTTTGGAAGCAATGGGATCACAAACGGCTGCAATAATGCCAAAGCCCAGCTTTGCGATAGGCGCAGAATAGGCGTTGCCTTGAGATCCAGCCCCAATGACGACAATGCGCGGAGCATTTGGATTCGGACTCGGATTCGGGTTTGGCGCAGGCATGTTGAAAGTGGCTGAAGAGGTTGGGTCCAACTGTCCAACAGGCGACCCATGGCTCGAGCTACCCAATGGCATATAAGGTATTTTTAAGTTTGCCTGTGCTCATTTTATGGGTTCCTCAGGCTAGAGAAATCGGAATGACTGCCTTCGTAGTTGGTCCCACTATATTCGGTAAGCGACAATTCAGGGCATCGGCTGCAACGTCCGCGTGTGGAATAAGATTAGCGTTCTGCAAGGGACAGGACAAGAATGGAGTTGGAGACAAGGATAATCAAGATCTTTAATCTGATGTCCTTCCAGCCAATCTCGTTCTCCGACGCTGCCTGTAGAGCTGAGGCATGAGTGTCCTGAGGTATCTGAAAGGTATTTGTTCATGACGATTTCGAGCGCCGCTCAGAAGTCTCAGTGAGAGAAACACAAAAGGTCGTCCAAAGTTACACGAGGTTACGTGATAGTAACCTTGGGATCATACCATGGTAGTATCGACTATCCGCTCATGTACGGAAACCCGTCTGGCTAGGCGCGCTGTCGTTTCCGAAGCCTGCATTGTCGCAATTCAAAACAAGCCGTGGTTCCCGTCTGCATTAATAAGTCTGCACTACTCTGGAGATGTAGCCCTGTGGTACGGAATGTATGCGAGAAGCCTCGAGTGGCATATGGCAGGATCTAGACAGAGTGGAGGTAAGATACTTCCAATTGTGTGTAATGGGAGGAATTCGTGGCCCAGGGTGGGGTCCAATGTGGCTTTGCTTCGCCACGCCCGTGACCTTGACTCGGAAGCCGCCACCACAGCCACCAGTACTTGAGTCATCGTGGCTCAATATCGAAGACTCATCAACGAAGTTTCTAGCAACTAAGTATAAGTACCATAGCAGACAACCATGTTTGTTGTTCGAATCTATCCTCACTCGAGGCTTTTCCTTTTCTCTTCTCTCTTCTCGGATTCTTGGTGACAGGCGCAAACTCATTATTTCCTTGTACCGCATCTATCCATCCCTCGACATCAACTCCGAATCCACCATGGGAGCGCGTCACAATCGAAAACGCACTCGTAGTCGGCCTCGCGATCGGACAACCTCAAACCAGCCATTACGCCCCTTCAGCAACTTTTCCAATCCGATCGGCTTTTCCACGATTTCGAATTCGCACGATCACTGGCATCAACAATACTCTCAGTGGCAGGATCGTTCCAAAGCCCAACAACAACTGCAAACTCAGCGAGAACGAAAAGAAGCCATGGCTGCAGAAACTCAGCGCCTCCGGATCTTCGGCGGTGAAATTGGCGATGAAATGAGCCTCTGCGCCCCCATGCTCCAAGTTGTCATGGGTCTCTTCAATGGCCGACTTGACTATGAAGACCCTTGACGGTCTCGTCCTACAGGATCACCGCTCGCCAATTCCTTCACGGATCTCTCGTCACAAGGATGCTTTGCTCGGTCCCAGCACATCAATGACTCCTCTATTTTCTCTGGTAATTTGCTTTGTTTGGTAGTCTGGCTTCGCACAACGACGATTTGAAGCCTGGCGAAGATCGAGATTTGATAAGTTACCCGTGTAGTCTGCGAAATTGTATAGACTGCTAGCAATGGAAGATTCCTCTCACCCATGCGAATACTTTAGAAATCGACTGCGAGCTCTGCTTAGTCTCCAAATCCTCCGCACGGCCAGCGAAACGGTCAAGGAGACTAGGCTGTTTTTCAACAGACAAGCATGGAGACTCACGACGAATCACACCTCAATGACTCACACGCTGTCAAACATGACACCAAGGTCACAAGCACTCGTCTGCCTACTTAGGTGGACCAAGCTTTAGCAGATTGGCGGCTCGTAGCAAGTCCAGCATGCAGGTATCACGTTCGGCGCGATATGAACAACCTGCAACGTTGGATTGGTCCCCATTAAAATTCTGTTTGCCGATCTTGGTGCATCCACACATCTCTGGAGGAAAAGATCAAATCATGAAGACCACGGTGGAAGCAAGAAGCTACAACTCACGCTGAGCTGGTCATCGGGTCAACCAAATTTCTCGAAGAAAAAAGAAACGGTGGTTTGAGGACGGGAAGAAGATAAGAAAGTCGAGAGGAAAGACAGGGAAGCAAGAAGCTACTACTCACGCTGAGCTTGTCCTGCGTTTCCATCCAAAAACGAGGTGTCCGAAAAGAATGGTGTCTTCTGCCCTCTCTCAGACGGAGAATGAATCGGCTGGTGTACCCGCATAGAGCAAGAGAAGGCTGTTGCCTCTCCCGCTCACTCGCAAGGGTGACTCATGATGTGGAAGGTGCATGTGTGTGGTCGACAAATTTTCGTGGATTCTCCGTCCGACCAGTCAAAGAAGTTGGAAGCGGCAAGGGTGTCAGCCAAGTTGGAGTGGAGTGTGGCAAACAGGTGTCGCGGACGCGTGTCATCTGCCTGGTTTTGGTGTTCTTCTGGTGCGCGAGAGATACCCGATATCACGTTTTTCTGCCTGTTGGTCTTCCAGCACTAGTTTAGTATCGGATCTTCTTGGTTGAGCCTGGCTCCCGGAATCCATTGTTTCTTGAATATGATTCTCTTATCCAACTACCATGTTCGTTTCTCATCTCGTGAGACTGTGCCCGGCATATACCGGCTCGTGGAGATCAACTCCCCTACGCTAGGATTCTTGATTACCCTGATAACTCACATCAGTTACAGGTGGTGGATCTGATTGCATACCGACTTTTGCCATGTGCTGCAGAGAAAACCCAGCAAAAAGCTCCCGCCCGTCAACAGAAAAGCTGCTCCCGCATTAGCAGATAAGAGCATCAAATGGGGAAATCACCTCGGCTAAACCTGCAACCCCAGACCAACCACATTTGGCATTCTGACATCACCACCATCCAACCCCAATATCTCAATCAACCAACCAACAACATCAAGGTCCCATCTCCAGCCCGACAAGAATGAAGAAAGAACACCCCTTCCTCGCCCTTCCCACCGAAATTCGACAACAAATACTCACCCTCTGCCTCCCCGATGCCGAGATCCTCGACTCAATAGAACTCCGAGCGAGTCAATCCAGAGACAATATATGGCAAACTAATGTGTGGGAGGTACATTGGTTCTGTGGTGCTTTTCAGCCCACTTCTTCACGTGTCCCTTCTTCGCCTCGATATTCGTCTAGCGTGCCTCGAGCGCTGAAAAGCGGACAAGTGCTGCCGAAACCGGGCTGGATGGTGAGATTGGAAGAGTGTGAATTGTTTGAGAAGGATAGGGAGTATGTTGGGCGGGCGTGGATGGAGCGGGTTCCGGAGTTGGGAGAGAGGAAGGTTAGGGCTTGGGAAAGTGTTTTTGGGAGGAGGTTTGTGTTGCTCTTTTTCTCGAATATCTCCAAAATTTTGCAACGCTTCCTCTTTGCTCGAATAGCTGATGTTGACCAAATCACTAATCAATGGATGAATGAATAGATTCAGATTAGGCGAGACCCTTCATTTCACTGAAGACAACAGAGTCGCCAACATCGAGGTTGTGAGTATCACACCTTCGGGAGCTGGGTCTTCGACTTCAAATCAGAGTTACTCAATTGGTATGTCTCCAATTATCATTCCGTATTAGTGGACGTCAAAGCAAGAAAGAATGAGGACTAGCGGAGCTTGCGAAAATGGAGCTTACGACTTCTAGCACAACCAGGAGGTATTCCTTCTGCCGTCTTCGACTTCCACGTTCACAATATCTTGAGAGGGAATATGGAGAAAAGGGAGAACTTTTCGTATTTGCAGACGGGCAATGCCCTCACACTCAGTATCACTGGGTGGATAAAACTGGACATGGAGGGCATGCGTTATTGACTTGAAGGTACGTGATGTTCATTATGCGGATCAAGTATTAGTCCGCTTGGTCCAGGAGGGTGACTTTACGTTGTGCGGCTTCGGACTGACAACACTGGACAAACAGAGGTTCCTGGAAATTGGGGGGAAACGACCATTCAACTCCCAAATTTCGAAGAACGGCCATTTTCAAATTATTAAAACAACACCACGAAAATGGACGGCCGCGACATATGCATCGAAAAGCTTGAGACCAAAAACGTGAAGCTATCCAACGAAAGCCTAAACTCAACTAAGCTTGACGCCAGGTCCACGAAGACAAAGACCCTTGGAGAGAAAGACCAGGGAAAGGTCAAAGTCTTGAAAGCAAAGAATGAGAAACCAAAAGGGCAGATTCACACAATTCTTGAGGCCCCAGAGGAGGAGGAGGAAGTGCTCGCTGAGGCTCTGACACAAGCCGCAAAGAACAGCGGACACGACCAAGCGTCGCCATGCCAGAAGCTGAGGGAGGCGAACAAGCAAGTCGCGAGACTGGGCCAGCGAGTCACATCATTGGATCATCGGCTTGCTCAGGCGACATAAGCATAGAGAAGGAGAAGAAACTCTGGAAAATTCGGCGGAGAAGGAGACTAGACATTTCGAGAGAGTCAACGGGGAAGGAGATCAAGCTTCGGACAGAGCTGGCGGAGAACTCGAATGCTCAGTATGCGAAAGAATAAGCAGAAAAAGATACACAGCTTCTCAAACGATCAGCAGACAGCGAGGCCAAGCTGCCGAAGGATGTATCCGACAAAGAAAACGAGCAACCCGAAGCTCACCGCGAGGACATCTAAAAACAGTTCGTCAAAGAGACAAGGGACCCCTCATCAGCAACTGAAAACATAGGCGGACACAGGCAACTACCACACACAGAAATAGATAATCACGAAAAAATGAAACATCTTTTGGAAGATGGGGGTTGACAGCCACGCGGCGACAGAGCAGATGATGAAGATGCAAAGGAGACGAATCGAAGCTTCAGATTTTGACCTGATGGATGAAGGTTCAGTAGATGTTGCATCGATGGAACACCCTTGCTATGAATTACACAGAGGATTCGAAGATGCCTTTGATGTTTATGCACTCTTGCTTTGAAATCGAGGACCACAAATTCATGGCGATATGCGATCTTCACAGATCAAACTAGTGGGAATTGATCGCTATCGATACCGGGCTGGTAGTACCCAATCGAAGTTCAAAGAATTCTTAGTGAACCCAGAGTCCCGCAGTCGTCCAAGGATGTGTGGGCATCGAAAAGTAAAGAAATGCTTGTTCCGCGCTGAAGCATACCACCAGTTACGAGGATGCGCTACTCTTCATCATCCCAGTAGAACGAATATATATCCAACCCCAAGAACCCATCCGTATAACTCTTCGCCTTCCCAGCCCCTCCAGCACCAGCACAAACAATCAATGGCAAGAAATGCTCAGCACCACCTCTGGGATGCATCTCATACGCATTCGGGAACGTTCTCCATTCTGCCAATTTCTCTCCTCTCTTCTGTACATCCTCTTCCTCAATCGCATCCTTGACGGCAGTGTTCCAAGCCTTGTTCCTTTTGCGGAACGACGGATTGTCGGTGACGCCGCTGAACATGAGGCGGGAATTGTGGAAAGAGGAGAACCCGGAGCCTATGATTGCGATGTTGGTGTTGCGGAGGGAGGAGAGGGCGTGGCCCATTTTTAGGTGCGTGGCTGGATCTTCCGAGTTCAATACGCTGAGCTGTATTATTGGAATGTCGGCTTTTGGGTTTACGAGTAGCATAGGGACGAAGACGCCGTGGTCCCAGCCTGGGCTTGATTAGCAATTATCCCAGCCATTGATTGTCTTTGCAGAAGAGCTTGGTGGTAAGAGTAGAAGGTGGTGTATCCGAATATTGACGCTGAATCTGTAAACCGAAAGGATGCAACGAACCTCTCTCGCCATCCGTATCAGGCTGTAATCCCGCAGTCTGAAGTACGTCAAACAACTCCTTCGCAACAGCCGGACTACCGGGCGCATCATATTTCAGCTTATACGTCTCGCGCGGGAATCCGCCATAATCGTAGTATAACTTGTGTTTTTCCGCATTCGAGATGGTAGGAACTCTCTCGCTCCAATGCGCGGTGACCAATACAATAGCCCTTGGTGCCTTGTCTGTACCGAGTCGTAGAATCTTAGGGACACGGTTTTTCAGAGAATTGATGATGTCCTTGTGATTAGGGTCGTTGAGGAGGGGCATCGGACCACCGCCATGCGCGAAGGAGATGACGGCGCCTTTGGTCATGTTGCCGGTGTATTGGAATGGTTCTTGTAGGCTGGAGTATTGCTGATTGAAGGCGGAGAGCAGGTCGAAAGAGGCAGTTGGACGCGTGAGCAACAGGAGCGATGGTGATTTCAGCCAAAGCTTCCGTATGAGCATGTCAGCAGTGTGAAAGCAGAGAAGCTATCTTGTACTCTCTGCAGGACGGCCATGTTTGGTCTGAACTGTTGTTGTTCTGCTTTCGTAATAGGTGAATTGAGTTGCTGAAGAATCACGCGGTAGAATTCCGCGATGAGAAAGCAAGGGTCGGGGTTCATGTGCCGAGGCCGAGATCGACCATCAAGCATGCTGATTCAGCCGGAATCAGGCTTTCCGTCAATAGCAGTGATCGCTTATCGAAAGGCGGCTCCTCGAGATTAGGGTGGTATAAAAATCGATGTTTTGGGAATGCATCGCGATGGTAATTAAAACTGATTAAGATCGTTTAAATCCCGTTTCTAGCACGCCTTACCTATTTAGGAAGTGCGGCAGCAGAAATATATCTTACCGAGGTGTAATCTTATCTTTAAATAGCCTTCTATTACTACTACCATTATGCCTCGCCACCAGGTAGATATTAAGACTTATTATAATTTACTAAATCGCGCTCGTTTTGAGGCATTACCGGCTTCTTTATCGGCTATATACTCGGCTACGTACTCGGCTTTATTGATGGTTATACGTTATACTGCTATCTATGATTTTTTCAGGAATACAGCGGATAAATAACGGTTAATAATCAAAATAGTTAATATCGCTAACTATGTTTCACCCACCCTACTCGAGATGGACAAGGCAAGGGAGCCTATTGTATCATCACGATGGTGCAGCGGTTCATGCAGGTGACGACCCATGCGGTGATATACAATGTAACGGATAGACGATCAAGAGGCTGCTGCGGGTCGGGACGAATGAGCATCGCAGAGAATGTCTCACGGCAATAAGTCGGTTAATGAGCATCGGCAAGGCTGTGCTCTGTGAGGTTGTCTTGTATTCTGGCATCCGTCTTCTCACCGAGTTCCATTCCGGAAGATTATTTTGTGATTCATATACAATCTATCCATCCTTGATAGGCTTTCAATGTTGACCATCTGCAAAGGACGTTTCACGCAACCAAGGGCGCGGGAGATTCTGAGACGAGGCTGACTACACCCCAATTCGGTCATGCGACTCGGAGGTATACCACAGTAGGCAGCCAAACCTTTCAACCGTCCATAACCTTGCTTTGCTCATTATCCAGGGGCCTATACGAGTAATGTGAGTAATATTTTCAACGATAGCGAGCACGGCTTACAAATAGTCCAATGGGATCCTGACACAGACTCCCGTGGAGCAGCGCTCTGAACAAAAGCTGCTCGTATGCAAGCCCCTGCCATGGAATGAGCCTTCCAGCAGCACAAAATTGAAGAACTTTCATCCCCCGATGGAGGACATTGCAGATAACCACCCGCGCCAGAAAGCAAAAAAAACATACTAGGCGTCTCAGATATTGCCAGATTCAGAATGTGATGAGTCTGCACAGCGTGCTGTCCGGGATTCCCATGGCGCGCAGGGACGCGAGGAGCAAGAGAGCTTCTGCTAATGGTGAGATGATCAGTGATGAGCCTGATGAACGAACCGACTCGAAGTCGTCGTGGACGGAAGAAGCCGAGAGAGAACTGGGGTGAGCCCGAGTGGCATTCCCGAAATCCTGATCCGGGCCGGCTTCTTCTTCCTTGTCTCGATTTTGGAGGGCATGCTTGAGACATTGTCGATAATTGGCCCCCCGCCAAGGATGAGAGTGGGCGCGAATCAACACGCGATGGAAAGACATGTCTTGACCACAGGAGACTCCACAATCTCAGCATTCATGCCGGCAATGTCGAAAGTCGGAAGGAGCAAGATAGGGACAGTGAATTGGGAAGGATGGAGGCGACAATGGCAATGTTTGATCACCGCATGGCTCATAGGTGGTGGCTTTCATGGTGTTGTGTATATGTGAAGAGGTGCCACAGTGGCTGTCAATTTTTGGGGTGGAACCTGAAGAATTGAAGTCGGAAGCGGGAACGCCTTCGCGAGTCCAGACGTGCCAGATCAAACAAGTACCAAGGAGAAATAAATGACTTCTCCATAAGGGGGCTTTCTTTTGGGCACACCACTGACCCCATCCCATCATTATATTCCCCACCAGAGCAGCACATCGGATAGATCATTCCCATTCCAAACCATTGAACACGTCCAAATCTCACGAGCAACCAAAGTCACAAACAGCCCACGCCGAAAATGACGCCCAGACGCCATGCCACTTACTACACGTCGTACGAAGATCGCGCCGCGTTCCCATACACCTCTCCGCTCCAGGTATACCTTCTCCACCTCATCGCGCTCAAGAGAACAAACCTCTGCGTCTCGGCCGATGTCTCGACCACCGCTGAGCTGCTCTCAGTTGCTGAGGACGTCGGCGACTCCATCTGCATCCTCAAAACCCACGCGGATATTATTGACGATTGGGGTGACAGGACTGTCAGAGGCTTGAGAGAGATTGCGAGAAGGAAGAGGTTCCTGATTTTCGAGGACAGAAAGTTTGGTGATATTGGGAGTATGTTCCCTTCTCAGACTGCTTTCCAGTTGTACAGTCCGCGTAGCACTATTGATTGGAGACAAGAGTGACCGGATGTGGCATACATGAGTACTGTGCTGGACATTTGCAATCTTTCTGAGGTGGACTCAAGACAAGCGAAGCAGTGCAGTTGCTTGAACTCAGGCTACGGAACGATATGCTGACAGGTACTAGGCACAGTACAAAAACAATACACCTCCGGCCCTCTCCAAATCGCAAAATGGGCTGAAATCACAAACGCACACATATTCCCCGGCCCGGCCATCATTTCTTCCCTCAAAGCCGCCGCCCAAAGCACAATAAACACCTACAACTCCACCGTCTCGACCGAGATCTCCGGTGGCACACCTTCAAGAGACGACGACGAAGTTTCCGACGATGAAGGTGAGAGTCCAGCAGATGACCGATCTTCCATAGATCCAGAAGCCTGGACCAATGGAATCACACATAAGACTGGTCTAGAAGATGGCGTGGGATTGACCAATGGTGATGGGATTGGGCTCAGCGTGGACGGCGCATCTCACAGAGAGAAGAGGAAACCATCAGTCATATCCTTGAGCACGACAATTCATACGACGACCGAACCTCTGAGCCCCACCCACGTACCAACCTTTGGAACATTCCCCGAATCCACGCAGTCCGATGCACTGGCGAAATTACAACCAACGCCCTACTTGAGAGGACTATTGTTACTGGCAGAGATGAGCTCTGAAGGCAACCTTCTGACAGGAGCTTACACACAACAATGTCTCCAAATGGCCCGGCAACAACCTGATTTCGTGCTGGGTTTCATTGCGCAACATTCTCTCAATTCGGAAGATGGGGATAATTTCATTACTATGACGCCTGGTGTTTCTCTGCCGCCTCCAGGGACGGAAGGAGATGCCTGGAAAGGCGATGGGAAGGGCCAGCAGTACAACGATCCGCGGTATGTGGTCCTGGAAAAAGGCGTGGATGTGATTATTGTTGGGCGAGGTATCCTCAATGCCGAGGATAGACAAGCGGAAGCTGAAAGGTTTAGGAAAGTTGCTTGGGAGGCTTATAAGGAGAGGGTTGGGCAAAATCGGCAGAGGGCATCGTGAGACACAATCCGATGGTTGAGGAGATTTGATACGGCATTCGGATCTTGAGCCTAACACTTTCCGTGTTCTCGGAAGAAGGGCATCCGCCAGCTTTGATTTAGTTCTCGAATGAGCGAAGAGAGAATTTAAGTGAGGGAAAAAACAGAAGTGACAAAGGGTTTGA
The DNA here is from genome assembly GCA_007735645.1 of Venturia effusa. Lineage (NCBI taxonomy): Eukaryota > Fungi > Ascomycota > Dothideomycetes > Venturiales > Venturiaceae > Venturia > Venturia effusa. The sequence continues at coordinate 752,049 of CP042202.1, read as the reverse complement.
GCGAGGCACGGCTAGGCTTACATGGATGGTCATCGGATGGCACGGCGCTGCGGCATAGAACATGGAGTTTTCGGCACGGAAAATGCATACATGCTGGACATGATGGCGCAGCTAAGGGTGGACAGATCCAGCGGAAGTGTGTACGTAGGTAAACGTCGATACACTGGGGTCGAAAAGTAACGGCAGACTTCATTGCTTATACCGGACGTTCGGCATAACTTCGAGTTGGCTTCGTAAACTTTTCTAGAATGCTGAGCCGGTAGATCCGTGGTGTTGAGCTGCGTCGAGGTTACTCGTGAGTGGTATTGTCAGATGTGATGATTGGGATTCTATGCGAAAGATCGCCAGGTATTATCATGAGGTCCCTGAAGATTCGCGGACCGAGACCCTAGCCAGGTGAGATATGTTTCCTACCTCTCCTCCCCAGATCGTGACTCGTCTCCACGATCTCCATGCCTTCCAAATTTGATCAGACACTTGTTTTGGCAATGAGGTGGTAAACAGTGCCTGTGAGCTGAGGTTATGATTCGTGGGCGCAAAGTGGGTTTACGACGTATTGCCTGACCTGGCTCGTGTTGGGTATCGTCGTCAGCTGAGGTATTGTTGGACGAAGTGGACGGATCAGCTGCTGGAAGTTTTGGGTCCTTGCCGTCTATCCGCTGTCCGAATGTTCCGTACCGCTGTCCGAATTCTCTGTACCGCTGTCCAAATGTTCCGTACCGCTGTCCCGAATTTTCCGTATCCCAGGATCAGGACGAAGAAAGGGGTTGGAAGTTGAGCGGACCCCTGCCCGATGAACCATAATCACGTGCGAAAACAAAATCAGCCGTGTCAGGAATAGTAGGTTTGAAGCAGTTAGATCGGAAATGTATTATATTGATAAGATAATCTCTAAGGTTCCTTCGGGATCCTCTAGTATACTATATATATTTTATAATATGCGTACTAATAAATTAGGTAACTAATTCCTAATAGAACCCCTATTTTAGACCTATTAACGGCGATAATAGTATTATAATATTATTATTATAGTAGGACCCTTAGTAGTAACTACTATTTAATAAAGAACTTTCCTTAATATAACTCTATCTCTCTTATAACCTCTTACTAAGATTATAAGTTTAATCCTATACTAGTATTTACTAGCGCCGAGATTTCTAGTACTATTTAGCGTAATTTAGCTAATTCTAGGTTAGAAGAACCCTATCTTAACTATATTATAGCTCCCTAAACTATAATAGCTCGCCGTAAGACTAATTATATTAGTAAGCCCTACTATAAGTCGTTCTATCTCTACTATATCTATTAGATCGCTAAAGGCTACGTCGCTTACTAGTACTACTTCCTAACTAATACTTTATATATCGTAGAGTAAGTTACTCCTTTTCTAGCGTAAACTAGGCTATTTTAACTTCGTAGCTTTAAATTCGATAATAAATAGAGTAATTACTACGACTATTATTTAGAGAAGGGAGAATCTTACTTTAAGGTAATAGTTTTCCCTCTTTAATCTCTTTTTTAGTTATACTAATCTCTACTTAGATTAATAAGGAGTACGCTTCCTATATTATAGAGTTAGATAAGCTTTTAGGCGTAGTCCCCGACTATAGATCTAAGACTAGTAGAGTAAGGGATATAACGGTAGTAGAGGAGAAGGCTAGAGAGATCGTCGTATATTTAGATACGTAAGCTTATTTTCTAGCGCTATCTAGTACGTTCTAACCTAGACTAGTAGTAAAGTACCCTTTATAGATAACTTCTTCCTCTATAATAGTTTAGACGGTAATTCTTAGTCTAGTATACTCGCTAAGAGTTATTCTCGCTTATCTTTAGCTATTATACGTTAAGAGAAGCGTCGTCGGAATAAACTAGATAAGTCGGATAATAACGAGGTTAAATTTCGTACTCCTAAGAAAGTAAGTTATTTTCTAGCGCTAAGTAGATCTTTCTAACCTATCCTAGCGTAAATTCGCTCTAGCTAGTACTATAGAGACCCCTAAGGAGCGTAAGACGCGCGAGAAGGAGGAGGAGGACTAGGAGAAGGTAGCTACGGCTACTTAAAAGGCTTTAAAGGGAAGTCGTAGTAGTAAGCGTAATACTAGGCGTAGTAGTCGTAGCGGAGCCGCGGCTTAAGCTTTCTAGCGTAAACTAGAGAGATCTAGGCCTAAAGGCCCTAGATTAATATTAATAATTAGCGTTTAGCGTTCTATAGAATAGTTTAGGTTAATACCCCTAGCCTCCGGCCTCTACGAATAGTAATACCTCTAAATAGGCTAGAATAGTCTAGAAATTTCCCGAATCTATATATATAATATTATAGAAGGAGTACTCTTTATACTTTTTATTCTATCTTTATACCTTTTATAGATAGTATTTACTATCTTTTATATACTAATTATATATAAATCTTAGTAGTATCTATCTATTTATTCTCTTCTATCGGAATTCTTCTATCCTCTTTAATTCCTAGACTTCTACTTAGATAGTCTTCTATAGAATTATTACTAGAATCTATTATTCTAGAACTATAGAATACTTCTTATTCTATAGTTTCTAACTTTTTACTAGGGATCCCTATTAAATTTCTAGGGAATATAGAATTTAGAATACCTCTAAATTCTATCCGTAGTATCTAAAGTAGAATCTAGGATTCTAGTAGGAAATTCCTACTCGTAAATCCTAATTACTATCTTCGTAAAGATAGTATTAGGTTCCTACTATATAATCTTATATAGTAATATCCTAATTTAAGCCCTAATAGTATAGTAATCTTATTTTACTTAGCTAGGTACTCTAGAATATAAGAAGTTTATTATTCTTCTTTACTACTACTAAGTATATCTACCGTAGTATTATATATTTAGTTAGAGTCTTAATCTCTATAGTATAATAGACTATACCTTAGCGTATTTTATACTATATTTTTCGAGCCTAGGTTAATTCGGCCTAGTCCTAGCTACTCTATCGCCCTACTCCCCCTCTAGAGTAGCGCGGCCGTACGCCTACTTCGTTCCCCTCTTAGGAAGTACTTTAATACTCTTCTAGAACTTTTTTATTACCTCTAGTAGAATAGTAGGGCCTCTCTCCTAGGAGTTATTCTTAGAGGGTTCTCCTCTCTACCTAGTTAGGTATTCCTACTACGCGACCGAGTTCTAGCGCCTCTAAAGTACCTTATATACTTCTCTCTCTTCGTTACTATATCTCTCTAGAGTATCTAGTATCTAGTTCCCTAGGAGTTATAAAGAGTTAGGCGGAGACTATTTCTCTAAGAGCGAGGTATAGAAGACTAGGTATACTCTATAGAGCGCGGGTAGGTATACCTCGTATACGTCTAGCCCTTTCTAGCCTAGAATAAACCCTAGGTCTATAAACTTATTATCTAGCTTCTTCTTTAGCCTTAGTAATTTTATATAGCGCGTAGAGATAAGTACCTTATCTTCTATATAGAGTTCTATATCTTTTCTCCTCTTATTAGATCTATCTTTCTAATACTTATTAGAGGCGGCTATCTTTTAACGATATTATTCTCTTATAGCTAGAACCTTAGTAGTAAGCCTATTCGCGAGAGGCGATTCCCCTTCCCCTAATAGCTTATCCGCTATATCTAGTTCTTTTAGTAGTATACCTATATTTATCTTAAATAGAGTAAATCTAGTTACTAAGTAGGTACTATCGTTATATACGTATTCTACTATATAGATCTATTATACCTAGTCGTCTTACTCTAGTAAGTAAAAGATTCTTAGGTACTACTCTAAAGTCTAGTTCTACCTCTCCGTCTATCTATCCGTTTATAGGTAGTACGCCGACGTAAGGACCCTTCTTACCTAAAGGTAGTAGGTAAAGATATCCTAGTAGGTAGAGTTTATAATTAGTCCTCGGTCTAAGAGTATTTTATCTAGTATACTATATAGGCGGATAATTTTCTTTATCTAGACCTACGTAAGCTTAGCTACGCCCTATACGGACTTAAAAGGTATATAGTATACTATCTTAGAGAAGCGGTATACTATAACGAGGATTTAGTTATAGACTAGCCCTATAAACCGGCTCGGGGGTAGTTCTATAATAAAATCTATTATTACTTCCTTCTACGGCCTATCCGGAACTAGAAGTAGGTTAAGTAGGCTATATAGTATATACTTAGACGGCTTCGCCCTCTTATATAATAGGTAGTTCTATATCTAGTCGTCTACGTCTTTCCTTATACCCTTCTACTTATATTTCCGCGCTAGTTTCGTATATATCCTAAATAGTCTAAAATAGCCTACTAAGGAATTATTATAATATTTAAGGAGTACGTTCCTCTTCTCTACGTCCGTAACGTATTCTTTTAGGATAGATTAAGGATTCTAGGTTAGCTCTATATTAGCTAGTACCCCTTATATCTATTATAAGCCTTCCTATACTTTAGGAGAGCTTTCTAGGCTAATCTAGCTCTCTCTAGCTTCGTACGGAGGTAGTAGAGGCGTAGCTTATCTAGCTAGGCCTATAGATACTTCTTATATTTCCTATACTATATTCGAAACTAGAGTTAGTTTCTTTAATATATAAGGGGGACTCGGAGCTCTATACTCTTTAGCGAGTATACTTAGAAGTTCTACCGGTAGGAGTTCCTATATTTTAGCCTATAGTTCTATAACCGTTTATAATATATCGTCTTTTACTCCTAGTTAGCTTATAGTCTTTTCTAGCTTCTCGAAGTCGCTCTTAATATCTAAGTCTAGTTTACTAGTAGTACGTACTTTACCTTAGTTAGGTATATAGCTAGGTCGCGGTCGCTCTCGAGCGACGGCGATATAATAATAATACTACTATAGGTTTATAGTACTATTCTCTCGTCGCTATCGCTCCTTACTATACCCGTTACTAATAGTATACGCGTTATATAGTAGCTTAGTCGCTATATTAATTAATCGAACAGGATTAATCCGACTAGCAATATCGAATCGCTAGCGACCGGTAAATCCGTATTATAACGACGACTAGATACTCTAGCCTATTATCGGTATATCTATTATTAGTCTCTACTAAGATCGTTAGACCCGCTAATTACCGTTCGCCGGTACTATTATCTAAACTAGCTATCAATATATAGCTAGAGTCCTCTATTATCCGTAACTATACCGTAGCGTTACGCTACCATTAGGACGTCGCCCCTATCGACTATTACCCTATCCGAATTAAGCTAAATAGAGCGTATATTACGGTATACCGACTATATTCTCTATATTACTAAACCGGCCTAGAGCGCGTATATACTACTAGGCTCGGAATATCTTATATATTTCGAAGGAAGGAGCGTTACGTACTAGAAGCTATAATCGTAATCTCTACCTACGTAACTACCGTTTATTACGCTAGTAATCGGAAGAGTCGATTCGGATAGAAATAACCTCTTTCTCTTATTCTATCTTCTCTCTTTTATAATAAACTTCTCTCTTTTATACTAAACTTCTCTCTTTTATAACAAACTTCTCTCTTTTATAATAAACTTCTCCCTTTCTCTCTTCTTCGAAAATAAATTTAGAAAAAAGATCTTGGTACCTATCTTAATTAATTTAGTATACCTATATATTTCTAGGAGCGCTTCTAGGAGTAAAGCTCTTACTTAACGCTACGATAGTATAGTACGCCTACTAGGCTAAAGCCTTCTTTATATAATACCCTAAATATCTCTACCTCGTCGACGAAGATCTAATACGTATAATCGACGCTATTATTAAAGATTATCCGTCGCCTCCTCGTAAGAGTTCCACCTTCGTCGCTATATAGACTAGCGGTAGATCCCGTTCTAAGTCGGTCGCGCCTTCGATATCTACCTCTAACTAAGATACCGTAATATCTTACTCTTAGGACTAGAACGTTACCGTTAGTAGATTCGGCCTTCTAAAAAGAGATATTAAGTAACTACGTCGATACCTCGTACTAGATTTCGAGTTATAAATCGTTAAACCTCTTTTCGAATAATAAGCCCCTAACGCTCCTCGACCCCCTAGAACGATAACTCTACTATAGATAAGGGTATCCCCTTTTCTAGATATATCTAGCCTCTATTAAGACAACGACGTCTATAATAGTAGAGTAAGTAATTTAGAGAGTATATAGTTAAGAAGACGTAATAGAGGTAAGCGACGGAAAGAGCTAGGCCTAGACTCTATAGCTAATCTATTAACTACCCTTTCCCCCGACTAGATAACGGCGGTTTAGTAGTTAGTAAAGGCTTAGACCGATATAGCTAAACTCTTAGCTACTAAATATATAGATTAGTTAGTTTAAGATATAGTAGCCATAGAACGTCTAGTATTTTAGTAGTAAATAGCCGACTAGCTAGCTATATAATAGCGTTAAGCGTTAGAATAATAAAACGCGGCTATCGAGCGCCTTCGTTAGAAGTATCTAGTCGAAATATAAGCGCTCGAGCGACGTATAAACCCGCCGCGAGATATAGTATAGGAAATCGCCTAGTAACGCCTAGACGCTAGCTAGACTTAGTAACTAAATAAGGTAAATTTACCTTCTAATACGAGCGCTTAGACGCGTCGCGAGAACGATAAGGTATAGTAGTCTATTAAGAAAGCTTAAGTAGCGCGGGCTATAGCGCTCTAAGAATTCTATCAATATATTAGAAAGAATATAGTCGCGGAACTACTTTATATACCGCTACTACCTCCTTCTTAGTTACCTTACCTTCCTCCGCCTTCTTCTCCTTACTTATATACTCGTCGGTTAAGGCCCCTAACTATCTAGAATAAGAGAGACCTATCTAACGGCTCCGATCTATCTAAGCTTAAAAGTAAGTTCCGTACTAACGATATCGGATATTTTAAACCTAACTTATAGGCCTAGAAGAGCGTTTACGACGTCGGAGGTAAAATTATATACTCGACTATAGAACCCTTTATTAAGTAACTTAAGGACGCTATCTTTACTATAGTACTATAAGTTCTTTACCTTAACGTATCTAAATACCTTCGTAGTACCGTATAGGTTTAGTACTAATTCTAGCTTTCGAATAACGAGAGATAGCGACTTAAGATAGAAAGAGGCGTCGCTAATTAGATAGAATCGCTAGAAAAATAGTTCTAGATACGCTCCTAAGACGCTATATAGCGTTTTAAGCGACGCTTTCTCTCCGCCGAGGATATTACTAAGGGTACGTTAATCTTTAAATAGGTTATATTAGCGGCCTAAGAGCTTCGAGCCGCGGGCTTTAAAAAGACTTACTAGTAGATTACGAAGATTTAGGAGAAGATCGACCCGAGGATTAGGCTACTAGTACCTAAGCCTACCGAAAATACTATCTTCGCGCTATTTATCGACGGTCTCGAGGACTAACGCTTTAACTTCTAGGATCTAGCTAGAATAATACGGCTATAGGCTAGTAAGTTTACCCTCTATCCTAGGGTCCCTAAGGGGTCGGGTCGGGTCGGGTTTTAGGGGTACCCCCCCGACCTACCGCGGGGGGGGTAGAAATAGGGGAGGGGCGGGTTTTTAGGTCGGGGGGAGCTTTTACCTCTAACCCGCCAATCGGGGGAAAGTCGGGTTTTTTAAGTCATATATTTTAATACTTAACCTAGGTATTATTAAGATCTAAATAGCTAGAATTATAGAGAAATACCTATTCTATAAGTCTATAAGGTTATATAATATAAAATACCTATAGGTCGTCCGTAATTAATAAAACCGTACGAAAAAGTCACGTTTTTTAGCTAAGAACCCGACCCTATTAATCGGGGCGGGTTCTATCGGGGGGAGGGTCGGGGCGGGGGGTCCTAGGGACCCCTATACCCGACCCGAATACCTCCTCTAACCCCTTCTACCCCTAAGGGGTCGGGGGATCCCCCGACCCCTTAGGGACCCTACCCTATCCTTAAGACGGTTATAATAATATTACTAGTAAGTAAACCTATAGTTCTAATAGCTAGTATTTTAATACTAGCTCGTAGAACCGTAACGGGAATAGCTATTACTAGAACGCTACTATAGCGCCTACCTTCGAGGTAGTTACTTATTAGGTATAGAAAAGTAAGTAAGAGAAGACGATAGTAACTTCTCGTCTACGCTTCTTTAATAACGCTAATAACCGACCTTAGTTAAGCGAAGGAAGATCTAGAGTAGGAGATAGTTATTAGGATAGCTAATAATAGTACTAGAGTAAGGACGTAAGGAACTACTACGTCGACGTAGACTATAATAGCGTAGATAATAATAATAAGAGCGACTAAGACAAGCCCGCCGAGTAGGAATACGACGAAGAAAACGCGGATTATTAGTAAATTTCTATCGATAACTTTTTCCTTAACGCTAACTTAGTACCCCTAGTAATAAATCTCGTTAATAGTCTAGATACTCCTAAGCTAACTAGATTTAATACCTATAACCCTAATCGGTCTATACTATCTTAGTATCGACGATGCCTAGCTACGTTTCCGTCTAGTAATAAGCTTTAGAAGTACCTAGAGAATACTTACGGATTCTAATACCGTACTACTCTAGCCTTAGAAGGCGACTATAGCGAAAACTACTATAGTAACTCTATAGCCGTATATTACTTAGACGCGGTAGAAGATACGCGATAGAATCTATCTATTATCGACGGCTATCCCTAAGGACTCTTAACTATAGTCGGTAGTTTCCGTAAGTATAACTATACTTAGGTCGCTATTCGTTTCTACCCTAGTAGTAAGTCTACCTAGGCTTACGTCGATATAGAATATCGTATATCGTCGATTAGTCGCTTATACTTAAGAAATATAGTTTTGCCCGCCGTCCCTTCTTTAGCGACGGAGCCCCTCGTTATACTATAACTATTAACCGGTATCTCTAGTAGTACCGCTTTAATAGAAAAGGTAATACTTACTATATTCTTTCCTACTACGTTAGGCGACCGTAAAGTCCTTCTATCGATATAGTTCGAAGTATACGTTATTAACGAGTTTACCGCCGGTCTACTTATCGGTATAGATATCCTACTACCCTATAGAATCGATATACTTATATCTACTAGTAAAGCCGTATTTTATTAGTACGAACGAGTAGAAGTCGAACTATCGCTTTACGCTAAGAAGCCCGTTATAAACGAAATACGTGTACTCGCCCTTCGCCGTACGGAGGTCCTACCGCGCTATATAGTCGCTATCGTAGTTAGAATACCTTAGCTACTTTCCCTAGGCCGTAATTACGAGTTTACGGCGTATAAGTCGCCTACGCTTATATAACTCTTTTTCGATTAGGGAGGTTCTATCTATAACTAGGTTATAGATAAGTTATTCTACTCCGTCCTCGTTAGGAACGACGGTACGTATACTCTTATAGTACCGCGCGGAGCGTCGCTCGGTCTACTAACTAAGTACGACTACGCCGGCTACTACTTCTTAGCTACGGATAGCTACTACCTCGCCGCTATATAGCTATCCGCCGGCTTATAATCTATAGATATAGACGGTTAATACGAGTACGTACTTCCTAACGGTATTACTATTTATAGAGACGCCGAGTAAGTCGCGGTAATTACTAAGTTAGTTAAGTAGTACCTACGCCTCTAGGCTAACGAGTTAGGTATTATCCGCGTCTCTAAGGATTAGTAGGCGGAGATTCTAATCCTATCTTAGTTCTAAGAGGACCCTAAACTTAATACTTAGATCTACTAATATAGTAAGGACGCTAGGGTAGAGATCGATTACGTATTCGACTAACTTACCGCCTAGAGTAAGATAGAACCTACTTATAAAGCGACGCCGTTCGCCTTCCTAGTATTCGTCGTATAGAAAACCGTATATATCGACGGCGTTACTAAACGAAAGCCCCGAGTAGTAGTAGACCTCTAAGATTTAAACGCTATTAGCGTTAAGAACTTCTATCTATTACCTCTATAAAACGACTTCCTTAGTAAGCTACGTTCTAAGCCTTTTATCTCCGTATTCGACGGCTTATCGTTTTTCTACTAATAGGCCGTTAAGAAGGAGGACCGATATAAGTTAGTCATAAATACCTATCGGGGTTAAGAGTAGTTTAATATACTTATTATAGAGTACTATAACTCTATATAGTACGTATAGAGATATATTACTAATATACTCGCTAAGTTCGACTATACTAAGAGTTTTATCGATAACTTCATAGTCGCTTCTAATATATTTTAGTTCTACGTTAGTTACCTCCGTAATATCTTTACTAAACTCGACGACTACGAAGTAACTCTAGTACTAAAGAAGACCTTCCTCTACTTTCCCTCTATTACCCTATCAGGTACTTATATCGATACCTATAGTTTAAGTACGAATAAAGAGAAACTAGCTACTATTACTAATCTTTAGTACCCTACTAAGTTAAACGACCTAGAGACTATTATTAGTATAATAGGCTATTTACGTATATTCGTCCCGTACTACGTATAGTTAAATAAGCTACTCTAACTAGAGAAGACCCGACTCCTTAAAGACGCGCTAGTTAAGGGCCTATCTAGACTCGTATTCGTAAAGAAATAGTAGGTAGCTAATACTACCGAGCTCTATAAGATCTTTAAAGCTATTCGTAATAAGTTAAGTAAGAACTATATACTATACTACTAAGACCCTCGCCGTCCTCTTTATATCGATATCGACTTCTCTTAGATAGAATATAGCGGTTTAGTATATTACGTCGTCGGAGATTCTACTCCTAAGCTATCTAATACTAAAGTACTTTACTCTAAAGACGGATAAGATAAGAAGAAAGTAATCTCTATAAAAATCTCGGTATACTTCCCTAGCATTTAGATTTAATCTATTATATTCCTTAGTAAGGCGCTTACGGCGACTACGTCTAGATACTAGTCTACCGAGCTCGAGGTCGCTAGAGTATACTAGATCGTTTATAAGCTAGGATATATAATCCGCTCGGCCCCTAAAGCCTTTATATTTACGGACTATAAGGCTATTATTAGTATTATATGATAGGTAAACTTAAATAAGACGGTTAACCTCGATAGACTTAGTATAAAACTAGCTACCGCTTCCGCGTTCGTCTCGACCTTCCTTAACTTAGAGCTAGTATACCGTCTAGGCGCTATATATATCGTTTCTAACGTACTAAGTCGCCTTTCTCGATTAGATAAGAAGTACGACTTAGCCGACGACCTTAAAGATACTATAGTTCTAGGTATCTACTACGTATCGCTTATCGAGATATCGGACGACTTAAAGAAGTAGATACGAGCTAGCTACTCTCGGGACCCTCGCTAGGTTAAAATCTATAAGTAGCTATCGTCTAAGAATAAGAATATCGAACTATTACCTTTACCGATAGAGAGGATATACCTAGATATTAAGTAGTAATAAGTCGAGTACGAGTAGCGATAAGTTAAGTAGCGATAAGTCGAACTCGAGTAGTAATAAGCTAAGTAGCGATAAGTCGAATAACGATAAGTCGAGAATCGATAGGAGTTACTATAAGGGCGCTAGCTAGACGCGGCTAAAGAGTTAAACGATAATAGAAACGTTGACGTCGATAAAGAACGCTATCTACTAGGTCTACGATTCTTTAAACGATCTAGTCTTCTCTACTATACGGATAAGAAGGGCGGCTACGAGCGACTATATATCCCCTAGAACTACGTACCGACTATTTTTAATATCGCCTATAATTAGTACTATTACTAGGGCTACTATCGTATCTTTAGCTATATTTCGTCCGCCTTTTATATCCGTCGCCTATCTAAGCTCTTACGCGACTATATTAGTTACTATCTAGATTACTACGTTAACTAGACTATACGATACCCTCCTTACGGCGAGCTTAAACCTATATAGGTTCTACTAATCTCTTTTTATTCGGTATCGCTCGACTTTATTACGAATCTACCTCCTACTACTTTAGGGAGCTAGGATACCCTCCTTACTATAATATATATAGCCTTAAAGATAATCTTACTTACCCCTAGATATAGTATATAGAGTACTAACGATTAGGCGGTAGTTATCTTACGCGAACTAAAATTCGCTAACTAGGGTATACTAGCTCGTTTACTATCCGATAGAGATTTACGATTTATAGATCGCCTATAGTAGACGATATTTAAACTTATAAATACTAAGCTTTTATTCTCGACCGCCTACTACCCTTAGATAGACGGTTAGAGCGAACGTACTAACTAAATAGTAGAAGTAGCTTTTTAGTTCTATATAACCTCCGAGCCCGACGTTAAGTAGAAGAAGTTCTTAGTATATATTTAGTAGTATATAAATTTGTTACCTAATATAACGACGGGAGTCTCGCCTTATTAATTCTTATATAGTATATAACTAAGAGACGCTTTCGGGGTACTTATAGAGTTACCTCCTCGCGACTATACTATCCTTTAATAAGAGTATTACGATATAGCCTAAGACGCTATTACCCTCGCAAACGTTTATACTAAGATACGATATAACTCGAAGTATAAGCTACTACGCTTTAAGAAAGACGAGATAGTATATCTACGACTCTACCGCGGGTATAATATTCTAGAATATACTTACCGTAAATACTTAAACTAGCGCTTACGCGTTAAGGTAAAGAAGCGCGTTAACGAACTCGCCTATAAATTAGAACTCCCCGAATATATAAGAATTTACCTAGTTATATCCGTCGCCTAATTAGAGCGTTATCTACTAGGCGACGACCTATTTAGTCGCGATTCTTATCCCGAACCTAGTCTAGATACCGTCGACGAAGATAGTATTCCTATCTATATAATCGAGCGACTTCTCGATAGACGCGATACGGCTAGTAGTCGCTAGTACCTAGTTAAGTAGGATAGTTAGGGATCTAGTTATAATTAGTAGTATTTAGTTAGCGACCTTAATTTAGCGAAAGAGTTAATAGCCGAGTATAATTTACGCTACCCTAACTAACCTAAACGTCGCTCTAAATAATAAATACGTAAGGATAAGAAAATTACTCGAAATATAACTTACGATAAACCCCTAAATATATTTACCCGATAGCTATTATACGTAGAGATACCTATTCTAAGGGTACCGTAGTAGACTTACTACTTACGCCGCGATTATCCGGATATAAATTCTTAATATCTACTATCTTTAATATTACTAACGTTATCGCCTTATAATTATTTATATTTATATTATTAGCTTATACTATTACGTAGACTATATCTATAGGGTCTAACTACTTTTAAAACTTTATTTCCTCTATTATATCTATATTAATATTACCCTTAACCTTATAATCTAGTAAGGATAGCTATATCTTAGAACCTAGACTAGAAGCGCTCTCCCTAAGAAACCTTCTAGACTACGATTTCGACGCCGGTACTAATAATAACGATTAGCGCGTAATCTCTCTATTTCTCTTACCCGCTATTTAACCGGCCGTAGATACTATATCTCTAGACCTCCCTAACTTAGACTTCCTAGTTTTCTTCTTCTAGTTACGAGTATAGTCTTTTCTACTTATATACTACGCCTTCTAGGTCGCTCGTATTAAAGTCGTTAAATCTACCTAGCTTAAGTAGCTAGGTCTAACTAACTATTACGCCCTGGATTATCAACGCTCGGTCCGATTAATACTAGCGATAAGACGTATCCTAATCCCTCCGCGAGTACCCCTACTCTATATAATTTACGACTAGCTATAACGCGATAACTTCTACCTATTTTACGAGCTAGTTTTCGCTAGCTACTATAAATAGAAATTATTTACCTTTAGGGGTCTTACGGCCTACGATAAGAAAGTACTTATAGTACTAGAATAGTCTTAGCCGTAGCGCGTAGATATTATTAATCTCGTAATACTACGAGAGCTCTCTATAGCTATATTTCCTAAATTCTTTAAGTTCGTACTCTAGACGTACTATCGTTACGATAGCTCTTAGTACGAACTAGAAGAGTACTTTAGTATCCTTATTAATTTCGGCTTCGATAGAGTCTCGGCGGAAATCTTAGCTAAGCTACTCCTAAGGTTTATAGATAATCTTCGCGCTAATTACCTAAAGAAAGGTTTCTTCGGCTACGAAGTTTCTCTATTTCTAGAGTTTATCTCTTCCCTTATTCTAGTTATCGCTTACGCTAGTCTATACGAGTAATAAGAACTATAGTTCTAGGACGACGATATTAATAAACTAACGCTCGACCTATCTAAATTTATAGATCTCGCGTAGTTCTACTTAGAGTATAGTCGCTTTCTTAGCGTACTTCGCCGAATCTTTAAATACTATAATATATACGATAGTACTACCTATTAGGACGTACTACCTAAGTTCCTTATTCTACCGGTCGTACGTACTAGAATCTTAGCCGTCCTTTATTAAATCGATATATTCTATAGTAGCGATTTTAATTATACTTAGTACTCTTCTCGTCCGACCTATCTCGTTCCGTTTAATTCTATATTTAATATAAATAACGCCGGCTATCGTAGCGGCGGCTCTTCTAACTATACTCCTTACGCGCGACACTATTTAGGCTCGTACGATATAGATATTCCTAACCCTAACAATTTTCCCTACGATACCCCTACTTAGTATATAAATATAAAATACTATATATAGCGTATCTATTATAATACTCCTAAGAGCTACTCTAATAATAACGTACTTATAGATAACGCTTACGTAGTATAGTTTAAAGACCGGCGTTCTTCTCTCTACTCTATCCGAGCTATCGCCTACTATTACCTACTTATATTTACTATTACTAGCGTTTATCTACCGTCTCGACGATCTTATAGTCGCGATATAAAAGAACCCGCTACGCGCGAAGTCTACTAAGATAATAAGTAGCTTTTATATAGAGAGGTAAGATTTAATCCTAATAGTCCTCGCTAGTTTAGCTCTTTTATATATCTTCTATCGTTAAAAAACTAGTCGGTTATTAAAGGCCCGTAGGAGGTAGAGGAATCTACCGGTATAGTAAAATCCGATATATACTTACTACTCTAGAAATACGTTTCCTAGAAGTTCGTCGACTACGGCGAGTAAATTCCCGCTAACTAGTTTAGTATCGGTCTACTAGAGTACGACCGATACGTAGTATAGAAATATAGCGATAAGAAGAGATTCTTATATATATAGAAATATATAGAAATAGCCGAAGAGGCCCGGAGGCGAGTCGACCTATATAATATAATCGCCGCCGACCTTAGCGTTAGTAATCTCTATAGATTAATAAACGCCGACGATAATAATAAGAAGCTAGTCCTTTACCCTAATATCTTTATAGAAGTAGAGTTTTTCGTACGTATTAGCGACGGAACCGCGCCGAGATACTTTAGCCGCCTTTATAAGAGTTACGATCTTAATATTCCCGACGTTCTATTTAAAGAAGTCGTTACTAACTTCGAACTCTATAAGGCGAAATATAATTAGTATCTAGGTAAAACTATAGTAATAACTAAGAATAAGCTACTATCTCGACTTCTTAACTAGGATAAGTATAGTAATATTACGTCTTAGGTCGATATCGCTAGGCGATAAAGCTATTAGACGACCTAAACTACCTCGACGCTAGTATACGCTAAAGACCCCTAGCTATAGCTTAATAGACCCTACCGCTAGACTACTTACTTAGTTACTAGCGTAATATACGAAGGCCCTTAGACCGTTTCTATACTAGTCCTAAAGAACTAATTCTATACGGTACCGCCCTCTTATAATAAGGATAAAGGTAAAAAGACGGCGCCTAGACCTCGCCTTCCTATACCTACGCCTAGATAATAGTTACGCTAAAAAGACGATAACGAGGAGAGTAACGAAGACGTTAGTAAAGTACTATAACCTAGCTAGTCTTTTCTACCTAGAAAGAGAAAGACTAACGTTACCGCTTACGTATCTCCGCTAAAGAAGACGAGCGTCGCCGTATCTAAGGATATAGTACCTCCGCTAAAGAAGACTAATAATCCGTTCGTACTATTACTTAAGGCGCCTACTAATCCCTATAGCCTTATAGTAGCTAGAGGTCTATTAAATACTACTCTAGTATATACCGTTAAAACGGCGGAAACTAGCTTATAGTATAACTTCTTACTACTATCTCTTACGCTAACCTAATTAGCCGAGGAGTTTAAGAACGAGCGTCGTAAGATAGCGCGCTAGAACTAACGTAAACTACTTATAGCGCTACCTTCGAAACTATACTCTAATAAGTTTTAATAGGGATAAATTATTAATAAGGAGAAGAATATATAGGTAGGAATAGAGTATAACTAATAGACGCTCTATACTAACGGAGATTAGTACGCTAAATTCCTCTCTATTACCTAACTCCCCCTAGGGACTACTATACCTTCTCCGTAGTTTACTAAAGAAGAGAGAGTAGAAGCGACCGTAGCTACCGAGCCTCTAAACGTACTACCTATTACTATTCCAACGTCTAAGAAAGGAAAAAAAACGTTATTTACGGATAATACGATATTACTACTACCGCCGCTATCTATAGCGGATACTAGCCTAGCTATATCGATACCAACGTCCTAGAATAGTATACGACTATTATTATTCGACGATAACGGATTACTACCGCTACTACTAACGTCTCGTCGCGACTTAACTATACGACTATTATTATTTAATAATAATAGATTACTACCGTTACTACCGACTTCTCGTCGTAACTTAATAGGTAGTACGAATACTATAGCTCGCGGCCTACGTATATCGACTCTAGCTTCTTATAAATAACTAATATTTACGGACGACGCCGAATTACTATCTCCGCTACTAAGTTAACCGTCTAGCTCGGTAACCCTATACGGTCGCTCTTAATAGTATAGACTCGGTATAACCGCTCCGATAATCTAGAGTTTTACTAGCCTTCGGCTATCTATACTATCGAGAATTTCTTTATTAGATATTACTAACGCTTTAGAGTTAGAACTATACAAAATAATTAAGTCGCTATCGGAAAGTAACGATATACTATATAAGACCTCTTAAGTACTTTAGGAGGATAATAATAATCTAACTAACCGTAATACCGAACTTAAGCGTCGCCTTAAGGCTATAACTACCGTAAACTTACGCCTTAAGGAGCTCTAGTAGCTTAGATAGATAGCCGCTAACGCGATATTATCCGGCTTAACTAGATAGTTACATCTCTACGATAAGGTCGTACGGCCCTCGCTCGACTATAACTAGTACCTAGATAAGTATATAGATATTCCTACTACTTAATAGTATATCGATTATATACTCCGTATCGAAAAGACCTTTAGAAAGGATATTTTTAATAGTACCGTCCCGCTAGCCCGAGTAGTTAGAGATAGTAATAAATAGGATAATATAGTCGCTAAGATACTAAACGAGAAATACGACGATTTCTATAACGACTACGAAGTTAGTAATATTAAGTATAAATTCCGTCTACCTCCTTAGTAAACGTACGTAAAATATCGACTTTACCCCCCGGTAATACTAAATATAAGATATATCCGACGGAATAGTAATATAGGCGGTACTATCTAGACTACCGAATTAGAGGACTAGGTAAGATAAATACTAGAGGTATAGTCGGATATATTAAAAAGTAGATATTATATATAGTTATAGTAGTACGAGGACGTACCTATTCTTCTCCTAGGGGGGATATAGTACGTACTTTATCTTAGTTAGGTATATAGCTAGGTCGCGGTCGCTCTTAAGCGACGGCGATATAATAATAATACTACTATAGATTTATAGTACTATTCTCTCGTCGCTATCGCTCCTTACTATACCCGTTACTAATAGTATATATATTAACTAGACTTCGCCTTAGAGCGAGTATATATATAATATATAGTAAAGGCGTCTAATAATCTATAGTATATTACTAGGATATTAAATAATATATAAGTCCTCTAAGGGAATAGAAGGTCCCTTAAGATAATCGTATTAACTAAGTATAGTTCTTTAAGGATTAGTTTAGCCTAGAGAGCGTTAACGTTACGCTTATTATATTTTTAGGTATCTAAATACGTAGTACGTATATAGTCTAGTCTCCTTAAGATTCTATCGGCTAGGTTTAGTTTCCTAGACCGATATCTAATTATAAAGTTAAATCTTTATAGTTTCTCTAACTATCTTATCTACCTCGAATTTAGTTATTTTGTAGTTAGAAAGTATTATAAATTTATATAGTCTATAAAGAGCTCGAAAGCTACTAAGCTATTAAGGTACTTTTCCTAGTAGAGTAAGTACTTTACTATAGCTAATAACTCTTTATTATAGATATTATAGTTATATTCTTCTATAATTATCTTCTTTAAGTAGAAGTCTACGGGCTTCTATACCTTTTTCCTATTAGTACGGGTCTATTATTAGCTAAGGATCCTACCTATAGCGCCCCTAGATATATCTATCCCTACCTTAGTAGGTAGGGCTATATCGAAGTATACTAGGATCGGAATAGTTAGAAAGGTATTTTTAAGCTCTTAAAAAGCTGCTCTCCCCTCTTTACTAATATCTAGACCTCTAGACTCTTCGCGCCGCTACGCGTATCCGCCTCTAGCGCTATCTAGCTCTTTCTAGATTAGATAGACTAGCGGTACCGCGATATACGAGAAATAGGAGATAAATCTCCTATAGTAGTTTAGGAAGCTAATAAATACGCGGATCTTACGTATACTCGATAGTATTAGCTAATCTTAGATAGCCGTAACCCTTTACGGGTTAATCTTAATCCTATCGGGTATAATAACGTAACTAAGGAACTCTATCTCCTTAGTATACTACTCGTACTTACTTAGCTTTACGTAGAGCTTATATTTACGTAGTCTTTCTAGGACCTACTTAAGATACTCTATATAATCTTCCTTAGATATAGAGTAGATTAGAATATCGTCGAGGTATACTATATAGAATATATTAATTAAGCCTATCAAAGTAGTATTAATATATTCCTAGAATTATATAGGTGCGTTAGTAAGGCTAAACGGTATAACCGTATACTCGAAATAGCTATATCTAGTCTAGAAGGTAGTCTTCCATTTATTACCTTCCTTAATACGGATTCTATAGTAGGCTTCTCGGATATCTAGCCTAGTATAAATCTTAGCTTTACCTAGTCTAGCTAATAACTTAGTTATTAAAGGTAGTAGATACCTATTCTTAATAGTGATTTGGTTAAGTACCCTATAATCTATATAAAGCCTTAAAGAGCCGTCCTTTTTCTTTATAAAGAGTACTAGTACCCCCGCTAGGGATCTTAATCGCTTAATAAAGCCTCTTTTAAGGTTATCTTTAATATATATACGTAGTACGGCTAGTTTAGAGGAAGATATATTATAAAGGAGCGAGAAGGGGACCTTCGCGCCCTTTTCTAGCTCGATAGCTAGATCCTAGTTACTATACTCTATAAGTTATAAAGTAGTACCCCTAGAGTATATATCTTAGTACTCCTAGTACGCTTCGGGTAGTTTCTCTTCTCTATCGGCTACTACGCCGATATATAGAACGTAGTAATCTACTTCGCTAGAAGTAAGAGACTTTATAAACTTTCTAGGCCTTTCTAGACTAATCTAGACGAATCTAGCTCTAGCGTTACTAAGTTAGAGCCGCTAGAATAAGGTCTTCTTTAGGAAGTCTAATCTTAGGTTAACGTCGCTATAGAAAGGTATTCCTAGATATATCTAGTACTTATAGAGATCTATAATAATAAATAGGACCGTATAGATTATCTAGGCCTTAAATAAGTTAGTAAGCGTTACTTTAGCCTCGACGATACTATAAATCGTTATAGTAGATCTATTTACTACGTCCGCTATAATAAAGGGAGGTAGTAGTTTCTATTAGAGCCCCCTTTCTTTAGTAGTTACTATATCTATTAAATTAAGATACGAGCCTAGGTCTACTAGGACTTTAAATAGGTTATCTTTAGGGCTAATATTACCCTAGATAGATACTAGTTTATCGATAAATACTACTATAGAACTATAGATAATTCCTTAGTTTCTAAGGTATATCTCTAATTCGATATAAGCTAGGAGGTAGGAAACTATATCTACTAACCCTTACCTTTTCCCTAGGAGGCGTACTTATTATTACTCTTCTCCCGGTAGGCCTTTACCACTTCTTTATCTTTATATTTAGGTACCGTATACTCTTCGCGTCTATATATAAAATAGCGGAGTTTATACCTACCGCTACTAGTTTTTCTAGGACGATCTAGCCTATTCTAGTACGATCGCTTCTAGCCGGTTAAGTTACGGTCCTTCTTACCGCTATCTTGTATATATTTATAAGGAGAGCGCCTATCTTTATTACGCTTAGAGGATTCGTATTCCTTTAACTTACTTAATTCTTTAGGATTCTAATTTCGCTTTATAGATACCGTAAAGTTACTAGCCTCCTCTTCTATAACTATTAAGGTTATATCTTTTATCTTTAGGCGAAAGGCTAACTCTTTCTAGGTTTCTTTATAAAGAGTACCTAGGTAATCGCGAATCTATTATAAGTTATCTATTACGTTAGCTTCTTTCTATAGAGGCTTTAAGTATTCGAGTAATTCTCTTAGTATCTACCCGACGCGTTAGCGGTACTTCCGGATTTATTCGGATACCCTTATTATTCGCTAGATAGGTATACCTAGTATATCTAGTATCTTCGCCTTTATTATACTCTATAATAGGCTACTAGGATAGAAGTCTCCCGTATTCTTATAGAAGTTTATCTAGGTATTCTTTAATATAGAGTCTAGATACTATTTAGCGAAGGTAACCTTTATATACTCCTTAATAAAATAAGTCGGGTTATTAGCGAATATATCGTTATAATCTTACGCCTAGGCGTTAAATTCTACTCGATTCTTATCTATATACTTCTCTAGTACTTTAGCCTAGGATATATAAGGTCGCTTAGTATTCCTCTTATCCTTAAGCTTCTCTTTACTATTTAGAGTAAGAGCTAAGAGTATAAGCGGATCTCTAGATTCTACTATATCCTTAATACGCTTTAACTTAGTAATCTTCCTTAACTAAAGATTCTTCTTTATCTATTTCTAGAGTTACTCTAACTCCTTAGTAATTACTTTATTCTTATTCTTAAAAGTAACCGAGGTAGTTAGGTCCGTCCTTAAACTACTAGGTCTTATTATTATTAGTATAGTCGGGCGCTCTCTAGCGCTACCTAGGCTAGTTAGTACCTTAGGCTACTTCTAGGACTTCGTAAGGAGTACTTCTCGCTTACGAGTTACTTTATCTTTTAGACCCGGGTCGAGGGTAGTCTATTATAAGCGCTCTCGCTTAGTTTAGGCTTAATACTTAGTTTTAGCCTCTTTAAGGCGCGCCTTATATATAAAGACTTAGTCGCGCTTACGCTAGAGCTAATTAATTTAGGTCTAGTTATTAGTACGCCCTATAGAACCTCCTATAGCTTCCCTAATACCGGTAGGTAAGTTTTATCTACCTTAACCTAGATAGGCCCTAAAAGTAGGAACGTAGGATAGACCTACTTTAGTCTTCTCTTATACTATAGTAATAAGCCTATTAACGGAATCGATATCTAATTAGTCGTTATTAATAGTTTAAATAATCTATTCGTACTCGTCTCCGCTCTCTAAAGCGTTCTACTAGTACTAATAGGATATCTTAGATAGTATTTCCTCTCTAGTCTTCTTTAAGGTACTTAGAGAGATTATAATATTAGGAATAGTAGGTTTAAAGTAGTTAGATCAGAAATATATTATATTAATAAGATAATCTCTAAGGTTTCTTTAGGATCCTCTAGTATACTATATATATTTTACAATGTGCGCACTAATGAATCAGGTGACCAATTCCTGACAAGCCGTCGTTGTCAAGCTGACGTCGCGTTATTGACCACCGCCGCAGTTCTTGTCACGGAGGGCAACCTGCTCTCTTCCTCGCTATTTCCATCGGAAATCGTAAGAGCAGCGCAATTCATATGGAGGTCCTACTCGCGGCTGATCCCTATCCAGGCGAACACGGCCTCGCCACGAGGCAAATCCGCACCGTGAAAGGGAAAGCATGATCTAGAAGACCTTCGCTATTGTTACGATAAGGAAAATCCCCTTCGTAAGTGACAGCTGTTCGAAGTATCTTTCCATTATCGATGGAGAAGCCAATTTGGCACGAGCCGTCGCTGTGAGTGCCTCCTAATGGAACTGCATTATGATCAGCAAGCTTGTTGTCTAAAAGCTTGTTCGGAAGTACTCACCTGGTCCATTTAGGCTCCGGTTCTGTTGGCTTCCTGGAGCACATGTTGTCGTTGGAGCTTCAGCAGGTGTCCCAAGGAGGTTGAGATATTCGCGACATGGATTTCGGTCTAGCGGCCACAGCAGTTGTAAGAGTGGTGCAGCTGACCATCTGGCGGTCCTAGGGTCACTTAAAGCTCATGAGCGTTAACCATCTCTACGATCTCAGTTCTTACACGGCAGAAGCCTGAACACTGCCTTCTGGCCCACGGGGCAATAAAGAAGCCTTTCAGACCCGCTATGGACATATAAATTCGAGCGACGGAATAATAACCATCCTTCAGCACGAAGCCTATCATTTGATGCTGAGGAACATACTGAGGTTTTCGTATTTACCCGGGCAGTGAATATGTCCTTTCTCAAGCACTAACTCAGGAGCATCTGAGAGCTAGCGCGCAACTCTGACCTACCGCCTACCAGCTTTCTCTCGGCTCAAAGAGGATCTACCAAAAAGTAAGGAGCTTTCTAGCAAAATATAGGTTTGTAAGGTAGACTGACCCATCCGAATTTTTACGGAACGTCTCCACCGTTTCTCAGCTGTCAGCGCGTTTTAAAACGCTTCGGACATTATTTGCTGTTTGAGTGGATGGAAAAAACGTAGAATATTCGGACGGACACGAAGCCCCCAACATATATCGTCGCGACTCACCGCAGTACGTGATTAGTAGGGACGGTTCGTCGCTGCGCGGACGGCTATATATATCCGCGAAGCGTTGTGGTGCTAAGTTTCAATTTTCGGAGTGCTCTCCTTGGAGGGTTGTTGGAAGCATTGAAAGGCCTCGGGACATATTATATCTGCACATGCACAAACACATGCACATGCGCAATGGCTAACGTTGCGAGGATGGCTGTGGAATGAAGCGCCATGTTGGCTGTGATGTGAATTGAACGATCGAAAGAGTTTACTATGGAGAGATTGTTCGATAATCCGAAGAAGAGCAAAAATAAAGAAGAGAGAAAGGAAAAAAGGAGACATTGCTCTGAGATACGTGAAAAATTACTGTGCATGAAAAGAGCGCTTTTCAACAATATTTGGAGGTTTCGTCGTTGTGGAAGAAAGCACACAAGGAAATTTGCAACCAGACATCTACTACCGTCGAATCAATAGTTCTTTCTCGCGTTTAGTCGATTTCGCGCTTCGCTGCCACAACTTCACGTGCTAGATATTCTGTGTAGTCTAGACAAACGGGTAATCCATTCGAAGAGTTCCATGCCACCAATTTTACAAGGTCCTCACCTTTCAAGGGCCATCGTAACGCTGCTTGAATATCGCTATTACTAGTCATGCCAAAGTGCAGACTCATGCCTGGGATAGAGAGATCTTCATGGAAGTACCATGGCCACGCAAGGCCCATATAGAGATTGCCATAATCTACAGGTGACTGGCGATGTTCATCGGGAAATATGTGTAATTTTGTTCTTGCTGCCACGTTCCTGGATGCACCCGGGAAGCTGGATCACGCAACCCACCCTCATCATTACGACTGACCAAAAAGACAAGTCTCGGAATTGACGATGAACGGACAAGAAAGAGAAGAGCATGAGTTAGTGGTTGCTGTACAGATGGGAGGAAGAGAAAGAAATGATGCAAGACGCAACCGAAGGGGCTAAGAAAGCTCGGACGTCGATGTTATCCTTGGCACTTTTGCTCGCTAAGGGTGCTCCATAGTCGGCTCCCGGCAACCTCGCGCTTCATTTCGATATACTTTGTTCATCAGAAATCGTTCAATGACTTTGATGACATCTTCCCAGCTATTGCTCGGGTAGAGGACTTGAACGAAATTATGTCCTCGAATACAGATGCGTGGTTCGTCAACATCGAAGTGGCTAAAGAACGGCACAAACTCCCGAGTGATGGTAGTAGCATACCTGAGTAATAAGTATGTCGATAATGGAGAGTACCGCCTGCATTGAGCTCCACTCCGCTTCTCGACCGTTTCAAGTAAAAGCTCTGAAGGACAGGCTGACTTTTACCTGCTAATCACCCAGGTCGGCTGCGCTTAGGTTTATGGTCGTGTGTCAACGACCAACAACCACAACGGCTACGTTATGATGCAGCAATCAATGCACAAACACGGGATATTCGAAGGACCTGTCGATCTTAACGATCTGACGTGCGCTTGTTGGTTCACGATCTGTTCAGCCGTGGCGATTGTCAGAGTCCACATACTATGTAAGCGAAGATCCGGGCACAACGCCGCAGCACTGCGTGCAAGACAATCGCACTGTTCCCGAAGAACCTTCCCTCGGATCAATTTCAGTACTGTCGTGTATTGGCCTCAAATTATGGCTTGTATGCTAACCAAGCGACAGTCCTGCTTTCTGTCAAGACTGCGTCGTGGTGCTCGACTAAATAGCCGCAAAGCTGGATCGTCCAGATATCCCTTGCTTCCAGTTCTGCAGCAGATCGGTTACCACAACGCCGGTATCATCTCTCTTCAGGGTAGCTCATGGTATCCGTGGTAGAGCTCTCGACATCGAAAATTGACCAGTCCATTCTTTGAGCGCCGCTTCTCAGCATCACATTAGGAGAGACATGGCCCATGTATAAATGGACGGCCTTCAGCCAGTACTAGTAGATTGTTGAGCAGAGCCGCCAAGGTCTTGTAGATTGTTTTTGACAGCCTCACCTGGTTCAGCCTGCAGAACCTCACCTCAGACCTGCGGTGTCGCGATCATGAAAATTGACTACATTGCTTGTCTTGCAAACGCGGCTACTATTGGTAAGATCAGGAATCCCACTTCCATCATGAAGCTACTTGCTGACGACACCAATATATAGCTTCAGCGCTTAGTAGCAATGTTGTCTCTGTGCCCTACGAGTACACATACCTGCTTCCCACCTTCACGGAAGATGTGGCCGGCACTTTCGTCAATGCCACGAAAACAACAGACGACTCCATTAACGAAATCCTAGCATCTGCCGCCAAAGCCCCATTCATCTCCTACGACAACGAATTTCTCTCCATCCTAGGATCCAACCCAACACTTGAGCTCGTCGAAGAGCGCAACCTCGAATTCGCATTCGAAGCAGCCGTTTGGGTCCCAGAACGCAACGAAGTCTTCTTCACCAGCTCCGTCCTCGACGCAGCCAACGGCATCCCAGGCCACTTCGAAGTCCTGAACCTCAACACCAAGAAAATCTCCAACCTCACAACATCCAAACCCGTGATCCTCCCGAACGGCGGCGACTACCACAACGGCCTCGTCTACCTCACCACATCCCGCTCCCTCAACGCCACAAAGGCCGACTACAACGGCGGCATCGTATCCATCAACCCCGCAACAGGAGAAGTCCAACAAATTCTCAATTCCTATTTCGGACTTCAGTTCAGCGACATCGACGACATCGCCTGGACGACCCAATCCTCAACGGGCAAATCATACATGTACTTCACCACCTTTCCCATCGTACACGCCCTCTCCCCCGCCGCCGCTCCAATGGGTCTTGCAAACGCAGTCTGGCGCTGGGATCCCCAGGAAAAGATAATCCTACCCATGTTGAGTAGACTGGACGTCACGTTCCCGGACGGCGTTCGCGTATCGCCCGACCAGAGGTATCTGTACGTCACGGATTTCACCGGCGATCGGTGGAGCGCTCTGCTCGGCGTGGCGGCACAAGTCGGTTCGCCGGCTGTCTATAGGTACGACCTCGATGCCGAGATGCGACCCACGAACCGCCAATTCTTTGGGTATCCGAGGAGAGGTGGTGCGGATGGTATCCACGTAGACGATCAAGGACGTGTGTGGACGGCGGAAGGGGATGGAGTCGTCGTGAGGAGGGCCGATGGCAAAATCTTAGGTGTATTCAATGCTCTTGTCTTTGGAAACCCCGGGTTAATTCCCATCGCCAATTTCGCGTTGGCGGGCGATGTGCTTGTTATTCTGGGTGGTTATAGGATTTTCACGGTGCAGTTGGGACAGATTGTTAATAAGCAAAAATCGTTTGGGAAACCACCGAGTGGGAAGAGATGGCTTCTTGGGAATTTGTTTCAGTGATGATGAGGGGAGAGTGTGAGGTTGAGAAGGTTATTCGTTGAGCAATTAAGGGAGATTGGTCGGAGATGGGTGGATGCGTGTTTGGTGCTTTGGTGCGTTACCTTACCAACCTCGTATAAGCAGTAATGAAGTTGTTGTACCACCAGAATCTTACTATTGTATCGAGAGCAGGAGTATGATAACACTGGCTTTCTTGGGCCGCCAGAATTTTATCATTGCATCGAGAGCTGGAGTAAGATAACATTAGCACAATCCCACCAAGCTCAACCCTCATTTATCTCCAAGCATCGCAAAACCATGAGTTCACGCTTCCCATGCATTTACACAATCTTGACGGTCCCAGTAGTATAATACCCCCCGCCCCAGCTCACCCCCCATCTCCTCCAAGCATTCCACCCCACCCCTTCCATTGCCGCTCCCCATACATACATATCCATAATCCCAACAACCCCATCCTCAACCCCACTCTCCCAAAATATATATGCACGTGCTACATATATATATAAGTAATAAATTCCCCCTCTATTCCAACTCTTTCTTAGATACGCGTCTAGATGTACTCCTTTAGGCTTTTAGTCGCGATAAGATTAAAGGACGAGTATAGATACCGCGGGGGAAGGGGGGGGGATCGTAGATTAGGTTAGAAGATTTGGGGAAGATTTTAGTGATAAGGGTTGGGTATTCGGGTATTCGGTGTTATATAAGATTTTTTGCTTGAAATGAGTAAGGGGAGTACTTGTAACGCCTATAAAAATCTCCAATCATCCTATCCCAAACCCCATAAATCTCACTATCCCAAACAATTCTCTATCCCTATTCGTATCCCGACCCTACAACCCTCCTACAAACTCCCCAAAAAAAAAAACCCTCCTACAAAACCCCTAAAACCAAAAAAGATTCTATATTTCCTACCTCCCTACCTACCTCCCTACCTACCTACCATCTACCATCCCCCTATCTAAAATCCTCCAAACAAAAATTCAAAAATTCGTAAACCTATATAAACCAATATTATATACATCCTTTCGTAAACTCCCCTTTACACCCCTACCACACTTTTAATAAATAAAAGAACCCTATACTAACATAGTATATCTAATTTCAAATTCAATAGAAAGGTTTCAACAGCTTTATAGAGTATGCGTGTTCTTATTTATGATTAATTGAGTCACTCACTCACTCTTTACACCATTTAATTTCTTTGCTACTTATGGCAGAATATCGATGCTTCGACGAGATTAACGTCTCTCCCCACTATTGTTGCAGGCACTCCAAAAAGAGTATCATAGCATCATTGCGTCTTCCTATCTAGGAATTCGCGGAGAGACCATCGGCTCGAGAACCGCGGCTCATCTTAGGTAAACGAAGAGTCTCTCGAAACCCCAGAGATGTGCGTACATAATAATACAGGTCACCAACCCGCTTCCTAACGAATTATTGCGCATCATGCGTCTCAGGTCCGCTCATCCCTCAGCATCCTCTGTCTTGATTTTATCCGCGTAACTAGCTCCATCCTCGTTCGGATTCGTCGTGCTCAAATCTTGCGCAACGACCCTCTCCTCACCAACAGGCTTGCTCGCAGACCGCGCGCCCTCGTTCTCCGTCTTTGGCTTAGGCAACGATTGCTTGTCCACCGACTCCCCAGCTACGCCCTCTCCATTGCTCACGTCCTTCTTCTTCTGCTTCTTCGATTCCGCATCCGCCGGCGCCGAAAAATCCTGCTCGTGACCGTTGTTAGTATCAGATTCTACTTTCTTGGCGTCTTCCGCATTACGCGTACCGCCACTACCCTTGACACTTCCAGTACTGCCACTAGTGGATGGCCTGGAGTTTATAGTGTCTTTGGTAGAAGCGGTGTTGTTGGAAGAAGGAACGCCTTTGGCACCTTTTTCAGATGCCGGCAAAGAAGACGAAGTAGAAGGTTGCTGTTTACCATTAGTATTTAACTTTGTTGAAGCACCCGCACTGGCTGGCCGAGGAATGGCGCTGTGAGTCTTCGCTGATTTGACAGGCGAACGACTCCGTGACTCCTTCTTAGCTGGTTGTGGAATTTTTGACTTCCTTGGCGACAGGGACGGAATCGATGAGTCTTGGTCGCTCGTGACGCTGGGAGTTGAGTCTGAGCGTTCTTCTTTTGGCTCTTCCCTTGGCTCTTCCTTGATCTCCTCCTTGGAGTCCTCAGGATGGTCTTTGATATTGGCCCAGCTCTCCCCATCAAGATGCTCCTCTCCAAGCTCCTCAGCAAGAGACTTTCGTCTGCCTCCCGGGTAGTCTTGCTCGTCTTGCTCGGCGATGCTTGCTTGATCGTCAGCCACACCAACGGTCTCCTCTGCGTTGCGAACCGCAGCCTCGGCAGTCTGCTCTAATTTCTCGGCAACTTGCTTGGCCTTAGCCTCTGGCTGCTCGAACATGCGCCGCAGATTATCGGTGTTTTGGCTTGACTTTTTCTTCAAGCTTCCACTGCCTCGAGACGAGCTTCGCGAAGCACTTGAGTGCAACGATTCGGTCATGTCAGAACCGGGCTCGAACTTTTCCTTCATAGACTCAATTGAAGAGCTGACGCGTCGTTGGCTACCCTTTAATGTGTTATTGCTTCCATTTGCCTTCTTAATGTTCTTGGTCATACTGTCGAACCCATCTTCAGCAGATTTTCCAAGACTGTCGAATTCTCGGTTGACGCCGTGGGCTGCATCTTGAATCGCCTTTTCAGCCTTGCGACGGTTCGATGGGTTCTTGGAGCTAGCTCCACGGCGAGAGTATGATCGAATGAAGAAACGGACGAAGAGACCACTATGCATGGTGATTAGCTTCGGGAAAGAGGTCATGACATGCGCGAACTTACGTCAACGGTGCCAGATAAGCCAGATTGAGCCATATAGCAAAAGCCTGTCCCGTGGTGTCGATACAAGGAACGGTCTCCCACGAGGGCCTAGAGCTTGCCTGGTGCTGTTCGTACTGTTGGCGGTTCTTCTCGATGCTGTCGGCCTCTGGACCGAACAGTTCACCATGGCTGTTGAGCGAATTTTCAGCCAGACCCTCCTCACCAGCAGCTCGAAGGAGCATCTTTTTGAACCACGCAGCAGTGCCTGCCATTGTTGCGGTCGACACTGGTCCATCATAGACAGATGAGGCCATGGACGCAGCGCCCTCGACAGCGGATTTGACGGTGTTCAGGACAGTCTCGGTAGCAGAGACTGGGACGGTATATGTGACGAATAGGTGCATGCTGGCAAAAGTGATACCGATAATGAATTGCGTGATTTGCATGGTGGTCAAAGTACGCTTGACTCGCTGCGGAACTCGAATGCCAACTGCTGAGAGCGTGTAGTAGACGTACTGTAGTCGGATTAGCTGGATTATCAGTATTAGCATATGCGACGAACTCACCATCATGGTATGAATGGCGGAATTGAGGAAACAGAACATCCAAATGGGAGAAGACATGTAGCGGATTCCGGCCCACATGCACATCATGGCTCCAGTGTGGTGGTAAGTCTGCAGGGTCGAGCTCCGCTTTCCCTTGGCCAGAATAATGAAGGTGTCGAAAACCTCGTAGAACTTGGACAGATAGAAGAACCAGCCCCAAAAAGCGAGGCCCTCGTTCCAAAGACGACCAACATCGGTAGAGTCCGGCAGACCACCCGCAGCCAGCTGAATAAGCTTGTTCTTGTTCTCCCACAGATCGGTGAGCGGGTTGTAATAAACAGCATCGCCAAAACCTCTCGGTCCATGCATCTTGCAAAGAGCATCCGCAGCTCCAGCGACACCGTTTGCAGCGCGCATGCCCGGCCAATATTTCCCAGCAAGATGATGCTCGCGTCCAGGCCAAGAGTGTGCCAAAGCGCGGAGCATGCCAACGAAGGTAAGCGCCGAGAAGATAGCGAGGAAAACATTGTGAGCCACCACGAACCAGTGGAACACGCGTGTTTTTGAGAAGGCCCATGGCCTGTTGCCGCGGTCACGATTGACCTTGTTCATGACGATAGCGGTGGTCGCGTACATGGCGCCGATTGTGATGGGGACCTTCCAGTGCAAGGCATTGATGTAGAGGTCTGCAGGAATCGGGAAGGGGCTTGCGAATGTGCGCGCGTTGGTAGGCGGTGGGATTGGCAATGGGAGATGGTCTGGAGGGAATTTGAAGAGCCACCTAGGCGGCGTTCGGAAGTGGAACGAAGCTGGCATTGTGTCGAGCTTCGCGCCGTGCGCCAACGGTTGTTGGTGGTCGTATTCTGAGCGAGTCGCTGGTGATGTTGATGTTGATGTTGATGATAGGGATTGGAGTGGAAAAAGAAGGGCTTGAGGTGGATGGCGGACACGCGACCAGTCCGGCGTGTGTCGATGGAGTGTTGAGGAAGGGGAGGGGAGAAGAGAGAAGCTTGCTTGCTTGCTTGCTTGCTCTGTTGCTCTCTTGTTGAAGGTTGTCAGTGGTGCCGAGGGAAAAACACACTTACAAGGTCAAGGCCTGATGACGCAGTAGCTTCTTCGGCTCTAGTCTCGAAGCGTCTGGGTCTGGACTCTTACAGTATCAGATGGTCAGGGAAGTTCGAGGTCAACAACAACACAAGTGAAGACGGTGCAAACAAATGTACCAGTCGAGACAAAAGGACTTCCTACTTCAACTCTCTCCCGTCAGGAAGCACAGGTAGATAGATAGGTATATAGCTCAGGCGACTGGCCCTGTGGAATGCTCCGACTCTGCCTTCAACAAACTCAAACTGTTGGGACTAGAACAGACTGGGCTGTCGGTCCATGATTCCAAAACTCCACAACGTCCGGAGCAGAGGCAACCTAATCAATCCCGCACCATACGAGGATCCGAGGTTGGCAAGAGTCAGGCCATAAAGTATATACACATGAAAGCTACGGCTTACCCAACGAGTGGGTGTCCACTTTCCAATCACATCGCCCGCAATTCATGGCATACTCCACCACACTCGACAAAAGCTTCTCGGACAAAAAGTAAAACATCGTGAGCTGTGCACGGCCCCGGACTCGTAGATGGCGGGGTGAAGATGAGGTCCGTGAGGCGGCAGCATCATACGTCTCGTTGAAAAAAAACAGTGTAAGCAGTCATCTTCCCATCAATTGCTGCCCTTGCTTGGTGGAGTTTGAGTTTGTGCATGTCGCGTCTCCAGCACCAATCAACGAGGACCGGACGTCATTCCATCACTCTGCATGCAAAGCATCATGTATAACCGGCTGCGGTTCGTTCCGCCCTACCCTTTCAATCGACTTCATATGACGATGCACATGTGATGGGCATATTGACTCCATTTTTGATTCGTCGTGGAACCACACTCACCCGGACGAAAGGCCCAACCAAAGGTGAACATTGAACGACCAATCTCTGTATAAAGAACCAGGTCAGTGCGTCACCTCGACCCTCCGCATATGTGGATAACACGAGAGGTTGAGTCCCAGGTTCTTCCGATCCAGATAACGACATGTCCACAAGTCACTTGCTGACAGTCAAGGTCTAGGCTTGCTGCTCAACGGGACCGGTGGGGGCCCCGCCAGTAGATCACTTCTCTTCACTGGAGGTGGTGGAGGAGCTTTCTTGAGCCCTACGGGTGCTGGTGCTACTTGTTGAGACGCACTTCCATCGGCAGAGTAGCTCTTCACCTTGTTCATGATCCCATATTTCTGATTCAGGTTGTTCGCCGCTGCATATCCAGCCGCTGCCTGCTCGCCGTGTCGTTCGCGGAAGTTGTTGGCAGTGCTTGCAGCGTTCCTGGCATCCGAGAATGAAACCGAAGACGGATCCTTCTTGAAGTCGCTCGCCATCTTCAAAGCTGCTTGTTTCTGTGCCCATGTCGTTCCTCCTCCCGCAGCCGGTGGCGTACTTGCCGTGTTCATTTTCGCAAAGCGTGATTGTAGTTCTCCTAATTGAGGTCCGGTAGCTGCGGGATTGATGGAGGGCGGAGCAGCAGAACCTCCTGTTCGAGATGGAATGGGAGGAGAATCAGTGTTAGCCCTTATGGGGAGAGGGGGAGAGGCCGACGTTCGTGAAGGTGGAGGCAATGGGGGCGTTCGTCCACTGATGCCAAAGCCTGGAACAGAAACTCCAGCCTGACCTAGACGATTCATGGCACCTTGGTTTAGCAGGCCTCGAGATGGATCAGCCGCAGGCTGCCTGTCGCTATAGGGAGGAGGTGGAGAAGGAGATATGCTTGATGAAGAAGGGTTTCTTGGGGG
This sequence comes from Venturia effusa, assembly GCA_007735645.1. NCBI lineage: Eukaryota > Fungi > Ascomycota > Dothideomycetes > Venturiales > Venturiaceae > Venturia > Venturia effusa. The sequence continues at coordinate 719,686 of CP042202.1, read as the reverse complement.
CAATCGTGGAGGAAGGGCTGGTTTTGGCCTGCCGCTGGGAATCGCAACAGGAGATTCGCTTCTCTCGCCCGGTCTGAATGCAGGAGGCTTCGGTAGATGTGCAGTGCTCAATCCAGTTGTATCAGCTCTGTATGGCCCGGAAGGTACTGGTGGTGCCTCAATCTGCCGTGCCGCCTCTTGACTCTCTGGTATCGATGCCTCTGAAAGTCCAGTATCCGTCCTCGTCGTGCTCACCGCAGGCGCAGGCGTATACGGTCCAGTCGTGCGCTTAGGAGGCGGACCAAAGCTACTCGGATCCTTGAGTGCGCTCAAAGGCCTGGACTGGTGACCTTCCGCGGACGAGGTAGAGGTATTACCTCCTTTGCCCATCCACCCTGTCTTTGACCATCAGCTCGAGCTCAGTGGCCATATCTTGGGTGATCAACTAACGGCTTTTCCCCTTAGACCTCCCCCTCCCCCTCCACTGCTGCCGCCTTTCAGCCCACCGACTCCGGCTTTGGCTTTGTCTCGAAGATGCAGACCGCTAAGACTGCTCATTGTTGTTGCGGAAGGTAAAAGTAAATAAACGTGGATTGTTGGCGTTCGCAGAACCTTACAGAGTGTTGCCGGGGTCTTCCAAGAGGACGCGAGGTGGGGCTAGTGACGCTCTCCCGCAATCCGCACGTGGCCGCTGACTGATCAGGAACTTGGAAACATACCACTCCCTCCAGCTGTAGGGACATCATTTCACTGATAACGATGGAAAAGGCTATGTGATCAAGATCTTGGTGGAGTGTGCCAAGCTAGAATTACAAACAACAAGCATGAAAACGACCGCCTCGTAACAACCAAGCTTGGATCTTAGCAGGTACGGCAAGCAAAACCCAACCTTCACAAATGCCACTAGTGGATACCCATGAGATCTCTCCCAATTTCTCGAGAACCTGCTTAGACCAGAATGCGACCACTTCTACGTGGCTGCAGTTGCCCATGGACTCCGTCAATCTTCAAATACTCGACGTTCCATTCGTGTACACATCTTCAGATTCTCTGATGTTGCTGTATTGACTGACGGCTTCGAGTACGTGAGGTCTTGGAAGTGCTACGTAGCCGTTGTTATTGGTGTTTTCGAGGACAACATCAGTCTCTTGGGCATGGTTGCTGTCTTCGTGGCTGATCGAATCCACATGGTCCAGCGTCCCTATCTGGCCATTCATCTCGACATCACGGTCGATTTCAGGAAATACATTCCCGCCCGCCGGATGGCCGTTAGCTTCGTCTCCGGTCGTAATTCCATGAGGCCGGATCTCTGTGTCTGCGTCTGAATCCTCTTCCATAGCCCGTGGACAGGGCACATTCATAACCCCCGCGCTAGAGCCATCGCTCAACTCGGTATTTTTTTGGCTCAAAAGATGATTGCTACCCATGGAGGGAGGAGCATCCAAGTCAGCGATGCCTAGAAGATCATGTTCAGCATTATGCGATTGTGGAGGCCTAGGACCAGATGCGATGGAGCGGTCGGAGGCCGATGCAACGTCATTGAGATTGCGGGGAACATATGAAAGGTTTCCATGGAACAGAAAACAGTGGCAATGCCCAAAACACTCGCAACGGTGCGAGTATCCAACAGGCGGTGCTGAGCGGCGACGCCTGGTCAGAGGCGGCGGTTGCCCAAAAACGTATGCAAGCGAAGACTGATTCGGAGTGCGTAAGTGGTCCGACTTATTTGCCTCATCAGACGGAATGAATCTCGATGAAGTCGTCTCCCGTGGCGTCGTAGGGACATTAAGATCGGATGAAGACCGCTGGGCTTGGGGATGCGCCACGGAGGTCTGTCGAGATCGAGGGCGGTTGACGAAACGTTGGAACGATTTCGATATGTTGAAGCGATGCTTAGTACGCAGTAGATGCTTACGAATAGCTCGAGTGGTATCTTCATCTGTTGCGGCGATTGGGACATTAACAGCAGGACTTCCGATTCCGCCGACAACCTGGGCAGAAGTGGCCAGGCCGGATCGAATTGATTTGCCATTTGCTCGGTCAATATTGAAGGGAAAGGGCAGGAAACAGCTGCCCAATTCCAGCATTGATGCACCACACTGTTCATTGTCGCATCGGATGGTGTTCATGCGCAAGTTTCCACGAGGGGAGAAATGAAGAACTGTCTTGTGGTGATGATGTGGGCGACTGCATTTGGGACAATCCATCGTGATGCCGGTAGCGAAGTCGAATGAAGTGATTGTAGGGTTTCGTATGACAGCGCCCCTTGAAGCAGCGGCACCAATAACCGCAGTCGGCATCATGATGACCATGATTGCTGTTGGGCCTAAGGGAGTGAGAACGATTCTAGCGTGCCAGAACCTAGATTTTTGTGGATCGAAGAACTTCGATACTCAAGATCCGAAATGCTGGGGTGCATGCTGGGTCAAGCTCCCGGGGTGAAGCGTACGATAGGATGAGGTTGATTGAATAGTGAAAAGAGATCAACAGAGGGACTGATTTGGATTCGCTGTGGGTAATCAATGATTCATAAAACATTTTGTACAACGCGATGAGATCAGTTCATTGACTGTGTATCAGGCAGCCATGAGGCTGTGTCATCTCGTGCGCCGCCTCAACATTTGGCTGCCTGCGAGTTTCCGTGACTACATATTTGCAGGTTGTCGCCAACCTAATCAATAGTGAAGGCCAGGTTGGTGTCCCGCATCACGATTACGTTACTAATTCGAGCATGTAAAGAATTCCTCACCTGCTCAGTGGCCTGAGTCCGCCCCTATCGTCGCTAGAGATCATCACTCAATCCTTTTTCTTGCCATTGACGGTGCCGTGAGCAAGGATATTTGCATGCTCAGCAAATCTTGTGATGAGATTTGCTTTCAGGCAGACTTGGAGGCGGAGCCTGCTCAGCAGACAGAATCTGAGCGGTGCAACTTAGGACTGCCTCTCAACACGGCCAGGCTGCTCAATGAGACAATGCAGAATTTTCCCGAAAGAGAATAATGTACGGTAGTTCATGCCCGAGCTGAATGGGCTCATGTCCATGAGGCCTCTAGCATTCTCTGATAGCAAGACGGCTGAGGTGTCACGGCCTCTGGTGTGGGGCTTGCTAGAAGGCTGAGCTTGCATAATGGCACCCCAAGAATCGATTGTCCTCTATCATCTCGATTGGGTTGAGTGAGCGAGACTGTAGGGAACCTCTGCGGCTGGTGCCATCTAGGAAACGGTTTGGCACTGAGCCTGGTTTGAGGCGGAGCTGCTGCACGAATTCGATAATGAGCAAAGACGAACTTGGGCGCACATTATGGGCATGACGGCGCATCGAGACAGGTCTTTTGGCTGGGGCTATGCACATTTGAGAGAGAGATGAACGTAGTGGATGGACGGATGACTGTTTTTGTAGTCCGAGAGAAGTTGTTGTTGTTCTTGGCCTGTGCAGGGGAGCCCACGCCAACCCATGTCAAAGGCACGGGCCTTCGTCGCTAGGCACGCACGGCACGATTGAGAATGGTATTCTTTTCACGAAAGTTCAATAGAATCCATGACATGAAGGGTATTCTTAATGAATTCTTCAAAGGCTCCCCACTATCACGCTCACGTGTATGTTCGGGGGTATCATGGAAACCATAATCCCTACCCAAACACCCGATCACTTAGGCAGAGATACCTCGAAAGTATGGCTAAAGACAGTCAGGTCAATCGCGACCCTCCTCACGCAGTCTGCGATCTTGACCCGAGTATCTTATCCCTGAAGAACCTGAATATCGTTCCGACCTTTCTGAACCTCTTTTTCTCAGCTAGAGTGTCTTTCTCTGGGCGCTTCTTCTGTGTACTGTCATTCTGGAAGGATATTCTGGATGTGTCTCGAGAATTGAACGAGCTTTTTTCTTTGTCATCGGCAAGGTCCTTGTTCGAAGTAAGACTCTTCGCAAGAGCCGCGGAAGGGTTTGCAGTGGATTCCACATGGGTCGGACCTTGGTGGCGTGAGGATTCCTGGGCAGTCGCAGATCCCATTTCCATCATCAATGTATTGGTCCCGGGTTTTCCATCACCACAAATGGTAGCATTTGAGGACACGGAGTTCTCCGAAACGGCCGAGTGAGGAGGCGCCTCAAGCGTGGGGTTCAATGTTGTGGTATCGGGTATGTGGACTGATAGATGGGTCGCGTCGCTCGTCTCCAGAGGCTGTTGCAAGAGCGGCCTGTTGTTTCTTTCTCTGGCCTTCTCGAGCCACGACAATGCGATTCGATGCACGCGATTGGTAGGCCCAGAGCCCAGATAAGAGATGCGATCTACCGCTAAACGGGGCCTCTTCGAGTCTGGTTCAATGAGTTGATCCAAGAGTTCAGCCGTCTTCTCGATGAGAGCGTCGTTAACGACCTTGGCATGAAGACGAATGTCAAAGTATTGCGCAACGTCGGCCTGGTCGGTTTCTGAAGGCAACAAACTCATGTGAGTATTGACCTCTTCTCCTTTGCTGTAAGGCGCAATGTAGATATGAGGTATGTTGAAGTATCACGTGACTGCTCTATATCTTGTTTACTACTCTATTTGCTATATATATATCTATCTTAGAGATTCTCCATCTCCTTAATATAATTATATCTATTAAAGTACTACTACTAGTATAATTTAAGTAGTTATAAGCCCGGCGTAACCGGTGCGCTATTTAGCGACCTATTACTCCGATATCTATATTATATAATTCGTATCCGCGTTTACCTATTACTTAGTACCTACTATATACTATATATAATATATACCCTATATACTATATATAATATATACCCTATATACTATATATAATATATACTATATACTATATATTATACACCCTATACATAATATATACCGTATACTATATATTATATACCCTATATATAACATATACCGTGCATTATACATTATATACCCTATATATAATATATACCGTATACTATATATTATATACCCTATATATAATATATACTATATACTAATTTTTTTTTTAGGTTCTACTTACCTAAAAATAAGTTATATATATTAGACCTCTAAATATATTTTTTCTATCGAATAATAAGAGTATAATAAACTAGACTAACTAAATACTAGACGTCGGTCGTATAAGTACGAGAATATCTTTAATAATATATATATATACCGTAACTTTAGAAGAAATAAGGTTATATAAGTACGAGAAAGTCTTTAATAATATATATACCGTAACTTTAGAATAAATAAGGTTATATAAGTACGAGAATATTTCTTTATCTTTAGGAATCTCCTTTTCTCCCGAAACTCTATATAAAAGGACTCCTATCTATTACTAAAAATCTATTCTTTAGAAACCTAATACTATTACTTTCTTTTCTACCTTTACTAAGTATAAAAATAGCCCCCCTAAACTATACTATTTAAGTCTAAATCCTTTAGGGATAAGAGAACTAGCCTCTATTTATAAGATAATTTATTACCTCTACTAATACTAAAGGTATTCTCCCTTTAATCTATAGTACTAGTCTTACTTCTAAAATAATTCTTAAAGCCCCTAAGATACCTATCTATAATAGTACTATATATATCCTCCCCCCTAATAACTACGAAGATAGAACGACTACTAATCCTATACTTATAGTAAAAGTAACTAAGCTTAATCTAGATATCGATAATCTTAGGTCTAGACTAAAGAAATATAATCTAATTATACGCCTCCGTACTAGTCTACTTACTAATCTTCGACGAGTAGAAATAAAAGCTAAATCTAACTATAGAGACGAACTCGATATCTATAAGATATTAAATAAAGACTTCGAACGATAATAGGAATATATTTAAACTATAAAACGTATATTTACCTACTATATCGATAGCTTAATTTACCCTTAGATTACCTCTATAGAACCTAGAGCTATATAGGACTACCTCTATACGAACTACGTAATATAACTAACTCTTATACGATTACGCCTATTCTAAACTCTTCGCGAATCTACCCTTTATAATTTCGAATCGGTCTAAGTCTATATTACCTATATCTCTAATATCGCCCTCGATCTAAAGGAAGTCGGCGGATCTATCGATAATAAATAAGTTAAAGATATACTACTTATAGGACTTCCCCTAAAGTATAATAGAATCGTTAAAGGTATCTATTTTAATACCGGCGTTAGTACTATTATTACCCTATAATAACTTATTATAAAACTTCTTATATTTAAGACTATTACTAATAGTCGAAAAAATAACCGCGACTCTAAAGATAGTAAAGATAATAAAAAACTTACTACGACCTTACTACGTAATAGTTTTAGAAGTAATAAGATAACCTTATCGGATAATAATAATCCCTATTACCTAAAATATAAAAAACGCTACGCTAGTAGCGAAGATAAGTACTAGTTCCTCTATCCTAAGAAGAATCTATAGAAAAATAGCTAAAACCTAAAACCTAATATAAGTAGAAAAGATACTAATAAAGGAAGTCTATTTAAAAAATTCGTAGCTACTAGTACTTTTAACCGCGCTAAGTTCCTTAAACTCCTATAAGCTACGCGAAACCTTTCTACCCCTAGTATTATAATTCCTTAAATTAATAATCTACTAAGCGAAGATAACTATTAAGAAATCTCTCTCTCTATTACGGAAGGGACTACTATATACTCCTCTATACCTTTACTCCTTAACTACCTAATTACTAATAACGAATCTATTACCCCTCTTCGCCCTAATAATACGTAAGCTAAAGCGTATAACTACCTATATAACCTTACTACTAGTCTTTATATACTAGATTAGGGTCCCTAAGGGGTCGAGGGATCCCCCGACCTCTCAGGGGCAGGGGGGGTTAGGGGGGGGTATTCGGGTTGGGTATAGAGGTTCCTAGGACCCCCCGCCCCGACCCTAAACCCGCTAGAACCCGACCCGATTAATCGGGGCGGGTTCTTAGCTAAAAAACGTAACTTTTTCGTATAGTTTTATTAATTACAGACGACCTATAGGTATTTTATATTATATAACCTTATAGACTTATAGAATAGATATTTCTCTATAATTCTAGCTATTTAGATCTTAATAATACCTAGGTTAAGTATTAAAATATATAACTTAAAAAACCCGACTTCTCCCCGATTAGCGGGTTAGAGGTAAAAGCTCCCCCCGACCCAAAAACCCGCCCCCCCCCCTATTTCTACCCCCCCCGCGGCGGGTCGGGGGGGTACCCTTAAAACCCGACCTAACCCGACCCCTTAGGGACCCTAAGAAGGCTACGACGGAATAAGATTTCTACTATATAGTACTAACGATATAAAACGCTATACTTAGGAAGAACAATTTAATATAAAAGACGAAATCCCTAGTAAACTTATTCGTATACTTAAAAAGATCGAATATATCTAAAGATACCTTATTAAACGCCTTAGATCCGATAACAAATTCTTTTTATCCTTAATTAAAAAATACTACGAAAAGTATAGAACTAAAATAGAAATATTAGTCCTATACGCCTACTACTAAGCCGGCGTCGCTAAATATAATTACCGTACTCTCCGTAAAAAAGTATCCTCTATAATCTAAGACTAGGTACTACCTATAGGTAATTAAATAACTCGTATTATCGTCGAACGCGGCTAGGAGCTACTTCGTAGAAACTCTATACTAGAAAACCTCTAGCCTAAGGCGATAACTAAAGTACTATAGAAGAAAAATCGCGCGCCTACTAAGTCCTATAAGTATAAGGTTACCCCTTTCTAACTAGTATATAGTATTTAACTAGATTTTAGTAACGAAAGTATCTAGGCTAGTCGAGTCTTCGTTATAACTACTTCTAAAACTCGACTAGGTCTAGAAAAAGAATTAAAACTCTATAATACTCGAGAATAGATAGGTTATTTCGTTAGTATAAAAAGCGAATCTATTATTCGAGTATAGAATAAAGATAAAAAACGCGTCTACTAAATTACTTTAGCCCGTATTAACTATAGTAAAGGTCTCGACGATCTATATAGCTAAATATCTAAAGACTTATAATAACCTTCTCTAGAAATCTCTAAAAACCCTAAAGACTAGTTCTTAGAATTATAATCTACCTCTAAAGATAATAACTCCTTATCTTCGGACTCCTCCCCCCCTTCTAACTATAGTAATCTTTTCGTTCCTTAAGATTAGTTCGACCCCCCCCTATCTAGTTAACCGTAATAGAATACGACCTAGCTTCCCTCTAAAGAAACCTCCCTAATATACTAATACCTTAATAGCCGTAACGATATTAATAGTAGTAATAATAACGATAATAGTAGTACTAATAATACTAGCCTCTATCGACCTCGAAAAGATATAAGTATAAAATCTTATTTCTTTAATCTCGTAATTCGGGATAAATTAGTACTTAGGCGTATTATCCCCTCTAATTATCCTATCGACGATAACCTCGACCCTAATAATAGAGGAAAAGAAGATAATTCTAATTAGAACAACGCTACTACCGACGATTTTACCTCTATCTACGCTACTACTATAAAAAAGTAAGGACGAGGGCGCTACGAATAACCTATTTTAGAGAAATACTATCTATATACTAAATATAGTAGGCGCTACGATAGAAAAATACCCTATAGTTACTATTATAAACGGAAACTAACCTATCGCCCTTAGAGCCTAGGTAGTACTAGACCTAACGAAAAAAGCGATATTAAAAATAGTAAATACTTACCCGATCTATTAAAGTATAATATATACTTTAAATATAAAAGAACCTACGATAGAAATAGACCCTATTATAGATATATAAAGACTAGATATAAATACTAGGACTAGACTCTAGAAATACTTACCCTTATTAAACCTAAAGACTAATAAACCCCCTAATTAATTAAAACCGGTTAGGAAGCTCCTAAACTATAAATTATATATATAAATTATATAGTAGACGATAATCTTTTCTACTATAAACTACTCTTTAAGATTAATAAATCTTACCTATACTATCGCGATAAAGGTATTAAGGATATATATATCTAGGTACCTTAGTATAAAGTCGATAAAACTACTACCCTAGTCCTAATACTATATTTTACCTACCTTAGTATTAAAAAATAACCTTATAATACTAAGACTTTTCTATATTAAATATATATAAATATAGGAGACGACTACTATCTACTTAATTTTAAGAAGCTACTAAAGTACTATCGCTACTATTCTTAATAAAAACGTTATAATAGACTCCTACTATATAACTAATATATTAAGGACTTAAAAACTAGAGGATAAAGAAGTTCTACGAGCTATACTATATACTACGAATATATATTTAAAAATAATCTATTTATTAATATATAGTATAGGAATAATTAACTAAATCTTACCGAAGATAATAACGAGTATAAAAGCTACCTAACTAGGACTAATAGAGTATCTAGAAGATCCTACGTAGGATAACCTTATACTAACTATATTATAGCCTTCTTAAAGAAAAAATACTATATAACCTATATATTATTACGTTATATCTTTAACCTTACTAATAACTTTATTATTACGGGAAGACCCTATATATATAGAGGTTAAAGGTAGAATAGTAAACTAAGTTAACTACCGATCTATAAGAGGGGAGAGGGGGGACTCTTATAGTCCTTTCTACGGTAACCGCCGTATCTTATACGGGAGCTATACCGAGATATAGAATATCCTATCTCTAGATCTAAGGGCTATAGTCTATAATATTACTCTAGGACGCCGCCCTTCCTTCGGCGGACTCCCTTAGCTAGTAGAAAAAAAATTTCCGCTCCGACTAATATCTTATCCCTTAATCTTCTCCCTCCTCTCTACCCTAAATTCGGCGTCCTCTATACCTAACCTCGCGGCTATTATTCTTATTATTCTTCTTAGTACCTACCTTATTATAAACGGTAACTATTAGCGATAATAGCCGTAAATAATAGTAATACTATTCTATTATATCCGTACCTTTCCTATTTACTCCGCTATAACCCTTAAGGATACTAATAATATCTAAATTCCTATTATTCTTATTTACTATAATAGTAGCCTATTACAACCGATCTTTTCCTATTGATCCCGCTATAGCTATTATAGAGGCTAATAATTACTAGATCTAGCTATTATTTATAAATAGCCTTAAGGCTATATAATAAGGTCCTCCCTCCGCCTTAATCCTCTTCTTTAAATTACTTAACTTCTCTATAAGTTAAATAGTCCCTACTCTTTTCTATAGGCTCCGCCTAGAATTAACTAATATCCGCTAGTAACTACTAGCTACTACTACTACTACTATATCTAATATATATTTTCCCCTTTCTAGTAGTCTCTACTAGAAACTAATTAGTCTCCTAGCGTCTATATTACTATATCCGCTGCGCCCTCTTAGGCTAGAATTATATCGACTAAGTAGTAATTTACCTCCGCCTATTTATTCGTAGTAGCCGCTAATATCTAATTTAGACTACCTACTAGACTAGAGCCTACTCAGAGTATAAACGCCTCTATAAAAACTATAAAGATATATATATCTTCTACTCTTTCCGCCGCTTTTCCCGCGCTAACCGCCTATTTAGCCTATTATATACCTAGCTCGCCTACGCCGCCTAGACTAATACTAATACCGCTAATACGTAAGTATTTTTCTAAAAAAAAAACTCGAAATTTCCCTAATTTACGCTAACCGCTAGAAAAGTACTAGAACCTACTAGATTCTCGTCTATACCCTTAGGACTACTACTAGAATAAAGGTAAACTATAATAATAGAGTTCTACCCGCGTAAGTTTTAGCTTCTCCCGCCTCTTTTTCCGCGCTAACCGCTTCTTAGCCCTATTCTAAATTTTATCTTAATTACTATAGAGGCCGCTATTTTAACGGCGCTCTAGGGAGACCCTTTAGGTTCCCCCTAGTTAATAGAACCTTATCGCGCTAATCCTTAAAAAAAAAAAATTTAAATATTAGAGGAATTCTTAGTACCCGCTAGCTTCCTCGCGGCCCCCGCCTAGTATATAGAGAAATACTATAAAATAATTTCTCTACTAACTTATACCTTTCTTCTTTTTTTTTATTATTCTTTATCTATACTTTTTCTAGTAGCTACCGCCTCTACTTTAGCGGTATCCTTCTTATATATTCTAGCCGCCTCTACTAAATATACTTAGCTACTTACCTTTCGCCTCCTAACTCTCCCCGCGTATTTCCCTACGCGGATCGCCTACGCGACCGCGCGTAACGCTATCTTTTAAAATTATTCTATATCTAATAATATAGCGGCGTTTCGAACTAATATCCCTACGGGGTCTACCTCCCTAGCGGCGGATTCTATTTTAGAATCCGTATCTACTCGCCCTTATCTACTAGGTAACTCTTCTAGTCTATTACTAATTAAGATATCTTTTTATTTTCTCTTAGTCGTTATATTACTTTTTTCTTCTCTAGCGCTTCTATTCTATTACTTTCCCCTCTTCTATCTCGCGGGTTTTACTATCTTTTTTACGGACTATACCTTATATTTATTATTTCTAGCTCCTACCTAAACCTAGACGTTCTTTTATTTTTCTATCTTCTATTCTATAGATTCTACCTCTTTTTCCGCGGACGGCGCCTTACGTTTATTATCTCTAGCTCTTACGCGAACTAAGACGACCCTTATTTTCTCTTATTCGTTACTTAACTTTTTTCTTCTCTAGCGACTAGGGGTCCTAACTTTAATCCTCCTACTTCCCGTCTAGTATATTACGGGTTCCGCCCCCCGCGACTGTTAGAGCGAAACCTAGTTAAGTACTATTAGTAATCCTAATTCTATATTTCTTACCCTTCTCGTAGCTCTAACTTCTTTTACCGTAGCCTCTACGTCGTCTTCCGCGGAGGGCGTCTCGCGGAGTTTTAAAAAAGGTTATTAGCGTTCTCTCGTTCTCGTCTTTACCGACCTTATTATCTTTATTATAGATTCTATACCCTCTATAGTAGCCTCTATATCGTTTTCCGCTACCTCGCGATAGTACGGGAAAGATTATTAGTATTCTCTTATCCTTATCTTTATTAACCTCGTCGTCTTTATTATAGATTCCGTACCCTCTATAGTAGCCTCTATATCGTCTTCCGCCGCCTCGCGATAGTATAGGAAAGGTTATTAGCGTTCTCTTATTCTCGTCTTTACCGATCTCGTCGTCTCTATTATAGATTCTATACTCTCTACGGTAGCCTCTATATCGTTATCCGCCGCCGCGCAATAGTACGGGAAAGATTATTAGCCTTTTCTTTATCTCCTTAGTCTACCGCTATATTCCTCGCGGGGCCTATCGTTCGTCCTAGAGTCCCTAAACTTCCTTTTAAAATTATTTAGGGCCGCTATATCCTCTATACTTTCTAGCGGCTCCTACGTAAGCTTATAGTATCTACTCTATTTTACGAGGACCTTACGCTTCTTCCTACGACCCCTATTCCTTATATAGAGGATTTCTTTAACCGCCTACTCGTCGTACCCCTCTCTTAGTACTAAGTCTAGCTAGGAGTCGTTAGTCTCCTAGCCTAGTAACGGGTTATTCGCTACGATTTATAGAAGATCTAGGTAGAATACTAGGTAAATACCCTTAGGAATTCCCTTAAGCTTAATAGAGAGCGGCGATATTACTATAGAGACCGTATATTTTATATATTTATAGTCTAACTTCTTCTTTAGATAGTCGCTTACGTAGTTTCTTAAGTTAAGCTATACCTTATTACCTACCCGAAACTACGGTACGGGCGACCGGCGTACGTTAGTAGACTCCTTCTATCGCTATACGGACGCTCCTATAGAAGCCTAGTATAGCTTAGTAATATCTCTAATCTTCTTTACGAATACCTCCGCCTAAACCTCTACGGATACCGCTAAAGGTAACGTAGGCTCCTCCTTTAGAGCGACCGGAGTTAGTACGTAGTATCTATATATCGCGAAAAACGGGCTTATACTAATCCCCGTATAGTATCGGCTATTTACCGCTAGCTACGCGGCGGGGAGCTACGTTTTCTAGTCTATCTATATATAGTTAATAAACGCGCGTAGATACGCCTAGATTTCCTAGTTTATTTATTCTAGGCCTCTATTAGTTTATAGGTAGTACGCGCTACTAATACCTTAGGTTATATTATTAAGTTTATAAAACCTCCTCTAGAACGACCCTACCTAGTTACCCTCCTAGTCGCTTATAATATTTCTTAGGAAACTATAGTAACGTACCTAGTACTCTATAAACCTTTATACGTAATCTTTAGAGTTTTAGGTAGGTATCGCTTCGAAAATAACGGTCTTACTTAACCGATCTTTAATAATCTATAGGTTTATATACCCCCTAGACTTAGGTAAGTCTACGATAAAGTCTATAGAGATATCCGAGAAGAAACGATTAGGGACCGCTAAAGGCTATAGAAGACTATACTTTTTATCTTACTATAACTTATTTCGGCTATACGAGTTATAATTACGTATAAACCGCCTAATTTAGTAGGATATTAACGGCTAGTAGTAGTCCCTCTATATAATAGTAATCGTCCCTTCGCGTCTAGGGTATCTAGATAATAGCGAGTTATAGTACCTCTAAATTATCTTCGTCCTTAAGATATCCTATTCTACTATTAAGGGGTCTATAGCTTTTCGCTTAGCCTTAGACGTAAATAGAGAGCCTAGAACCTATAGCTTCCCTCTATACCTTACGTACCCCTACGCGTCTAGGCGATAGTTAGATAGTTAGAGTTTTAGGCGTACCCCGCTAGGGAGCTAGCGCGAACTATCCGTTAAAGTAGTCTTTACCGCTATATACGTAGTATCCGTCCTAGAAGCCTCTTTCTATAACTTATTTAGCTCGCTATCTTCTAGGGGTCCCGCTACGTTCTCTATAGTAGGTATACTAACCGGCGCGGCTCGCGTCTATTTATATAGCGCCTTATTTAGGATAACTTATTAGATCCTAGATTTATAGTCCTCTTACTCTAGAGTATCCTACGATCTTCTTAAAAGAGTATCCGGGACTATACCGTTAGAGCCCGGCCTATATATAAGAGAGAACCTATACCGTATTAACTTTTCTACCTACCGTACTTACTACTTAGAAAGCTTCTACTTCCGTATAAAATACTCTAGATTCCGATAGTCTATTAGGATTATAAAGAGGCTATAGCTCCTTAGCTCCGCGTCCTACTAGTCGAGGTACTTAATAATAGCTAGTAGCTCCTTATCGTAGATATCGTAGTTTATTTTAGCTTTATTTAATTTTTTAGAGTAATACGCTACTAGGTAGCGAATTCTATTAACTTTCTAGCTTAATACGCCTCCAAGCGCGAATCCGCTATAATCGGTCTCTATAAATATTAAAAGCTACGGATCCTACTACCGAAGGATCGGGGCCTAGTAGAATAGATCTTTTAACGCCTAGAAAGACGCCTCTATATTATCGCTCTATACGAAGCTCGTATTTTTTCTAGTTAGCGCCGTAAGTAAAGCGGCGACCGTAGAGTATTATAGGATAAATACGCGGTAATAGTTAGTAAACCTAAGGAAACGACGTAGCTTCTTTTAAGCTCTTAGGGCCTACTAGTTATAGATAGCTTCTACTTTCTCCGAATCTATTTCTAACCCTTTTCTATTAGTATATAAGATAAATCCTAAGTATTTAATCGTCTTCTTTACGAATTTATACTTCTTTACGTCTAGATATAGGCCCGCGCCTAAAGGCCTACGGAGAACTAACTTTACCTTATAGAAATAGTCCGCCTAGGAGCCTAATATATATATTAGGACGTTATCTATATATACCGATATAAAGTCGTTAAGGTATTCCCGTAGTACTAAATTAATATACCGCTAGAAACTAGACGGGGCCCCTACGAGACCGAACGGGGTAACTAGCTATTTAAAAAGGCTATATCTTATCTAAAACGCGGTCTTATACTCGTATCCCTTAGCTACGCGTAGCTTCTAGAAGACCGACGCGACGTCTACCTTTATTAACTACTTAGCCCCCGTAAGGTTCCGTAGGGTCTCTAATATTAAAGATAGTAGGTACCGATCTTCCGTAGTTACGGCGTTTAGCGCCCGGTAATTATAATAGAAGCGTAAACCGCCGATTGCTTTCTATACGAAAAGTATAGAGATCTCTACTAGAGATATCGATAGTCGTATAAACCCTTTATTTAATAAGTTATTTAATATCTTTCTTAGTACTAGGAGCTCCTCCTTCGATATACCGTAGATCGGGCCCTATAGTAGCGACTCGAGGGTACTATCGGGTTTCTTATAGAGCTTAATCTTATAGTCTAGCCTAGGTCTATATAGCGCTAGTTTCTCGGCCTCCCGCGTTAGAAATAGCGGGATAAGATTATAAACCTCGGGAGGTAGCTATTTTCTAAGCTTCTTCTCCGTATTAGGTAGCTTATCTTCTAATACCTTCTTAATATCCGCTATATTTATCGCGGCTATCTATACTCTATACGCGGACCCCTACTTAATAAGCTCGATATTTATAAACGCAACCGCGAAGTTATCTATCTTCCTTCGTCTCTTCTATATCGTCTTTCGCTTACTTTCCCTAGCGGCGCGGGTAGCTATAGTAGGTTCTATAGCGTCTATATAGTTTAGGGCGTCTCCCTTCTCCTCGACCTATATATTTACCCTCCTATAGAATATCTATTATTTATTAGGCGCGGTCCGTACGTAATTATAAGTTTTCTATAGGTTCCCTAGGATTATATCGTACGCTAAATTAGGTACGCTATATACGTATACGGTTTACGGGAAGCCGCCTATATCTATACGGAAGCCTACTACCTTTCGAATAGTAGAATCCTTTATATTTCCTATTACGCCTAATATTCGGCGCGAGATACGGTTAACTATATAGAGTCTAAGCCTCTTAGCGAGGTCTTCGTTAACTATAGTATAGTACTCGTAGCCTTTATTAATTAGAGTAGAGATTTCTTTATTATTATTAAGGATTACGCTTATAAATATACTCCTTTCGTTTAATCTCTATTAGTATAATTACTAGCTATTCTTAAGTACTATCCGAACTCCTATCTCCTACCTTCGAGAGAGACCTACTCTTTTCCTAACGCTTTAGACTCGGACTCCTTAAGGAGAGGTATAGTATTCTCGATTAGCGGAAGGATTTAGATTAAGTTTATTAATATCTTCCCTAGCTTATTCGGGTTCGTCGTAGAGCGATAGACGTACTTATCTATATAATACCCGCTTCCTCCGTAGCGGAAGTATAGGCCCTTCTCCTTTCGAGCGGCTAATACTTCTTTAGAGACCTATTTAGCCCGTAGTACGGTTTTCCCGCTACCCTTACTATTAGACCCGCCTTTAGCTTAGCGGCTAACGCCGGTTCTTATTATAGTTATAACTATATTACCTATTAAATCTACGGTATATTCCGATAATAGGCCCCTAGAGAAACTTACTACCCTCTTCGCCGCGGAGTCCGCTCTAAGACCCCTAGACGCCTATTATTTATTCTTAGCTAAGAATTAGGACGTCGTCTTATATTTTACTATAATTCTAGCAACCTTCGCCGAAAACTCGTTATATCTTATAGGATCTACTATAGTAACCGTATATATCGTTACCTAGTTAGAAAAGATTTTCTTTAGTTACTTAATCTTAATAGGGTCGTTCTAGAGGTCCCCGTACGAAGCGTAGAGGAGGCCGTCGAAAACTAGCTAGTAGTCGTACTACGGCTAGCCGTTCTAGTATTTTAACCGGACTAGGGCTTTAAGGGCCTTAGTTTCTTCTATAGAGTCTAAGAACGTTCTCTTAAGCTCCGCGAAGAAGTCCTTAGGGTCTATACTCCTATTTATACCTCTCTTTATCTAGAACCCTCGTATACGTATACGCTTATCCGTCGGTAGCGTATCGTTAATATAGTCCTAGTAGTATTCCGCGGAGAGCTTAGATTTTAAGGCGGACCGCGCCTTATAGGAGCTTATTATCCGTAGAAGATAGTCTCGAAATATACTAGTGGTACTATTCTATAATAGAGCCTTCTAGTCTCGAGGTCTAGGAAGGGAGGTAGAGTCTCTATCTATTTACGTAGCGGCCGCTAATTATAAGACAGCCGTAATAAGGCCTACGACTTAGTTATTCTACGTATTCTAGGCGCGGATAATATTTACCGCCTCTTCTAATCGGGCCTCTATTATATTTTACGTAGCTATTAGATTTATAATAAAGATCCCGTATTCCTCTAGCCTAATAGGCCGCTAGGACTATAAAGTATCTAAGTTACTCGTAGTAGCTAAGTCCCCTTAGTTTACTATAGTATCCGTATAAATAGTAGCTTAGGCCGACGCTTCGTAAGCGGGCGTAAGAAAAATACGAGTTAACTTAATATTACGGGAAGACCCCGTATATATAGAGGTTAAAGGTAGAATAGTAAACTAAGTTAACTACCGATCTATAAGAGGGAAGAGGGGGGACTCTTATAGTCCTTTCTACGGTAACCGCCGTATCTTATACGGGAGCTATACCGAGATATAGAATATCCTATCTCTAGATCTAAGGGCTATAGCCTACAATATTTATAACTAGTTTTAGAGTCGATAGCTATTTCGTTAATAATAATAGTAACCTAGAACGTACCGACGATAGCCCTCTTCGGCCTTATAAGGTATTTAAATAACGTACCTCTAGCTATAACTATCCTAACCCTAAGATAGGCTATAAAGTTAATACCGCTTTCCCTAGTAGCTTTAGAATTATTTCTACCCCTTCTAATAGTCTCCTATACGGCCTCTACGTAATCTAACTAAGTATAAAAGCTTAATATCTATACTTACGCTTAAATCTTAATAAACTTCGATTCTAGTTTATAAGTCTATACTACCTCGAGCTTAATAGCGATAAAGAAGGATATAAAACCGCTACTAACTATAATAACTATAACCTAAGTTAATTAACCGCTATATTATATCTATACGGATAAGAATATAGCGAAAATCTCTAACTAGTCGCTCTTAGTACTTATACTAGTATACTAGTAGATACTACTCTAACCGCCGACTATAATAACGTTATACGAATCTAGATCTATAACGACGACGTAGAAGTTAACCTAGGCTCTAATAAAGATAATTCTAATATCTTCTCCTATTAGTTAGGTATAAGATAAGGGAAGAAAACGACTAGTTTTACTATAAAACCTACCCTACCGAATATAATAACTAATAAATCTAACGACTCTACTAATTTAGATAATGATAACGCCCTTAATAGTAACGAGTAATTAGATAATAATAAATATCTTATATAACCCGCTAAGAAATACTAAAAATACTAAGAATCTTAATAAGCCGCTATACTCCTCTATTACGATAACGCGAACTTATCTCTCCTAAGAGACTACTTTAGCGCGATCTATAGCCCTAAAGGATACTATTAGAAAGTAGCTTTCGAATTAGAATATAATAGCCTAGAATCTAACGGTACCTAGATTATTACTAAACTACTAAATAATCGTAAGGTACTTACTACCTAGTAGGTCCTTAAACGTAAACTTAGCCCGGACGGTTCCGTAAAGAGATATAAGGCTCGAATAGTTATCTAAGGTTTCTAATAACGCGAAGGTATTAACTTTACTAAAATCTTTACTACTATAATAAAACCTACTACTTAGCGAGTCCTTATAGTTCTAGCTACGTACTTTAAATAGTTTACCTACTAATTCGATATTATTACTACTTTCCTAAACGGCGTCCTTAAGAAAGAAATTTATATAAAACTACTACCTAGCTACCTATATCCCGACGGTAAGGTACTAAAACTAGTTAAGGTACTCTATAGCCTAAAGTAAGTATCTTATACCTAGTATATAAAATTTAAATAGGAAATAATAAATCTTAGCTAGAAAGTTTCTTAGTATAACCCTTACCTTTTTATCTAGGTTTACTAGAATTTATATATATTTTTAATAATCTACGTCGATAATATCTTTATATTTAGCGATAATAATCGTCTCGTAAAAGCCTTTCGATAATACCTATTTAAGATTTTCGATATAACCGACGACGACGATAAATTCTATTTTCTTAGTATAAATATTAACTAGACCCCTAAGGGACCTAAGATATACTAACGTAACGCTATTAAGTAGATACTTAAGAAATATAACCTAGAAGATATTTCTATAGTAACCTTACTAATTACGGATATTCTTCCCGCTAATACGGGACCCTCTACCTTCCTAGTCTTTATTATAAAATATCTTTTAAAGGTTAGCTTCCTTAACTATCTATTATAAATAATACGCCTCGATATCTCCTTCGCTACTAGTATTATAGGACGCTTTTCCTCGAATCTAAATTAAGTATATATAGTAGCCTTAGATAGGGTATACGCTTACCTTAAGGGATTAATCTTAAGAGGGTTAATAATTAACCCTAAAGCCTATCTAGAACTTATAGGCTACGTAGATAGCGACTACGCTAGCTACCTAATAACTTTTCGCTCCTATACCGGCTAGGTATTTACGCTCGCTAATTTCTCTATCTTATAGTACTCCTAACGATAAAAGATCGTCTCTATATCTACGATAGAAGCCGAGTATATCGCCGTAGTAGAAGCCTTAAGAGAAGTAGCCTAGCTTAAGGATCTAATTAACGAACTATAACTTTAATTCCTAATTAACTAACCTATTAAGCTATATATCGATAATAACTCGGTATTAAAACTTACCCGTAATACCGAATTTTATAGTCGAAGTAAGTATATTAATATTAAGTATTATTACGTTAGAGAACTCGTCGAAAATAATACTATTAATCCTACTTATATTACTATAAGTAGTAACGTCGCTAATATCTTAACTAAGAGTATAAGAGTACCTCTACTTAATAAATACCTTACCTCGCTTAGTATAGTAAGCTAAAATCTAATTATACTACTAAGGGGGAGCTACCTTAAGGATAACTTTTATTACTTACTAGACTTTACCTTACTTTTTATTCTTCTCTCTCCTCTTATCTTTTTTTTTAAAAGAAGTAAATATTCTATATATAGATATATTATATTTAGGGGGAGTATTAAAGTATTACGTAACTACTCTATATCTTATTTACTACTCTATTTACTATATATATATCTATCTTAGAGATTCTCTATCTCCTTAATACAATTATATCTATTAAAGTACCACTACCAGCATGATTCAAGTAGGTAGGCTATCATTGGTGCGATTCTTTAGTGGAGGCTGCTGCTGTTTGGGAAGGCCTGGGGCCTCTTTAATCTTCTTGCGCAGCTCTGAGGTAGAAAACCGGCACTTATCTTTCTGACGTAGTTCTTTCAAGGCCCATATTAGCGCTCTGGTGAACGACTCGGCACTCGGTGGTTCTGTAGTCTGATTCTCAGAGCAGGCACCAAGTACCTCCCACAGCGCAGGTCCACGCGTGTGACATAAGCGTCCAGCATTGCAGCAATCGAATATGGCGAAGATATCGGCCTTGACATAACACAACATGTTTTCCGCCTCGTGCCACTTCACACAATTGATATCGCTTCTCGCTACGTTCGATCTTCTAGTTCTGGTAAGCAAATATAAAGCGCAGCACCTGGCGTCGTGCAGTACACTAACCCGTGGATATTAAACTCTTCGTGTAAGCTTGGAGGAGCCCAGCCGTGTCCGGCGTAGTAAATGATGAGTAAGGTCTGCTCACTGTCATATTTGCTGAAGAATGCGGTTAAATGATTCATCAAGTCCCATTGGCTGTTTTCAGTACTATTGATCATCTTTGTATCGACTTGAAACCCATAATCATGTTCAAACACATGGCTCAGGTCCTCGACCTTGGGTGGTATGGTCAGCTCGCATTGAGCATCAAGCTTGTTGAATGAGCATACTTCACTGTCCAGACCTGGAAGGTCATTTTTTTCGAATGAAACAAGTAGCACAGCAGTCTGTTTGTAATGTCGGCGAGACTCGGTACCATTCTTCATCTTCCGGTCCCAGATAATTTGTCGCCGTGTGTGTTCCTCTGTCGCAACCTGTGATACAACAGATGGAGCATATTCCGTAGTGGGGCTCATTGAGGTAGCCTCGGGCTGAATGCTTGCACTGTGCAATGGTTTCATGTCGGGCGTTGATGTGTTATTTGTTTGGACACAATGATACAGAAATGCGACCAAAGGGACGTGAGAGAATGTTTTGATGAGACACAGTGACAGAGTTTAAATCCATTCGATCGTGGAAAAAGAGCATGCTGCCCCGGTTGACGGCTGGCGAGAGGCCGCACGCATGTATCTATTCGCCGGTCACAGCCACCACCAGTGTCCATGCTCAACCTTGAGAATCACCCTTAATTAGCTGGTTTTGCCCAACCCAACTTAATGCACCCTGGTTGTCCTTGACTTGGTATTCCCATCTTTTGGTTGTTGGATTTTCTGAAGTCTGTTCGATTGTGACTCTGATATTTGGACTGTCATCGGTCGCTAAAAGCCATGCCTTCTGGCCAATCTTGAAAAGCTTTGGGGGCTTTTTGGTTAGCATTAATTCGGCGAACAAGGCAGGGACCCTCTTACCCCCTTCGGAGGCCCGGAACCGACATAGGCCATGTCTTGTGCAGCATCCTGTGCGCAAATTAGCATTGCCACATTGTTATGCAGTGAACAGAGCCACCCACAATTGTATCGCTAGCCATGTTGGTCTATGAAGAAAACCTCGGACGGCTGAATCGATGGAGGCCAGTAAATACTCTTGGACTGCGAAGGAATATCAACCGGTAAGCTGGGTCACGAATAGCACAGTGTGTCGTTCCAGATTCCAATGGGCGACAAGGCTTTATCAAGACAAGCCTCGAAGCCTTCAACCCTCGTGTCCGAATTCTTTGCCATTGGCACCATAATGAGGCTCTTATCCACGACATAATCGCTTCACTTATCTGTCTCGTCAAAGGAAGTGGGGTCCGTGTTGCTATCCGCCAATGAGTCTCAAGGTCGTCCCTCCTTCTACCCCTCTCCTTGCTGCGCAGTCAGCTCCGCCTGAGAAGTTTGATAATGGGGCCACAATGACAGGCCTGAATTAAGCGCATGGTTTTGTGCCTAACATGCAAGTTCCGCAAA
Source organism: Venturia effusa (assembly GCA_007735645.1). NCBI lineage: Eukaryota > Fungi > Ascomycota > Dothideomycetes > Venturiales > Venturiaceae > Venturia > Venturia effusa. The sequence continues at coordinate 697,649 of CP042202.1, read as the reverse complement.
AGATCTCCGGTCAGTGTCTGGTCTGGTGGACGTCATGCAGAGCTTCGGTTCTGCAATCATGGTCTGAGGTTGGAATAGGTTATTGGCCGTGACTGCTTGTGGGCTGAAATGTATGACAGGCTCGGTAAATGCTGCGCAGAAAGATGCGCTGTTAAAGATATCCGTGAGGCCATGAAAATTCAAATGCATTGTCGAGAATTTCATTGAGATTGTTGAATGCTGAAGTGATGTCCTCTCCAAGCACACCAGACCTCGAAACAGGCCACTTACCGACGGATGGCTCCGCGACAGCCGTAAGCGAGATCCCGTCATCTCCAGGATCGTGGCTCGGCAGCACCAAAACATTCTTCTCGCGATCTTCTCTGTTACCAGTCACCGAGAAACTGCGATCCATGGAAAGAATCAAACACGGGTTTTAGCAGATGGAATTTCCGCTTCGCCGCACGGGCGCCAAGAGACCCCCCAAAATCCTTGGAAGTCAGAAGTCGTAGGTACTTGTTCTCCTCCGGTGCACGGGTGTCGCAAAACTCACTGCGCAGGCGCTGGGGCCTTCTCCCTCACTAAAAATCGACTTTTCACAGTGGAATAACTTAACGACGTACGATTCGATTCTTTAAAATCTTCTAGCATTTATAGATCTATACCTTCTTATTAAGATCCTAAGATCTGTATCCGAAAAGTAAAGGTTTAGGTAGATAAATCTAAGCCGAAACTTTTCCCCTAAGAAACTTTCGATAAAACGGACTCGAATCCCTAGAAATCTCGCTAAAACGGTCTCCCTACGGTATTTATTAAATTACTATATCTAAATAAGAAGCAGATCCTTAGGAATTTTTTATAGTAAGAGAAGAAACTAATCTTAATCCTACCTAGAAGTTTCAGACTATTCTATCGAGTTTGAAGGTAGTGGTGTGGCTGGGAAAAGAGCGACTTTTGGTGAGGAATCGCGAAAAAGTGGTTTTCGGTCCCTGCGCAGTGAGATTTGCGACACCCTGTAGTGGAGTTCCTCGCTGGAAAGTAGTTCGAGGATGTCCGCAAGGGTATCCCAGTCTAGCGACATTCCTTGATAGCGATGAGAATTTCATGCTTTATCGCCGATTTAGATATCTTCAGGCTCGTCTATTACTCGACGAGCAAGATGATCTCAGACGCCTAGAGGCCAAATTAGACAAGCTACTAGTAGACAGGAAAGTTGCCAACGGAGACTGCCCAGAAGACCTCAGTACTAGGGATCTCGAGCCCGAGGATGCTGAACAACGTAAGAAACTGATGGACGCTATTGAGCTACGCTTTTGCGAGTACGGTGAGCTGCACATTCGCTATGAATCATATCTCGGGACACTTTCTCATCCAATTCTAGCAACGTTGTTGAATGCTGCACAGCAATTGGTCGCTGCAAACCGGCCAGCTGCTTTCGAATATGACAGTGTGGTCAATTACATGTCTCGCAAACACCCGCTGCAAGATGCTGAGCAGGCATGGGTCAATTGCAAAGAAGATCTTATCACTTTACGCCCCGGCCGAGAGCATGCTTGGCTTGACTACGGCGTGGAACACGTTCTCAAAGCGTTGAATTGCAAAACCGTTGAGTACCTGTTCTGTTCGCCAGAAACGAAACAAAAAGGCGACGGAATCGGCGTGTACTATACACGAACACGAATCAATGTGCTCGTGATAAGTATCATAACCTTGATGATACTGGTTCTTCTCGTAGTACCAGTCTACATTCTGTATCATCTGGTCAACTCGAAGGAAACGGGAAGAACAGATGGGATCTGCTTAGGGACATTGCTGGTATTTACACTAGCATTCTCGGCAGTGCTTTCTCTTTTCACGAAAGCTCGTCGGCACGAGATTTTGGCAGCAGCAGCGGCATACTGTGCTGTATTGGTGGTCTTCTTGGGCAACGTTGGAAATAATGTGAGTCGTAGCGCGTGACGTCGCAGAATATAGAGATCTCTTGGAAGCTTGCATTTCTCCCAATTCATCATTCAACTACATATTTTGCCGACAATGCCACAAAACCCGGCTGTAACTTCCAATGACTAGAGGATCAAGGATTAGACCACATCACTCCTTGGTCGACCTGAGCCTATGTGTATCTAGTGTACTAGTATGTCTTGCAGAACACTACAAATATGGTGATCTAACAGCTACAATCAACTGCCTCCGTACGAGAGGTACCGAGTTAGGCGATAATTTGTCTGCCGGGGATTTATGTTCCCAGGGATCTTTAGGAATGATGGTCACGAAAGGAATTTGAGGCAGCTTAAATGCATAGTGGAAACGGTATCTGTGTGCTTGTCCCCGCCTGCCGTGCAAGCAGGAAACCACCGAAGTGTTAACAATCCAGGGCCACAATGGTGTGTTGATTTTATATCGAGCTTCCGTGGAGAAGCTCATCGATTATCTGGACCAATCAGATTGGCTCCGTCAAGCATTGAGAAAAATAATTTTAATGAAAAGAAGTGAAAGGTCGTGTGTCAACAATGCTGGCCTCTTCCGTCGCTAGAGCCAATCAATCGTGCTATCCGCTCCCGGGAGACGCCCCACCTCCGCGATCGCTGCGAGGTCGGCAAAGGTGGGCATCAAATCCATACATGAACCATTTCGAATTCAACATCAATTCCCAGTGTCCCTCCCTCATTTGTCCGTCGAACATGTCGTCTACAACTTACAACATCGTCGTCCTTGCAGGTAAGCAATTGCGCCAGTATATCTCTAGATTTCAGCTAATCCGTCCTCAGGCGACCATTGCGGTCCCGAAGTAATTTTGCGACTTTCAACAATCGAAGCTCTGGCTGACAGACAGGTCAAAGGTCACTGCCGAAGCAGTGAAGGTGAATCAGCCTTGACACTTTTTCCCAATTGAAGAAGCTGACAGGATCCGTAGATTCTCAAGACAATCGAAAACACGAGACCGAATATAAAATTCTCCATCAACGAACAACTTCTGGGCGGCGTACGCATTAATCCGATTACTTTGAAAGCTGCTGCTTACAACTCCACAGGCCTCGATAGATACCCACGGCACACCCCTCACTGATGAAGCTCTTGCAGCCGCAAAAGGAGCGGACGCTATCCTGCTAGGCGCAATTGGTGGCCCTGTATGTTCAACCCCTCCGCACTTTGCTGCATATTCTGACACTCGTAGAAATGGGGTACTGGCGCTGTCCGTCCAGAACAAGGACTTCTCAAACTCCGCAAAGAACTCGAAACCTACGGAAACCTAAGACCCTGCTTCTTCGCCTCTCCCTCCCTCGTCTCACAATCTCCCCTCAAAGAATCCGTCTGCGAAGGCGTCAATTTTACCGTCGTGCGGGAACTCACCGGTGGTCTATACTTTGGTGAAAAGAAGGAGGATACCGGTGATGGGTACGCGTACGATGTTGAGCCATACCATCGTCATGAGATTGAGAGGGTCACCAGATTAGCCGCATTCCTCGCCTTACAAGAGAGCCCTCCTGCGCCGGTATGGAGTTTGGACAAGGCCAATGTTTTGGCCACGAGTCGACTTTGGAGGAGGGTCTTCACCGAGGTCATGGACAAGGAATTTCCGCAGCTGAAATATGGACACCACCTCATTGATTCGGCAGCCATGTTGATGATCAAGAATCCCCGGGCTCTCAACGGTATCATCGTTACGAGCAACTTGTTTGGTGACATCATTAGCGATGAGTCTAGTGTTATTCCTGGTAGCTTGGGACTCCTGCCCAGTGCTTCGTTAGGCGCTATCCCAGATGGCAAAACCAAAGTGAATGGCATTTACGAACCAATCCATGGTAAGTCCATGTATTAGGATATTCGAGGATCGATCTAACCCACAACAGGTTCTGCACCAGACATCTCGGGCAAGGGCATCGTAAACCCAGTGGCCATGCTATTGTCCGTTAGCATGATGTTGAAATACTCGCTGTGTGAACCGGATCTGGCGGCGGCAGTCGATACAGCCGTCAAGAATACCATAGAAAAGGACATTCGAACTGCTGATATTGGTGGCAAGTCGTCGACAAAAGAAGTCGGTGACGCTGTAGCTGCTGAATTGGCGCAAATACTCTCCAAATAAGCGTTTGCATGTCATGATTTTTTTGCCGCCATCAATCTTCGTGGTCTTGGACCCATCCGGTCCCGAGCGTTGTTGACATACTGTTCTTGAATGACGTACCTAGAGCTCTCACCTGAGATTGTAAATTCATCACTGATGGAGTGTGATGCACGACTGCATGGTCACACGGAGTGCGGGCTTTCTAGTGAAGGCTGTATCATTCCCAGCCATGCAAGCTCCATATGGCTATTTTCCTAATGTGGATTGTTTTGGCCCTGATCTTAGCACGACCACCACGATAAGAGGATACCTCCACGTGACCATTAAAAGGCAATGGCCTCAAGGATAATTGAACGCCGCCAATCGCAAGCCAAAATCTCACCTCAGTTGCTCCACAGTAGACCAGCCCGGCATCTCCAAGTCCCATACCTTCTTCTTGCTTTTCCTACTAGTCTCATTCGACAAGCTGCTCAACCCCATCCTGCTCCCAGAAATGTTCTTCTCCATCCCCATCCCCATTCCCACCCTCTGCTCCCTCCTCACCCCATCCCTAGCAAAGATCTGCAACCCCCTCAGATGCGTGTCCTTGCCATTCTGATGATTCTCGCAAATCCTCACTTGGACAAGCATGCATCTCAACACCGGCATCTTCCTCAATGAATTCTCCTTTTCTTCTTCCTCATCGAGATCCATTTCCTCTTCGTTCTCGTCCGTCGCGTCGGGATCTTCGGCCGGATCTCCCACACCTTCGAAATCAACTTCCATCCATCCCTTGGGCTGCTCAAACCTCATCGCGGCAAATTCCTGCAGATCGACGTATCCCATCCCGGCAGCGAAGCGTATCATCGTCGGCGTGTAGGACTCGTCGAGGTCGAAATCGAGGTAGATCCTGATGCCGACTATTTCCACGAGTTTGAAGAAGTGGATGTTCAGGTGGTGCGGTTGCGGACCGTCGGATTGCCAGAACTGTGATGTTGAGGGTGAGCGGAGGGCGGGGACTCCGCAGCCGGGTTTTGAGGAGGAGACGGTCCATGAGGCTAGGGAGGAGATTTCTTTGAGGCCTTCTGGTGGTGGTGGAGGGGCGCAGGCGCGGTCCGATAGGCCGGCGGCTTCTGTGAGGGATATTCGTTAGTCATCGGTGTACATTGATTTGACCACGTTTGTGTGAGGAATTTGGGTCTTGGGACCAGTTGTTTGTAGCATCGGGCTGCCGTCCTCCCGTAGCATCAACAGGTCGAGCGATGACGTCGTGAGAACGTCTTGGACCACTACGACGCCATTAGCGCGAGATGTTGAATTGCCATGGGGCTGAGGAGGGATCGAAGTGCCATTGCTCTAGAGGATATTATGTTCCTGTTTGAGTGCCTGTTTGAGAGAGCGAAATGTGAAGGCATGGACTTCTGTCCTGCTCAGACATTGCCGCGACAGATTGAAAAAGGCTCTGTCACCTCCTGGCTTAGATCATATATGCCTGCTTGTCTCTGCATGACAATGAAAAGTAAAGGAAACCATGTCTGATATGGTTACTGTGGCACATGCACAAGGGCAGTGCGAAAAGCATAGCGATGGTCTAAAAGCATTACTGGTGACACGATACCTCTAATTTCGTTGGGGAACTCGACTGGTAGATCGGACAAGGGCATTATCTTCCAGTCGTATGAATAGTCATAGTTTGAACCTTCTATTAGTGTGAGAAATCCGCCACAAGTGTCCGTTCTGGAGCCAAGACGAGCTTTCGTGTCTCTGTGAGCAGCTACGAGCCACAGATGGTGTAAGATGGATGATCCTTCTGACAAGAGTCTTGAGCTATCACTTTGGGACCATGCGAGTGGACCAGATGTTCCGTCGTGAAGAACAGGCAAGTGTGACAGAAGCGGAGTGGTCCTTCCTTCTGGGTTGGGTTCGTAGATCAACCATTGCATGAATACAGGGCCATTGTGACGAGACAGATAGTGAAGTGATAATAGGGCAAACAAAACGAGGCTTTTAGAACGGTGGATAGAGAAGGGAGTGATTCGATTAATGCGGACTTACCACCATCCTCTTGGCCGTCATCCTCATCTTCTCCATTTTGATTCTCGTCATCGGCTAGCTGCAGCTCCTCTTCCTCCTCGTCCTCCTCTTCACTCAATTCCGGGGTCTGAGAGTCTTGGTTTGGGTACGTTCTAGACATTGGCGTGTGTGATGCAGATGGTACGATATCACTGATCGCCTGAGAAAACCATGAGCTGAGGTCGCGGCGGTGGCGTTGGAGGCTGCTTTTGGCGGTGTTAGAAACAGTGTCGCCTTGGTCGAGGTTGTAGTACGCACGGCAGATGCAGGTGAGGCGTCAAAGGAAGTGGTCACTCTGAGTCATTGGACGCGTTTGTGAGGGACGCGCCTGAATCATTGAGCGTGTCCCGCTGCCTTTTGACACAATGCTTTGGGTTTCGACGTCAAACAACAACATCTCACAGAATCCATTGTGACTTCGTGTCAACTCTATGCAATCTAACCAAACTGCGAGCGTTTTCCTTCTTTCAATCAAACTGCAACCTTACAATTGATGCCAGAAAATGCAACCTTCCGCCTCGTATGGAGTGGAGCATGCGCTCCTCTGGGCCGGCCCTTTGAACTACCTTACGGAGTAGGTACTTTACTACTTCGTGTAGCCATCATCCGATGCTCCGCTAGTCGATCACGGAAAGCCTTCGATAGAAGCTTCCACGCCCGCTCAAGCCACGTCTCACCCGAAAGACAGCATTATCCTTGATCTCGATGCTACCACAGCCTCGGAATCGGGACCGGGAGTCGGTGTCGCGGGAGCCTCGCCCTATCATCACCTCGATTTCTCTTGTTTTCCCGCTAAATTATTCTAAGCGGGCATTGAAGCACATTTTCAATACACATCTGAATAGAAGGAGCTTCTCTGGCTCTCGTAACTCACTTTTCGCCGTTCTCTTTTTCAGAAGACATGTCCGAAGTGCCGCCTTTCATTAAAATCCCGACCTCCTGTCCCTGCCATCTTGCCTGCCTATTAATCTATTTCCTAGAGCACTCTGGAGTTACTTGAAGAAGGTCAACCTGGATACGCCCCAATGACAACGAGCTATCCATAGCTCACGAAGATCACAGGATCTTCCTCGCTGGGGGCTGCGCACTTTTAATTTTTCTACTCCCAGCGTACCATCACAATCATTGCTTGAGATCAGACGATGTCTTTGATAATGTTATCGTTCTTCATAGCCTTCTCGGAAAATTTTCCCGTGGAGCCACGAGCGCTGAGACTATCATAAGCGCAAGGCCGGTACTGTGTCGAGCTCCTTCCTCTGCCGCTTGACTCGGACCATTTCTTCTGCAGGCAGCGCGACTGGCGCAGAGATGGATCATCTGAGCCAAACCAAGGCGCCACAGCAGATAGCTGCAGTTTCTGTGTTTCTCTCACTTGCGCTGGGGGCTGTTGCCCTGCGCTTATGGATTCGAGCTCGAATGATCAAAAGCTTAGGATGGGACGATTATATGATGGTAGTTGCGCTGGTAAGATGGAAAAAAATCCGAATCTTGAACTACGGCTCATTTACTTACAGATCAACTATATCATGTATGACACAGCGCTCATGGTAGTTGTTGCAAATGGCGGAGGTACTCATGTCAAATTGTCTGATATCAAGAGAGCAGCAGTCATTGTATGTGTCAATCGCTGGACTAGATCTCCAATTAGCTAATGCAAGATTGCAGTACTCACTGGCGGCCGAGGGTTTTTACCTCACGACAATCATGTTTCTCAAGATCTCCCTTGGCCTGTCCTTCTTGCGCATCGTTGTCAAACAGTGGCAACGCAGATTTGTTTATGCCATAATGTTTCTCTCCACCAGTATCAACATTTACCACACCATTTTTGTCATCTTCAACTGCGGATCTCCTAGCCACTACCTCGAACGCTTGGTTCAATCGAAATGTGCGCGCAAGTCTGTGGAATTAGGCCTCGCGTACGAGCAAGCAGCGGTTACCACGATCACGGATTTTCTATTCGCCTTGCTTCCCATTCCGCTTTTGTGGAATGCTAGCATGGATAGACGGTCGAAGATTTCTGGTGGGTGCATCCTTGGACTTGGAACTCTGTACGTTCCACTACTCCTCCCTTTCTACGCGCTAAGATCATGCCCTAAAACAAAACACGAGTCTGACAAATGTCTTGCAGAGGAAGCATATTTTCGATTGTACGGTTCAAATATATAGATGGGTTGGGATCGCTCGAAGACTTTTTATGGAACACAGCCAATGTCAGCATCTGGTCGAGTAAGTTTGTCCTCTGCATTCTCCTGGTACATGCGATCACAGTTTTGATTAACATCATTCAGCCATGGAGATGGGCACAGGTATCATCGCTGGAAGCTTGGCTACCATGCGTCCAATTTTCAAGAAGATTGTGTACAAGGCCAATGATCTGACGGCGAATTGCCATGGAGGGATCCATTCACCTCGTCATTGGCGGAAAACAAAGCCTTCTGCGTACAATTCCACGCACACCGACTCCCGCAGTGAACAAGAGTGGAAACAAAGTAACGACTTCTGGAATGGGACCTTTACAGCAACGTGTGTCGGCGGTGTCCTGGACGATCTCGATGACCTTGATGACGAGAAGGGTTCGAGTCTTGTCCAGATACGAGATTGCGAGCGCGAACCTTCAGAGGACAACTGGAGTAAGGGCCCTGAAACATCAAGGATGTGGCCGTTGGCCGTTGATGCCCGGATCAGTAGAACGGTGGATGTTGTGATCAGCGTCAGCCAAGAGGAGCCTTCGAAAGGTGACTTGTGGGGCGGGCGAATGGAGAACGTTGTGCGAAGTCCCCAAAAAGCAAGGCATAGTGGCAGCAGTACGGAAAGTATTCCAGATTGGGAGATGCAGCCTGATTTGACCATGCCGTCTCGGTCTGGAAGCAAGGCAGATCTCGCAGAAGAGGTGGGAGTGGTGCGAGCAGTCTGCCGCTGATCAGGGTGACAAGCAGGCGAGTACAATCATACTGTCTTGATGCCGCTCGTTGGCCCTTGACGGCTTTAGACTGGTCGTGGACGGGAAGCCCATACAAACTCAACATCATTCCGAACCACAATGGTAGACAAGGCGTGCCGGGTCCATGGCCGCTAGAAACCACCCTTCGACACCACCATCACCGAGAAATCTGTCGGCACTACCCGGATGCTGTCAGCATCATCATATATTGGTTCACGTAGTCGAAGCAGAGCACCACGCAATCGCGACTAGGATTTGGCGTCTCGCATGGAAAGATGCCGGTGATGAGGATTGCTTGCCAGAATGTACGACCACATTTCATCGATAATCGTGGTCCTATTTGACGACGATGAGAGATGAATGTCTTGCATGCCTTTTTGCTCTCAAGAGATACCCCATTTGCCTTTCTGTTCGAGGAGTTCTCAACACGCCAATTGTTCCATCGCTTCGTTCCGACTGCTTTTTGTCGAGTTCTTCCAACGCCTGTTCGTTTCTGCGTGATTCAATCAGTAAGGTAAGCGGGGTGTTCAATGACCGAGGAAGAGAACGGGGAGGAAGTCAATGGCAGGCAATGCTGGTACATTGAATAAGATTGCTACTCTTGTTATGCATGATCGGAACCACTCTTTCCCTACTCTTGTCATATTTGGACCTTAATGCGCAACAACTTTTCCGAATTCTTGTACCCGATTGCTTCGAATTGCTCTTGGGTGACCAAGCCGCTCTTTTGCAGATCTTCCATAAATTTCAAACCATCCTCGTTTTTCGCGAATGGATAATCTACGCTGTACAGAATGTGATCGATGGGCGTATTTCGGAGGATACAGGCCATAGGCGCAATACTCCAAACTCCGGACGTGGTGATCCAAATGTTTTCCTCATACACCTGCCTAAATTTTCTCTTCCTATCACCCCATCTTACGGACAACAGCTCGATGCGTTCCATCATGAACGGAATCATCTCTCCAAAATGACCGACGATAATCTTCAATCTCGGATACTCGTCAAAGACACCAGCTGCGAAAAGCTTAAGAACATGTACACCAGTTGAAGAATGCCAGCCCCATCCACTCGAGCCCATACTCATCTGGGCGCCAAGTTCATACTCGCCTTCAAATCTCGTGGCCATTTGAGAGGATGGAAATGTCGGATGCAGGTAGATCGGTACATCGAGTTCTTGCGCAGCTTCGAAGATGGGCCAGAATTTCTTCCCATCGTATTGCACGCCACTGACGTGCTCGTCAACCAACGCGCCCACAAATCCAAGTTCCTTGACAGCTCTCCTCAACTCTTTTGCCGCATTCTCGGGATCTGACATGGGCAGTACAGCAAATCCGGCAAAGCGTTTTGGATTGTTTGTCACTGCGGCAGCGAGTTGGTCGTTCGCTGCAGCACAGTCTTCGATTGGTTTGCCACCGAGACCAGGGCCGTGAGACACGACCTGGAGCGAGATTGAGTTTTTGTCCATGTCTTCGAGACGGATTGGACCGATGTCTCGTAGTTTGTCGAGTATGCCAGTCAACCATTTTAATTGTTCGGCGTATTCTGATTCATCGATGGCGGCGCTGAAGAAGTGTTCCTCAAGCGTGATCAAGGGAATCATATTGGTGACTAAAAGAGTATTTGTAGCTGTGATTGAACTGGTGAGGAATCAATATCAATATGTGAATGTCTGATGATTTTGATGTGAGAACTGAGGCTAAAGTACCCCACCAAGGTACCTCTATACCTAGGTGCCTTAACCTGATGGCATGCATGGCTTTACCAAGGAGGCTAAAGCAGTGTTGATAGCTTGTCTACTGTGCCCCCTTTCTCACAGAATTGTCTGCCTCGAGACTTTGGATAGTTTGCACGATGCTGATGATATAACGTATCTACAAGAAATTGCTTGCCAGCTACGACCATTGCCTGGATCTCCGGGTCACATCACCTGAAGATCTTACAACGAACGTCTTAGCTATTAATGAACATTTCCCTTTAGGGACGAGGGAAACAAATGGAAGAGCTCGCGTGCCGTGGCCAAGTTGTAGAGCTTCTGCCCCTAGCATAGAATAAGGGCTACGTTGCCTTTTTCGCCGCATAGTTCAACGGAGGTCATACCAAAGCCGATGAACTGGACACCTTTCAATCTCGACGCCATATCGAAATGGGAAATATGAACAGAGAATAAATAGAGAACTCTCCCTCTGCATCCATCACATCACCTTCTGTTTTGAACAACTGCGCCCTTCATTGTCAAGCAGCTCTCGAGCTCCCTCTTTCCATCACCATGGCCCCTCCTGGTAGACGGCGTCCCGTACAATTCCTCCCAGTCCTCCTTTCCGCCCTCCTCGCTTTCTCCAGTGTCGCTTCCGCAGCTTCCGCAGTCATCGGTGTAGATATCGGCACCGAATACATAAAAGCCGCCCTGGTCAAACCTGGGATACCGCTCGAAATTGTTCTTAGCAAAGACTCGAAACGAAAAGAAGCTTCGGCTGTTGTCTTCAAGCCTTCACGGTCCGGTTCAGCAACCGAGGGCTCGTTTCCAGAAAGATCATACGGTGGAGATGCGCTGGCTCTCGCTGCCAGATTTCCTGGCGAGGTCTACCCAAATATCAAGCAGCTTCTAGGCTTGCCCTTGAAGAATCCAGTCGTGGAACAATACAGCAAGAGATATCCAGCGCTGGAGGTAGTTGAGAGCACACCGAGAGGCACGGTCGCGTTTAAGAGCAAGAGTTTCCATAAAGATGAGAAGCCATTCGCTGTGGAAGAGCTGTTGGCTATGGAGTTGAAGAACCTTAAGGAGAACGCCCAGGCGCTCGCAGGACCAGCACACAAGGTTTCAAACGCGGTCTTCACCGTCCCTATTTTTTACACGGCGGAAGAGAGGCGCGCTCTTGAGCTCGCCGCGGATTTGGCAGGCTTGAAAGTTCTTGCCATGGTTTCCGACGGCATGGCAGTCGGTATAAACTATGCTACTTCAAGAACTTTCGATGTTGGCAAGCCGGAGCACCACTTGGTCTTCGACATGGGAGCTGGCTCCACTGTTGCGACTGTACTGAAGATGCAGGGGAAGAATCTCAAGGACATTGGACGATTCAACAAGACTGTTCAGGAGGTTGCAATTTTAGGCGCTGGATGGGATAGAACTCTTGGTGGAGACGTATTGAACACCATCATTGTGGACGACATGATCACCAAATTTCTGGACTCGCCAAAGGCTAAGAGCTTGGGGAAGTCTTTTGACGACATCAAGGCTCATGGGCGGACCATTTCAAAACTGACGAGAGATGCGGAGAAGGCCCGACAGGTTTTGAGCGCCAACCAAGAAACCGTGGCCAGCTTCGAGGGCCTATACGAGGATGTCGATTTCAAGTACAAGATATCCAGGACGGACTTCGAGGGTCTTATTGGTAACTTCGCTAGCCGTGTGGATGGACCCATCAAGCAGGCCATGAAGGTCGCAAACGTCACGTTCGGGGATCTGGACTCCGTCATCCTTCACGGTGGAATGACCAGAACGCCGTTCGTCATTAAGAAGCTCGAGACTCTCGTAGGAGACAACTCGAAGCTACGCAGCAATGTCAATGCTGATGAGGCAGCTGTCTTTGGTGCTGCATTTAAGGCTGCTCAAATCAGTCCCAGCTTCAGGGTCAAAGACATAGTCTCTAACGATGCTGCCAGCTATGCTACTTTCCTCCAATACTCCAAAGGCGGCAAAGACCGCTCTCAGAAGATATTCACTCCCACCTCTTCTATCGGAGTCATCAAGCAGGTGCCGTTCACTCAATTGCAGGACTTCTCATTCAAACTCTATCAATCTCGTGGGACTGATGATGCCGGCATTCCCCCTTCGTCTTACCTCATTGAGACAAAGAACCTTACTGCCTCGGTCACTCACATGGTCGAACTTGGCTGCAAAAAGGAGGAAATTACGAACAAGTTCTCAATCCGCTTGGAACCAGTGATGGGCATACCTGACGTCGTTCAAGGTGTTCTTAGCTGTCAGATTCAGGTTGAAGATAAGAAACCCGCTGGCGTGTTGGACAGCGCAAAAGATTTCTTGGGATTTGGAAAGAAAGACCAGGAACCTCTCAAAGAAGACGAAAAGTCCTCATCGACCTCTTCATCCTCAAGCGACTCCAAGTCTACTGACAGCGCCAAGTCAAGCAAGAAGTCCAAAGACAAGAAAGACAAAGCTCCAGCTGAGCCGGAGAAGAAGACCGAAGTCGTTTACGTCGATTTCACTGTCACTTGTGATGGGTGCAATACCCTCCCAGCGGAGGAGTTGGCTCGCATGAAGCAGAGACTTGCCGCATTCGACGATTCTGACAACGCTCGACACACCCGCGAAGCGGACCTGAACAATTTGGAGGGCTTCACCTACAAGGTTCGAGACATGCTGGAGGACGCGGCGTTTGCAGAGTACTCCACTGCTGCTGAGCGTGCTGCTATCGAGAAACTGCTTAGCGAGACCAGTGAGTGGCTCTATGATGTTGGACAGGACTCGGATAGCGAGGCTCTGAAGGCCAAGTTGAAGGATCTCCACACCCTTACAGACCCCATCAAAAAGCGACAGAGCGAGGCAGATGCACGACCAGAAGCAATTAAAGCACTTCAGGAGATATTGAGTCAGACAGACATGATGCAAGGCGTCATCAAGTCTGCCATCGCCGAAGCCGATAAATCATCATCGGCCGCTGCCTCCGCTTCCACTGCGTCCTCTCCAACAGCCGCGAAGGCCTCATCCAGTGCCGATGCATCAGCCTCAAAGGATCCGCTCGAAGCATTGGAGGAGCCCGAACCTTCCACCACTTCTGAAGCGCCCACTCCCACCCCGGAGCCGGTTATCAACCCAATTTACAAACCCGAGGATTTCGAGGAGATTCGAACACTCTACACCGAAGTCAAGGAATGGCTCGATGGCAAATTAGCCGCGCAGGCTAAATTGTCCAAAACGGATGACCCGGCTTTCGAGGCCAAAGAGCTCGCTGCAAAGACAACGCAATTGAGGTCAACACTGATGACGATCCTGCAACGCCAGATCCGGGCTTCGGAAAGAGCTAGAGCGAAGGCGAAGGCGAAGGCAACTTCGACACCCAAGAAGAAGGGTAAGAAGTCAAAGGCGACTTCGTCAAATGCGGCGGAGGACAGTAGCACGGCCACTGCTGAAGTGCCGAAAGAGGAGGCGACGGGTGCGTCTGAGACTCAGAATGTTCGAGATGAACTGTAAACTATTTGGGCGATGTATTGGTAGCATTCAGCGGGATATCTTTACTGTGGCGTTGCGGGGACAGTGAAAAGAATAGACGAATTTAGATGATCCTTTTTTCTATTGAAATGGCTGAATATGCAAGTTCGAGTACTTGTGATTTTGATGCTGGCAAAAGAGCGTTCGACCGCGTGCTTTTCAATGGTTATTGTTGCTTGCTCGCCAGCTTCCATATATCAGATGTTGATGCTGAGACGTGAAATGGTGCCGCGTTGAAATTTTCAACAAAAGAGATATTGGGGGATCCTTCCAGGCTTGTTGCTTGTGATCGCAGCTTCGAAAAGACATTGTGTGTTGTTTTCTGTCCAACTGAATGCTACGTCGCCTTATATACATCATCGGTGACTGGATGCTAGGGCAGTCTAGTCTGCCGACACTCATGACACGTCCTCTGCCTTTATCTCCCAGCATATCTTCCTACCACTCAACAATGGTATCTCCCTTCCGCTTGCCCCTCATGTTGTATTTGCCCTGTCCGGAGTCAGTACCTACGCCTCTTATTTCCATCCAGCAGCGCCAGTAACCTCTGCCCTCAACACACGAAGGAGATTATCTACTCACGTCTGACCAGTATGCAACGTATCCGATTATCGAAGGGACGGCCACGACGTAGGCGAACGAGATCCATGCGGTTCGGGGTGTCCATCTGAAGTATTTGAACCGGTTTACGTTGTTGTCTAGAAGAGGAGTGAGTTGGAGGAGTGAGTCAAAGAGGTTCTCGCATGTCCGTACTGGCGTATCTGACCAGGGCTGGGTCCATGTGGACGGCTGGTGGGAGTTAGCTATTGTCTTCGTCGTTGCATCCGAGCGATGGGGTGAATTGGGCATACTGTTGGCGTGTCCAGCCATTCTGGGAAGTGTTGGGCGCATGATGGGAACAGCCTTGATTCTATATCACCGATTGCTGTTCGACTGCTATTCAGGGCTTGCTTCGGAAAATGTCAGTATCGTGTAGTTGTTCACCACGATCGCGGAGTACAGGCAAGTTCTTGGCGTCACGTGGTTGCACATTCGATCCACGGGTCCGCCGGTCCAATGTCTCTCTAACTTGCCGATCGCTTCGACCACGGAACGGTCCATTTGCAATCCGCAAGGGCAAGCATCATGTCTCGAATCCAGAGCTCCATGTCTTCTAAGCGGTTCATTAGCCGAGCCTCCCTGCCTCCTCACATGTCGATACTTTGCGCCGACTACTAGTGTATCTTAGCTGCCGTCAGGAACCCAAGCTCCTTGAAACCTCTATATCTACTGAAGAAGCTACCTCTACGATTTGACTTGACTGTATTCATTAGGTCTCTCCTCCAAATAATCCCGAAATTTACCATCATGGCTGAACAGACTTCCGCTACTAAACCGGCTGCCAAAATCACTCTGCATTGGTATGTCATGACCCAGCCTTTTCGATTGAAGGCATAAACGCTATCAGTCAATCGCGAGATATCTGAAATATCGAAGTCCCTACCAACTCTCAATATCACGGTCCTCTGGTCAGAGCCTAAGAGCCTCAGAAGGGCGTGAGAAAGGTTTCAAATCTTCGCTGCCATTGAGATCTAGGAGCGCTCTTTGGCAGCAAAGAATCATTCTTACATAGGGAAAAAGACCAGGCTTTAGTGAATCAATTACTGCTTGCGCATTCGGATTGACACAAGAAGTTGCTCCCTTCAGATTACTGACAGTGTCTAGGCTTAACAAGTCTCGCGCCCATCGTGTGCTCTGGCTTCTCGAAGAGCTCAATGTTGACTATGACCTCAAGGTCTACAAGCGTGGTGATGACATGGTGAGTAATCTCAGCTTTCATCTCAAGGATCTCGCGTTTGAATAAGTACATCAATTATGTGAGCCTTGAGTGTCGTCTCGAAAAGCTTTTGCTCATGACCAAAGTCTGGAAGCCCACAATGGAGCCGCGTTGCTATGGATTTTAGATGGCGGCTTCCAAACGTTGAGATTGGGTTCTACGTTGGTGGATAGTGTCAATTCGGAATTTCTAAAACCAGTTTGTGCTAACTCCTTCTCAAGCTTGCACCGAAAGAACTAAAAGATGTCCACCCTCTCGGCAAATCACCAGTTATCACTGTGCAAGGCCCGAATGGTCCCCCAGTTATCATAGCGGAGACTGGTGCCATCGTTGAGTACTTGATCGATCACTTCGGCACCCATATGATTCCGACACGATACCCTGCTGGCAAAGAGGGTGAGCCAGGTGCAGAAACCGAAGAATGGATGCGATATCGCTACTACATGCACTACGCCGAAGGAAGTATCATGCCTTTCCTCGTGATGACTCTTGTCATCGGTCGTGAGTACAACATCTCAGCTTGAAATCCTGCCCCGATTGACATGGCACAGAGCTCAAAGGGCCAACGGTACCTTGGATTGTGCGACCAATTTCGAAGGCGATCGCCAGTCAAGTCGAAGCGATCTTCCTGACGCCGAACCTGAGCACCCACTACAAATTCCTCGAGTCTCAGATCTCGTCCAGCCCGGAGAACGGCCAATTCATGTGCGGGCCTAAGCTCACAGGCGCCGACATTATGCTCGTTTTCCCACTTGAAAGTGCTAGGAGTGGCGCTGGCATGACACCTGCAAAGTATCCCAAACTCGACGCATATGTCACTCGCCTGCAGGAGAGGGACGCGTACAAGCGAGCGATTGCCAAGGTGGAGAAAGCAACTGGTGAGAAGTTCAACAATACCTTTTGATAGATCCAAGGACACGTGTTTGCGATTTCCTATGCTAGCCACTGGCTAATCCTTTGCTCTTCAGGTGAAGCTTTCAAGTTGCGTCTGTAAATTGTACCCAGTCTCCTGTCGCGCGTAGGATGTATTCATCAGATATCGAGTTTTTGAAAATGCTATCGTCAATTCGTCTTGAGCCAAACCTCTAGTTTCCGAAGGTCCCATAGTGGCTTCACCAGTTTTATATCCCCCCTGAAACATCTTAAAGGTAATTCTCACCTTTGTTTCAAGACGAAGATAGATTAATTTCTAGAGAGAATACTCTTCGAGGTCTCTAAAAATTTATTAGTGTTAGTCTTAATTGAAAACTTACCAGAATCTTATAGTATATCGCAATTCTCTAGAGACGGACGGACACAGAATTACTGAAGCCACTGTGATCCTTTGGTTGCGGTTTCGGGCACAGTACTCGCAGCTGCTCTTGCGTGCCCCAAGTGCTTTTGCTTAAGGATCTAAAAGGTTCACACTCTCGGCTCTTGGTTTCTGGTTCCCCAATTCTCAATTGGGCGACTCTTAGATTACAACTCTCGTTTGATCAACGAATCTTTGCATCAACGTATGGTTGCCTTAGCCACAACGCCTACTCAATACACCTGACAGTCTTTCACCCTTGACAATGCGCTTTCCTACTACACCACCCTTTTCGGGAATCCCTACCAGTGTTTCACGCGCGGTCTGCACACGTGAAGTCCTCCAAAAGTCCCCCAACAACTTCATAGCAAACCCCAGTGGAGCTATAAACAACACAATCCCAGCTGCCAATGTCGAATAAACTAAAACAACATTCTCCTCACGTCTCTCGGTTCTAGCGCCTAGACCAATACAATAGCACCAACATCCTACTCCGATTTTAATACTGTGGTCACATCACCCCGTGAACGGCCAAATCGCCTTAAAGTACGGCCAAACGACCATCTTCTACGTTTTTTTTCCTGCGTCGATTTACAACATGTCCCAAAAAAGTCCGTAAACAGATTAACTTTTGAAAAAGATCCTATTAGAAATAAGATTTATCTTCCCAACTAGTGGTTGGAGAAACCTGATTGGTAGGATATACGGGAATAGATATTAGGGCCTACCTATTTTAGGTAAGGTTGTCTTAGAGTCGTTTATATAGGAGGGACTCCCTTTTCAAAACTTTGCTCACTTTATCTGCCTCAAAGATTTTAAAGACTTTCATTTTTGAAGTACGTTTATCTTTTATAAGCCTATTCTCTATTCCCATATACTTATAAGTTGGAAGCCGTAAGCTTCGTAGGTACTTTATTGAATAGTAAGCCTTTAGATGGTAAGTCTGCGTGCACTATAAATGTCTACGTAAGCGTGACTCTGTTGCTTTAGGAGGATGGCATCTCAATATAATAGGAACTGAAAATAATTTTCTAAGGAGGCTATTTGCAAGATCATTTCCGTAGATTCTCAAATCCTGCGGGAGCATAAAACGGTACAATACTTGTAATTTACATCTAACGCTCTTCATTGGCTCTGCTCTGGCATATACTGATATTACTCCAGCACATTCACAGCGCTGTTTTTCTCCATCGCGAAATCAGAGCAGAGTATGCTCACATCGTCAAAGTCGTCAGATTGGCTGGTTTCTGTACCTCCAAGATCACTCTCTTGTACCTCGTCATCCCAAGCGAAATCTGATTTTTGACCGCCAAAATGATATGGAAAGCCTTGCACGTGATATCCGACGGATTGGGATGCAAAGCCAACGACGTCGCACATGACGACGTCACATTCGGTACCGTCAAAGACACTTGTTTGCAATCGTTCGTCTCGCAGAGGATGGGGATCTCAGGGACTTCGGCCAGATTGCCCTGCGTCAAAGAAACTTCTCTATAATGAGTCCAATTGAAGCTGATTGGCATGTCATCAGGAGAGAAAGACAGTGAAGCATCGAGCTTGACGGTCTGACTCGGGTCGACTTGCAGAATCAAGGGCTGGAATCCGCAATCTCCGTTCACGATTGCAACGGGAGGATGCTGTATCGCTGTCGAATTCGCGATTGTCCACTGTATCCGCGCTGCGAATTCTGCCTGGAAAGCCTCACGCCAGCGCCAGATGGTCGCCTTATTGCTCACGAATGTGTCTCCACTGACACCGCGGACATAATCGAAAGTGTCGCCAAAATGAGAGCCGGAAACACGTGAAAGATCGTCAGGTTTGTAACGGCCGCCCCAACCGCCGTACTCGGGATGCTCCGGGTCGTTGAGACCGTTTTGTACAGTGAAAAGCAAGGATGGAGAGTCGCCTTCCATGATAAATGCCGGGGTGATATATGTGGAGGATCCAAAGGGTCCAATCTGGATATGTTGTGCAAGCCACTGCTTCGTAATTAGCGAGGTGTCTGGTCCGCCTTTATCGAAAGAGTAGTATGGTTCGCCAGAAATACCTGGCCATGTTGCGTCGCCATAATAATTCCATGCGTGTGATGATGATATATAGCGAATAGACGGAAAACGAGCTCGGATCCAGAACCCGGAATTGTCTTGATCGGAAATGGTGTACACTCGAAGCTTGTCGATGAAAGTTTCGACATCATTTTGCGAGCGCGTAAGGGAGATGTGATTGAGAGCCGAAGCAAGAACATTGGTGCCACCCCAAGCCTGGATATACAAGGGCGCACTCAAGCTGTCCACCACGGATATCAAGTGAGCCGAAGCGTCCGAAAGCGGCTCTTGCAATGCGACAAGACCATAGCTGATGGGCCCGCTGTGAATGATTGACTTCAGGTAGTCTGACGTTGGAAAGTTGCCGGTGGTATGTGACTGCAGCTGAGCACGAACAGTAGAATAGTTGCTCACGACTTCGTGAATGACATCAGGAAACGTCGTGTAATTGAGCCAGTACGAGGTAACAGCTGACAGCCCCGTAATGTTGTAAAGATCCGCGTGAGTGAGCAGCCGAACAAGAGACTCCTGATCATCAGGCTCATTCGAAACGTCCGTCAGGATGTAAACCTGAGGCAGAGGGCTTTTTATCAAGGGATCGCACGTTGTGACTGCCTGGACGAGGGTTCGAGTAGCTAGCAGGGCGCTGAGAGCGACACAATTGAAGAAGTGCATGATTTACCTACAATAGACCTGAACCAACAGCTACCAGATATAGCTACCGATATGAAGATCAGGGTCGAGTCGATCCTATGACCACCCCGCAATTCGCAGCGATTTGCACCGAAACTAATTGTTGTCAAGAATACATGGATACTACGGTCAAGGAGTAAGATGAAAGATCGACGCCAAAAGAGCGGTTATCGACAGCCTTTGATCTCCGCGATCGGTCGTGCTGGCCAGGATTGAATGGAAGTCATAGCACTATGTGTGGTCGAATCTGGCGCGTGAAAGGAAGAAACGGTGATGTCCGCTCGAGCTTCAATTATACCTTGGTTGATATAGAAACTTTGAGATGGCGAATGATGCAAGTGAATGCTATAAGTCAGCGACCAATCTGCGATTTTCGCACCAGAATTCAAGAAAAACCGCTGTCTCAGAGTGTCCAGTTTCCAAAGACTGACACTAGGTTCCAAAGCCCGAAGTGATTTTCTGATTGACCGTCACTCCCCTCCTGCCTTCGGTCTCATCCAATGTGCGCCCAGCAACCATAGGCGCGGAGGCCATCTTGTTCTGAGGCTCAATGGCAGCCACTGGGATGAAGGAAAGACAAGCAGCCGGACGCAAAGGACAGAAGAAGATGTGGTCTACGTTCTTCACATGGAGACTGCTAATGAAGACAGGTGGATTGAAGGAGTTGTGTACGATGATGAGAAAGCAAGGGGTGAAGTCTCACTGAATTGGCACACCTGCAGTCACACAGTCATCCCACTTCCCATGACTCGAACATAAACAGAGCTGCAGGCTCCCCTCTATTCCTGCAAAACACGAGCATAAAAGAACAGCGCAGAGCTCATGCTCTTCATAAATACCGAAAATTCTCTTTTCAGCCATAGATTCCTCTGTTGAGAATCTTCACACAATTACAATAATCCTTCCTAAGCAGTTCGAAGCTCTCTCGAGGCAACAATCCTCACCATGCCTGTCGGAATAAACCAACCCTCCAACCAAATAAAACTCACAAATGTCTCCCTCGTCCGCATGAAAAAGGGCAAGAAACGCTTCGAGATAGCCTGCTACAAAAACAAAGTCCTCGAATACCGTTCCGGAATCGAAAAAGACCTAGACAACGTCCTCCAAATCCCGTCCGTATTCACGAATGTTTCAAAGGGACAAGTCGCCCCAGTGGAAGACTTGAAGATAGCATGGCCGGACCCGAAGAAGAAGGGCAAGGCGTTACCTACAGAGGAAATAGTGCTCGAGATTCTGAAGAAGGGCGAGTTGCAGGTTGGAGAGAAAGAGAGGCATGCGCAGGTCGACGCATTAAGAGCGGAGGTATTGGATATTGTGGTTGGGAAATTGGTTGATCCGAGGACGAAGAGGGTGTACACAACTGGCATGATTGAGAAGGCTTTGGATGTTTTGAGCTCGCAGGCTGGACATAATGCGCAGGAGAAGGGGAAGGAACATCATGGTGCTCCAGACAAAGAGAAGGCTGCTGAAAAGCCTGTGGAGGTTGAGGCGAAGGAGACGGGCGAAGAAGATAAAGAGAAGGAGAATAAGGGCAAGGGGAAGCAGTTGCCTATCTGGACAGGCGTTACAACGACGAAGAGTGCGAAGAGTCAGGCTCTGGATGCGATGAGGGCGTTGATCGCACACCAGCCTATTCCAGTTGCTCGAGCGAGGATGCGTCTTCGCATCACTTGTCCTGCTTCTGTTCTCAAGCAAGCCGTCAAGTCTGCGCCCAAGCCTTCTTCTTCTGAGGATGGAGATGAGAAACCGGCTCATGGCACTGTTAAGGATACAATTCTGGGTCTGGTCGAGCAAGTGGAGACACAAGATTTCATGGGCGATGATTGGGAGGTTGTTGGATTCGTAGAGCCGGGTGCATTCAAGACGTTGTCTGACTTCATATCGACACAAACAAAGGGCAAGGCTCGAGCTGAGGTTTTGGACATGGCTGTCATATCTGAAGGTGATTGAGTGGACGCCTGGTGGACGCCTGGGAAGAGGCAAGGTTACCAGACATGTCATAGGGTCACAGTGATTTGTTCGTTGTTATAAGACATGAAAATCGGAGCGCATGCAATTATTGCAAGCAGGGCACGTCGAACAATGAGGCAAAAGCGAGAAACCACAGGAAAAAGAGGGCTGGGTCATACGACGAGCTGGAAGAATTCGTAGATGCAGCTGCAGCTTCTGACCAGATGGCGGAGAATGCATTGGAGAGAATCAACGACTTTCCTTCATCTTTGTCCCAGAAGTGAAGAACCTCAATCGATTACGAGTGTGACTTCGCGTCATTAGCATGAAGTAATATGGTCAAGTAAAGCGCCATCATTGATGAGAGCCATTGTCTGTGAGAGCTCTTTTCTATCAAGAATGATGAAGCGCTTGCAATGAAGTCTGCTCCAATACATCCACGCAAGTAAATATCTGATGAAAGAAAGAGCCTGTGTCAACTGGTTCTTGAATTGAAAGGGTCAAGCAATTATCTCCCTCTCACATGGCTTGGAGCCTCACTTCACAAACCCACGTACAAAAGCTCAGCAATTGGCACGATATTTTCACAAAATTCTTCTTTAATGTCCCACTCGCAAGTGAGAAACCATCAATGAAAAAAAGAGGTTTTCGCGTCAGCCCGAGGTAGTGCAATACGAGCGACACGGTGCCCATTGACATCAGCAAGCTGAGCGGCCAACGAACGAAGGTCAAAAATAAGAATAATCATAGAATATCGCCGTAGCGAAATTTCAGAGACTGTGAAGCTCGTCAGTACTTGTTCAGAAGGTATGGGAGGGAGCAGCGACTTACTTAAACTGAAAAGAACAGATACTACACTTGATCTAAGCCAAAAGGCAAAGAGAGCTAAGGGAAAAAGAGAAGAGGAAGCGGGCAGTCCGGAGGACGTGATTTTATTCGAACGAGGGTGGTCCAAGCTTCATGATGAGTAAGCTCAAGTGGATACTCGCTAGCCAAAGAGAATGGCGTAGAATGTTACAGAGTGGGTCAAGCTGAACAGAATGTTCGACTTTGCAACAGAGCTCAGTGATTGGCCAGATCACTCAGAAAGCACGTGCACAAATTACGACCACTGGCATGTTCGCTCTTCATTTTCCATTGCAACCTAGTTTCACTTTTTAGCCATAGAAGCGGCGTTGATACATGATCATCTGAACACTTACCAAGCTCGGTAATTGCTAATTCTTTTCAGAATGAAGCTTGGTCTGTATTTCATCGCCTGTAGCAGCCATTCCAATCAATCCTCTCGATTTGATTTATTCTTCACGGGCAGAAGATTATCTGCTGCCATGGCATATTCATAACTTTCGCCGTTTGAATTCGTGATACATTAGCTGCGGGAGACTGTCCAATTCCGAATAAGAGCTTCACCACTTCTGACAGCTTCTGTACGTTCACTTCGTCCGTTCTCGCCGATATACATAGGAAAGAGATGCTTGAAGCTTGATTTGCACAAAACATCAACATCCAGTGATTTCCGAAAGCCGAAGAGAAAAATTTACTGGTGGCACAGTGTTTTCAATGATGCCGTATTCCATTAACAAGTAGCTAGTACGTAGATCAGTTGCAAGATTACCATTTCCATTCAAAATCAAAATCAATAAAATCCTAGCAACGGTATTTTTGGATGTCGCCAGGAATTTGGAAGGATGGATCCGAAGCTCGAAGAGTATATGTTAAAGAGAAAGTGTCGAGGATCTTGAAGGCTGGATGACGACAAGTGGATGGGATCCTCATGCTAATTGAGCAATGGTTCACCACATCTCACAGCCCTCACTAGGGTCCACAAAGGGAGAGAATCTTTAATGGTAATTCGAGGTACATTCGGCCAATATACTCTCTTCCAGGCTACGCGTTCTTTGATCATGGTTCAAAATCGATAAATTTCCTGAAATGTTGAGAAGAAATCTTGCCGAAAACTTAACATTAGTGGTGCAAAATTCACCATGTTAACGCAGAGGGGGTTGTTGGTTGGAAGAGGAGCTCGTCACTAGAGATGATACATACATTGAATGTGACGATGAAATGAGTGTCGGCTTTCATGGGCAATTGATCGAAGGGGAAGTGTTCTCTGCTGTGCCATACCAATGTGACCACAGGGACGCTCATTGTCTAATCTTTGACGATGTCCTATCACTCGGCTGACGGATTCAGTCATATCTTCATCGGAAATTCTCCAGTTACGTTGATAAAGAAGAGTCGCTGCTAAGAAATGATCATTATCGAGTCTGAGTTTACCCAGTTCAGGCACGGTGATGTACCGATAATATCTGAATAGGTGACAAGGGGCGAATGTCAGAGCACGTAAAGTATACTCGACCACTGAATGTCCAGGTTCAACTGCTTTTACTTCCGGTCAGTAGACGAAGGAGCCCGGCGAAAATTCAGACGTCAAAGGGCTCACAACAAGATCACCACATACGATCTTCCCACAATTGATGCGCAACGCGTGTCGGAAATGCTGTTCAATTCAAATTTTTGGCTTGATGATTACAAGCCGCGCCTTAGCAGCCTGCTCATCATTTCAATTGCCAGTATGCCATTGCCATGATACGCCAAAGAACACTCCGGAGAGCAACACAATTCCCCCATGAAACTTTGCGCGCAACCTCTATCCCTTCTTCTTAGACACACCAACGGTTCTGCCCCGACGACCGGTAGTCTTGGAGTGTTGACCACGGACACGCAATCCCCAGTAGTGTCGTAGACCGCGATGCGCACGAATCTTCTTCAATCGTTCCAGATCTTCACGGAGTTTGGAGTCGACACCGTTGGCGAGGATTTGCGAGTCTTTGCCATCGACAATGTCGCGCTGTCTGTTGAGGAACCAGCCAGGAATCTTGTATTGGGTTGGGTTCTGGATGATGGTAACGAGACGTTCGAGCTCTTCGGACGTGAGTTCACCAGCGCTATATATGGATTAGATGCCAGATTCCACAAACGTAGAATTGAAGATAATGATGTACCGCTTGTTGAGATCGACATCGGCCTTCTTGCAGACCAAGTTGGAGTATCGGCGCCCGACACCCTTGATCTTGGTCAAGGCGTACATGACCTTTTGCTTTCCTATTCCATATGTCAAACCATTATTCTTTGCATTATGAGGGAGGTTCGTCGCGTGGCGTATCGAGAGGCGGGCGTGCGGGACTGACCATCGACGTTGGTGTTGAGGAGACGCAACTGCATCACTGTTAGCTATTTCCTCTGCTCGCGAATCCATACGATTACATACAATGAACTGGAAGTTCGACTTCTCTCCGGAGACGAGCGACATGATTACGGGTGTTGTCGAGTTGTTCCTTCGTGGAGGTCAAAAAGAGTGAGGTCC
Source organism: Venturia effusa (assembly GCA_007735645.1). Taxonomy (NCBI): domain Eukaryota; kingdom Fungi; phylum Ascomycota; class Dothideomycetes; order Venturiales; family Venturiaceae; genus Venturia; species Venturia effusa. Next base: position 672,219 of record CP042202.1, on the reverse strand, counting down.
GAGAGCTCATTTTTTGGAAGTGTGCGGCGCGTTAGTCAGCTGAAAAAGTGGGCCCCATCTTCCTTCAACCCAAAGTCCTAGAAGGTAGACCTTAGGTTTTGAAGCGTCCATCATAAATCGCTGTCCACCCTTGATTGTAGAGCCTATAATCTCGTACCTCGCAAACCGAAGCGGCCACCGCGAATCAGTGATCAACCATCACAGGATCACCAGTATCGTCGCTTAATTCCAGACCTGCAGCGCCATTGTCGTCCATCTCATCATCCAAGTCTTAAGCCGGCGCATCGGGGGAATAGGCGAGGTCAGGATAGATCAACTACACTGCCTGATTGTCGAGATCGTTAGGCTCGGCGCCCTGTAGGATAAGGCCCAGATCTCTTCTCACCATGGTACCGTGAACTTGCACGGCCGAGTACATCATTTTTGACACCATGTCACCATATCACTCAGTAGATACGTCCTAGATGGTATTGATCACCCACCAGCCTTTCCATCATATCGACTTTATGTTGCTTTGTTGACTATGTGGGCATGCAGGGGAGAGGATGCGCGCATCATGAAGAGGAGTGCTGTCAGAAGCAAGGCCGTATAGACGACTGGCCAGATTAAGACCATGTTGCTCCGAAGTTGCATGCTCGAAAGCGTTTAAAGAATCAACCTGGATGTCTCCACATCATGAAGGACGTGAAGGAGGGACAAGAAAAGGATAACCTTGTGTAGTGGTTTCGATGGTGGTCTCAGAGGGGTACAGTCTCGGGTCGACAATTACGCGTTCAAAATAGCCGACGACCGATCAAGCAGTGGCGAGGTTGCGTCTTTCTACTTGGTCTTTGGCAGAAAATATCGATCCGGTATCAAGATCGCCATCAGGCGAAACAGGATCATCCACAATGCTGTACGCTCGAACCATAAGATGGATGACGACTCACTCGCAAGCTCTAGGATCACCAAGACAAGATGCTAGAAAACAGCAGAGACTATTCTGTCATACACTGTCGAGAAGGCGGAAAGCATCGGCCATTAGCAGGCAGGTGATTCATCGGAGGTCGAAGCAACCACACGATGCATAGGTACCATCACTAACATCGGCCACATTCGGGACAAGATCATTAGCCCCTAGCCTGGCCGTTGTACCATCGCCATAATACTCCCTTAAGTAAGGCGCGACGTCAGCTCGTCATACACATCTACAGCCTTTCACAGGAATTGAAAACAATCGGACCCACACTAGTCACTATGAGCGATCGAGACTCATCAAACACGTTGTGGGAAAGAGCTGTGATCTACTTCGAGGGCGAGAACCAAGAGCACCAGCCACAGCAAAGTCCTAGAAAGGTGATCGTACGCCCGGAGTGCCTCGACACCTCCATCTTGGATCAAGTCAAGGAGGGTACTGTTCCAAGTGATACCACAAAGATCGATATCTTGGGCAGTCTGGCTAATTATGGGTCCCTTATCATCGATAACCCCGCGACTGCCGACTTGCGCGAGCTAAGCACGACCGAGTGGGATGAATTAAGTCAGCGAGCCAGAATGAGTATCATCACTCGTCCTGCGGATCTGGCTGAACGTGGCCACCGCATCTCCCGATTGATGGCTTTTGACGACCACGTCAATAATATAGGCCAGATACTTCACCAACAAGAGCTCGCACACCCTCGCCACGATGTATACGAAACCGACACCTGGTCGAGAGAAAAAAGCTTGAGTCAAGCTAAGAATGATTGGACAACGTTTGGGGGGAAACAGAAACAGAAATACAAAAGGCGTTTCAAGGAATTGAAAGAGAAGAAGTTGGAAGCTAAACGCAATAACAACCAAGATAAAGTTGCGGAGGCTGTTAGGGAGATGCACAGTCACGAGAGCCAGACCCTATACTATTGGTGCAGGGAAATGGGGAAGGGAGTGCGCGATATACTGGAACCCAAAATCTGTGGACAAATGGACGAAATCGAGGAGTCTTACGTTTTGTTCCAGGCCTTGAATATCGAGAACGAAAATCGCTCAATCCTCCAGCTCCTCGAAGCGTTCGACGAAACCAAAGCCGAGCTGGTGGAAAAGATCGATAACAGTCTTGCCATGCTTGACGCCAACCTTAACCATGTCCAAGGTCTCCTCGAACTAAGTCACCACCAAGCCAGAAAAGCTTTGACGCGCATGAGCCGCCTATGTGGAACGGACATCAAGTGGAAGGGGGACGACGTACACAGGGAGGTCATGTGGGACAGGTTCGTAAATGGTAAAGGGATAAGTTATTTTGAAGCATACAAGGACTTAACTGCTGTAAAGAAAGATCTGGAGACGGCTAACATGGTGATCGAGAATAACATTGCGCGGAATCTTAAGACGTTGGGAGAGTCTTCAGGTGATCGACAGGATGTGTGCATTGATGCTGAGAGGATTTGGTTGAAGGCTATCGCTGAGGGGAGGAAAGGGAAGGTGGAGGAAGAGAAGAGGTCACTTGGGAAGGGAAGCAGATAGTGTCTGTTGTGATGACGGGCATAAGAGACTGACCAGGACGAGTGGAGGGTCTGACTTCGATTACATTGTTGTTGCCGATCTCAGCCAAAACATTTACGGTACAGCAACCTCGGGTTTTGTCTTTTTCTGCACAACGTTAGTTGCTCTCCTGTCCCTTCCAGTCCTCTCCACCTCCTGCTTCTCGGCCTCCTCCCTCTCCTTCTCAAGCAAATACTGACAGAATTTACTGTTTGCCCTCAACTCCGCTCCTTTCCAAATGAAGATGAACGGAATGATAGCCATCAAGCAACTCAAAAATCCCAGAAGTGAGCAAGCCCACGCCACCCCAAGCGTCCTATACATTGGTCTCGCAGCAAAAGGTAAGATCGCACCGAAGAGACTACGGACAGCAGAGGCAGCACCCATTGCGCTGGCAGCAAAGATCTTGTACGCGTCAACGAGATAGTTGAGCAAGGCCATGAAAACAAGAAGGTAGCCGATTCCATAAGGCACACCGGCGAGGACGGGCACAATCCAGTGGATATCCTTTCGCGCTGTCCAACCGACCCAGAAACAGCTTATGATGAAGAAGGGCCCAGCTGCACAGGCAAGCGGCAACCTCCTCATTTCCTCCCTTTGCACCCAGGCTTTATTCTGCACCCTTGCACGACGGAGGGCCAGGTCCCAGCCGAGATAGGTCAGGCAAGCGAGACAAGCTCCCACCCCAATGGCAAGGAATGTCAGCCCCTCTTGTCCACCGGTGAAGCCGTATGTTTCTCCGTAGATGATGGGGTAGGATTGAAAAAACATGTAGAAGATTCCGTAGGCGAAACTGAGGTAGAGGCAACTAAACAAGACGATGGCTTCGAAGAAGAACATCCTGATGGGCCTAGTCAGGACTACCGTAGCGATATGTTTGAAGTCGTGTTGTTCGAGTTCCATCGGCGCCTTTATATTTTCATCCCCTGTAGCCTTGCGCAATCGTGCCGCACGATGAGCCAGAATGACGGGTCCGTATGTTTCTGGGACCAAGAGAAGGATGACGAAGGTTATTCCGGCGAAGATGAGGCCAACCCAGAAAGACCAGCGCCAGTCGATGGTGGATATATAGGCTGAGATAACTGGTCCAGCGCACGGTCCAAATGTGGTAGCTCCCATGAAAATTGCCATGGCTCTCCCTCTCGCCTCAGGATTCTTATAAACATCGGCACAAGTCCCTCCAACAACGGTCAAGGGGCACGCGGCTCCTATCCCAGCCAAAAATCGGAATACGACCAACGCAGCATAATTTGGGGACAGGGCACAGGCCATAGTGAAGATCATGTACCAAGCAAATGCCCATATCATCACTATCCTTCGTCCATACTGTTCTGACATTGGACCGAAGAAAACAGGACCTACAACGTAGCCCATCAGGAACATGGAGGTGGCCAGGACGAGGAGGTAATTTGAGGTTACGTTGAATTCGGCGGCGTAGTATGGAGCTGAATTTGAGGCCAGTCCTGAGGCTATTGTTGAGTTCATGACACCAAGGATGGATACGAAGACGACATGAAGCTTCTTTGCCTAAAAGACAAGTTTTAGTCACCATGTGCACGTTCAGTGATTTCTAGGTTGCGAACGAACCCAATGCCAGTTGTAAGGATTATCTCGGTCATCGTGATCGAAGGATATTACTTTTCTCGTTGGATCGAGAGAATTTGGAGGCGTAAAAATGGTTGAAGAATTCTCTGAACTGTCGGCTCTCTCTAAAGAAACACGATCGCTGATATCATCTTTGTTCTTTTGGTCGCGCCGCGAACGTGAACGTGCTATATCGAAATCAGTAAAGTTTCGCCACTGCAAGGTGGAGAACACCGCTCACTCGAATGCCTCGACACAACTTTTTTGAGTTCAGAATCTGTGACTTTATTTCCAGCTTCTATATCTGATAGCGCAGCAACAGACTTTTCAAAGTCTGTCATTATCTATAGAATTTCACACTCGAAGTGACTGGATTTCACACAAGGAAAAAAGAGTGAGAAGTAGGGGAAAGCCAGGAAAATCGTTGTGGGAGGGGGCATGATTCACACGAATCCCCGCCGTCATAGCTCGTAGGTAGGAACAGAAACCCACGCAGCATTTCCGCTATTTTGGGCTAATGCCGATGGCGCAGCTGTTGGGGTAAACATCGGCTATGACGGCTGTTACCCGATCTTCGGGCACGTTGATTCGTGAAAAACTCCAATCGGGTCAAACATGAGTAAAAAGAAAATTGAAAGTTCAAACGGCTTTTGGCACGAAAGATAGCCTCCAAGTCGAGTCGGCTCGGAAACAAGGAACGATGGGCATGATGGTGGTCTGGATTTATGTCGTCGTGTAACAACATATCTCGACATTCGCTCGGCACAGCTCGGATTTATGTTTCCAGGTTGATGCTCCTACCAAATCGAGCATACAGTGCCACCTTGAGCTCTGACATCTCTTCGCGGATGGTACTGATTTTCTCTTCGAGTTTCGATACGTCCTCTTCGATTTTGGCGGTGGAGCCTGAGACGAGTTCTTGCACCTCCGGAAGTGGGAGTGTGAAGAATGAGTCGCCTATCTTATATCTGCGATCAAACAGTGGTCAGGTTATCATTCAGTACATAGGAAAAGTCGATAAGGAGGGAAGAGGTGCCATACGGTATCTTGCTGTCCTCGTCCATCAGCTCCAGTTCCTCCAGCTCGGTATTAATTTCCTCCAAATCTTCCTTGTCTTTCTGTAAAGTGTCAGAGACGGCTTGTTCCGAGAGACCACGATAACAACATGCCTGCTTTTGTTTCAATTGCTCTTCCAGCGTGGATTCTCTTTGGTGAAGGCGACTGAATTTGTTGATCTTTTCTTGGTCCTCGCGACGAACCTCGATGTCTTCGGTAGCCGCCTCTTCTTCCTTCGTGAGCTTCGTCCATCAAATTAGCATCATGCCTCAGTTGAACTGTCTCAAGGGCACGTACCATTCGCCGCTGCATGTCGAACGAAGTGCGGCTGGTATAGAGCTATGTGAGGTTGCAGAGAGTACAACAGTGTGCGCTGACCAAGCGGAAGCAATTGCGTTCTGGAAAAAGATGCCTCTAACCAATCAAAGAGGCGTGTTCAAGTTCTGAAATGGAGAAAGATTCAGGGCTGAATTGTTCCCGATTTCGCTCCGTCCAAATTCTTGAATTGCTTATTCGACCTTGTCACGAAATATTCACGTCGAGCGGGCCAATCACATGATTCTTATATCAGCAGCTCCAGTTTGTCATCTCCAGACTCCCCATCCCCATCTTTCCATGACCATCTGCTCATCTTAGTTCCTCTTAACATTACGACGCTATGCGACGGACCCTTCAAGCGATTTGATCCCGTTTCATTCTCGACTTCAGGCACGCGTCTAGATAGAATGAAGGCGAACATAGTAAAGGCAGGACTAGAAACGTGGAATAGCTTTTCATTGTGCCATATGCTGAATATTGAGGCAAGGTCCGTTTCCAGCATCTGGGGGAGGGATAAGAGAGAGGTCGAATTTCAAAGACGGGGCAACAGCTTACCAACAAGTGACCATCGGAGAGATATCCAACGAGTTCGAAACACCCCAATAATCATTACATTTACACTGAAGATGGCTCAACCTTCGATGATTCGAAGAAGAGCGACAATAATGAAAAAAAATCATTACAATCGCTACCTTAGCTGACCCAAATCCACAACAATTACAAAGGAGAATAGATCAAACAGTGCCTTCAACAAGAGGCGCAGCCTCCACCGTCGTTTCAACCTGACCAACAGCGTCACCAACAACCGTATCAACAAATTCAAAAACATCGCGTCTCTTTCCCTTCACCGTTCCCTCCAAAAGCGGTGCTGCCTCCAATGTAGTTTCGATTTGTCCAACTGCATCGGTAACAGCATCGGCGCGTTTCTCAACGGGGAATAAGGCGTCCAATCCCAATAGCTCATCAGCATCACTAACAACCGCGTTCTCGCCATCTGCCAATAGCTGCTCAATCGGCTCGAATTGGCCCTGTCTCTTTGCTTTGAGACCACTGAGCTCATCGAGGGTGCCGGTGACTCCAACTCCATCGAGTATCAAATCCACGTCATCCTCGAGTGTAAGCTCATCCCTCTTCGAGATGCCAGAACTTTGTGCACTTTCAAGCGAAAGACCATTGACCGTCCCGGGAAGGAGCGATTGAACTTCACCGACGGGTTGACGTTGCTCTATTTTGGAGAGATGGGCGATAGGTGCTGCTAGCGCGCTGACCGCCAGGCTGAAGAAGATCGCATAACGCATGGTGCTTTTGTGGACGAGATGATTTTTGAGTGATTTGATGGTATCGAGGGTGAGAACGAAACTCGAGGAGGCGAGTAAACCTTTCTTGAAAACTGATGAAGAAGAAATGGAAGAAGACGAAGTAGGTGGTTGAATTACAAAAACCAAAGGATCAAGGAATGAAGTATATATCTTATCACCTCCATTCCATTTCCATGCATCATTTGTCTTTCATTGCTAACGATTAGCATGCCCATAGTCTGAATCATGAGGCAGTTTCTTAAGCTCGGCTTCCACGCCGGTCTTTGGAACTTGTAGATCTGAGATGCAGATGTCCAGTAGCAGATTCAGCCTCAAATATAGTCCTCGCTGTGGTCGGAGAGGATCACGGAATCGACTAGTGAAGATCGATCTTCATCGGTGGGCGTTGAGACTAAAATAGTCGCGCCGAGGCTGATGAGCTTGACGCGAAGATCAGATTCATAACATAAGATGAGCTATACTTCATATTGTTCAGTCAACTGCAAAGCTACTCCTGGTGCAATGCACCGGAATATTAAGCAGCGTAGATCGTTATTCCAGAAGGGGATGAGTAATGTTGGCGGCGGCAGGTGTGACCTGGAAAGACGTTTGGCGATCCCCTGACTAAGGTACTGAGCCGGTTCATGATTCAGTGCACCGCAGCACTAAACCTTGCCTTGCATTCGTCTTCACACTGACCAGGACTTCCTATGGGAATTGGATTCTTAGTGGTAAACACTCATAATTATACTGCCGAAAACTGTCGAGGAGACAACAACATAGGCGGTGTCTCATGATAGCAGCAATTACCCAACATTGAAGGGGGAGGACAGTAGGGTATTGACAACATGTGAGCAGGATCACAATCAAGAGAAAACGTGCAAGCTAGAGAGATGAGGTCAAAACAAATCAACATACCACTCTTACTTGCGATTGCCTCTTTCCTAGACAGGCGGATCCAGACTCAACCCCTCCACCGTGAGCTTAAAAGCATCATTCCTAGAATAGCTGCCTCCAACATCCAAGTCCAAGCGTCCCCTGAGGCAATCCTCGAAGTCGCATTCAACAAGCATGAGATCCTCCTTTTCCCATACCGGCCCAGCCATAACCTCTCCGAAGGGAGAGACAATAAGAGAGCCACCACGGCAGATGTATTCCTCTCCGGCGCTTGCCCTGCTGTCAGACGTCGATGAATTTTCGAGGGGCGAGGAAGTAGGATCCTTGACGGCTGGCCATGCAATTTCGTGTTGGTTATCTGGTGTATGCGTTATGATTGATTTGCGACGCGAGAAGCTGGCTTTGGGGTTCGAGCCTGACGCTTGTTCATCCAATTTTTCGTCGATAGATGGTGGTGCAGCTGGGTGCGCGCTATTCTCAGCATTGCCATTTGATTTCGATGCGGCGAGAGGGAGGCAGAGCTCATGTCCGTTTTCCAATTCAGTGATTGTGCTTGTCCTCCTTCTGCGGAGCGGCGTTGGGCGCGCGGCACCATTGCTTTCGGCCTTCCTCTTCTCATTCTGTCCAGCCTGCCTTTGTGATTGTGTGATCCAGTCTGGCAAATCCTTCCGCTGAGTACATAGATTCGCACTTAGTACCCAAGCCCGTCCTTCACAAGCAACCGTCGTCATCAAGCCCTCCCATGTACTTCTCGCATCTGCAGTGGGCGCGAGATAAAGGTTAACATTCTGTGAGTATAGAGACTGCCTCAACATTGGCATATAATTCTCCCAGCAGATCGCTGCCGCCAACGTCAATTTTACCCCATCAATCGTCGTCGTAACAGCCTTGAGCGTAGAAGGGGATCCCTGCGCCCATATCAATCTTTCAGAAGCAGTTGGCATCACTTTCCTCCTCTTTCCCAAGACGCCAAACGTCGGATCGACATAAACAACCGCGCAGTATAACGACCCACCAGCTCTTTCAATCAGCCCGGTGACAACGAACGTGTCTGTCTCTTTAGCAATTCGCTCCAACTCTTCCCTAGTGCCATCTCCTCTATATTTCTCTCCTCGTGGTAACGGTAGAGCTTTGTTTATCCACGCATCTCCGCCGCCTTGTGGAGTATCTCCCAGATCAACAGATTGTTTGAAGTACTCCAGGAATTGCTCCCTTCCATTAGGATCCCGGCTCCCCACCGCGGTCCCGAAGTCGCATGTTCGTGGATAACCACCTAGATAGGCTTCTGGAAAGAGAACGAGGCGTGCTCCCGCTTGTGCAGCTTGCTTTGTGGTTCGTTCGAGAGCTTTAATGGTCTCGGTTGTGGTTGTCAAGGTGCGGGACTGAGCCACTGCAAGCTTGAGTTTTTGAGACATGATGAAGGGATTAGGGGAGGATGTGAAGGTGTACAGATTGACATGGTGAAAGTACTCTGGTGGTTGTTTGATCAGGCCAAGTCGGACTTGAAGCGGGGGGCACGGAACGAGCTTGCTTCGTCATGTGTGGGGTAGGTACCTAGGTACGTAGGCACGACAGCTAATTACTGCTTTAGGCAATCATTCCGAGGATGCAGACTTGGAGTAGGACTTCTCTCTCATGGTATTACCGTAGCCTTACTAATACAGTTCCATGCCTCTAAAGTCGTAACGTTTTCTCCCAAGTCTATACTCTGCAAATCATAGGTCGATTTCGATAGATCTCAGCAAACATGAACTAAACGGATTTTTCGAAATTCATCCAACTCGATCTCGATTCACAAGACGGGAATAACTTCAGCGTTAACATGAGGCACTTGAGTGGAGTTGATAAAGCTACTGGATATAGCCTACACATTAAAACCTTGATCAACATCTAAGTTAACAGGATAACAAGTCCTTCCTATAACCTTCATATCTTACAAGACATCCATACTGTTACACACCACTCTAACCAACACTGTCCCATCGTCTGTCTGTCCCTCCTCTACAATCATCACAACCATACCCCCAACCACGAAAAACCCCAACAATCCCCTCCTCCATCCCATCCACATAACTACAATTCCCACACTGACTATGCCCGCATCCCATACATCTATATCCACCCCGCCCACCTCGTCGTCGGCTCCACAAATTGTCAGAGCAGCAGCAGCAGTGGTAGCGTGATCGGGTTGGTGGACGTTGACGGCCGCCTCGGGTAGCATACATGATCAATCCATTTTGTTTTTTTGGAGATTGGTGTTCGCTCTATGTTACATGGTATGTACGTTGCTTGGACTCTAGGAACGGGCTGGTTTTGTGCTCTGAAGTTTATCTTTGGGAGATACGGGAATGGATTTGTACTTTTGTGAATAGTTGGTGTATGTGACAGGTCCTGTTGTGAATAGGGGTCGCGTGATTGTTGCGGAGACGTTCTGGTTTGCCCGAAATCGTTTGCCATCTCTTTCTGGATATTCCACATCAGCAGCAGCGGCGATACGATCATACCATTGGAGGAATACGTCGAAGACCTCGAGTAGGGTATATTTCCAATATCCCTAGCAAAAGTTGGTGCGCTAGAAATGTCGGCCAGCTGTGGCTCTCTGTCCTTGAATAGATACCTTCCCAAAACTATGAACGTTACGAGGTGAAACTTCGTTGACCTAAGTCTATATTATAAGCTCGCTCTATGTAGAGCTGATCTCTGCTGTGATTATAAGAGGTTATCCTGGAAATGCAATTGTGATGAGCACCTCTAAGGGACGCTGTTATACTCTTAGATCCAGGAAAGAGTGTGAGATGTATGCGTGGTCTGTCTCCTTGGAGTATTTTATAAGGAATCGTGTGTCATGCGCTTGGCGAGGTTTGCCATGATGCATTCTTGGGCTGTGTTGTCGCTGTCCAGTTTCTTGACCAATAAACCGGTAATGACACTCAGGCTGCTTCTCACCCTCAGCAACGATGGAAACGGCAGAGATCTAGCCCCACCTTAGAAATACTAAGAGGTAGTAATAGCTTTGAGAACTTGCGCGAATATGTACGCCAGAACATCCCAATTAACATGCCAACGTCGCTCATTACCAAAATATGCAAGCTAGAATGCCCACCTAGCTCTTCCTCAATTCAGTCTTTCCCGGAGACTCTTCTCTCCCAATCTTCTGTGACTTTTCCACCATCGACGATCTCTACACCTTTACCTAGACCGACCATACTCGAATCGACCCACCATCTTGCACTTCCCTTACGTGGGCGATCGTTTCCATCTCCTTCATCCTCGGTGTCAACAAGTCCACCCAGACCAGTGCCGTCACCACCAGCGACAACGACTAATTGACCGATCCATCCCTTGACAGCTTCAACGTTCTCACCCTCTTCGCCTGTAAGTGAGTCTACCACATACACAACGTCTGGCGCCAAATGCTTGAGCATGTGGACCCATCCACCTGGTGTTGAGAAAGGCATCACGGAGATAGGATTGGCGACAAGCTTGACGGCTTGTTTGTAAAGGAGATCGTAGAAATCACCGCCCGAGGATCTGGCTGAGAGTGCGGGCGTGTATGGTGCAGGATCCATGGATGATAATTCTTCGCCTGGAGTTTGGCCAGGCGTATTAATGCCCATATATGAGGAGCCCATTGATGAAGGTGCCCGTGACTTGTCCCTTGAGGTGTGTGAAGGATTATAAATGAGGATGAGTAGGGTAGTCGTATTCGAGTCAATAGGTGGGAGAGTTGATAGTAAAGACTTGAGCATGGGTTAGCTTGATCATGGAACGAGTAAAAAAGGATGACATACTGCGTGCTCAGAGTGATATTTACCGCCATCCTCATCTCTCAGATTTTCCAGCATCACCTCTGCGCTCACAACAACTGCCACAGTCTTTTTTTGACCAGCAACGGGTAGCTTCGAGCTGCCCCCAAGCACAGCATTTCTAGTGCTCTCTTCTTGATTGTGAATCTTCTCAGCCTCTTCACTCCATCTCTCGTGGTCCGAGAATCCCTCCTCATTCACGCGTCGTTCCGAATGACTCCTTTCGCTGCCTTCTTCCCTGATAGCAGACAAGCCTCTTCCGACTGCAGCACCTGCAGCAACAACACCAGCCACACCCATCTTTTTCACGCTGTCGAAAGCCTGTTGCGGACTCGGCGTCCTTCGCAGAACTTCCCTCGCGCCTCTCCCAATGCTGTCCACAAATCCACCTTCTACGCCAATATCGGTAGCATCGCCCGCGTCGGTAGAAGCACCAGGTACCACACCCTCACTCACACCATAACTCGGTGGTCTTCTACTATCGTCGCGTCCTCCCGGCCTTGTCTCTTCTCCATAGCTTAGATCGTCATCGTCGCTCGAGGAGCCATTCGTAGGTTCGTGATCCTCGCGCGCACTCCAAATCCATGCTGCTATTCCACCAGCAGCAAGGGTTACTGTAATAGCTAGGGGCACCCAGTAGCCAATTGTTGTTCTGGTCGAGCGTGTGGCAGTGGTTCGACGGGTGTCGTACCGAGACTGTTTGAAAGAGCGGGACATATCGTGAGTATGCTTACATCGTTTTGCGTGTTCGATGCGGTGGTAAGGCTGTTATGGTTCGGCGGAGGAGGATGCGGAGTGAGTTGTTGATGTTTGGGGAGTGGTGGCTGGCTAGGTCCTATGTGGCTGGTGTACCGTACCGTGAGAATAATGCTTGGCCGAGGATGATGGCGACAGCTTTAACAACTTGAATTTGAATTCAGTGCCTTTGAGCCTCCAGGAATCACGATCTTTTTCAGGACTTAGACTTTCATGAAGTCGTGTCGATGTTGATACGTTTCTGGCGACCTCGAGAATGCATTTCGCCAGAAATTCATCGATATCAAGCCCAAATTGCAAGGAATAAAACTGATCAATATTTGCCCTTCAAGGACACAGCTCCCTCTCAACCTGTCTGGAAGTTCCTACAAAACTTGCCCATAAGCAAGATTTGACTGCTGGATGATCGGCTGAAGCTGGGATCTTAGTTTCAGCCTTCTGTTTTGTAATTGGCCGAGTGACTCATGTTGTGGATACTCTCGTGAACATGAAGAGCCAAACATTCTGACTTTATCGCTGATACCACAAATACATATCATAGAGGCATCACCAGATACCAGCCATGCCGCACGCGACTCTACCCTCGCCGGGCTTCCAGGCTCTCATCCTCTGCGGTCCCGGAGCCAATCTCGACACATTCACAGTCAACCCAAAATCGCATCCGAAAGCCTTGGTCTCAATCGCAAACCGGCCCATGGTCTGGTACCCTCTCGAATGGTGTATACGCATGGGAGTCACAAACGTCGTCCTCATCACCCCGCCGGAGTCAAAGGAAGCAATCGAATATTCTCTCAATACGAATCCACACTTCACAGGCCTGCGCAAACCAGACGTTCTTGCGCCGGAGGACCTGACGCTTACCACCGAGACTGCCGAGATACTCAAGCTCCCTGAAGTACAAAAGCTAGTCACAGGCGACTTCATTGTGCTACCCTGCGATCTGGTGTGCGAATTGGACGGATTATCACTCTTGGAACAATGGATGGTTCTGCAAGGTGGGGTCGGAGGGGCATCTGGTGGGCTGTACGATGGCAAACACCACGGGATGAAGGTTGGAGGTGAAAAATCTGGCAGAAGAGGAGGGCTCGCTGTATGGTACTCGACAAAGTCAGAGAACACAGTCAAGAAAGAAGAAACGAATTTTCTTGCAACTGCACCACCACCAGCTTCCATCGTGCCCCCACCGCAATCATCGCTTAGACGCCATATTTCAAACGTTGTATACTCGATACCCACAGATACGCTGAAAGACTTGACAGAAGGCCATGACTTCTCGATACGGCGCGCTTTACTTCGGAAACATAGTCATGTGAAGATGTATACTGCATACCGCGACGCACATATTTACTTCTTCCCCTTCTGGATCATGGATATGATCAAACGGAACGAGAAGATAAATCACCTGGGTGAAGACGTACTTGGGTGGTGGGCAAAGGCTGGCTGGCAGGACGGTCTGGGAGACAAGCTGGGTCTGAGAGATATCCTGGATGCGCCTCAAGAAATCTCATCACCAGATCTGAGCGGAAATGCGAATCCTCTGAACAAAGATATTGATGTGGAAAGCTACACTACGACCAAAACCTCCGAATCCAAGAAAATGGAAGTCGGTTCGATAGCAGATACACCACTGGCTTCTCGAGTGAAAGACCCAGAGACTGGCTCAAAAATCAAATCCCTAACCTCAAAATCACATCTCAAAATCCCTCCGTTACTGGCCTATGTTCAACCATCAACTCCATCAGCCCCTCTCATCCGGCGGGTGGACAAGTCCGACCTACTCCTAAACATCTCACTTCGTCTTGCCAGATGTCCTGCCCTGGACGATATTTCCGTTCTCGAGCACTCGCCCTTCGCCCACGCCTCCAAAGTCGCAGCATCAACAAAAGCCAAAGTCCCAATCCAATGCAGCATCCAATCCGAAACGAGTCTAATAGACGAAAACGTAACCATCAACGCGCGTTGCAACATCAAAGAATCCGTCGTGGGTCGCGGCTGCAAAATCGGCACGGGCGCTAAACTGACTAAATGTATTATTATGGAGGATGCCGAAGTGGGTGACTTTGTAACGCTGGAAGAATGTATCCTTGGGCCCAGATGCTTGGTTGAAGGGGGACCCAAAGAGGATAAGAATAAGACTGTGCTTAAGAAATGTGAGGTGCAGGAAGGTTTCAAGGTGAATTGGGGGAGTGAGGAGACGGGGTTTCAGTTTATGCTTGGTGGGTTGTTGCAGGATGAGGATGATTTTGAGAGTGGTGGTGAGCAGGCGGGAGAAGTGGATGATAATGAATAGGTATGGATGAGAACATGTGGCCGCAAATAACGTAAAGCATGATACATGCGGAAATGGAAGACCTCAAGATAGACAGAGATTCAATCAGACTACGAGATCTTTAGGAGTGTGTACCTACACCACCATCTTCATCTCGTGACTGTGTACTAGTAGCTCAACAAGACTCGAAGCTGACCTTAGCAAACATCAAGTGCCTTCCAGGTCTACCACCACCTACTACCAGCTCCAACAACACACTTCAAAACCACCACACAAATCGCCCCTCCATCTCCGCTCAATTCGCAATTATCGCCCAGACAGGCACCAAAACCCTTATAATCGAGAAAGGCCGAGCAACCCAACACAAAAGCGCTGCCGACTCCCAGCTTCTCAAATCCATAATGTCGTGTAAGTTCTGCCTGGCACAGAACGTCCGCATGGCGCGTGGTCTGAATTCTTGGACTCTGCGATAGGTTGTACAACTAATTGAGTCTAAGCAAGTCACGTCGGCTTTGTCTCCTGGGGATTCGAGATTTGTTTCGGGCGCCGTCTATGAATATGCTGTTGATATCTCAAGACCTATGTGTCGTGTCGATGTACTCCAGGCTTTCATTTCATTCTCTACCTCATCTCCACTGGCCACTGCATTCCTGTTTCTAAGAGCCCACTATCAACAAACCAGAGCTGCAGCGACGTGACAACAGCCTTTTCACCCCCTACCAGTGCTTGTTCATACCAAGTATTAAGGCGACAAGCATCTCACCCCAACAACAATTGGCACTCTCACCATCTATTTCCCATCTCTTCTAGCGACAGTTCCAACTCCTAAAATCAGCAGTGCCAACGGTGTCGCGGAGTGGATGATGATAGGCCTCGGTCTTGAAACAAGAGAAAAGGCTCCAGCTACGTGGATAACAGCGGTGTGTCGCAACAGCCGTGGCCTCAATCGAGATATTCCTGTCATTCTGCAGGATCTCAATAGAGCTTTGTTATGGCGGACAAAATGATTGTTATTTGCCCTGTTTAAACTCGAATCGTCTCAGTGTAGACCATGAAAGTTTGCAGAAGGGTCAGATATCGAGGCCAGTGTATGTATGGAGAGAGTGCCAAAAGGCGATGGTTTGATATTGGTCTGGTTCTTCTATTTCGAAATTCTCGTCTGTTGCTGTTACTTGTTTTCACTACATACATGGTTCAACTCTACATTTTCGATCTTCGCTTTGCGGGTGTCTCAACTCTAAAGCGCAGAATTTTTCAAATCAGCCTCCGATAGATATGCACAGCTCTTACCACTTAAGAGGAGTTCTGCGAGCAAGAAAACCTCTTACCTAGCGCGTCCAAAGTCCGGCGTACGCTTGGGCTTATTGTCCAGAATCTCCTCGATTTCCTGGAGAATGTCTGGTGTCAACTTGTCCAGCATTTGGATGGCCTTGCAATTATCGTGGATCTGCTCAACCTTGGTTGCACCGAGAATTACAGTGCTAACATTTGGGTTGGACGCAGCCCAGGCGAGAGACAATTGCGTAACGTTGCCTCCAAGACGCTCGGCGATTGCCGTCAACTTCTTGACCTTGGCGATCTTAGCCTGACCTTCTGGTTTCTGCAACTCTTCAACATGGTTCTTGAACCACTCCTTATTCGTGGCAAACCGTGAGTCGGTGGGGATGCCGTCGTTGTATTTGCCGGTCAAGAGACCAGAGGCCAGAGGAGACCAGATCGTTGTGCCGTAGGACAGTTGCTTGTACAGAGGATCGTACTCGACTTCGAAACGCTCGCGGTGGAAGGCGTTGTACTGCGGCTGATCGGCGATTGGTGCAATGAGATTGTACTTTTCGGCGATTGCTGTTGCCTCAAAGATCTGAGCTGCAGACCATTCGGACGTGCCCCAGTAGTATGCAAGGTTGAGGTTCCGAATGACTTGGGTGAAGCCTTCGACAATTTCCTTCATCGGAGTTCCGACATCCGGGCGATGGGCAAGGACGATGTCGACGTAAGGCTGCTGAAGGCGCTCTAGAGAGGACTTGAGACCCTCAACGACGTGCTTCTTTGAGAGACCGCGAGTATTTGGCTCTTTTCGAGCAGTGCCAAAGAAGATCTGATGATTGTATCAGTGGTAGCTCTTGAGAGTCGGTGGTTGCAACATACCTTGGTGGAGAGCACGTATTCGTCGCGGGGCCAGTCCAATTCCTTCAGAGCATTGCCCATTTCAATCTCAGATTGTCCGTTGGCGTATACCTCAGCTGTGTCGAAGAAGTTGATGCCATTGTCCCATGCCGCCTTGAGACAGTCCTTCACGATGCTTCCCTTCTGGGTTCCACCATACGTTAACCATCCTCCAAGTGAGAACAAGCTCACTTTGAGACCCGAGGGTCCTAAGTAGCGGAACTTCATGTCCTTGGGTTCGAAAGCGGTTCGGACTGCCATGATTATCTGTTGATCAGGTTGGGTGCTGATGGCTCAATTGCGTGAATAGACGAGGGAGTGAGGGAGTTGAGAGCTGATAATGTAAATGCTTTAATATGTTCTGCTGATTAATACTGTTCTACATGCCTCTGGCCGACGAGGAAGTCGCCATCGCAAAGACCCAAATTGCGGGGCTAAGAGACCGACGGCACAGAGGGTCGTCGGTCATAGCGGGAATAATTTAGATTAAGAAGCGCATGGAAAGAAGCAATGGCATCACCACCATTGAGCAGGTGGAAGTCGTATTCCATACATGATCAACGATAGTAAGAGCGGCTTCAGCAAGCTTCGAGATGCAAGTGAATATGGTGTGGTGAAAGCTGACGGCAAGATTTCCCCGCGCCCGCGCTACCCCCTTTTTTTAGCCTACCTCTACCGTACTGTAATTTCAAGTCACCTCCGTGATCAGTTTGTAACTCGGCTCCTTTTCTGATGCCAAAGATCAAGTACCGTGTCTTTAAACGACCAAGTCTAGTTCAATATGAATAACTTTGGCGAAATGTTTAAGCTTCACCGCCAGAACTTGAAGTAGTTGGATTTCAGTCTTGAACCATAAAGACTGCTACAAAAACACTAAGCTCGTAATTTCGAACAACGAAAGAATACACTATACAGTCAATATTGAAGAGACACAGACTCGTGAAGGTAAGTCACTTTTTCGGTTCACTTTGGATAATATCTCCTGTGCCGATGTCCATGCATGAAAGCATCCATCACTTTTGTCGTCTTCGGTTCTCTTACACTCGACCAGAGGGCATATCCTACCCATCCACAACGCCGGTAATGGATATCGGCGCGCTTTCCTCACTGCTGCAGACAAAAATCTCATGCAAGCGGCGCCAATGGTGCCTCATGCGCCATTCGGAATCACATTTTCCTTCCCATGCCCGTTGATTTGCGCTTCCAGATTAACAGCAGGTACTGCCACTCTCCCCTCAAGATTGGTCACTACATGAGACGATGCGTCGGGGGCACTAGGTGGGGCTCGGCTCGGGTTCAGAGGTGATAGTTCGCCCGAACTCGATGGACTGTGAGTGCTAGAGCGTTTAGGACGATATGGGATAGGCGTCGAGGGTCTCGACGACAGAAACTACATGAACGATTAGCACGTTTAACCAGGCCGAACCTCGAATGTGCTTACAGATGATGCAGCGGACAAAAGAGCAGTCAGAGAGGCCTGAACGACATCTTCGTGAATACCCACACCCCAGACTCGTTGACTTGAATTGGCTGCCGTGCATTCGATGAATGTCGCAGCCTTGACATCGCGACCGGTACCGATGGCGTGCTCCTTGTAATCGGCGACATCGAGCTCGATTCCTATGCTTTTGAGAGCGTTCGCCAGAGAAGAGATGGCTCCATTTCCAACACCCATGATCTGGTGTTCCTGGTGATCAATAGCGATCACACCCTTGAACACCCTGCGTAGATTCCCGCCTCGGGCTGTCTTTCCATCCACAGGTGGTGCGGGGGACGCCGACCGATCGGCCATGATATCGTAGTCGATCAACTCGAAGCGTGGATTCTGCTTCAAGTGATAGGCGTCCTCGAAAAGCTTGACGATCTCTCCGGGAAGGAGTTCGCGGCCCACGGCATCAGCCTCGCGTTGCACAATTTTCGAAAACGCAACTTGTAGGCCACGAGGTAGGTCGAGTTCCAGGTTGCGGAGAATGATCCATGCCATGCCACCCTTGCCTGATTGTGAGTTGACACGAATGACCGCCTCGTATGTCCTCCCTATGTCTTGTGGGTCGAGAGGCAAGTATGGGATTTCCCACGGGCTCTCGTTGTTTGCGCCTTCAGCCTCGCGTTTCGCAAAGCCTTTCTTGATGGCATCTTGGTGAGAACCGCTAAACGCACACACAACCAGCTGTCCCCCATACGGTGCTCGAGGGTGCACTGGAATCTTATTGGATTTCTCAACAATGTCGATCACGGATTTCAGGTCCGAAAAGTCAATGCCTGGATGTATTCCTTGAGTGTATAAATTGAGTGCCAAGGTAACGAGGTCGACATTCCCAGTTCGCTCGCCATTGCCGAATAGTGTACCTTCCACTCTGTCTGCGCCAGCCATTTGTGCCAATTCTGCTGCGGCTACTGCACAGCCTCGGTCATTGTGTGGGTGTAAAGAAATGGCGACCTTCTCGCGCTCGGAGATATTCCTGCTGAAATACTCAATCTGATCGGCGTATACGTTAGGCGTAGCCAGTTCGACCGTGGCAGGAAGGTTGAAGATAATTGGGTTCTCTACGCTTGGTTCCCACGCTTCTTTGACAGCCTCGCAGACTTCAATGACAAACTTCTCGTCTGTGTCGTTGAATGTCTCCGGCGAAAATTCGAATGCCCATTCTGTGCCAGCTGTCTCAGGATCATCCTTCGTGATGGACCTCGCATATTTCGTACACTCCACTGCCAGAGCTTTCGACTGTGCGTTGTTCATGTTGAAGACGATTTGCTGAAAACATGGCGACGTTGCGAGGTAGATATGCAGAAGAGCTTTCTTCGCTCCCTTCAGAGAATCTACTGTCCGTCGAATCAACTCTTTTCTGCAGGGCGAAAGCACTTGCAGCCATACATCATCCGGCACGATGCCTGGTGTTTCAACCAGACGTCTTGTAAAGTCGAAATCGGTGGCAGAGGCCGAAGGGAAGGAGACTTCAATTTCTTTATAACCGAGCTTGACGAGCATCTGAAAGTAGCGAAATTTCTGATCGCCATCCTGTCGTAAGGGTTAGGAGACGTGGTGCTGGTTCGCTGCCATTGACATGCCTAGGAGCGTACCATAGGATCCACTAGACTCTACAATGTCTTAGCTCAGAACGATCCTGCAACGATCAGAGCGACAAACCTGGTTTCCATCTCTCAGGTCAGTCGACAGCCAACGCGGTGGCTGTTCAATTGTTTTCGAAGGCCATTGGCGATCCGGGATGTCCAATGGCTTAAACTTGCGGTACTTTTTCGAGGGGTCTTTGAGCATAGGCATTGTCGCTGTGTGTTGGACAATTCAGGGTAGGGTTCGAGAGGGAGATCAAGTTCCGTCCGGAGGTATAGAATCGATGAGTATTTTGACTCAAACTCGTGACTCAAAAGGTTTTCTGACACCTCAGGATCAACAGAGGGGCAACCTGGGGACTGGAAGAGGGGTTTGTGTGGATCATCTGCTTCCGTTCATAACCGTAAGGTAAGATACAACAACAAATTTTCGTCCATTCCTTGGAAACAACGTCCTATGATCCAGCATCCACTGGCAGCGCATGCCTTATATATCGTTTAATGGTCATTGGTCGTCGCGATTACCACTGCTTTGATTACGTTCAACAAAGATTATTAAGAAAGGTTCAATCCATGGTCGTTTGCCTTGACTTGGTCAGAAAACCTCTTTCGCGATAAGTGAACCACAATCCTCATTGCCATTTCCACGAGGACTAGGTCGAGAAGCGAAGAGCGGAATTCATTCTTCCATCAACATCGCCGCCGGCTTCCACTTGAGTTGGTAGATAACAGCACCCAGATATACATCTTGTTTCCAGTCACAGTAGCAATCGACAGCGCCCGAGGAGATCAATGTAATGCACGTCAAATCTTTGTTTGACAACATTCTAGCCTCCCGTGCGCCACACTAGCATGCTTTGTCTTTGCAATTGAAACATTATCTGTAAACAACGGGAGTTCCGCAGCAAACACGATTCTGTAGGACCCAAGCATGCTGTGAATGAAATGAGATAAATGCATCGACACAAGTGGGTACAATCAAAGTTAGCATTTACAACGTGCACGTATCAACAATGACGGTCTATCTGCTAGACTGACAGCAGACCAGGTAGACGCCTGTCCGTCATGTCTTAATGGCAATGGACTAAGACACCTATCCTAGCCTGCATTGCATCTACCATAATATCATTTCACAAATAGCCTTCTGCATACGTATGAGGAACAGCTCGCGTGCAGAAGAACACCAAGAACCTTGGTAGTCTTATGAAGCATGGCACACACGGCAACCTCTACGTCTTTTGTCTTTTTAGCTTTCAACGGTGGACGTAGACATTACTCCAAGCTCGTTTCCCTACGCGCTCATGAAAAACCAGTTTCGACCCTCCACTATTTTGTTCAGCTGAACAAGGCATCTCTAGTATCTATACTTCGTCGTTATAACGATGTCTCTGCGCGAATCGTAAGATGACAGCTCTACGCCAACGCGTCGTCGCGATCAAGGATGTCAATCGCGAGAAAAAGAATGTGGAAGACCAACACTATTTATCAGTTGCGCAACTGATGTTACCGCTCCTCGTTCCCACCTCCACATTAACCAGTCAGAAGTCGTTCATCTAGAAAGCACGAGACCCAATCTCTTCTCGAACGCGTGGAGGCGGCGCGACCGTATCCCAGCCTGCTCCTGTGGAGTGGCTCGCCGTCTGGATATCAGATGCAAAGATTCCATCAGATCCATCCGAGCCATCCAATAGGAAAGTCGAAGGCGGGTCCCCGCGTAGCGCGGCGCTTACAGACAATAATCTATATGTGGTGTAATTAGTAGACTTATTTCATGCGGCAGGGGAAATTAGTAGACATTCTGACCCGTCTTGGATGCAGCTCGATGGATTAGGTGTGATTTGCCTGCATGTGCATACGTTCTAAAAAGCGGGAGGATTGCTCGTGCATTTTGACACCGCTGTCAAATTGATTGTGCAGCCAGCTCGATGTACCTGTATCTACCTTGACAATTCTCAGAGGACATCAGGAAACAGGAAACACAAGACAAAAAGGAGGATACAAACAGCATTGTCTTACCACATAGATGAGCACGACATGAAATCCTTGCACAACCGCTCTCCAAACTCCATTGAGTACCGTGCACAGAAAGAGCCACACCGGGAACTAATCATGCATAAAGCTCGCTCTCCCAAATCCCAGGCGCAGACCATTGGCTGACAATCCTCCATCCTCAGCCTCCCTTGCGAGGCGTTGCGCGACCCTTTGCTGGAGGCTCTGATTGTCAAGGGGAGGGCGCCTAATTGGTCCGCCATCTATTTTTACCCCAAGCCTCTCTACGCGCTCTGTACGTCTCCGCTGTCGAGTAGCGTGGGAAAGCTGTATATGTACAGTTTGACAACCTTCCACATCTGAGGACCCTCCATTGCCTTTACCCATTCCCTCCGCCTACTTCAATTGATTGCTGCGTGTGTTGTTGTTTTCCTACCCACGTCGTCGTCGGATCATATTTTCGCCAACGAATCCCGGCGTCTACCTTACTTTAATAATCCTTGTCGACGCGGGCGCAGGCTTACAACTTCCCCTCCTACACCACCTCAGAACTTTTTTTTATTTCGAGATACCTGCAGCAGGCGAGAAAGACGTCAGCCTGGTTGACAAGCAAGGAGATATTTACGGCCTGGAAGCGCGGAACGCCGGTCTTTTTTTCGTTCTCACCTCGATATAACTTCCATCCAATTTCCTCTTCAGTACCGGAGGGTGCGAATACAATCTCGTAGCCCTAAAATTACGAACACCAATATCGACCCACTTCTCCTTCCAACAAACATCATCTCCAACACCATTTACCATGATTCTCGCGAGAACATCAATAGCCATGATGGCGGCTCTGAGCCCGATCTTCGCTACCGCTGCTGCTATTGACACAAGAGAGTCAAGAGTCCTAGCAACTTTCGAGAAGCGCTTTGCTGAGGCTTCAGCCTCAAATTTGGTTCCAAGGAAGGCGGAAGATGTCGCTGCTACTTGCAACTTGGCTAACATTAAAATGCCGAACAGTAAGTACCATATGCGCAAACCTTAAGTCCCAATCAAACGAATACTAACAGATACCAGCTTCCCCAGTCGCCCTCCCACCACCATCACCAGGTCTCACCCTTACCCATATCGCCATTGGCCGTGGCACCCAGAATTACACCTGCACAAATGACACCGCCACTCCAGTCGCCGCAGGCGCCGTGGCGACTCTCTTCAACGTAACCTGCCTGGCAGGTCCCTATCCAGAACTCCTCGCCCTTCTCCCAGACATCGCTTACAAATTCCCTATCCCCGATCCAGCCTCCGCCATGTCTCCCGCCAACCTCTTCCTCAGCGGCCACCATTTCTTCACAGACCTGACAACCCCCTTCTTCAACTTCAACACCAATGCACACGACTGGGGAACCGTGGGCTGCAAGAAGGCAAATGCGACGGACGCGCCAAATAAGGCGACGGATGTGCCGTGGCTGAAATTGACCACGAAGTCAAGAGATGGATGCACCGTTTCCGAAGTCTACCGATTGAACACCAGAGGTGGACAGCCGCCGGCGACGTGCAAGGGGATGGGACCTGCTTTTACAGTGCAATATGCATCCGAATACTGGTTCTGGAGCAGTCCCGGTGCGCCAACTTACACATAAGCCTCTCGTCGAGTCTTGAGAGCATGGTACAAGGCGTTTGTGTGCTTCAGGCGGCTTACTAAGTCTGGCGTTCGGTTGAAGAGGATGGAGATACCATGGTTTGCGAGCTTCTTCTCTATTGTATTTTTTATATGAGAAGGTCAGCGATGACAGCTGCCTCGTCTTTGTTGAGTGGCTCTCGTCATTCCGGATGGATGGCGAAGCGCTTGTTCTTTTTGATGCGAATAAATGCGATAGCTCGATAATAATTTGAGGCCGAGTTCCGCATCTTCCACTGTCGTTGCCAGACCCAGTCGTCTCGAGTGAGCACTTTCCCCACTAGTTGTATTCGTATGGATCCTGGCAACCTTCTTACTGTGGTACAATATCTGCCGAGAGGTTCACTGATGTGGACAGCGAATTAGAGGGATGATATGAGTCCAGCCCTAGTCTCTTGTAAGACATCATGTAGCGCTCGGTATTGTACTGTTGGCCCCACCATGTATGCAATCATGGACGCGCTCGGAAATGACTTGCATTGAGCTAAGCATGTCGATCCAGGTCTTCCCATCTCTTCTCGCGGCGTCGCTTATTTTTCTTTCGCGTAATGCCTCCACCATCGCGATGCGCCTCTCCAGTCGTAATCGGTTTCTTCCTCGGCCAATCCCGCACGATGTCAACACCCGCCTTGGGCGCCCATAGTTCCAAAAACACAAAAATGAGGTAATCGATCACAATGCAAAGACAGAAGAGTTTTCCGGCCCAGATACCACATCCGTAATATCTCTTGAGCCGATCTATGAGTGCAAAGCTTTGGACACCCGCTCGACCACGTGCGGCGCTCCATCCCTCGCCAGGAGAGTATCCATAGAATTCTTCTTCGCTAAGTGAGCCCGAGATTCCTTTGTAGACTCGTTCTGTCCGTTCAGCAACGTCGGTCCAGGAGTACATCATTCGTACTTGATCGTGAAAATTGGCTGTTTGAATTTTGCCGTTCCTCATCAGGCTGATTGCCTTGCTGGTCGCAGCAACAATGTCGTCCTCTTCTGGCTTGGCGAAAGTGGTCATGTGGGGTGGTAGGACTTCGGGAATACCACCGACCTGGGTGCAAACAACGTAAAGTCCACAGCTTGCTGCTTCGACAATGACGGTTCCGAATGCTTCGGTCAAACTTGGGTGGAGGTAAATTTGCCCTCGGACCATGACGTCGCGGACTTCCTCATGGCGGACGGGGCCAAGCATTTCGACGCGATCTTGAAGGACGTTTCGCTCGAGCATTTGCTCCACGTCAATAGCTTTTGGACCTGACCCAGCGATGATGAAGCGGACATGCGGGTGAGCGGCGCATATCCGTGGAATAGCGGCGATAAGGAGATCAGTTCCTTTGTTGTAGAAAAGACGTGAGATCACAACGATTGTGATTGTATCATGGGGTCCTATTGTCTGATTCGGAGCTAGCCATTTGGCGTCGTGTGGACTTATAAGAGGCTCGGTCTGGGTCAAGGGTCTAAAATTTTCTGCTACAACTGCGTTCGGGATCACTGAGACCATAAGAGGATCCAAGGACGCTCGGAGCACCGTGTTTTCTTTGCTAATAGATCGTCAACAACGAAACGAGGATATCATATATGTCCTTCTCACCAAGTATGACTAACGCATATCACATGGTCGACGTCGCTTAGGGTGAACTTGAGAAGCTTGTTGGTCAAGATACTGCCCGCGTCTGCGAACCCATAAAGAGAATGGTCGGTAAAGACGGTCCGCAGACCCATACTTCGTGCGTGAATGATTGCCTCATGACACAGGCTGCTTAGACTCCCGTGCCCATGGACGATCTCGATCTGTTCTCGAATGATGATGTTGCGGAATATGGGGAAGAAAGAGAAGACTGTTGGAAACGTGGTCTCTCGGTATATGACAAAAAAGGGAACATGATATACTTTGAGACCGTTGGTGAGATACCGAACTCCTGTTCGGCCTTCGTAGGCATGGGTTATGATGATGACTTTATGGCCGCGATCGATGAGGTTCTGACAGGGTCATTATTCTAGCATTGCAGGTACTGGTAAGAGTATAGGCCTGTGGTCTGGCAGTCGAGAAGAACGTACTGTTGATAGCTGGTAGATATGGCTTTCAACGCCCCCTAGCCCTCGTCAGCCTTGTGCTTCGTACTGGGTCGGAAGTATCTACCTGGCTGAGGGAAGAAGAAATCGCAGACCATGCTGAAGACATGTTAGCCATCGTGACATAGCACAACTCTGCGTCACCTACGCGATCCGGTACGACATGTTGGCTCAGGGATGTTCTCTCCGCTCTGATCCTCGATGGCATATTGTTAATGCTTGCTAGATATCTGATTCTGGCCCGCCAGGAAAGGGTGGTCGAAAGGGGTGAAAGTTACCTGGTTTGCGGCTCGGCCCGCACAAAGTATGAGTATCCCTGCTACCTGCAAAGTGCAAACAATATTTCGTGCAAGAATCTCTCGTCTGCATCTGAATTCGAATATGACATTGGCTGAACCCACACTTGGAACCAAGCAACATGTCGTCTTTATACAAGAGATGGGCACCTCCCAAGAAATCGAAAGATCCAGTCGAACCGCCAAAATCTCCAGAACCACAACCCAGCCCCTCCGCTGCCTTCCTTAACCCCTCGACATTGTATGCTTCCACCCCATACGCTCGATACATTCCACCGAAGAAGCAAATCTCTCGATCGCCACAGCCCCAGCTATGCCCTCCTTCTCTGATTGCGACCGAATCCCAAGATGAGGCGCGCGGAGAACCTGGCCCAAAGAGGCGCAGGAAAGTGGTAATCGATAGCGAAGGACGGCCCAAAAAGGACAAAAAGGACAAGAAGAAGCGCAAAAGCAAGGACAGTACGACTGAAGAGAGGTCAGAGACATCTTTGGAACAAGCAGAAGATGTTGAGCCTGAAGTTGACGCTTTGAAGCTCGACAGTCCTATTCCTGCGCCCGAAGTTGAGGCCGAGACAGATTCAGAGACGGAGCCGCAAGAAGCTGTACGTGATGGGGATGAGGAGATGGAGGATGCAGAATTAGACAACGATGCGGCAGAGGCAATTCTGGCGAAGTACAGAACAGCCATCAAGAAATCTGTACAAGTGGAGATGGCCATAAAGGCTAAGAAGGCGAAGGAGGGCATCAGAACTCCTACCCCTGAACCAGAGCTACACGGTAAGAATTCGATCTCCTGTCGAACAACCATACTGGTCTCATAACAATACTCTCAGGCCTTGAGCCTCTGCCGCAGCCAGCCCAACGCCCTCAGGAAGCGTATAATCCAACATTTGACGCAATGCCTGCGTGGATAGGACAGCCACGCGTGGTCACCTCAACAGATACAATCAAATTTGAAGAAGTGGGATTGAGCAAGAAGGTGCGCGACAACCTATTGAAAAAAGGGTACACCCAAACCCTGCCCGTTCAAAGCGCTGTCCTTCCTCTTACGTTGGCGGGACCTGACGAGTATCTCGGAGATATTTGTGTTTCTGCCCCTACAGGCTCCGGAAAGACACTGGCATATATTTTACCAATGGTTGACAGCATTCGGAGGCGGTCGGTCAGACATTTGAGTGGCCTGGTTATCGTTCCAACGCGAGAGCTTGTCACCCAGGTCCGAGAAGTGGCGAAGTCATGTACATCTGGCACTGGCGTCAAGTTTGGCACAGCAGTCGGCAACGTTGCGCTGGCTACTGAGCAAGCTGCTCTGATACATAGGGGCCAGAAATGGGATCCAAAGGCGGCCAGAGAGATGCACGAAAAGGCAACGGAAAGGATTCGACTCGGTTTTGACGAAGACGACACTCTGCTCGAGGACGTGGCTACACTGCTGCCACATCATGTCCCGGAGTACAGCTCAGAGGTGGATATTCTCATATGCACACCAGGGAGATTAGTTGAACATATTCAGTTGACTCCAGGATTCGTGTTGGAACACGTGGAATGGCTGGTCATTGACGAGGTTGATCAACTTCTCGATCAAAACTTCCAGGACTTTGTCAACATTCTCCATCCCGCCTTGTTTCCCACAAAAACTTACAACCAGATGACAGCCCTAGAGAAGGTTCTGATGAGCGTCAAGGGCAGATTCGAGCATCGCTTTGTGCGAAAGATCCTTCTCAGCGCCACCATGACTCGAGACCTTGAAAAGTTGGCCAGTTTAAAGCTCAACCGCCCGACCGTAATCGCTCTACAATCAGAACAGTCCGATGACCAGGCTGAAAATCCTCAGCCAACCAGCGGTTTTGAGCTTCCTGCCTCTCTTGAAGAGACGGCCATACCAGTAGCTGACGGAGGCGATAAGCCTCTGTTCTTGGTACAATTACTTCGGGACGAATTTAGCATATTCCCAGGTTCTTCGACAGACGTCCACAGCGATTCGAGAAGCAATTCTTATGATGATGGAAGCAGCGATGATTCTTCAAATTCCTCAGCCTCAAACTCGGATTCGGAGTCAGAATCATGGTCAACTCCGAAGTCCAAAGCGGAAGCAAACGACCCAAATAATGTCAAGGCCCTGGGCACAGCAATGGCTACGGTACCGATCACAGCGGAACCGGCATTCTGTGATAGTGTTCTCATATTTACCAGCAGCAACGATAACGCTTCTAGGCTGAAGCACCTGCTCCTGACGTTCTTTCCTCATAGCGCGTCTCTCATTGGGACTCTAACCAAATCTTCAGCCACCTCTTCTGCTCAAAAGATCCTGAAAGCATTCCGTAATGGAAAGGTCAAGTTGTTGATCGCTTCTGACCGCGCTTCACGTGGCCTTGACGTGCCAGATTTAGCGAGTGTGATCAACTACGACATGCCTTCGAGTGTCACGAGCTATGTTCACAGAGTCGGACGAACTGCAAGAGCTGGAAAGGAAGGCAAAGCATGGACCCTGTATACCGACTCTGAAGCAAGGTGGTTTTGGAAATCGATTGCACAAGGCACTGATATCCAGAGGAGTGGTCGCGTTGTCAGGCGTATGCGAATTGATACCAAGAAGCTGGAGGACAAGAGAGCAACGTACCAAAAAGCATTGACTGATCTACAGTGCGCTGTGAAAGACAGTCACTGAACAATTACAGAATTGTTTCGCCTCCTCCGTTACAGCTCTCTGTCTCTCACAAGAACTGCTGTCCAACGACGATTTGGCATTAATAGACCTCTGAACATTTCGCGACCAAATTGTGACCTTCCGTCTGCCGACACCAGGGTGTCTGGTCATGGACCGGTAGTCTCGTCAATTTCTGGCATATCCTGAGCCTAAGAAAATTCAAGGCGTACGTCTCACAACACCGCGATTGCTTTTGGCCAGCACACTCGCAATTCTCGCCGCGCAAACGTTAAATGGCTTCGCGGCCCGCAGATGAGGAGAGAAAAGCAGATTGTAATATGGTTGCAGGACAAACAACGTTCGTACGTCGATCCGCCATAGTAAGGCCGTGAAGCACGTAAAGCTATACGCGAGCTGCAAGAGCCAATCAGACCCCACGAATAAGCTGTGTGAATGAGTGAGCAGGTTGGCAGCGTTTGCCATAGACAAGCGAGTGTCTAACCATCTGCAAAAGCGTTCCACCAAGCTAGACTCTGCCACCATGCCCTATTCAGAGCTATGACCTTTGGCCCGCAACATACAAGTGTTTAAAGTCTCAGCGATTCCAGCCGACTAAAAAGAAAAGTCTCAATCCTGCTCCTCTGGACCTTACCCGGATCCGATGCGAACGAATCAATAATGCTACATTTGATTGTTTCAGAGCGTGGTAAGTATAGCGGTCAACTTACGCTGACTTGCTCAGCCGGCGAACCATCGACACGCAATCTGCAGCTCGTATCTCTGTGAATTATCTTTCAGCGTCCATCATTATCGCCAGATTTAGCCGTGACCTTGTTGACTAAGCACTCAATATCGAAAAGTATCACGTGATGGACATAATGTTTGCCTGTTTCCTTACTAGTCCTGTTTCCGTCTCATGTTTCAGGAGGGGGGAAGCCTTAGTAGCTTCTCGATCATACGAAACTGCCAGTGACATCATTGAACTCATGACAACAGCAAATCGCCAGGCACCCTTCTCTTGGGCCTTTTTATTTCAAGCGATTGAGCTGTATCGCAGTGCACAGAATCAAGAAGCAGTTGACTTGTTGTCGTGCTTGTGCTGGGCATGATGCTATTGTTCGTCCAACTACCACGTGCGAGGCGATACATGAGCACGAGTAACGCGTTTCATAGGACCTCCTTGGCTGCGTTCAATATACGAGTAGTGATCAGAAGCACATCAGTTCGCGAGCTAACATGACTCCTGGTTCGGAGAGCGTACTGCGGTATCATGCCGACAGAGCGTAGGGGGAACCACCCTGTCCTAGTTAATGCATGAAGAGATCGAAGTCCGACGTTCGCGACATCGTACCTGGATCGTGATATCTCAGTTATTGATTTTTCGTCCTTACCAAACTGTCGTAGCGAGCAAAAAGAATGTTAGTGCGTCGTTCACTCCACGGCACTGAAGCATCCATTTACAGCCTATACGTCGACTCCGATTGGCTCTGGATAGCCTTTTCTAGGTTTCAGTTGGGTGCGGTTGTGCGGTTTCACTATCGCGGAACGACAAGTCACCTTATTTCTGCTGGCTACCACAGTACTCCTCGATCGACCTCTATATCTAAGTCTAAAAAAAACAATGCTTTATCGTGGTTGGAAAGTAGAAGTCGGGGTCGCAAACTTTCATAGGCCCAGCTTCACCTGAGTTTATTTGGTACCCGCAGTAAGGCTCGGCGAAATAAATTGATGTACAGGGTCTACCTTTGCTCGATTTGATGAAACAGGGAATTCCGTAGGCGTTTTGTAAGAATGCCCAGGCCAAATCTTCGGATTTCCACTTTGTCATCGCCTTAGGCCTGGATTGACCATTGCCAGTGCTATTGATGGCGTCGATGGGTCCCGGAATACCCGCCGTACATACCCCAGACGACAAGGCTGGCTACAGTGGTGGACGAGGGTGCGAGTGGAGATCTCCGTCCTTGAAACTGAATTGCTTTTCAATGATCAACCCACCCCTTCCGCCTCGCTGCCAAGCAAAATAATTTTCTACAATGCAGCTGTTTAGCAGAAGGATCTGCTGTTTCTGTCAGTCAAGACCGGCTGAAACAGATTCGAAGGTTTCGACTCCGTCTGATGCTCATCACTATCGTTAATTTTTGTTCGTTTACCATGGATCACCATCAACTTGCCATGTGTTAATCGTTTTGAGGGATCCGCCATCATTGCGCAAGAAAACAATCCTTTGAAGACAAGGCCGTGACATCAAAGCTACACGGTACGTAATCATGTTGAGGCTCTTCCAAAAACGACGGGGGAATCATCTCAGTCCAGGCAAATCTGATCATGAGAGTCCCGAGGCCCACCGGTGTGAAGGTGCCGCACGCGGGTCTTGGCCTTTCGCACGAACGTCGTGCAATATAGACAACCCTAGTAATCTATCTCTCGATATTGCCGATGGCTTCTAAGCCGATACATCTCAATCAAGGTAGCATAGTCAGGGCCTAGCCGAACGAATTAGGACGGACATTTTATGTACATGGTTGTGCCATCATTAGATCCTAGATGTCGAATACCTGTATAGCTGTAGCGCCGTTCGGGAGGAAGCGGCATATCTGAGCGTGGACGAGATATATGAGGTTCAGAAGCTTGGTCGCTTTCGAGAACGACTATATCTCTCTGTGCAAATCCCCGACTTCTTCGGCCTTTGAGGGCCTACTCATTCTTCCAACATGTCCCTTCCTTTTCTCCTGATATGTACTCTCTTCTTGGGCGGAGCTGTGTCCAAACCGCTGGAGCAGCTCGCCAAGCAGGGGCGTTTCAGTCTGTTACAGGTGGCAGTACCACGCAAGGTCGCGTGGTCTGCAGCACGTGATATACAGAGGACATACTTGAAGTATGGAGTACCTGTACCAACCCACATCAACGCCGCGCTCGCGCCTCCAAATGGTACCGGGCAGTCTACAGTACCGGTCAGACCCGTGAAGGGAGATGTCGAGTACCTCATCAATGTCACCGTGGGAAACCACGTCCTCGCGTTGGACATGGACACCGGGTCGTCCGATCTGTAAGTCCCAATTCCCCTGATCTTCATAATCTTCGCTGCGTTCAGCTGCAGCCAAGAAGGGAGTGAGATGCGACTCTGGGTTGGACAGGGGTCTTCCCTACGCCAATCTAGATCAAACGCCCGTCGCCATCTCAGCGGACACCTCACACGACTTGCTCAACGAAGGCAACAATCACAACAACGCATCTAACAAGTGCCTTTCCAGATGGGTTTTTTCCACTCTTCAACCAGAAGACCAACGAACGAATCGACCGGTAGCACGTGTCTACGACACGAGCGGAGTGACCGCAAAGAAGCTTGAGGGGCACACATGGCAAATCCGATACGGAGACATGAGCGGTGCCAATGGCCAAGTCTACCTAGACAAAGTTGGTGTTGGCAGTGTCTTCTTCGACCAACAAGCTGTGGAAGCTGCATCGTCTGTGTCAAGGACCTTTTCCAGGGATGCTGCCAACGATGGCCTTCTCGGCTTAGCTTTTAGTAAGCTCAACACGATCAAGCCAACCGCACAAAATACATGGTTCGATAACGTCAAATCTCAATTGGCTGAACCAGTCTTCACGTCAGCGCTGAGGAGGAGAGCGATCGGATCGTATGATTTTGGCTACATTGACAAATCCAAGTATACAGGCGAAATCGCGTATACCAATGTCACTGGCACCCGCGGTTTCTGGACTTTCGCGCCGACAGGATATTCCGTTGGTGACGGGCCGGTTGTGAACGCAACCATGAACGCTATTGCTGATACCGGTACCTCACTCTGGTACCTACCCCGTGCTGTCACCGATGGATACTGGGCCAAGGTTCCAGGAGCTCAATACAACTCTCTCCAAGCCGGATGGATGTTTCCCTGCGGCTCCAAACTCCCCGACATGTCCATAGTCATTTCCGGCCAAAAAGTAGTCGTTTCAGGCGTCAAGTAAGATCCTGTCCTCCCTAAACTCGTCACCATGAAAATAACTAACACGATCTTCAGCATGGAGTACCAACAGATCTCCTCGCAACAATGCTACGGCGGCATCCAACGCGACACAGGCATGCCCTTCAGCATCTTCGGCGACGTCTTCCTCAAAGGCGTCTTCGCCGTCTTCGAATCAAGAGAAGGCCAAACCCCGCGCTTGGGCTTCGCCCAACAGAGTCCGTCACTCGCGTCACCTGAAGGCCAAGTCCCCCAAAACTCGAGCGAACCGAATCCATTTGACGACAACGCCCTAGGTGGTATCGGAGATGAAGAACCAAACCCATTCGGCTCACCGTTCGCTGCTGGGAAAAAGGCATAGAATTTCGTTCTCTCTCTTTAGAAAAAAACAAAGTTTCTTGATGAAGTGGATACTGTATTACAACTGTCCTGTGAAGAGGGATGAGTAATCAATCAGCTTGTATTTTTCATTTCGTATGTGCGTGCTGCTCTCTTCCTCTCCTCGCGTCACAACACAGGTGGCGCACAGGAAGGGAGTGGTGGTGGTGTGTATGTTTTTTTCTTCACCGTTACTACTAGACACATTTGGGAGACGCGTCGGGGGATGAAAATGAAACCCCCTTTGACGCGAGACACGGTGTCAACCGGACCTCCATTTCGTTGTTGTATGATTATAAAATTTTCTCTTGCTTTGTAAGAGAATGGAATAAACGCAGTGATGGAGCGGCATTCATGGAGTTCTCTATCTGGTCGTTGGAGACTTGAGGAAGAGTCTTTTGTATATAGGCACAAATGCATCTGAGCGTCGCTGATATGTTTCATTGGGCTTTCGTACATGGCGCGAAGTGTGAATGTGATTTGTAAGTCGGTGTCGGGTGTTTGTGTGATGAATTCTGTGTTTGTGGCTCGATGGTGGATGTCTTTGGTCAAAAGATATCATAATCTCTCCACAAGTGTACCAATACGCATCTCCAGTTAAACGTCACTAGATAAATGAAAGATACCGTGATTCAGAAGATGGTCCCGAAAGACTCGGAAGTCTGAATTACCAATACCACTACAACCCCCCACCCTTCCCTTTCCCATTCACAAACGCAAAGATCTCGGTGAGGTCAAGGACAACGCCCGACTGCCACTGGAAAACACTCTCATCGTGACTTCTCCTCGGCGCCCTTACATCGGAAAACTTCTTCCACCCGAACAACTCATCGGAGGCTGTATCGCGCCAGGCGCTCATGACTAGGGTGATCAGCCTCTGGAATGCTTCGCAATGTGCATCTATGTTTCTGGATACCCAATGGGAGGGTACCAGCTTGATTTCCTGGAGGTTGGGGAATATACGCAGCTCTTCTATTTTTTCTAGCTTGTCATGGAGTGTTGTCTCAAACTGTTCCAGGTTGTCGAGGTCGTTTATGCCGATGCAGAGCTCGAGATGCTTGAGTCTCTTTAGTGGTTTGCTGGCTAGCGAGGCCATGTACATCCGATGGTCGCGTGGGGTGTTCCAAAACGAGATTTTGAGACGGGCCAAAAATCTGTAGAGTGCGATATTTAGATAGGAGAGAAAGGCGAGTTCGTCCTGTTTCGAAGACTCGGGCGGTGTGCAGTTCTGGAATTCGAGAGTCCGGATGGTTTTCTTGGAACCCGATATCATCCTCAGGATTTTGTAGTCGAAGCGACGTAGATGGAAGATGATTTGGGCTTCTTTTATGATGGACACGTTGACGGTCATGACGGCTGTTGTGACTTCGCAGTCGAGAAGCTCGAGACTGAGGTAGCCGCTTATTGACTCGTCCGCTGAATCGTCGTCGTCGAGCGCAAGGATTTTTCCCCGTGACGCCAGGTTGTCGCTTTCGAACCTTACATTTTCATAACGAAGCAGCTTGATCGAGTCAGATGGCAGCCAGCGCATGTAGCTGGGGACTTGACTGTAGTAGTGGTTCGTCTCATCTCGAACACCGCGTATTGTTATGCTTCGCAAGTCGGGAAAGTGGGTAGGACGGAACGACTGAGTACATAGTAAAGGCATCTTATCGACCCAATCAAAGGCAATGGCCTTGGCTCGACCAGTCCTCCTCAAGATGCTCGTCACGGAACAGTCCCACCTTGAAGCATCGACAGGTTCCAGAAAGTCCGTATTCGGCGTCCCAGGCCGGCATATGCTCTTCAAGAGCATTGGATCGTCCTTGGTCAGTCTCATTGTCACCGTGGAGGTTTGTTCGAGTAGTTGTGGAAACTTGTTCAAATGATCGCCGAAACGCATTATCGCTTGCAACTTGCAACGGATGTGATTCTGTGCATGACCAGGATCGCCTTGGACGTTCCTCACCGATCGTGATGCGAAATCCCATAATGTGATCCGCAAGTCGTCGTACATCTCATTTCTGACGATTTTGTTCAACCGGCGACTGAACAGCAGAGGGTAGAGAAAGGTTGCATTTTCGACGTAGCTCATAATAACAATCAAGAGCTCGTTCGGAAGCTCCAATAAGTTGGGCATTTCCTTGAATGAAAGCTACACAGCGTGAAAAGCGCTTATGTTCTTTTCCTGGTACGACTTGTTAGTGTGAGAAAGCTTCAAAGGTGCACAGATGATGCCAATTAAGGGCGATGTGACAACTCAGAATTCAAGCAAGTGTCGAAACTCCAAGACGTGAGCAGCGCTTTCAGATAGTCAAGGTTGGGTTATGGACAATGAGACAGGCTTACTTGAATGTATCACTGTTTCGCTGGTGCTTTTTGACTTGTATGCTGGCATGGCCTAATGTTTGTCGGTTCGTTGTGCAGGCAAATTAGCCGGTTCGATCAAATCGAAATGCTGGGCGCTCGTGCTGATGCGTTGGTGGCCAAATGACTTCTTGTATCTGGAGGGCTTGGAGGCAGTCTTCCGGTCTGTCTTTTCCCGGAATATACGATCGCTCTATTGCATAAAAAAGGCTGGAGATGAGAAGCTCAGATAAATTCGAACTCTGTGGATACGGTCTGCTATTGTCCTGGTGTGAGCCACCATGCGAGTGACATGAAATTGGCATTTATGTGGGATGTGCCAAGACTTATAACCGTGGTGCTGGAGAGTCAATTGATAAAACGGTCTCCGTTTTCGTCTTCTTTTTCAAGTACCCATGCACCGCCATTTTCTATAGAGTCGGGCTCTGGTCACAGTATGTCCGGTTGAAAGCCAGTCGCCCACCAATTACCTTCCTTCAAGCGCTTCGAAAAGCCACAAACCTCGTCCTCACCAGCACCCAGAATCGCGATCGGGGACCGTATGTAATACAATGCCGTAGTCTAGATGCTCCTGTTATAGCACGTTAGTCCACAGAAAACCTAAAGCCAACAACCTCAGCGTGACGAGTCGAATCTGATGTCTCCTGTCAGGACTGGTAGATACTGAGCATCGCCACTGCTGCGCCGCCTCTGTGACCCAGGTGTTAGGTTTCCCCCTTATTCTATCAGAACTACTTGATACTGTCTGCTCGTCATCATCTCGATAGCGACTGAGCAAGAATGGATCTGAATACCACTTGCCGAACAGGAAAGATCTCAAAAGGCAATGCCATCTTCGGCCCAGGCTCACCACTTCTGCAGAGATGAGGATCTGAGGCGCACGCAGTGATATCATAACGTGAAAGAGATGTTGTTTTGCTGAGTTGAGCAGAGTCGAGTAAGTGCAGGAGTATAACACGGGACATGCCGCCACACGTGGCACGTTCCTCGCGATGGGCACCATCATCAGCATCTCTTTACTTCACTCGCGCAACCTCATGATCCCTCACAGAAACTCAAGATTCCGATCAGGAAGCAACCAAAAGTATGCATCTGCTGCAGTATACCTCCACCTTCTTGGCGGCACTATGCAATACTGTCGTCATTTAGACGCTTACTCAAAACGTCCAACCATCGCGTATCTCGGATTCCGATCTCTCGATCAGATGGACATCTGGCACAATCCCATGCCACGCGTTCTTGTGCATGCTACTCCATTCCCCTACTAACTATTGGCTGGTAGCTTAGCCCTCTTGCAGGCGTTGGATTTACGGGTCGATGAATTCATCCGCCCTAAGAATCGTTGACGCGTTGCTGTCTCGACGTCACCTGTCTGCTCGTAATGGCTGCATATTTTATACTCCACGATAGTCAAGGCAGCCTGATCCTAATACACGCCTATGTTCGTTCCTCGCTTTCGTTTTCCTCCCTCCAACCTCGCCAGATCAGCCAGCAAACCAATTTACGCCTCCTCGCCTCAACGAAGATTCCATATCCAAAACCGCACCATGTCGTCCATCCCAGGCGAGAACTTCGAGCCTAGACAGACGGCCACCGATGAGGACTATACGCCCGACCCCTCCAAATCTTTACCTTTGAATCCAGCTCGCCAACGACTCGTCGACGACATCCTAGCACTCTACTGCATGGAACCCACAATCGAAAGGGTCAAGCGCTACACGCCCGACTGCGTCTACGACGATCAATTCGTCTACGCAAACGACCGCTACAAGATGGCAGGGCAATGGTTCGCCCTTCCCAAACTCTTCAAAGCATCCGTGAATAACGGCTACCAAGTGATCAAGAACGAGCGGGATTTCATCCAGTTCAAGAACGACCAGAGCTGGACCTTCAAGATCATCCCCAAGACGGCGCGCGTCACGGGTCTGGTCAGTTTGAGCTTGGATCCGGAGACGAGTGAGAGCGAGTTTATTCAGGTCAAGTACCACAAGGATCAGGCCAACGATAAGGATTACTCGCACGAGGGGTTGGGCTTCTCGTTCAAGAAATGGCAGGCTGGTGAGTCGGGTCGGACCTTTTGGGGCGATGGTTAATGCTGATGTGCGCAGATAATGTCGTGAAACATATGGACAGCCCCGAGGTTAAGGCTTTCGAGCAAGACAAGTTCGCTGCCAAGGAGCATGTTAGGAAGTACGGTACAGGTAAGGAAGAGGGTAACGCGCCCAAGGAAGACTTCACGAAGCAGTAAATGGTATAGGCTACGCAGGGTTGGAATTTAAAAGCCAATACCGAGTCTCCATTCTGAGCTGCGCATCATGTGTTGTTTCCCTCAAATTCTTCCCTGCCAATCGTGACATTAAACACAGAGCCCAGCCAATTCTCCACGTCCTTCCAATACATCGACTAACTTAAACCCGTGACTCCCACTAGACCGTCCTGTACCAGATCGAGTAATATATTAAGAACCTGTCTTTCCTGAAATCAATCTGAGGGATGGATGTTATGTGCTGCGCTGTAGTATCCGTAGTGATGTTGGATGAGTAAGCAAGTCGAGTAAGTAGCTAGCCATGGCGAATAAGTAGCCATTTCGAATCAATAGCCATGTTAAATACATTACCACGTCATTTAGCAGGTAGGTAGTCAGGCACTCAGAAGAATCATAATCACGAATACCTTCCCCTCCTCCCCTCCCCATCTCCCTTCCCCCCTCTTCTCTCCTTCCCAATAAACTCTCATCCTTCCCCAACAAACCCTCCTCCCTCTCTCCTCCCTTCCTCAACATAACGTCTCCCGTCTGGTTTCACCATATAATTCACAAAAGTCATGAAGGCAAGATATGTCACCAATCCAACTCCACGGCGCTGTAATCTTACCACAAGATGTAGTTTTTACCACTACGATGCAATCCTACCACGGCGACGTAAACTCGAACATCCAAGAAATTTCCCAGGTCAGAACTCAGAACTCAGACGCCATCGATGGAGCGTCTGAACAGTCCCAAGGTCACGGACTCACAACAAAAAATGATCATAACCATAAGCACCCAAGAAGGTGAGCAAGGACATCCATTTATATCTTATCATTACTGGGTATATATATCCTAGTCCTCCCGTAACCACCCATACACGCAACCCTTCTCTTCCTAAAAAGAACATGATTGAAGACACACTCCACATTGCAACAAAAAGTATGCATGCTAGATGGTACTTGGTAGTATATGAATAAAAAAAAAACAGTTAAACAAAAAAGAACGCGCCTACAAAAAATGCGACAGGTCCATGATTACAAATTGCAACGCTATGCTTTCTCCACCACAGTGAATGCTACACACACACAGGCTCACTTCTTCCCCTTCTTCTTCTTGTCCGCTCCAGGCTGTTGCATGCTTCCGAGGATGGCATCAAAGGTCTTGGTCGGATCGCCCGGCCCAGCCGCAAGCACGTGGCGAGAGGAACTGGGTCTCGATCCCAGAACAGGAGAACCAGGTTGGGAACCCATCGCCGCAAAGCCGCCTGGCCCGAAAGCGCTCGAACCAGGCATTGGTAGCGCTTCAAGGCCGCTCAGCATAATGGACTGGCGATTGCTGCCACGGCCTCCTTCACTTCCAGGCGATGCGGATCTGGACCTAGGCGTGGATGATAAAGCACCAGGAGCCCCAAAATGTGGTGGAGGAGCGAGGGGGTCCAGACCGCCCTCATTGCCGAGATTGGTGGATCGATGAAGTGTCTCCTCCACAGCCGCACTCAACATGGTCGAATGCTTTGTCCACTCCTCGGCCTTGATCCAGCAGTGACTTCGCCTGTAGATGCCCTCAACACCAAACTCGATGATGTCTGAAGGAAGGGATACGACACCCCCACCCCCAGCGACAGCGTAGTAGGTATATGCGGTGCTCATTTCTTTGGCCCATGGAACGCCCGAGCGAGGTGGTTCACAAAGAAAGTACTCAACACCCTGCGTCCATTTGACTGCCGGTGCATCTACGACGAGCATGGGCAAAGATTGAATGACTGCGTAGAGGAAGAGCCATTGTCCTTGTCGAAGATCGCCGACATGGCGGATGGTGCTGTTGTTAGCCTCACGATGCTCATAGTCCTTGAAGGAATCGAGGAATGGTGTCGGTATGTTGGCATCCTGGTTGTAGGAAGCTTTGAGCACATCATCAAGGTTCTCCTTCTTCAGCTTCTTAGCAGTCGTCTTCTTGTCTGCTGAAGCATTGCCGCTTGGCTTGAGCTGCGGAATGAGTGGAGTGTCGAAGGGAATCGGCGGCTGAACTGGTGGCGTGGAGCGATCATACTCATTGAGAACTTTTCTCAGAGCGCGCTGCATAGGTCCGTCGACATCCTCGGTATCGTCATCTTCGATGACCATGTCTGTTGTCCGCGTAGTAAGGGATTGTTTGTCCACAAGCAAGTCATAGAGGTTTCCAAGGTCTTGGTACAGGTCCTTGAGGACTATCCGGTTGAGACCGCTGGTCTCGAGAGTGTTCTTCTTCGAGCTAGCCTTTGGTGGCCAAGACCCGTACTTGGAGCGGTAGTAAGACATGAACCATTTCCG
This sequence comes from Venturia effusa, assembly GCA_007735645.1. Lineage (NCBI taxonomy): Eukaryota > Fungi > Ascomycota > Dothideomycetes > Venturiales > Venturiaceae > Venturia > Venturia effusa. The sequence continues at coordinate 632,596 of CP042202.1, read as the reverse complement.
CGTGCTGTTGAAAGCGTTCCTCCATTCTTCGAATTTAACCTGTTTCGACTCGTCTGCCGTCTTCGAATTCATGATTCCCGCGAAGATGGCAGGAAAATCGAAATCTCCCAGCTTCGAGTTGATGTTTCTTTTCCTTTGGTCGAGATCCAGCGCTGCTCTCTCCATTCGAGTCCGTGTCTTGACACTAATCATATCGAATTTGGGGTCCTTCAACTCCACGAGGTCGTGCCATTTGCCTGCTCCATGCACAAAGGCTTCGTTATAGAGAAGCACCGAGCGCATCCTCTCTCCCAGTACGATGGCCTCAATGGTTGCAGTGCGGCTTCCTCTTACATCGGCCAAGCGAAGCTCTTCGATGTAGCAGTCAAAGCTGCCATTTGCCACCTCTCCAAATGTTGAACCATCCAAATTTGAGAAGCCAAAGCGATTCAGAAGGTCTGCAATCTTCGAGAACACGGAGAAGATGGATGGTCGTTGCTCCGTGGCAACAATCGATTGTCCAGTGAGAAAGGCGAAGAGGTTGCGGGCAGAGACGAGAGTGTCGATGTCATTGCTCGTCAATTTCAATGCGCCAGCTCCAGCTCCTCCACCATCAGCACTCAAGGCGATTGGAAGTTGTAAATGTATATGCCTGCCCTCTTCCTCCTCCAGGCTCAGGGAGTCTAGGGAGTCCTCTGATGGGTCGGTTTGTGAGGCACTCGATGTGCTGGCATTGGCGTCTCCTCTAAAATATGGTTGTCTGCTGGATTCTGACGAAACCTGTCTTCGTCCTGCTTGCGATAGAGCCGCGGTAGTTTGTCCGGCACCTGGGTAGCTATAGAGCTTGCCGAAGGCGATCTCTGTGAGGACTGTGCTGGAGGAAAACGTGCTCGAGGAGACACGGAAAGAGGGGCCGTGACCGGAGGTTCGAGGAAACAAGTACACGAAGACATCGCCTATTGGGTTCCATAGTTCATTGACCTTGGCACGAGTCAGTCGGCGTGGTTGATATTAGGAAGCACGACAAACCTGGTGAGCACCCAGCAGGGCGGAAGCATCGTATGCTGGTCGCGCATCGCCATGGCCAAGGATCCAGGAAGGAGGACTATTGACCACTTCCTCTCTTCCCGGCTTTGTGAGTTTCGTCCCAGCGCCCACAAACCAACTCTTTCTCTTTTCTTTCTTGAAGGTGGTAGCGGTAGAAATTGTAGGGCTCGGAGGCCCCGGAACAGCTAATGTACGAGGACTTGAAGCTTGCAGTGGTGGTGGTACCCATCCAGAGTGTGCTGACTGGTTTGATCGTATCGGATATAGGCCGTTTGAGGTTGTAGGCGAAGAATTGGCCGAAACAGCCCTTCTCTCAGATGGATTTGGAACAGGTTTTCTTACAATATGGTCGCTTGTATCGAGAGGAGGAGGCAGGCGCACATTCGGTACCTGGGCGCTGGCAGCTCGCTGTTGTGGTGGAGGCGGGGGCATCCATGGTGCGTTTTGACGGTCTACTGAGGCGGATTGTTGATGGCTAACAGCTCGCCGTTCTGTAGGAAACGGGGCAGTCAAGTTTGGGACGGAGCCGTTGTCAAACATTTTGGACAGCCTGTCGTTAGGCTTCTTCTGTAGGTGGCCCATTTGGAGCAATTGAACAGAGGTATGAGGAGGTTTCTGTGGATTATTGGATATGCTAGCGATGAGGGTCGTAGGGGTATGGTCCGGGATTCAAGGCTCTCAAATGATGGTCGGCAGGGAAAAGAAGGGAAGGGGGGTAGAGGGCAGGCTGCCCGCTGTCAAGAGGTGTTGGCGAGGATGGGCATGGCCATGGGCTGAGGCTACGGTTAAGGCTATGCTGGAATCGGAGCAGTCACTGCACCCATTACAGCCTGAGCCTTGTCGCCAAGTGCAACAAAGGTCATCTATATTAAGGCACACACACACCAGTAATTACAGACAAAGAAACATACGAAACACCTGTAAACACCCGAGGCCGAGGAACAGAACATCATGTTTTCTTTCCTTTGATGAGGGTAAGGTACGAAGGTACTCGGAAACGAAGGCATGCCATGACGTATCGTATCCATCACAGGGTTTTCGACCTCCACTCTTTCTTGCTTCAAGTTCTTCGCAGCCGAGAAGGCCGATCGGACATGGTCGAATAGGGCCTCTGGACTGGTAAATAAGGCCGAGACACGCGTTGCCTGTGGATTCAATTCGTGTACAACGAGTATCATATGGAAACCTGAGGAACGAATAGAAGCATGCATCCCAGAGCCAAGCAGCGCCGTACCTTACCTGGTACCCGCTCCCGCTCCCGCTCTAGCGACTGGCGGTTGATCCGTACCTACATAGTACATACACAGAGCGGCATCTATCTCCCGGAATCCTTCCAATGCCCTTTGTGGCTGTTAGATACTCGCATACTGCCAGATTCACCATATTCGCTCCGCCACTGTCATTGTATGCCAAGGTCGCTGCGCGCATGGCCTTCACCACTGCGGCTCAAAGTCTACCAACCAAATCGAAATCCCCTCAGCCACCACCCCTCATCAACCTATTACGAGGTATGCACATACACCGACCCTCGAGACGGGGACAAAACTCATCAGAACCCAACAAGGCTGGCCCAATGCCGCCCTTTTGCCTTCAGATCTCCTGAAGCGCGCATCAAGCCACGTCTTGTCACATCGCTCTCTCGCCGTTCCAGCCCTAGAGTATGGTCCAGACTGGGGCGATCGGATCTTGCGGGAATCTATCGCAGAATGGCTGACCGGCTTCTATTCCTCGCCTAGACCCATTGATGTCGCCAGCATCACGATTACCGGAGGTGCCAGTCAGAATCTGGCCTGCATACTGCAGACATTCACCGATCCGGGGTATACCAGGAATGTATGGCTCGTAGCACCTGCATACATGCTGGCCTTTCGCATCTTTGGTGATGCCGGATTCGACAAGAAATTAAGAGCTGTGCCTGAGGATGTCGAGGGACTGGATTCGGCATATCTCCGTCAGGCAATCGAGAAGAGCGAGAAAGATGCCCAAATGATTGGTAACACTACGCCGCAATTCAAATCACCAAAGCCTTGGAGGAAGATTTACAAGCATGTCATTTACTGCGTGCCGACCTTCTCCAATCCATCGAGTAAAACGATGAGCTTGGCTAGAAGACAGGAATTGGTCAAGATTGCTAGGCAATATGACGCGCTAATCATCACTGACGATGTCTATGATCAGCTGCAGTGGCCTGCTGGTCATGATACGCCCGACGAGCATGTATTTGCAACCATGAAAGCTGTCATGCCAAGATTGGTCGACGTGGACAAGGTTTTCGAGGGTGGAAGTGAGCGAGAGGGGTCAGATGGCTTCGGCAACACTGCCAGCAACGGAAAGTATACGATGTCGAGTAAATGATTCATGCCTCGACATCAATTGACATTCTTAGTTTCTCCAAGATATGCGGACCGGGGGTAAGAACAGGCTGGGTGGAAGGTCAGTCGCACTTTCTCCTTGTGATCACATTGTACTACTCTTCGCATGAAAGAGTTTCGAGTCTCGGTACCACAACATCTCGTCCAGCCTAACCAACACATCACAGGAACTGCAAAACTGGCCTACGGCGTTTCACAAACGTAAATTCTTCCTCCCTGACATTCTTTCCCTCATGCTGACACGCATCGCAGCGGCTCATCCCGCTCCGGCGGCGCCCCCTCTCATCTGACGGCAACCTTCCTCGCCAACCTGCTCTCCGAGGGAAAACTGCAAAACCACATCGCGAGAACCTTGCTTCCGACGTATCACCGCCGGTACCATCTGCTTCTATCTGCGATAGAGCAGCATCTAGTCCCACTGGGCTGCGCACTCCCACCCACCGCAAAAGCCACCAGCGGAGAAGGTGTAGCAGGTGGCTACTTCATGTGGCTGACTCTCCCGCATGGTATCAGTGCAAAGGATCTGGCGACGAGATCTCAAGCCGAAGAAAATCTCATCATCGCCGGTGGCGATCTCTTCGAAGTGCCCGGCGATAACAAGAACGAGGGCACAAGGTTCGATGATTGTATCCGTCTCTGCTTCACCTTCGAGGAGGAGGAGAGGTTAACAGAGGGCGTTCGGAGACTCGGATGTGTAATCCAGAGAATGCTCAATGGCGAGGTAGCCTCGGAGAAGCTCAAGGAAGGGAACGGGAAAGACGCCACCAATGCTTTTTGGTGAAGCTCTGCCCATTAAATAAAGACGAGACCTCGCGGGTGGGTGACAAATGCAGCGCGTCTAACCAAGAGGGTTCTCGATCCGCACCTGAATCAACAATCTTGGATGTCGTAATCTCTCAATAAATACTACGCGATAAACAAATGCTGAGAACTAAGATGTTGTCTTCTCAAGGTATAAGAAGTACTAAACTACCTATTCAAATCCTCTATTTCTTCTCTGGCTGAGAAGAGTTTCCATCTTTACTTAGTAGGCTGTATTCTAGTACCCAAGGAAAAAAGCTACTTATATCGACCCACTGTGGTCATCACCCGCGAGCAGACTCAATGAACCGTCGTTCTGCCGCCTCTATATCATCGTAAGGTTTTATCCACAATAAAGTTCTATCGGATCTGAAATTGTTGCGGTTCTAGTCCTAGTCCTAGTCCTAGTCTGCTATCACGCATGCGGAATTGATATTTGCATATCGTCGACGGAATGTGAATGCGCATGAGGACGGGCAAACGTCACTACTGCTTGAGAAAAGATGGAGCATGATAATAGCATGATGGAGCGATGGAGTTATAAACTTTTGACGAGGCGGGTGACATATAGTGGTTTCGATATTCCTCTCGAATGCGACGCCGTTGAGTTCAATGTGGGTCATATTGACATGCTTTCCTTCACTAAATGTCACTGTAAAGGTACAAAGCTCGCGTACTCACAACTTTTCTGTATTCGAGATCGCTGCGATACATGTTTATGCTTTATTTAGTATCTAGTGAAGACATGATGAATGAATTGCGCTTTTCACATTCCCATACTTCAACGTCCACTCCCTCACCCGCGACTTTCTTCATCCATTAAAAAAACGCCAACCATGCAGAAGAAAATTTTCTCTACCCAGATCAGTTGAAGATACTGGTGCCCGTCCCATCCCTTTCCGAGCCTGGAACGCCGTCGCCGTGTGTGCCCCGCTAGTTGAAATCAAAGACACTTACTTCATCACGCATACAACAAACACATTTCTTTGTCGTCGTCACCATCCATGCATTTAGGAGGAGGAAGTGTAGGTTTGCTTGGGGAATGGGTAGGAAGGACCGAGTTCCTTGATGCTCAGTTTGGCGAGCCATTGACCCAGGTCGACGCAGGTGTCGAGGGGTTTGCCCTGGACGACACCGGCCATGAATCCACCAGCGAAAGCGTCCCTGGGTGTGTTTGTTAGTGAGTGTTGTGGATAGGGGCAGTCGATTCTGCGTGTCAAAGGAGGCATAGTGATCTTACCCAGCACCGTTTGTATCGTTAATCTCCTCCTTTGCGATCTGATGGACAGGGTACGTCTTAACCTCAACACCACCGCCTTCCTTCTGGAACGCAATGATAGTCGGATCAGTACCCTGCGTGATAACAGCATACCGCCGTCTCTTCTCATTCTTCTTGGGCAACTGCGCCAACGCCTTTGCAATCTCCGTGATATCCGTCGTTCCCAAACCATGACTCTCGGCATACGCCAACGCCTCCGTCTCGTTACCGATAACGTAATCCCAGTACGGCGCCGTGCTGTCCAGCTGCTCCTTGAAGAACTGGCAGATGAACGGCGCGCTCAGGGAAAAGGCGAAGACTTTATTCTCCTTGGCTGCCTCCTCCCCGAGCGCGAGAATGGCAGGTACGCAGACGGTAAGGTGGTAGCCGCCGACGTAGTATACCTTTGCCTGCTGAACCACCTTCCATATCTCAGGCGACTTCAAGTGTTCCAATTTGTAGTTGTTGGCGGCCGCCAGATCGGTGCACATGGAGCGGTTGTGGCCCGTAATGACGACACCGCAGCGACCAGTCGGGACCTTTTCATCGTGAAGGTATTCCGTGCGTAGACCGGCTTTATTGCAGGTTTCGACGAGGGTGTCGGCGTATTTGTCCTTTCCAACACAGCCAATGTAGACGACTGAGTTCGGTGCGAGGATGTACTGTGATGGTTAGAAGTGCATAGCTATGCAACAGCATTGAGCGTACCTGGGCTCCGCGAGCAGTGTTCTGAGCAGCACCACCGGCAATCAGTTTGGCGTTGTAGTTTTGTAGTAGGTCCTCATAAAGTCCCATGTGCTTCTCCTCCGCTAGAATGGCATCGTTTGGTTTCAATCCGTACTTCTCGAGGAGCTTGTCGTCGCTGTGATCAATTGTCAGTACGTGTAGAATATCATGCCTACTGCTCGTCCGTAATTCGATTAATCGTAGTAAGGTCTTTCTAATGCGACGTTTGATAGTGCTCCCATCAATTCTGTCGTTTTGCACTACCCCACCTTCAACTCAGAGAGGACATTGACATACCCAACACCCTGGATATCAAGGAGCGGATTCTCCAAGCAGAGAAATTCGAATTGGCCAGCCATTGTCGTTCTACAAGATCTCTTGCGATGTGCGGGGCAAAAAGGAATCGTGAACGTTGTTGTTGATGTAGAAAAGTGGGACGATCTCTTCAAGAAGCAAAGACCGGGATGCCGATGCCACTACATCGGAGGCTGATGCTGGGGTAATATATTTCAATCATTGGACCTCACTTGAAACTCACAGCCTTGAATGTCTTCGGGTTGGAAGCATGAAATTCTATACGAATAGCGAGTAAAAGGAACGGATTCCGAAGCTATAGCAAGTGTACAACATGGAAGTGCGACATTCACCTGTCGAAGATCTGTTTCGTTCTTGAAATATGAATAGGGTCGGACCAATCGCGACGTTGCAGCCCTGTTATTGCGCATTCGAAGGCCAGCGAACTCTGGCTCGCAGTCATCTTCAAAGAGGTCCAAATCCTAGCAAATGGTGAAAATGATATGGTGAGTATAATCGATACCAAACGCTCAAAGACTCCAGATTCAGCCTTCCTCTACCCAAACCGTGAACGTTCAAAACACCTGATAACGTGCTATATGCAATAGAAACAGCTATGTATACAAGCAAGAATTCGTTGTCCACGTTCGACTATACAGCAGAGTACCCTCCTCTTGATCCACCACCCTGAACAGTCGTGACCACCCTCCTTCCGAAGTCCTTCAAAATATACGGAATGTCGCGGATCGTGTCGCCATGAGGGAGGAGATCCCAGCCGCGGGCACCATATCGATTGTAATTCAGCCATGAGCCGAAGATGAGGTAAGATGCTACTGCAAGGAAGAGGCTAGAACTTGTTAGTTAGAAAACGTGGCGTTGGCGGAGCATAACTCACATAATGATAAACCAAGTGAAGAAGCCCCAGCTCGATCCTTTGGAGGGAGATGTTGGATTGTTGATCGCATCCTCGCACGCGTATTTCGTCGACCACGAGATACGTAGGACATCCCAATCCTCCTTGTCTACTTGTTCCCTCTTGTAGGAGATGAACGTCATCGGGTCCTTCGTCCCCTTCTTTCCGTCATCTCTCTTGAACATGCCTTCAGTCTTCTTGTCGTCGTTGCCTTCTTCGACTGTGTCATCCTTGTCGGTATCTGTGCCATCTGTGTCGCGGTCGCATAGGAATTCAATAATAGCCTTCTGCTTCGTTCCCTTCTCTCCCTTGTCCTTGTCCGGGTAAAATGGTACCATGCCTTCGGATAACTCCAAGCTCAAGCCCTCCTCTGTGGAATCTGAGTGCGACCGGGAGCCCTTCAGGCGGTGAACTTCCGCGTCCAGAGGTTTCCCCCTGACCATGCTATAGTCCCCAGCAATCGGAAAGACACCCGTTATCATCGTCGAGTTCTCGATGGTATTCGTGGTTCTCTCGATGCCGCAAACTGCAGACATAAATTAGTACAGGCCCTTTGAATCCGTTTTCGCGCGCTGGCAATCTGGACGTCCTTACCTCTGGTTCCACCCGGGCATTGCTCTTTAACATCGACGTCCTTCTTTCTTCCTATCGGCTTGCAGATATCAATCGTGAATGTCGTGTTTTTGCTGGTAATGCCTTCTTCCCTGACCCAGTGCACAGTCCTGTCCCCGCCCAACTCCTTGAGATTCCATTGGACACCTTGGGACACGACCTTTGAGCAGTCAAAACTGGGTGAAGCGTGTATGATGCTTGGTACTGAGAGGAGGAAGGCGGCCGTGTGGAGGACGGAGGATTGCGGACGCACCATCGTGGTGGTATCGACGGGGAGATGCACACGTGGAATAGAGGCTGTAGGCGTAAAGGGTATGGCGGGATATTAGGAGCAAAAGAGTGACGGAGAAGATGAACGGAATGACTTATGGTTCGAGTTCAGGTCGATGTGAAGTGTTGCGTAAGGCACTCAAGCTTGTGTCATAGGTGAGAGCAACGCACGTGATTATAATTGTGCTTTCGCTATATTTGAATCCTTCAATATAGTAATGATACAGAACGCTTGTAAGCTGCATTTGGCATGACTGAAAACATGCTGTCAGGAGTTGAATTCCTGGATAGTGGAATGACTGGCTCCGCAACTCCCATCCATACTAGTATCGAAGATGCCCATAAACTCCTTGCAAAGAGACCCATATTTCCGCATAGTTATATCAATATCATTACATTCTTGCTATGGATTCCGCGTCCAAAGAGATACCAGAAACGAGGACATTGAAGCCTCCACTAGCACTCTCCTGTCACCACCAAGACGGCTGTATCATGAGCACCAACATTGAGCCCAAGCCCATCTTTGATACACCCTAGCTTCTGATCTGTCCAAGCATCTACGACGTTGTAGGAGTTTCCGCTTTTCAGTTGGGGCACTTCTTTCCACCAGATTTCCTTCGTCTGTGGCGTGTCGGCGACATTGAGAGCAGCAACGAGGGTTCCCTGCTTGAATTTACCGGACCAGAATTCGGCGGGATATGTCTTGTTGAAGGTCCAATTCTCGTTGGTGCCCCATTTGTAGGGACTAGCTGGCTCGCCAGTCACATCGTCTTGGTTGAACGCGAGTAGGTATTTGTTTTTGAGGATGTCAACCTTTGCGCCGTCCAGTTTTGCGAGGTCGGTACCGATTAAGAGGGGTGATTTCATAATGGCCCAGAGAGCAAAATGCGATCGGTTCTCTTCGATGGTCAGATCGCCATTTCCAACTTCGAGCATATCGGGATCGCTATGTCCATAAAAGTTGACATGATTCATATAGAATGAATTTTCGTTGAGAATCTCCTTGATTCGTGGCCAGTCACCTGCCAGGTAAGTCAGTAAAATGTATCTTCGATTGCCGATGCAAATTTGGGGGGCTAAGAAGCCAGATTTTTCCATGATCGGGGTCGATTTTGGATAATGTCCGGCAATCTTGATAGCGTGTTGTAAATATGTCATCGCAATCGATGCCAGATTAGACATCGAAAAGCTAGATTTGCGATTGCTGATGGGAGGAATGAGTTTGTGATGCATGGGAAATCTTACTTTCAATATCACCCGTTGATCGCCAGGATTGTCCTGTCTGGTTTCCCCAAGTCTGAACATTCGCTTCACCCCATTCGCAGAGGCTGTAGAGCATCGGCCTACCTGTTTTGACGATGGCATCACGCATGGCATTGAATCGTTTGGCGGTATTGGATTTGCTCCAGTCGTAGTCCTTGGGGCAGTAATTGCCAGGAACACTTCAAAGAGTCAGCGAAGCGTTTCGATGATGGTAAATGCAATGCTGCGTGATGGGATGACCAAGGATGTCCAAGAATAGTTTAGTGATATGAAATATAATCGAATAGCTTGAGAATTTCCGTGCGCAAATTTCATTAGCACCTAAAAAATCGACGTACCCATTACACGTCCCATTCGGGTGGAAGTAGTCGCCAGGTCGATGATTGTCTTTGTCATCGATACACCACTCGCATTCATCTTTACGGTCGGCCGGATAGTTACAGTTATCGTACTTAATGTCTGAAAGTGTCAGTTGTTATAATACCGAAGGTCAACGTGGGCAAGATCAAAATCATATGACAGGGCCCGAGTCTGGCGTGGCCAAGCATACTCCAGTCTACCGCTCGAATAAAGGGTAGAATACAAGTACCACTCAGCAATCTCAAGGCTTTTTAAGACTGACACAATTGACATGCCTCCAAAAGATACAACTTACAGTCAACTCCCCAGTCAGCCCACGTCTGAGCATCTAGCTCTTCGTGGTCCAGACTAGCAGGATACCCTGCGCATGTGGTCGTGCCAGCACTGCTATAGATACCAAGCTTTAGGCCCATGCTGTGAACAGTATCTGCAGTTCCCTTGATGCCCTTTGGGAATTTGGCCGGATCTGGTTGAAGTCGACCAGTCTTTGCATCTCGAGCATCTTTGATGGACCAAGCGTCGTCTATATTAACGTAAACGTAGCCAGCATCCTGAGAAGTGTTAATCGAGGGTGACTTGGGGCAAAAAATGGTTTCAACACTATGCGAAAAGCCAAATCCTACAAGGAGCTTTCGACATGACATTAACAACGATGAACTAGTGGCGGTCTTGTTCTCAGCATCGCCAGAAGCTTGTCGAAATCAATAACCAGTCCATATTCACGTCTTCAACAGATTGGTACCATACGGCAACAACATGAAAGAACGAGGAAATGTGAGATCTGTATGAACACTTACTTTGAGGCCCAGTTGCACAAGCTTCTGTGCCGCCGATAGAAACTGATCCTCAGTGATGGCCTCATGGTAGGCATTCCAAGAGTTCCACCCAAGAGCAGGTAGCTTGCCGACGTCGAGACTGCCGAGTAATCCCTGAGGTGCGGGAGCAGATACCACCAACGGAACTAGCAAAGCAAGGAATGTAAGCATGTCGATGCTGGGTTGTAAGATCGGAGATGTGCCGCTGGTAACGGAGTGAGAGGTTTGATAGGAATTGGCAACAGAAGAAACGGTTCTGATATAGATATTTAGGTTACCTCCCACACGCCCTGCGATCATCCGCCCCGTCGGCTTCAACTGCACGAGGAGAAGGCCCATGACCGTTTCGTTCACCCCATGAGGCTGAAAATATGTTGGCACGGGCCGTACAAGGCCCGTGACGATACATTCTGGTGGTGGATGAACGAGTGGGCCGATGGACCGATGACATCGCAAGGCTAGGGAAGGCTGTTTGAACCAATGAATAGGAGAATATGAGGACTGGCATGGTAACCTCAACGTTTATATCGTGATCGTCACCACTTACTCTGTTTGTCAGACGTTTTGGGTCCGTTCCTAGCCTTGTCGAACCAAGCTCCCGACGATTGAGATGTCGTACTTTCAGTAGTAGAACCTATTAGACCCTCATCTTCCCTTCCATCAACGTGTTGGGCTCTTCGACCATCCACCTCATTGAGCAACGGCAACTGAACGTGGCGGGCGATGACCGCTGGTAATACCAACGAGGACAAAAGAATCCACATTCTAACGTTGTTAAACGGGGTACAATGCTCGTCACTGATATATAGCAGGCCTTTTGGGCCGAAGTAATGGTGCTGTTGTAGTCTGCAGGGAAGACTCGTGCGAAACCTGCAGCGTAGCGTGAAGAGTGGCCAATCACATGAAATACGGACCTGACCCTGGCAGAAACGCAGCGAAGCAAGGCAGGCTGCTGAGAACCTTCAGAAATAGTGCTGGGAAAGAGAGAAGCAAGATGCTAAAACAAATGCTGATGGTGAGTGGAAGAGATGTTGTGGATGCAAAGTTGTCCGGCCAGTTCCAGTTTAGGAGAGACCCCAGGGGTCCCTTGGTCGTTCCCCCGCGTTTTAGCTGGTGCACTGTTCGCGCTGTGCTCCAAAAAGGAAAATCTCCGCCTCCCGTGCCCAGATCTTACCTAGTTACCAGCCTCGTGCTGTATGATCGCCATTCGAGATGGCAGTAGGCGACCAGACTTGACATCACGGAGCCGACCTTTTTCTTTGAGTGGCCTGAAAGAAGACGCGTGGAAGTCGCGCGACCAGCAAATGGACATCTCTGCGCTGCCTGGGCAACCTTCTTAGTGACGATCCACCTGAGACGTTTGAGGTAGAATTCGTTGTGTAGTCGCGGCGTCGCGCTATCACTTCCTACTTTGCGGCCGACGGTCGTGGTACAAGATGAGCTGTCAAAACGCGGGCTTCATCCCCTGGGAAACTCACACAGCATGAAAGCTCCAGTAGTCCAGCATTCTACGGGCTCTAGTACCGGCAGCCATACCTCGTCACTTGCCTTTTCCATGGCTTTGGAGTGTTACACGGAGTTTGACCGCTAACCCGGGAAAGATCAGCTATTGGTCTAGCCATGAATAACAATCAACTGACTCTTCAGTAGTAGGCCTGGGTTCGGCAAGGACCGGCCGGCCTGGAGCCGACAGCGAGTCGGCGAGCTTGGCGAATCAATCGACGTCTCCAGCAGTCCAGCTAGACTTTCATGAATCTCTATGCCAGGCGCAGAGCCTACGCCATGCTCAAGAAGTCATACTTGCGTGCTTCGGTATAGAGAGCAGATGGGAAGGAATACTGAGCGCGCAATCAAGTCGGTGAGAATTGCATTTAGATCGGCGGCATGCCAGTGGCACAGAATGACCAACTTCCAATACTCCAATGAACCATTTGATTCGAGAGATGTCGAAATGTTGCGAATCCTGTTTTGCAGAGCCATGCAAACAACCTGCTGATCGGTGCTCTTCTCAGGCGGACGTCGTGGACTAGTGACGATCGACCAGGTGGAAATGGGCGCGTGCCGACAGCGACATGGGAAAAGCGATTGCTGTGCACAGGATGAAGCGTGCGTGAGTGCGAGGCTGTTCGGGTTTGCGGAGCCTGAGCAGAGAAGATGAGTATTCAATCGTTGAACTTAGTGGGAGACCCCGGCGGTTATTAGTCTGTGGTGGAGGGTGAGAGGTCGATAGAGATGCCGGAGAGCCTGCCACATGAATCTTCCGGCATATATGATACGCCGTTAATGTTGCTGAGACGCAGCATCAGAGCAAGACACGACGCGAAGAGGTGACCGAATTGCAGAGGATGAACAGGATGCCAATGTGTGCTGTGAAGGCTGTTGTCCGCCATGAGCGTGTACCCTCAGAGCATGCGGTCATAGTGGCACAGGCACGCGTTTGAGGGATACCGGAAGAAAAACCTTGTATTCTGCACAACCATCGCAACGTGAGTATCCGAATGGCCGACCGCGATATCGCTTCTCTCTTCGATTACTGAGGCCTGATCTCGACCAACAGGAAATGAAAGCGAGGCGACGAAGCTTCTAAGAACGCATCATTTGAAAAGGTCTTAGCATCAATAACGCAAGATCCATCACTCATCCACACGAACACAATTAAGATTCTATCTATCGACTTTCTACTCCATATTACAAGTATTTAAAAACCCCGAATGCCGAGCAAAAAGTCCCTTCGGGTCAATCATCTTCTGCATTGCCTTAAACTTTTTGGCGTTTCTATAGCTCCCAAGCACATCCTGATCATACGTAGCATCACTCGCAAAGAGTGGATTATAAGTCTCGATCCCTTGAACCTCCAGGACCTTCACCTAACTCAGCATGCCATTAATGTTATCGGTCAGTTGCTTGGACATGGCGTAAATCAGCCCATCATCATCAGGATCTTGCCAGAGGCAGTTGATCTCGAGGATAGGCCGATGTCTATCGCGTGCAGTGAAATTCATGGCATTTCCACTGCGTGCAGCGGAGGCTTTGCCAATGATGTTGGGAAATGCTTGCTGGGCGACGGTGAGCACCGCATTGTGATTTTCTTCAACATAGCTTGAATTTATGTTCTCCCAAGAGGCCTGTATGCGACTGTAGAAGTCAGGGTAGGAAGGAATATGAGGTTTGCCTTAATGTCCTCGATTTTGCCGAATGAGCCCTTGGGTGGCTTCTTGCCGTCGTAAAAGAAGAAAACCAAGAAGGAACAAAAGTGCCATTTTTAAAAAAGGACGGACTTCCCAGGAAAGTTGCTCGACCAGAAAACAGGATCAGATATCAAATACCCCATCACCTTTTGGAGCATGTGCTCCCAAGTCGGAGAAATGGAAACCGCTCCTTGACTTGTGGAACAGTCCATGGAATGCGTTGGTGTCATTTTGTCATGGCCCATGGAGTGTACCTAGTTGGTGATGGAGCCAATGGTAAGTTCAATATCTAATGTGCATGCGATAGGAGTGGACCCTATAAGAAAATAGGAAAGCCAGGCGAATCACCTACGAGAAGTATAGCCAAGTGAGGATTATGCTTTGGGAACATAAGGATACCTCTCCATAGGTTTCCAACCGTCGTACCTTTTGTTAATCAATGCACAACAAGAATATGCAATACCACGGCAGATACTTGCACCCAGTCGAGATAGCATCGAAGGCACCTAATCGAACGTCATGACTCCATGAAGCCCCATGCGCAAAGCCGTAGACAAGTTGACTGTCGATGTAGAGATCCTTAATTCTTCGTGGACGAGCTTCCACGCTTCAGAGCGTGGATTGAGCGACTTGACGCGGGAAAAATGATTCACGAGTACACCATTAAGGAGAACCATTGTCTCGTGTAGCTCGGAGCATGAGAAAAAATAAGGGCTGAAGCAGTCTTGAGGAGGAATTCAGTACTTGCCCTGTATGTGTTTTTCTGCTAAATCACATCACATCCATCACGTCAAACCGCTGAGAGGGACCCAGACTTTTGCGATGCTTCAGCTCCTCGCCTGGACAGTATTGGGTTCGTCCCCTGGGTCCAGAATTCTTGGGTTTCGCACCCAGATTTGAGAGACGGACGTGGCCCTTTGAGGCGGGATCATCACTTCACGTCGCGTATATCCTCTTTCTGGGAAGCGATAGCCGCAGAAAGGCCGGAAGTCCTCGTCATAATCCAATCCAAGATTGAACCACAGGATAAGTTGCGACAGATCTACGTGGAAATATTCCGGCTGTATAAGCCAAAGCTATTTGGCTCGGATAGTTATGTAAAGGGCCGACCGTCCATTCGCGGTGGCGACAAGGAGACACTGGCTGAGTTAGCGACTGTTTGGGAATAGATATCCTCGTACTATTCTATAAACGTGGCATACCCATGCTGTTTCGGCAGGTTACTGATCACCTATTAGAGATTGGTCTGCAACAGCACAGCGATCCTCCTCTTATATGTATCTTTCGTCGGCAAGGAGGTAGGGATACGTAGGGTCAAGAATGTATGCTACTTCGTCATGCTGATGAGCTTGAAAGCCCGCTATGTCTCGATGGATAACGACATTTCCCAACCGCACGCTGTAGCCTGGAGAGTCTCCCGATCTCAATGGTGCGTTCCTTGGATTGTAGGTACTTCCTAGCATGTACGTGTGCTGAATCTGAAGTACGTCCTAGAAACGAGCAGGTCAATTCTCAGCAATACGCAAACTATTCAGTCCTAGTCAGCCAGGGAGAGTCAAGTCGGCCAATAGCATACCACTTTACATAACGAAAACTGCAAGCCAAATAGCCTTTTTTCGGCTTCTGCCTACTGGTTTTGTTCGCTTGTCTGGCGTGTCGGCTCCAATCGTAGGCCTTGCTCGATCGCTTCGCAGATGCCTCGCGTGGTATTTTGCGTCGCCGTGAGTCTTCGCATCTTTCGTCCCTCTTGAATCCCGCGAGAGAGCGACGGGGATTACATCGGCGTCGTGAGAACACGTCTAGTCAGGATATGACGGGGCTTCCTATTCATATTGACGTTGTCGTCCTGTCCGCGACACAAGAACGAGGCTGTGTTGTTTGTTAGAAGACTGAACATTGTAGCAAGGCGAGCTCTCGGAGCAACGATTGAGAACGAATGTGAATCTAGGCACGAAGAAGCAAGGCGAGGGGCGTGAAACAGGCACACGACCGTCTTGAGTTGCTCCGTTGCTGCTGCTTCGGATCGTGGAATGTCTTCTTTCCAGGTTTCGCATCAACCATGGAGTAAATCTTGTCAGTCAGTACAATTTCATCACTATGTGTGAATAGTGATTGGTCTAGACATTTGAGCCTGCGGTCAACTATGGGGAGGCATTGCGGTTGTAAGATAACGCGTCCGCGTCGAGCGCGTCTCGCGTCTATGTCCTCTTGGCCCACCTCCGCCGACCAATCCTCTCTTAGCTTCCTGTGAGGTGCTCGAAATGTCGAATGCAATCTTCTCTGATTACCGAGTAACCAATGACTATCTCAGATAAAGCTCGACGCCATGGACCATCGGGACTGTTGCAATCACACAACAATGACTCGAGAAACCAACGAGCTTACTTGCGAATAAGCACTACCCGACATTATGCAGAGCACGCTGAAAGTGCTACTCTACTGTAGGGGAACGATGGGCTACTTGATCTCGGCGATGTGAGAATCACATTCACAAAGGATCATCGGCACTCGGGAACCAGCGGCTATGAGCTTTGTGCTGAAAGCTCAATGTGTAGGAGCCAAAGTGGATTATCGAAATCATCAAAACCAGCTCTTTAGCATCGATGCCTCTTCCTCCATCTCATCTACGAATCGAACTGTTTCCAAATCCAATCCTTCCGGAATCATTGTTAACACGATACAGGCAGCAAACACGTCGTAGCTCGACGAATTGTCAAGGCATCTTCTCTTTAATCGACCCAGTCTACGGTTTATTGTGTTTGGAAGAACATCTCGTGTTTTGACCGTCATCACTCGAATGGTTGTTTTGAAGTTCGCGTGCTTGACTAAGCATGCATGAATGGGACAAGACTGGAGTGTTTCAGGACGAACCGCAAGTGATACAGCCAAGGCTGGCTTCACACGAGAGTTTCCTTCGCTCAGATTGGAGCTTGTTCCAGAAGGCACGGGCTGCGGCTTGCAGGCCTTCCAGAAAATTCCGATGCCTTCTCACAAGGCGAGTCCGCCATGATCCGGAAGGCATGGACCTTGGGCTGGCGTGGACTGACAGCCATCTACCTGAAGGCTGTTTTCCAGAGCCTGATCTCGGCTGCCGGCCAATGGCTTTCTCCAAAGACTAAATCTGAGCCAAGTGAGTCCTCCCGCGCGTGGGCAGTAGTCTGTCCCCTTTGGGTTCCTGATTGTCACGCTCTCTGTCATCTAGATGGAGTGTCACCAAACATTCGACTCTACGCGCATCTGCCTTGCAACTCAACCACCGTCATTGTTTCTTTCGACAATATACTCGTATCTCAGAGTCTTAATGCTGTCAAGAATGACAAACCAGACGGGAGCAGTGCACGATGGGATGTATATATCTACTGGAAATGCCAACAAGAGTAGAGCATCATCAGCACAAGCAACTTGATCATCATCACACAGCTCTTCACTTTGGAGCTCTAATCCTAGTCAATCTCCATAATCATCTCATCATCACTCCCCAGAATCATCACTACTCAGCATGAAGATCTCGAATGCTCTCATCCTGATACCAGGATTGGTGTCTGCCGCTCCAGCCAGCCCAAACAGTCCTCATAGGTCAGATTGCGAACACCTTCATGCCGAAAGATCGGTATCTAACAGAACAATAGTCCTCGCACGCTTCCAGGTTTGCTCAGAGCCGATGCTTCTAACGATCTCGCTCAAGCCTCCAAGGCTTTGACCCGCATCTCAGCCGTCCTTTCAGACTCTAAAGATAAGCCATTGACTGCCGCATTTGCAAACTTTGCCAGTCGACTTGCCGCCGTCGCAAAGACCGGCAAGACAGATGACACCACCCTGGTTCGTAGAGCGGAACAGGGTGGCCAGTTCCCAGGACCAGGAGGCTTTTCTTCCGGTGGAGGGTTACAAGGAGGAGGACTGCAAGGCGGAGGATTGCAAGGAGGAGGCTTGCAAGGAGGAGGCTTGCAAGGAGGAGGTCTCGGCGGCGGTTCTTTTCCTCAGCAACAGCAAGGAGGTTTCGGTGGCGGGCAGGGCCAGCAGATTGGACAGCAGGGACCCGGAATAGGTATGTATTCACCGCTCGAAGCTCTCGGATGTCACTAACAGACAGGAGGTCCGGTTCAGTATCCACCATTCCCACAGCAAGGCCAAGGATTCAACGTCGCGGAAAACCCTGTTGAGAAGAGACAATTCGGAGGATTCGGTGGAGGTTTCGGCGGCGGATTCGGCCAAGGTGGACAGCAAGGAGGAATTCAAGGAGGAGGCATTCAAGGAGGAGGAATCCAAGGAGGCGGAATCCAAGGAGGCGGAATCCAAGGAGGCGGAATTCAAGGAGGAGGATTCGGTGGCGGATTCGGCGGCGGATTCGGCCAAGGCGGACAACAAGGAGGAGGCATTCAAGGAGGCCAAGGCGGTGTCGGTGGTCAATTGGGTGGTGGTCTCAATGGCGGCTTTCCACAGCAGGGTCAAGGTTTCAACGTCGTCGAAAAGCGCCAATTCCCGGGCCAGGGTCAGCAAGGCGGTATCCAAGGTGGTATCCAAGGCGGTATCCAAGGCGGCGGTATCCAAGGCGGCGGTATCCAAGGCGGAGGTGTCGGCGGCGGTGTCGGAGGTGGTCAATTCTCCTGCAGCGGCCCTCAATGCAACCAGCAACTACAGGGAGCCGGTGGTTTCGGCGGCCAAGGATTTCCATCGCAAGGCGGCGGCATCGGCGGCGGCATTGGCGGCGGCAAAGGTATCGGACAACAAGGTGGTTTCCCAGGCTCACAGCAAGGCGGCGGTCTCGGTGGATCGCCATTCCCAGGCCAGTTCCAGGGCGGACAAGGTGGTCGTCCATTCGGCAAGCGCAGCATCGAGATTGAAGAGCGTGGAGTAGATGGCGGTGCACCTCCCGCTGGAGCTCCACCGGGAAGTTATCCACCATATGGTCTTCAAGAGGGCCAAGGTCCTTCTCCACAGGGCCCCAATAAGGGTGGTATCCTCAATGGTGTTGAAGGTGCTGCTGGACAGTTGTTGGGTGGTTTGGGCGGTAAACAGGGCGGTGGCCCGGGTTACTGATTTGTGCTTTGATTGGTAATGTGCGATGAGGACTTTGATAGTCGACGAGGATCATGTTCATGTCTGGTAGATGGGCTATGGTTTGGATCTGGGGAGTTTGGGGTTTTGGGTTTTTTTGCTTCTTTGGCATCTTAATGTCTTTTTCATATTAGCCGTTCATGTGGTTTTAGTAAAGTAATTGACTTTGTTCAAACTTCAACTCTGCTATCAGTATCAGTGCTTGCATTTCTGTGGACTACTTGCCTTCCTGTCGTCTTTGGTCTAGTACTGATCCCGGTCTTTGAATATTGATCCTGGCTGTGGATCAGGGGCTGATCACCGCAAACCTGACTGTGCCAAAGCATCCAGTAAGCCATTCTTCAAATTTGCCGCAAATGTGATGACCTTAATGTGGACTTTCAACATTCCAAGCCCTTGCTAGCAATTCGACGAAGATGCCTTTGTGCCTGTATCTCATTGACAACGTCTTCCACTTGTTTGATCATATGCTTGTAGACAACCACTGTTGGCCCTCTCTCATGGTTTCCATGCTGCACCCTTGAATCCAACATTCGTAATTGAAGTGAAAATGGATTTAGTGTATCAAAAGGACTCGTGCTGGACTGGACCTCTATCAACGTCATGATGTTGCCCGTCTTCATGTTCCCCAAAGTCCTGTCTTCATCTTGTGAAGCGTAGAGTTATCGGGGTAACAAGTGAGGCGCAGGCTGATCCTGTTGGCTATCCTCGTCATTTGTCACTGGGCATAATCCGCAGTAGTGCTGACGAAAACGAGGTCGTAGTCTGTCTCGGTAGATCCGGTGGTGAGAGCGGGACGTGATTCGGTGAAAGTGGGCTGGATACGGTAGACGTATCTGCCTTCCCGTTCCATGTCCTTTATCTATGGAATCGTGAGTATTTTTCTTTTCGATCAAATGATGAAGACTCACACTTGACCAATAAGTCGTGACGTCTACTTCAAGCGAGACATCAAGTCCATCCGAGGCCCGAAGCTTCCTCATTTCAGCTCTTGAGAAATTTGGCAAGTGATCTTCTAGCAGAAGTTTAAAATTCCTGCGAGAGACTCTATCGCCTTTGCTGGGACAGGGAAAATCATCGATGTTGGTCTGATACTTCGCGGTCAAGAACACTAGCTTCTGCAATCCGGTGAATCGTGTGAAAGGACCATTCTCGAATGTGCCGAATCTCTGGCGCGATGAATAACAAATCACCAAGTCCTTGATGAAAGCCGCAAGCTCTCCTCCAGCAGCGTGAGATACGCGCGTTAGATCATCAGGTCCGCGTACATAGAATCGATTCTCCCCATATAAGATTGTCGCGCCTTCGCGGTAGAGCTGCTTTGATACTCGAAGAACTTGTGACGACGCGTCGGCCCGGACGTCATAGTAGTGGGGATATTCGGGCGCACGCGTGCTCGATCTGTAGATGTTGCCTCCTAAATCGATGCGTCGGTCCAGAACATAAAGGCTCCGATAGATTTTGTTGCGTAGCTGTGTTGACGATATCGTCAGCCAGGATAGAGCCGACTAAAACAACTTGAAACCACTTACCTCGCCAGACAGGTCCATGAAGTTCGGCATCGTGATTGACGTGATGAACTGGTAAGAGTGTCCTGTTGATGTGTCGAGATGTGGAGAAGAGATAAGCCAATGTTTTCAACCGAGCGGTGTTGTTAGTATCGAAGCTCGCGGGAGCTCAAATGACGTATGTAGGTGATAAGGTTCGTGTCAACACAAGAACCTTTTTGTCCGTAGTATAAAGTAAGTAGAGCTAGCCATACCTACAGTAGCTGTACCCATCAGCACGTGACAAGGTCTTGGTTGAAACCTACTAGTACTCGACCGCTCAATTCCTACAATCACAGTAGGGCCGGCCGTGGTGTATTCACGAGGCGGGTAAAGAGCCTCAGTAGAAGAGCTTCAGTAGAAGAGCTTTAGTAGAAGAGCTTCAGTAGAAGAGCTTCAGTAGAAGAGCTTCAGTAAGAATATTTCGGCTGGTCTGTGCCAGTCCTCAATGCCAATGTATATTCCAGGTTGCTGCCACCCAATCAAGTCATACATATCAACTACAGTCCTCCAGCTACGAAGTTTCGATGCGCTTCACCGTATAATCTCATAATTTAGGACCAGCCTCTTTCTCCTGCTTTAATCGTACAACGCCCTAGCAACCATTAGCATACTTTTACCTCAAAATTGTAAAGGTAAGGGAACGACTCACCTCCTGCACACACGTGGCAATGAGAACACCGTCCCTGGTCCACATCTTCTGAAGAACCAAGCCCCTCCCATCTCCCGCCCATGGGCTCTCCATCTCAGTAAATATCCATTCGTCCGCCCTGAAACTCCTCGGATTGTGGAAATATATTGCATGATCCAAGCTCACCATCATCCCAACCTGCGGCCTTAATTTCTTGCTTGGACGGAACCGATTCTGGATATACTCCTCCATGCCTGCCTTCTTCTGTTCATCGTCGCCGTCTCGGAGAGTAGCTAAAACGTCGTCGTCGAGAATTGTATCGTCGCTCTTTTCCTTCTCCTTCGAGGGCTGGGAAGGCGACTCTTTCAATTCCCTCGGTACAGGTCGTGGGATGCGCCAGAGCTTGTGTATGCGCGACACCGTGCCAATGAAGTACGAATCGGACATGTATGCTAGCGCAGCGAGATGTGCCTCGTGTCCACCTGCTTTACTGATTGTGCCTCTCGCTCTAATCCATTGCCTCGTTCTCTTGGTAGACGGTTGTGGTGAATCATTATTCAAGATGTCAATCCTTTGCGATATGAACGGCCCATCCACCCCCTGAGGCAGCCTCATAGCCCCAGACTCCTCTTTCGGTCCGGGAACATAAGGCATTGGGCTTGTATGTTCCAATAGCTCTTTCCCTCCAGCCCCGCTCCGTACAAACTGCATTGTCGTGGTGAAAATGACATTCCCCCTCTGTCGAGCTTGTACTGTCCTTGTGACGAAAGAGCGACCGTCGCGAACGTGTTCAACGTGATATATACATGGAATCTCGGCGTTGCCTGCTAGCACGAAGTAGCAGTGCATGGAGTGTACTGTGAAGTTCTGAGGAACAGTATTCTGAGCTGCAGATAGGCACTGGGCTATAATTGCGCCGCCGTAAACGCCGCGAGCTCCGGGAGGGTGCCAAAGAGGACGAGTATTCGTGTAGAGATCCTTAGGAGAGTGTAAGTAAGTGTAACAAGCCAAGAAATTGGTCTGGGAGCTGAAGAAGATGCGGTGAGAAGGGAAAACAGACAGGATCAATGTCATTCAGCTGCGTCAACTCCAAGATGTGTTCAATCTCGGCTTTGCCATGATCGGGACTCGGTGGCCTCACGAGCGTAGGCTTCGTAGACATTCTTTGTAGATCTTTTGCAGAATTGGACTTTGCCGGCATGATGGATGAAGCGCGAGCGCGTTCCTTTGTATGTATAAAAGCTGTGGTGAAGCAAATCAGATCAGGGCTATGGCACAACGAGATCACATGAAAGGTCGGAAGATCGAGGTATTGCTTTAAGATAGCTTCGCCAAGAATACATCTAGCAGCGTTCTGGAAGCTTGTGACGACCCGGTGTCGAACCTGACACCGCCGCAAAAGCGATGCGTTGCAGAATCAGTCAGAACGGAGGTGTGTGATGATGAAGCCTAAGCGACTGTATGAACCAACTAGTACAATCAATGCCAAGGCCGAGGCTTGGGCAACAGCGTCTGCGAAAGCTGCATTCCGAATTTCCGAGTACAAGATCCCAACGCAAGTATTGCAGCATAGAGCTGAATAGAAATGGTCAACAAGCACATCAACGACCTCGCTATCAACCTGTCGGTATGCCCGTACAATGTCCGTCGATATCGAACTCCGTAAAGAAGGTTATACCGCGTCTTTTCCCTCCATCCGTCGCGCACCTTTTAAAGGCCTCGAAATTATTTGGGTAGCACTAATTCATATCTAATCAGTTCGCTAGCCAGAAAAGGTACAAAAGAGAGTTGCAGAGCTCACAAAGTGACGGTCATAACATTCATTGTTCCCGCAGCAAGATTTGGTGTAGCCTGTATTTCTGAAATAGTAGCTTGGTTCTACGGGTGGAGTTGCTGTCTCTTTGATGCAGGCAGCGGCTTTGCTCGCGGGTTCACCTACGCATTCTCTCGCCGAGCTAGAGAATAAGTTAGCGAAGGAGCATTCATGCCATTGTGGTTGCGAACCTTGAGCCTACGAGGGCTGCTACAGCTATAAGGAGGGCTGAGAAGTTCATGTTGGATGAATCCTATCTGCAGCTTAGGGGTTGCTACCCTTCTTATGTGAATAGAGCATGGTGACCAAGACGCAGAAGCATGGTAATTTACTATGGAAGCCAGCGGAAGGACTGTTAGTACGGTTATCCCTCCACAGCAATATATGGAGCCTGTTATGAGGTTCACTTGGGACCGGCTTTATTACGGTGGATCGACGTGCTAGCATTTTTCCTACCGGATACCACAGTAGATAGAAGGAGCATGGCAAGTACCGCTTCGGTATAATCACCGAAGATCTACAATATAATTACTATGGAGCCAGCGGAAAGAATGTTAGTACACTGATCCCTCCACTGCAATGAAATATTCATGAGTAGCTTACTATGGAAGCTGGCAGAAAGAATGTTAGTATGGTTATCCCTCCAAACCAATAAAATATGCAATATTTTGCTAATCTATAGACTCCGATTGGTTCTTATAGCCTGTTATCAATTCTACTTGGGTCCGGCTTTAATACGGCGGATCGACGTGCTAACATTCTTTCCGCCGGATACCACATGGAGTGAAACAATCGGTCACTAGTACCTGATCGCAGAGGTGTCAAGCTTTCTGCCACACTTCTAAATTCAGCAACAAGCAAAAGACAGCGTACCTCTTTCCCTCATTTCGTCGACATACTCCGGAAGGCGACCTTTTGCAGTTTAGATGGCATCGAGTCCGATGATGCTGTGATCATACCGGAGTATAGTGATGATGAGCGAGCAAAAGGGGACGGCGACTTGGTCGACAGAAAGGAATAAGGCCATTCAATATCTAGTGCGATCAAACAAGCAAAAGGGACATTTCGGAATCCGGGTTTAAGCAACACCGTATTAAAGATGTGCATAAGACAGGGAGAAGGATGAAAAGAAAAGAGAACACGATCGCTGGAAGAAAAATCAGGACATGATCAAAAATAGATTGCATAATTTCATTCGAAAAATCTGGGGTATCTCTGTTTCAAAATGTCAACCAAAGCCGATGCAGACATAGCAGCCAATCAAGTTCTGCCCAGTGCCCTCCTGCCCATAAAAGTATCATCCATAATCTGCGTCGTCTCTCCATCCATTTCAGAGACCAGCGCTTCCGTGTTGTCAATTGACATATACGGCGTCGGTTTTTTCCCAGACAGAATATCGTACAGAGAATCCTCGGTATGATCCATTAGATTGTTTCCGTCGCCTTCGTCCTCTTCCATGGGATCGCGCCCGTCTGGCCACGCGAGCAGGAAGTTTTGAGAGTCTCCGAACAGGAGGCCTGGTTTCTGAGATGACTCCGTTTGCAGCCATCTCGATTCGAATTTACCTGTCGTTTTTTTCATAGGCATGATCATGGGATATGGGACTTTAGATATGGTATCGTACATATATGTTACTGGTTCGTCGTGATTGCACTGGATGAGGAGAACAGATGATAGTGTGGGATGCCATGTCAGCTTTTTGATGGGAGAGTGCTGTATAAGCACCGTGCTTGCAGCCAGCTTGGACAGATCCCATATCCAAACTGTCGTTGGCGCCGAATCGTCTCTTGTCGCTATCATCGTGCCATCTGCATTGAAGGAGAGTAAGGAGAGGCCGATTCTGGCGACTTGATCGGCAGGAGTGCTTGGAGCTATAGGCGGAGCGACTGGCTGCGATACGGTTTTGTAAGAGCGTTGCAAAGAGGGCGAAATTTCTTCTTGCCATACTGCGGCGCCTGCGGCGAGCTGGATTGTCGCTGTGTGATCGAGGAACATGACTGGCGAGAACTATGGCCATCAGTAGCCGCTCCTCGAGAAAGTTGCATCAAGACCTACTGTACGAGTACTTAGCAGAGTCACTCTCCGATCATGTCCCCCTATTGCGAGGTGATCACTCTTCGGACTCCATTCGATAGATTTCACGCCGAGACCAAGACTATCTTCTCCGCAATCGCCACTGTACACCCGATAGAGATGACCATCTGCCGTGTATATATAGATTCGATATCCGATACTTGGAGTGTCCCACACAGCGAGCCATCTGCCATCCATACTCCATCTCATGCCTTGGGCGTCCACAGACTGCAGCATGATCATTTTCAGCACGGCGTAGGAAGACGGCGCATGAAGGGTAAGAACATCCTGAGGTCCAGGCCGCGAAATTATTGCACACAATCCAGTGACAGGGCGGAATCCGAAGGCGCGCGTATTCGGAAACTTGGGATCTTTTACTTCCACACTTCGTCCTGTTTTCAGTGACCAGACGGTGACCTTTGACCCGAAGTCGGAAAAACATACAACCTCCTCTTTCGTCCGGCCAAACTCGACGTTCACGATCTTGCCCATGCCCCCGCTCCCGTTATTGATGGTTGCTGTCCATTTTTCATTGTACAGGTCCCAGACTCGCACATTTTCTTCGTCGGCTAGCAGCAATCGAGATGAGGAGTTGGAATCAGGAAGCGTAGGCGACCAGCGAATTATAGGGCCTTTCGAGGATGTGGTAATGCTTCGGACGAGTCCAAGGGAGGCTGTAGCGCGTACTTCCAGTCGTTCGCCGTTGAGCGCGGCAATATACAAGCCGTCCTGCGAAGGTACGGCATGTTGAGATGCTGCAGATTCAGGTTAGAATAGGGAGTCATCTGTGGTGAAATATACATACTCTTTATCGACTCAGATATCTCCATTGCGCGAAGTGGTTCGCACAATGTTTTGTTTACACCTTTGACGCTGGGTAAATATTCAACGACATGGATTCAAGGGTCTTCCGCCTTTGCTTATTAACGGTAGCGGTAGCGGTAAGGTACACTGGCTGCACTTCCCTACTGGACCCTCCTACACCAAAACACCAACAGAAATCTAGCCACCGACCCGTCGTGGACATGGTAACAACGAAGCCTTCCGAAATGCATCATCCATGAATCCGCCTCGCATGACGCCAGAAGTCTTGCCGTCAAAGTCATGAAGGACCCTGGCAGTCCAATTTCCGCGGCCGACTTACTCGCTCTTCTAAACTTGTCATGTTTGACCATATGCATATACCTAGGATCCGTGGAAGATCTCCCCGTTTCGATGATCCACACGTGGTCGGACGATTTCCTCTCTGGGGTCCTCCGTGAGCAACCTGAACTCCACTTGGAAGTCTGGACAAGGCGGGATGAAGAGGAAACCCTAGTACATACCACAACACAATGCCCACCCTGTAGCGCCGACCGGCAGCCTGAGAACAGCCCAATTGGATGAGCCTCGTCATATCACCACTCACCACTGGCACTTCCTTCCCCGTCTCTTTTCTTTCCGTCTCACATTGGACATATATTCATTCCTTATAATTTACCTTCCGCCTTTATACTTCGGCTAAGTGAACCTTCGAGCGCCCCTTCCCACGGCAGACCATGCTGCGGCAGGTCGTTTTGTCACTGTTGCCTTGCTTTGACCAATCCGTGATATGTCCTAGCTATTTCATGGATGATCTGGGAACGGCAGACTGCCCAGCAGCGGAGTCGGAATTTGTAGGCGAACGAGCAAGGTGCGTCACGAACAGCAGCTAAAAGGTTTATACGTCCCAACATTTCGATCAAACAAACGTTCCATTCAATCTGTTCCTTCCTTCTTTGCTTGTCACTTTCTTTTCGCAAATATGAAACTTTCTCTTCTCACCCTCGTTGGCGCGACTGGTCTCGCATCTGCTCATTGTATGTTTTGATTGACAGATAGCTCGAAACAAAGTACATGCGATACTCACCAATGGACAGATACTTTCCCCAACCTCATCGTTGACGGTGCCAAGCTTGGTTACTACCAACATGTTCGCATCACCAACAATCACTGGACTCATGCATACGTACAAGACGTCAACTCCACAGACATGCGGTGTGGTGGTGAAATGATATTTCCAACCAACGCTTCAATAAAGGCAGTCAGTGCTGGCGCTACTGTCGGGTTTAGCGTGGAAGGAGGTCTTGGTCACCCAGGTCCTCTCCAATTCTACATGGCGCAGGCTCCCGCTGGTCAGAATCTGTCCGCGTGGAATGGAGCTGGTGACGTCTGGTTCAAGATTGCTGGAGACCCACCAAAGGTCAATAGCTCGGGATTGGTTTGGCCACACCAATGTGAGACTACCTGCTGCAAGATCGTTTCAACAAAATGATTGATCCTGACGATGTCCAGATGCCACAGAAGTCTCCGTCAAAATCCCGGCTTCTCTCCCAGCAGGGAACTACCTCCTCCGTGCAGAAGCGATTGCTCTCCACGGCGCCGCCGCGATTGGTGGTGCACAGATTTACATCCAATGTGCCCAACTCACCATCAACGGAAGTGGCAGTGGTAATCCCTCACCCAAGGTTTCATTCCCAGGTGCCTACAAGGCGACCGACCCCGGTATCTTGATGCAATTGTACTGGCCAACGTAAGACCTGAAACCATCCCATCCCGTCGTCAATGCCTCGAAAGCTTACTCGTACACTTTGACAGGCCCACGAACTACACCATGCCAGGCCCAGCCATTTGGCAGGGATGAGCTCGGTAGCGCCCGTACCGTTTGGTCAGATCACATCAATGTCATACATACATACACACATGCATGCATCGATCGCCATCTTTTCCATCATCACTCTGTCATCGATTCATCCATGATTGCGTACAATGCCACGAAACCTGAGAATCTCAGTCATGTCGCCCAAAAGGAATTTACATGATCGCCTGATCGGCATTTCCCCGGAAACAAGAATAACACCCATGCGTCCCGCACCCCCATCTCCTGTGCTCGATCACGAACCATGATATCTACGATATCGCCCCTTTTCCCATCCCTACTGTATCCATTGGCGTGTGGCGATAGTGCTTCGCTTTTCGTATACATAACCTCGTATTCGTATCCTCCCGAGGACTCATGACTCTCAAATCAAAGATACCTCCTTATTAAAGAGCCAGGAGTCTGCTAAGATAATCCTCTTAGGAGTAATAGTTCTTCTCTGCAAACTTTAGCCTTTTACCAGTACTACCCAATTCTCTCTAAGTGCAGTGTCTATCGTTGGACTCTTGGGAACGTGATTGATATCGATCACCAACCAAGACGGATCTTTAAGTACGGGGCTTATCTGAGTCTATACTGTGTATATGATTGCGGGGTGCTACCTCCGTAGCAATACTCGCTGATGTTTATGGTATCCAATGTGTTTTTTGTCTTCTTTGTACTTGGCTTATGATACCCCATCACACCCTGATCCTCTCCAAACCGATTCTTGACGAATATCAAGCCAGGAATATATCTCTCCCACCGACGATGGAATATGAGGATACGTTTCCGTCTGAGAATAGGTCAGTGATCGCGGGATAAAACTTGATCTCATGAAAACCTCTGAGAATGTCATGAGGAAATGAAATGAATGGATAAATCTGATTGCGGAGAGGACAGAGAGGCAAAGTAAAAACACGCATTCGAGGAAAAAGACCAAAGATACCACGAGAGAATCCGCTCGACTGCATCCGATATCCAGATCCCCAATATCAAAGATCCTTTCTTTCGTGATCACTCACCAAAATCTCAAGATACACCACATGGACTCATAAAGATCAGTCACCAAACAAATCTCAGAATAACCTAAGTATCATAAATAACCGCGTCCCAGCAGAACGAATGAGATTGCCAGTGGTATCCAACAGCTCCAACTCCAACTCCAAACGTGCCAAAAACTCGCATCCCATCTCCAGCCAGCTAAATGACGCAGATGGATGCAAACGCTTACAACAACAAAAAAACGCACCTTCGAAGAACCACGATCGAGAGGATAATCCGGTATCAGGAGAAGGAAGAGAGAGCCTTGTCTGTTACACGGGCCTGAGGGATATGCGATTTCTCCCATCACCTCGCTCGATTCTCACACTTCTCCGCGCTTGTATACCACACTCCAACCTGTAGCACGTCCACATCCACGCACACCAGCCAGCCAGCCGATCAAGACCTAACCTAATACCTATACTCACCCTTACCCCGCGCATCACCAACCATACCATCATACGCACTGGAATACCGCCCCGGAGACCCAGCACTCCCATACCTGCCCTCTCCAGAAGGGAGTCCATACCCAGTAGGGGCAGTACTAACAGGACTAATCTCTCCGGAATGTCGGTCGGGATAGACAGGGGAGATGGCGGCATCGCTTCCACCGGCATCATCATCACTCTCTCTAGCATCACTCCCCCTCTGCGCATGTCTGACAGCCGCCCTCGCTTTCTCCGCCGGTCCCATGCTGTCGCTGGGACTCCTGACTTCAGCGACGGGACTCAATTTCATGCGATGCAGATCGTCCAGTTCTTTTTCCAACTCGTCGAGACCGGGTGTTGGTGTGGGTGGGACGGCGCCTCCGTGCATGGTCAGATGCGCTTCGGCGGATTCTTGTCGCTGCATGTAGCTGGGCGTGCTTTGGTAGCCGGGATGGTAGCTCTCTCCTTCCCTCCGCGGCGGCGACGACGTGTCGATTTCTCTCCTCCAGTTCTCTACTGTGCTTTGTTGTCTGGGTGCTGGGCGCGTCCCCACACTAGCCATGGTGGATTGTGCAGGTGCCGGAGCGCGGTATGGGTCATCATATTCGTCGTAGTCTGAGTGATGCGACGGATTTGAAGGGGAGTATGGCTCTGTGATACGGCTCAAAGGACGAGGATTGTCACTGGTCGAGTAAGCTGAGGCTGCAGGCTGAGGCCGTGATTCGTGGCGGTCAGAGAAAGGGTTGTCGTATTGTGGTGCTGGGAGCTCTAACGGCGCCGTTGTCACTGGTGGATGAATTTGTGGCGCTTTCGTAGAAGGCGGAGACATTGCTGGTGGAGAGGGTGAGTTTCCAACTCGAAGAGAAGGGGGCACTTCATAGTCACTCTGTCTTCGCTCGAGGTTCGCGCGCATCGATGGAGGCGGAACGGGAGGAGGAGAGTAGTCCGACAAATACGGTGCTGCATTTGGTGTGAACGTTGCGCTCGGGGGGGAGGTTGGCGAGGAGTAGCCTGTGTTTGGTTCCATGCCCATCGATGGTCCCATTGTTGGTGGTGCATAAGCAGTTTGAGCCGGTGGAGAAGCGCTCGCTACAGCTCTTCTTGCTTGAAGGATAGCACGCTGGTGCTTGCTAGCTGCCAGGCTCAACTGCTCACTTGTTTCGATCAGAGTCTGCATTGTATCGTCGTCCGGAGGCGGATCTGTGGAATTGATATAGCCTTGTACACTTCGCTGGGCAGTCTGACAGCGTTCGGAGAATTCCTTGATCAAGTCGTTGTCCTGGATCTCATTCGGAGGAGTCGACTGTACCAGCTGTTGCAACAACTTTGCCGAAGTCTTAGCTTCTTCAATTCTTGCCACCAGTTCAGCCAGGGGTGGAAGGCCGCGCTCGCGCTGATTACGTCCGTAGTTCTCTTGTCCTGGGA
Organism: Venturia effusa; assembly: GCA_007735645.1. Classification (NCBI taxonomy): domain Eukaryota; kingdom Fungi; phylum Ascomycota; class Dothideomycetes; order Venturiales; family Venturiaceae; genus Venturia; species Venturia effusa. The sequence continues at coordinate 602,026 of CP042202.1, read as the reverse complement.
AATGCTGAGGCTCATGCTGACTGCGGGAGCTCTGCTGGTTATGGTTGTAGTTGCTGTTGCTAAAGTTGGCTGCAACAGGCCATGCTGATGCACCATTCTGCGGTCGAGGGCTCGTGGCTCCCTGCTCTTTGTTCCACATCGCAAATAGCGTCGTCAGATTTGTATCGTAAGCCTTGTCCGTATACAGCGCTGCCAATGTCTCTCTCAGTATCTGTTGTACACTCGGGTCCCGTCCATTTCTCAATAGCTCTTTGACCGTGGATGTGAACTTCCCATCCAAATTCCTTGTGAATGTGGCACCCGGATTGTCAGCCAAAATGCGAATGAGCATGATAGCGTTGTACTGAACATGAGGCCTGTCATTGTTCTCCTTGGACAGAAATTTGCGGATTTCCTTGGCCGCTACTAGAGCAGCTTGAGGTGAGGATTCGGCGGCTTCGACGATTGTAGGTAAATGTAGCACTTCTTCTCCCTGCTGCGTAGTCAATCAACAAATGTTGGAACAATGGAGGGTTTTGCAAGTTTACAAGCATCTAAGCCTTGCGGCTTTGCCGACAAATAAGAGGGAACAGTCGCAATCTGACCTCCCTCTGATATGGCCTCATGTTAAGAAAGACAAGACTTACACCACTCCCAGCACTCTCACAGAACAAGCGAACCCCTCTCGCAGCATTTCCCTCAGGCGTATCCGTACCCTCATTCAACGGCGGCTCAACATCCTCGCTGTTGTTCCTGTTGTCTCCCGAACCCCTTCTCGCGTCTGAACTCGAGCCCCCTCCATTCCGCGTGAATGGATTCATGCCTTTCTTTGACCCCAGAATGGTGGAGAAGCGTTTGATGACCATTGCAAATGTCCTCGCTCTTGCGATATCAGGCTTGATTGTGGCTGGTGGTAGCTACGTGGTGATATACTGGGGACGGTTTGGAGTTGGGCAAGGCAGCGATCGGCTCCAGAGGGCAGGGTGAAGAATGCAGGGTCTCTGATGCGCGCTATCTCGAGCTTCTGAGACACGAGGGGGAATGCGGTTTATGATAACCGAGATGGCAGATGTCCCTATAAAAGAATAGAGAGATGTTGAAGGGGTTATCATGAGGAGCTGCGCGGATTCGTCTGGGGACTGCGAAGCACAGCCTCGTTGAGATTTCCCTTTCTGGGTGCACGAGGTGCTCCCTGCAGTCTTGGCTACGCGTGGATGTGAAGACCTACAGCGACAGCATTACGAATCATCGCCATCAGCGCATCTAGGCAACGAAAAAATGTCAAATTGGAATAGTTCAATTGCTATCTACGGGCAAAGGGGCTTCACTGATCCTGCTCCAAGACTTTGTGTACACATCATCCATACCGGTCGGCGACTGAAGTCGGAGTTGTGTATTGGATTCGAGCCCTACTACAACAGGCAACGACAACGACAATCTATATATACATGCCGCGTTCCGCACCAAGATCCAGGGCAGTCCGCAAGACGCGCAACCATGCTGTCGTGCTACAAAACGCCGTACTATGCCTCAATAGACATCCCGTCCATTTACATCCCAGTGCCCAGATCCTTGAACGCCAGCCCACGAAATTGCGTGGTATATATCGTCCTCAATTTTTACAGATATTGTACAGCCGTCATTTCATCATTCTTCTACTCCGCCATTCGTTTCCTTGTTCGATAAACTCACATTGATCAAAGCAAAGCAGCGCCCAGATACTCGAATTCATCGAGCAATTGCTCCATCTGGCTCACCTTTCGCATTTCGGGCTCCGCTTCGTGCGACTTGTCGGTCATGAATGGGTTGCCGTCGCACCCAACCGGTAGACTATACATCGCCGTCGAGGTAGTGGACAAAGTCCTGACGTGGGTAGACAATTTCTCGATGCTGCGGTTGAGACTGAAGCTTGCATCTTCATTCCGCAGCGGCCATTCCGGAGGATCCGATAACCTGTGCGGCGTTGAACTCCTACTATTGCCGCCTCGGATGGAGCTGAACGTCGGTGATTGCGCCTCTGTATCAGATTGCAGCTCTGCTGAGCTCGGCGAATCTGGCAGCGGCACTTCGAAGTTCTTCGGGTAAGGTGTGTGCTCGTGCTCGTGCTGTGACATTGAGCTCTCCGATGCAGCTCGCAAACCAGCAGAATCAGATAGGAAGAACAGAGGCTTTGGCATAAGAAACTCAGGTAGAGGCGGCAGCTCTTTGTCCGTGTTGACGCTGCTGTTTCTAGAATGCTGACCTGCTTGTGGCTCCTTGCTGGGGAACTTGAATGTAGCAACGAGATCCTCGCTTTCCAGTTCAGGGATGCCGGGCGGGATCTGCCCAGCATCCGCAACCCTGCACTCGTCTTGACTGATGACGATATTTCGCAGTAGGGAAGGCGCACGTTTGTGATTAACGGACGCTGACCTGCGCATAGCAAAATCGTCAGAATATCCTCGCCTGTGCGAGGACCCGGCAGGTCTGCCAATCTCTTTGTGCGACACGGATCGGCCACGATCGCTGGCCATATTCTCACCTGGAATTGAGCCTGTCGCTATTTTGAGCAAGCAATTCGTCTCCTGGATCCTGCTGGCTCGACAATTGGGTGAGTGCGCCCGTTTACGAATAATTAGTGGCTGGTCTCGTGGTGCAGGCGACGTCTTATCCGACTCGTTCACGGATTCAAGAAGGTGATCAAGTTGCGATGGCGTTGTAACAGGCCTTGAAATATTCTTGCGGAGCTCCCTCACACTGGGAGACTTGGTTCGGTGATGCCGTACTGAGCCGGGATGGAGAATACGGCTTCTACCACGTCCACCTTCTGAGGGCGTGAGCTGTACAAGTCAGTCATCGGTCAAGCCAATGGATAGATCCAATACTCACTGCCGTGATCGGCCCCTTGAGCTGCATGAATGCAGATTTGAGTACGTTAGTCGCGTTGGTGGGCGAGGTAGATGCATACTGGAGCCCACGTCCCCTCGAATCGGTCCTAGAATCCCAGAGATCTGAGCTTTGACCGACGACGGCCGTCCATGGTCGATCTCTTGCTGATGAAGTAGATATATGTCCCGGGGCCGCAGCGGCTGTGGCATTGTTAGTGAGAACTTGGCGCGAGGGAAATCGACAAGACAACCTTGGATCTAAGTGGGACGATGGCGGTGAGCATACCTTCGTCTGAAGTGATCAGCTTCGCCAATTTGGGCTTTGGAGCTGGTCTTGGTGTGAGATATCTGTCATCCGGGTTCAAGGTCTGCACAGCACTCGATATTGAGACTGATGACGATCTGCTTCGACTAACATATCGGCCAGTGTCGTTAGGAACCTCGAGGACATTGAGCATCTGACCAGGCAGTAGCGGACAAGTACTCGTTGCAGGTTGTGATGGGTCGTGGTATTCTTCATCGTCATCTATGCGATAGAAGTACCAGTAAGTCCCGCCCATTTTGAGGCCGCCACTGCGAGCTTCATGGATGTCGCTATCGCCGTCACAAATGATATCTTTGAAGGTGTGACAGCCAGACCAAATTCCGTGGCCTCTTCTGCTGTCCTTTGTCATTGCGTAAGAGCCACTGAAATTGTCCCAGGAACCCAAGAGTTCGATCTTTCGAGCATTTGAGTGATTCCTGTATTCATCAGATATGGTCATTGAGCGACGACACGATGGAGACCCACAATATAAACGTGACCAGCGTGGTGCTCTCCATGATAGGCATTCGCTGGTATTTGGACGTATGTGTTATATGGCCGGTAAGTGAGCGCAAGTACGTCTGAGGACGAGACGAGCAGAACAGCCGTGTTCAAAGAAAGCGTTGATTATGGCTGTCTTGCTGTCGCCAACAAGCAGAGTCTTGTATCGATTAAAGAGTCGAAATGATCGGGAAGTTTATGGATGAAAAGGGCTCCCGGGAACTTGGATCTCACATGGAACCACTTTCGGAACCGAACAGGATTTATGAGGGCATGTAAGACATGAGGCCCATCGCAAGGGTCAGTTCGATTCGGGATGGATGTGATTGGCGGCTTGCGTTAAGGTTTAACCAAAGCCTGATGCTCGAAGTGACGTTGCCGCGAAGGTTACCGCTGGGTGGATGTCATGGAACGGGCGTACAGCCAATCGAGATGAGAGCGAGTGGAAGCGCTGTCTCGAGGAGGTCGAGCGGTTGAATTGCTTGCAGAGGGTGCAGCAGTGCAGACAAGTGGACTTGTCCAGTGGATATGTAGAGATGAACGGGCGATGGGGTGGGGCAATCGAGGCCCACTGGCGATGTTTGGTTATTTCCAGGTTCCATGATTTGATCGAAAAGGGATATCACGCTAGGGAACACATGGCGTTCTGTAGGGTCCACGGCTTGACAAAGCTCGCCAAGACAGTCGATTGCGTTTGTATATAGCTCGGGCTGGCTGCTGTCAGTCTGCATTGAAGACGATAGTATTCGCCAGTGTCTTACCATATCCGCCAGTGCCAATTTCCAGTACAACCAATGCGTTCAGCCTGGCGGTTGCCCAGCATCCCGGGCCAGCGCGATATATCTCCAGGAATCTGGAATCGTGTAGGTAGGCTTTCGACAACGGATCGGTGGATACTCCGTAGCCCAGTCCATGACACACTGCCTTTGCATCTTCTTGCTTGCTCTTCACCACCCGGTCCTTCTCAGGCTCTCAGGTCTCAGCCCCTCTTCTTGAGCCTTGAGGGCATCTGCAAGCATCTGCAGCTTTGCTGCACGGCGAGAGAACATCACACAAACCTTGCAAACGCCAGTTCTGTGTCTCGAACAGCAAATCCACTAACGACCGTCGATGGACTTGGCTGGCTCGCAAGGCAAGCAGATGATGTGTCTTCGCCTCTTCGCGTCCTTAGAGTTAGCCGGCAATGGCATACATGGGGGACCAGCAGGCCTTGGCGATGCGATTCAGGACCGTCCCGCGGGACAGGAGGCTACAGGAGTGAATGGTGAATGAAACTCCGCAAGCCGAGAAGTCCAGTTTCATGATTCCGACTGCTCGGAGGCCCCGGACCGGCTCCACGCGCCTGATCTCTGCAAGCCACCAATACCTTTCCGGCGATCTGATCAGGCCCGGCGAAATTCAGACTTTAGCGCTCCACCACACAGGGTCCTTGCCGCTGTCAAGATTTGCTCGCTGCAGCTCCCTTGAACGATACGGCGGCTCTCCTCTGCTGTCTCAAACTCTCTTTGCGAAGTGAGCGAACTGCGGATTTACTTCCTTGGGGCTGCACGTTGCTCTCAGTCGGACTGACTACTCGACTCGTCACACGCTTGAAAAGGGATGCGATAGGTGTGCCGAGTGATGATCATTCGCCATGTCTTGGGTGGTGATAGGAGGCGGAGGCTAGAAAAGGGCCCCAGTGTAAGGCGTCTTGCGGCTGCAGATAGTCTGGGCCCGAATTTAGATACTACTCGCCCTCTCGCTTAACTGACTCCCTCCAGGCTCCAAGGTGTTATAATGTCAGGAGACTGCGCAATATAAACTGCGTTGGCTCGAGGACGGACACAGAGGTTACGATACCCAAGGATTGAATTCAGCCGACGACCAAGGAAAACGAGAGGTACGTTACACAAGACAAGAGCTGGGACCACGTTCGGGAAATGTCCAACTTCTCGACGACGCTTTCATTTCACTGGTACCACGATCCAGACAGTCGATGGACGAGTAAGACAAGATGGTCGCAATTGCTGGTGGACCGAGTCCCAGACGAGGTAGCGAGATCAATATTCACTTCTTCACCGCCAAACGTTATAAGCGATAGCATCAGAGATAACAACCTTCCAAAATCATCAGATCATGGACGTGTACCAGAAACAGCGACAGAGCGATGTCACTGCAATGCTGGAAGGTACCTAAACGCCATGCAAGGTTGGCAAGCGCCTAGATCCTAGAGAAGACATCTATAGGACCCGTGGCGACTTGGGGAGGTACGAGGCTTCCTCGTCGCGAGTCTGCGTTAAAGCTGTCACTAAAATCTAGCGATGCCAAAAATGGATTTGGCTGGAATACGCATCTCGACGCATGAGCCTCCGTCTGACAGAACCGTGGGAGCTGGACGTTCAAATCATCGTCTCCAGTGTGAAAAGGCCCTCGTTGATATTCAAATACCTGAATCTAACAGGGGTCTCCAAGAGCCCAAGTTTGAATCACTACCTCCGCAGAGCACCAAAGACCATCCATGCACCTGCCTCATCAATGTAAAGCTGAATGCTCACGCATTTTTACAGGCGCCGACTTGTACAGCAATCCTTAGAACCTCGAATGTAGCCAAAACAATGAAGAAGAGTCCACTCGGGCACCGCGGAATTGACTTGGAATGGTCAAAATCTTCACACGTGTCTATCATTCGCTTCAGATCATTGCATGATTGATGGTAAGATCATACACTCTCAGCGGCAACAAGATTGTGCATCTCAGTATCTATTCGATGTCGCTGCTTTGCACCACAGTTCCAAACATGTCGTTCAACTCGAGCAGCACCATCTAGATTCTGTCAACGATATCCAGAGACCATAGTCTCAAAGACTTTACCTTTGTCACGTCTTCACCACTAGCGCCAGGAATATCTCTATCGCCAATAGCATCTTCAGGTAGCACAACTTCGTAACCCAATTGATGAGCTTCCCTGGCAGTCGTCGACACACAAACATGAGCCTATTGATATTCAGCTATAGAGACCGCCACCTCGTCAGTAAAAAAGAATAACAAACCATATACCCAACCAAAACAACCTTCTTCAATCCAAACGCCTCCAGATCCCTCTTCAGACTCGTCTCAGCAAATGCACCAGGAAACTTCTTCTCAATGACACCCTCCCCATCCTTTGCCTTCAACTCGTCAAATTCCTCTGCCAGCTCTGTTCCTGGCGTAAACACCGGAGCACCGTCCGGCACAGAATGTTTCACGTGTACGATCTTTCCTTTCGCTGAGCGGTACTTCTCCAGCAAGGCAGCGATAGCCGGACGGGAAGTAGATATATTCGAGACCTTCAATTTACCATTCGCGTACTCATTTTGAGCGTCGATTATGACAAGGACGCTATCCTCTGGCGAGGCTGTTGAGGGCGGGATTCCGAGGATGTCGGTTTTGAAGGAAGGGGCTTGGAGGGGGTTCATCTTGTACGGCTCAAATGCTTTCTCTCTCTTGAAATGGACGTGACTGTGATGATCGATGTTAGAGGAAAAATTGCTTTCATAAATGGTGTTTCAATCGAGGGGAAATGGCGATTTGAGCTAGCATCGGTACGTCATCCCGTTGCTCCGAAAATGGAAATTTCAATCGAGGGCGCTCGGACTGCTTCAATTTCCATCTCGTAGACTGGTACCCTCCTCCCTCTTCCTGTCCATTTACACCTACACCCGTCTCATCACACAACGAATTATTTGGAAGCTTGATGATATTGTCTCCGGCGAAAAAAGTCCTGTCAGGACTCGCTGCGATGCCTACAACTGAAGCCGCATCTGTGGCTTCGAGCTTGGACTCGACGGTGGCTGAGGCGCGGTCTGCACAACCTGAATTTTCAAGGCGAACCTCCTTCGTGAGCTATTCACCCAGTCCATCAAGACACCGAAGCTAAATATAAGGAGGCTGCCGACAACTGGTCTCTCCTCTCTTCATCAAAAGACTCAGCCTTTCTCACTAAGTACCTTCACGTCATCGGGTAAATTACAGATCACCACCTTTGCTGTCATTGAATCATGTCTCAGTCACCTGGTCTTGACAGTCTCATAGGGACGCCGATGTTCGATGCCCTGGGAGCGAATACGGAAAGCTCGGCCTACGACAGGGATCATGCAAGTTACGCTCCCCTCGAAGATCACGCTCCAAACAGAAAACGAAGACGATTCACAATTCCCCAAGTTAGACTTTCTCCCGATCAAACAGTTCCTCGCTGATCACGATGACAGGCTTGCAATCAATGTCGACTGAGAAAGAGTAGATGTGACGAAGCAAGTCCCTGCTCTTCCTGCCAGATCGTGGGCTCGCAATGCATATACTCGACCGGGGTAAGATAAGTCGACTTCGTGACCAGGAAACGCAAGTCTGATCATTGACAGCCATGTCAAAGCTGCAGGAGAATCAAGGTCAAATGCGTCCGAAAGAATATGCAAGGTCCATGTGATGGATGCGATAGGCGGAAACTGGATTGCATTCCAATTGCGCCCAGGTCACGGAAGTGACCGCCAAAAGAAATGCCAATTTCAGAAGACAGCGCTGGAACTTCGCAGTGCAGGAAGAAAAGAAGACACCAGATCTCCTTGGCGTCTCTCAATATTTTACAAGACTGGCTGTCGACTCATCTCGTCCACCCTTATCCGAATACCACTGAAAAGTTCACATTGTCTATACAAACAGGCTTGACGGTCAAGCAAGTCTCAACATGGTTCACAAACAATCGTTCTCGACAATTGGACCCCCTCCAGCAATGGTTATCATGCTCCTCAGAAGATGAAGCAGTCTCGCCAATGGCCATCAATCGCGCAGCGCAAGACCTTGACTTTGATATTACGCATTTGAATAAGCAGCAGCAGGATCATCCCGCTTCTAGTGCAGGCTCTCCTGCTAGTGTCAACTCTGCTTTTTCGCAATGCGAAGATGCTAGATGGTCCGGGCCTCGACGTAGTGGTCGAAGAAAAACCTATGCGTTGTCGGCCTCCCCCGGCTCCTTTACAAGACCGGGTGCATCAAGTCCTGACCTTGAAGGCTTCTTCATTGAGTCAGAAGCCAAACCTTCGCACATAGATGATGCTGTTATAGAAAATATAGCAAATTGGAACCACAGCAAGTTGGGACACATCTACGCGGGATGGGACAAAGCTTTTGGAGACTCTGGCCCGATAGAGGGCATTCAATCCACTAGCCTGGATACTCAGTCGGATCTCAACCACGATACTAGTCTGGGTGAAATTGATTTCTTCTCTCCATCATATCTTCCTGATGATGCTCCTGCATCTGCTGGAATTGAAGCTGAAAGTTCACTCTCTTGCAGGTACGTTGATTTCCACACTCGTGCCGAGAGCTACCTTAACAGCAAGTAATCTAGATGTACGGACGTCGCCTTGTACACCTGAGGTAGCACCACTCTCAAGGCCTGTAGATTCCGCCCAACCATACAAGAGGACGCCACAAAAGTACCAATGCACATTTTGTCATGTATATTTGAGCCCCAAAGCCTGGAAACGACATGAGGAGAGCCAGCATCTTCCTCGGTCGCAATGGACTTGTATGGCTCACGGGGCTAAAGTCGATGGCAACGTATGTGTCTTCTGCAAAGAACCTCTGGACGGGGACGAATGCCTGACCAAGCTGCATGAATCTACATGCCATCGGATTGCAGACTGCTTGGGAAAGGCCCCGCTTGAGCGTACCTTTGCTCGCAAGGACAACCTGATACAACATTTGAAAGGATTCCATGGCACCGTCCCTTCAGAAGAAGTCATTGCGTCATGGGAAATGAAAGCCGATCATGCTCACCATGTCTGGCATTGTGGCTTCTGCGGTAAGAAATTGGACAACTGGAACGAGCGGGCCTCGCACATTGCAGCACATTTTCGCGACGGTTTGAAGATGGACTCTTGGGACTCGAACCGAGTTCCGAACGACATTCAACCATCAATTTCTCTAGATGTCGAGGCTTCGGCATTGCCTCAAGAAGGTCCTGTGTCTAGCGATGTCTGGACGTCGTTGCAGAGTACTGATTTAGATTTGGCCATTACTGCCGCGGAAGGAAGCGCGAGTCGCGGCAGCGATTCGCAAGCTCTCCAAGGACTACAAATGGACTCTTCTACAATCGACTCTGGCAACGTTCTGCCAATCTCTGGAGAAACCGAAGACTGGTTCGCTGACCTCGTGCGAGCTCCCTGTATACAGTCTACGGACCTGGACGCCCCGATGCAGTCTACAAACGACGATCAAGCCGACAGCAGTGCAGACCCAGTCATCTTGTCTGATCTGAGCAAAAACTCATCTGCAATGCTCCTCAATTCGTCCAATTCGTATTCAAGCGACAATGCAGTCAATACGATCGCACTCATCAACGAGAATCTAATCCTCAACGATGTGAACGAGAAGCTCGACTCTATGAACAGGGATCTCGAATCTATGAACAGAGACCTCGAAACTATGAACGAAGATTCCGAATGTAGCGATGGCAGGTATCATGAGACCCAATTCTCTGACAAGGACAAAGCCCTGGAGAGTCTGGAGACACAGTTGAGCTTGGCCATGGTGAGACTTGGGCATATGCAAAGATTGATCATCCACACGAGGCGCCTTCAATAAGGCGAATGCCAACGCGAAAGGACAAAAGGTAGATTCAAGGCTATTTGGTGTAGCTCGTAGTCCACTTCCGTGCAAGACTTCCGAATTACGATAAGCCTTTTCGCCTCGACGAACCCGTTTATAATCGAGGCGCCTTTTCATCGACCGTTCCCGTGACATGTATGAATGGCGCGGGTGCCGATCGACGAGCATGTCTCATTGGACTCCGTCTTACTCCTTACCAGTCTCTACGGAATTTACTGTATAACCAATTTCAAGCCAAGCCGTTCCGATTTCCGATCTTGAATCTGATGTGCAGCTGAATAATGATCTGCCGTTTGACTACGAACTCGCAGAATTCTGTGGCCGAGATTCTTATAGCGATGGACGGAGTTACAAAGTTGCCTACAGAAGAGCTTCACACAGTTGAGGCTGTGGGTAACGACAAGGATCCATGTAAGATCCTCACCTCTAGTTGTTCAGCTGCACGTTGCTAACACAGTGAATCCTTTTCAACGCTGACGTTGGTACATGAATTTTAGATGAAAAGAGAGAGAAACAATTGACTCACCTGCAGAATAAATAGCGATGCAGAACATGGTGACCCAACTTACGGGAAATGGTGGAGGCGTGCATTTGAGAACAATACCCCGCTTTCTTCACACACCATTCTTCATATCTGACTCTTGTTCCCAGAATCCTCTTGTTATTAGATAATCATAATCCTTCACAACAATACGCGCCAAACCCAATTCTTCGTCTTATTCATCATGGTCACCTCAACCACCAAAAGCTCGGCACCAGCACCAAAATTCCAAGTCATAGCCTGCGGTCTTCCACGAACCGGCACAACAACAACCGGCCGCGCCCTCTCCATCCTCCTCAACGGTCCCGTCTGGGACGGCGGCGCAGATTCCTACAACGGTTCCCCAACGCGCCAACGTCAACTCCTTTCCCTCGCCTCCCACTGTCCCATCCGCACTCCCTCCGACCGCAAACAAGTCCTCGATCTCCTGAGCGCCTTCACGACGGGTTGTGTGGCGAGCACCGATCAACCGGGCTGCTATTTCATCGAGGAATTGCTGGAATTGTATCCGCGTGCTACGGTTATCTGTACGGTTAGGGAAAGGGAGAGTTGGTGGGGTAGTTATACGGCGCTTTGGAGGAGTATTTATGAAATCTCCACTCATCCTCTGTTATTCCTTTCACCGTCGTTGAAACGTTTCTGCACCTTTAGTTTTGCGTTTTATAAAAGGGTGCCGCAAGCTGTGGAAATGGAAGGTGCGAGTTTGCATGCGTGGCCGATGTGTAATCAGCTGGGGTTGTATGAGAAGCATGAGGAGTATGTTAAGAGAGTTGTGCCGAGGGATCGATTGTTTTATTTTGATGTTCGGGAGGGGTGGGGACCGCTTTGTGAGATTTTGGGGGTGCGGGTTCCCGAGAGACCGTTTCCGCATGAGATGCCTAGGAGTAGGTTGAGGGCTGGACAGGATGCTGTGATGAAGAAGTTGAGGAAAAGGTTTGCGGTGCTGTTGGGTGTGATTGGTGTTGTTTTGGGTATGCTTTGGTGGTGGTGGAGGTGGTGGTGGTGGGGGGTGGGATGGTAGTGTGGAGTTGGGATTTATCTGGGGTTAGTGATGGGTAGTAGTCATTCCATCTTCAGAGATGCGGTAAATTCTATTAGCTGAGCATGAATGGGAAACTGGTGTTTTGCTTGGTGGTCAAGGAGTGAATCCGCTGGATTCTGTGGATGTGCTTGTTTCATAGCGCCGTCAGCCATGCTGTTAGAAGTGAAGAAAGCCATATGTTGTGGGAGAATAGGAACTCGAACAAGGGTATTAGAAGAGCTTGAATGTATCTGCGTGACTCTTCTCTTGACTCTTTGGTTGGTAGCGCTCAGAGATAGAGGGAGGTGTACTGGGCTCGTCATTGGTGAGAAGAACAAGATCCGGTAGGCATAAGATTTGGTTAGTCGTTGTGCTTCATGTCTCTTCTGGCCATGTCCCTTTCTCTTTTATTAGGCTTGTTTTCCATGATGGGCCGGATGAGTGCTCAGAAACGAGCGCGTATGTCAAGCTTGAGAGCAGATGAACAGCCTTCGGTGAAGCCCAGACTTCGCATGACGCTGATCGAAGCTGTTGGAATATCAGTTCGGATTTCTAATCCCACGGACCAAAGGTTGGCTTGAAATATGCCAAGTTTCGAGTACTTGCTTTGCGCATAGTTCTGGGATCTTCTTTTTGGCTTGAAATCAAGTGTTGCCTAGTCACTTCCCACCTCTTACGCTTTGCACTTGTCCAAACGAGATGATATCAATCTAGCTTTATTCGGGGACGCCGATGTTAAATGTGAGGCTCGATGCAAGAATGTCGATCAGGGACAGGATGTAAGAAGAGATAGCCAACCAGAGGGACAAGTACTTGGTAGAATCCGAAGTTGATTAGCAAGCAGTACCGTAAGACCTTGACCTTGTTAAGGAGATAGAGGGATGACTCTTGCCAAAGATTGTCGACTTTCAGGGGAATGAGCGGTCTGATTCGTTGGAAGAATGATTCATCCGTACATACCGCTTCCGGCGACATATGTCGTCAATTTCGACTCAAAGCCGGAGAGATGACGGGTAGCTGTGGCCGTGATATCGGTGGTGATATTCTAGTGTTGGGCCGAATCCGAGGCGCAGTACCGCCAGCAAGCCGAAGAGAAAGCGACGGCGCCGAGTCCTGCCTCCACGAATGAGCGCTGCTCGTTCGGTTCATCAATTCCAGATAGCTCAGGATGCGAGATTAGTCAGATTCCCGATTCGGTATTTAACGCGCTGAGCCACGTCGTCCCGTATGTCCCGTTCGATGCGAAGACACCCAGCGAGAGCGACTCCCACGGTCACTACGCCAAGAAGAATCTGGATTCGACAAGAAGATGAGAGCTCTCGTCAGATTACGAACAGAGTCGCTGCCTGCTCCATGACCATGGGTGAGATGATCAAGGCAGTGCCGGTCCATGTGTCTTCACCCCCAAAGATGATACTCTACAAGTACTCCTCCATTCTGCTCCCTGGCTATCAGCATTTTTTTTTTTGAATCAAAAGTATCTACTATACCGAAATTCACACACTGCCAGCCTCTTTTTATATATTGATTCGATCTTCATATTATCCCTCAAGACTCGTCTATATTCGGCTTACGTTACACATCAGCGCTATTCTAGGCAGAGTCTACTCCACTGGCCCCAGCTTTTCCAGCCCGCCTTGACGAGCTTTCCAGCTTGCATCTCTTTTTAGAGAACCAACTCACCCACTGGGTGGGAAAGCTACGACTCCCGCACCTTGTTCTGTCTGTCGCGCAGACAGTCAATGACAGATCCCAGACAAAACCAGAGACGAATCAGCATCGCTAATACGCGACCTTCAAGTACACCAAACTCGGCAGCAAACACTCCATTTGCTCCACCCAGCGGTCATGCATCTGCCGGAAACACGGTATCGCAACCTACTTCTCCTTCCACGTTAGGATATACTCCAACTGGGACTTTTCTGGGCGATATTGAGCCTCCAGGGACACCTTATTCCTCGAACGCTTACTACGGAGATCCTGGACAATTAGGTGGATACGGGGTGCCGCCAGGAGGACCTTTGGTATGGGATTGGAATGATTCCATGCAATTTGGGAACTTCGCGACTTTCTACGAACCTCAGGGGGAATTGTCGCAAGAGCTTCAGACGCAATTACCAACCACGAACGAGTTCAGCAGTCCGATTCCTGTGAGACCGCCGTATGCCTTAGAGCCTGGAAACAGCACCGGCACGCAATCAACTTTCGCGACACAAACTTTTGTTACTCCAGCTCTCCCTCGGAGGGAGAGCTCAGAGTCCATGAATACAAGAGCTGGTATGAAGCGCAAAGCTAGTGATGCGCCGCGGAACTCGCAGGATCCTGCACAGCCCAAACGGCCCTCCTTCAGCAAACAGTCGGAACCACAATCTGCTCGCGCGACGAAGAGTAGAGCGCAAGAGCAGGGCACAGATAATTCCCAGGATGGCGATGTGTCGAATCCATCGCAGGGTGGGGAGGACAGCGAACGGGCGAAGCCTTCTTCATCCAAGCAGAAAGAGACTGCCGATCTCACAAGAGAACGTCGAATAGCCGAAATGTCGGCTAAGTTGACGACGGTGCTGCCGGCCGGTAAGGTCTTTCCGATTCAGATTGGCTCAGAATTATTTAGGTTATCTGGAGCCTCGATATCCTCAGATGGTCAGTATTATTCTCCCTGCCACCAGGTCGCAAGCTGACTGTTCTAGAGCACCCTCATATTTCTCGCACTATTTTGGCGAGCAATTGATCCAAACCGGTGGCCGAGCGAGCCAAGTGAAGACACTGTACATTGACAGAGATCCAATGACTTTCCGGGATATTGCATTACATCTACAAGGTTACTATGTTAAGCCGAATGACGAAGGACATTTTGTGAGACTATTTGCGGATGCACAATTTTACAGTTGTAAGTATTGCTTGTTCCTTCTCACTCGCAATGTCTGACGTTGCAATAGTGCCACGATTAACTCAGCAACTGTTCAAATCCGAAATCTTCATTCAAGTCGGCGACAGGCATTTTCAAATTCCTCGCGACATCTTTGCCTCCCCTGGTGACTCGCCAAATTTCTTCTCCTTAGGATTCGCGCACTTTTTTAGCACACCGAGCGAGGTGTTCCCAGGTCTGGATCGTCAAACACTGCTGCGTCCTCCTTCGATCCTCCCACCTTCGATTCCGAACCGCTCAGGCGAAGTTTTCGCAGATCTACTCAAGATACTACAAGGATACGACCTACCAATCCGAGATGCCGCTCACCGTGCAGAGCTGCTCCGTGATGCCCGCTACTTCCACCTCAAAGGTGTAGAACAGAAACTTATTCCTGCCGAGTTGAGTTACAATCTCCTCCGCCAACGGAACGAAATTGTCCTCCGACTCGAAGACATTCGCCAATCGGGCGTATCCTTCTCCGCGGACGCCAATTCAACCAATCCTGCAACCCCAGCCGGCGACAACCTCACACCAAGTATCTCCACTGGAGTACCTAGAGGTTGGATCACTTACCAACGTCCTTATATTGATGACACGTCCGCAGATCTGATCCTCGAGATCTCAGCCTCTGAATCCACCACCCTCCATTTATCGACTATGAAAGCCTCCTTTGATGGACAAACCAAAGCAAGAATCGCATCTCTGCTTTTGGTCATTGGCAACAAGCTAAATCTGCCCGCAAATATGCCTCTCGGCCTAATGATGCTACAAAGCGGCGGTGGCATAGCAAAGATGCCCGCCTCACCAGCCAACAGCGGAATCAGCGGTGAACAGGTCCGCGTCTTTATCGACCGCGATGCATTTATTATCGTCGATGGGAGTGCTATTGAGTGGGACTCTCGTGATGATGACGCTGACGACGACGATGAGGAGGACGAAGATGATGATGATACATTCCCGAGTCCGAAACAAAAATTGATTCTGGGTATGCCAAAGGTGAAGAGTTGGAAAGAGGGGAGGTTGATTGATAGGGATATGGAGTGGATTGTCAGAAGGGGACAGTGGAGGTTGAGAATCGAGGGTGCGGAGAATGATAGTAGTAGAGTTGAGGTGTCTATGAAGGCGGTAAGGCTTGAGTGCTTTGTCAGCGAACGAGAACGGAATTCTAGAAGAGGGTTTTTGGGGTAGGGATCTTAGTGGCTGCTTGTTGTAGTTTGGAGAGGGCTTTGGATTGTGTTTTGTGAGCGATGGGGTTTGTGTATTAGCATTTATGTAGCGTGGAGCTGTGGTTCTTATATCGGTTTTTTCACTGCTGGGATAATCTCATATCGAGTTTTTTTTGTAATCGGCTGGGTGATAGTGAGATTCATTTGTACTCGACGCTTGCTAGAAAGCAAATAATAGATAGGAAGGGATACCCATCTCCTAATTACGATCACAAAGAAAAATAAATCCCGATGACGGGAAATGGTTTCGTATCCTTCCTTGAACCTTACATCATATCACATCTCATCCCCGAAAATATAGACTGAAACATCCCCACCGTAGTCACACCAAGACCGTGCTACACTGCTTCATAGAAGAGTGGAGTCGACCTCCCGAACCGAAAATAATCTGCCAACAGCTCAAACCTCATTGAAAACATCCATTAAGTTGCGAGCACGACATCTACGTATTCTTCCTAGAGATCTTCCTCGAACTGGGAGGACGGGGACTTGGATATTGCTCAGGTGATGCAGCTTTCTGAATTACGGATGTTGGGTGGGCTATGATGGTATTTTAGAGGTAAGACGCAGAGAGGAGGTGTTGGAGGAAGGGGATATCGCAAAACTCCAATCCTCGAAATGGGAGGGACTGCGGGTTTGGGGGGATTCTGTGCTACTATATTGACTCGAATTGTGTGGGTAGGTGAGGCACTTAGTGTAACCACACCGCTACTTAGGTATCCATCAATTTTTCGAGTCGTGACACTCGAGAGAAGTGACGAAAACGAATAAAGATAGAGATAGGCTTCTCAGGACAAGTCAAGTCACCCAAGAAGAAGCTCTTGGTTCTAGATATATGCGGTGTATACCGTGTCTACAATCCAACGCTTTGAACCATTCGCCCTTTTTCGATGTGATGTTTTCGTACTCTTGAACATGGTCGTTGTTAATACTCCTCCTCTTCTATCGATTGCTGGCTATGACACCTGTGTTTGAAGAACCACACGAAGCTTTAGAGGAAATGTTACAGATATCCCGATATCCCGGGTTTTTTTTTGAAAGAATGGGGAATGTGATTTTTATGTTGCGTTGGAGGGCCTGAAGCTTCAGAATGCCATCGACAATAAACATGTGTACTTGCTATGTATGTATGTATGAATCTTGCAGACAGTGTAATGCTGACAGGCACGGGACCGAAGGACGAGTCATGGACTTCCTTTTCCAGATCAAGAATACAGAAAGAGCGACATTGTGTCATCTGTTTTGCTCGTTATACACATGCTCTTCCGATGGCTGCGGGCTATGGATGCGGAGATCTTGAGGGCACCTTGACATTCTCCGTCATCGAGATGGTGCGTAAATGGTATAGAGATGCTCATAGCGACGAGCGATTTCCGAATGAGCTTGACAGTGCATGGAAATATATCTGCGTCCTGAACTGATCGCACTGTGTCTTGAAGACGGCAGGAGAATAATTCTGAATTGTCGGCTGAACGAATAATAATATCGGAAGGATTTTGTGCCAAGCGAATACAGCATTCAGGAATCCCTAATGGGTGACGCTGTCGATGGACATCATTTTAGGCAGAAGTTTAGACAGAATTGTGAACACTGGCGGTCTCCTGCTCGATTTAAGCTTCGGGTTGAGCTCTTGTCGCCCATGAGTCCCTGTGAATGGAAGAGGCAAAGAGCATGGTAGAAAGACTTACTGAACGAGATATTCGTCAAAGTGTTCAAGCCGATTCTCATCTTTCCCAAAACTGTCTCGATGTAGCAGCCTGAGAGAGCGACAGTACCACGTGACGTCCCGGGGGATATCCATGCGCCCAGCCCGGAAGTCCAAGCCCTGAGAGACAGAGAACAAGAATACACTCCGGAATATTACCACATTCATACAGGTGAGCCTCCAAATGTTCCGAGTAGAGATCAGCAAAGATGGAATTATGCCTATGTTGGACGTGTACGTGTCAACCGATGACTGTTTAGTGCCATCAAGTTTTGAAGTTTGAGTATGAACTATGAAAGCTGTATGTCAAAAATATGGCTCTCCGTCTGCAAGACAAGAATTGGATGCCTTGACCTCTTTTTCCTTGATTTCTCAGAAAATTTACGAACGAGTGGCAGTTTTTACCAATATGCGTTCTATTCCCACCATTCTCTTACTGTTCGCCTGGTCCGTGGCAGCCATGCCGCAATTTCCAAAAGGTACCAGCGCTCCAAAATCCGGTGGCTATATGGAATCACTTGCGAAGTCCATGGGTCTTGACCCAAACGGAGATATTACCTCGATGGTGTGCGAGACTTTTTCTGGAAAGGTCTCGAGTGGCAAGCTTATAGGATCGATGTTCGGTAGCCCAAATGGACAAGGACCGGATGAGCAATGTATGGTGGACAAGAGTGGAGGGTCTGGACAGTACAAGGCCCACTACTTGAGTGATCCATCGCTGCCCGACCACACGATTTATGTACCAGAAAATCCTCCTCCGGGCAAGCTGCCAGTCATCGTGTGGGGCAATGGATTTTGCATGAAAGCTGGAACGATGTTTGCGAATTTCCTCAATGAAGTCGCATCTCATGGATTCATGATCATTGCGAATGGTCCGGACAAAGGAGCGCAACTCAATGGACAGACCACATACAAGGAGCTTATAAAATCGATCGACTGGGTGACGAAGAATCCTGCTGCGAAGAAGTATGGTGATATTGACGTCAGTAAGTTGGCAGTTGCGGGACAGTCTTGTGGTGGTCTTGAGGCGGTAAGTTTATCGCTAACCTGTGAAGATTGCTTGAGACTAACAACAGCTTATTTCCAGTACGAGGCAAGTCATGATCCAAGAGTGAAGATGACTGCACTTTTCAACAGTGGTTATATCCAAGGCTCGACGCCGACGATGATGGCCAAATTCAAGCATCCAGTAGCTTGGTTCCTTGGTGGTCCGAAAGACATTGCGCAAAAGAATGTAAGATTTGAAGCAAACTGTTATGTTCATCGTTTCCCTGACGAGTGTAGGGTGATCTCGATTATAAGAACCTTCCTGGGACAACTCCTGCCATCAAGGGCACGATCGTGGTGGGCCACATCGGAACATACTACCAGAAGTATGGAGGTAGGATGGGCAAGGCTGCGGTGGCATACTTCAAGTGGACGATGAAGGAAGATCTGGAGGCGAAAAAGTTATTTTGCAGTCCGCAACCAGATTCAGACCTCGTCAAGGCCGGCTTCAAGTTCGAGGCGAAAAGTGGCATGTGCTAGAGCCATTCTGTGCCGTATAGTTGTGCTGATGTGGAACCTGCTGTCTTGAACCCTCCGTCCATAGTCAAGTAGGCTCCACCTTAATTCCTCAGTCGGATTTCGCTGATTGCCTGGTGGTACAGGTGGAGAAATGCTAAAGACATGTCGACATCGACAGCGATTCGACTCCGAGACGCGGCATAGGCGTCGAAGAATTCAGAGATGGAGACATCGAAGGAAAATTAGATCTTTAGACTCTTTGTAGGATTGATGAATACAGCTTCAGTTGCTTGATGGATGGCGATGAGAGTGATAGAGTGGTGCATGAGCGGCTCGAATGGACGGAGTAATTCGCTTATGCTTATGTAAGAATTTCGCTAGGCCTAGATAGGACATTCGACCTCGACTTTCTGTCCATGATTGATATTGCTTCTCACTCTCCTCTAAATTTGCCTTGCTTCTGACTCCCAAAGATGTTTTGGCCTTACCCATGAGAGCGATACAAAGGCATCAAGCTTGTATATTCACACTTCACGACAAGGCTGATACATCGCCTTGCTTCGCAACCGACATCTCCCTCCATTATCAGCCTTACCGACACTAGGCTGGCTTGCATGGCTACAGAAGAGAAGGAAAATGGTCGAATCCAGGACGATCACTCACCGGAGATCACGACCATTGCGCCCAATGGTGATCTAGTCCTGGACATACACGACGAAGGGCGGGATCAGATTTTTTCCTATCGCGTGCGCTCCGAACAGCTGAAGCAAGCTTCGCCATACTTTGTGCGTCTTCTAGATCCCTCAAAGTTCGGAGAAGGGCAGCAGGTCGCAGACAAGCTGGAAGAGCTTCGAGGGATATACCCTGAGATCGGCGATGCACCTTCGAGAGAATTACCCAGAGTCACAATCGTGGATATTGGACGTACTTCCAAAGTCAACACCATCCAAAACCTAGTCGCAGACTTTCTGAAGATTCTCCACGGCATCGAAATATTGACACCGGTCCCCCCTCTCCCCAATTTGGCAAATTTGACCGTCGTTGCCGATCGGTTTGACGCTCTACTGCGTTTCAGTACATACGCACACCGTAAGAAGGTCTTCAGCGCAATAGATGTCAGGACGAAAGGGAAAGTGGCATCAGAGGAGCGCCTGCGACAAAAGCTCCTGATTGGCTTGCTGCTTGATTACCCCCCCTGGGTTGCGGCAACCAGTAAACGACTTATCATTGGAGGTTCTGTTCAGTGGAAGTCGGATGCAGTAGTGGACGACGATCTAGCCTTCTGGTGGGACATGCCCCATGGCCTGGAAGGTGAGAAATGTCTGCTCAATTAGAAATCGATGTACAGGTTGAACTCGCTAGGCAGGGCGAAGAAAATTTGACCCGGACATCGCCCAAGGTGTTCCTCCTCAAGTAGCGCCTTGCATACACTTCGCTGTGTGCCGGTCAATCGTTTTCAGACTTCAACAGTAACACAATTTTTTCTACTGACATTTACCTAGATGAGATGCTGAGTCGTCGAGAGTTTGTGCTCGACACACTTCAGTCTGTGCTGAACCACTTCTTGGAGATATACTCATCTGGCGAAACACAATGCCGTCTTGGCTATGATTCGTCTAAGGCCTGCGACTCATTCCAGCTGGGAGAAATGATACGCTTCTTCATTCGTACAAACATGCTTCGCCTGCAGGGCACGCTGAATGGGAGCGATGCAACGGATTCCTACTCTGGAGACGTGGAGCACCTGCTTGAATCCTTGAGAAAGTCTCAGTCCTATCAACTCGACAGAAACCACACTCATTGTGGGCTACGGACGAGACTTGTTCCAATGCTGGATCAACTAGAACCCTATATGATTGGAGGCAAGGTCATAGATGTTGGAATTTGCGGAGAATGCTGGAGAGAGAACCGGCACAGATATGCGTGGAAGGATGTGAAGCGCCCAGTGGCATGGCGGCCTGCTACTATACACAGTACTTCTGGCAAAGCTAGAGGAACAGTAGGAGGGGAAGATTGTCTTGCACGTCACAAAAAGGTTCGAGATATGTTCACAGCTGTTTCAAGGGTTTGGACCTCAAGAGACACAGATGGCGCTGGAACGGGGATACGCTTCGGGGCTCATACCCCGTTTCTCAAGTTTGAATAGACCTCGAGAGCTCTTCACTCCGTACTACGTGCTGCTTGCTATAGTGTATTCACACGAACACGTGTCTGTCGGAAGATTACCATACGTGCCAAATATTATTGTGAGCCGTGAGAGTCTAGCCTTCAAGATGTATTTGTTTTCTCCATTACTGTAAGGAAGAGCACGTGTGAGGAATACGATGGATAGTTAGAATGTGGGACTGCAAGCGCTCAAGAATGCCTTGAAAGAAAGTACGGAGGTGCAGATGACCCCATCGACTGCGCATCATGCTCAGCCTCGCCGCGAACCAAATTTAGATCCCAAACGTGCGGCCAGTCATTGGTCGACAAAGTGGGCGGTGCTTCGCCCCAGAGCCAAGCCGAGGTCAAATCTCCTCACTTCTACCCAGTTTGGGCAGTTAAAGGAGGCATTGGTGCTTTGGAATTTTCCCCATCTCAATTGAAGAATGCTTTGTGTATACCGACCTGTGGCTGCAATCCAACAAGGCAGAATCATGGTCGGCAGTGAAATCATGGCAGCCGGGGGCATCATAGAATTGTAACAAATAAACAAATACTCCGCCTACGCAAACAGCGATGGGGAAGTAGGTATACATACATCGCCATTCACGGTACTACTTACCAAATCAGGAAGCTAGAGCAATCTCCACTTGCCACTAGGTCACAGCCTTCCATTGACCGTACATAACAGCCATGAGCCTTCCCATTGTTGCAACCTCCTCTTGCCCACCCACTCACATTCTTCACCACCTCACCACCTACACCTAAGACAACATCCCCAACTCCATATAAGACCATGAGCCGGAGCTTTCTAGGCAGCATCAAAGGCAGCATTAAAGACAAACTTCGACGCAACAATTCTATAGAATCCGACCAGTCGAATGAGACAAGCAGACGATCAATGGGAAACCTCAAGGACAGCGCCCCATTTGCGAGCTCGACAGCCCCTACTCGTCGTCCAGGTGGGCCTATACTCTTAGCATCACGATTCTCCAACCAAAAAAAAAGCTGACTTCAAGATCTCTAGACCGACCAGGCATGATTGCATTCTCCGCACCAACGGCAGAGCCACCGCCAGCGTATACACCCGCTACTCCCCATCCGGCAGCTCCAGTCGTCGCGCCATCCATACCCTCGGCGTCGACAACGGTGAACGACGATAGATATGCCTTTCTGACCTCGTTCGACACCGTGTTCCTTATTGACGATAGCGGATCGATGGCGGGACGATCATGGCGCGAGACAGCCAAAGCACTGGAAGCAATCACGCCAATCTGTGTCGCCCACGACGCTGACGGTATTGACATCTATTTTCTTAATGAGAAAGACAATGCATGGTACCACAATATCACATCTGCTGCGACCGTAAGCGAAATCTTTAGTGCCGTCAGACCACGTGGGGCAACACCAACGGGTCAACGTCTGGACCAGATTTTGAAGCCATATTTTGCTCGTTTAGCAGCCAACCCAGAGACCAAGCCGCTCAACATCATCGTTATCACGGATGGGGAACCAAGCGACGACGTGGAGTCCCCAATCATTCATGCCGCGAGGAAACTTGACAAAATGGACGCTCCAGCCTGGCAAGTGGGTATACAATTTTTCCAGGTTGGCCGTGAGCCCGGAGCCCGAGAGCATCTGAGGCAGTTGGACGACGAGCTCGAGCAAATCGCTGGTGGCGAGTTACGCGACATCGTTGACACGGTGCCCTGGATGGGCGAGGGGGATCAAGAACTGAACTCGGAAGGTATCCTCAAAGTTGTGCTCGGAAGTGTCAACAGGAGATTGGATCGCAAGAGGTCCATGGATCTTTATCGAAAATGAGAGAGGCATGACTGACATTGAGATTGCAGTGTCAATGTCCATGGACCTGTAGACGCTAAGCTCCACGCAGCTTAACGATACTCAGCGAACAATTCCCGTAAGGACTTGTGGTCGCGAATTATACGTTCCTGCCGAATGCATGGTAAGTTCTGGCATTGCTAGCTAGAGCAATTGAATTACGGAATTTTCTTTGCAGCCCTTCTTGATGCAAACTTAGAACATTAGGAATTGATGTGGTGTCGTATTTTCAAACATAGAATGAAATGAAATTGAACACACCAGGAAGACTTTGTGTAATCGCTGTGCGTGTGCGGAGCTCTCTCTCCAGTCGAGCATCTCAACAGTTCTCTCACATGAAGATTGATGATTGCGTCCGATGTCAGTCACCAGGCCAACGTTCCCGTTGATGGTCTGAACGAGGACTTGTCAAACCTCTTTCTTGACAGGGAACCTTCAGTAGATGGTAATCGGAGTTTGTATCGCGAATGCGTGCCTCGAATGAGCGAGACTGCTCGTGTAGTTGCTGTCTTGACAAAAATAAACAATTCGCGAAGAAGGATCACGATTAAGGCCAAGAGTCTATTCTAGACCATTGAAGCTAGCGAAAACCCCTACATGGTGGGTGGCGTCCGGCAGCATCCTGAGCAGCGCGAGCAGACGACCTGCGGTCTTTTTTGCATGCTTCTGGGCCTCTGAACGCTACAAGAGCCTATATCGTCTTGTTGTTTCTCGTTTTGATAGTGTTCTCGTGAGCCGCCCATGGAAGATGCAGTCCGCCTCCGCATACGGCACAGAGATCCGCGACATATCGATAACCGAAATCCTTGATCTAGATCTTCGACCCTCACTATTGGTTGACCTTCAGCCTCCACACAGAATCGTCCTTAAGAATCCTCGCTTCACTGCCAAATACGACTTTGAAAATCGCGCTGCGGGATGCCATGATCTGGAGCAGGATGCTTTCAGAAGTTGGGCCTTCTCGCTCCCTGGATGGGAATCTGGCGCGTCTATTAGCTATTGCGGTACCACCTGGGTAGCAACGACAGTACGCGAAAGATGGAGACTCATTCAGTCTACGACCGTGGTGGCAAATACACTTCAAGCCGATAATCTCTTTCATGACCGTAAGACTTCATTACCATCGCTTAGCAGAAATCTCTCCTCCAGATCTGTGGAAGAGCATGACATGCAACTACAGTCTTTCCACGAAAACGCTCGTAACCATGACTGGACGTCTGCTACTAGTCCTTCAAACGATCTATCACCCCATGTCCAGCTTTTGCGAAGCTGGGATTGGTCGCAAACTGTTTTGGGCCCAATGGAGACCTGGCCTCCCTTGCTTGTCTCAATGGCCAACATCTTGATGGTTGATCCGCGTCCTGTATGCCATCAAATGATATGTATTCCTTTTGACACCGTCACTGACATCAAATTATCAGGCTGTAATGTTTTGGGGCAACAAGTACTTCATCTAACCCATCTTTCTACCAAGATCTGCTGACCACATCCAGGATGGCCGGACTGTATAATGAACCATATGTCAAGTAAGTTACTCTGTTTGATATGTATTACGCGCAAAGGTTCTGACTGTGGACTGAGATTCCTTCACGATAAACACCCACGAGCTCTGGGAGAGCCTTATGTTTTGACTTGGTCTGAGCTAGTATGCCATACCCTCGCTCCTAAGACTTCTTCCAATAACGCTCAAATAGTACAGTACGCCGGATGTGGCAGATCGCTTGGACTATCTATGGTCACGAGGCATAATAGACGGGAAGGCGACACCCATGGATAACCAGCCCTTTTATTTGCGAAATGGCGACAGACTCGAAGAACATATTTTTAATGTCAGCATGCTACCAATTATCGACGAACGTGGAACGACCGTAGGCTTCTATGAGGTAGGCATGGAGAAACAAAAGTTTGAGACATAACTGATGAACGCCAACACAAAGCCCTTGACTGATATTACGAATGATTACTTGAATGATCGACGGTCCCACAACGTGCGCAGGATCGGAGAACTGACAGCAGGCGAAGAAAACCCATCCGCCTTCTATCAGAGTGTCCTGAAAGCCTTGGAGCCAAATCGTGAGTGACCTTATCTTGCCACTGCTTGGGAACTTGTTAATGACATGGCCAGAAAATGACTTTCCATTTGCATTGCTATACTCCCTGAAAACACACATAAATGACGACTCGAAGACGTACCCCATTCGAGATGGAGAAGTTGCCGTATCTCCAGAATTAGAATCATATCTCGGGGTGTTGTTAGGTGCCAATGGCAGACCTGCGGTTCACGAAGCATTGATGAACGATTCAGATTTTGTATGTACATTCGCTCAAGTCTGCGCTTCCGGACAACCTGCATTATTTGATCTAGAATCACGGCCCGATCTGAGAGCTTTGATTATGGAGAACCCTCCAACCAGGGGTTTTGGAGACGAACCACGGGTTGCTGTTCTGGCCCCCATAGAGCCTACAACACGCCAAGGAGTCAATGCCGTCCTGGTGATGGGCATAAATCCACGCAGACCGTACGATGCAGAATATGAATCATTTGTTCGGGGCTTGGCAAGATCTGTTTCGTCCGCTCTGGCCTCTGTTCAGCTTGTTATTGAACAAAAGAGCTTGGTAGGTAAGGCAAGAGAAATGGAGCAGCGGGCTCTTGCCATGATTGAGGTTTCTCCTGTCGGATCTTTTCTTATGAAGATGGATGGGGAGTTGCTATACGTCAATAAAACTTGGTATGATATCACAGGTACGTTTGAACTTTATTCTAGCGGGGAGAGAGATGTCCTTGAACCAGGCGTGTTCACTTCGATGCATCATGTAATTCACATTCTTTTGGTTGGGAGAAGTTTTCCCCTCGGCGACAAAATCTCCTACTTTCATTTCACGATTGCTGTGTTTCTAGCGTCTGGGACGACGATATGTCTGCAGATAAAGAGCCACCTAGTATTCAGACGAGATGAAAATTGCTTCGGCTTGTAAAGAACAAGGGTGTTCAAGGGCCTGGAACGCTGCTTACATGAGGAAAACGGCAATGAAGGACGTTATCTGCTTGTTCCAGGATTTTTACATTGACTGACAGCTGCTAGAATACAAACACGACAACTTCTGGCCAATGTCATGGTTGGAGCTGATCGCTGAAGACTATAGTAACATATTGGCAGAAGAATGGTCCAAATTAGTGGACCATCATCTGAGCGTCAATTTCGAACTCGCGCTCAAATCATCCTGGACTTCGACAGATCCCTCCACCGGTGATCTTATCAGTAGTAGAAAATACGTGATCGCTGCGGCCTCGGTCCAACGAATTGGAGAATCGACCTACATCATGGGGGCATTTACCGACATCTCGAGCCAAAAGTGGATGGAGAGCTGGCAGATGCTCAGGCGACAGGAAGCCGTCGAATTGAAACGACAGCAAGAGAACTTTATGGATATGGTGAGGTTGGAGGCACTTCGTTCCCGGAACGGATACTGATCAAATCAGACTTCCCATGAAATGAGAAATCCATTGAGCGCCATATTCCAGTGCGCTGATGCCATCGCAGCTTCCTTAGCTTCTTTCCAAGAGGCTCGAGGTATGGGAGAATGCTCAACGATTCAAAGACCCGGATTCGTCACCGGGACATCGGTTTCCGGCAGTGAAGATCCTATTGCATTCGCCATAGAGGCAGCGGGCACCATCACATTGTGTGCACAGCATCAAAAGAGGATCGTGGATGATGTGCTCGTGCTATCGAAAGTTGATGCCAACTTGATCGAGATTCATCCCATCGATTGCCAGCCCGCAGTCCTGATCGAGAATTCGCTTAAGATGTTTTCGGCCGAATTGCAGGCCAACAATGCCGTCATGGCATTTGAGATTGAACACTCAATACAAGAGCTAGCAATCGACTGGGTCAAGCTCGACCCTGGTCGCCTTCTTCAGGTACGTGGACCGTTCCTTGGTCTTCTGGTTTACTAAGCGCATCGCTCGTAGGTAATGATCAATTTATGCACGAACGCCATCAAGTTCACCATGGATAGTCAGGTGAGGAAGATATCGGTTACGATGGGCGCAACCACGACCCGTCCTTCACAGAGCAGTGATGGCGTACAATATCTTCGCCAGCCGATGACGGACCAAGACTTTGCTGATCCCACATTGAGAGCTGAGTGGGGCCACGGTCAACATCTATATTTAAATTTTCAGGTCAAAGACACAGGCCTTGGCATGAGTCAAGAGGAGATGAAAGTGCTCTTCCAAAGATTCTCGCAAGCAAGCCCGAGGACACATACACGTATGCAATCCACTCAAGAGAGATTTCCACCACGCTGATTCGTCTACAGAATGTAAGGAAGAATACCATTTTCTCTGGGAGAGTTCTGTATTGATATCAGTATAAAGATGGCGGCTCTGGCTTAGGTCTTTTTATCGCCCGCCTGCTCAGCCGACTTCAAGGCGGAGAGATCGGCGTGAAGTCAGCCACTAACCAAGGTTCCACCTTCGCCTTCTATATCAAGATCCGCCGGGTATCAACGCCTCATGGAAATGACGTTCACACTATGCGTCCAGAACATAATCTCGCCGTTGGAGCCGCAGATCCAAATTCACCCAGTATGCACCAAGCCAGACCAAGGCCCTGCTCAGACTTCACAATCCTCGTCGTAGAAGACAACCTCGTTAACCAAAAAGTCCTAAGCAAACAGCTCAGGAATCTAGGTTTCGCAGTCGAAATCGCAAACAACGGCCAAGAATCCCTCGACTTTCTAAAGCGCACCATTTTCTGGAACCACGACGCTCAACAATCTTCTCAAGAAAACGACCCCCTCCCACTCACCCTGATTTTAATGGACATCGAAATGCCAATCATGTCCGGAACAGAAGCGACGCGGCAAATCAGAGCCTTGACAGAGCGAGGTCGGATCAGGGCGCATATACCCATCATAGCGATCACGGCGAACGCGCGCAGCGAACAGATTGCGCAGGCGAGGGAAAGCGGTATGGACGATGTTGTGTCCAAGCCCTTTCGCATCGCGGAGTTGATCGCCAAGATTGAGGGGTTTGTGGGGGCGTTGGAGAAGTTGGGGGAGAAGGGGAGGAGGGTGGGTGAGATACCTAGTAAGAGGAAGAATAGTGGGGTGCATTAGGGTCGAGATGTACGGAAATACGTTGGAGACAAAGGATTGGGTGGGATTGGTTTGGTGAAGGCTATGACCTTGTTCAAGGTTAAGGAGACGCGTGAGGTACTATGATTATCCTAATGGTTGGGGTCGTGGCTGGATTTCCACGCCAAGACTGTCTGTCAAGAGCCTAGACGCCTATATCAACATCAACTTGAGCAATGTCTGCCACGTACGGCCATAGAACCGAGAATGATTGAAATCCCGTCCGATCTTTCCTAAATAACCTCGGTATCGGCGAAGTAGTAGTTGGGTGGGTGACCACCAGCGAATTCTCGCTGCTGTACGTTTTTGCCAACTTCTTTTTTGGCCAAGATACGCGAGGTTGCCTGGTATTTTTCGCTTGTACTGTTGGATATAGTCTTCTAGTAGTATAGTTATTTAATCGCGAAGAACGTTCCCTTTTGAGTCCTTTGGGAATTTAGATTTTGCAAATCGTAATATAGTAATAGGCAAAATAATCTTAGAGAAGGATAAAGATCGTTCGGGTTATTATTAGGCTTTACTAAATCTTACTTTATAAACGTTATTGCGGCGACGATCTATAATGGTAGAGACACGAGAAGAAAACTAAAATTAATTCAAAGTCTTTAACAACTTACCCAGCAACTGCTGCGTCTAGTATTGAGGGCCGACATCGACATTATGTGATGCCAGAGGTAGATCAGTAAAACATGTGGCTAGCGAAAATGAGTGCCAGCGCAAAACTTTTTCTTGAGGTCTGCAATAAGATCGTGGACTCGAGGTCTGAGGATTCACTAGTCCTTGCCATCTCAAGCGACAATCAGGCATCAATTTGCGAAATTTATCCAAACAATACGAGCAGACCATTGAGAGAGAGATTCGCTTGCGGCCATTAAAACATCAATCAAGGAACATGTACAAAGAATGAACATCGCCCTGAAGGGCCGATTGATTACGAGAAAGATCCATCTCAATGCGCGGGAGGCGTTTGCAGAAAGTGGCCCGAGCCTTCAAGCTCCTGAGGTTCCGCTGCCGCTGCGGCCTCCCTTGCCCGTCGCTCCACCTCCATGCGCTCGTACTCCGCGGCATCGGACTTATCAGCCATTTGCAACTCATGAATAGGACCCATGGCGCTCAAGATGTTGCCACTCCTGGTTCTACCCGCATCGGTGTATGTCTCGTCGGAGCCCGAGGACAGCTCTGAAACAGTTCTGCTATGCCGCATGGTTGGACGGCGGGAGACCATGCTGGCGTCCATCTCGGTTAAATTGCTACTCAGGCTTTCGAAAGTGTTGCGAGGGAGATAGGAATCTGGGCTTGCGGGGCTAGGAGAATCGAGAGGATCTTTGCGATCTTGAAGTGCTTTCGACTTGGCCTGCTCCTCCAATTCTTTCTCATGCCGCTTCTTTTTCTGTCGAGGTTTCCACCAACAGCAAAACAACGCGAGGACGAGAATCGCCAAGGCCGCAATTGCGCCGCCCACTGCAATGCCAGCGATAGCACCTGTACTCAGTCCGGTTGAATGAGAATCAAGCTGGGCTTGCGTGGTGGCGTTGTAAATGTTGACGATTCTTGCACTGCCATCGGCAGGTAGGTCCTTCCGTTCTGCTGCCTGCCATACACTAAAACTTTGGCTTGTGTCGTTGAGCGATACATACGCTTCTTGAAAGAATGGTCGACCAAGGACAGCCGTCTCGGAGGGTGCTCTTTGTATTGGGAATATTGCTTGCGTGCCATTGTAATTCCAGTACCATGTCGCATTTACGTTGAATGCGTCGTACGGGAAGTCGATCGTTACCGTCGAAGATGTGTTTGCAGAACTGGTAGGACCAATTGTCATAGAGAAAAGATGAATGTTGTCTCTATTGGACGCAAGAGTATCCCTGTCGATCGTGTAGAGATTCGTGTACCTGTCGTATTCCAGGTGCAATAGTGTGGCGAGCCAATCGCAAGTAGCAGTAGGAAGGAACAGGTAAGGAAGCGTGGAGTCGATGATAGCGTCAAAAAGGCTTGGAACCGCGGCTTGCCCACTACTGTTGCGGTAGCTGATCTGGAATGAAGCGACAGAGACCTTCAACTCCGAGCTTGCAAGTCCTCCGGCGCTCAAAGCGAAAGTTGCTGACTGCCCTTTGGTGCGCGCCTGGTCATATCCACCCAGAACAAGACTTGCGATACGAAGCTCATCTATTTGCCGTCAGTCTCGGGTTTAAGATTTAGCCAACTAACCAGCAAAACCATGTATACATCGGGGCTGATGATGAAGAAATGATTTTACTCACCATAGCTGGCGCCTGCTGTGTAACCCCAAGAAGCACTGGGAATTGTCCCCGATTTTGCCATGGTCAAAACAGTCGAATCTACCGTGTCGGCGCCTTTTACAGTGCCCTTGTGTGTACCAACACCGAGCCCCAAAGTGGCAATATAGTAGAACGGATTTGAGATCTCTAGAATGGGCGAGATGGAGGAGGCAGCCGGTGAGCCTAGATAGAGCTTATCCACCCAGGCAAGTCCGCTCACATTGTATCTGGCACCATATAGGTCTCTAGGTTGTAAACCTCCCCCTCTCAATATGTATTCAAGACCAGAATTTTTTGCGGTATTAATGCTGTTCCGGCCATTATATCCCTCGCTTTGTTGGCTGTTAAACAAACCAATTCCTCTCATAGTTAGGCAGTCCGACGGCACAGGAAAAGTATCACTCTTGCATGCTCCCGTGCCGGGCAACAGGGTGACATAACTTGAGGTGGAAACGACCACGAGGAAGTTCTGACCTTGTGTGGGCTGCTCTCCAACTTCAAGCTTGAAGACCGACCATCGTCCATCCGCATCGAGCAGAGTGTTTGAAGAAGTTGGGATGGAAATTGCTGAGGGAAGTCGGGGCGAGGCCCGCTTGGAAAGTCGCATGTTGACAAAGTATAACAGCCGCGATCAAAACGATGCGCTGTGGAGTTGCAGGCAAGCAAGCATCAAAGCGATGATTCAGGACGAAAGCATAAAGTTCGTCGGTTCTCCGCATTCTTCAGAGCTTCCGAGCACAAGGCTGTGGGTTTGAACTGGTCATAAACATTACACAGCAACTCATTGTGATGGTAGCCAGGATCTGCAGAGTTGGGACAAGTCTGGATCGTGTGCCGTGTTCGTAACGCGAGTTGAAAGGATAGGCTCGATGTATTGCATGTTCCTAGATTCCTGGACTGGACCAAAGGCGCCATCTTCGCTTGAGTGAGTCGGATCAAGCATGATGGCCCTTAGCGAAGTACGTGGCAGGGCGTATGCATGAGAGAAAAAGACTTTCGCGATGGCCGATGGTGGTTTAGTATGCAGGGCCAACAGCTTGATGCAAGAAGCAGACATCTGGGTCAATCAGGCTGATGGAAATGCAGAAAAGTGTGGTGGTGGGGTTTGCTGAAAGGATTGCGGGACGCATTTGGCCCCCGGCCAGACCTCGGGAGCAAGCCACAGATTACTACACACCCAATACGGCTAGAGGTATCCAGCAGGGTCTCCCCGCCATCGCGTACGAAGGATTTGTCTACGAACCTCTCGCTTGCTCACTGCAGCACCCGCCATCCGCCATCCAATGGCATCAACATCTCGGCTTGATACTGGCTGCCTTCGAGCCTCGCCCTATCTCGAGCCTCTCAGCGTTCGCGCTTTGAGCCTCATGGACGGCTGACTTGACACTTGGATACGAGGAAGAGCAAGGAAACACTGACGATGCTAACCCAACTCCGGCGAAAAGCCTACTTCTTCCCTTTCCCATCGCCAATGAAATCAAATGGATGCAGCCTCAGGCTTAGACGGTCTCTCATCCTACCGACTGCAGATCGGAAGCCCTTTGACTGTGGTTGATCACATGTCCACTGCGCGGTATTGGTGGGTTCGACCTCAACCCCAAGAATGATATATCCGGTAGTCTGGGTTCCTGAGAGTGCAGATCCCAGGCCGCATATTGCCGGGAAACATGGAGAACTTTTGTTGCCTCCTTCGTCCGGCTGCATTTTGTGGCTTTTCAATTGAATGGTTGCCGGCACGATCAGGATTGAGCTCCGATCTGGAGTCTTCGGACAATGTACTTCAATATGCGTTGACATGGCTGCTTTCCTCTTAGTCTTTGCCTCTTCCACTTATTCTTCAGCCTTGGAGCCAGCACTCAGGTCATTGCTGAACGTTCGTTTATTCAAATTCGTTTGCCGGAAACATCATCAAGGCTGAAGCAATGCGTCTCGCAGTCGTAATTCTCGGGCTTTCTGTGCTTGCCCAAGCAGGTAACGTATTTGTGATCAACCAATTTTCTCCCATTTCTGACTGCTGTGAGGTGGCGATGGCTCTGATTGGGGTACAGCATCAGCGAAAGGAGGTTACGGAGGCGGAAGCACCAGTACAGCAATTTATACTACCACTAGTACTGAAACACCGAAAGAGAATACCAGTACAACTACTTCCACTACCACCAGTACTGAAACTTCCACGTAAGCGTTTATTCCCCTTGATCGTATGGCGGCTCTCGGTTTTAACAGCAACTTTAGAACAACCAGTTATTCGACCACGACAAGCGAAATGACTAGTTACTCAACAACAACCAGTTATTCATTATCTACCAGCTTGTCGACAACAACCAGTTATTCATTGTCTACCAGCTTGTCGACAACTACTAGCTACTCAACCACTACCACCACGCAAGTACCCTGCAACACGCAATTTTCTGCGTTGTATTCTGATTTGGCGGTAGATCACCCACAACTATCGATCACACCAGCACAACAACTACAACGTGAGTCACCTATTCAACGACGAAAGAAATCATAGAAAGCAGTACTTTATACTGATGAAGACCAGGACTCCAACTCTGGTGCCGACTACAACAACATCAATGTAAGCCTTGGATTGATATGGTACTTCCATCTTGATTTAACAACGTTCACAGAGATATACGAACTTCTTTGTCCGTGTCCGTCTCTGCTAGCACAGAAACCCACATGCTGCCGGGTACCACAAATACCATTACCACATCATTGATGGGCTCTTTGACGACTTATACGTCCGTTGTCCCTCCAATTACAGTCACACTATTGTCGGCAACCACAGAGACTAGCAGCGAAACTTCAACACAATTCGAAACCCTTCTTGGGCCCACTGTCACTGTGACTACTTCCCTCTCTGGCGCCTTGACTACAATTATCTCTACGCTCCCACCTGTCAACGTAACGCAAGTGCAAGTGCAAGCTACTACCGCAACGTAAGTTCACGAGCACCTCATGCTGAAGAAGTAGCCTTTGACATTATCCAGTAATGATGTATTTATGACCGTGACTGAGGTCAGCACAGCGTATCTGACATATACGGCATTCCCAACTCGAACATGTGATTTTTGCAAGGTAGATATTTATGGTCTTGGCCTTGAGTTCCCCACAGTATATGAGCCAGAGACAGTATATGCCACGACTATTGGTGTATACACCCGCATATTACCTGATGGGAGCTCTGTGACAGAAACGAGTACTACGACCGCCGTCTCAGCGACTGAGTGTGGTCTCGTCACCTCGCGGCCGACCACCTGGTTATTCTCCGGGGTAGAATTGTGAGTACCAAGTCTTTCCTCGTCAATAGCGCTGATCACAGTTCAGAACGTCTCCAACCAAGTATATGTATTTTACTCAGTTTTCGCATGAGTACCTATTCCCGTCGCCTAATGTTGCTGGTGGTTGTGGTTTGTCAACTTTGTCGCTTGTCTTCCCAACATCAGACACAGCAGCCTTCATTCGTCCCACCACGGCCCTTCCTACAGCACCTACCGTGGCACCATCTCTTTTCGTGTCTTATATGGACATGTTTTCTACCGTCACTGAGCAATTGAACGGCACTTTTGCAAGACAGTGTGATGATCCTTCTGCCACTGTCGAATCACCAAGACCAACCACAGAGACTGCCACCACAGCTTTCTCAGTAGACGGATTGACCACAATCTTCCACCCTCCCGAAGCGGGGATCTTTGCACCAACCTCTTCGACGGTGGTCACAACTCCAGGCACCACAACCAGTCGCCCAAACACAACTCCTGTCGATATCTCGAACACACCTCCTGCTACGCCACAGTCTTCGACTAACGGGCTCGGTGGAAGTACAGGACCTGGCGCATCTTCTGGTGGTAACCTACCTGCCCCCAGCACATCCGCTGCTGGGTCTACTGCTGGGTCCGCTGCTGAGTCCGCTACCGGACCACAGACTTCCGGCAATCCCGCTGGAAGTGTATCTCCATCCGTTGGTCCTGTCGTCAGCTCTCCGTCTTCGCCTTTTGTAACGCCCACTGGCGCCACTGTGATGACGGTGGTTGATAGCACTGGCGGTCGCTCGACTGTTCTAGTCGCGACCACTCAGCCATCCGGACTTGCAGGTGGGACTTCGATCGTAGTCGCTGGCTCCAGCGGTACTTCTACTGTACTTGGGTCAATCATTTCAACCCCTGCTATAACATCCTCACAGACGGGCGCTGTCTCAGGCAACGTTACTGGGACGGACGACTCTACTCTCTTGACCCCAGTATCTGTGATTGCGGTATCCAATGGTGTCACAGTCACAGTACCTGCCATAAATTATTTTACCAGCTCAGGATTCGGCTCAGATGGCACGGCCACCACTGGCGCCGGCTTCACAGCTGCTTCGACTTCGACGAGTGCTGCAATTATACGACGCGCACCCAGCTACTTGGTTGCCATCATCTGCGCTTTCGCTACCACTTTGTTCATGATTTGAGAGCTTGGGATCGATGAAAAAGGACACGAATTTACTGTATAATGATAATTCTTGGCAATACTTCCCAAGCCAGCAGGACGCTGCATTGGGAAGAAACTATTAATATGTGTGGTTTGGTGAAGAGACAAGTTCTTACTGTCCTTTGCGCTCCAAAATGGGGCTTCTTATGCCTGATAATGATAATGAGGAAGGTCTATCTGTTCGTGCTTCGGCGTTTGGCATCTGTGGAGCGATGCGGGACCAACTTTGGGATATAGAGAACAAAAAATTGATACACATTCATTTACACACATGCCAATTCTCCGCGTCTGAACACTTCTTCAAGTCTGCTTCAACATGTCCTCGCCAGCCATTATTCCCTTCCACCGACACCCGGTAAACCTACAGACCAAGTCAATCCCTCCCCCTGCCCTAACTGAAGATCAGCATCCAGCATCCAGCATCACCCAAGAATCCAAGATCCATGCAAATGATTTTCGTGATCCGTGCGTGAGATCTGATACAAGGATTTACCCCAGTCTCCACGCTCGGGACATCTTGTGGCTCAAACCAGATATGTTGTGCAGTGTGCGGTCATTATCTTTATTCTTCGATGGATCGCGCTGGAGGATCTTAGGATCTTAGGCCGCTGCGTGACTACACGGTATGCGCGAGGAGTGCACGGATGAAGTTTATTTGAGAGCTTGTGGGGAAGACTCGAAGAACAATTGGAGATTGCGAATTTGCGATGTGCGCAAAAGTTGAGGAGAAGGTTGAAGGTTGGTATGATCTCATTCGTTCAAATCTACCGGAAGTATGCCACAGAGAAGTAACTAAAAAATTCCGGTGCGCCGAAAAGCGCCTGCAACACCTCGCCCTTTCCATCCGTCTTTTATGATTAATGATAGTGTATGCAATGCATGTCGCTCAAGTACCATCTCATCCCATATCAAGCCAAGAATACCGGGTAATGACCGTCAGCACCATTCAGAATGCATAAGGACTGAGGAAATGCTATATACAGCCATGTCAAACATGATGCGAGCGGAGTCGCAACATTGGGAAGAAGAAGAAGTTTCAAAGCGAAGGCGGTGTCTATAAGAGAAGAGCGGCGATACCGAAGGCGCCAAAGAGGGCAGCGCAGCCGGCACCAAGTACTCGTAATGAGTCTGCCTCGGAGGACTTCTTGCCTGTTGGTGAGGCGGTAGCAGCGGCTGTCATTTGTGCAGCTTTGTGAAGGTCGTCTGTTCGTGTTGGGAGTGGACCAATGTCGTGCGTGAAGATGCTCTTGGCTTTCTTTCGGTTCTCCTCCATGAAGCTGCGGACATCGGTTGGAATGGCTTTGTACCTGGTTCTTTGTAAGCCTTCTGAATTGACTACTAGTCATATATGAGGACATACCATTCTGGTTTCTCGGTCATGTAACGTGAGTGGACGCTTTCTGGGTTCGTCATGATAGCATCTTTGAATGATTGTGGAATTGCGGTGGCCATGACTGCCGTCATACTTGTGAATAGCTTGTCGTTCTTGACGGATTTTCCAAAAGAATACATATCGGCTTCGAGAGCTGACAACTTCTCTGGTGGAACATTCGAGGCCCACTTGGGCACGTATGGTGTATAGCCGGTGTATTGAGCAGGCGCAGTTGGAGCTGGACCTGGGTTTGCAGCAACGAAGCCGGCTGCAGCGACAGCGACAAACATGGATTTGGAAGAAACCATATTGATGTGTTTGCAGTGGTTTTTGTAGAGAAGATAGTATACTTCAAAGTGAGAGAACTGAAGATCGAGAGTTGAGAAAATCTAAAGCGAAGCTGATAATTTGAGCTGCTGAAAGTGCCTGGCTATCGATTGCTGCTGCGAGCAGCTCGTGTCCTTATATCTCGTACCTACGATAGCTGTCTAGGCTACACGCCGGTGGTTGAGCAATCGAACGCGTTGTGGTGTCTTGGATAGAAGCCAGGCTTGGGTTAGACGGTTTCACACAGTACAAGCCATTCGGATCTCTGAGAGCCCCAGGGCAACTTCGACCCGGCGCGCCTCTGTTTCCGCCCATTAGGCATTGTGAAATATATTGGATGCTGCAGATCAGCCGCAACCTCATTCGCTCAAAAGGGTTCTGTGCACAGATGTTTCCTAGAAGCGAAACAACGCGTTTAGCGTGAAGAATATTCTCCAGACAGTGACGGAGTCTGTTCGGCAGAGACTCGATTGGTAGACCACTGGGCCCGCTTGAACGAACCCGTCTGTTCTACAGATAGGGTTATGCCGGTAATGGATAGAATCTTAGGAAATGCGCTGTGCATGGTACGGACGTTTTCATAGCTAAAATCGAAGAGAGACCAATGAGTAAACTGGACTATGACACGGACATTCCATGTTCTGTATTCTCCGCCAACAGAAGGCCGTTAGATCATGGAACAGGAACATTGAAGTATCTCCGCAGTGTGAGGGAAAAGATGGTGTGGTCGTGAGCGAGAGCGGGAGCGGGGCTCCAGGTTCGTCAAAAACTGGCAACGTGACTTAAGGCTGAAAAGGACAAGGACAGCAACCATAGCACGATCACACTATGATTGTATATAATATTAATTGTGATGAGACCATTCACCCTGCTGCAGTGCCAACATGGAAAGAAATGGAGTCTTTGGTCACGTGTTAGAGCAGTACGACTCGGTCGTGGACTCCAATTGAACCGAAGATGAACAAACACCATCAATATCACTCATGAAAATAAAAATGCAAGCAAATCAAGCTTTTCGAGCCTGCCTTGTCCAGTGCTTAGGTAGTACGGGTCCTGACAGGGCGCTGAATCATTCAAGCTCGGCTTTGAAAAAATCCATCGACTGTCGCTACCCGGGCTATGGGAGCCAAGTTCTCCTCTAGAGTCTAGAATGATGCTGGACCGACAACATTACAATGTCGCTATACTATGTCATAGCGGGTTCCCGTCGTGGCAGCTGTCCCACGAATTTCGGAGATGTTTAATGTTTAGTTTTTAATTGTTTCCAAACAAACCAGTTGCTATCTGCCTGTCATACGGACGAGGCGAAAGGACGTGCGACCTGTCTACCCCATCAGTTCAAATCCGACAATTCCGAGCTTGGTACGATCATTTGAAAGTTGAGGCTAGATGCGATTAATGCGAAGTCTTAAGGCGAGTCATCAATGTGGCGAGAAACCGTGGGGAAATGCATTGAAGCGAGAGGTCCACTCGAAGCATTGGAGAGGATGCGCCACTTCATTTGGATGCTTGGACGTGTTAATGAAGCAACAAGTCATAACTCCAAGCTTTATCGCGGAAGAGCCAGACGAGCAGACCAAAAATCGGATAACGGCAGTCATGACAGAATAACTCGCTGCTCCCAATTGATCTTGCTTCATTTCTGTCCGGCATGTTGAATCAGCGTGGACTTGCTGTGTTGCCTTCAATCTATCCTACGTTGGCGTTATCGATGCTTACACCAGGTTTCGAATGCTCCACAGGTACTACATACGAAGTATGACTCGAGTTCCTACATAGAGGATTTTGGAGAGGCCGATGTACCTGCGGAGAGGTTGCTTCCACAGACCTGAAGAAAGCACTACACCTGAGGTCCGGTCTCTATGTCGCTTTCCTGGTCTTATGTCGCTTCGGTCCCCTTCCTGCACGAATCGATGCTGGCTTGAATGTTCACGGGAAGTGCTGAGTGTGAGGATCGAAGCCGTTTCGAAAGATTGTCCGGAATAATGACCGATTTGGTGGGATGTGATTGTGATATTCGATAGTGACCGCCTTAACAGGGGACACTACCCAAATTTTCACCGGCGAACGTCGCGTGAACAACACCAAACATCCGAAGTGACTCTTGTCATCAATAATTCACCATGTCTCTCCTCGACCTTCCTACAGAACTGCTACAAATGGTCATTGCTGACAGTCGTCCCGATGGTATTGAAGCTCTCGTGCAGACATGCAAAAAGGTCTTCGAAACAGCGGAAGGCCCGATTCTTGACGAACACCACTCTTACAGGATGAACTACACGAACCTGTTAGAAATAATCTCCTTTTACATGCGTCCGAAATCAGGGGAGAGAGGTTACCTTGGACCGAATGTCATATTGTACGAACCCGGCGAGGTCTCATTGGCTCTTTTGGATGAACCTCTGGCTGGGCAGTACATCAAATTACTCGAACTTGCAGATTCCTCTGAAGACACATTCCAAATGGCTGAGGCGGAGACAGGAGGGTTTGAAAATATTCCGGGCCGCGAGCGTCTGCTTCCGCTGGTTGAACAATCGAAGTATATCAAGGCTGCCGAGCAGTTCTCTTCACAATATCCCTTGCCAGAATTTCTACAAGATATCCCTGGCTTTCTGGATCTCAGAGCGACCTACACTGAGACACATGCATCGATCTGGCGCACTGGCATTCTCAAGGGCAACCGTTGTGCTTCATTCGGCTTGTTGTTGACCCTTGCTCCAAATCTTCGTGAGCTTCGCTATTCGTTTCATGGCCCTGAGCAGAGCTGGTATATAGGTCCGGTGGTACGAGCAGCCGCCGCTGATGGGAGCTGTTCCACTATCCTCTCGAAATTGGAAGTTCTCGAGATACGCA
Organism: Venturia effusa; assembly: GCA_007735645.1. NCBI lineage: Eukaryota > Fungi > Ascomycota > Dothideomycetes > Venturiales > Venturiaceae > Venturia > Venturia effusa. Next base: position 562,411 of record CP042202.1, on the reverse strand, counting down.
ACTTTGACCCTTTCCTGATCCAGGAATTGTGTCCCTACCTAGCCCTGCCTTCCATCAAAAGGATCGAGGTGATGGGAGTTGCGGGGTGGGAACTTAACGATTGGCAATACAAGGATCGAACGTCAACAGTGGAGGAAATCGATGTATATGCAGGCAACGTCGACGGCTGCACTATTGGCCAATTTCTCAAGCCACTCGAGAAACTTCGTGTTCTTCACTGGACTTATGGATGTGGATCTATGAACGAGTGCCAAGACTGGGATGGTAACGCATTTGTGCAGACAATCGGCATAACGGTGGGCTGGCACCTCCAGGAGCTGGGCTTAACTTTCACTCATACACCTCAATGTGTTTCTACCACCGGTATCGACCACCTTTTGCGATTCCGGACCTTGAAGTACCTGGAACTGGACCTTCGATTCCTGTTTGCAAAGCTCGATCTCAAGCGCAACCGAAAGCGACTTCAGTCTATGCCCCTTTTGATTGACATTCTGCCTTCTTCCATCGAAAGCGTTCGTCTTTGGGTGTCAAAATCTATCTCGAGGCCAGAGCGTATGCTTGAGCATGTCACACGGCTTTCTAACCTCAAGCAAATCACGATCATGTATCATGTCCCAGAAGAGCATCGATTACGAAATGATCCGCCCGAGCCATTTCCGCCTCTCCCAGCACACCAATTTCATGCAGTTGCACACAAGCTAGAGCCAATGGGTATCAATCTTGATGTGGTCGGAAGCAGAGGGCCGCCTGGTTTGTGGCGTCGAAATTGCAAACCAGATGAGGACCACTTGTACACCCCGGCGGAGATGCTACCAGCAATCATACAACATCTAGATATTGACGTCAGCATTGGATACAAGTAGCAAACTCCAGCCACCAGATGACTCCAGCGCGTTCTTCGGTCGATCATTCAGGTATCATTTGTCATTGGTGTTGCCAGTATTAGCGAAAAGCATACATAGTCCTCGAACAAGGTTATTTCTTGGAATGAGAGCACCGAAGCATTGATGGCTCCATGGAATTAAAGCATTTGAGTTCAGACCTATGTCAAATGTAGCCGGTTCATGGTCATCCGCAGAGAAGGAACATTGGCCGAGCAGAAGAGCGCACTAAATCGAGAACTCCTACTGCATCGCAATTATCGCAATTGGCATTACAAACTCGACAAAGAAAGCCTGTTTCCAACGAATCGAAGAATCTTCTATAACGACGCAATGCCTACGATAATGATCTTTGAAGAGAGACTCCAGCTCAAGCAAAGCGGACCTTGCTCGTTCCTCTCCTTTCAAGTGTCAGAACACCCCTAACTTCTTTTCCAAGCCATGTGTTCACGTTCCAGATCCCGAGCCTGCCATCATCCTTTCTCTTGCGACACAAGTAGGACATTTGACATCGTCTCGGCTTCGGTGCGGCTTCAACTCAAACCCTCGCGGGCATTCGTACTTCTCGTCTCCTCGCATGTAGTCTTGCGCTCTCTTGTCCAGGCAGTAAATGTAGATCTCGCTTGTGCGGTGGCCGCATTTGGTGAAGATCGTAGGAAATTGCCAACACATCTTCGAGATTGTGCAATTCAGTGCCGCTTGTAGGCAAGGCAGTGGTGAGTTGGATACTTGGTGATCGTCTGTCGGGGTGGCAATTAAGGCTTCTTTAGCACTCACTTTTGCCAAGCCGAGGCGAGATGTGTCGATGTATTTACTGTCGTTTGCGGAATCTGGAGCTTGCCGTTGAGAATTTGAGATGTCTGTGAGTAAGGATTGAGATCTTCTTGCACAAATTCGCTGATGTCTTTCTGTGAACAGGTTCTTATAATAATAATGAGGACCGCAGCCCAATGAAAGTGCGCCCATTGCTGCATTCGAGCGGTTGCGTTGGACGCTGGTCCTGGCGATAAGAGCAAGAGCACAAAAGCAGGTACGACACAAACCCAGATGGCGGTATCACGATACTTTGGCTCTTGTTTGTTCCTACCTCTCCTCGATGGCAAGCGCTGTCGTTCAACGACTGAAACTTACAGGCCCGCGGACGATGCGAGTGCTATATTTTTCATAAATTCCCGTGTTTTAACGTGTTCATGATGTTCATGTCGTACACACCCTGTCTCCCTCTCACGTCAATTTTGGAAAGTAATGGATTCAAAAATCGTAGGATGTGGATCATGAAGAGTTTGTCATTATCAATGTCCATACGAAAAGTGTCATATAAATGCTGATGTCCAAGAAACCGCGCAGACTAGGAGGTAGTGCCGGACACAATACCTGGTGCCGAAGTAACAATTAAGTCTACAAGATCCTGTACTCACGACCAAACATACAATCATCCCAGACGCGACAATCAGGACAGTTGTCATATTTAACAATGGAGCGCTCCCCTTTGCAAACATAATCAAAGCCGCTCTTCGCGCGATCGCAAAGTTCTGAGGCAGTGGTTGTATCACCACATTTGCGCCAATTTGTGTGCACCATAATGCACATTCTGCTTATTGAGATGTCGAGACTGTGCGATGAAGTAGGTATTTCTGTAGTTTCAGACTTGTTTGACTGAATGGTGTTTTGTAGAAGCTGACTTTAGTGGCAAAGGAAGTATGTACGAAAGAGAAAACAGCTTTATAGAGGCTGGACATCAGGTCTCGAGCAGTATATGACTGCGACTCTAGGCATGTTGCGTATCTACCTGGCCTCTCGTTCTCAATGCTAACGTGGCAATCGCTGAGCAGGCTAAGAAAAGCATAGCCCGATCATTGTTGCACGTCACGTTGTCTTTGCCATGATTTTATCAGCAATTAGCTCTTGTTACTCTCTCTAACTCATCTGACAGATATAGGTATCAAAGAGATGAGGTAAACGAACTCTGTGACTCCGCTTCTAAGTCAGGGGCCACTTGATTCCTCCTTCAAGCCCGACTCCATCACTTTTCAACTATGCTAAAACCATTTTGTCTTTCCAAATCTTCCTCCCTCAAGGTTATGCATCTCTCATTTTGAAGACTGCTCGGAATGAATATCTCTTTGCTCACCTAGCAAAGCCTCATCGACGCCTGCACTCAAATCACTCAAGAAAAAGCCTTCGGGAAAGCATTGTTTACACCGCCCGCAGCCCTTGTCCTTGACGCTGATGACTATCTTCTTCTCCCCGATGCACCAACCAAACATGGTGGTTTTGCAGGATTTGAGCTTTGCCAGTCTTTGCTGCTTGCAATACTCGAAATAGAGAAAGGTCTTCTCACACATGGTGAATTTGTTTTTGGAAGGAAGGCTTGGATGATCGAGAATAAAACGAATGTACTGGAAGCTGTTCAACTAGCTTTTGACGTCGATGTTGATCTTGTTGATCTTCAATCGCTGTTGGGGAGAAGAAAATTACTTCAAGAGCTTGGTATTTATAAGTTCTGGTCTCCTCCAAGTCATATGAGTGCAGTCACTCGTTCGTCACCGCGCCTGACCTCCTTTTTAGTATAGAGCTATCGCAGGGGGAGGTTAGTGACTCCTGCGCAGCCGGATCAAGTGACCGCAGAGCAGCAAGACTCATCGACGTATAAAAACTGGTTGTCATAGTCATCGCCTTTGCATATCCCAAGCCTCCTGCGCCAACAATGAATAGGCTTTGAAGCTAATTTATGCCTATATGGATGTTTCTTTTATACATCTTGCTCGCTCGATGAGGATTATCTCTGTGCGAATACTTCAACGACTTTGGCATCTGCATGATTTTTCTGGAGATGCTTTGTCAAATGTGTGGGCTAAGGTCTGAATTTGGTGTTCATGCTGTTCTATGGTATTGATGATAATGGGCGCGCAGAGCATGGTATGTATGATGAACCGATCCCTTTGTCGTCAGTCACGAAATGTCAAATCACACTTATAACAGAAGCAAGTTGAATATTAAAGACGATCCATCAGAACCCGAAGATGTATTGCACCACCCAGCTACACTCAACGATTAACACGCGAAAGGTCATCTGCAGTGGAGTTTCGCGGTCACAGAGCGAATCAAGACAACGTGGACTACAAAGTCATGAGTTGCACCAAACAAGGAAGTGACTCAGCGGTCAAGAAGGGACTCGCTCTCCAGGTCAAATCAAACATGCATCAAAAATGTTCGCAAGGTAAAGACACTCTGCTGCCACGATTTTGGAAAGCAAGCCGAATTGCATACTAATCTCCAGAGCTGAAACCACAGAAACAAACAAGAGAGAGAAAGGGAACCGTAACAATCGTGTTGTTGGTCACATCGATGTAAATGATGTGAAGAGAGTGAATGATGACCGTGTTGCCGCCATAGCTGCTGCGTCAACCCATTCGTGATGGAGAGAAGACAGTTACAAACTTCGACGGCTGCGCGCTCAATTGCGATCTTGTGATTGAATGCAACGACAAAGACTTGTATAAGTCAGTGAGAAATCTTCATACTTTTTTCAACCATAACAAAGCAACCACAGCTACTAAAGCAAAGCAAGAACGTCTATAACCAAGACCACAAATCAAAGCCACTACATCAACCCTCAACAAGAAAACAAACTCACTGCCGACAGTCCACCACATCCCTTCTCTCCACAAAACCACACCAAACCCACCCACCCAACTCACAATCACACCAACCACACACTCATACAATGTGTCAAACCCGCAAAGTAAAATGGGCCTGCGGCTGCATCCGACAACAGAAACTCAAAGCCTGTTTATGGCCAGGAGGTCCCGTGTGTAAGGCAGCTTCTAAGAAAAACAATAACACGGACTCGATTACCGAAGTGAAGATTGCGTGTGATGAGTGCGGTACTTATCAAGATTGGGGACAGGGATTGATGAGGATATTATGAGTGGGAGAGGCGGGAGGGTGGGGGAGATGTAGCTGGGGGGATGGGGAGGGATGGGGTGATGGTGGGGGTTTGGTGGTGGGTGGATATTGTGATTGGGGTCTTTGGGGATGTTGGGTGGTGTTGCGTGTTATGGATTGTTTTTTGGGGAGTAGGGAGAAATGGAGTTTGGAACTATTATTGAATTGCATTGAATTCATGATAATACGAAAAACATACCTCACAATGTGAACCCTAAACGGTCGATCACACCTCATGGCAAATCGTAGATACTGAAGCCAAGCAAGACCGCAAGTGCTGGCACGGTGGTTTTATTAATTCAGTGTGCTTCACCGTCCTGAACTTGCGATGCTCATTTTCCATTCAAAATCCAAGGACGTGTACGTCGATCTTTGACATTTCCTGTTAGGAGTCAGAAACACTAAAATCAGAAGTTCATCAGTATCAAAATTGAATGCGCATGATGGCAATGACCGACATCCAATTGAGGGACAGGAAATTAATAATCTCGCTATGCAGATACTCAAAAAGCTGCAACATTCAAATCAGTATGCCAGTATCAGGAGTACCGATACCTCCATCTATATAGCCATGTAGAAGTAAATCCAGACCCCCAATTCCAAGCCCTTCCTTAGCTAAAACAAGTAAATCCAGAATCTGTCCAAGAGAAGCCCAGCAGTGAAATGCTCAAACATATCCTTGCAGGCCGCCTCATCTCAATCAACAAAACAACAAACACATCCGCGCCATACCAGCAGTAAGGTAGTGACGGCTCTTGCATATGTAGCAACGAGCCGCCTAAACACGCTTATTGCAGGTTTAGTCTCCGCCATCATTGATCGATGTCTTGCCTTTAGCATCGTTCAGACATGTAGCACCACCAACAGCACTCATAGAAGGAACAACACCACCCACCATCCCCACCATCTCAAACTCATCCTCCCCACCCACCTCCTCCCTGGGCACATCCACTCCACCGTGCCCAGCACGAATCGCCCCCTCAAGATTCCCACTCTCCAATTCCTCCTCAAAACCATTCTCAACACCCAACGCCTCCACCATCTTCTCGAACTCCCCCATGTCCGCGGCACCGATACTGTCTAGTTTCGCTCTCAGGAGACAGAGATCGCACAACGTATTCGTGCGAAAATGTTTCGGTTCCTGTGGTCCGGAAACGTCGTTGGATTTGTTGTAGAAGACGAGGCGGCAGCCGCAGATGTGGTGCAGGATTTGGGTATCGAGTTGGCGGGGGCGTTGAGAAGCCGGTTCTATGTGAGCAGATTCGGCGCTGGGGTCGGCCTTGACTTCGTTGTCTTTGATTGTGATGTCTTCTTCATGTTTTGAAGGGGGTGTTGAATCTTCATCCACCTTATCTCCTACCCATTGAGACTCACCCGCGGAGAGTAGCCCTCGCTGATGTGTGAACTCATCTTCGTCTTCCGCATTCTCGGAATGCCATCCTTGCTCTTCATGCGCCTCCATCTTTTCCTCGTGGCGTTCGATCCGGCGCTCAGCGGCGTGTTCCTCTTCCTCGTTTTCACACCACAGGCGCCACTCCCTATCCCCAATCTCCGTAATCTCTTCTCCCTCGTCGACTCCCTCGTTCATACCCATTGCCCAACCCTGGAAATCACCATCTTGCGCACTATCGGTGCTAATTTCCTCACCACTATCACCTTCCCTCTCACCACCCAACATCTCCCCACTCTTTGCTCTTTCATCCTCGTCAACCTCCCCATCTCTATCCCCTCCCTCATCCTCAACCCCCCTCTCTCCCGAACCATACCCTTCGTCCTCTCCTACATAGCCATAGAGAGTCTCCCCACCACCCAACTCCCTCAACATGCCCTGAAGCATCGCAACAGTCACGACCGGCGGCGCACAATCCCTACACGTCCCCTCTCTCTCAACATGCAGAGATTCCTGGCAAGGACAGGCATGATGGTGGATATTTTCGATGGAGTAGGTGAGGGTGTGGCCGCAGGTGTAGTGCGTGTGTTGAGATATACACATTTTTGTTGGTTTCTGTGAGCTGGGTTTGTGTGTTGAGGGCACTTAGTTGTGGGTTGAAGAAGTTGTTTGGAAGATTTGTGTAGTTATCGAAGGTTTGAGATGTAGATTGTTTTTGTTATCGTTGATGTTGGTATCAACTGAAGACTTTGCTGTCGAGTGTAAGGTATGATTGTGGTATAGAGAAAGAAACATGGCGATTGATTCGATTATATGGGCACAAGTGTATGTGACTTGTCCGCCTGGGAGATCCATTGGTTATGGCCACGAGTATCTTCACGACTTCACGAAATAGTGAAATGATCATCTGCACTCCCCTGCCTACCTGTCATCTGTGAAGGGGCCGACAACAACCGCGTATAATTCGAGGATCGTGATCAGTAACAATGGCTTTCTCGGTCAAGGAGGTGACTTGAACGCGATTTAGAGCTAGGCACGTGAGCATATACGCGGAGACGTTCTGTTCCATGAATGACAGGCAAAAAGACTTAGAAGACTCCAATTCAAGGAGCATTTCTTGACTCACTATATTATTGCTATGAGCCACTTAGACACCACTACCCTTCTCATCATCGTCTTTCTTCTCCTTCCTAACATCCTCGCAACACACACAGCCACCACACTTGCCACAATCACCTCTATTACACCTCCCACAAACGAGTTGATGTTCATCTTCACCTGGCTCACGAATCACATCCACCGTCTGCTCTCCAGATTCTTCCTCTTTCTCCGTCTCAGTTGCCCTTGGGTTTGTAGCCCTGAACATCTGCTTCTCCTCCTCAGCGACGCAATACCCACATCTAGAGCCTGATTCGACGTGGAAAGTCTCTGGACATGGGCATTTCGATGTATCGCCATCAAAGATGACCATCGGGACGACGATGGTGTGGCCGCAGGCGTGAAGTGTTTCTTGTCCGACACACATGTTTTGAATCTCGGTATTTTTGGTATCGTAGGATAAACGATGACGATTTCCGTTGGAAAACCGGAATTGTATCAGTAAAGCCGCTCCTTTTATATCCTGCCCAGTGTTGAAGTGGCTGTGGTCGTCAGGTTACCGTTTGCCATCCTTGTTAGGTGTGTCTCCTTGGCAGACCATGTGAGAAATGTATCGCCATCAAAGATGACCATCGGGACGACGATGGTGTGGCCGCAGGCGTGAAGTGTTTCTTGTCCGACACACATGTTTTGAATCTCGGTATTTTTGGTATCGTAGGATAAACGATGACGATTTCCGTTGGAAAACCGGAATTGTATCAGTAAAGCCGCTCCTTTTATATCCTGCCCAGTGTTGAAGTGGCTGTGGTCGTCAGGTTACCGTTTGCCATCCTTGTTAGGTGTGTCTCCTTGGCAGACCATGTGAGAAAGGCGCATGTGTGATTCCGTCAAAAGGTATTGGTGGCGACGAAGGACCTCAAGGCGCATCATGAAGGCCTGTCCGTAATTGTCTTCTGAATCATAGATCCCAGCGCATTCCAAGTAATCTTCCCATCCCCTTTGGCAGCCTTGACAGCAGCTCTTCCATACGCAGATTTCATCATGTCCTCATCAACTCTGACCACAAAGCCACGAGCCGTGAGCATCGTGACCACTTTCTTGCCATTCACAGATCCGACTCCAAGAACACCCTCGCTTTTAATCACTCTCTCCACCCACGCGTTATCCCTCAATACCTTCCTCGCCAAATCCTCGATCCTAACGAAACCATCTACCTCCAATCCCTCTCTGACAGTCTTCCCTACTTCCTTGACAGCATCCAATTCCTGTCTCCTCTCCTCCTCTTCCCTAGTCTTACGACTCTCCCGCTCCTTCCTCTCCTTATCCTTAATTTTCTGCTCCCTGGCCACGCGCTTGACTCTCTCCTCTTCCAGCTTCTCTTCCCGCTCCTTAGCATCGCGAGCCCACTCCGCTCTCTCTGCTTCTCCCTGCTCCCTCAAAAACTCATTGTAAGCCCTTTGCTGGTTTCTCCTTGCCAAACTCTTCGCCTTCTTCGCTCCAACCTCTCGACTATGATTTGCAGCACGGCGTGGAGGTTGGTGTAGATTTGCCGGTCCCGCTTCGTTCTGGCCTTCCAATCCTCCGAAGCCTTCACCATCGGTTCCAGGCGGCGGAAAGACGGGTTCCACTGGCTCGTTTGGTTGATCTGGTTGCTCAGGCTCAGCGACTACCTCATCACCACCTCCTCCTCCTTCAACTACCACCGCATCTACTACATTCTCCACTCCTTCAACACCTTCAACCGCTCTTTTCCGTCCCAAAACCCTCTCTCTTAAATCCCTCCACTCAATCTTGGGTGCGAACCAAAGAAAGGTACAAAGAACAGCCAGATGAACAAGGTCTTGCAACACCGGTGTCGCAGGATTCGTGAAAGGGAGAATCGCGTTGAGGAGGCGTATGAGTGATGCCATGACGTCGGCGCGATGGAGTGTGGGCGGAAAGGACTGTGGTGAAGCTTTCCCTCATTTATTTGGAGACTTTCAAGAAAGGGAATTGCGTAGTCGTCGATTTCTTCGTTGCCATTGGTCTGCGCAGACTCTGTTCGTTCAAAGTCTTGTGCGAAGTTGTGGCGAACAAAGACGTTGCGGGTGCGCCAGAGGCCAGCAGCCGCAGGGTTATCTCATAAATCAGACCCTCTGGTTGGTTTGGTGGCGCCGCGGTTACACCGCTTATACTAGCCACCCTACCGCCGTGCCCTATATTAACTAGCCTTAACGCTTCTTAACTAATTACCGCGTACTACGTCCTAAACCTCTAGAGGGTCTAAGATGAAAAGTCGAGATTTTAGTAAGGCCTAAAAATTTCTATAGTAATACCTAACTACTAACTTTACTACTATAATTTACTATCTAAACGGTATTATATTTACTTTAAACTACGCGTATTCGTACTATAATTACTCCCTCTATTTTTTTAACTACTATAAATTCCGCTACGAGCCCGCTATCGTCCCCTATTATATTCTCTTTTAACCCTAATAAAACTACTTCTATACCCGACTATTTCTACTAGCGCGATCGCTCTTATATCCTCTTCTCCCCCCCTTCCCCTCCTACTATTCGAAATAGCTACTTATTAATTAACTAAAAACTTATATCCGTCCTTAATACTATTAGAGACGCGAAATTAATACTCTCTAGCTTTATCTAGGTCTTTACTACCTATAAAGGTACCCTACTAATCCTATTATATAGTAATATAGAAAAATAATAGTAGACCTTATTAAATATTACTACTCGCCTCGTAACCCGTAATATTAGTATATATAGTATCGTTACGCTAAAGCTTATCGATACTATTTAGCGAGAATTTAATACGCTTATTAGTAGCTACCCCTTCTTTAGCTAGTACGATATCTCTAAATCTACTAACGAGTTTATCGAAACTCTACGCCTCGACGGGCTCGATAAGCTAGTTAAAGAGTACGTACCGTAGTAGTTTAGGTTACTCTAGTAGATATTACTAAACTACGCGGCTTAGAAGGAGTACGAACCTAGAGATAGTCTTCGTAAGTTAATATAATCCGCTATATTTACTATTATAGCTATTACGTACTATTCGCGTCGTCGTAAGTAGTCGAACTAGTTCTACTTCGCGCTTAGTACCTATATACTTAGAACCGGAACGAAGAGAAGAGTATTAAGTACCGTCTATAGACTCGGGTTAATCTCTACCTATTTAATACTAAATTCCCTTATCGAGAGTATCTCTATATATTATACTATAGATTCCCCTCTTCTTTCTCGTCTAAGGAGGGTTAAGAATAGTTAATAGTTACTCTAAGCTCTATCTAGCTTTCGTTTAGCGCTTATTTAAAGAGGGTTAAGAAGGCTTAAGGATACTTAATAAGCGATTTCTAGCTTTCGTTTAGTACTTATTTAAGGAGGGTTAAGAAGGGTTAAGGATAGTTAATAATTACTCTAAAATAACTTATCCCTTATCTAATACTTATTCGAGGAGGGCTAAGAGGGGTTAAGGATAGTTAATAATTACTCTAAACTTAAACTAGCTCTTAGGTAGCGCTCGTTTAAGAAGGGTTTAGAAGGGTTAAGAAGGGCTAGTAGTCTATCTAAACTTAATCTAGCTCTCGGTCTACGCTCGTTAGAGGAGCGCTAAGAAGGGCTAACATCTAAATCTAATCTATCCCTTCTAGATATCGTATTACGTAAACCTATTCTTATAATTAATATATACCTAACTACTTATAGGAACAACTTAAGCAGCTCGGTAGTAATATATAGTATACTTTCGTATACGATAATTTTAATTAGAAGGATATAGTAAGAGACGAGTCTATTAGATATATAGCCGGTATACGCGCTATAACGACTACTATCCTTATTTTAAGTAAGGACCTACCGTAGAGTAGACTATAATAGAGTATATATACTTCTACGAAGCCTCTCCTTATCTATAATATCCTAGGTACGCGCGGTATAGGAAGTAATAATAATATTAGGATATAATACTCTATAGTACTAATATCGAATACGATCTATCGTCTTTACCCTAATACTATCTTATTAATTTTTCTACGGTAAGATAATCGCCGTATAGATATAGAGATCCCGGAGGGCCCCCTTAGACCTACTATACTACGTATCGATATTCTTCCGATTCGTAAAACTAAGTATTATTAGTTTAGAGCTATTTTTAAGGATAAGAGTACTATCGAGGGTCCGTATATATATAGAGATACTAGCGGGCGCTAACTAAGATAGGTTCTATAGGAGTATACGAGAATATATTCTAGGTATAACTTAAACGACCTAAGTCTAAATTTAAAACGCGATTATACTTAATCTATAGGGATTAATTAACTATTTAGTATATCCGTTCTATATAAGCCGAATAGCGTCGCGTAGGTAAAGCGTTTAATCGTCGCCGCTAGATACTTAGTATCCCTACCTAGTTCTATATCTAGATAAATCTATTAAACTCTATCGTCTAGACGTATTTTTCCGCCGAGGATCCTAGCGAAGAAGCGTACTATACCTTTACTATAGACGCGTAGAGGTAGTAGCAAATACTATATAGCTATAATAATATTAAGTATTACCTCCTAAAGCTATTAGCGATCGACGGTTTTACTAGCCGTATTACTATACTATTCTATTCCGTAATATATAAGCGGAAATTTATTAAATCTACTCGTTTCGAGAGACCTTCCTAGGTAGACGACGCTATCTCTAAGCTTCTCCTATCCTAATTTCTCGATCTAGTAGAGGACGTATATAGAGCGGCCTTTATCTTTAAGGCGTAGAAAGAAATACTAGTATAAGATAGCGACTTTATCGATAAAGAGTTTAGAATAATATATCGTATAATATAGGAGGTTAAGCTATTTATAGTAGTTAACGATACTATTAAGTATAGTAATATTAGTATACTCTAGCGTATAGTTAATCCGCTAATTATCTACTTCCTCGGATATAGTTAGTAGAATTACTCTAGGGAGATAATATACTATTACTAGTTACTCTCCGATATTAACTCGCTAGAGCTTTAACGGTCTATCCTTACCTCTAGCCTTATTAATTAGTACGGCCTACTAGATTACTTTAAACCTATTAACCTAAGCCTAGAGTACCTAAATTATAATATTACTATTTCGATAAAGTTATATAAAAACTCTACCTTCGATATCGATATTATCTTCTAAAGGATATATCTTACTAATACCTAGATAGCGGCATTACGGTCTAAGATAGAGGGTTAGTTTAGAGAATATATATCTAGAAAGTATATAGTTTTCGACGCCTAGCTCGATATATTTAGCCTCGCTATAGCGTTACTTAAGGATAGTTATATAGAGCCTCGGACCTAGAAGGTTATATAAGATTTCCCTATCGTATTTAATTCGCCCGATATCTAGTAGGATAGCGTTAGAATACTTACTACTAAGTTAAAGGTATTTAATAATACTATAATTAAGAAGGATAGCGTTACGACTACTTTTATAGATATTAGTAATCTAGTCGAGGATATAAGTCGCGGTTAGGTATCTCTTAATAACTATCCCGTTAACGATAAGAATACGCTCGTAGATTCTCTTAATCTTATCTAGGTTAGCTATATTACTATTAGAATCGCGGATATATACTAGTATCTATACTCTAGTTACGAGTAATCGCCCCGATTCTATAGTATCGTAATACTTATCTATCGACTCCCCGGCTAGCGGTACTAAGAAGTTTACTATAATCTATAGTCTTTATCTATCTATTCTAACTCCCTTAACCTCCTTAACTCTCCTAATTCTCTTAACTATCTTAACTCTCCTTAAGATAGCGGCTACTAGTAGTACTATCTAGTACCCTTAGCCCTCCTTAGCCCTCCTTAACCCTCCTTAGCCTTCTCGATTCGCTGAACCCTTCTAACCCTTCTTAAGATAGTAGCTACTAGTAGCTCTATCTAGCCTACTTAACCCTTCTTAACCTTTCTCGACTCTCTTAGTCCTCTTAACTCTTTTTAAGATAGTAGCTACTAGTAGCTCTACCTAGCCTACTTAACCCTTCTTAACTCTTCTTAATCTTTCTTAACTCTCTTAGTTCTCTTAACTCTTCTTAAGATAGTAGCTACTAGTAGCTCTACCTAGCCTACTTAACCCTTTTTAACCCTTCTTAACCTTTCTTAACTCTCTTAGTTCTCTTAACTCTTCTTAAGATAGTAGCTACTAGTAGCTCTATCTAGCCTACTTAACCCTTCTTAACCCTTCTTAATCTTCCTCGACTCTCTTAGTTCTCTTAACTCTTCTTAAGATAGTAGCTACTAGTAGCTCTACCTAGCCTACTTAACCCTTCTTAACTCTTCTTAACCTTTCTTAACTCTCTTAGTTCTCTTAACTCTTCTTAAGATAGTAGCTACTAGTAGCTCTACCTAGCCTACTTAATTATTCTTAACTCTCCTTAACTCTCCTTAACCCTCTTAATCCTCTTAATTTATAAACTCGTATCGACTCTTCTTAAGATAGCGGCTACTAGTAGCTCTATCTAGCCTACTTAATACTCGTTAGCCCTCCTTAGCGCTTCTTAACCCTCCCGTACCTAAATACTTAGAGTAAAGTCTTAAATTACGCCCTAGTATCTAAGATAATAAACGTACCGTAATCTACCCCGTTATTCTATTAATAGGGTTATCTAAATCCGAAATCCTACCCGTCCTAGTCGAAGTCCTTACCTAGGTTATATCTAATAAATATTATAGCGGCCTAAATCCTACTCTAGTCTACGCGTTAGTACTCTTTAATTCCTTTAATAGCTATATAAATAAAGGGTAGCCTCCCGTATACCGGGGTTACCCGCGGTACTAAGTTATAAGGCGGTAATAGTAGATCCTTATTATAGTACCTATTACTTCCTAATCTATCTATTTAGTAAGTATTCCGTTAAGTTACTACCTATTCGTAAATAGTAGCGCGTATTTCTAGCTTATAACGTACTTAAATAGTAGGCCCCGTAGCCTTAACGTATAAATAATATATAGCGGTAACTATATAGTATAGGTAGAAGGTTACTACTACTATAACGTATTACCGGGTTACCTATAGAAGTATACTTTATAGTTAAGGTTCTAGAAGGTATTTAAGGACCTCGTCTCTAAGCTTTAAAACCTTCCTCTAAGTAATAACTATATCCTCTCCTAGCTTCTACCTACTAGACTCTTACTTTATACTAATCTTTATTACTATTAACTAATACTATCTACTACTAACTAGTATCTCTCTCTAAAGAAATCTCCTCCTAAGCTTTATTCAACTACCCTTGAAGCTTTATTAAGATATCTAACGTAAGTTAGTACCCTTAAGTATTAAGTCTAGTTAACCCTTTACTAATTCTTTAAAGGCCTAGTTCTATAGTAATCTAGTAGGTAGTAGTAGTCGTCGTACCCGCCGTTAATCCTAAGAGCCTCCTAGAGGTAATAGTCTCTCTTTCTTAAATACTAGGCCTAGAGAAGGGTCCTATATAGTTAAAGATAGTAATTCGGATACGGTAATAGTCCGTAGTATACCTTATCTACCCCGCCGCTAGTCCCCTATAGTTATAATTCCTCCCCGTCGTCGTCGACTTATATAAGGTAGCCGTAGCTCTCGTAAAGCTAGAGGTAGTACTCGTAACTCTTATAAAGTTATATTAAGTAACGGTAGCTATTAGTAAGAGCTTAGAGAATAGGAGCGTAAAGAGGCCGAATAATATTAAGCTACCTAACGCCGTCTAAATAAGTTCTAATTATAGTATAAAGAACGCTAGTCTTCTTTAACGGGTCCCTTAAGGTTAGACCGCGCTTCCTATATTACCTCTTATATAGACTTAACTAAGCTAGACTTTAGCTTACTTTCTTATAGCTCTAGTATACCTTCTTATAGTTCTCGCGCTATATCGTCTCCGCTATCTAATTTTAGCGTACCTACTAATAACGAGAACGAAGATAAATAGGGTAGTATTAGTAATAGATTATCTTCCCTACGCTATAAATATATCCCTTCCCTACTCTCTTCCTACTATTTATTAAGGGAGTCTTTACGCTAGCTACTAATATAGACTACGAGGCCTAGAAGCGCCGTTATCGCGGAGGCTATATAGTAATCTTAGGCTATAGTTAAGCGTACTAGACGTCCTTATCGAGTTTTATTAAGTAAAGATAGTAATACGCTACTCTTAGTAAGTAGAGCTAGCTAAGAAGCTCGTACGCGTCTTAAGTCTAGATAGTCTAGCCGTCGTAATACTAGTCTAGACTAGGATAGTAATCGTAACCGCGGCCGTAATATATCTATCTAGTTAATTAAGGTTACTAGTACGCGCTATACTCGCGCGGGCCGTAGTACTTCTCCTCTAGGCTTCTTTACTAATACCTATTAGATAACTCTACCTTAGCCTCGAACTCCTCCTCCTCGTATTACCCTAACGCCCTTCTCGTATATAATTCTTCGCGGCGTAAGCTATAGCTAGCGTTACTAGACTATATCCCTCCTAAGTAGTTAGGACTTAGTTCGGACTACTAATAACCTATACTATTTCCTAGTCGAGTTTAGTAGGGCGCCTAAGGGTATTAGTAATCTTAAAATCCTCTAGGAGCTAGTCTATACTATAGCTAGGTACCGCGATTATTCTTATTTATTACCGCCGTACCTACTTAATATTATAGGTAATTTTAATATATAGGATCCTAGGGACTTAGACTCCTATCCCGCCCGAAGCCTAGATTTCGTAGATAATAGCTCTCGTAGAGAGCTAATTTAACTAGTAAGAGGTATTACTAAGTTCGATAGTCGTACTACTATATTCTATACGTACTACGTTAAAGCTTTATTTAGTTATTACTCTAAAGGTACTATCTATCTACTAAGACTATACTATTAATACTAGCGTACCTAGCGGTCGTAGAGTAGTTATATAGTATCTACGATAGCTTCTTTTACTAAGTATTACTAAGTATACTCTAAGACGAGAGACGCCGATAGAATTTAGCGAAACGTATATATACTTTAGCGTAGAGCGTATACTAATTATATATATACCGGGTATATATCTAAACGACTACTTTCTAATCGTAATACGGATACTAAGTAGTATTACTCCTTATCTAGTAATAAGTATAAGGGTTATCCGACGGATTTAGATTTTAAAGATAAAGAAGAAGATAGAAACGGGGATTAAATACTTTTCTAGATATTTTCCTAGCTAACTTTCTTTCTTTAAGTATAGTAATATACTTTAGTTCTTAAGAGCTTTACTATACTCGGTTAGTTTAGTAAAAAAGTAGCTTTTAAGATCCCTACTTTACTAGCGTATTTTTCTAGTTCTTACTTCTAAAGTCCGGCTTAGTTCTTTACGTATACTCTCTATAGATCTATTATAAATAGAGATAGCGAGTTAGTTTAGCTCGATAAAATTAAAAACTAAAAGTTAGAGTTTTCTATACTAAAAAATTATAACCTACTATAAATCCTCTCTTAGACCGTCTATTATACTAGTATCTACCTTCTTAATACTATCCTCTACCGTCTTTACTACTAGAGTAGTAGGGATAAGTTTATTACGCTTAGGCGTCTCGCCTTTAAAATATAGCTCGAATACGCGGTATTTACTCGAGTATCTAATCTAGATTATAGTATTAGAAATAAGGATATAGGCTATTTTAGCGCTAATATAGCTATTCTAGATATTCCTAAGGTATACGCTTCCGCTCTTCTTCGCTCCTTAACTCTTCCTAACCCCCCTTAACCCTTCTTAATATAGCGGCCCTCGATAGTCCTATTTAACCTATTTAGTCTACTTAACCCTTCTTAACTCTCCTTAACCCTCCTCGGTATAGGCGCTATTAGTAGCTCTATATAATCTATACGGTTAACCGAACTCTTCCTAACCCTCCGTAAAACTCTTCGTATTCGTCTAGCGGTAATACGTCGAAAATCCGCCCTTTTTCTCTATCGGGATACGAGCCGGTACTACTCTAGAATAACCTCCGCTAAAGATAGTTATAGGGTTACGTCCGCGGGGACCGCGGTCGTTATTTAATTACCTCGTAAACTTATTAGCTATTCTTATAAGGACCTAGGGTTCGGTTAATTATAGATTAGACTACGTACCTATCTATAGCGCCCTTTCGCCGTAGTATAATAGACCTTACCCTAGATACCTATCTAGGTCGCTATTAATTAGATTTAGTTAGATCTTAATAAATACCTAATTAAATAAGGTTTTATATCGTAGACTAAGCCTAATTTATATATAAATTAGATTTAGTTTAGCTATCCTTAAATCCCCGTAATTAGCTCTAAGTATACTAGCTATCTATACCTTATTATTTACTAAATTCTAGCTAGGTATATAAAGTATAAAGGAATAGAAACCTACTAAATAAAAATATTAAAAGAGGTACTCCAAGTAAAAAGTAAGCCGTATTATCGTATTTTTTTAAATAAACCTATTCCGCTACTAGCCCTACCCGTAAGATAGGTCGGCTACTAAGCTAGAGATTATAGGCTAAGGTACTTATACTTATTACTATAGAACTACGTCTAAATCGGCCTTTAAATCGGCTAGGCGAGGGACTAATCTATACTATATTAGTAATACGAATACAGGTATAATATTTAGTAATATATATACCTTATTTAATTAAATCTAATAGCTCTATAGAGGAATCGGATAACCTTAGCTTTCGAGGCTACTTTAGGCGTATCGTAGTCTACTATACCGTCTAGCTTCTTATTTAAGAACCTATCTTCGAAAGCTATATACTCTAAGTTAATAACGCGTAGCTATAGTTACTAGACGGTATTATAATATACTATATACTTATATAGTCTCCGGGCGCTTCTATTAATAGTATTACCGTATAAGTAGAGTACGTAAAATATAGCGTTCTAAACGTTAGCTCTAGGCTAGGTTAACTAAGCTACGACTATACGGTAGTAGCCTCGTATTAGTAGGGTATCGTCGTTAGGGTTAGTAGTATTAGCTATTATAGCCGTAGGGATTAGTCCGTTTAGGACTAAGTACCTAGGCTAGATATATACGCGTATATCTTCGCTCTATATACTAATAGTTACTACGCTATAGTCGTACGCGTACGAATCGTTAGGTCTAAAGAGCTCCTAGTAAGAAATATTACCGTTAGTTAGGACTTCTAGGTAGAATATTACGTTTCTAATATTACTATTATAGTATACGTAGTCGATTCCGTAGGTAACTTAGTATACTATCCTTTCTATACTTCGAGGCGAGAACTAAGCGGCCGGCAGGTAAATATAAAGGGGGCGAGTCTATAGTAGAGAAGAGTAGGTTTCCTTTTCGTATTAGTTACTACCTATATCTATACCTAGTCTACTTACTCGATAATATAATACGTATAGCGGTCTTAGTAAAGGATATATATAGCTAAGAACTACTAAGGTAGGGAGGAAGAGTATTAGCGAGATCGTATAAAGTATAAGGGTATAAGAAAATATATAAGTAAGGATTACCTAGTAAGTTCCGTAGCTTTATAGTAAGTTATTATAGCGGAGGAGTCGCTATTACTATCCGTTTAAGTATTAGTAATAAATACTATAGATTAAAGTAAACCTTACTAGAAGCTAGTAATTATAAGATAATAGTAGGACCTAAGGATTTAGGAAATATAGTTTAAGCGTTAGGAAGGTCGATATATATATATATTCTATACTTAACTACTAAACGCTATATCGGCCCGTTATACCGTAGTTATATTACGCTATAGACGCGATTAGCCGTAAGAGGTTATCTAGAATAGCTATTTTAGTAGGTATAATCTATTAAACCCGTTAAAAGCCGTACCTATACCTAGTTCGGTCGATATTATAACGAGATCTTATAGTCGGCCTATTACTTAATATTACCTTATCTAGTAGAGCTAATTAACCGTAAGAGGCCGCCTATAATAGTTAGTTCGGAAGGTACGATATATAGAAACCGTTCGAAGCCTTATCTATAACTAGATCCGTTAAGTTCGTAATAAGGTAAGGCCTAATACGGTTATTATCTAGGGTTAACGTATCGACGGTACCGATAGACCTACTAAAGAAAGCTAGGTATTATACGATTATAACGAGATATTACCTAGTATCGTCGTTAGCTAAGTATAATATATTAAGAGTACCGGAAGAACCTCTAGTAGTATTAAGATACTATCGAGATAAAAGAGTAGAAGCCTCTCGTTCTTCCTTAACTCTATTCCCTCGAATATTACTATACTTTACCTATACTTTCCCTTTACTTCTTCTAGATTTTTAATTATTTAATACTTACCTTCTATCTATTAACTATCTATCGCTAATCTATTTACCTACTAACGATATTCTAAGGCGGTTAAAGGTTATCCTACTTCTTTACCCTCCTCTTAAAGTTCCTTCTCTACTCGGCCTCTCTTATCGGTAAATTCTTATACTTTCTCTCTATTCCGATATTCGGTACTAATCTTCTACTATACCTTATTAACTAGTAAGAATACCCCTCTCCCTCTCTCGCGACTCTTATTAATAGTAGTAGTAACTTTAGTTAATTAGACCGGCCCCGAACTTACTAGTACTTATAATTAGAATACCCTATACTAGCGTTTTAAAAACTTCCGTAGCGGTATAGAGGCTAAGGATATCTTATATCTAGCCGGTCTTACTACTAGTAGTACTAGTAGCCTCTCCGTTCTTAACGTTAGATATAGTATTAGTTAGTTAGTCGAGGTCGTAAGATAGCGTACTACTAGTAAAGTTATAGGTATTAATAATACTAGGAATATACTCGTCTATACTATCTTACGCTTAGGCGAAGATAGAATAAAGTTTAAATAGATCGATATCCTAGACCTCTTAAATATACCTCTCTTAGTCCTTCGTAAATATCTCGGATTAGGTACGAATAAATACTAGAATATTATCTACTATTATTACGTTCTACTATATTTCGCTAGTCGTAAGATATAGTTATTAAACTATCTTAGTAAGGTAGTTCGGCTAGGTAGAGGTCGGCTCGTCTTTACTTTAAATCCTACTTCGACCTATATTAGCTCTATCGGTCGTACCTAGAAGCCTACCTTTACTACTCTACCTAATTAGCTTTAGTAGTTACTTACTCCGCTTTAGTAGTTCTCGGTTAAGTATATTATACCTAAATCTATATTTAATAGTATTAAGGATTATACCCGAGTCGTCGCCGCTACCGTATATAGTTTTAGTACCGATAGTATTCGCGATCTTAGTCGCCTCTCTACTATAATAGTAGATCTACGGAAAGTATCTTACGGCTATAAGTACGAATCGATAACTATCCGCGATCTAACTAGTAATAGTACCTATAAGTAGATCGAGGCCCTTAATTACTTTATTTAGAATTACTATAGAACGCCTCTAACTATTCCCCTTAATATAGTTACCCGCCGTACCGATACCGGTATTTTTCGTAGCCTCTTCGATTTCGCTAGATAGCTTAGAACCGCTCCGTTAATAGAGATTTCTAATCGCGAGTTCGACCGTATTAAAGCTACGAAGGGCGAGAGCCGTACGGCGATATATAATATAAAGTACGTCTAGGTACTCTATATACTTTCTAAGAACTAAGATACGATATACGCTTCGGGTTTAGTACCTACGAGTAGGAGAAAAGTCTTTTCTATTAATTTTCTATTTAGACTAGTTCTTTAGTCTTATTCTATTTTTACTTAGGTCCCTAAGTTAGACCTACGTACTTATATTCTACTATACTTAATTTCTAGTTTTAGCCTACTAATTTTTATACTTCTTAAGTATAGTAGTATACTTTAAGGCGTTAAGGAAGCGGTATATTAGCGAACTATACTAAGTTACTTTAGTATTCTTAAGTATCTAGGAGAGCTCCTAGTTATTATACGCGCGGTAGAGTTCGCGAGCTATCTAGAGAACGGATATAGTTATAAAGAAAATACTATTTATAACGTCGACGTTAATACTAAGTATAGAGCTAGATATAGTATAGACTATATATATAGAAGCCGAGATACTTTTAAAGGCTTCGATACCTTTATCTAGTAGAGTATAAGTCTAGCCGCGAGCGAATAATAACTTCTTAATCTAAGTAAATTTATAGAATAGCTACTTACGACGTAAGTAGTCTAGAAAGGATATAGATTCTAGTATATCGGGCTACTAATTAGTCTTACTAACGAATAATTATCTAAAACTTCTACTTATCTAATAGTTTACCGCCGCGCTCTATAGTATAATCTACGTAAATAGTCTAATCTAAGAAAAGCTTCGTTAAGGACCTAAAAAGTAGTAAGTAAGATTAAGAGAGATAAGGGGGAGAAGGCTAGACTTACTAGACTAGCTTATTACTATTAAAGATCTAGAATAGGTCTAATTTAGACTTGATAGTCTTATAGTTCCAAACTTTATTACTTACTATATACTTATCGTATAAGTTACTAGTAACTTAGATTAAGGGGGGTTAACGTATAGAGTTATAGCGTATCTACGATTATCGAGGTATAGGGAGTCCTCGCGATAAGGAGGTTTAAGGAGGGTTAATAGGTAGAGATATAGCGCGTCTATAATCGTAGAGGTATAGTTAAGTCCTCGCGATAAGAATATTTAAGAAGAGTTAATAGGTAGAGTTATAGTATATCCGCAATCGTCGAGGTATAGTTAAGTCCTTACGATAAGAATATTTAAAGAGGGTTAATAGGTAGAGTTATAGCGTATCCGCGATCGTCGAGGTATAGTTAAGTCCTTATAATAAGGAGGTTTAAGGAGGGTTAATAGGTAGAGTTATAGCGTATCCGTAATTATTAAGGTATAGTAGAGTCTTCGAGATAAGAAGAGTTAAGTAGGGTTAATAGGTAGAGTTATTCCGCGATTATTAAGGTATAGTAGAGTCCTCGCGATAAGGAGAGTTAAGGGGGGTTAAGGAGGATTAATAGGTAGAGTTATTCTACGATTATAGAAGTATAGTAGAGTTCTCGCGATAAGGAGAGTTAAGGGGGGTTAAGAAGGGTTAATAGATAGAGTTATTCCGCGATTATCGAGGTATAGTAGAGTCCTCGCGAGTCCTTAAGTTAAGGGGGGTTAAGAAAGGTTAATAGGTAGAGTTATTCTATAATCGTTAAGGTATAGTAGAGTCCTCGCGATAAGGAGAGTTAAGGAGGGTTAAGACTACCTACTAGGGCCTTAAAGCCTTTAAGGCTAAATTAGACGCGTAACTAAAGGATACCTACCTATTAGCGTAGTAGTAAATATAGAAAGTAATCTTATTAAAACCTAGTTAAGCTAATACGGTAAAACTTAAGAAGAAGATCCGCGAGCT
Source organism: Venturia effusa (assembly GCA_007735645.1). Taxonomy (NCBI): domain Eukaryota; kingdom Fungi; phylum Ascomycota; class Dothideomycetes; order Venturiales; family Venturiaceae; genus Venturia; species Venturia effusa. Next base: position 539,801 of record CP042202.1, on the reverse strand, counting down.
AACCTAGTATAATAAGAAGCTCTCTCTATTCTACGATAGGTTAAGTAATATAGTTAAGGATATAAAGGTAGAAAAAAAGTAGCTCTAGGGTAATAACGAGAGCCTTTACCGGTCCTACGATAATTAAAGCGATATAGTTAAGTCCCTTAAGATTATAAATAAGTAGCTTTAGGGTTATAGCGATAAGCTAAACGGTATAGTTAAGTTACTCGAGACTATAAAGAAGTAGCTCTAGGGTAATAAGAATAAACTAAGTAGTATAGTTAGATCCCTCGAGATTACGAATAAGTAGCTCTAGAGTTATAGTAATAAGTTAAATAGTATAGTCTAGTCTCTCGAGATTATAAACTAAGGGCTTTAAGACGATATATAGCGGCTATAAGAATAACTTACGTAAACTAAGATTCTAGTCGCGGACGATCCGACTCCTCCTATAATAGCTAGTATAGGCGTCTAAACTATAGCTCTACCTAAGACTAAGCTATCTCCTCCTATAATAGCTAGTATAGGCGTCTAAACTAGGGACCTAGTCGCGACTAAACTATCTTCTCTAATAATAGCTAGTATAGGCGTCTAGACTATAGCTCTAATCGAGAATAAGCCTTCTCTCCTCCTATAATCTATTATAGTTAATATTAACGGCCCGTACTCCGTCTATAAAACTAGGTTATCCGAATAGACTAAGACCTTATTATTCTACTTTACCTTCCTCGCCTTCTTTATACTTCTCTACTACGGCTAGTTCTTTAGATATAGTAGTTACGGTCTATTTAGCTACGGAGGCGACTACGCTAATAACTAGGTTACTCGCTATATTAATCTATAGGTCTATAAGAAACTCTTAGAGCTAGACGCTAGTTACTATATAGGTATATAAGAGCTTATATTAACCTCGAGGCGGGCGCTATTCTTCTTACTCTTTTTTCTTATTTCTCTTTCTCGGCTTAGTACGCGGTATATTTTTAGTAACGCTATAGTTTTCGCTTTATACTACTAGTAGGTAATAGGGATAGTAATTTATATTTCCGTGGCTAGGCTTCATTATATATAATAGTAGCTTCGTAAAGTTTTTATTAATAGATAAATCTCGTAAGATCGGTATAAGAAACTACTAGGTAATAATAAAAGTAACCTATATTATCTATTTTACTAGGTTCGCTTAGCCCCGACCAGCCGTACCTATAAGGACTAGTAAGTTCTAGTATAGTAGAGTAAGCGTAGATAATAGAGGAGAGTAGTTTTCTACTTCTATCTTAGAATCCTATACTAGATTATAAGATTAAGGTAAGGTAGATCGGATAAATATAATTCATATAATAGAGAAGATAAGGTAGGACAATAATAGCTATAAATCAATATATTACTATACTAGTTAGTAGGTAATTATCTAATATCTATAGATACCGCGTCTCGTCCTTATATAGGATAAGAGAACCGGATTATACCGGCCCGTAAATAGCCGTCCCTACTATATCCTCTCCCTCTCCTACTATAGCGTCGTCCTATAACGCTATATAAAGAAAGTAGGTAATTAAAACCTAGGCTATTAAAGAAATCCCGCTAGCTATAAAATATACTAAATAAATTAAGTAGAATTAGAAAAACAAAATAAACGCCTTACTAACTACTTAGTCTACCTCCTCTCTAAGCTCCTTACCGTCCTCCTTATTACTATCCTTCCCGCTATTATTACTATATCGGCCTCTCTATATTACTTCCGTCTTAACCTACTCTCTATCGTCTATAACATCTCTAAGTACTACGTTAAGATCCTTATTATTCTCTTCGGTTATATAGTAGATCTTAGGCTTAATAATAGGGTCTTCCTAAAAGCGATATACGAAGAAGCTCTTATCCCCGAAGATATAGATCTCCTTATTAATAAAATTAGCGAACTTCTTACCAATACGCCGAACGGCCTCTTTTATATCCTTCCTAAGGTAGGTCTTACGCTCCTTAGTATCTATCTCGATAACCTCTTAGACCGCCTTAACGACGTTATAGTTAGTCTACTTTATTCGACTAATAAGCGCTTAGCTAATTAGGTTATCGAGGTAAAGAGAGATATAAGTCAGGAATAAGTACGGTAGTTTACCGTAATTAATAGAGTATCCGGATAGCGACGTTAGACTAGTAAATAGATCGCGATATACCTTTACGAGTTACTCCTACGTACCTTCTTCTAGGATCTCTATTATAGTATAGTCCTTCTCGATTCCGTAGTACTAGGGTAATAGGGTTAGACGAGTCCTATCGGCCTTACTATATAAACCGTAGAAGTTTAAGAGATAGGTAATACGTATAGTATAATCGGGCGTAACCTACTTAGTAAAGTCGGTCTTAAACTTCTTAATATCGTCCTTAGTCTAGTACTACTTCTTAATCTTCGTAATATAGCTACTACTAATTAAAGTCCCTCGCGCCTTATTATTATTAATCTACGCCTATAGATTCTCGTCCTTATATATCTTAGGTATAAACTAGATATAGTTCTTCGTAGTCTCTCTAAATATTGTTAGACTACCTTAAATCTAGTTCTTATCTTTTCTAGTCGTAAGTATATCCTTAATATTAATATCGACGTAGCGGAAGTTAATATTATCGCCGACCTAGGTCGTCTTAGTATAGTACGGGTACGAGATAAGCTAAAACCAATAGTTAGGACGAAGAGTAATATAGCGTAACTAGTACTCGATCGACTATCGTATTACCTACTAGATAACTCTATAGTATATAGTACGGTTCTAACTAAGGTTATACTTCCTATTAACCTCCCTTAGATACTAGAGGTAGTACGCCGACTTAATACGTAAGAGCTCTTTAACCGTCTAGTTCTTACCTACTTTCTTAAACTCCTCGGGAATATACTTTATATATTTAACCTTATCGATAGGGTTATTTAATACCTACTATTTAGTATCCTACTCCTTAAACGTACCTTTATAGAGGATACTACCCTTTTCTTCCTATTCTACTAGTTCCTCGTCCGTCTATATATCTTTACGTAGCTTCTCCTACTCCCCCTTATTAAGAAAAGTCTTATCGAATAGGTACTATTTAGCTAGCTTATACGCGAAGACCCCGAGGTAGTTAGACTAAACGTATAGTTAGTTCGATACTTAGAACTAGGTATAATACTCTCTACTAACTATAAACTTAGTAGGGTCAAGGTATTCTAAAAAGGCCTTAAGTCGGGTCGTAAGTATCTCCGTCGTCCTAGTACGAATTTATAAGCTAGCTAGGCTATAGAAATAGCGAAAGTAATTATTATAGGTAGTTTCCTTTAGCGGATAGACTATCTTCGTAAATAACTAGAACTTAGGAGGGTTCTCGCGTATTCCGTATTCTTCTACCTTCTTCTTCGTATCCGGACTAACTCGGGCGGGGAGTTTTAGCTTCTTAGACGCCTTATAGTTAGAGAGAAGAACTTTCTTAGCTTCTACGCTATAGCCGTATTAAAGGCCTCCTAGAGGAACTATCTTCTTAGCCTTTATCTTCTTAGACTTCTACGAGGCCTTAGGAGCTAACTTCTTATTAGCTACCTCCTTATCCTCCTCCTCCTTATCTTCGTTACCTATATTACCTTTATTAGGTATCCCTATCTACGGTAGCGCTTCCTCCTTCTTAGGTAGTAGTCCGAATTCCTTAAGAAGAGATAGCTCGTTCTCTTTCTCTATTTACTTAGAGAGCTTAGTACTAGTTATACCTAATAGTTCTTCCTTAATAGTCTTAGTTAGAGGTTAATATATAAGGAATTCGTCCGTATCTTTCTAACTAGGAGGCTTCGTTCGCTTCTAGTATCGCTTATATATATTAAGGGTAATCGGTAGGAGATACCGAGGGTAAAGAATAAAGCCCTAGGGAGACTAGTCGAGAGGGTCCGTTCTATAAGTCTTATTAAGGACCTCGTTAATAGCCTCCTTAGTCTTACCGGAAATTATCTTTACTAGATCTTTAACGTCTAATATCTATATCTTATTCGTCTTCCTACTCCTATTACGCTATAGATATATATAGATAGCTTAAGTAAGGAACTCGAGGGCTAGGCGGAGAGGATAGAAAAGTATATATTTAAAATATTTCCTTAGCGCCTAGAGGGTTCCCCTAGAGACCTAGTATTACGCGGTTAAGGGAATACTTCCGTCGTTCCTATTTAGGTTTAGAGGTAACTAGTAATTATTAATTAGGTCTACTATAAAACCGCCCGTCTAACTCGGTCGGGTACCCTCTACCTCCTCGTAGCCGTACGTTATAGGGTCTATATCGGAAATACTCTTATAGGTACTTAGAACCTACTTCTAAGTCTTCTTAGTCCTTACTACTCGACTCGTACTAAGACCTAGTTCTCCTAATCTTAACGCTTCCTCCTTCGTCTTAGTACTATTAGAGAGATACTTCTACTCCTCCCTATTAGAGTTCTAGACGTAATAAACCGTAAGCCTCGAATAGAGCTCTAATTAAGCCGCCTCTCTCTCTACTAAAGATAGAATAGCTCGTAGTCCTTTAACTCGTTAAGCGAGAAGTAGTTTAGCTAGTTTAGTACCCTAATCCTCTTTAGTCTAAGTAACTACTCTAGATACTCTAACTCCCTATAGTTACGTAATAAAGCCTAGACTATTATTATCCTTAGATAGTAGTATAAGAGCGCTATTATTAGCGCTCGTAGTATCCCCGTTATTTAGTTCGGGTATATTCTTAGCGGAGCCGGCTATCCTTAAGCCTAACTAAAGAGTTCGACTTATCTTAGTCGAAAGTAGAAGTATTAGTAAAAGTCTAAGTATAAGGGTATAAGTATAACTATTCTAGAGTTAAGTACCGATTATTATATTCGAAACTTTTATTAAGGGAATAGGAGGCTTAGGAAGAGAGAGATAGAGACGGCTTATATAGGCCTCTCTTAGTATTTACTTACGATATTATACGTCTTAAGTATTTCTATTACTAATTCTATTTTCTATTCTAGTTAAGTTCCCCTATAGAATCCAAATCCCCCGTAAAACCTTATTCTTTTTTAGTATTAAAAGAAGCTCTATATAAAAGAATAAAAGAAAGAGATACGTAATAAAGAAAATAAATAAAGAGACGTAAAAGAAATATAGAGAGTATCTTTAATCCTAATATTAGTCGAGACGTATACGATAGGAAGACTCCTAGTCCTAGCTATCCGAGAATATAGCTACGAGATTTAATTAGGTATCGAGAGATATATCGAAGCGCCTATTTTTCTATTCTTTTAAGGATAATATATATAGGAGTAGTTGCTCGTAAGTATAGCGGTACGCCTATCTTTATTTCTAGATAAGATTAATATTCGGAGCGGCCTCGGATATTATCTAAGTCCGTTTTATAAAAATTTTTCCGCTAGGAATCTAGTATATAGAACTTTTTAAACTCCCGTCCTCTTAATATTTTTGTAATATAGATACCCTTATACGGTATTCTTCCCCGATATATAGTAGAGACGGAGACGCTCTAGGAGTAATAGAATTATTAGTAGATACGTAGGTAGCTAAATACCGGGCGGCGCGTAGTAGAACTCTAGTAGAATACCTCTCTTATAAGGAAACCTTCTAACTTTCGTATTCTACTCTTCTTTTCTTTCTTTATCTACTAGGATCGGAGTTTATCTACGAATACGGCCCTAGCTATCTAGTTCCTAATAAACGGAGGCGTCGCGTAAGAAACCTTAGGAGATTTACGACGTATCTCTACGTAGTTAGTTATACTCTTCCTTTCGAATCCTCCTTAATTCCCGTATAGTACGACCCGGACCAATAGAGAGGACCGTTATATCGCTTATAATTATTACCGCTATCTACTTCGATAACCTATTCCCCGAGCTCTATCTTTATAATACGCTCGAACCGGCTAATCTATTATAAAGAACCTTAGAAGTTTAAATATATTCTTCCTTACGTATAAGTATCGCTTTTCTTCTAGGTATTTTAATTATCCTATCCCCTATTACGAAAAACTAACGCGTAGTCCTCCTTATCTTTATCTACGTATATAATACTATACTAGAGAAAAATAGAAAATAATAGTATATCGTCGTTAAGTCTCTTCTTCGTAGACCTAGGAGAAAGGATATACGTACTAGCCTATTCCGTCCCCTATTACGAAAACTAACGCGTAGTCCTCCTTATCTTTATCTACGTATATAATACTATACTAGAGGAAAATAGAAAATAATAGTATATCGTCGTTAAGTCTTATCTTCGTAGACCTAGGAGAAAGGATATACGTACTAGCCTATTCCTAGCGAGATATAGGCCGCGCGATAGAACTCCGGGAGCGTACCGGCGAAACTTCGGTAGTATAGTTCTCTTATAAGAACATCCTTTATTATCTATATCCTACTTTCTCTTTTTCTTCTTTATCCGCGTATCTTTAGTAAAGGTATATATATAGGATACCGTCTACTTAGACTCGAGAAGTAGAGGATACGCGGCGCGTAAGGGCCCTTAGGAGTTTTAGAATATCTTTCTTTAGATTTAAACGTTCTCTTCTTTCCGAATATTCCTTAAATCCCGTACGGTATAGTAGAAGAAGGTCGAACGGTAGAACCCTAGGAGTATACTAGTAGAACTTCGGTAGTACGGCTCCCTTATAAGAATATCTTTTACTATTTATATTCTACTTTCCTTTTCTTTCTTTATCCGAATACTTTAATCGTAGAGAGATAAAGAGATACTATCGCGCTATTTCGGTTAGGAGATTTAGAGGGTATATCTTTATAAGCGAGCTCGATTATTATTTTAAATACGCGTCTAACCTAGTTATAGGGAAAGAGTTTCTATTCGATAGAGTAGAACTAGAGGGAGTTACTTAACTAGAATATAGATATTCCGAATAATAGTATATCTATTATCTCGGCTTATTACGAGAACTCTTTTTCTTATTAAGGTCGAGTCTAATTAGGTATCTAATAACTAGCTTATCTTTCGGCCGGCGCTTAATAGTTCGTTCCTTTAGTATATAACGATTATATTCTCTAGCTACTATACTAGCTATCTTTATAATAGTTAGAAGAACGAATACGCTGTAAAGGATATAGAGTATCTATTAATCTAGGTTATCGTCGATAATTTTATAATTATTAGGGTTAAATCCTTTAGACTATATAATCTTAATAAATAGCTCTTCTATAGATATCTTATTAGAAGAGTAATCTAAAAACTACTCGTACTTATCGCGGTTAAATTCTTAAGAGTTTATAACTTTAATAAGTAGTCCTTCCTACTCGTAGTCTAGTTCGTAATCCGTACTAGGGAGTAGGCCTTCCTATTTATAATCTAGTTTACCTAGAGTAGTTACTCTAGTCCTCTCCCCCGCTCTAAAGTCTAAGTACTAATTAGACTTAAGAGAGTCGTCCCTTTAAACGAAGACGCGTATACGATCTATACGGACTAACTTAAATACGACTATTCCGTCTAACTCTAATAACTTATAGCTTCTAATAGGTCTTTCCGTACGGAAGTTAATAATAACCCTTAATATAATATATAGACCGAGCTAAATAAACTCTAGTTTATTTCCGAAATTCCGTATAATCTTCGTATTATATAGGAGAACTTTCGACCCGATATATAGTCGTTCTCGTCGTCGTCGGGACTCGTAAGTCTCTTTCTAGTACTTATTAGCCTCGTACCTTATTCTTTTCTATCTTACTACTACCTCGCGAAGATCCTTATTATATAAGTCGATCTAATATATTCGTATAGCGAGGAGATTCTCTATTATCGAGATAGAGTCCTAGTTTAGCGTCTACTACGTAGCTATCTTTAACTTAATTAGAAGAATATACTCCTTACTAAGTATTATCTTAGCTAGAGTTATCCTAGTTATCCTCTTAGTAGTCGTCCGCTCTACCTATAGCGTAGTAGGTAATAGAAAGACCTAAGACTTATTATTACTATTTATCGACTTTCGGAGGGCTATAATAAGTAGCCTATAGGCCCTCTTAATACCCCCCTAACCCTATAAGTTATACGGAGATATCTATATTTTCCGAGTCTAGTATAAGTATAGAAGGGCTAACGTAAATCGCCTATTCTTACTTCCTCTATCTATACCTATCTCTAGAGGTACCCCCTAGCGATAGATAATATATTCGAAAATAAAGTCCGTAATCTACTTTACGTTCGGAGAGCTACGGAGTATCTTTATCTCTAACTAGCTACTTAATTCCTCTCGTATATATATAATATACTTAAAACTATCTCTCTTAGGTATTCCCGTATAGTTAATAGCCTACCGGACTCTAAGAATTTTATTACGAATAACTATCGTATTAAGGCCCTCGTTAATATAATTCTAATTACTCTTCTAGTAAACTTCGTACTCCCGGACCTACTTAGATATATCGATATAATAACTAATCTAGTAGTATCTCTATCGAACGAGTACTATAGTCGATTCTCGTCCCTTATAACTATATTTATTATAGAGTCTTTAAATAATACGGAAGCGCTCTTCTTTATCGTCGATAACGCGGCGGTAGGGAGAGCCTCTTTTTCCTTACTAGAATAGTTATCTATATAATACTAGGTAGTCGAAAGCCCTTCGTTAGATACTCCCGTATTCTTTTACGTTTTAATACTCTTTAGGTCGACGGAGTATTATTAGGTAATCCGCGATTATTCTATATTTAGTAGAGTAGTTACCCTTAAGACCCTACTATATATACCTTCTAATAGAGGATATATCTAATCCCTAATCTAAATCCTATTCCGTTAGAGAGGCGTTATTATACTCTAAGAAGGATAATAGAGAAAAGATACGAGGCCTAGAATACGTAATAGCTTCGAGATCTAACGCGATAAAGTCGTTAATATCGAAATCTAGGACGAGAGGGACGTCCTTAGAATCCGTATCCTTATATTAACGTAAGAGACTATTAGTAACTATATTCTTCTTTCCCTTAATATAACGAACTTTAAAATTCTATATCGTAATCTAGATAAGCTAGCGAGTTACGAGAGCGCCGGTAATATCCGAGGCGATATAGTTTAACTAGTAAATAAGCGTCTTCGTATTAGTTTCGACGATAAAGCTAGCTCCCTAAAGATATATTTTAAACTTCTTAAGAGCGTTAAGTAAGGTACGGTATTCTAATTTAATAGTATCGTATTTCCGCTTAGCGACTAACTAGATACCGCTCGTATATTAGTATAGATACCGTTTCTTATTATATATCTATACTAACTCCGCTCCCTAACCTTTATTAGAGGAGTCTACTATAAGAATTATCTATCCCGCTTTCTCGTTATATCTTATAGGTTTAAGAGTAGGGGGATTCGTTAATACCTTCTAGAGTAGTTATATTACTCGTTTCTACGACTCTTCCTAACGGAACTTAGTATCCTTCTTAAAGAGGACGAATATAGGCTACGTAATTAGAGCGAAATTAGGAATCTAGATCCGGTAATAAACGTATATACCGATAAATACTCTTACCGACTTTAGTATACGAGGCTTATTTTATTCTAGGATAGCGGTAACCTTAGACTCGTTAGGATAACGTCTATTCCTATTATACTAGTAACCGACGATATAGAGGCCTTCTATATATATATCGAACTTCTTTCTAGATACTATCGCTCCCGCGCGTTTAATATTAGCTAGAAGTATATTAAGACCTCTAATATATTTAAGAATATTCTTACGGATTCTAGATAGTTTACTTATTTATACTCCGTAGTCCTTCGTTAGCTTATTAAGAATATCGTTAATATAAACGTCGCTTATATATATCTAATACCGGATAATCGCCTTAGTTACTCGATAGAATTACGCGACTAAGTTCGTAGCTCCCTACGGTAGTATCGTTATTCTATATAGTCTAAAAGAGTATTAGAAAGAGGTTAGATTCTAGCTCTCTTTAGTAAGTTCGAGCTAGTTATATCTAGAGAATAAGTCCGCGAGTAAGACGTATAGATACCCTATAAAGAAGTCTACGAATTTATTAGCGGAAGGGGGAATATTTATATCCCGTATCGTTACGGTATTAATATTAGTCGTACTATTAATTAGTCTATAGCCTTTACCTTTCTTCGAGACGAGGAACTATAGGTTCCTATATAGCGTATAGCTAGGTTCTAGGTATCCCGTATCGATTCGTTCCTAAAATATCTTCCGTACTTCGTCCGTAAGAGCCTTTAGAATATTAAATAACTTAGCCTACTATAGAATATACTCGATAGTACGTATACGCTACGGAGGAGTAATCTTAGGCCGTATTCTACCGTACTCTAAGAAGTCCTACGCGCGGGAACCCTCCCTATAGTAGAGTATTTCCTTAATAAGCGTAACTTCCTTAGAGCTTAAGTCTAGGTTAATACGTATCTCTTAAAACCTCTCCTCTATAAGTCGAGTACCTCGCGCGAATAGTATATATCTCTTCTTAAGGTATATATCGAGCGGGGAGTCTACTTCTAGGCTCTTCTACTTAGCTATCGCGACCTACCTCTAGTCGACGCGGCCGCTAGGAGTACTTCTATCTTAGAGAGCGATATTCTAAGGCTATACCTTATCCGCTTTTCTCTTATAGAGTATATTAGTACTATTCCGAACGCTAGAGTCGTCGATCTAGCGAGATACGGGTATATACCTAACGATATTAATATCTAGGGCGGCTCTAGATATCGTCTAAGTCCGTTTTATCCAGTAATTTCGTCGCGAGTCCGTTTTATTACCGAACGGGAATCTAACCCTCCGTATTCTAAAATTATCTACTATATAGCGCCTATTCTATAAGAACTTCTCTCGAGTCTTCTTCTTCCTTATTTCGATCTAGAAGGTCGCGAGATTATAGTAAGTCGTCGTTAGCTACTTACGATTATTAATTTCTAAGGCGGCGTCTTCCGTACTCTAAATAGTTAAAAATAAACTAGCTAATCTCGCTCCTCCGGTAGAAAGTATACCTAGACTAATTACTACGGATAAGTTTCTAGGCCTTATAAATCCGTACTCTCGTTTTCTAAGTTATCGTCTAAGCTATCGTCCTTACTATCCTTATTCTTATTCTTCTTATCTTTATCCTTCTCTACTATTAGAGTTACCTCTACCTCTAAGGACGCCTCCCTTAAGGCCTTCGCGATTACTATATAGTTAATCTCTACTACGGTAGCCTACTAGGTTACTATCTTATCTCTAGGAACGGAAGTCGCGATATAGTTAACTAAGCCGTCTAGACGGTTAAGAACTTAAAGAGAAGATCTCGCGGCGAATAGCTAACTAAGTATAACGAGCTAGGCGTATTTCTAGAGGACTATAAAGAGAATATTATTATAAGAGAAACCTACGTTAGCGAGACGGATCTATACGGTTACCTACCTAATAATAGATATACTTCTCCTATCTACGATATAAAGCCTTTAGAGTACCCGCTACTATTCTAGCCCTCTAAAACTATTAATTCTAAGTCCGATACGTCGAGCGTAATTCTCGTTAATTATATTTACTTCTATACTAGTATCGATCAAACTACTTATAGATATATTTCGAAAATATACGTATATATATAGGGACTTAGTAGATATACGTCGTTTACCGTTAGCTTAGTTAATAATATCGACTACCTACGTAGTAATTAAATTAATACCGATAGGTATATCGGCGAGGGATCTTAGGTATTTTACGTCCCTAGAAGCTAGACTATTAAGTAATACTATATTCGTTACGGGTTATTAAGCTATTCTCTTTACGGCTCGTTTAAGCCGCCTCTCTTCCTTCCGTCGTTAAGTAGCTTTAAACTTAGGCGTAACCCTTTCGACTATATCTAGGGGGAGACTCTAAAATATAAACTTCGAGAAGTAAGAAATATAGATAAGAGCCTCGTTTAGAGTAAGCTAAATCCTACTAGAAGACTATATTATTTTCTAGATTAGTCTTAGCTCGTTAAACGACTTATCCTATATAGCGAGGTACTACTTATACGTCGGCCGCCTCCCCTATTTCTTCTTCTATACGGCTACGGGTCCTTTATTACGTAGGGTAGAATCTTCGTCTATCGTTTTATTATTATCCCTATTCTAAGGACTTCCCTCGATAGCCTAGTCTATTAAGTCTCGAAACTACCTAGGAATAGTATACTTTACTTTCGTAGACTTCTTCGAGGACGGCTTTTAAACTCTATTATTCGACTTTCTAGGCGTCTTTTTCTACGAGGACTAGGTACTAGTAGTAGATACTCCTAGACTTCTAATACTAATAAAATTAGGAGGGTAAGAAGGTATCTTAATCTCCTTATCGGACTTAAGGAGATAGGAAATACTAATAGAGTTTACTTTTACTAATAAGGGCCTAAGTCCTTTCTTTACTATATTGAGAATCTATAGTAGCTAATACTATTTCTAGCTTAGACGAAGTCCTTAGATTCTATTTCCTAGATTATTAATAGTTCCCTAGAAAAGACCTCTCTATCCCTCTTAACGATTATAGAAATATACTCCCTAGGCGTATAGATCCTTTATATAACTATCTACGTAGAATAGTATATAGTAAGGGTCGTTATATCCGAGGTATATTCGTAGCTTCTATAAAGCCTAATTATTTCTATTTCCGATATTATTATTACGATAGGAACTACTAGGGTTATTTACGTAGTTAGTATTACGAGGAGCGGGCTGGCTGTTATAACGGGGCTACTAGATAGGTTCCTAGACGTACTATATCTAAGACTAGTAATAAGGCTACTACTAGACCTAGAGTTAGTATTTACTTAGAAAGTTCTTATTAATATATACGGTAAGGAGCGTAAACTATATCGTATCTTTCTATATAATCGCGAAAACTAGGTTATAAGTTCGGCTGATAGTCGTATATAGAATCTCTCTACTTATATTATTAATACGGAGTTTACTAATAGCCTTAATAAGATCGGGATTTAACTTAGGAGGACTAGTAGCTTTCTTACGTTAGGTACCCTCGAAGTACTTATTACGAGTAACGACTAACTTATTAGCGATATAGCCGACTTCCTTATCCTCTTTCTTATTAATACGGAAGGTTTTAAGTTTCTTAGTAGTATAAATAACCTTCTCTACTATCTTAATAACTACGTTAATATCCTCGTATAGGTCGTCCTTATCTTCTTCGTTAAGGTTAATTATACGGTTAACCTTAGTTAGGATCGTATTAGGAAGACTACTAAGGAAGATACGTACTCCGTCTATAGCCGTACTAGTCTTACGTTAACGGATACCTAGCTAGTAGGTCTTAAACTCCTTAATAAAGCTACTCGTATTTAGAATACTACTCTCGCTCTAAATAGCGAGCTTAGTTAGGTAGGTTAAGGTCTCCTTCTTTCGTCGTTCGTCCTAGGCGCGGTACTCCTTATAGAATACTTTCTTAAGGGCTGTCTAGTCCTTTTTAGACTAGTCTTTTAGATACTCGATATCGTTCTATAGAGTCTAACTATAGTTTATTAGGAGGCTATAGTACTTATACTCGTCCTCGGTAATATCGAAAAAGCTAAAACGCTTCTCTAAGTTCGAGATAAAGTTAGATATATTCTTCCTAGTAAACGCCTTATAAGTAGGGAGGAGGAGGTTCCTAGGGTTATAGCGAATAGGACGTTTCTTAGATATACTATACTCTTCGGTAGTAGTCTACTAACGAGTTAAAGTATTACTAGGAGCCGTATTAGGAGCTCGGAAAGCTATATTCGTTATAAGGTTTAAGAAGTCCTTAATAGTAAATAGGGTTATTCCGTTCCCGCTACGAGTAGTACCGCTAGAAAGATAGGTCGCTCTAGAAGTACTTATCTTAGGAGGAGTAGTAGTATTAGGACCGGAGTCCTCTAGGGCCTCCTAGTTATAGGTTAAGCTATTAGTACTCGGAATAGGAGGAGGTAGGCTTCTTAGATCCTAAATAGTAGGGTTGGTAGACATACTAGATATAGTTAGAATACTATTATAGTAATGTCTTAGAGAAACAATTTCGTAGAAGTATTAAGATAGATAATACTAAAATATACGTAGGATCGTTTATATTAGTATTAGGAACTTAAGGACGGTACTTATAATAGTAGACTATAATAGTACGGATAGAGTAATACCTAAAGTCGGTACTAACGAGCCTATCGTCGTCGCTATATAAGTCTTCGCTCCTTAACCGGATTAGAGGAAAAATATACGTAGTTACTTAAGTAGATATTCTTCCGAAATACGTACCGCGTCGTCTATATACCGTTTAAGGTAATTGCCTCGGAATAGGTATATCCTTAACTAGATATATCGCTATAGCCTCTTTAATCTTCGAGGCCTCGAGGATAATTATCGAGTTATTATTAGTTACGCTATAGTTAGTAGAATAATAAGAGAGAGAAAATTCTATATAGCGATACCGCTATATATAGTCTTTAGCCTCGGTATCGTCGTTATCGTTAGTATCGTCGTTAGTATCGTCGTTAGTATATCGAAAACTTGAGGTAGATCGAGATATAAAGATTCGCCGTCGTAAGAGCTCGTAGGTATACGCGAATAACTAGGTAAACCGACTCCTTCCTATAATATAGATAACTAATATAAAGAATCTATTATTCTTTTAACTTATCTACTTCTCTACTAAAAATATAGTAGAGTAAGCGTAGATAATAGAGAAGAGTAGTTTTCTACTTCCGTCTTAGAATCCTATACTAGATTATAAGATTAAGGTAAGGTAGATCGGATAAATATAATTTATATAATAAAGAAGATAAGGTAGGACAATAATAGCTATAAATTAATATATTACTATACTAGTTAGTAGGTAATTATCTAATATCTATAGGTACCGCGTCTCGTCCTTATATAGAATAAGAGAACTAGATTATACCGGCCCGTAAATAGTCGTCCCTACTATACTAGCTACCAAATAGAGGATAATAAGAGTAGCTTATATTACCCGTTCTACTATTTTCGCTCGGCCCTAGCTACCCGTATACTTAAGTTCTAGTAAGTCCCGGAACTAACTATATTATTTAGTATACTTTCGAGAGTATAAAATACGGTATATACTACTTAGCCCTAGCTAACTATATATATAGGTTCTAGTAAGATCCGGGAACCAACTATATTATTTACTTTTATCTACTAGTCTACCTATAAATTAACTCGCCTAATATCCTCGTCGTCTTATATTTACTTTAGTTTAAGTTTAAGTAAGTTCCGGCTACTAATTAGGTTTTCCGTATCGAATATATTATTTAGCGTACTTTCGAGCGTTTATAGTATAGTATCTACTTTTCTCTACTTCCTAACTATAACGTAGGTATCTATCGATACCGCTAACGTAGTCCGCTATAGCCTTATTATATTCCTCGTCGTTATTACTCTCGCTAGAATCTAATAGGTATACCTCCTCTACTAGTAGCTAACTCGACTACCTTAGGTAGAGTATACTCGATAAAAGTTATAGGGTCCCTATACTCTTAATAGAGAGCGGCCGTACTTAGAAAGACGGTCTAACGGTAAAAGTTATTATAGATATTATAGTCCCTCTCTTACTTATAATTAGTAGACCGGGTTATATATCTACTTACCTATAATAATTTATCTACTATTAAAAATAGCCTCTAAGTCCTTCCCTTTTACTATACCCTATAGTATATTATTCGACTTTACCGTATCTAATACTAGTATTAGAAACCCCTTCGTATCTATATAATCGCCTACTCCTATATACTAAGCGCTAATCAACGGCGTATAGTTAAGAATAGTCGACTATCTCGTACTCTTTCCCCTTTACTATACCTTATAGTACCTTATTCGACTTTACCGTACCTAGCGTAGGTATTAGAAACCTCTTCGTATCTATATAATTACCTACTCCCGTATACTAAGCGCTAATTAACGGCGTACTATTAAGAATAGTCGACTATCTTAAATAACTTCTTTAATAATCTAAAGAGCGGTCTTAGGGTAAAGATAATCTACTTAAGAAGTATAACTAGAGAATAGTCGACTATCTCGAATAACTTCTTTAATAATCTAAAGAGCGGTCTTAGGGTAAAGATAATCTACTTAAGAAGTATAACTAGAGAATAGTCGACTATCCCGAATAACTTCTTTAATAATCTAAAGAGCGGTCTTAGGGTAAAGATAATCCGCTTAAGGAGTATAACTAGAGATTAGTAGACGTAACGAAGACGACTATAAATCTCGAAAGTTATATTTAATTAGTTAAGTAATAGAATACAATCCTCGCTCGGAGCCTTAAAGCTATTAAGGCTAAATTAGATAGAAGAATAGTCTTAGGATAAAGATAATCTACTTAAGAAGTATAACTAGAGATTAGTAGACGTAATAAAGACGACTACGAACCTCGAAAGTTATATTTAGTTAGTCGAGTAATAGAATATAATCCTTACTCGAAGCCTTAAAGCCTTCGAGGCTAAATTAGACGGGGGAACTAAAGGATACCTAGCTATTAGCGTAGTAGCGAATATAAGACCTATATAAGAATCTAGTTAGTAACTTTCTTAGAGCCTTAAAGCCTTCGAGGCTAAGTTAGACGCGTAACTAAGGGATACCTAGTTATTAGCGTAGTAGCGAATATAAGATCTATATAAGAACCTAGTTAGCGGACGAGCTAGGTATAATATAATAGAATATAATCCTTACTTAGAGCCTTAAAGTCTACGAGGCTAAGTTAGACGCGTAACTAAAGGATACCTAGTTAGCGTAGTAGCGAATATAAGATCTATATAAGAACCTAGTTAGTAGATAAGCCGGGTATAATATAATAGAATATAATCCTTACTTAGAGTCTTAAAGCCTTCGAGGCTAGATTAGACGCGTAACCGAAGGATACCTAGTTAGTATAGCTACGAATATAAGATCTATATAAGAACCTAGTTAGTAAATAAACTAGGTACGATAAACGATAACTAGCTAGTTATCTAGATAAGGCTAATAGGAGGTAATATAAAGGAGATCTATAACCTAGTCTATAGATAAGCGAAGCATCCTAAATAATAAGATCTATATAAGAACTTAGTTAGTAAATAAACCGGGTATACTAGACGAAAGTAGCTAGTTATACTACTAAGGTTAATAGGAGGTAATATGAAGGAGATTAATAAACCGGTTAACTACGCTAGGTCCGGGAGAAGCTAATCTCGACGATCGAAAGGAAGTTCTATATAGCGCTATTCGTTCTTATATATATAAATATAGTATATAGTAAGTTAATATACGTCCCTTTAATAGTATCCTTATTTTCGTATATATTTCTAAACTACTAATACCTAGTAGGCCGTGCTTATAATACATCGCTATAGTATATAGTATAGAGGTAGGAGACCCTTTACGGCTTACGTATATAAGAATAGGATAGCTAGTACTATACTTATACCAAAGAGGGCTCCTAGCTTAGTACTATTACTATAGTTATATATTTACCTATTTTAGAGGGTCCTCTCCCTATAATAGTAGTCTCGCTATCGGTACGGCTTCTATCGCTATCTTAAGCCTTACTCGACGGGTAAGTAAGTTTAAAATCCTTAATATTTCCGTATTAGGAATAGGTATATAGCCCTATTAATATATAGTAGTATAATTAACGCCTACTTATTAATATATTATAACCTAAACTCGTAATAATATCAGCCGTTTAAGCCTAATAGTAATATAAGATTAGTTAGATAAGGCTAAACCTACTTAACTATTCGATCGGAATATAGATACCTATCTATTAAGTCTAAGGCGGTATATATAAATATATAGCCTTCCTCCTACCTTAACTCTATCTCTCGAATATTAATACTAGCTATACTTAGTTTCCTTAACTATCTACTTTACCCTCGGCTTCTTCTATCTACCTCTCTCCTTAGCCTCTCCTATCTTCTAAGGCTAGTAAAGTATCCGTCTTTAGACTAATAAATCGAAAACTAGTTAACTCGTTACCCTCGGAGATATTTCTAGTTACTATTTAAACTAGCCTCTTCTTCTATACGTAGCCCTATTACGAACTAAGTAATCTACTACTAATATAAATAGTACTATTTCCGTTATAGCGTCCCTACCCTTATAGGAGGCTTAGATATACTCCGCGTAAGCCCCCTTCTTCTATACCGGCTATCCGCTAAGCTATATATAGAGTATTACGCTTCTTAACGAGATAGGCCTAACCGTTAGTAGCAATAGTACTATATCTATTCTTAATATAGGATATGTAGATAGTCGACTACTCGAGCTAGCCCGTCCCCGTACTTCTAGGCGGCTATATAGTATAGATAGTACTTAAGGAATAATTATACTCGTACGTTAGTATATACTTAGGATAGCTAATATTACCTTTATACTCTATAAGATCGATACGCTATATACGATATCTCTTATAGGAATAAGATAGGCCCTTAGTCTCTAGGTAGACGAGTTCTTCGATATCGTCTCTCTTCTTTATATCCTATACTACGCCTAGTTCGTAGGTAGAAAGACTATAATCCTAGGTCGCTTCTCTTAATTAGCCCGGCTAGCCGGTAGGTATATACTATTTAACTCGACTACTAATCCGCGTATATTTAGATCGATAAATAGTTATTAGACTTCTATTATATCCCTACTATAGATAGTCGCTATTAGCTTTTTCGTACCTTAGAGTATTACTATATCTACTATAGACTAAGCGCGTAACTAGGTTACTAATAGAATATCTAGGTTCGATATCCGATAGATCCGCGAGCCTACCTAGCTAAACTAAGCCTTATCTACTCTTTATTAAGGTCCCTACGGAATAAACTATACTATACTTATAGTCCCGACTTCTACCGCTAGTACTAATCTCTATACCTAGATCTAGGCTACCTACCTCCTAATCGAGAATAGCTATCGATTTCTACTCGATCGGCCTCTTAATCCTACTATAACCCGTACTATACTAGCGAGGTATATCTACGTTATAAGCAATCGAATTAGTACGTTCCGCTTTATAGCTTATATAACTAGGGAGCTCGAGAGCGTTTAATAGTTATTAGGCGAGTAACGTAAGATATAGTATTAATACGACGAGGTCGATATAGTCTACTTCGCCCGTCGTTTATAGGTAAGACTATACTTAATTGGTAGTTTATCTAGTAGAACCTAATTTAGACCCCGGTAGAAGATAGTCCGCAATATATACTTTACTTACCGGTTTAATTTATATATAGTATTATATAGCTTACTATATATTCTTTCTTCTTTCTAGTTTTAATATTTCTAGACCTAGTCGGCTTTAGATTTTCGATAGTTTTATACTTAGTAGTATATAGCTTTCTAGGCTTTCTTTCTTCTTTTCTAATTTTACTATTCCTAGACCCGGTATACTCTAAATTTTCGGTAGTTTCTTATACTTCTTATAGCTCTCCGATTACTTCTTATATTTAATAGTACGGCTAGGTATCCGGCTCTAGGGTATAAACGGACTTTACGAGGTCTAAGATATTCCTTTCTTAATTTAGCTATATATATATATATATAAATATACGTATATTTACTTAATACCTCTCTCTTCTCCCGGTATACTACGTATATCTCGTAGACTCTATATCTCCCTCTATAGCCTACTAATCTCGTCGTCCTTCTAGCTTATAATAGCCTTAAGTCTAATAATCTCTTTTTAGTCGATAGTCTTCCTAGCGGATAGTAGGAGTAGCGTATCCTACGTACTAAAGAAATATTTACTCCTATTAAATCGATACCTCGAGTATCGGGGCCCCCGATTACCGGACCTAATATATACTCTATAATTATTATCGGTATTCCTATACTCGAGATAGCGCGCCTATCTCTTAAGTTTCTTTATCTCGCCTTCTACTTCTTCTATCTACTATATATAGTTATAACGCCGCTTATCTACCTTACTAGTATAGTCCTAGTTAGAAAGTACTACGCTCGAATACTAGGTATACTTTCGCGTAGGTAGTTAGAGATCTAAGGGGCGGATCTCTTCGTCGTACTTAAGGTTATATAGAGATAATCGAGCTTCTTAGTTCGCGTTACGTATCGTATTTCCCGAAGTTAGCTATTAATCGTACTATATAGCTACTACGTTATTTTCTAGATCTTACGGTATCTAGGTAACGTATATATATAGGGGCAAAGTATAAGGGTTCGATAAATTCTATAGTAATAAGGGCTAGGGGGTCCGTAGAGGCTCGTAGTTACTATTAGAGATAATAAGAAAATATATCGAGTAGGGGGTATATTATCGTACTTACGGCTATCGCTAACTTCGTCTAAGTAATAGTTTATCTCTTCGATTATAGTTTTAAGTAGCGTATCCTAATCCTTAATATACTATATAAAGCCGGTTATATTTAGAGGGCGTCGTAGAGTTAAATCGTAAGTAGTAGGCTTACGGACGTATAGACCCTTTCGCCGTCGGTAGAATTAATACGTCGACTAAATAATAGTTTAGTCGTAAGCTATTAGCTTACGACTAACTATCCTTAACCCCTCTTAACCCCCCCCCTAAGTTTAGCCCGATAAGCTCTATATATTTAAACTATCTTTAACCCTCTTTAACCTCCCTTAGCCCCCCTTAAACCCCTCTCGTTTTAGCCCGACGAGCTCTATATATTTAAACTATCTTTAACCCTCCTTAACCCCCCTTAACCCTCTTAAACCTCTCTCCTTTTAGCCCGACGAGCTCTATATATTTAAACTATCTTTAACCTTTCTTAACCCCCCTTAAACCCCCCTTCTTTTAGCCCGACGAGCTATATATATTTAAAATATATTTAACCTTCCTTAGCTTCTCCGTCGATATAAGCCCGACGAGCCCCGAATATTTCGCGCGTAGTACGAGAATATTACTACGCGCGAGGGGGTACTATATATTATAATAGGATAATAGTAGTCTAGATCGAGGCTAGCGCGCGAGAGGCTAATATTTAGTAAAATAGAATAATAGTAGCTCTATTTAAAGTCTCGCGCGTAGTATAGAAACTACCCTACGCGCGAGATTAGTTACTATAACTATACTTAATAAGGTAGAATTAAGATTAAGTTATAAGTATTATAACTATTCCCGCGCGTAGTACAATAATTATATTACGCGCGAGACTTTAAAAATACGTAGGTTTAGTAGCTTAATTATCTCGCGTATAGAATAGTCCCTATACTATACGCTAGATTAGTTATAGACGATTAACGAGGCTAGGGCTAAGTAGAGTTAAGAGTACTATAGCTATCCTTACGCGTAGTACAAAAACTATACTACGCGCGAGAGGCTACTATATAGTAAAATAGGATAATAATAATAATAATAGCTCGGTTAACGATATCGCGCGTACTATAGTTATTATACTATACTTAGGATTAGTTATAGATAATTAATAAGGCTAAGGCTAGGGCTAAGTAGGGTTAATAAGAGTACTACTACTACTATCCTCGCGCCTAATTTAATAACTATATTAAGATAGAGACTATACTACTAGACTTATACGTAATACGGATTCTTACTATACGCGAGAGTAGTAACGTATCTAGATTATAGAGGTAGCTATTCAAAACGACTTACTTATCTACTAGTTTTAACTACTTATAGTAGAATAGTACCGTAACTAAACTAAGTCGGCGCCGGACCTAATTAAGCTACCGTACTTTTCGAGATATATTTACTTTTAAACTACTAACCTTATAACTCTAGACTATACTAATATAACTATAGCGTAAGCAGCTAATTCCTTCTATCTATATTATTATATTATATTATAGAATAGCTTCTAGGTATTCTTTCTTACGCTACTAGTACGTAGAGTAAGGGAGAGCCTTATAAAGCTAGATAAAGATAAAGTTACGATATTTTTAGTATTACAACTTTAGCTTCTTATCTTTAATCTTTACCTTCTCTTATATTAAGTAAGTATCGAGAAGCTATACTAACCGTAAAATAGACCTAAACGAAAGCTTACTACGCGCCGCGATATCTACTCCGTCCTAAGTAATAGTAAAGATAAAGTCGCCCGCCCTCGTAAGGTCCCTTACCGCCGCCCTCTACCTTAGTCTAGCCCTCCTCCTCCTCTTTCTCCTCTAGCTTAAGGAGTAGATATTATAGCTTAAGAAGTAGATATTATAGCTTAAGGAGTAGATAAAGTAGCTTAAGGAGTAGATAAAGTAGCTTAAGGAGTAGATACCCCGGACTAACTACCTAAAATATATAGTAGCTCTAGTAATATTACTATTAGACGGATACCTATTCTCCCTAACGGCGACCTAGATTTCGATACCTACTTCCGCGTAGCTCTATTCCTAGAGTCGTAAGATCGTTATAGGGGGTAGGTATTCTACGATATCCGAGAGTCTACCTAGTAAGATCTAAGCGCGGCTCGCCGGCGTTAAATCTCCTATACTATATAGATTAAGGAGACTAATCTAGGCGTAAAGTAGCTTAGTCCTAATAGATATACTAGGTACGAGAGAGGTAAAGAGATAGAGATTAACGGGAAGATAGAGAGGGTACTATTTACCTATAAGGTTTTTTCTAAATAGGCTTATACTTTTAGTAAGAGATTAGGGACTTAGTATTCTCGTTACCGCCTAAATTTACGTTGTTACGAAACTATTACTAATAAGTATATTCGTGTATAGAGAGGGCTAGGGGCTACTAGAGGTATAGTAGTAAAATCGCCTATACTAAAGTAGAAGTTAGCTACTTATATTAAGACTTTAGAGAAGGCTTTAGCTATTAAGCGTCGCCGGCGTATTAAGGTAGTAAAGGCTTTACGTAAGAAGTTAGCGCGTAAAGAGAAGTTAAATACTACGCTAAGAAAGAGATTAGTAAAGGCTCTTATAAAATAGACTTAATTTATTAACTACTAACTACTAAGCTCCCTTTTCTATTAATCTTATATATACCGATCACTTTTAGATAATGTATTAGTAGCTTTTATAGCTACTATCGACTACGATTAAGGCTGCTAATATACGTAGTTTCAGTACGGATTTTAAGCGTACGACGGTAGGGGTTTCGTAGTTAATCTAAGCAATTACGTTAGCGGGGTTTCGTACCTTTATAACTATCCGTTAATAGACTATTAACCTAATAATTAGTTATTAAGATCTTTAATCTCCTATTAACGTAGTATTAAGAACGATTTTCCTTCTAATATATACTATATACCTCGAAGTTATTAATTACGTAATTTAGAATTTAAGTTTAACTTATAGTAGCTTAGGGACGTATAAATAAAGAAATATTCTATTACTACGAGCTCGCAATATTTAGAAGATACTTACCGTCTATTTTAGCGGTAGTAGTTAGTAGATTCCGTCTTAATAGGTAGGTTTATAGTAATAGTAATCCCTCTTATTATTAGTCTAAATTATCTTATTAGGATCGAGATAAAGACGCTATAATTAGTATTAGTAATAATTCTCGTTATTAGATTTAGTTTACGTCTTAAACTTCGAGTAATCCTCTATACTATCTATATATACGTATAACTTAGAAGCTCTACTACGTAAAATTACCGAACGATTAAATTGAGCGACGGAGAACTATAGCCCCTTATAACTACTCGTTTTCTAGTTATTCTACTAAAGATTATCGAAAGGGGGAGGGCGAGTATTTAAGTAGGACGTACGTAGATTATCGTAGCTATAATCTTACTAGGATATCTACCCTCCTTAACCCTCCTTAACCCTCCTTAACCCTCCTTAACCCTCCTTAGCCCTCCTCGACCCTCCTTAATATTATATACTATATATTATTACCGGCAAACCGAAATCTAATATAAATTATATATAAGTAGATATAAGTTTGTTTAGGTTTATAGCTAAATAGATATCTATTTTATCTATATCTACTTTAGTATCGTCCGAATCCTAATTATAATCGAGGTTATATAAGGTACTCTACTCCGCTACGACTGCCCTAAAGCTTCTATCGAGTATATTCTTACTACTCCGCTTAATAAAATCCTACTACTCTATTAGTATTCGCATCGTCCGATAGAATTACTATATATAGGTTAATACCTCCCGTACGAAGCCGGGGCGGAGACAATAAATTACCCGCTTATACCGGAGACTATATACCCTTAATAACTTACTAGTATCGTATCCGTCTATTTCTTCGACTAGTAGGCTCTAACGCCTATAATACCTTACTAGGATATTCGTATTAGGGTAGGAGGTAGGTAGATTAAAGGCGATATACGTCTCTCCGCTACTATTTATAAACGAATAGAAAACCCGTAGTTCGATAATACGGATCTTATAGCCCTCTCCTAGTACCTTTATCTCTTCTAAAATATTTACCTATTTACCGTATTCGCCTATATCGTATATACTAATATATAGATCTAGCTCTTTTAGGCTCTTAGTATATAGGCGTAGTATACTCGATAGGTAGTATACCTTTATACCCCTAACGTTATTAAAAATTAGTCTCTCGAGTCGCGAAAAGTATATATTTAATATCGTCCCGAGGTATAATTCGTATAATAAATACTATATCGTAACGATACTAATATAGACCGTTTTAATATTTTCGAGGAGGCGGAGATACGAGGGCAGGTATAGTAAAGTATCTACCTAGTAGTTAAGATACTATAACCGTAGGATTTTAACCTACTTCGCGAAATATAGCTATACTAATAAACCGTTAAGCTTAGCCGTATAATCTTAAAAGAACGGGCGAGAGTAGAAGCCGAAGTATAAGGTTATATCGCGGACGAAAGTATATATAAATATACGTAAGGTTTTATATATAAACTCCCGCCCGTATAGATAGAGGTTAAGAAGATCTCGAGGGAGGACGAGGGCCCTAATATAGTCGATAAGCTCTATAGGTAGGGAGAGAAATACGTAAAATAGTTTAGCTATTAGATTCGAGAATCGGGTATTATATATAAGTTCGGCTCGTTAATAGATTATATTCGTTATTACGGTAGTCGTACTCGTAGTACTATACTATCCTTATATAGCGATCGCCCCTTAAGCCCCCTTATCTAATTAGATACCCTTATTAGGAGTAGGTCGCTCGTCGTAATCTAGTATACCTTCGAAATATATTATCTATTCTATCTATAATTAACCGCCGCGATATCTCGAGCTATAACGGGGAATATAACCTAATTCTTATCTATCCCTCTTCTAATCCCTAGGTGTCCGTTATACTAGTACGAAACTAGTATATCGGTAGATTAGTCTAAAGAGTATAGTTAGTTTTTATACGTATAGGCACCGTAAACTTATCTTTCTAATACGGAAGAGATCTAGATCGAACGGACTACGAAATTAAATATTAAGTTTAGAAGAGAAGGTATTTCGTAGGACTATAAGCTATACGGTCTATATACTACTTAGGTATTAGAAGACTCGCGCTATAACGTAGTAAGCCTAGCGAAGAATAATAATACTTAATATATACGA
Source organism: Venturia effusa (assembly GCA_007735645.1). Classification (NCBI taxonomy): domain Eukaryota; kingdom Fungi; phylum Ascomycota; class Dothideomycetes; order Venturiales; family Venturiaceae; genus Venturia; species Venturia effusa. The sequence goes on along the minus strand of CP042202.1, from coordinate 514,455 downwards.
CGATATAAAAAGAAAGAGAAGAGGGCGAGATATATACCTATACTATATAATTAAGCTATAATACTAAAGCCTCTAGCTACTCCTCCTAGTAGCGGTAGTAGTTTAGGAAAAATAGACCTCTACGGTATATTCGCGTATATCTCGCTCTTCGAAACTCGCGAGGTTAAGGGGCCTTTCCTACCTCTAGTACTAATATATTTCGCGTACTCTCCTATTCTATTATACTTTACCCTATAGCGAGTATATATACTACTAGAAGTTACGATAAACCGCCGAGCGGTATTATTATACTTAAAGTACTAGTAGCTATTAGCTATATACCTAGTATAATAATTATCGCTAAAAAACTCTTCGGCTACGATAGTCTCTTAAATCCGCTTAATATAATTCTACGCCGTACTAGTAATACTACGGGGTAAGATATCCTCTAACTACTAGTAACCCTTAGTCTTAGCTTTAAACGGGCTACGATCTAGAGTACCTCGCGCGTATTAGACGCCGGTAGTATTCCTACCCGTATAGAGTACTCGTAGATATCTACTTACGTCCTATACGAATATTAACTACGTATACTTTAAATAGGTAATAATAGCTATATATAACTAGCTAACTAACTACTAGTACTTAACTACTAGACGTTAGATTACCTATCGCGGTAACGACGGGGGTAGCTAGTAGTAGTACGGTAACGAGAGGACCGATAGAAGGTAGTACGGTACCTACTTACGGCGCGATAAGATTTACTAGTACGGTAGCGACTACGGTCTATTAGGGTAGAGGTAGTAGTACTAGTAGTAGCTACTAGGCGGTATTAGGAAGCTAGCGCTAGGGCGGTAGGTTTCCTAACGTACTTCGAATAATATTAGTTCGTATACTTAAACCTTTAACGAAAAAAGAGAAGCTTAACTTACGGTATAGTATCGTCTTCTATAATTTTAATATTAGCGTTAATATCTTCGTCTACTATAGAAGGAGGGCGATACTCCCGGCGCTAGGGGAATATTAAGCTACGTTATAGCGATAGTAGTATAGGTTCTATCTCTTTATTACCGCCTATCTCGTTAAATAGGTCCCTATTATAATCTATCTCGTCGGCTAGAGTATCGCTAATTATATCTTTATTACGACCTATCTTATCGTCCGGAGCGTTACTAAGGAGGATACTACCGCCATCCTTATCTTTATCTAACTCGTTATCGTACGTAGCCGGACCGTCGCTAATCGCGCCTATTCTATTAGTCTCGGTATTAGGGTCGACGGGTAACTAGGGATATTAGTATAATATATCTCGAATTAAGATAAGTAAATCGTATATACCTCTTACCTAATAAATAAAGACTTATCGTTCCTATTTCTCCTTAGTTAGATCTATTTTATCTCGAGTCTAGCTAGTAGATAAAGTAGATAAGAGGCTCGATTACGGATAATATTAATATACTCTTATATTCCTTTATTCTCGACTTAATCGGTAGCTATAGGAGGGATATTGGCTATAGAAGGGACGTCGGCTATAGAAGGGATAATAGGCGTAGTAATAATAGGCGTAGTAATAATAGGCGTAGGGATAATAGGCGTAGGGACGATAGTAGTAGAGGGTATAGCCGTAAGAGGAGTAGTAATACCTACTATATTTATAGCTTAGAAATTAGCTTAGGTAGTAGTAGTACGAAGAGCGCGTCGGCGATCGGTACGTACGCGGGTACGCTTACGGGTAAGTCGCTAGCTAAAGTCTATTAGTCTATAATCGATTTACTAGATATAATAAAACGGTAGGAAGTAAGCTTAACTACCCTAAAGTATATACCTTAGTCTATCTCTATCTCCGAATACTCGGATATTCTCGAGAGGACTATTAACCTATCGCGGTATTAGCCTACTTATATCGACGGACTTACCGGTAGTACCGTATCTACGGAGCGTATAAGACGAACGAGATATCTAATATATATATTAATACTAACCCGACTAACTAAAACTAATATAAAGATAAAGTCGATTCCGATCGAGATAAACGATTACTAGAGTAGTTAAGGGCGGTTAAGGGCGGTTAAGGATATATAGATATAGATACGAGCTATTTGCTATAGAAGTAAGTAAACTACCTAATATAATCGAACGCTATTTATCGCCCGAGTAATCCTACGTACTAGACCCGACCGAGATAAGTAAGTAAGAGTCGAAGTAACTAAGGGCGGTTAAGGATACTTAAGGATACTTATAATTTAGTTATAACCTATACGTAAACTATACGATAATCGAGAATAGTTAAGGGTATTTAAAGAGACTTACGTACGCCGTCCCGGGTTAAGGTAATACTAAGGGAGTAGAAAGTAACTTATAGTAGTAGAAAAAAGTACGAAGTAGTACTATATAAGCGATATTAGTAAATAGCTATTATAAGGTCGTTCTCCGTAATAAGTAGATATACCGACTAGTCGAATATAAGGTAGCTACCGAATATCCGAGTACGGTAGTAGTAAAGGCTAGCGGAATAAGAGAGACGTACCGAAGTAGTTAGTAGTTAATAGTTAATAGTTAGCGAAGATAAATCTATCTAAAGTAAGTATTAGCCCTTTTATAAAGTACTATTTCGCGCTATTTATACTCTAGTCTATCGACTACTATCGCTCCTTCTATCTAGTTAGAACGATCGTATTAATATAAAGTAAAGCGTAAATAATAGCTTCGTAGATAAAGACATACCGGGTTCCGTTCTAAATAGTTAGTAGTTAAGAGAGAAAGAGAGAGAGAGAGAGAGAGAGATAGAGATATAAAGTTCTTTTTTATTACCTACGCTCCGTCGGCTAATAATAGATCTAGAATTACGCTAGTTAAGGTAATAATAGTATACTCGACGCGATACGGTTATTAAACAATCGGATACTATATATATATCTCTTTTCTAGGGTTAGTCTACCTTATAGTAGGGCTAGCTATCGACCCTTAACCCTCCTTAACTAATTATAGAGAATAACGAACGACAATACTCCGAAAGTAATAATATATAGAAAATACTTACGATAGTACTAACTTAAAAATATATAGTAAAGGTAAGATACGCGTTAGTACTACTAATTATAAGGATACTAGTAAAATACGATAATAATCTACCGGTGTTTACGACGGATTATAAGGTACTAACTAATTCGAACCTATAGAACCCGTAGAGTTCTAAATATAATAAGCTCTATAAGAAGCTCTTTAAGGTTAACCTCGATAATATATATAGTTCTTATAGACTAGGACCGCGTACTCTTACCCCTACCTTCGAAGTATAGATATAGCTTAAAGCTCTTAAAGATATTATAGCCGAGGATATACTTAAGCTTAAATCCCTAACCCTCCTTAAAATAGTAGCTATTAATAGCTCTATTTATATCTCCTTAATCCTTCTCGAAATAGCGGCTATCGATAGCTCTATTTATCCCTCCTTAATTCTCCTCAAAATAGCGGCTATCAATACCTCTATTTATCCCTTCTTAACCCTCCTCGAAATAGCGACCCTTAGCGGTTTAATCTAATATACTTAACCCCTTCTCGATCCTTCTCGAAATAGTAGCTATCGATAGCTCTATTTATCCCTCCTTAACCCTTCTCGAAATAGCGGCTATTAATAGCTCTATTTATCCCTTCTTAACCCTTCTCGAAATAGCGACCCTCGGTAGCTTAATCTAATATACTTAGACCTCCTAAACCTCTCTTAACCCTCCTTATCCGTCTACCCCTCGACCGCCTACCCGAATAGACCGCTCCCTATTACGATAGACTTTAACGACTACGATAACTTAAGTAGTATATTATTAGTACTAAGGAGAGTAAAAAGCGCGACGCCCTCTAGGACTTACTCTTCTAGAACTCTCCCTACCGTACTATAGTATTCGTAAATAATAAGAAGTCTACTAATACCCTCGACGACTTTCTATTTAATAAGGGTATACCTTCTACTTCTATCTATACTAACCGTACTTAGCTCGGGCGTAAGGACTCTATTCTTTCGTTCTACTAAGGTACTTTACTAATCCTTATTACTACCGGTATAGCTACTCGTAACTTACCCTCTAGTATATACGGTAGTATCGAAGAGTACGTCTATCGTATTAGTCGTACTACCTATATTAGTAACGAAGGTCGTACTATATTCTTCTATAATAAGCGTTCCGAGGACTTAGCCCTAGTAATCGTTAAGATTCTTATAGAGAATAATTAAGTTATCCCCGAATTCCTCTAGAAGTTTAAGCCCCTTAATAGAGAATTAGTCTAGAATAACGATAGTAATAACTCGGATAATAGGGATACTACCGCTAATAGCGTAGATACTAATAGATAGGGCGCTTCTATTACTACTCTAGAAGAAGCCGCTAATACCGGCTTTAATACTAACTCTACTAGCTTCTCTACCGATAGTAGTAAGTCTAGCTTTAGTAGTTAATCTGAGGCTACTTTCGCCTAGTAAGTATCTCGGCTTACTATAGGATATATATCTACTATAATCTTACGGTACTTCTATAGCCTCTATAACTTATTCTCTAGCTTCTAACTAATTATCTATACGATATATATTATATAAACCGAGCTATTAATAGCTACGATAATATAACTAGTATATATTTTCCTCTTTCTCTAAAAATATAAAAATAAGTACGCGACTTCTTTACTTATTAGTCTATAATACGATATAGCTAATTATGGACGGTCGGGTACGATTTTACTTACGGGTAGCTATAGCGGCTAGTCTTTACTATTTGTTCCGAAAAAAAAAACTTTTATAAATAGATATATATAGGGCGACTAGTAGCGTATTCGAGGGAAGGATAGTAGTTTAGGACTCTATAGCCTAGAGTAGCGAGGTAAAGATTATTTTAATTATTTTAAGGATTCTTCTAATTTTCCTAAGTCTCTTCTTAATCCTCTTAAGGTTCTTCGGTTATCTATAGCTTCCGCTATATTAGAATCGTTCTATAGTATACCCTCTATTACTATTACGGCCGATCTCCTTTATAAGGAACGTTAGTTATTTATAGCTTCTACTATATTAGGATCGTCCTTTAGTATACCCTCCGTTACTATTATAGCCGATCTCTAACGTAAGGAATATCGGTTACTAATAGTATCCGCTATATTAGAATCGTTCTTTAGTTTAGGCCTTATTAAGCTTTCTTTCGTCTATACGAGCAAATTCTAGGTATTCGTATTATTTCGTATACTTATAGCTATAAAAGCTACCTATACTTAGGCGATAAGATAGATAACCTTCTATAGCCTCTAGTACGGGTAGCTCGATTCTATATCTATACTAGTAATCGTCGATAAATTCGAAGGATAGTAGAGGAGTCGAGGTATTACGCGTATTAACGAGGATAGCTAGGATAAGGCGATTATAGTAGTAATAATATAATACTTTAGATATTATAGGATCTTCGCTTCTCTAGTAGCGTATCTAGGAATACGGCCTATACTAACCCTAACTCTAACCTAATATCTAACTCTACTACCTTCCGTCTCTCGCCTAATAATACTATACGCGCCCCTTCTCGTAGCTTATTTAATAAGCTCGTATAGCTCTAATATTAGCGTACTTACTATAGTTAAGCTATCGCCCGGAAAGATTAGGCCCTATCTCGTAAAGAAGAACTCTCTTAGTTACGTATTACGAGCCTTACTCTAAATTATCTTATTCTAGATATTCTATTACTAAATATTAAGAGTAAGAGCGTATTATATAGCTATAGTAATACCGCTTATAGTACTAACGCTTTAGCCGCTTATTAGAGCTAGTCTCGCGATCTTACTCGACTAAGTTCTACCCGTTATTAGCCCGTCGATAGTCTCTAGACTAACTATAATAATACCCGTTCTACCTCTAATCGTAGTAATAGTATCCCTTCTACCTTTACTAAGACTTAGACTATCTAGGAGAATAATACTACTACTAGCCTAGTAGCTATAAATATTACTACTATAATTACTAGAATACCTTTACTTAACACTTAGAACGTACCTATATCTAGCGTACGAATAAATAATTTCTACTAGTTCCTTATTTTTATTATAGCTACTTTCTTATTTTTAGTAAGTTAACTAAGTATACTAATCGCGTCTGATAGGTCTACCGCTTACCTACTACTTAATAGAATCCTCCCTTCCTTGTATATCTATTTAAAGATAGATATTATACTAATTACGTCTAATAAGTCTATCGCCCTCCCGCTACCTAGTACGGTTCTCCCTTCCTCGTATATCTATTTAAAGACGGATGTCGTACTAATTACGTCTTTACTAATACCTATTAATATAGCTAGCGGAGTACTTTAAATACCTATAGAGAGCGAAGTTCGAAGCTATAATAATATACTTAATAAGACTACGTACTAGGACTATATAGGCGGCCTAAAAGAGACTAGCGAAAAATATAGCCTACTAATACCCGTTAGTATAGCTAGCGTCGTACTTAAAGAACCTACGGCTAGCGAAAGATAAGATAATAATATATAATATAAAACTAATCCGTATAGGTAGGTACGTAGTCTTTACCCCGTTAACGACTTACTCTACTTTACGAACGGCCTAGTATAGGGGGATACGCGACCTACGTAAATACCTCTAAATATATCGAATAAAGATATAATACTAAGGTAGTTATTTTGGTAATAGTAGCTACTATTAACCCTTCTTAACCCTCCTCGGTAGCTCGAGACTAGAAGGTACTCGTTTTAGTAAAGCTAGCTACTATTAACCCTCCTTAACTCTCCTTAGTAACTCGAGACTAGAAGGTACTCGTTTTAGTAAAGCTAGCTACTATTAACCCTCCTTAACGCTCCTTAGTAACTTAAGACTAGAAGGTATTTAATTTAGTAATACTAGCTACTATTAACCCTCCTTAACGCTCCTTAGTAACTCGAGACTAGAAGGTATTCAATTCGGTAATACTAACTACTATTAACTCTTCTTAACGCTCTTCGGTAGCTCGAGACTAGATAGTACTTATTTTAGTAATACTAGCTACTATTAACTCTTCTTAACGCTTCTCGGTAGCTCGACGTCCGTCGAATAGAAGGTACTCGTTTTAGTAATAAATAATAAAGGGTAGTATAGATTAATATATAAAAAAAGTACGCCTTATACGGAAATAAAAAAGATACCCTCTAGACTTAAATATACTATAGAAGTAGAGTATACTTCTTCGATCTACCTCTTCTTCTAGGCGGCTAGGTTTATTACCTTAGTAAGCCCTCTCGAACGTCTAAATAGACTATAAGCTAAGCTACCTCGATAACTACTATACTAAGCTAATAAAGTAATACTATAGCCGTTCCTCGATACCTTAAACGCGTAGTATATATAATATATTATATAAAATAGATTATAAGGGTTAAGTACGGGGGTAGTAAATATCTAACCTAAAGTACTAATCTCTTCCGTATCGTCCTAGAGGAAGCCTACTAGATCTAGACTCTATCGACTACTATAGCTATTACGGTATACGAGCTAGAGACCTAGCAATACTAGGTAGTTAGTAGTATACTAATACTAGATCGGCTTAAAGATCTCGGATCTTTAATAGAATTTCTCCGTATTTAACGTTTTAATTAAAAAGGCGCTTTTAACTAATTTATTATTATACTATTTAAATAGGCCGATCTAGAGATTCTACCGAAATTACGGCTCCTAGTAGATAGTATTACCCTACGCCGTTAGAAGGGTTATATCGATCTACCCGGCTAGAGTAATAAAATCGTCCGACTTAAGTATATAAAAGAGAAAGACCTTACGTATAAGTTTTTCTTAGCCGACTTATAGGCTAAAAATAAAGCTATTAGCGTAGCTAGAGCTAGACTTTAAGGGAAGTAGATAGCTAGCGTTCTTAAAACTATCCTAAGGCTTCGTCTTCTCTATATTTACGGAGAAGAATTACTTTCGGATATAGACCGAAAATTAATAATAGGTATTAGCTCGACCAATGCTATTAATCTTACTAAAGACGACGGCGAGCTAGCTATATTATAATAGTAGGTATTCGAGATACTTAAACTCCTTTACGATTCTAAGACTAATAAGTATAGTACGTATTATAAGAAAATCGAGCCCGATACTAATAATAAGGATAAGGAAGACTACGAGGTACGCTTAAATACCGATACTATAGACTATCTTATAGCCTATAATAAAATATTCTATAAGTCCTACTTCCTAATCTACTAGAATAAAGTTATATAGTACGTAGGTAACAATAATTACCTTAGCTATCCAAGATACTAGAAGTAGATTAGAAACGTTTAGTATAAGCTTAAGACTTTAGAGTTCGTATAATAGAAGGAGGCTAAGGCTAGTAACTACTATTAACCCTCCTTAACCCTCCTAAGTAACTCGATATTTATCTACTAGAAGGTACTTCTTTCGGTAATAATAGCTACTATTAACCCTTCTTAACCCTTCTTAACCCTCCTTAATCCTCCTTAACCCTCCTTAACCCTCCTTAACCCTCCTTAACCCTCCTTAACCCTCCTAAATAACTCGACGTTTATTAACTAGAAGGTACTCGTTTTAGTAATAATAGCTACTATTAACTCTCCTAAATAACTCGACGTTTATCGACTAGAAGGTACTTATTTTAGTAATACTAGCTACTATTAACCCTCCTTAACCCTCCTTAACCCTTCTAAATAACTCGACGTTTATCGACTAGAAGGTACTTATTTTAGTAATACTAGCTACTATTAACCCTCCTTAACCCTCCTAAATAACTTAATGTTTATCGACTAGAAGGTACTCGTTTTAGTAATAATAGCTACTATTAATCCCTCTTAAGCTACGTATCGGATATAGTTCTCTTTAACTCGACTCGCTAATCGAACTAGTCTTACTATAGGCCGCGAACCGCGAACTATCGTAATTAAATAGTATAATAAGTAATATAAAGACTAATCCGTTAAAGCTATAGCTATAAATATAGATATATACGAGAAGCTTAAGCTAAAACTCTACTATCGCCGTAACCGAGCTAATACCGCTAGTAAAGTAGCTACTACCCTTAAATAGTACTATAGTAACGCGATCCGCTTATATTTCTAGTATCCTCCTAGAGCTAACCTAAGTTCCTATACCTCCTATAGCGAGATACTAAGTACGTATAAGATTACGGATTATTATCTCTTACCCTTCGCGATACTCCTAAGTTTCTAGTCTAACGGATACTATATAAAGAAGAACGTTAAGTAATAGAAGTTAGTACGGGTATAAGTAGGGACGTACCCCCTCGAGTAGAACGGCGTACGAGTAGTAATAATATATTACTAGAGTCCGGTACTACGCGAACGTTACGCGGCCGATTAGAGGGAGAAGATAATATAGAAGATTCCTATATACGTAGCGTATATACGGTCCTACTAGCGATACTACTATATACGTTCGCCCCTAGTATAGCGGATAACCGTAGTATTAAGGCTACTAATACGAATATACCCCCGTTCGAATATTTCGTAGGTAACCTAATCTCGCGGTTCCGACTTAATATCCTTATCGTAGGGAGTAAAACGGACTCCTCCTCGCTCTCTCTATCTAGTAATAGATTATTATTATTGCTATTCTCGACGTCTACTATTATAGTATTACTATCTAAATTAGTAGTCTTAGGTTAGGTACTAAATATACTACTACTAGCTTTACTAGGGCTCGAATTCCTAGACGGAGATATACTAAATAGATAGACCGTAGTATCCGCCTTAATACTCTCGATAAGTAGCCCTTATAGTAGACCTAAACTACGATTAGCTAGCGAGCGGCTAGAGACGCGGGTAAAATAACTAATTAGTAAACTTAACGCGGAAGAAGAGCCTAGCTAGAAATAACTAGCCTATTAACTCTATTCTTTAGAATAGATTTCTACGAGTCTCTTACTTATATTACTCTTCTCTAGTATAGCCGCGAGCCGCGACGTTACTAGATCTGGGCTTAATAGTAAAGGCGTAATTAGATATACGCTACTATAAGTAGAAGACGACTACGAGTACCTCCGAGTAGAAGTTAGGTATATAGGGGGTTAGCGTACCTAATTATACCTAAGTCGTATTTTCGCGACGTATCGAGTAAGAGAAAGAGAGCGCTCTTCGAACGACTACTATATATTAATATCTATACTTTCGTTACTAGAATTATTACTATTTAATATAGTATTATCGTATATATCGATATACCTAGCGGCTTCGTATATATCGGATACCTTTTACGGGAGGCTAATTATAAACTTAAAGAAGGGAGCTAACTCGGTACCTAATCTCTACTAACTTACGATCCTAACTAGTTTCGCCCGGAATATATCTAAAGTTATATCGCTAAAGCTAGGGACTTTAGCCTACTAGTAGGAGGACCCGAAAATATTAGCGTTAAAGAGAGTAGCTACCTCCTATCGGTACTCGGCGTCTATCTATAGGTTAGGTAGTATAGAGAACTAATAGTTCTTAGTACTAAACGCGGTCTCTACTCGACTATATATCTATTTATTAATAAATCTAAGTATAATAGCTAGCCGCGTACCCGACTTAGGCGCGGATATAGATAGGGGAGGCTAAGGCGGAATCGTAACTAAAGGTTTTAGTACCGGAGAGTATATAGAATAATAGAGTTTATAAGAAGCGGATATAGGTAAACTTAGAGGATTAAATTTACTAAAATAGTAGAGAAAAATATTTCGATAGTAAGCCCTATTAACTATCTCGAGCTACTAGATAGAGACCTTAGTACGCTACTATTCCTCTACTAAGGTCTAGGCCTTAATAGGATTACTGTAGTCGTCTAGATAAGAAGTCTCTTCTTCTTAGCTTATAAGTAGATAGTCTCCGTCGGCTACCGTACCGATAGCGATAGAATAGTACTACTAGCTACTTACTTATATCTCTACTACTAAATACGGTTCCTCGTCCTCTACGTCTTATCGGAACTAACTAGCGGATTTACTAAGATCTATAGGATAGTCTACTCTTAGGCTATAAGAAGAAGAACGACTTATCGACTAGGTTACTACCTTATTCTTAGTATCCGAATTACTCGTTTCGCTAAGAGTAGATATAATATAGAGATAACTTCTACCTATTTTCCTTCTACGCGCTATCTAATTACGTAGTCGTTTTAGTCGCTTAGTAGCTCTACTAGTAGTAAGTCTTTTAGTTACTTTCCGCGTAGAGGAGCCTTCTTTATACCGACTAAAACTATCGAAATAGTAATACGGTAGGAAGATATAGCTCTAAGACTATATATTACGTTAGCGACTAGTATAACCTAATCTTTACTAGAAGTCGAATAAATTAAGGCTAATCGGAAACCCCTAGTATACGATCCTCTTAATATCCTTAATATTTATACCTATACTAAGTAAGGTAGTAGTAATAATAATTCGTATCTTTGAGTACTTAGGGCTAGCCTTCTTAAACTTCTCGTACCGGGCTTACTAATTATATTTAGATATATAGACCGAATATAACTAGATAATATTATATATATAAAAGAGTTTATCTTCTATCGTATACTACGGATATAGCTCGATTAAGCGACGCTATAGCTCTACTATCGCCTTAGCTATCTTTAGCTAGCTATTAATAAAGATAACCGTCTTAGGTATCTCTATTAGGGTAGTATAGCTATCGGAGTATAAAGCTTAGAGGAGGTATATTAAGTTACTATATACCTCTATATTATCTTTTAGGATAGGTATTACGGAAAGGCTAATATCGGGACGATTAATAGATATCTAGACGATTTTAGTACGGTACTAGATATTACCTAATAGGTAGAAACTAGCGTATAATAGGACTAAGTTCTACGTAACCTAGTCTAAAGTAGCGGTATACCTAAACTATACGACTAACTACCGTAGTATTATCCGTAGCTAACTAATCTACGTATACGCGGGACGGAAGTTCTTCTAACTTTCTATAAGATAGTACTTATCGATAGTAATAAGACCTACTAGCTCCTAAAACGCTTACGCCTTAAGAGTATTTCGAAATCTTCTACCTATAGCGGCCTCCGGTCCGAGGACGATATAAGTATAGTTTCTATCTATTATACTATTAATCGTAGCCTTTAGGCGTATCTTACTCTTCGAAGAGATTATAACTACTCTTATTCTAGTAAATTTATAGATCCGATCGACTTATTCCTTACTAAGCGTATTTAGCGGGTAGAGTTAGATAGTAATAAGTCTAGTTAGGATAGAAAAAGCGTAGAAGATAATACTTTTACCCTAGCCCGTCTTCGCGATAAGAAGAACGTCTTTACTATAGTAGATAAGACGATAGAGAGTATTAACCTATTCCTTATAGGGATACTACTCCTCGCGAGGTAGTAGCTAAACGGAAGCCTCTATATTACTAGATAAATAGATTAAATCCGAGTTAAGAATACGATAAAGATACGCCTTAATAATAGGAACCTAGTATTCGACGTTCTAGTACTATCTCGCGGTATTAACGACTATAGGTAATTTAGTAAGAGGTAGGCGAGGAATTAAATCGATCTACTTTACGAGTAATTCTCTATAGATTAGCGGTATACCTCCTAAAATCGTAATAGGGATTATAAGATAGTTATTAATTATAAGTTCTTTAGTTTATAACTCTAGCCTACTTATAGTATTCCCCTTCGCTCTTTAGACTCTACTATAAGAGACGCGAAGAGAGTTAGCCGTCCTAGACCGGCTAGCGTAACGTATTCTTAGTATAGAAGGTATCCCTTCTTTTAAGGAGGGTTAAGGAGGGTTAAGAAGGGTTAAGAAGAATTAAGAACGTCTAGGGGCGAAGATAAAAGTAAGAAGGTTTAGATTCGATTTAGAAGGATTTAATATAGTTAAGGCGGATAGAGTATAGATATAAAAGATAGTAGTTAAGAATAGATCGGGGCTATTTATATAGTTTAAATAAGAGGTAGGCGGAATAGTAATTAGGTAAGCTTCTAAAGGTATAGGTAGGAAAATAGTATTTAAGGACGGTTAAGAACGATTAAGAATAGTTAAGAATAGTTAAAACGAGTATTAGAGAAGGTAATATAATAAAAGAATAGTAGTCTTAAGAGCTAAGGAGTATCGGAGTATTTAAATTAATTATAAAGAGTATCTAGGGGAGCGATAAGGCGTAAGAATAGTAGTCTTAGTAATAAGAAGAATTAAGAAGGGTTAAGACTAAAGATAGATAATTATATATAGAAGCGATAAGGCGCTAGGACGGTAATATTAAGAGCTAAGGGACCTTAAGAAGGGTTAAGGGGAATAGTAGTAACGCTTAAGAGATAAGAATATAGACGTACCCGATCACGTACTATTAGGAGAGGAGAGAGGTTTTTAGAGTAGTAGATAGGTTAGCGGCGATATAAGAAGACCTTCTCTAATTAGATAAGGAGATTTAAGGGTAGTTAAGGGTAGTTAGGAGCCTTATCTAGGCGAGTATATTAGGGGTAGCTAGTATACCTTAACGCGTCCTTAACGCGAAAATTCGTATTATCGCTAGATAAATAGTAGTTATAGTTAAGAAGGAATAAATAGTAAAGATCGATAAGATAGCGGCTATCTTAGCGACCTTTATAGTTATATATACGCGATATAGTAGTAGTTAGGTAGCTATATAGAGGCGATTTTCGTAGAAATCGATTTTTAGGTACTACCTAAAATACTACTTACGCGACGATATATATTAAGGATATTAGTTAGAATATCGGGACGAAGCTAATAATAATATATAAGATAAATACTAGATCTACTAATTATACTAACGATTAATTTACTAACGAATATAGTAGAGATACTATACGGGAAAGGGTAGTTTTTAGTAGTTAGAAAATTTCGAGGCCTTACTAAAATCTAGAGTTTTCGCCTTAGACGCTCTACTATAGGTAGGAAAATTACGCCGCGTCCTAATTAGTTAAGGAGGGTTAAGGGGGGTTAGGGCCTCGAAGAGGATAAAGCGTAGCGCAGCGAAGCGCCGCGGCTATTTTCCCGCGGCTGTGGCGAAGCCCAGCCACCATAGCGAAAAGAGCGTCTGATTTATGAGATAAGCCGCAGGGTATCGAAATGAATTGGAGTGATTCACGAAAACATGTGACCTTCGAAAGCACCTCAGCCTGCACCACTAAGCACGTATTCTCTTTTCCTCTGCATTCCAATGATTGAATCCATACCGCCTGGCCTTAATGTCTCCAGCGGTCGTACGGCATTGCTGGCTACAATGGACCCGGGCGCTCTGGGCAAAATCTGCTGAACGAGAGGCCACTGAACAAGATTGAGTTCGGAAAGAAAATTTGCAAAGCTAATGACGATTCCATCCATTCCTATACCGACGAAATCGCTCAACCTAGCTATTTGCCAGTGAATGCATGCAACATTGAAAAACACACGGTCCACCCAGTCAGCTTGCAACATATATCGGGTAGGTGAAAACATTTTTTGGTGCCATATCAAAAACCCTCAAAACAAGACCTTCCGCCAGTAAATCGCGCTCGCTAAACTGTCTAGTAAATATCCTGACAACCTCTGCCTGGTCGATTATCCATTCACCGACACCAAGAGCCCGCAGATTTGCCCGAGCAAGAAAACTCAGAACACAAGCTTAGAGTCTCTTGCAGATCTTCGTTGCGGTCGCGACTGACGAATCTAATGTCAATTGTTACCTCAAGTTGCCGCTATAAATCTGTAGGGGAAAGTGGACGAGAGTAACACTTTTCATACCTGACCCAAGTATTGAGATACACATCATCTTTTACGCTCTCGTAGGCTCGGTCATAAATTTCAATGGTAAAGTTGGTCGGGACGATTGTCGCCGACGCATCCTCAGTCAACGCGTTGTTCCTGGTTTGAATTTGGGTGACTGGAAGTGGGTGCAGTTTGATGACGTGGTCGTCGAGGAGCTTGCCACGGTCTGAAAGCGCTGAGTGAGATCTCTCAGGAGTATCAAGCTCTTCCCATGGTGCAACAATGTTCGGGGTCAATTGACTGGATGATTTGGAGACGCCCGACATGCCGTCGTCTGGGTCATACTGACAGCTCTTGAACAAATCCTCAAGTTCCCGGAAAGTTGCAGAATCGATGTTGATGTTCCTATGAGCCGTCACAGGATGGACCATGGTGAAAAAAATCATTGCCGCCTCTTCATACAACTCACGAGCCCGGGCAGGCTCAAGCTCATCAGCCTGTTTTGTGGCCAGTGACCACTTGCGCTTGAAACCTCTGACAGCCGTGAGGAACAAGATGTTCTCAGCCGTGAACTCCTTGGTGTACGCCCAATACATGAGCTGGTTCGGGTTCTTCTCTAACTGAAGCTCTAGAGTGGCCATCGAATAAGGGTTGAGCTTCCTGTCGTGGAAGCTGCGCAGCTCTGCAGGGTTCTCAGGGACCGAACGGTTCTCGCCAAACTTTTTTTCCAAACTCTTGAGCTTATAGATGTCGAGGAGTGGAAACCAGATGGAGACAAATTGCATCGTGATAAGACCGGGCAAGAACCTTGTGAATGTCAGTATGATTTATGCCCAAGAGGAGGAACAGACATACCACCCAGCTGGTTTGAAATATTGGTTGATCCGGACGAGGTGTGGGTTGTGTGTGTAGATGAATGCAAGCCAAAGAGGCGTGCCCGGGAGGCTGCACATTGTTAGCAAGACCCATTGAACGAAACGAGTAGCTCATCTTACCAAGCAGCTATAGAGAGTCTGGTCTGCAATGCCCAATAGTGTGTGTCGTGGATTTGTCGAGTTCGTAGGAGAATATACGGACCGAAGACTGACGACCAGAGCAGCTGCCACATCACAGAAGGTACCCTTGTTCTCGTCAGCTACACAAGACAGCATGCAGCACAGTCACGGGTCTTCTCACCATTCTTCCCCCACACGGCATCGATCATCCGCAAACCATTGTCCGAAAAAGCCATACGTGGGATGAAACTTGCGCGAACCACCAAATATAATCAATGCGACGATGAGCTAGATAGAGTCAGCCACGGCAATTGCGTCAGATATTGCTTTGATAAAGGCAGTAACTCACCTGGACAATCACTCCTACAACTATGAGACCGTATGTGCGCTGCTCGATGGTGCGATGTCGAGCCCACTCGAGTGGCTTCGGCTTGAGAAAGTTGAAACTGCATTTCTGACGAACCCCGAGACGTCCGTGAGAGATCTCTTTCTGTTCCATCGCGTATGAGAAGAGACGCATGTTGCTGGCTGGTCATTACGTTTAGTGGGAATATTCTGCGAGCTTGACATACTTGACGTGCCTTGAAACAGAGCAATACCCAGAGGAAGTATGATGTTCATAATCCAGAACTCCATCCAGCACTTGTAGAGGCCATTGAGAGGATAGGCCATAAGAATGAGTACAAGGTAGATGTGAAGCGTGAGGACCGTAGTGCAAATAGTCTTGAAGCTCCGGATGCGGACTGCATGCGACTGGCGGTGGATGAACAGAGCAATTAAGCCAGAAAATACCAGGACAGTGTAGATGATGGCGAACCCAATGTAAAATTGTCCCAATCGATCGAGATTGGCGTGCTCGCTGAGGCTCGTACCGTATTCGCCTACCATGGCATTGTCCAAATCGTTCTTTGTTGGAGAGGAGACTTGGACGAGCGGTGCATGGTCCGCCTCATCGTACGCCATGAGAAGAGGCTGGCAGTGTTCCGATCTGGTGGCTGAAAATTGTGTGGAGATGGAGTTTCGTGTACAATAAGGATGAGAACTCAAGGCCTGATGTCAAGAGATGACAGTCGCTTAAAAGCTCGCTGCAGTGGACTTTTGTGAGTAAATGAGGGTGTGTTTGAGAGTCGAGGTGTTTACTAGTAAGTGAAGAGATGGACGACTCGGATCCAGTGACGAGATGGAGAAAGAACACGACGTGACGTGCCCCGGATCACGCCCTCGCTGAAAGTGGCAGCCACGCAAGCAGACCTCACCTGCACGCGTTGCTTGAGATTCGACGGCGACACTTGCCTGAACGATGGGCGTGGGATCTCTGTGAAAGGAGAGTGCCTTAGGTACACCCAAGGTTGTGGATCCTCTGCCAGAGACCTTTAGAGACAAGAAGATGAATGCTCCTACACGTACAAACGCAAAACCACGTCTGCCGTACCACTGTTGTACTACCCATCCTCGCTCACACGTCGAATCGATCCACGGCCCACTGCATCGGCCTGTGTTCTGTGTCGATTGGAGATTCCCCATAATCCATGGTGGCTTGTGCCTCCCAAGTCCTCTTCCGTATTCCTAATGTCCCCGATTCCGGCAGAACCTACCATTTTCCTATTCTGTCACGCCACTCTTCTCTATTGCAAGCTAGGTGATGCTTCGACCGAGAACGCCATCTGCTCTATCAATCTGCCAGGGTGACACTCTGGTATCTTGATCATTCGCGCAGACGATACTGTTCCTTGGTTACACGTGCCATTTGATCGCCTGTCTGGGCGGTTCTAGGTCGGGTTTCTAACTAGCAGATTGTCCAGCTAGAAGGATGTGTAGTTTACGTCGGTAGCCAGTCATAACAAAGGGCATATTCGCGAATGATGTGTGTCCCAGAGACCTCAAAGAAGTCATCTGCTGGCACCTTGACTAGAGCACACTCAGGAGAGTAATATCATGCGGCGGCCCTTCAAGGTTCGATATAACCAGCTCAGCTTGGTAAGTGATGATGTTAGATGGCGTTGATCAGAACAAGGTGGGTTGAGATGAAGGAGAGAAAGGGGTCGAGGTCGAGGTCGAGATCAAAAGGGTGAAGTCCCGAGCCATTCCCCGCCACGAGCTTCCATCACCTGATTAGACTCGACATTTTCGTCCCGTGCAGTCATTCCTTGAAGCAGCTATTGAGGTTTTGAGGGCAAAATTGAAGCGGTTCACAGTAAGACTCGGTGATTTTTCATCGATAGCACATTGATGCACGCGTGAAAACTAAAGGAGTGGAAGTAGCCAACCACAATCAAAGAAAAACTGCATCAAATATGTCATAGGACGAGGTCTGTGCGAACATGAATTCCGTTCACGGGGCAGGTTACCTGAATGTAGTCTTCCAACGGCGAAGAACCTTGTGTGTTATCCCTTGAAGAGTCAACGTCGTGCGATCTTTCCTGCTTTTTGAATCGAGCTTGGCTCTACTCCATATATCTGTAGAAATTTCCGGAGACGATCTAAATTCCTGCCTGGTCACAATTGAAGCTCAGATGCGGCCTCGCGAGAGGCGCGGTTTCTCGGCTAGAATGAACTGGAAATTGAGGCCTTTGATTATTCTCTACGAAATGGTGTAGAAATAAATGGACCAAAGGACGATATTTAGTTCGCCTTGTGAATGCATTCATAAAGCCATAAGGGGTATCCTTCCATACCACATTGTTCCACTCCACACGACCAGAGTGACCGCTTAACGGTTGGACTTGGCAACACGCTCCAACTCATCCTTCTTCTTGATGGCGTAAGAGTTGGAAGATCCCTTGGCGGCGTTGATGAGCTCTTCGGCCAAGCACTCAGCGATAGACTTGACGTTGCGGAAAGCAGCTTCTCGGGCACCAATGGTGAGCAGGGCGATGGCTTGGTTGACACGGCGGAGAGGAGAGACATCGACAGCCTGACGACGAACGGTACCGGCGGAACCAATGCGGGTGGAGTCTTCACGGGGACCACAGTTGACGATAGCATCGACGGCGACCTGGATGGGGTTCTGGTCGGTCATGATGTGGATCTGAATATGCCTATTAGTCTCTTCTATCCTCCTTGCAGCAGACGATTGCTGTTGTATTTAACTGGTGTAGTTGGACGTACGATCTCGAAGGTGTGAGCGACGATACGGACAGCCATGAGCTTTTTGCCGTTGTTGCGACCGTTCATCATAAGGGAGTTGGTGAGTCGCTCGATGATGGGGCACTGGGCCTTTCGGAAACGCTTGACCGCATATCGACCGGCGGAGTGAGAGACGTAGACGGGGGTTCGGATTTGTATGTAATCGCTATTGAAGTCGCAAGTTAGAAAGTCCCCTTCATCTATCGTACTCCCATAGAGCCTGTCCGCCAGAACCGGGGAAGAATTCCTACGTCAAAGAGATGTCGCGGATCTCAACATCTTCATAGCTCCATTTGTTGAAGAGCTTGATGGTGCCAATTTCGTCGGTGACGTCCTTTGGGAGAACGGCATAGCCGCTTGGGCTTTCGACCTCGATTTCTTCCGAGTGCTCAGACATTGTGGATTGTAGATAGATGGGGGAAGCGCGTTAATTTCCTTGACGAATCGTCCAGTGCGGAGTCTTCAAGTGAGTTTTGTCAGAAATTGTGTTGCGCTAGGTGTTTGAGCTTCGGCGGTGTCGTGAGAAAATCTGGATTCCTCGATCAGCTTTTCGTGTAGTGTGGGCGACAATATTCAGATCACGTGGATCAACTCCTCACCTGTGGTGGATCCATGATCCTCGTCCGCTTACATAATGAACTTCCTTTCCACCTGCAGTCTCTATAAAGTGACTCCAGATTCAGAATCGAACCTCAAAGACCTCCTCGGCTGTGCTAGCAATGCCATTGAGATTCTGTCATTGTCGCCATGGGCTTTACGCTCGCTTCGCAAACATGCGCCTAAAAAGCATCTCTTCGATTTTAATCTAGTGCACGTATCGCTCCTACGGCCATTGGGTCCCAATGAGTTGAAGTAGATCACAGACCGCACGCCAATTTTGAAGGGACTTCTCAGAACGCAGCGCTGATTTAACCTACACGGCCGCGAAAGCGATGCTCAGTACAGCCTGTTCATCTTGAGGTGTATTGACATATCTGTATAGCTTTTAGGGCCCACTTCATCGTGTTTCCAGCTAGGCTTCGCGCAAACGATATGAAGAGGCCAACCTTTCGGGTCCTATAAATCATAAGTTTCATTTCACCTGTGGTGGATAGACATAATTGAATTGCGTTCGTCAGCAAGTAGCAAATCAAATGGAAAGTAGCATGTAAAGTGAACTTTTCGATAATTGCTAGAAGCGCAGAAGATATGATCGAAAGGAATCTCCTGCTTCCTAATCAGGACCGTCGAACTTCCTGACCTCGGCGCTCGATCAAACCCCACCTCTCAACGCGATCGACAAACCTCCCCTTTCGACGCGCCACAGGCGCCTTTGTGATCAAGATGACTTCCACCAATACATCTCACCATGTCAGAATCTTGGCAATCAATCTCCAAGCGTAAAAAGGATCAACAGACTTCTCGTATTCCCAAAGAGTGGCTTCTGCCAGCTGAGTCACTCCCACCGCCGGGGACTTTGAATGTCCTCGATATTCCCCGAAAATGTGGAATCCTAGATGAGCAAGATCTCAAAATCACCGAAAATTATGATGCTACAGCTCTTGTTGAAGAACTGGCAACTGGAAGGTTGAAAAGTGTGGATGTTACTAGGGCATTCTGTAAAGTATGCTCGCTTTTTCATCTCCCTACTCGCGAACCAAGACAGCTAGGAACATTGCAAGTGAACCTCAAACTCGAACAGCGGCCAGGCGAAAGACGCGCTGGCCATGACCGGACATATTCCTTCTCCACTTACACGCCCATGTGAACCTGTGCTAACAAATTCAGAGAGCGGCAATAGCCCACCAGCTTACAAACTGCCTCACCGAGATCTTCTTCGAACAAGCCGTAGAAAGAGCCCTTGCCCTAGATGACTACCTTGACAAAGTAGGCTCGCCAATCGGACCTCTTCACGGCCTCCCCATCTCCCTTAAAGACACCTTCAAAATTCCCGGCTACGACGCCAGCATCGGCATGGTAGTCCTCGCGTTCAAACCCGCCACCTCTTCTTCTACCTTGGTCGACTTACTCATAAATGCTGGAGCGGTGTTATATTGCAAGACGAACGTACCACAGACGCTGATGGCGTTAGATTCACACAACAACGTTTTTGGGCGCGTTGTCAATCCTCTAAACTCGAAGGTTACGGCAGGAGGAAGTAGTGGTGGTGAAGGCGCGCTGGTAGCAATGCGCGGATCGATACTAGGTGTGGGAACAGACGTGGGAGGATCGATTCGCATTCCAGCTATGTGCAACAATCTATATGGCATAAAACCCAGCTGGCAGCGCATACCTTACGGCAATCAACAAGGTTCGGGTGCCCCTGGAAGCTCAGCTCTCGCCCTACCTGCAAGTGCAGGGCCAATCGCGACCAGTATGAGAGATTTTGAACTCTTCCTCCGAGCAGTGGCAGAATCAGAACCTTGGAACGTAGATCCGGATGTTGCGTACGGGTTATGGGACGAACAAGGTTTCTCGCCTTCAAAGACTGATATTGTCGTTGGACTTGTGAGAAGAGATGGAGTCATAGATCCCCTCCCACCCATCAACAAGATTATTGATGAAACCGCGGCAATGCTCAGAAATCAAGGCATCAAGACTGTTGAAATGGATATCACACCCTTACTCTCCCAGTGCCAATCCCTAGCCAACGCGATGTTCGGAATAGATGGGAATAATTTCGTCTTCGACATCCTAGAATCAGCAGGCGAGCCATTATCACCGTGGCTTCAAAGTCGTCTGAGAAGGAAGAAAGCAAAGAGTTTGGAGCAAGTAGCAGAATTGCATGCTAAGAAGGACGAGCTGAGGAGAAAGTTCTTGAGTATCTGGAAAGATGAACATGGGGTTGACATTGATGCTTTTCTTTGTCCTGTGGCTCCCCATCCTGTTCCCGAGATCGATCGGTGGAACGGTGTCAGTTATACAAGTTCCTTTGTATTGCTTGATTATCCTTCCGGTGTAAGTTTGATCATGTTCAGCTCTACGAGCATGACTTGGCTGATATTTTAGACTCTGCCGATCCGCCCTCTCAACGCCACCGATCTTGCTGGGTCTGTTCCATCAACACCGCCATTAGGTCCATGGGATAAAGCAAATAGAGAGCTGTGGACCAACGTCGATAAGAAGGTGTATCTGGGTACGCCGTTATGTGTGCAAGTCGTTGCGCCAAGGCTGCAAGAGAAGAGACTTGTGGAGGCAATGAAAGTGATCGATGACGCCGTCAAAGCCGAATTGGCATCAACTGGTGGAAAGGCTCGACTGTAGACGATGACCATGCAGGTAGACAGACTGGTGCATGTGTTCGTATTGGAGCGCCCAGTCGTGGTTAGAGTGTAAAGTTTGATTTGTTAAGGGTGGGTGAGTGGGTGGTGAGACTATCTTTGATCGCGGACAATTGAGCTCCTACTGACGGGACATAGTCAACAGCAAAGTCGATGGCTCATTATTTGTACATGCGCACCAACTTCGATTCCGAGGAGAAAGCACTCGAACTGCCCCAAATTACCCTGCGGCCCATCTTTGCCTCAGGTCTTCCATTGTCTACGCAGCGGGTTTGACGGGAGATTCAGGTTGCTGGAGTGCAAGCAAAAGAAATGGTTCGTGGAGAGCAACATTGAAGGTTGGATGAATTCTAGGACTCGTTCATTTTCCGATATCGACTGGCAAAGGAGCGGAGGAAAGTCGAACCTGAATATTTTGCAAAGGACTGTCACATACTTTCAACACCTTCCTTTCCTTCAATCAACCACGTTTACGCATTGCACGAGAGGATATAGACAAGTCTTATGAAAGATGGTGGATTAGCACTGGTAACGACGATGACGATCCAAACCAATACCAGTAGTACCCTCACCATTTCCTCTGTCGATGACAGGAATGCAGCGGAGACTACGGGAATAGGTGCAGAAGCGCGCCCTGCCCGCCTCCGCAAAATTTGTCCATTACGCCATTTCGTGCTTTCGGGAGAAGAGCTGCGAGCCGCCATGAAGGGAAAAAGCTGCACATCGAAGTGTGGCTTTCAACATGGCAGACCCAGGACTAATACTTTGCTTGACGATATTAGCAGTTCTTCGCGATCTTGCCGATGCAAGATATGTTATGGTTGTTTAGTAAACCATGTGTCTTCTGAGTGTCCGAGGAGGTAAGGGACATCGAAGAGGTCGCCCGGAATATCTACATATGTGATGATTTCCGATTTGGAGGGCATCTTCCTTAGGTCTCGTGTTCTAGGGGTAGATTAGCACCGTGGTATGCGGCAAAACACACGTTTTTTGGAGGATCCGCCGTGATGAAACCGCAATCACGTGAAGCTGGTTCTCATCCGACGGATTTCATATGGGAGATATTTATTGTTGCTGTGGAATGATCTCCGTACTGACATTTGCTTGGCTGGGTATCACAGTAGCCTTGGTAGAATTTAGCCTACTAAGGTTTCTGGACACACTAACGTTGTTTAGCGGAGCGTCCGAAGTAGCGCCGCGGCGCCGATACCCATCGATCTCTTTGCGAGCTTTGGATTTATACCAGACTCGGAAGTTCTAATTCTCTTTGTGATACGCCTCCTAGAGGAACGGAAGTTATCGTTATGCTCTAGCGTTTGGCGGGAGAGAAGTATGAGCAGAAGTTATGGAGAGCCCATCAAGCAACGTTTATTCGTCCGGATACCATAGCAACCGGAAAGTCCTATCCGATACCCCCACTAAGCCGTTGATATATCGACCCCAAGCTCACGTGTTTTTACTTGCTACCACTTCAAGTTGTAACCTACTCACCCAAACTTTCGACAGACGTCCGAATCGATGCACAAATCATGATATACATAGCAATCTTGTCTTTGGACGGTTTCATGGGCCATGGGCTGATCGATTCCCTGGTTATCGTGAACTCGGCACATGCATAAGACAACTTCTGCTTCTGCTTGTGACTACTAGCTATATTTAGCGGCACGATTCTGGGTCAATGCAGATGCATCGGAAGCAGCGCACGCCCTATTTCTTACGTATCTAGTTTTATTAGTAATCTATACTAATCTCCGGATAAGTAGAGAACGTGCTCGGCGTAGACTTATAAAAAACTATTATTATCTTTATACTACTAAGATCTTGTTAAAATTATCTATATAGATATAAAAATAGTATTATAAAACCTTTTAAGGCTACGTAGGTAACGCCTACGTAGCCTTTTCTTTCTATCTCTTACGATATTAGCCCTTAAATAGCTTAAAGAAGAGACTTTAAAACGTTACTATTAACTCTATCTCTATTACTATTATTAATAGCTTTTTAAGTATATCCCTAAATAGAATTACTAATATATATTTTGTTTCGAGTAGAGAGAGATAATCTACCTTATAGATCTACTATAAATAGAGTTAGTAGAATATAGAAACCGTAATAAACCGGATTCTATAAAAGCGCTATATATCTTCTTAAATAAGATAGCTTTTCCGCGTACGTATTATAATATAAGTAATCGATTCGGGCGCTCTACTAGCTAGTATTTATAAGTCTTTAATAATATTACTATCTACTTATATAATATCTTTAGAGACCTTCTATAATAGCGGCTAGCGTTAAATAACTACTATAAGCTAAAGTAGTTCGTAAAAGCTATAGAAAGTATAGATTATAGGTAGAGTAGAATATAGGGCTTCCTTAATAGTATATTTAATAAGTTTTATCGTTCTTAAGAGCTATAAGAGAAGTATTATTCGGAATATAAGAAGGGGTTTAGGGTAAAGTTTTAAGGCCTAGTAATACTAGATAGGCTTCTATTATTAGTAGAAGGTCCGTTTCTAGGGGTAGTAAACGATAATATAATACTAAACTAAATACGGTTAAGAGAGAGGATTTAGAATATTATTAGCTCTCTATAGAAGATACTATATCTATATAGTAATAGCGTATATAGTAATTTCTACGGGATTATAGTACTCTATAAGTATATTAACGGGAGGACTTAGCTAGACTAAGAGGATAGAGACTATAATAGGTTTATAAGTAGTTACCGGATAGCTATTAAGTATCTTTTTAGGCTTTAAAATAACCTATAGATAGTAAATATAGCTACTAAGTATTAGAGAAGTAGCTATTCTTCTATTATTATATATTACTATATAGGTATCCTTCTTATAAACTACTATACTTATATATATAGTAATAGAGTCTCGAGAAAGTACGGCGCTATCTAGAACAAGAATAGAGTTTAAGATAGGCGTTTTTAATTTATAGCGCTACTAGATTTACGAGGTTATTTATACGAAGAAAGGTAATTCTTTAATAAGGTTTTACGGGCTACGCTTCGAGTTTTTCTACCTAGTAATTATTATAATTAGTAATTTATATACGGGGAATTTAATACAGTTACCTATATACCGCTCTATAGTATAGTTGTTATTAAACTAGTAGTAGTTAAAATAGTAATACTAAATAATTAAGCTTAAAAGATACTTCGAGATAACTTCGTCGATATAGTTATAGCTTTATTTCTTTTAATCTAAGCTCTAGTTAGATAGACCTAAGATTCTTAAAGAAGATACTTTTAGGCCTAAAAAGAATAATACGATATATTTTATATTAAAAAAAGATTAGTATTATATTTAAAAGTATAATATAGGACGGCTATTATATAAAAAAAAGATATTATTCTAGCCCTAGACTCTAAGATAGGGCGTATATATAGCCTAAAGAGGAAGCCGCTAAACGTAATAGAGGAAATTTTATAGCTAATAATAAAAACTATTATAAGATTTAGCTACTTAGATTTTAAGCTCTACTACTATTAATACCTCCTATTCGTAATATAGCCGCTATTATTACCTTATAACGCTCCTAAGCTATTCTACGATTACTCTCTATCTTCTTAGCTTTATTATCTATCTTCTTATATATTTTTACGTTATCCTCGACGATATCGAGGACTATTTCCTCTAACGTAGTAAGTTTACGCTTTATAGTCTTTAAATTACTTTATAGCTTTTAATTAAACTTAGTATCCTTACCTCTAATACTCCCTATAGTCTCTACGGCCCTAGTAAAGGTAGCTATTATTATAGACTTCTTACTTCTCTCTCTCCGCGGCTTTATAACGCTTCTTAGTATACTAATTAAGCTACTTCCTTTACTCTCTCCTTTAGCTTTACGCTTACGTAACTTATACTTACGGTTAGCCTTTATCCTACTAAGTATATAAGCTAAGCGTACCTTATTCTCCCTCTCTATAAGGTATTATAGCTTCTCTATCTCTTTTTACTTCGCTAATTTATTAAGCTAGATAATCTACTCGCTTAGGGCTAAGTACTCCTTCTTCTTACTATTAGTAAAGACTCTACTAGTCTCTAGTAACGCTTCCTTTTCCCTCTATCTCTCTATACAAAACCTACTACCCTTAGAGGTTAAAAAATACGACTTTACCGTATTAGGGTTAAGCTCTATACCTATCGTATAAATATAGCTATAATATCTTTTATAGAAGGTAGTCTTATCCTTAATTAGGGTCCCTAAGGGGTCGGGGGATCCCCCGACCCCTTAGGGGTAGGGGGGGTTAGAGGGGGTATTCGAGTCGGGTATAGGGGTCCCTAGGACCCCCCGCCCTAACCCTAAACCCGCTAGAATCTAACCCGATTAATCGGGGCGGGTTCTTAGCTAAAAAACGTAACTTTTTCGTATAGTTTTATTAATTACGGACGACCTATAGGTATTTTATATTATATAACCTTATAGACTTATAGAATAGGTATTTCTCTATAATTCTAGCTATTTAGACCTTAATAATACCTAGGTTAAGTATTAAAATATATAACTTAAAAAACCCGACTTCCCTCTAATTAGCGGGTTGGGGGTAAAAGCTCCCCCCGACCTAAAAACCCGCCCCCCCCCTATTTCTACCCCCCCCCGCGGCGGGTTAGGGGGGTACCTCTAAAACCCGACCTAACCCGACCCCTTAAGGACCCTACCCTTAATAAAGTCCGTATAATACCTATATATTATTTAGTAAAGATAAGTACGTAGAATAGGGTTTATTACTAATATATTTTTTAAAAGATCTACTAGTACGCCGGATAACGGTTTACTAGCTTTTTCGAGCCGCTTAACTTATTTTATTACGGCCTTATATTTATTATATAATCTCGTATATTTATTCTTCTTTTTCTACTACTCTATAACGCGTAGATTCTACCGCTTAATAGCCTCTTTATCCGTTATATTCCTACTAGTTAGTTTACGTAGTTTTTACTTAATTTTAGACGGTTCTAGTAGTACGTTTATACGAGCGTTAACGAGTACTAAAAAGTTACTCTTATTAGTCTCTACGTCCGTATTCTAGAGTTTCTAAGTATACTTATTTAGGTTAAGGGCCTTATCTATATCGCGATTACTCGTAGTTTTCTAGTCTAACTAGGTATCTTTACGCCTTATACGGCTAGTATTAGAGAGACTATTATTAAAAGTATTAGCCTCTCTAGTTTAAGCCGTATAACGAAGTATTATAGCTTCTCTCTCTTTTTATACTATAGTATATAATACGTATTTATTGCTACCAAATAGATTAGAACTTAGAGGTTAGTAGTAGTTATTAAATAGATTATTAATATTATATAGAAACTAGCTACTACTATCTATAAATAGGCTTACTTCCCTATATAGTAGAGTAGTTTAAAATTATTACTAGTTATCTATAGCCCCTATAGCCCCTTCTTTAGAGGCTATAGAACTATTTAGTATTATTTATAAGTCTATATCGATTAGGGTCCCTAAGGGGTCGGGTTAGGTTGGGTTTTAGGGTACCCCCCTAACCCGCCGCGGGGGGGGGGGGGTAGAAATAGGGGGGGGGCGGGTTTTTAGGTTAGGGGAGCTTTTACTCCCGACCCGCTAATCAGGGGGAAGTTAGGTTTTTTAAGTTATATATTTTAATACTTAACCTAGGTATTATTAAGATCTAAATAGCTAGAATTATAGAGAAATACCTATTCTATAAGTCTATAAGATTATATAATATAAAATACCTATAGGTCGTCCGTAATTAATAAAACCGTATAAAAAAGTTATATTTCTTAGCTAAGAACCCGCCCCGATTAATCGGGTTAGGTTCTAGCGGGTTTAGGGTCGGGGTAGAGGGTCCTAGGGACCTCTAGACCTAACCTAAATACCCTCCCTAACCCCCTCTACCTCCGAGGGGTCGGGGGATCCCCTAACCCCTTAGGGACTCTAATATTGATAGTAATCTACTAAAATCTAGTATTTATAATAACGGACGTAAGGATTAATAGCTTTACGTAACGCCTTACTAAGGTTTAACTGGCCTTAGTTAACTATTAACTAGGCCTAGTTAAATATTAGGCGTATAATATCAATAGATAGGATAGATAAGGCTCTTATTCGACGCTAAATTAGTATATTTTTTATATAATTTAAGCTACGGCCGTCTCTCTTACCGACGCCGACTTAATACTAACGAGACCCTATAGTATATAGTACGGTAACGGCTAAACTACGATAAGACGAGATTTCGCTGCATTGCATTAACCGAGGGTTGCATTTGACCCAGAATCGTGCCGCTAAATATAGCTACTGTGCCCGAAGTATCGTACGACTATTGGCCAGCGCCAATCCTTCCAAGACGCAAATCTTTCGGAAAAGTCATAGGAGAAGGATCAAGCTTTTTGACGTCGTGCGGTCGCTCTATCTTGTACCGCAGCTTGTCACCACAGACCTCGATGCGGTAACATTTTTTCTATTTTCTTGGTGGGAATTGACTCGCCAAAAAAGAAATGTAGCTTCTCGAAGCTGGAAAGCTGGCACAATGCCCAGGGCGGCTGGACCGCCTTGGCTGTGAGGCTATGACAAAGCAGATGATACGCCTTCACAGCTTCGCAAAGAAGTCCACGACCTGCAACGGAAGCCAAGCACCCTTCGGAAAGCAGAGAGATGAACAATGCGGCATTCTCGGATGGATTTGAAGAGGCACTCGACCGATTGTCTCGACTTTGAAGGCCATTACAAAGCCGAAGTCCGCCTGGCAAATTCTTCTCGTTTTACGAACCAGTACGATTGGATACTCGATTCTCAAACTTGACGGCTACCTTTCAGCGAATCTGATATGACAATGATGACAACAAAGATTGTATTGTCAGTTTGTGCCATACTGTCGTCCGTCTTTGCATGCCCCGATCATGGATTTCATCCTAATACCGGTACGACCCTTCGAAAACGCGCCGATGGTCAGGACTGGGCATATGAAGCATCGTTCAATTGGGGTTCAATCAACAGCAGTATGTGGCTCATGAAGACCCCCTAAAAATAAGTCCTGCTGACCTGTTGGAAAGATTACTCGCTGTGCCAAACGGGGACGACACAATCTCCTATCCCACTTCTGCTATCCCAGGGTATCTCACTCACACATACACCCACGTTCAACTTTCCTCCAGCATCCACTGGCACATGGGGCAACTGGGGCTATGGCCCAGGATTCACTCTGAACACGAATGCCACCGAGAAGGCGACGGTCACATTCCAAGACAACAATGACGGTAACAATGAGACCGCCATACTTAAAGGATGGCACATCCATGCTCCAGCCGATCATTCTGTTCAAGGAGATCGCTCCAAGGCCGAACTCCATATGGTTTTTGGCGACAAGAACGGTGCTGACCGTGCTGTCTTCGCTTTCAGAATCGATCGTGAGTTCAGGTTCCAAATCCCAATTAACGATCAAAGCTAACCTCGCTCAGCCGGTAACACCGAGTCCAAATTCTTCCAGCAACTACCACCCATGATCTCCTGGGAGAACAAGACAGAAGTCAAGAATACCTCCATCCAGAACCGTCTCGCCATCGCGGAAGTCAACGCGTTCGCCGAGTTCTGGACTTACCGCGGTAGCCTGACCAGCCCGCCTTGCCGTGAAGGGATTCGGTGGTACGTTGCGCGAAATTTCCTCTTCGTGAGCAACAGGCAGATGCAGGATATCCTGGCTGTGAGCACTTATTCGGCGAGGGCTGAGCAGGAGGTTTGGCTTCATGCTATCAATGTTTGACATGTTTTTGCTTCATGCTTGCGTGTTTCATGCGCGCTTGATACTTTGTAGGAATATGCATAGCGTGGTGAGGTATTCTTCAGTTCATAAGAAGAGTCGTGTGTACGTAATTGTAGTTGACATTAGACGCTGTTGTGAACCAACCAACTCTTTTCGCCGTGAGCACGGTATCTTGGAACGCGGTTGTTGATAAAACGGGAGTGGCGGAAAGCCCTGTTTGATTTGTGCCAGACTTCTTAGAAGTTAATCTAAACGAATGAAGGTGAAGATGGGGGTCGATGAGGTCTCTCTACAAATCACCGCATGATCTTGAACCATCGAATCAGCACCTTTGATTGAGACGTCCGAGGAATACATCTCCATTTCCACACCACCAAATCGACAGTGTCAAAGTTTTGTTAGCCAAAAGATATTCGATCGCGAGATCTACACGCACACATATACACATACTAAATTTGACTTCCTCCATGCCCCAAGGTCATCAACCGAAGTTGATCGCTCACTCAGAATTGGTAAGCAAGAAAGAAGAGGACAACAAAGATTTCGGGATTGACATTAATGAAGAGTGTACTGTAGTACACATCTGAAAATACTGCGGCCTCGAATACAGCGGTGTTACTACAACGTCTAGAGCTGATCGTCCTCCCACTCAGGACTAGTCCGAGATGCATCACCGTGGATGATACTATCAGATAAACAATTAGACCGAAAACAGTCAAATTGTGGTACACCTCATAATCTTCGCGCTTACCCGGACAATTCGCGCTTTCTCCTATTCCCTCACTTTCTCCCTTACTAGAATCTAACAGGTCACCCACAATCCTGATCTACAGCCTCCCAATTTCCTCCCTGTCTTTCTCAAAAGAGAACATCTACACACCGTCTATATATATAGAGCTTTTATACAAAATGAATTTGCCCCTCTAAAGTCTTCCCAAACGTCCTGTCCGGTTCTTGCCCATCAGTACCCCAATTCAAGACTTCAGATTCTACTAACTCAACAAGCAAAAGGATAACTAAATCAAAGAAAACACAAAATATGTAACAAATACAGAATCCACACTTTTACAGATCGATTAGACCAGCTAGAAAGCGATCGATAATTCAAAATATACACCTCCACGCTTCCACTCTTCCGCGCCGCGCCAAGCTTTCAGCATCTTTCTCCCGTCGATAGCGCTGTAGCCGTTTCTTGCGGAGGAGAGGAGAGGAAAGTAATCGTGGGAGAACAGATTGATATACAAGGATTCCTAAGGAAGAAACCGGCGATCGGGGACGAAGTTACTCCTAGGAAGAAATATAGGACGTGGCAATAATGATGACAACAGTGACGATGATAATCATGATAGACGGGAATTGATGATGATAGAGAAAGAGGAGATAATGATGATGGAGATGTAAAAAGAGAAAATTAGGAAGGAGGTACCCAGAGACAGAGATAATGATGATAGAGGCAGAGAAGGAAGAAAGTTAGGAAGGATGGAGGCGGTGAAGAAGACAGAGAAAGAAAGAGATAGGCAGGAAGAAAGGAGGCGGTGAAGAAGATAACGGAAGATACCGAAACGGGAAATCGCATGTGCACCCCTGGACCGTCAAGGACAAATGCTTTGTCAGCGTTCTGAGCTTTTCACTTCAGATGCCGCGTTGCCGTGCTAGTCATGTGCTGAAGGCTACTGCGGGCTGATTTTATCTTTACTGGGGAGAATTGCTGTGAGTGAGAGGGTTTTGGACTGGTTGATAGGTACGCGCACCGGATCGGTGAATCACGGATGATGACGAGGTCGTTGGGAAAACAGAACAAAAGATTGGAATAGCGGATCCTCAATAGCAATACCACATATGTGGCCAATCGCGCAGCCGAGAGAGAAAGATTAAGATTAACAGTAGATGTGTAACTGAGAATCCCGGGATAGCACCGACATGAGACATCAACAAGTCTATAGCATTAGCATTAGATTACTTGCATTATCGAGCCGTTCCAATCCTCGCAACCTGATCATCCACCCACGATGGTGTGGTCTTGAAGCCTTTCACAGTACTACTGGCGCTCACGCTTCCCTTTTCATCCTCCTCAGGATCTAGAAAGGGATCTTGGAACGGATCCTCCTTCGAATCACCGATTTCCTTCCTCACCAACGCCTTTTCGATAACAGCAGGCGACGGGAATAAAGGCTCGCCCGGGGAAAAAGAGTAATTATGCTCATCAACCAAATCCTCCGTCGCCTGCGAGGTTCCGCTCTGTTTGTACAGAGAAGCCGACCAGGGATGCGAACTCGTTCGGACGATCGGCGGTAAATACCATTTCTGCGCCGATGGAGTGCGAGCGATGTAAGCCTCGGGAGGTGATGTGATGGTCGCGGATTCAGACATCGATGGCGGTGCTGCTTCAGCGCTATACAGGGTTTCGAGATCTCCGTAAGCGCTTGCTTCGCCGCGTTTCCGTTTCAGACAGCGAAAGGTTGTGAAGAGTATGAAACCGAGGATTGCTATTCCCACTTCAGGGTATTTGTTAGTTGTGTAGTGTTATGGATGGTTTAGATGGACTTACTTATAACACCGAATGCGATCAAGGCGGTCTTTGATTGGTCCGATAGCCGGTGGTGTCTTGATGCTGCAATGGGTGGTGGTGGGCGATCGCCGCTTTTTCGTGCTCCAGACGGAAAGACAGGTGGGGTTATTGCTGGAGCATTCAAGGAAAGGGTTGTGGCCGTCGCAGCAATAGATACGCCCGTGGTGATTGCATTCCCAGTGGACATTGCAGGAAACGCAGAAACCGACAAAGGTAGGACACTTTGTGGCATGTTATCCGAGAGAGACATAGTGTTAGATCCGAGAGATTGTGATGGAGGCTGCATTGGTAGTCCAGTAGTAGGAGGTGGAGGCGGATATAGACGTGAGCAGCTCGATTTGGTCTTCGTGGTTTCAAACGACATTGAAGCAGCTTCTTTCTTGGCCTCCTCTTCAGCATCATCATGGCTTTCTTCGCAGCGGTCCTCGTCATCTCCCCTCCTCCTTAGCTCCCGGCTCGGGCCTTGCCGCGTATCATCCTCTCCATCATGTGTTGGTGACATCGCGTTCCTAGCTGGAGACCTTGGTACAGCTTCACCACTATTACTCTTCAGGAAGCGCGACCGCATTTTCAATGTTGAGTGACTGTGACAGGTGATCATTAATGAAGCAAAGTAGATGTCAATGCGAGTAGCCAAAATCGCAGACGGCCACGAAATCAGAATATCTTATACTAGTCCATACAGTGCCATCTTTTGCAGCGTTTGCTGCAAGCTGGCGACCATGGTCCCAAACGCTGCTCGTAACATCAGCGATCCACCAAGGAAGCTTGAGGCTGTCGATCTCTCTGGGCTGGTTCAGACAATCGACTCATGTCACCATGTCGTTGCGCGCACGGACCAGGAGAAACAAGTATCCAACAATATTAGACCTCGAACTGGGACCTGTCGCACCTATCAGAACACTACGGCTACGATGAGTACGCGTAGCTTTTGGTAGCTACGAACTGCATGGTTTTCCGAGTTTGAAGCGTGTTTGAAACACTGCGCGTGTGCGGGGCATTCCCCCACCAAGGATGCGGGTTTGTTTTCTAGGCGCTCTCTTCAACGAGGGAACCATTCAAGGACACTGCTGGTGCTTGTCTGAGTATTCAGCAGATAATTATTGGAGTCTGGCATCATCGTAGCAGGAATTCGCCAATCACACCGTCGCGACTGGTGCGGGAAGAGTCTGGCTCACATGATTCGCCATGGAGACGCGCCGATGCCTCCCGTCGTGCTTCGCAAATGTGTTTGGATTGAACGAGGACATGTCAAAGGTCAAGAGAGAAAGCGAAGAAATGTTGGAGTGGAAACCAGACCCTGAAGCTAGTGCCAAATGCGTTCGATTGGTTGGATGGTAGTGGCGTGCCGTGCCGAATTGCCGATGATACTACATCTTAGGAGTTTCCGTAGAGTTGACCATCTCCACACAGGATAGTCCTATCGTAGATTTGGTTTCGAAATATGAAGAGGATGAAACGGTCGACAATCCGACCATTAGCAGGGAGTTTGCAAAATGGATCATGGATCAAGAGGCTACTGTGAGGTAAGTCATTGGTACATGGAAAATGACGAACATATTTTGACCTATTACTTACAGGACCATGACAGATATTCGCGTCGCCGCATCATTCACGTTTTCAAAATATGGACTCTGCCGTGTCCACATCATCGTTCATCCTTTCCGACCACACCGACTACCGAGGTTTCTGTCCCTGTTTTGTGCGACATAGTCCTCGCTTGCAACGAGGACAATTCCACTTGGCTATCCTCGGTCAAGATATGATGTTGCGAGTGGCGAGAGGTCAATCTAGATGGTTTGATTGAAGATCTTGTCCCATAGTATGCGCGTTTTCTCGACGAGTTTGGGCTCCCAGAGGTTGAGCCGCAGATATATCTCAGCCCGCTCTCGAACCAGATTTTGAGCGGGGGTATTGATGTGGCAATGAGACCAGCAGCAAACTCAGCTGAAGCCCACATCGAAATATCGGTGCCGGCATCTCCTCACGTCAGCTTAGATGTTCTTCAAATGCTTTTCTTGGCACTTGTAGCCTACTCACATGTGGGATCGACCGTATTGGCGAGTTGCTGTAACTCGGGCAGCTTTGCAATGGAACAGGCAGTGGCTGATAAGCCGACCAAGAAAAGAATGCGTAGCGCATATCTGTTGTGCCTGGAGACTTGGACGTTGCGTAGGTAGTAAAGGGGGCTGAGAGAATAGAAGAGGTCGGTGACAATATTGCCGCCTGCATTCAATCAGCTCGGGAAATCGGAAGGATGTGAAATTGGGTGCGTATTGAACTGACCAGCTTGGGCATATCCAGAGCCTACCACATATCTCTTGGGTATGCAGGTATAATGTGGAAGACTTATGTCCCATATTGCCGCCATCGGGACGCATGCAAAGATACTTCCAACAAGTACCATGGAGTTACAGCATACTGAGATGAATATGGATATCCACACAATCCAGGTCATGCCGCGGCCAAGCTGCAGACGGAGCAAAGACGCGCCAATACTGAGTTTCAAGAAAATCATGCAAATACCATTGGTGAGCACTGTAAAATTGATGGCTTTCAAAGCTTTGACCGTCTCCGAGGGAGCGATTTGGGAGATGTGTTTGCCGTACCCGTGGCTGGCGCCAATGATTACAAGAACCAGCGTCACGAGGTTGGTCATCTACAAGTTGAAGGCAGTATGTTAGTGTTTTCCATGCATGAACGACGAGCGTGAAAGGGATCAAAAGCATGGCGCACCAGAGCAAGGACCAAGAAGTAGTCATCCCATGCGTGCGCCTTGGTCTTGAAAAACCTGGCATAGAACCTCGCCAGCGCGAAGGTTGCGCCCAGACTGAAGAGAACAGCCCACGTGGTCACAAGCTCGCCGGTCTTGCTCTCATCTTGAGAAGCCGTGTCCATTGGCACCATTGTCAGATCTCGAGAAGCCAGGTCCATTGTCAGAAAACAGGGTCCAGGAAGGTCAGAAAGGAAAGTCGTGGACAATAAAATCCGTGCTGGAACACAAAGTTTGACGCGCCCGAGAAGAGGACAGGCGGAAGACAAGTACAAATGCTCTCAGCTCACTTATATCCCTGCGGCGATGACGCCCTGAGATTCCTATTCCACGAAGCGCCAACGATTGCTCTTTGATCGTATCGGGCCAACTTAAAAAGATTGTAGGATACGGGTATCCTTCCAAGCAAATTCCAAAGACGTTGCCTACAGATTCAAGGACAAGGAGGTTCGTTGCGGGAAACAGCAAGCGTGCAGACCACGCGAGAGAACCTTGCCCTTGTCGGCTCGGGCGTTGTGAGATTGCATCCATCATCGAGATGGCGACTACATCGACGTCCTACAACACGGTCCAGGATTGTCGTTGGGATGGAGATGTTCGTTGAGAATCTGGCACTATCGTATGGCCGAGACTGACTGCTTCTTGCTTGGTCTTGTGGGACGTGACTTTCTGTGCAAAGATGCTGCAGATGGAGGTCGAGAAGGAAATGGAACGAGGGGACAATACTGCACAAGCGAGCGGTATCTGATTTTGCCGCCCAAAGACAAGCAGAACCCTGCTACTCGTGCCTCTGCTCCTCTAGTGTGTACTGGTAGTAGTGGTGTATAGTAGGTATAATAATACATGGTCGTCCTGGAGGCCACTGGCATGCTCCGAGCCTCCGTCAGGGCCGCCGTCGCCGTCGCCGCCGTTACAACGAAGGGGTCGCCCATGCTTGGAGATCGACGACGTCCTCCAGAGTTTGGGCGGAGCACTCGCTTTCGGACGACTCGGAGCTTGTCCAGTGGGGATGCCAGGGAAGTGCGCCTTAACTCGGGCGCTTGTCTTTCATCTATTCTTGAGCTCAATTTTCGTCCCAGTATTTGCCGCGCGTAATTTGCATCACGGCATTGCAATGTCGTGACTGGTCAGAACCACAAGATGACTTATTAAGGGTTCAAGTTTGAATCTATTATCCTTGCCTGCACATCACCACCATAACATCACGATGCAGAATTACTTCCACTGACCTGGCCCATGGATACTGCATCGGGAACCCGGGCCATGGAGGATATACATAGCTCTGTGTTCCAAGGTAGCAAAACGAGCACGATGGACAGCTCAAGACGACTCTTCTCACTCCACACATTTGTACGCGAATTGGCCTGCTCGTGATAGCCGACATTCTCTTCTCAACGGCTGCATCACGGTAGATACCGTCATTACCGGTTTCTGCTTGTAGCCGAGTATAGCTGCAAGGCTCCACAAAGTATAATAACCGTGTCAACTTCTCTTGGCCGGGAAATCATCGCGATCCGGGTGCCGGACAACGGCTCGCACCTGCCAAACACCCCAACCAAATCTCTCAGTGAAGCCTCCACCACCACATTCTTGAATAATCCAGGCGAGGATCGTTGACAGATAAGACTGCTGCAACTTGACCTTCACAATCCCCAACATGCTGCATGAAATGCCGGCGGATGTAAAGCTCATCATTGTAGCAAAACAACTGGACCATCCTATACAGATAACCCGAGACCACGAAGAAGTTGGCGATGCCGTTCTGGTATGACCGCACCACTGTTCCCTCATCTGATTCAGTCTCCTCAAGGGCACGGTGGTCCCATATCCTATGCGAAGGAATATTTTGATTTCCACGCCTGGACTCACACAAAGACCGGCGCATCGCTCTCATCCTCATCACAAGTACAAGGAGCACTCGCTAAGTGGCCGGAGCGAGACAGAGTCCATGGGCATCTCTTTCGACGACCCTCGATATTCTGGCACCCACGTCAGACATTTGCCGTTTGAATCTGGTGTGGTTCTTTCTCATTAAATTCAGTATATGGGATTTCTTATTTTACCGTCATTCGCTACATATCACTCAATCCCTCAATCATGAGGGTGTCGCTTTATTGGAATAGTCTGCTCGCACTGGCGGCCTGTGCGATGGCCGATACTCAGGAAAGAGCAGGGAATGAATACGACTATGTGATCGTCGGCGCCGGCTTGGCTGGACTCGTTGCAGCTGCCCGTCTGTCAGAGAACCCAAGTGGTAAGCCGATACGCTGGAGATATGAACAGGAATAGAAGCTGACTCTACAGTGTCTGTCTTGGTACTTGAATATGGCACCATAGAAAGAGATTACACTACCACCATCCCTTACTTTGCCACAATAATTCAATGGAACAAACTGCGAAATATGGTTTCGGATGCAGAGCCATATCTGGGCAATCAGAAGTATGCCATTCTCAGCGCGCCCATGGTTGCTGGCGGTGGCACCCAGATTAACGGAATGGCATTCCAGTACGCGTCCAAAGCTGACTATGACTCCTGGGAGTCTTTGGGAAATCCTGGATGGGGCTATGAGGGTCTGAAGCCTTATATGATCAAGGTAAGCCATTCTTGAGGTTGTATCCAGCATATTCTACCGCGGGCTGACATGTATAGTCCGCCGACTTCACCGCACCATCTGCAGAGATTCAGAGAAGCCTGAACTACTCTTATGACGCTTCTGCGTATGGGACGACGGGTCCGGTGCAGGTCTCTTTCCCAGATTTCCAGTATCCTGATCTCTGTAGGTTCCGCTTCCCATCTGATTGACTTGGCAGAGGATCTGACACAAGATCAGATAAATTCAAGGATGGGTTTTCTGAGCTTGGCGTACCCTTTGTCAAGGAGCACGCCCTTGGTAACGCTGTCGGAGCATTCTTTATTCCTTCAACCCTCGAACCCGAGAATAAGACTCGCTCGTCTTCATTGTATGCCTACTACGACAAGGCATCCAGTCGCCCCAACCTAAAGCTACTTCCGATGCACCAAGCAAGAAAGATACTCTTTGGCCGACAAAGCGACAGCTCCAAGCTTGTTGCCACCGGAATCGAAGCTCTTGACCGCAAGTCGAATACCAATGTCCAATTTACAGCGAAAAAGGAGGTCATCCTAGCGGCTGGCGCCATCTTCACCCCACAACTCCTTCAATGGAGTGGAATCGGACCGAAAGATGTTCTTCAGGCTTCAGGAATCGAAACCAAGATCGACTTTCCAGCGGTTGGAAGCAATTTCCAAGATCACGTTGTTTCGTATTTGTCCTGGAATTGTGAGTGCCACCTGTAAAATTTTCCTTGGCTTATTCATACTTACCTTCGGTCTAGTGAATAATACATCCCCAAAGCCTACAGATCTGACGAACAACGGCTCTTACTACAGTCATTCGGCGGGTCTTTACATCCAAAAAAAGACCGGTCCTCTGACCAAAGCCCAAGGCGCGTTCATCGCATTTCCCTCCCTTAAAATGATTATGAATGACTCGGAAGCCCTCCTCAACACACTCCAAGCCCAGAAATCGGACGCATACCTTCCATCCATCTACAGCACCAACCCGGAACTCGTCGCCGGTTTTCAAGCCCAAAAAGGCATCGTGACCACTCAAATTCGAGATGGCAGTGTCGCTATCGCTGAAGTGCCGGGTTCTGGCAGCGGCTTCGTGCCCAACGCATTGATGAAACCCTTCTCTCGAGGAACAATTCACCTCAATCCCAAAGACGTCTACGGAAGCCCCCTCATCCTCCACGACAGTCTCCATAATCCCTTCGACAAAACAGCCATGTTCCGCCTCGTCCAATATACCCGCAAACTCTTCGCCACAAAATCCCTATCTCCACTCTCCCCTGTCGAGATCCTGCCAGGGGCCCGATACACCGACGAAAATGGCGTAATAGATGCTTTGGTTGCAGCGGGTGTTTTGAAACCCGGTTTCTCGCACGCTAGTTGCAGTTGTCCCATGATGCCGAAGAACATGGGAGGTGTGGTTGACCCGACGTTGAAAGTTTATGGGACGGATAGATTGAGTATAATCGATGCTAGTATGATTCCTCTTATCCCGGCGACGCATTTGCAGGCAAGTTTGTATGCAATAGCGGAGAAGGCCAGCGATATTATCAAAGCAAGGGCTTGAAGTCGGATAAATAAAGAGGAGCGGGGTCTTTGAGGTTCTTAGATGTATATATGTTTTGGTAGAACTGTTTTGTAATGGCTGGTACAGTAGTTGCTATTTGCAGAATCGAAGTGAGGTCCAGATCTTGCCTTGCAGATCAGGCATCAAATTTTTCCAAACCTTACTTTACTGAAGACAGGCTTGCGAGAGTCTTCTTCAGCGGGTTCAAAGTGAGAATTTGAATGTTCGATGTTTGTAAATCTTTTGTCGATCTTGTTCAAGTCGGACGGCTTCACCACGGGTGTGACAAAACTGACCGCGCAGGCGCTCAGACCCTAATCCTCACCAAAAATCGACTTTTCACGATAGGATTTCTTAACGACGGGTGATTTAATTTCTTTAAAACTTATAATATAGATATACCTCTATCTTCTTAAAAAGATCCTAAGATCTATATACGAGAAGTAGAGGTTTAGGTAGATAGATCTAAGCTAGAAGTTTCTCTCTAGGAAATTCTTAGTAAAACGGACTCGAATCTCTAAAAATCTCGCTAAAATAGTCTCCCTATAGTATTCTCTATATTACGCTATCTAAATCAGAAGCAGATCCTTAGAAATTTTTTCCCGTAAGAGAGGGAGTAATTCCCTATCTAAAAATTTAAAAATTATTAAAATCCGTGAAGAATTGATGTCGTGGTATAGCCGTAAAGATAGCGACTTTTAGTGAGGAATCGAGAAAAAGTGGTTCCCGGCTCCTGCGCGGTCAGTTTTGTCACACCCGTGCACCACGTGATAGATTAGTAAGCAAAACGACATCGTGACGGGATCACCCCACGAGTTGTAGTAGCGTTCACTTTGAAAGGCGCACCACCGAATGAGCCATTCAATATGGCACCCAAAAAGAAGCCGCCTGCAAAACCCAAGAATCACAAGGAAGCCGTACTCCAAAATGCCCAGAATGCCATCCAAGAGCGCATGAAGACGACCCAACAATCCACTCCGAAGGTCGATGCGCCAAAGCCAATCGATGTTGCCCATCCTGAGGAATCGGATTCGTCCGACGATGAAGACTTCAACCCCGATGCTCAGCCTGTTGAGGCCGAGTCTTCGAGTTCGGAAGACGAAACAGAGACCGCGAAGCCAGATGCAAAGGGTGAAAAAGCCAAGCGGAAACGCAACGACGACGAGGTTGATGCCGAGCTAGCCTCCGGAGACGAAGGCATTATACAGCAAAGGAAAAGCAAGCGCCACAAGAAGGGAGGGGATGAAGAATTCCTGTCTGATGATGAAGGAGGAGAGGCTGGATTTATAAAGACAAGAGCACAACGAAGGACTGAGTATGGTTCCTATTCTGCATCGACTCGGGCAGACAATTCTGACGAGTTGCAGACAACAAGAACGGCGGCCGCTGACACAAATTGGAAATGCCACGGTAGACGTAGATGCCATCTGGGCACGACTCGCAGCTATACCCGTTGGACGACCTCCGGAGCCTCTCGAATCCAAGCCCGTTCAGAACGAGGAAGACTATATCACTATACATCGAACGACGAAATTCGCCGGTCAGGTCACAACGGAGGAGAGACAAGTTCTCAAGACTTCGCAAGAGGCTAGAGTATATCTTGCAGAGCAGGAGGCAAACAAGAAACAGCAGCAAAAGGAGCGAGAAGCTGAACTGGCACATGCCGATGGCAAGGTCGAGACTGACTCTCCAGCTCATCCACCACTACGAAGACCTCTCTTCCGCAAATCACGATTCGAACCCAATCCAACGGGCGAAGTCAAAGCACTTCCACCACATCTCCAGCTCAGATGGCCGCGCGATAAGTTGCCTACACGAATGGTTCCAGGACACGACGAAAACGTGTCTTTGAATCCTCGAGCACTACCACCGCTCACGCCTGCAGCCAAACTCAACACAGTACAGAAATCAAAGTACGACTGGGCTGGTTATGTCGACAAAGCCGGTATTGCCGAAGAGTTGGATCAATATGGCAAGAGTAAACAGAGTTATGCCGAAAGGACTGGCTTCTTGAATCGCTTGGAAGGCAGGAAAGAGGAAGAGAGATTGGCTGCGAAGAGGAAGGTTGCGTGATATTCTGGTTCTTGAGCGCGCATTTATGATACCCAAAGCAATTAGACGATGACACGGAATAGTAGAGCCTCTTGGTGGGGCCAGGTGCCGTAAGGTTCAGCTTTACATTTTTTTCATCTTCGTTCATTGACACAGGGCGTTCTTTTCTATCGCTACTCCCCTAACTCACAGTTTCCGCCGACCCACACGAAAGTCCACCTACTTCTTAACTTCCGATAATCACCTGGTCGCTCTTTCTACAGCACCCTCGACCGCATCTGCCACCTTCCGCGGTTCCAATGGTTGAATCGACGAGGAAAATTGGGAAGCATGACTCCCAAGAAACCCCCGATGGAGAATAGGAGGTACACGGAGAAATTAAAATAATTTTCCCGACGATATTCGTGGAATCGGGACGATGGGTCATGGCAGATCTCCGAGGCGATCTCAAGGCCCGTTGCTTTTCATGGATCTCCGAGATCGAATCGAATCCGGAGGCCGTACCTGAGATAGCTGAACCCGGCCTCTACAAGCCCCAGTACAACGTATGCCGCTGCCCGAGAAAACTATAATCAGGGAATCGGTAAGGAAAATTAGGATCCTCACAACGTTTTAAACTACAGTACCCACCGAGCCCCGCAAATAATAGGTAAAACGTACATCGATCGCGGCTCCACTCGAGATCTCGATCTTAATTTCCACCTCCACCAGCCTCCCCCCCCAAAACAGAAACCAAACCCCTCGTCTTCCGTCTTCCGTCCCTAGTGAATCCCTTATTATTAATACCCAGCACCGATCCGCCTCAACACACCAATCAGCCCCAGCACAACACTAAGACCCCCTATGTAGCGAAGTATAAATCCAGCTCCACCGGCTCCTTACTATAGACAGGGAATTGATGACGTGCAGATACGATCTTCAAACACCCGCCGCCGCTGGAACCGCGATGATCCCTTCCTTACTCAGCCTGCAGCTATTCTCAGGTATATACAATTTGCTGAACGGTAATTGGGCGTAATGGGGTATATAACTGACGGCTTAATAATTATCCGGATTCTACCTAGGCGTGCCGTTACTCATGGGAGGGTGGTATTGCTATTTGCGCGGTCTTGCGTTTTGCTTGTGTGATGTTGTGGAAATGGGCTGGAAATGGGCTGGTGGGGGATGGGAATAGATAGATTGGGTGGTGGTTGTTTTCAGATCGGTGATGTGTGGATTTAGGAGGTTCGTTGGGGATGGGGAATCGTCCTCGGGAGGGAGATATTTTGATTTGAGAGAAAGTGGTACCTTGATCTTTGAGAAATTGATGTGAAGTGTGAGGATTCTGGATTGCCGTGGTGCATTTCAGTTCAATGGTGATTGCCAAGAATCCAAGATCAAAAATCGATAGAACGCAGGTTATTGCCAGTAACAGAGAACGCTATTCTGAAACCGAAAATGCTAAATAAAGCAGAGAGAATAAAATCTATTAGTATGTAGTACTGGAGCCCAGAAAAATGTCCGCGAGAAATCAAGTACACTGGGGATGGTGGGCAAGATTCATCACACTCCAACAGCTCGCCTACAATTCCTTTTTCAAGAAATGCTCTGGCGCATGGTCCGTCTCGAAATCGACGTGAACATATGCCCTCTCTACATCCGGGAGGCTCTCCAATTTGATTTGCAGGGCCTCGGCGACATCAT
The DNA here is from genome assembly GCA_007735645.1 of Venturia effusa. Classification (NCBI taxonomy): domain Eukaryota; kingdom Fungi; phylum Ascomycota; class Dothideomycetes; order Venturiales; family Venturiaceae; genus Venturia; species Venturia effusa. The sequence continues at coordinate 471,419 of CP042202.1, read as the reverse complement.
GAGTGTGCTTCAAGGAATCTTCCGCGTCCATAACGACATCTACTTCGACGATGAGACGAGGTCCAGAATGGTACGCGCGGACAGTGTCAATCTGGCGGATATCTTCTGAATGCGTCATGGCTTTGGAAATCTGGTTAGCAGGGTTCCACTTCATGCGCAGAAATCGGTACTGATGCGTATGTGACAGTCTCGGCAACGTGAATCGCCAGGAATGCATCAATACTGATAGGATTGTGAAAAGGAAAGACTTACAGATGTATGTGATGAGCTGAAGAGTAGGCGTGTCCGCTGTCACCCCAACCAAAAGTTTGAACTCTTCGATTGCAGTTCGTTGCCACAGGAAGATGATCGTGAAAGAGAGCAGAATGGCGCCCATAGGATCAATGAACCATCGAACAAAGCTGCCCATCACGGAGAATCCCAAACCAATCCCATTGATCAAAAGATCATTGCGGTGGTCCTCCCACAGGACGTGCACCTGGGAGTAGACATTCCGAAGTGAAAAGCAGTAGAAAAAGAGCGCCAGCTTCACGAAGAATGCCACGGCGACCACAATGACGGATACTAGGGTAAAAGGCTTTGTACGAAGCGCTCGTCCTGTGTCATCTTTCGGCGCCCCTTCTGCCAACTCAATTATAGACTGGACGATAATGATCAATGAGACTGCACTCGTTAGCCGGAAATTCATGCATCTCGGATTGTAAGCTTTGAACACAAGATCGATATCGATAAATTTCTGGCAATCTTGAAAACACAGGTGTTCAGAAAGTCGGCGATACTGGTCTGCAATTAACATTAGCAAATCGAATACGTGCCTGCAGTCATGATCCAGCAAAATATGATATTCCCAACTGTCTCCACACGTGCTTTGCCAGATGGATACCTCCGGGCATTGACCCTTTTAGACATCCGATTGGTAACCTCGAGCCCTACATTCGATAAAGGGTCGAATAGCGCATCCGCCATGGTTGTAAAAAGAGCCAGAGAGCCAGACTTGGCAGCAGCAAATGTTTGCAAGCCAGCTAGGATGATATTGGCGGCGAAACTGCCGTATACTGCAATCCTGAACTTGAGCTTTGTATCACCTTCCTCCTCCTTAGCAGCACGTCTATGGTCTTCCACACTCTTAAGCAATCGCTCGATATTCTCATTCTGCTCCTCGTAGAATTGTTTGACCTTTCTTCTTCTCCGGGATGTATTCGCGGTCATGGAGTCGATCTCGCTTGCACTCTTCCTTTGGCGACTGAGCCCAAAAGGGTCATCTTGGCTGGTGTAGGATTGCGATCGCGCTTCGACATCGTGGTCAAAGGCTGCATGACGCGCGACAGGCTCGCTGTCTTCATCGGGGGCTTCGTATGAGGTGCTGTGGGCTCCGTGGGCGTGGGCCTTGATATGAAACGTGGAAACGTTTGCGGGGCTTTCCGGAGCAGCAGACGACTGTGATTGGGTGGTTTCGTGCTCATGTAGATGAAATGGGTGCGGCCTCATGGAGATGGCATGTCTGAGATCTGGGTCTGAAGCCATGATGAGAGTCTATGACTGGTAGAGTTATTGTTGTTGGACTGGTAGTCACTTCGCCAGCAAGACCGGAATTCCGGGAACAAGGCTTACAACGCCACTGCCGAGCGCCATAGCCTCTCAAGGTCACGTTATGATCCTCCAAAAGCAGATCAATATCGATAAATTTCTAGACATTCAATGGTATCGATCGGTCAATATACATCATACACTGGTTGGAGAGCGTTTCGCGCTCATTCAATCTAAGCTTGTGCTTTCTCGTCACGGGAACAATTTCGCGGCTCTAGTAAAAAATTAAATTACTCACCAAGCCTTATGCACATATTCTAGATTCCCGAAAACGTCTGACCATGCCTCCGAAGCGTCTCAGAATACACAGAATGCCTTGGTTTAGAAAGGCCGCTGGCCGAGTCCATCTTTCAGCGCAGAGTGCCCTGAAATGACAGCCATATCTGAGATTCTTGCCTAGAACTGCTAGAAATTAATCAACACTGCTTTCGAATAGACACTCAGCAATACATCTAGAGGTCTAAACAACAACCAGTATCAAACTAAAGTTGAGGAAAGCTGGGTCCAACATGTGTCCAGACGTTGGAGTATAAACTTTGATATCAATCAAAGGCTTCAGTACAGATCATCCGCAATAATTCCTGATGTCATTTGAAAAATCTTTGATCCATTGCTGGCCAATCCCACGACATCAAATTTAGAAAGCTCGATATATAGGTCCAGAGAGAGAGAGACTTGAATCACTTTGAGTCTACCCTTGCTCTGCAGGAAACGACAAATCACAGTATTTTAACAGAGTAGAGAGTACTGAAGTTTCTTTTGTTGTATCTCGTGAAAGCCAACTCGCGAAAAGTCCCACTGCCATATCTTCTCCTTTCTCAAACCTAACCACAATGTCCACAATGCTCCCACAGTGATTGTTGCTGCAGTAACAACGTGGAAAACAGAAAATCTTTGGCATGTCCGATAGCAAAGAATGGCGTCACTGGAAAGGACGAGTTTGGGGCAGAGGACTGTCGATGGGAGTACTTAGTTAGATCCTATGAAAGACTGCAACTTGTCGCGGCAGATGTAGAAAGCAAGCATACTTTGGCTATGCAATCGGCATGGAAGTGTGTTACTGAACACTCGAATCGCAAATAGTGGACTGCTGGTGGAATTATCAAGTAAGATACGCGAGAATGCCAGAAGAATTCCACACGAAGACTCCGCTAAATGATTGATCAAATCTCTGAAGCTCTTGCATCCGCCCATGTCTAGATCGTGAAGGTTGTGATTTGATCCTTTCGAAAAAGATGCTAAGCTCTGATCGTTTACGTCGACAAAACCAGATGCCGTACCGATTGTAATGAAATGCAGTTCAGTCACTTACAAAATCTCAATCCTCAAGATTTGCCCTCGTCTTGCTTTCGCCATCCTTTCCTTCCTCATTTCTTGGCGTCAGGAACCTCATCTCTTATCCTTCGATCTTGCCATAGTAAGGGAGCTCACAACAACGTCGAACTCCCCTCAAACGAGATTGGATGATCGGCTGTGGAGACTTCGTCCCAGGACTCCGCAAACCACTAAGCCATCTATGATAGACCTGGCTTTCACCCACATCCATCTGATATTCATCTTCGTCACCAGTGGTAGACCCATCTGATTTTTTTGAGGCCCCGGTATTGTTGGCGTCCCTCTGCTCCCCAATTTCGTAAAGTGTCCTGAGATTGTTGTTGGGTGGGAAAAGGCTATAATATTTTTCAAGCGTGTCATTTGACCCTGGCTCAAGCGAAGACAACCACTCCTCGTATGATGGCGGTGAACGTTGTTTAACTGGACGAGACAGGGCTCGAAATGCCAATCGAAGGGATGAAAAAGTCTGGCGACCCATAAGAGGTCTGCCATCTCCGTTGACAATCTGTGCTCGCTTTGGCGACCGGCGTTCTTGAGCTTCGATACCTTGTGCAGAAACAGTGCGCCGGCTTTGCATTGGACCGACATAAATGGCTGCCTTTTCTATTCGACGCTGACCTTTCTCTTTCGCTGGAGGCTTCCAATCTTTTCGCGCCATTTTGCGTCGAGGTGTGAGTCCAGCCCATCTATTGGGGTCGGAATTGATTGAATGTCTTGAAGCTAAGCGTGTCAGCGTGGTCAATGCCAACCTTGGGAATCACTCACTTGACGGTCTGATCTTGTCTCCAAAGATCGATCGTGGGAAACCACTGATCGGGAACATATTTTCTTCCTCCATCATCAAGTTGAAGTCCGTGACCGAAAGGTTTTCAGAGATCTTTATTCTGATCATGGGCATTTCAAAAAGTCGATCTACAATCATGCCTCTTGCTGTATCCTGAGAGAACGGAATATATTGACCATTTCTTGATCCGACGACCATTTCTCTGATCACGAACTTTGCTTTCCTTGCCCTTAGATCAAAATATCTGCCCAGTTCTTGGATTTCGTGTGTTCCTTGTGCAAACCGGCAGCAGACCCGACCTGTTGTTCCATTTCAGTCATTGCTGGAAGACGGCTAGCGGACCGGGACTTACCTTCCGCAACATACGCTTCATCTTTTCCATTAATGAGTTTTACAAGAACCTCGAAATAGAAGCATGAAGCAATAAGTTGCAGCGCGACTTTTTTGACCTTGGTTTGATTTTGCAACCAACATTCTGCTGCTTCACGTAACGGAATCATTTTCTCTACATCATCGAGAGCAGGAACGTCGTCGGGAAGTTCGGGATTAATCCTAATGAATCGCGAAGCTTTCACAGACTTCGGCAACTGATCGATATAGCTACTCCACATCCTGTCGCATTCGATGGAAGTTGCCATGTGGTTCTTGAGTAAGTTGACGAGGTCTGAAGCATGCGAGACTATGCCACTTTGAACCGGTGTTCGAATGGACTCGGCTCGTCTCAGGCGATGTGAAGTGGCCGTTCCAAGTGAAAGTGTGATACCAGGGTATCTGTCTTCCAATTCAGGCCAGATCAACTTACGTTCTTGCTCAGCAATGTTGATTGGGTTGTTGTGCCAGATCGCACCATCGACGAGATTCTTCCGTGTGGCTTGATGGTAAAATGGCTTGAAGTACCTGGGTGCAGCCGACGTTGCGCGTGCTCTGTTTAAATGTATGTTAGCTATGACAACATGAAAGCGATCATTGATCTTACGCTTCCCAGACTTTCATCTCCGAGTTCTTGCGTTCAGAGCGTTGGAAATGGTATCGCACTAGTTGACATCAGTATTGTGATCAACGAGAGATTGCTCTACGTACAATCTTTTGTACACAGTCGATTATAATTCCCAAATACGATTGCACTACTGCCAGTTAAGGACGTCGCCGTTACAGCTACCTTGGTGCGAGATGAATTGCTGCGCGATGGGCCTCCAAACAGGTACTCGTGTTCCGTAAATGCATCTTTGAGAACTTGCTCCATGGGCCTGGTCGCGTATCTGGAGTGCTTGTAGTTCTCCACGAGCAACCCTATTCCTGGAATATCTACGCCAAGGCGTCTCGTGAAGGCTGCTTTACACATCGACTGGAAACTTTCTGTGCACTCTTCTACGCTCCAGCCCATCGAGCCTAGTCCAAGAGCAATCAGACCGCCAGTACTAGCAGCCTCAGTCAGTACAGTGGGCAAGATACCCAAAGCACGCAGACAAACCTTGTACCGACTATGAGATCGAAAAAGCACTGGATCGGCAGATTGACATCCATGGCATCTTCGATGGCTCGCAGAGTCTCAAGCTCAACGATACCGCGCATTCCTCCACTGTTGCAAGATTAGTTCTGAGTTGAGAACAATCAAAGGACATACCCATCCAGAGTCAGAACACGGACTCCCGCCGACTTGGGCTTGGTACAGATCTTCCACGGCCATTGTGTATCCGCAGGCTTTCCTTCGAGCGGGCATTCTTGAATCCTGATCTCATTCGGGTCGCTCGATCTTCCAAAAAGTCTAACACATGGTGTACAAAGAACGTGGCCGCAGGGAAGAATATGCTCGGGTGGCTCTAAGAGACACGCGTAGCATGCTGTATGGCTGCTGAAATGCTCCGAAATCGATTGCTCATTCTTGAGATCATTGTAGAAATCATGCAAGGTATCCCGGTGGATTTCTGTGGCTTGTTGGATATCCAATGCACACACCTGATTGTTAGTCACACAACCGCCCAACAAGGGGATACTTTGAAGCCTCTGACGTAAATCTTCAAGGAAACCGTCGAGCGTCGCGTAGACATTGTTGCGGAATATTGGACTATACTCAGCGAAGGTGATCTCAGAGACGTAGTCACCAGCAGCAAATACACGACCATTTTTAAGCTGATGACCCTTGCTGCAATGCCCATTTCGTACGTTCACACACTGAAAGTCCGTTCCCTGTGTGACGAAATCACACGGCCAGTGCTGATCGAGGAAATTCTCAAGAGCTGCGTCAATGTGCTCAAGATATCTGGAGAATATCTGCTCTGCATTGCCTGAATGATATGAGCACAAACGCTTCCTGATGTGCAGACAAACTGAACTTGCCTGGTATTTTGTTACGCGCAGATTCAAACATAATGCAGGACGCGACCATTAAACCCAAAGATTCAAAGATCGTGCTTGGGGTGGTAGTTCGACCCCATACGTCCATGATATTGATTGCAAGCTTCAAAATATTACCCCCAAAGTTGGCAGGAACGGGGCTGTTAATAAAAGAAGCCTGCACAAAATCGAAAGGGAACTCAAGAGTCCCAGAAAAATGTGTAAAGGCATATGTAAGATAGGATTGAAGGCTCTCAACGTCAAGGAGCATTCGAAGAGATGCTTTGTTTGATCTGGCTGCGATCGACGCAGTCATCAGCCCATCATATAATTTTCCCACCTGAGTGTGCATCAGTTTGGGTCTCCCGTCAGCTGGAACACGCAAGATCTAGCAATGATCAGCTTCGACTTCATCGACCTGGTGAGATAAGATCGAGTTACCTGGATGGAGCTATAATAAGACGCTACTAGTTGCTCAAGCGAGTCAATAGTCCGGCCCCGTGATCTCCAGAATTCCGCATACTTTTTGAAGATTTCGCTCTGGTTCACAGTGCCTGCGAGGTCATCCAAAATCGTCCCAGTGTTAGCGTGGACATCCCACAAACTTGGATGGATCTCGTGTTCTGACGCGTTGAGCATTATAATCGCGTGAGGAAGGACAGGCTGGTTGGACGAAGTCTCAATAGCAGATGCAGCTCAGTCTACAAGCTTTTCAAAGACGTGCTCAACGACTCTAGATCTTTATCAGTACTTGAAAACACCGAAGCTGGGCACACAAAGCGCGGGTTTTTGAGCACAAAGACTATGACGTCGCTGAAGGTGTAAAGCAATCGCAGATAGAGGTTAGTTACGGCAAACTCTCGTGTTCGTGTCCGAGGACTATCAGCCCATGTAATTTCTTGTTCAGAGATCGCTTTGATAGCTCCAGCGAAACGTCCCTCTTCGTGTTTCCGCTTTTTCCTCAGCTTGGCTCCAGTCGGTTCTCTTTCTCCGCCCTCTAGTCCTTCGCAGTCAGCGAACAGTACAGGAGACATTGAGTTTGCTGTACGCGGGTCTAGATAAAGATGTACATCTTCCGAAGTGGGCAAATGACCACCCGTGGCACCCACGACTGGAGTCGGAAATAAAATATCAGTTTGAGAAGAAGGCAGCAAGACATTGTCGTCTGGACCCAGATCAATCAACAACTTGATCAGTGTGCTTTTGCCTGCGCCTGTTTGTCCTACGAAGGAGACGAGGCTCGGCGTCCGTGTATCACGCGTCCGTTGACTGCCATTGCCGCCGGAAGAATTGCGATGCCTACGTCTGACTGGATCAGTCGCCGACATAAGATCACTGAGTCTGCCATAGTCTTGAAATGTGGGTGGTCCATTCTCGGATGAGCGTTCGATGCCTGGCTCGTCAGCAAATCAGTGTTGCCAGTTTGATAACGCGAACGTACCAAACCATGATGTCAGCTCGTCATCCCGGCACATCTGAGCTAGTACCCGATCATTGACAGGCGGCGCCAAAGCGTTGCGCACCTTCTCTGCAACCTTGGGCCCCGTCCTCTCGTGAGGTATTCTGCCAGGACCTAGCTTTGCCTTCCGGTGAACGAATTGCTGGCTCCAACACTCGTCGCAGAACAGGCTTTTGCAAACATTGCAATAGCTAATATCTTTATCGGCAAGTTCACATTGCTCGCATGACAGCAATTGTGGGTTCAAGGTATCGGCACCACCCGAGGTTCCGTGGTCATTACCAGGTATTGATGAAGAGTGAGGCACGGAGGAAAATAGTTGTTCGGAGAGCTCAGGGAGGCTAAAGGCGATGTTCAGAGATTGTGAAGACAAGCCGGAGGTGCCATTACCCACATTCTGTCGACATTCGAGGCTTCGGGATTCATCGAATTGTTCGAGAATTCGGTAGTTCTCCACATGGTTTGGAGCGATTATGAGGATCGGATGAAATTGTAGAACAGAGCAAATTCGTCCGAGCAACGTCATGCGAAAGACGACAATAAATTGGTGTAAGCTGTTGGCAATCAAACCTGTAGGCGAGATGAATACCCCAAGGCTGGACGGGACGAAATATGAAAAAGCAAGAAGGTGAACAGAGGAGGGGCATGACCATTCTCAGGGCTCAGCGTATGCCTCGTGCGATAAGTTCGCATTGCCTTGTCAAAATCCTGCGTTGAGCTGAACACGAGCAGACCTACATAATGCAGATCTAAGCGATCACGCATACACACTGCATACGGGAGGACGATGACGATCTGGGCTGGACGGCGTACGAAGAACCTCACGAAATGGAGTGGAGGATGAGAGACCCACTTGGGAAATAAGGAGCCGGACCAAATTACAAGATTGTCATCTTGCCTGATGCTTGCAGAGTCGCTGAAGCTGGTTGTTTCATTCATGCTGATACAGAGGCTCGGGTGTAAAAACCACACTCTGGAATAGAAATCGATTCTCCGATCTGTTGATACGCGATATACATCGTGTATGTACATTGGACAATTGACGAAATTGACGGACAACGAAATCGGCGTCGGCGTCGGCATAGCCTGAAGAGTCTGGAGTGTGGCAAATCAAGTTGTTATTGCCAAGTGAATCGCAGCAGGTGCACGGGCGTCGATTACCGTGAGATCAGTCTAGCTTGAACAAGTAATTTCCAAATTCCAAATGGTCTAGTGACTGCCTGTATAGGCTAGACATCACTAAAGCGCAGAGACCGTATACGGTCTTCTAACCTTAGTCGGAGGCTCGGAGCATAAGCGATGGGGACGGGTACATCTACATTTCCAACCATCCGATTCTTCCGCTGTGCTCCCGGAGTTCTGTGCATTGCTCATTTTCATCTGGTCGTGGAGCCATTTTCAGCAAGATACAACTACTTTGTAATTCGTAATACTGCCTTCTTGAAATCGGACCCCAATTAAACTCGACCCGGCCTCTCCTTTTGAACCCGTCGTGCACCACGCATAAGGAGATCGCCTGTGCCACGACCTAAACATCGCCGCAACATCCACCATGCCAGGACGTACCCTCCCGACCATCCCTCAAGCCGACGTTCAATCGCACAATACTGCAAATTCCTGCTATGTCACCATTGGGACACGAGTATTCGATGTTACCGACTTTCTCAACGACCATCCTGGAGGAGGCGACCTGATTCTGGAATATGGTGGTAAAGATATTAAGGACATCCTCGCTGATGAACATTCGCACTCCCACTCCGAGGCTGCCTACGAGATACTGGAAGAGAGTTTAGTTGGATTTGTCGCAACGGACAAGGTCATAGACATTGCTACGAAGAGTCAGCATCCGGATAGCATCGTGCCTTTGCCACCCACCGAACTTGGAACGCCAGAGCTACAGATGGACGGGGCTGCCGATGATGTTGCCACGAAGCCAGTATATGCGACCACAGGCATGTCATCGGAGGAGGACTTGAGCAAAGAGACGGACCCAGAGGCAGACTTTAAGACGCAGAAGTTCCTTGATCTCAATAAGCCACTGCTCATGCAGGTGTGGAATGGAGGATTCTCCAAGGACTTTTATCTCGAACAGGTTCATAGACCGCGTCACTACAAAGGAGGAGCTTCGGCACCGCTGTTTGGCAATTTCTTGGAGCCCTTAAGTCTTACACCTTGGTGGGTGGTGCCTCTTGTATGGGTGCCTCCCATATCGTTTGGGACATTTCTGGCGAGCCAGAGCCTCCCGATGTACCAGACTCCTCTATACTGGGCCTTGGGACTGGCTATTTGGACAGTCGTGGAGTACACACTGCATAGATGTCTTTTTCACCTCGACGAGTGAGTGACTCTCTAGCTTTCCGAATCATGGGCACTCTAACACATTTTAGGAAACTTCCTGATAACCGCGTGGGAATCACACTGCATTTTCTTCTCCACGGCATTCACCATTATCTTCCTATGGATAAATACAGACTCGTCATGCCGCCCACGCTTTTCGTAGTCTTGGCGGCTCCTTTCTGGAAGCTGGCTCACACCGTTTTCTTCTACAACTGGTATGCCGCTGTCGCTGTGTACTGTGGCGGTGTATTTGGCTACGTGTGCTACGATTTAACGCACTACTTTTTGCATCACAAAAGGTTAGTTACAATGACCACCAATCACCTCACAAGTCTCTGCTAACACAATCTCAGCCTGCCCTCGTACTATCAAGCTCTCAAAAAATATCATCTTGCACACCACTTTGCTGACTATGAGAATGGCTTTGGTGTTACAAGCAGATTTTGGGACAGAGTATTTGGGACAGAGCTGGCTCTGCCACCTCCCAAGGTCGTAAAGAAGACCTGAAAATTCCGAGACAAATATTTTTGCAACATGATGGTTTGGATTTGGCGTTCCTGGAAGGCATTCGCGAGCGTTTCGAGGCACTCGTCCACGTGTGAAGGACAACTATATTACCCCTAATTGAGATAGATATGCACATAATATAACCGTCTTGTTCGGCTTGCAAGTATTCTTTAGCCGAACTAGCCAAGCTCCTCGGGCGTCTTACTGCAAGTAATCTTGACCATTGACATTGAATCTAAATTGAACAGCGTCTAGTTCGGATCAGAATTCATAATATTTGTATTGTAGGTAGAGTCTAAGACTCTGATGTATCCTGATTCTCTCTGGTAGATCGCGTGAGAAAGTGGACATCAACTGGTGCATTGTTCTACGAAATTCAAAACTGTTAGCGGTCAGCCTGAGGCCTTCTCCACTACATTCGCAACGTGTAATCATTGACTCCAGAATCTCTGTTTATTTCTGTACTATCTCAGCGGTAATTGGTCAAGGTTGTTCCTGGGACCTATGCGACATCGGGAATGTTGTCCATTGCTGACTCATCAGCGGTGGTGTGGTTTTCTTGTCAGCTGATGGCCAATCGTTAGCTTCGAATGAACTCCCGATGCTCAGCTTTTCCCACCATTCCTCTCTTCCCTCCTCACATCAACACAACACAACACAAAAGCGACAGAGGTGACTTGAAACCCTTACCTGGCTAACTAGGTAGACACTGGAGCGATACTCGCACAGCCATACATCTCTTGCGCACTCCGCAGATTCCGACTCAACACCTACATCTCACAACCAAAGGGTTCGCAAAACCAGCCTTTGCTCCTCCCAGCCCACCCTCTGACTTTCTTCAAGTACACACACACCTCACACACTCATCCATCCATTGATCCTCGCCGACAATGACCAACCTAGCAAACGATATCGAGAGCCTTTTGGATGAAGTTGCCGGTGAGAGCCGCGCAAAGGCACCTTCCTCTCGCGACAAAGATGGAGACACGAAGATGGACAGCGATGGAGGCAGCGACCGCAGCAGTCGACGCGGAAAGCGTAGTGACGATCGTCCTCGACGCCGTTCTCCAGATCGCCATGATCGATCTCGTGACGGAGGAGATTACTGGGAGCCGAAGGGCGGACGCACTCGTAGGTCAGTATCCCGTGATGACGATAGATGGCGCCCAGGATCTGGCAGCAGCAGAGCACCACCGAGAGACCATAGAGACAGAGATGAACACCGTGATCGCGATCGTGGACATCGATCTTCCCGTGGCTACGATGGACGCCGCCGACGCAGCGCGAGCCCGCGAGCCCGCCGTGCTGTAAAGTCAGCAAGCCCGGAACTGAATGATGATGAGCGCGATCGCCGCACAATCTTCGTGCAGCAACTTGCCGCTCGGCTACGCACAAAGGAGTTAACCGCATTCTTTGAGAAGGTTGGACCTGTTAAAGAGGCACAGATTGTAAAGGATCGCGTCAGCGGACGCAGCAAGGGGTAAGTTTCACTCCTTGTTTTGAGATTTAGCTAACAGTAGAATAGCGTTGGCTACGTCGAGTTTCGCAACGAATCCTCTGTGGCAGCAGCTATACAACTTACAGGGCAAAAACTTTTAGGCATCCCAATCATCGCTCAGCACACCGAGGCCGAGAAGAATCGTCAAGCTCGAACCACCGAGGGCACTGGTCCCCGCGAACCAGGCGTGCCAATCCACCGTCTATACGTCGGCAATATTCACTTCTCCATCACTGAAGCTGATTTGACCAATGTCTTTGAACCGTTCGGCACTCTAGAATTCGTTCAGCTGCAGAAAGAAGAGGGTACTGGTCGCAGCCGTGGATATGGATTTGTGCAGTATGTTTTACCTAGCCCTTGTCTCTTTTCTAGTCGCTAATGAATCAGGTTCGAGGCACCCGAGTCCGCAAAGGAGGCTCTCGAGAAAATGAACGGCTTTGACCTGGCAGGTCGTCCAATTCGTGTCGGACTAGGCAATGACAAGTTTACAGCAGAGACCACCGAACGCGTTCTTCAAAAGTTTCCGCAACACGGCAGACAAGAAGGTTCTAGCATCTTTGGCTCAGGTGGCCGCGGCACTCATGCAGGTGGTGACGAGCGCTTCGGCGGTAGCTCGGGTCGCACCAAGGATCTAGGACAAGGCCATGATGGTGCCATCGACTACGATGGCGGTGTCGCAATGACTGCCAGTAGACGGCAAGACATCATGAAGAGTCTGATGGAGCGTGGTGGTGATCCTGCTGCTGCAAAGAAGGGAGCTGCTAACGCCAAGGCACCTATTGTCGCTGCTCCACGCCGTGAGGCTCCACCGAATGTGCCACAAGCTAGCCGATGCATCAAGCTGCACAATGTCTTCGATGCTGAAGAGTGAGTTTATCTATCATCTTTAGGTCATGCGCTCCAAGACTAACAACCAACAGAGAGGAAGCCGCCGTCGGCCCAGATTGGCAGAAAGACCTTACTGCCGACTTGAAGACAGAATGTGAAGACAAGTACGGCAAGATCAGCCACATCTCACTCGATCCTAATACTGGCGAGGCTTGGATCAAATTTGAGCAGATTGCAGGCGGTCAGAAGGCCATGAAAGGTCTCAACGGTCGCTTCTTCGCGGGCCGCACCCTCAGTGCAGATTTCGTGGTCGATGCCGTCTACTCAAGCTTATTTGGTCGAGCCAGGGCTGGCTAAGCGCTTATAGGCACACCATCACTCCGAACGTTCCTCACTTGCAACATACGAATCTCATGGTCAATAGTATCGACAATACTGCCTCTTTCACTACCGCTGATTGGCGCTCATAGGTCCTTCACTTCACGACAACATTGCTATCCTCGACACATTCACCAACCCGGAGTTTAACCCATTTCTGACGCTTTTTTGCTACATACTCACCTTTTCAGCATTGTCATTGTGCGGCCAATAAGTTAGCGCTTCGCCAGGTGGCTGCTGCAAGTATTCGCTTAATGACGTATACTTCTAGACATGGTTCTCCACCTTCACAAATGGTCCTTGAAAGCATTGCTTTCACACCGGCGCAAGGGTTGTTTGTATACTGAGAAATTTGCTGGCGTCTGTTTTTTGAGATTGATTGAGCGACATGGGGGTACATTCGAATAGGTAGATATCATGAACCACGGTCCACGCTCACGTTGACCCTGTCAAAATACTAAAAGTGTTTATTTACTCCTGGTGCAATTCAATGCCCATTTGGAAACTAGTAGTGACTGTGGTGCAATGGTGCAATAGTGCATTGTTTTCCAGTTCCTTTCCGTTTCCATCTACAGTTTATCTGAAGTTTCGACATCAAAGAGCATTGTTCACTTTGAGATCATTAGAGCCAAATTTCTGGCGAGTGTATCTCTCGAAATCACTGGAACGGTATTCAACTACGCTCATGCACCATGGGATAATTGACTACAAGCTAGCGAATGGTTAAAGTCCGTGAAAAGCTCCCTACAAGCTTGTCACGTTCGCCAAAAGTCCTTGTACCCCTCCCACCACTCCAACCTCATCTCCAAATTCCCCCTCGAAATCCCCATCCTCCTCGCAAGCCTATCCCTCCCCCCTCCCACCTCTCCAACCTCCCCCCTCCTCCACTCCCACAACCTCTCGAGCGGAAACTCGTCCGCGAACAGCCTCTCCATCCTCCCCAACACGAACTCGAGCGATTCGGGCACCAGTTCCAAATGCTCGTCGTTGAGCCAGGTTTCCACGCAGAGGAGTTCCTCTTTCCAACCAAGGGGGTTGACTTTGCAGACCCCGTTGAGCCAGGTTTCCACGCAGAGAGTCTCCTCTTTCCAATCGCGGGGATCGATTTTCCAGGCCGGATCTATGGTGCTCCAGTCTCTCTCCTCGTCGTGGTAGGTTGGGACGTAGATGCGGCATTTTGGGGAGACGGGGAGGAGCATTTCGAGGGGGATGGGGAAGGGTTCGAGACGGAGGTAGGTCGGTTTTAAGAGGGGGGACGGTCTGGTGGGTGTGGTGAAGTTTTTTAGGTAGAGGGTTGTACCAGAGGAGGGGTTTGGGTATATGGGGTGGAATTCTATTCCCTGCTCGTAGGCTTTTGTTGAGAGCTGGGAGGGGGGGATGTTAGTCTTCAGTTATCTAGGATATTGGAATCTAGGGAGGATTACTGTGACGACTGTAACCCAATTGTCGACATCGGGTGCGCTTATGCAGAGAGCCATGTGGTACGCTGCCCTTCCGAGAGGTTTGACGTATTGGTGACCATCTTTCTCGCAGTGGCTGCGCGTTTTCATCGTGTATAATTTGCCTATTGGCGAGAGGGTGTTGCCTGTGGCCATGGCGAATGTGATGATGGCGATGGTGGAGAGTAGAATTGAGCGTAGGGATCTGTGGGACGTAGCATTGAGGCCACTAGTGCGGATTCTTGATGTTTCATTATGGATTATGGTGAGGATTTGGAGGGAGATGGGGGATTTGGATGCTCTGGATCTGGTTTTGAGAGAACGAAACCTTTAAAGCGTATACTTAGTTCGTGGTGCTTTGGGCGACAGGATGGATTCATATGGAGCCTGCATGTCATTGTTCTGTGATTTTGATGTGAATATATCTTTGTTGGTGTCTCCAGCTCTTTTGTAGTAAGAAATCTGTTGAGGTTTTTACAGTTCGGAACGACAGTATAGCTTGGTAAAGATTGCTGACGAGTTAATTGCTGCCGATATCTTACGTCCTATGATGCTTGAGATCTTCAATTGCATAACCAATGAATGTAATAATTAGCTTCGAAGAACTGCACGACATTAGCGCGGGAGTTGTGTACATTGGATGTTCAACCATTGCCATCGCCATGGGCAGTCTGGTGCAAGAATCCAATGGTCTCTGCGTTATAGTGAAGCTGATCGTAGTAACGGTATTGCATCTCAAATCCCAAGACAGCTGAAGGAATCAAATACACGATCAATCGAAGTTTTGGCTAGCTTCGAGGAACTGCATGCCGGTAGCATAGAAGTCGTGTATACTAGATCCCTTACCAGTATATTCGCCATTGGAGATTGTATCCAGCATCTCAACGATATACACGGTATCCATAGCTTGTTTTGTAGTGTTTAAGCTGTCCAGTGCTTCAGCTCGATGCGCTGTAGTGATGATAACATGAAAGGGGGGAGTCGTGGTGTGCTACTGCCTTGCAGAAGCTCCGAAATGCGGCCGTTGTGATCCACTCCGACTTTGACCTCATCGGAACTCCAGTATGAGTTAGGAATACCATTCCCACGACGCTCATCTCCAGGACTCGGTTCTCCCTCGAAGAATGCCCTCCTGCTGCTTCGGAACGACCATCGACATGTACTGAGAAGGGGATGTTCAGCCTATCGTTGCATGACCACAAGATGCTCCGCAGATTGCAGTACCTCGACTATCTTCGAAACCTTCCGTTTCCTTACGAATGGAGCCAAGCGAAACTCTTCTACAGCTCGAACTTGCCTTTTCTACGCTCAACTCTCTCATTTCCTACGGGGAGACGATCCCATACCATTCTTTGAACCATTTCTCAGGCTCAAAGTCAGGATGACTGGGTGTCTCGAATCCGGACAACAAGAGTGGAGGGGGGAGGTCTAGCAGCAAGAATCTGCTTGTTGTAGAAGACGAAAGCTCTGTTCGAGATCCTCACAAGGCTCCCAGCGCACCGCTTTTTGACTCCTTGGGACCGCCCGAACTCTCCAATATCCATTCAGAAGCCCACTCGCCTGGCCAACAAGGGGACCTGAAGACCCGATTGCAGGCTACCACTACGGTGTGGGTTCAAAATAGACTCAAGAGGCCGCTGAACCATGGCGAAGGGTAGTTCTTGCAGAAGAGCCTCGCACGGCGCGAATGCTCCGAACTGACACGCTTCTGACATCCTCAGTAGCCACTCGAGGAGCCTACGACCCACGGACAAGCCCGCACTGCTGGCTCAGAACCAGACCCGAAGAACCGAACACAAGATGGAAACATTTGGGGAGAAACAGTGCGCAAGCTTCGGCCCTGATCTCATGAGCAGCACTCGTAAGAAGGTTGCGGCCGACAGTCAATTTTTTTGCCTCGCAACCCGATTCGACCTCCGAGACCATAGCCGCCATCGCCACCTTATCATCTACCTCCTCGAGACGATTACGGAACTTTTATGACCCATCGAGACTGGAGCCCGAGGCTCGCGAAGA
This sequence comes from Venturia effusa, assembly GCA_007735645.1. NCBI lineage: Eukaryota > Fungi > Ascomycota > Dothideomycetes > Venturiales > Venturiaceae > Venturia > Venturia effusa. The sequence continues at coordinate 454,917 of CP042202.1, read as the reverse complement.
AAGCTCTTCAACCCGCTATCGATGAGATAACGAATGAGTTGCACCACTTGGCCTACACGTTTGGCATCACCGCTTCACCGTTCGCCCTTGCCGCCACCTTCTGCCATCAAGCTGTGCGATTCGACCGACTCTCCAGCTTTATCGCCCCTCCGGACTTCAGCCTCCAACACAATGGAAGAGGGGGAGCAGAAAAGGGCATAGAAGTGTTTGACGACAGAGTGGCCCCACAGTTCAGCATGAGAGCGACATGAGACAGCCCTGGTCCGGCCCTCCGTCACACCACCAATAGCCTATATCACCGAGCGCGCAGTCTGCGAATGGGAATTGGTCATCAACCACAAGAGCTTCCCTTCCATTGAAGCTTGTTGGGGCTCAAGGCTGAGAAAATCGTAGCAGAAAAACTGGGCAGCGACACACCTCCGACTATATTTGACCCTCGATAAGTCGCGAACAAAATCTGTTATCATGAAGAGCTCGCAAATCTGCAAGACCTTACAACGCAATGGAGCCCGGTATCTCGACAGACACAAGAGCAAAGGAAGAGCGAGACCGCTGGCGCAAGTGAGACCGAGGAGTGTGATGACAAGATCCATGGAAAGCAACAGCAACCATGGACAGCGTACAGTGAGGCATGAGATCAATGACAATTCAAAATGCCAAAAGCGTTGCCTGATCGCACTGTACGAAGTCCTGGCATTGGTACAAGCTCATGTGGGCTTTTGACCCACCGTATCCGCCGAACGACTTCCACAAGATCCCAGAAGTCAAAAGTTAAAGATGGCGGACAAGAGCGAGGACCATTTTGCAAAGGACCAGGTACAAGTTGACGCCACATTTGGGAAGGGAAGAGAAGACGCCCAGTCAAGAGGATATCTCGACTGACAGGTTTAATTACGACAACGAACGAGACGTTGGCCGTCTATGAAATCTTCGAGAGGATTTCTTTGGGCACTCTGGAAGATAACGCCTGCATGCCGTATACGATGCATCGGATGAGCCTGTTGCACCAGCGAGAATCGCATTTCTACAAAGCGTTCATAGGAATGTGCTTCTTGCCGGTGCAATATACCCATTCGCAGCACCTAGGTGTTTGGACAAGAATTTCAAAACCTAAGCAAATCATCTTGTAACCCTCATATCGATCCTGAATTCGGTTGGGAATGTGAATGGAACGCAAATCGCTTCTCTCACTTGAGATAGGGAAATGGGGCATGTGGCATTCATATTCCCAAATCAATCATGGCTTCGTTGAAAAGGTGGAGTCATTTGAATGCTGTCCAAGTCAAGGCTCCGGCGTGCCACAGGGCACACATGGTGCCAGTCGGTCCATGGGAAAGCATCCTCTCGAGGCAAACGTATCGGACCCCACTGTCTGAGCCTTACGAGCTTGGATTCTGCCATCCGCTTGAGTGCCGACAGCAGCATGTTTATGGTGTGAGCGCTTAATAAGCAGATACACCAAGCCTTCTCCCAACTCTCCCAAGCGTTACCTCGTAAGTTAAAGCATCTGTGCGAAGTCATTTTTCTTCAATGGGCTCAGATATTCTGGGACTTCGTCTGTCAGACTACGTTTGATGCCCGCACAGTTCGAGTTCTCGGATCCCTGCTCTTACGTACTCTCATATAAGAGCTTGGTCAGTCTCGGAGTCTCTTATGTTCTTGATCCTTTGAGGTTTTAATAATGCACTTAAGAATAGGTTGTGATTGATGGCAGACATTTCATATTTTACTGCCCGGGAGGATATGATGGTGGCTCCGACATCACCTGAATCTTGGCCCGAGGACGGGAGTGAGATCTACAGAGTTGAAAGTCCTGATCGTGGGAATATGAACTGCCTTATCAAGGTCCGACGTCTGTATCGCGCGGCATTTGCCACAGGATTTTCGGATATGCCAGTGTGGAACAGTCGTGCCTGATTGTCGCCACTTTGGCTTGGCATCCTAATGTCCATGACCGAGCATGGTTTGGCCAACTGAAATAAAAAAGAGCTGGGGTTACGTTGTGTGTGCCGGACTTCAGTAGCGCTGCTTCGTGGCTCCCGTCGGCCAAATCAGGAGCGATGGAATCGCATCACACTGATGTTGCTACAGCGCATTATTGGCCGAATCGACATTCTCGTCGATTACCATCAGATCTGAGCATATCGTTTCGCGTAACAAAGGTCGTCAGCAATCGGCGCATTCTCAAGATATTGCACATGGCAACTGACCTTGTGCTTTTCCCTCGATCCTGTCCTGGGTCTGATGAGGAAGGCTTAGGAGTCAACATACGTCGTCGCTGTTCCGCGCATCATCATGATTGCAAAGATTATCCTGTCATGTAGAGTGTCTTCTGCGCAATTGTGATGCCCTGGTAGGCTACTTCCAAGTTTGCTGTCTTCTTAGACGAGCTATTATGTGATGAAACAATTCGCGCTTCCGCGTAAATCACTCAGATATGCAAGAACTATCGGAGAAGCGAAGAGGTCCTTCTGGTATTTCGGCGATTCAATTATGGTACATATGCCCGCAGGCCGCCGTTCTCTCCATATCGCTACTGGTCTGTAAAGCTTGTCAGCCTTCTGGTTGAGGTCTCGTATCTAGGTATGCGTACGGTCAATCCTCCACGCTGGGCTACATGATGATGCAGCACCCGCAGGTCTTCTCCTCTGGTGATGATGGTGGTGGTGATGATGGTGGCGGTGGTGGTGGTTGCTGGGCGGCGGCGGCGGCGGCGGCAGCGACGGCGCGGTCCTCTTCTCTGCTGTGGGCGGGAGAGGGAGGCGCGGAGAGGTCGTCGCTGGCTCTCACCATTGGGTGGGAGCGGAGAGGATGGGAGGAGGGAGTTGCTGCCCTCATGGTGGTGAGTTTGATGCTTGTGAGGATTAGCTACCTCCTTAAGAAACGCATACGGTGTGGGACCTGTTCTAGACTTACTTTTCAGAGTTGGAGGCCATTGTGAATGGTCTTTGGTTGGTTGTTTGCTCTGGAGAGACAGTGGTAGAGCTTTGTGTGGACCTAAACATCATTTCGCTGCCGCCAAACTTTTGTCAGGCGGCCGCAACAGGGAAGGGGGTTAAGCCCTTTTTGGTAGTTTGGAGAAGGTAAGTCTCCTTGAAAGAAGATAACCCATCGGTGCTGAACTCATACCTTGTACTAACAATATGGTGTAGGAAATCAACTCTCTCTCTCTCATCGGCTCGGCGCTCCCGGATCCTGGATACTAACCCACCATCAACCATTGGATATACGCTAACATATCTAACAGATTTAATACCACACAAAGACGGTTCGAATCCGTCAGATAGTCTCATGCTGTCTATTCCTTTTTTGCCTTTTTCAGCAGATCTGGAGGCAAATTCATTCTTCGCATGGATTGTAAACGCCTGCAATAATATTGGAACGTGTTGTGTCATGTTTGCTCTACGAGATGTCTCATTTTGTGGACCGAACGTCACTGCTAGAGACTCCTGCAGCCGCTATCAAATGCTCGTAGACCACTCATTTGCCAGCAGCGTATTACAGGCCACACCTCACGGTTTGCTGTATCGAGCTGTATCGAAATTTGCAGCCTTCCTATTTTTGATATAATGTATTGGCTTTCAAATTCAGGGGTCAATGCAAGGCGCTCATGGTTGTAGTTTGGCTGGATGGGAATCCTGCAAAGACGGAGACATTGAGCTTTGTTGGAGAAATGGTCAGTATCGCTCGCCTTCGTACTTGTGGCCACACAATCGATCATTGAATGGGCCGTCAAATGGAAGGTATTGCCAAAAAGACCTCGTCGCTTGCTTGCAACTGAAATGATCAAGCTCATATTGCGCTTCGAATCTATCACCGACATCTCCGTCAGGAAGCCACCATCGTATCTTGTATGAACGAAGAGGGAGAAGCGAGTTCTAGGGGGTGAATCTATGATAAGGCTTGAATCTTGTGGCAAGCGCTCTGTCTCAACTCGCCACCGACGGACCCAGACCCGCACTCATCCAGTCAGAACCCTGTTGACGAGTTTCACAGACATCGGTACTTCACAGCTTTTCGAACCGTAAGACAATTCGAGTCTGTTCAATCGTTTCTGGTCCTATATTAACGAGGACCGAACTTGTTGTCCCTGGAGATCTGATTTTCCCTGGGAGTTGTGCTTAGACGTGCTGTTTGGAGTTTTTCGATATGCTCGGGGTAAGGTAAGTGGACGTCATGGAAAATCTGCTTGTCATGCATTGGCAATATTGAGCAATCTTGGTTATCAACAAACGTTCAACGCTTGTCAAGGCTCATTCACGAGTTTTGTGGTTGCTGGGGATGATCAAAGATTTCAGACATGCATTTCACGGCTGCCATTCGCTTCTTATTGAGGCTACATATTTACTTTGGTCGAAATCATTTGGAAAAGCCAAAAGCTCTGTCTGAACTCGACTCGCCGTCGACTCCGAATATCAAGTATTTGAAGGCTCGGTGGTTGCACAACTCTGCTTCCAGTATATATGGGCCGTTCGACCTGATCTATACGCTGACTCCCTCGTTTTTTGGCAGTTGCGGGTCATGATTCTCGCTATTGATGGCCACACGATATAGCTGTGAAAAAATACGCCATTGGAGACGCACAGCATGGAAACCAGGGATCTTGCTTGATAGTCAAACTCTTACTGAGTAAGCTGCAGTTCGAATCGAGACGTTATGTCCAGTCCTTTGCAATGAGGTTCAAGGCCCGCGAGCTGAGGCGCGGAGGTAGTCCACAAGTAATTCAGCAAATACCCAGGTCCAGATCAGGTATATGGCATCCAATGCTATGCTATTCATTGGCTTGCTTACTCGATGGGAGTTTGGACGAATCTGCTTACATACGTAGGTCTGTGGCTTCCCGTCCACTTGGTCACTTATCAGATTCAAGTTCCGCCGCACACCAATATCTTCTATCTAGAACCTCCGCTTCCTCACCACCAACCACCGACAACTCTCTATAAATCGGTTACTGCTCACCACACACATTAGTAGCCCGCAACCAACTACTCTCCATCTCCTCCTCACCACTACCAACAGCAACGACAACAACAACAACACCCTCGCCATCATCATGTCCTCTGACAGCCAACAGCCCTCTGACTTATCGTCCAACCCTCCCAACGATCCTTCCACCGACCCCACCCCTCCGCCCTTCTCCTTCAACCTCGCCGCCATTATGTCCAGTTCCTCCAGCCCCTCCAGCTCCTCCCTCATATCCTACTTCTCCAACTCCTCAAGCTCCTCCAGCTCCTCCAGCTCCTTTAACTCCTGCAACTCCTCCAGCGAGAGTGAGGACTGGAGCTCGGAGTACACAGATACTCCACCGACGGACGACGGGGGTTCGGATGCAGATGAAGAAGATAACGCGCAGCCGCTGGTACCACCGCCACCACCAAACACCACCATCACAACCACCACAACCACCAATGGCAGCTGGCCACCAAGCGGCCTGTGGTATGGAGAGGATGGGATGACCCGTGCGGCCTGGGCAGCGAGGAGGAGAGCGGTGATGATGCGGCGGTGGAGGAGGGTGATGAGGGATTGGCTTAGGAGGCGAAGACTTGGACGTGTTTGGGGGACGATTATGTGGGTGTATTCGTGGAGGAGGATGGTCGTGGGGATTTGGGTTGCGGCATTGCGGTTCTGGATTGCGGTTGCGGCGGTTTGGGTTGAGCTGGATGGGGGAAGTACTGGGGGGAAGAGGAGGAGGGAGGATGATGAGGGGAGGGATGGGGGGAAGAGGAGGAGGATGTAGGACTCATTGTTTTATGTGGTTGTAGAAGAGGGGATGTTTTATTGTAGAGATTGTTCGATATTTTGTGTATTTGAACGATCTCTCCTCTTCGGTTCTTATGGTTCTGCGCAGTCGATGTTTGGTAACGCCAAACCACTTTGCTATTCACGGTTTCAATCCATACTTAAGCTCTTCTGGAAGAAACATTGATTCGATCTTACTCCTGATGAAACGGGGGGTTGTATGGATATTGCTGATTTCGAAATCTAGCAATGCATGCTGATTAGCTGTCATGGGGTTGGGCGATTCGGGACTGCATCAAGAATACATATACGGAACCACAGAAACGCCCAGCTCGGCCTTGCACAGCCAAGGGATCGGGATCCCTTCGTCACTTCAAAAGGTTCAGTGAAAATCCGACCATCGAAAGTCGCTGATGAAGCTTATCACGAAGGCTCCGAGCCTTTGTCGGAGCAAATATCAAGAAAAGGCTGCAGCATGGTTCTGACGGCGTCTTGAAGATTGGATCTCAGACCCTGGGGATTCTGGCTCAGCCTTGTGCAAGTATTGAAAAGGTCATCCTTGTGCTTCTCATATTGATGCAGTCGCTGGCAGAAGGAGCAGATTGAAGTTCCAGATGTATCTAATCATGACGAGATTGGAAAAGGCACTTAACAGGCTAGTGGTGATCAAGCAGTCTGATCTCGAATTACAAGATCTCTGGCTCAGCCTTATCAGCCTCGCGGAAATATCTTGATATCGTCGTACTCCGGGCTTCAACACGCTTCGAACCATATGGTCCTTCACCATGAGGATATTGTGAGAGATACAGAGCGGTGCATGTACGGAAAATAATGAATAAGGATGATCACTTGTTTCCATTACTATTTACTAAGGTACTACCTGTGGTATTAGGATGTCGAAGCTAGCTTGTTTCCGTCATCACGTGGGCACAAGCATTTGACCTTTCCAATGCTGCACGTTGCTCCCTTCTCCTTGCGTCCCTTATCAACCTCATCCTCGGGGACAATGATGATCGGAGATAATCATGACCTTCCGCAGAAATATGCCGTATTCGTCGGTGGAAGACCTTCTTGACGCTGACTTTATAGCCGTGAAGCCCGCCAGTGGATCTGAAATTTGATGACGCCGCTCGTTAATCAGAGTATGGGTGAGATATTGCTTACACGTTGCAGAATCCAATTGCGATTATTCCACCTCTTATAATTGCTTGCAATTTGCATGACGTTTCTAGCACCACGATTTGATACACATTTAGTCACGTGTAGCTTACGGCTCAACTCCGTCGTCTCTGAGGCTGTGCAAAAGAAATAACACTTTCTACCTTTCCATCATGTCCGCCGAGAAGCCTGAGAAAAATGATATGGCACCTGTTCGGAATGATTCTGGCGTCCGAGAGCAGCCCACTATCAAGTGTCTCCCGTATGAACTCTGGAGGCCACAGATATACGGCCTTCACAACCAAGGATGGACCATATTGGACCTTTTAGGACCTTATACTTATTCCACACCTCTCGAATTATCCTATTCTTCCTTGAAAGATGCTACGCCCTATGGTTATCTAGGTGGCCCGTCGTCGGATTCCGTCAGTCCACCCCCAAATGTTTACGCAGCCATCACTAGGCTATTCAAGGACTCCAAAACCTTCTTCGCCCTTGATTCAGACTACAAGTTGAAATACAACAAGGGCGACTCTGAAGCAGGGTACACGAAAATCAATGGTGAAAGGAATTCCTCACGATTCGTGATCCGACTTCAGAGCTCAGCACGCCGGCTGAAGTCCGCTCGAGCGCCGCCGAGGCTTGGAGGGAGATGTATGAGCTTATGTCTGAAACTTTGGCCAGTTTGGAGGTGTCTTTGAAACTACAACCGGGGTCACTGCAGCGGTACTGTGAGAATGCGAGAAATCTAGGTCATGTGGATGGATCTTGTATGATTCGGATATTTCGATATGAGAATGATACTGAGTTCAAAGTACTCGCTGAAGGTATGTGTCTATTTTCCTTTCTGAGTATGACCATAGAAACAGTGATCTACACCTGACCATGGCACTACATTCCCATCTCCGACATAATTCCCATTTCACTAACCATGCCCCCCAGCCCACCGCGACCTAGGCCTCCTCTCCCTCGTAATCGGCGACAAACCAGGTCTAGAAGCCCTAGACAAGACAAGCAACCTCTTCCTCCCCATAGAAACCAGTTTCAAACCAGGCATGTGCACAATAATGGCCGGCCGCCAACTCGAACACTTCACAAACCACATCTACGAAGCCGCAGCCCACAGAGTCGTCTCCTACGGTCCCCAACAACCCAAACTCGGCGCCCACCCGTCGAAAATGAAACAGATCCTTCGATCCGCACTGAGTCCACTCGATCGCTTACAGAAACCGAAGTATAGATTCTCCATCGTTTTTATCCTGCGTGCTGATAGGTCTGTGCCGATTGATTATGAGGCGCTTTCGGGGCCGGTTACGGGGGATGTTGGTTTGGAAAGGGAGGGGCCGAGGACAGCGGGAGAGTTGTTTGAGGTGATTAGGAGGGCGCATTTCAATGTTAATACGCAAGTCAAGGACCGTGAGAGGCAGAAGGAACAGCTTAAGAAGGTACCGAGGGTTGGACAGGATGGGGAGGAGACGGTGGAGTTTGAGCCTCCGGCGCATCCGCCGCCTGGTAAGTTGAAGGAGGGGATGCTAGATTTGGATAGGGGATAGTGTGGAATCATATCTTGTAATCCTGAATGGACGTATGAGTTCAGACTTTTGAAGACCCACCCAAGGGTTGTAGCACAGAAGAAGGTCACAACTCGTTCTTTCGAGAATGGTATCGGCCTTGAATGCAACCAAAGAGGTATCACTACACACCAAAGATGACGCTGAAACTCAACCTTTACCTCTTCCTTTCCCGCCACCTCTTCCACCTCCTCTCCCTCTGCCGCCGTCTCGCCCACCTCTGGACATAGCACCACCTCTCGGCCTCGAGTCGCTCTTCCCGACTCTCACCTTGCCAACAACAGGTTTACTCTTAGATTTCTTCGCGTCTTTCAGATTCTGCCCCGCCTTAGCAGTATCCGCCTTGCCCTTCTTCCACATTCTACCTTCACTCCTCTCATCCCTAGTATCCAACTTTTTCTTGATTTTATTACTCAATTTACCTTTCGGTATATCCTTGCCCTTGAGTTTGTTATTCAATTGATCAAGACCGCGTTTACTCGCTTCCACTTTCTCCTTTTCCGACTCGAACCAGGTACGTTTGGGACGGGACATGATTTCGCTTTCGTGTACGATGAGGTTCTCACCACGCTTCATGTCGCGCTCGGCTGTGGTCATGAGTTTCTCGTCGCGTTCCTCGTTAAGGACTTCTTTGATTTCGTCGGCCATCGATTCCAGCTTCTCGGCCCACTCATCTATTTCTGCTACCGGTAAGACTCTGCTGACCACTTTGGCGCCTTGAGCTCTGGCGGATTTGACGGCTGCTTTCACGACCTTGCGATCCGGTTCGGCAGCGATGGTGCAAGAACGACCGGTGCGACCGGCACGAGCAGTACGACCGACACGATGGAGGTAGATTTCATGGGATTGAGGTGCTTCGTAGTTGATGACCGTGTTGACATTTTTGATGTCAAGACCGCGGGAGGCAAGATCGGTGGCGAGAAGGAAGTTCACGTGACCATCTCTGAAGCTTTCAACAGATGATATACGCTATCGCGATATTAGTCATGACATTCAAAGAATGGTGATGAACGAATTACCTGCTCTTGACTCATGCTTCCGTGAAGCTCTGCTGCTTTCAGACCGCAAAGCGCGAAGACGACTCGGATTCGATGGGCGTCTTTCTTTTGCCTGAAGAAAACAATAACGCGTTCTGGGTAGACATTTTTGCAGAGGTAAAGCAGACATGCTAATCTCATCTTCTCTCTTCCCGCTCTCAGTCGCACAAATTCTTGGACGAGACCAGTGACGGTCTGTTTCTTTGCATCAACCATTAACCGTACAGGCCGATTGAGACCAACACGAATAAGTTCATCAACTGTATCTGTCATTGTAGCCGAGAACAACATGGTTTGCCTGGACTTTGGTATCGTGGTCAATATTTCGTTGAGCTCGTCTTTGAAACCATCCTCCAACATTCGATCGGCTTCGTCGAGAACCAGAATTTCGAGGTTTTCAACGGTGAAAGAAGCAGAGTTGCGCATGTGATCAATGAAACGACCGGGTGTGGCAATGATCACATCTGGTCGTTGTCTGAGAACATTCTCCTGCTCTCGCAGAGAGAATCCACCGACAACTTGAGCGAACGTGATGTCAGTGAAGGAGGCTAGCTTTTTGGCGACGTTGAAACATTGAACTGCCAATTCACGAGTTGGCATGAGAATTGCTACACGAGTGGTCGGAACTTTCTTAGGTCGATATAGGAGACGTTCAAGTATAGGAATGATGAAAGCCGCAGTTTTACCAGATCCAGTGACGGCTCCACCAACCACGTCTTTTCCAAGCAGCGCGACAGGTATGGTTTTCGCCTGGATCGGTGTTGGGTCTGAGAATCCGACGGTGGTAAGACCTTTGAGTATGGGCCTCGAAAGTCCAAAGGTTTGGAAAGAGCCATTCTGTTTTGTAGCAGTCGGCTTGTGGACATCAAGATTTGTTTCCGGCGCAAAGAACGCGGCTCTCCGTTCTGCCTCAGCCGGATCTTCCTCGTCCTCTTCGTGGTCGGAAGCGGAGGCGATGTCATCTGGATGTTCAACGGCAGTCGCCACCGAATCTGCGTCAGACTCTGAGTTGGAGTCGTCTTCCTCGCTGCCCTCAGCATCAGAATGGTCTCCGTTGTCCTCTTCCTCCTCGCCATCATCGTCTCCGACGTCCTCGTCGCTCAGTTCTCCCATGCCGAAACCATCTGTCGCGAGTATGTCCTCGTCGTCTTCGTCCTCAAGCTCTGGTTCGCTTGTCTCCTCGTCTGAATCTGACTGGTCGGTCTCAGCTGGTTTTGTGTGACCATTCGTCTTACTCTTGCTGGCGAGTCTCCGTGATATAATGTCGTCAATGTCCACGCCCTTGCTGCTTCCAGTCTGTCTCTTCTCGCCCACGGATCTTTCCCAGCCATCGAAGTCTTCTATCACACCGGTTGACTCGCCGACCTGGAACTCGAAATCCGAATCCATCGCGCCATCGTCTTCGCCGCCGTCGGCCCAGTTGGGCTCATCCTCCTCCGGGATCTCTGCTTCTTGTACTCTTATCGAGTTGACCCCAGTTCCTTGGCTCTTTTTAGACTTCTTCTTGCTTTCAAGGGCAGCTTCTGCTGCATCGCGTTTTCGTTTCCGTGTGTCTTGTGTAGGCGCGGGTAAGTCGAGGTCGTCTTCCGGGACTTGTACAATGTCCTCGTTGTCTGAGATTGTCAAAACGAAGTCGTCGTCCAGCATTGGGGCCATAATCGTCGTTGGCTGGATTTGTATGGTCTTCTCCATGTCGAGATAAATTCTCGAAAGTTTCCCTGGTGTAGAATGGTCCGAGCTCAAATACGATAATCCCTGCCACCACCTGGAAACATTCGAGGCCCTCAAATCTTTCTCCCTCATTTTCATCCCACCGACGGCCCTCGAACCCCAATCACCCAACCTCACACCCACTCGCCCACCCCATACTCCTCTGAATCCCGCCAAAATGATCATCTACAAAGTGAGTGATTGCCCAACAGCTGGAGCACCACCCAAAATCCATACCCCGCCTTTCTAACCCCTCCGCAGGACATTCTCACCGACGACGAGATCATCTCCGACTCATATGACCTCAAAGAGGTTGACGGTGTCGTCTACGAGGCAAACTGCTCGAGGATTACCATCGGCGCCGAAAACATCGACATTGGCGCCAACGCCTCTGCCGAAGAAGCCACCGAGGAGGTCGAGGACACTGCGCAGACCGTGATCGATGTCGTCCACTCCTTCCGATTGAACGAGACACAGTTCGACAAGAAGGGCTACCTTTCATATCTCAAAGGTACGAGATTTACCCAGCCACACAACATGTCGAGATCGATATCATTCTAAATCGGCACAACAGGTTACATGAAGAAGGTCAAGGAAGCTCTAAAAGCCAAGGGGGCCGACGAGGCCACCATCAAAGACTTCGAGACCAAGGCCGGTGCATATGCGAAGAAGATCATCGGCAACTTCAAGGACTACGAGTTCCTCATCGGCGAGAAGATGGACCCCGATGGAATGGTCATTCTCCTCAACTACCGTGAGGACGGAGTCACTCCTTTCGTCACAGTTTGGAAGCACGGTCTCACCGAGATGAAGGTTTAAATCTGCTGCCGAAAATATCTGGAACGATATGAAAAGTTATTATAGAGAGCTTGGACGCGGATGACTGATTGGCTCATGCTGCATTGATAAGGGTGGGCAGAGTCTCTTCAATCTTCTTTCATGAACCTTACGGATATACCTACCATCAATTCAAAGATGAGATTTATGAGTTCTTACTGGGCGTCAAGTTTCGCTGGCTCTGAAAGTTCAAACTCAAAGTAAATGTCTACACTGTGTGGCAAAAATTGGTGAACAAAGAGCGGATCACCAAACCCCATGCCGACCATTTGTTCGACCGTCAAGTCCAAGACTTGGAATTACATCCCATTATCCTTGCCTACTGAACACCTCTAGTTGCCCCCTCTCATCCCGAACCTATTTAAAGAAGAAGAAGAAAAACAGCCCAACCATTCCTCCTCCCAGCCTCTAAACATGTTGACATCATAGCAGAATCACTAGGTCAAGACACACTCACTACTTGGCACAATTGAAATCAGCGTTTAGTCTAGCGAAAAACTCGATATTCTTCCGTTTCCCTCCATCCGTCGCACAGTTCTTGAAGTTGATCAGGCGCTGATGGTCTTCTTTGGGCAGTTGACACTGTTTTCAACACTGATTAACTTACTATCTGAGAGAGAGCAAAAACGTAGAAATAAAGGGTTGAAAGGAATTTACGACTCCTTTGTCCACACACCATGACCCGCAGCAGGATATAGTGTAGCCTGTCCTTCTCCAGAAAGTGCCAGTGGGACCGTCCTTCTTTTCGCAGGCGGCGATTGGAGTGTAAGGAGATGGGAAATCGCAGCCCGCTGAAACGGAGAATTGATTAGGTAAGGTACCTAAGGCGTACTTTAATACTTGGTCTTACGCATCTTGAGATGAGGGCTGCTACTACGGCTAGAAGGGGCGATAGGTAATGCATGGTAGGTAGGCAAGTATGGAATGGTTTGTTAGCGAGAGTAAAGCAGTCAGGCGGAGCATCTTACTAGTTCCTGGTTGTGACACGTACCTTTGTATATACGGAGGGGGTATGACCATCTATATCAAGCTTCGGAATAATCATCGAATATCTATTTGTGCTTCACCTTGGCCTGAGACGCCTTGATACTCATTCGGACTTTTTGAGGTCCTAAAACAAGTACGACGAGAAGCTACTCTACCGTAGATAATAAATAAGTGCGATTATAAATTGATACCTATCTCCTTTTCTCCTCCTCTACTTCACGCTAATTGTAAATACTATCAAATCAAATCAAATCATATCATATCCCAGCCTCTAAAATCACAATTCGAATTTTCTTAACAACTCAGGTAGGGTTCAATTCCATAGATAAACAGCCATCTCGCCTCCCAACGCAGCAGAAAAGTGCTTGTGATATCGATAGAAGAGATCCCATCAGAACACGATTATTCATTTGGTAAATCCACTGGCTACAATTGGAAGATGCAGCACTCTTACAACACGATTCTCACAGCAGCACACCGCATACCTATCTCCCTGCCTGAGAAAGGATAATACATCAATAACAGCCACAAATAGAGTGACAGACACGTAAAGCTCCATAGCAGCGGAGAAATCCAACATACTATCCCATCCCATCTTAAACACACGCGTGTCTCGACGACGAAGACGACGCTTTCCAGAAGCCACTCATCCAAAAGCAATTCCCCAACAATAGACATAAAACCTATGCACAGAAAAAAACTGTCAAGCATCCATACCATCTTCAACAATCCAACAATCAAAGCCAAACGTGGTCTAAAAACCTTTCAAAAAACAATAACAGATAAAAAATTCGAACCTGGGACCAGTAAATCTACACCCATCCCAAATCTACACCCAACCCAAATCCACGGGGAACAGGTTTACAACGAGAACGAGAACAGGGCAAGTATACGGCACGTCTTTCCCATTAGAAAGACTCCACGACGAGTGACAGTGCTTTGACATCCACCTCGTACTAAGACATTTGGGTGAGAGACACAGAGAAGGAAAGGGAAAGACAGGAAACGGAGAGGGAGTGGAAATTCGAAAAAACGGCCCATCATAGATCCAAAGCAGAGAAAATACCAGTAGCAGAAATCGTTTACAGATCAAGGCGAAATGACAAGTTGCCGAACAGTGTAAATCTCAAATCCGGCGGGACCAGCGAACGATCAATCGGGAAGGAAAGCACGCGAGGGATGAAATCGGCACCGTTGGAAAAAACATTAAGCCTCCTTCCATTCTTTGTCAACTTATCTTAGGTGGGAGTCCTTGGTCACCAGAAGCGCAATAAAGCCCACCCCCGCCCAAGCAGACCATAAAATTGTTCTCACAATAGGAAAAAAGTGCCAAAGGCTAGACTCAAAGCAATTCTCATGCCATGTGTCAATTCGTCCCCACACCCACTTGTCCCCAAACATATCACCACCACCGCCCCTCCTTTCCAGGCAGAATCAAAGACAGAGAACGAGTAGTTTGGACCCCTTCGGCAAAACAAAGGCACCGGATAATAACACCTTTCCGTTGTGAATCCCAGCCCAAAAACGCCAAGAGAATGAGGTTTGTAATAAAGGAAAAGTTGCATCCGTCCGCAAAGGAAAAAAGTACGCAAGTAAGCAAATCGCGATCCATCAAAAATTATATCCTTGCTTGCTTGCCCATGATAACCCAATTCAATACCGACCATCAGTCGAGCAGGCACGAAAGCAATAATAAAACATGGTGGGTGTTTAGTTCCTTCCAGTATGCCGCTCGGTATCAAGGATTTCAATAGTACGCGTCTATGCGACATGCATTCGTGTCCATTGAAAAATGCGAGGTAGGTGTCATCGTCGTCAGAATATTGCGTGTAATTGTGGTGTCATTAAAAGAAGTGTGTGTGAGGTTTGGACGCCTCGTGAACTTCCATCTCCTACATCAGTGAGTTAGGATGATTTGCACAAACACATTTCTTTAGTTCGGTTCGGACGTACCATCTTAAACGAGTTCAGTTCTTCTTTGATCTGTTGTGCCAGGACTGGGGTCAAACGGTTGCAGGTTGCGATGTCGCCTCTTCGATCGTACTCGTTTGGTGAGTGTACGTCGTGGAACGAGACCTTTGGATTCCAGGAGATATTGCGGATAGATGCATGACCCGGTCGATCCGGGAGACTGCGAGTACTCGAGTTTGGTAGGCGCCCGGCGGCGATGAAGTAGTCTCGCTCTAGCGTGTCGGCCTCAGGTGTCTCTGGCATGTCGACAGTAAAGACATCCAGTCCAGGACCAACCGGCGAAGCGGTGTTGGAGCCTGCAATACCGTGTAAGAGTCTAAGATCCATGTCAATTTGCAATTTGGAGAACTCACGTTTCAATATACCCTTCTTGACTGCAGCCAAAACCTCTTGCCGCTCTCGATCACTACTCACCATGCTCTTCCTAGACGACACGGAGTCGGTCTGGCCATGATGTGAACTTGAAGGTCGATCGGATGCTGCTGAACTGACAGCGTCGATGGAGTTCCGTTCCAAGTGTGGAAAGCCAGTACCTCCACCTGGTTGATCATGCGGATTGGCATTGACATTCACCTTTTCTCTCTCAGCTTCGACTGTGACGAGAGACACCTCAGCTGAAGCAGCGGTGGGTTGGGAGACAGCGCTATCCGCTGCTGGATCACCAATGATGGACTTCGGCCTGAATAACCCTTTGATCGACCGTGCCGATTTCTTCGCACCTCTGCCCATCTTCCTCAACATGATTGAAGCCGAGGACGCCGTAGACGAGATAGACAGATTATCTGTGGATCCGAAGAGGTTGCCCTGACCAGAGTAGATGCCCTCACCGAGACCGCCAGCTTCTTGTTTGGCAGCTATAGCAGCATCTTCGCCTTGTAGCTCCGAGTTCTCATCTTGAGGCGCGTTGACCTCATGGTGCTCCTTCTGCAATTTGGCCCTTCCGGCGTTCTCAGCGGAAGCCTTTCTTAATTCTTGTGCACTGCCGAACGAAAAAGCGCGTCTGAGACGCGATTTCATGCCTTTATTCGGATCGCGCTCGCTAAGTGCATGTAACTGTTGCATTGCAGGAGTGGACATGCCGGCGGCTTGTGACGTGCCGGCGGACGTGGCAGGTCTTACATTTTCTCGCTTATGCTGCGTCTTTTCTGCTCCTGGACTCATTGGCTGCGAGAGTGGTGATGGCGAGGTCAAACGCTTCGAGGAGTCTACCGAGTTCTTCGAGCTGAGGCGAGGTGATGGCGTAGGTGCCGTGTTTGGGCGTAGTTGCGCATTGGTACCTGGCTTGTTCGGAGAAGAATCATGTCGTGCCTGCCCTCCGTCAGTCTCTCTGGCCATTAACATAGTCACAATTGACCGTGCGTCAACGATGAACTCGAACGCAGAGCCATGATGCAACTGTCGCGTTGTGTTGTTGAGGACGTGATTGATAAGGAAGGGATTGGGTAACACTAATGCGAGATGTGAAACTTACCGAGGATGGTCTCTTGGCACTTGCTGAACCGCCCGAAGATCTGCTCTCGTTGCTCTCTTTTCGTTGGTGATGTGCAATTGGCCGCACCATGAGATTCCCTCCAGAAGCAGAAGCGGGAGCATGGCTAACTCCGGAATGGCCACGTGCTGCCACCTGGGACCACGTCGGTGCAGGGGCTGCTTTGACAGGAGAAGGCTGTGATCCTGCAGCGGCAGATTCCATCGAACCGACACTTCGACGTCTATATCTAGAGCTTTGGAGAGTCTGCGCATCGTCGGAGCTCACCGTGCGACCATGCAGTGGCGCTGCCGCCAATTTGAATGGAGCAGCCGCCTGCTGAGGAGGTGGCTGCATGGCAGCAATAGGAGGACTGTATGCTTGACTGACTCCAGGCTGAGAGCTCTGCACACTCGAGCTGCTGTCCATCCGACGTTGCGTGCGACGGTAACGGTCAGGGGAAGGTTTTGGTACATTGTCTATGGAGACGAGTGAAAGATCTGGCGTGGAGGACGATTGCATAAAGCCTCCTTCTAGCAGCGAGTGACGTTGCTCGAGCGGAGAGTCATCTTTAGAGACCGTGTAGTTTGCCGCGCCCGAGGATGAAGCGTTAGAAGTGGAATTCGTGGAGGAGGCATTGGAGGCGGTAGATGAAGGTGCGTAAGGTCGGTTGACAACACCTAGACCTACCACAGATTGACGGGTAGGATTTGAGGCAGAGCGGGTGTCTTGCCGTAGGTCTGGTGTCTTATCGAACGCATATTGTTTTATAGGCGTGGAGGATGTTCCACTATAGGACCTTCCTCCGGCACTGTGGTTGCTGTAGCCTCGAGGCAGTGGGGCATTTCGCGACGAGCTGTGATGGGACTGGGCCGAGGAGGATGTGTGATAAGGGTCGGACGATGAGTGCAACATGATGCTGTTAATCGTCTGGGTTGCAACGAGTACCTCTGCCATTAGGTCGTTGTGGGCGGAGTGATGTGAATCAGCTGTTTCACAGCAGTTGATCTGATCGAAGTAAGGGAGGAGTGCGATGTCTGGAGCGGGTTATTGTTAGCACAAACGCAAGCTAGCATTGGACAATGAACGGGCAATATCAATGTCGAGAACGGAATCCTGGCTATAAAAGGGACGGGATGTTCGATGTAAAGTGGTGTGAGCTGGATTCGGCCAGGAACGTACCCCTTTGACCGGAATCGATCGACGACGTCGAGAACTGGGTAATGGGGAGTCTCCGACGCTCCTGAGAATGCGTATAATGGCGATATATGCTGACCCAAGATGTTGAGGGATAATGGCGGTCCAGGGGGAGATGGAGGGAGGATTGCCGTGCAGTGGCGGATGGAACGGCTGCAGGACGGGGATGAGTCCAGCCAAATGGCGGACGTGAAGTATACAATCTTAGAATTGCATTGAGGCTCTCGAGAAGATGGCAGGAAGGTCCTGGGGCCTCAGTCGTGGACGAGGACGACTTTGAGCGGATGGCTAAGAGGAGACCTGGCTCTCTCCTGTCGACGAAGAAGCTGGCTCTCCGGAGGACGGTAACCCAAAACGAGCCGAGTGCAAGCAAATGTGCAAAACAAATAAAAGAAGAGGACAAAAGGCACTGGGCACAGGGCGAAGTGAGAAAAGCGGAAGTGTAGAGAGCGTTGGACAAACGACAGAGGATGAAATGGTTCAGGTCGATGCTGCAGGCAGGCCCAAGCGTTCCTAGGAGGCACGCCCGATGGAAATTGACGGAGTCTTCTTATTATATTGAGAGGTAGCCTCTCGATAGCGACAACTCGTTTCTCCCGCTGCCGATGATCTTTGTTCTTTTCATCTCTCCGAGTCCTTGCCATTGTGTATCTACGGTTCTGCCCTCCGTCTCTGCAGCGACCTCTCTCTCTGTCTCTCTCTCTCTGTGTCTTTCTCTCTCGGCCTCTGTAGGCGTCATCTCGGCCTTTCGACGCTCCAAGACCAAAGCTGCTCGTCCTGCGGGCAATCTGCTCACAGCGCCCATAATCATATGCTCCATTGGCCGTGGATATTGGCCCGATCCTCTTGCATCTCCTCCCCCTCCCCCTCTCCAATGGCGAACCCAGCAATTGCAGCTCCCGTGTTTCTGATCTTTTTGCTCGAAACCATCCTAATTGGCTGCCGCTAGCCCGGATTCTTCACTAAGACCCCAATACTCCGAAGGACGCGTCGATGCATAGCTCGTCGCAGTCAAAACTGTTCCCTCCGCGGTAGTTCAACACATGCAGGAATTCTCAGCCGAATAGCGTCTGACCATCAGTTTCCTTCAACTTGCGCTCCGCAGCGAGCTCGAAGCAGTACGCACAGTGTTTAGTGCCATCAATCGAGATCACGCGGACGCATTCAGACACGCTTTCATGTCTACACTTGTCCATCTGCGTTTGAGATTAAGCATAGCGGTGGGAGACATGAATCGATCAGCCTCAAGTGTGTGCAGATACTCGAGAGACTCCTCGTTCCCTGCAGCAGATCCGTCTGCTAGTACACATCGCAGCGACTTGCTGCAGGGCTGCTGCTAGGCGAGGAGCCAGCTTCGTCCTGTTGCCGCAGCCTCATAATCACGCGTCTGCAGCGGGGGAAAACAAGTGGTGGTTGTAACTTCCAAGACCTTTCCCGCGCCTCCTCCCGCCTTTTTCGCAGATGTGGTGGCAGCTATTTCTCCGAAGCCGCGACACTCTCTCGAGTTAGAAATTTCGCTCCAGAATCTTCACGCCAGTTTTGTATTGAAGAGTCAACGATGTGGTTGGAACAAACACGGCACAGTGCTGTGAGATGACGGCCATTTCCACGCTCCTTATTCTGATACTGTTGCTCTGCACGACTCCAGGAATGCCGCGCCACCAGGGGACGTGATCAGATTGCCGAGATTGGGTGTGAATTCTCAGATTGTTTTCGATGATGGAAGACTCCAAACCTCACTAGCTTCTACACACTTGCAGTACCCCAGATCCCAACAGCTCTTCTGGTGCTGCAGCAATGATCGCAGATATATCTAGCTACACGTTGTGCTCTTGGCTTGGAAGAAACTTTGGATTGCAGAGCGGAGTCGCGGCCATCTCAGATGCCGTGATGGATGTTGGACTTCGCCCGCTCTGGACGTCTGAGACAGTATGTAGAATAGCGTTCCTGCACCTGTGAACTAGCCCCCAGTTTCCAAGCCAAATCACGAATGACACGAACGCCTCATTGTTCGATGCGCTTAGAGCCTTACGACTAGACCTCGATGGGTTTTGGCGAGCCTCCCGTCTTGACATCCAGCAAACATTGGATGGACTCGATGTTTTCGCCCCTCGATCTTGCTCCATACACACGTCTCTGCCGCAGCCACGACTCGCTTGCCGACGCGCTGCTTTCGGCCGAGGCGATTCATTCCCATGGCCATGAATATCTGCAGATCGGTGCCCGGTCAGCGGTGACCTCCACTAGCATGGCCAACGTTGGTGATGATATGCATCAGGACGACGCGTCAACCGGAGACGAATTTTTTCCCTCACCCATCCCGTCCAACACTAGGTATGCGCTCAAGAATGCATCTTTGCCTGTAGAGCGGACACGCTGTACCCAGGTTGCCAGCCTCCAAACAAAAGAATTCTGCACCTGTCCCTCCTCCGCACTCTTACACCGCATGAAAGGGCGGATCTCGACAAAGCTGATTAACAAGATCTCCGCTGCAGTCAGCCCTCCGATGTTTCGCGTATTCGTCACGCCAAATGATTACTTCGAAATTCCTCTGGACCTTCCTTGGTCTCGGCCATTGCTTTTGTTCGAGAATGTGTTGGGCATCTCCATGTTCCGACGTTGAAGATCATTCCTGTCTTTCATCAATAATGTCACAATCTGCAGTCAAGCAGGCCACGAGAGTTATCCTCCGACTCACCGCAAGGTACCACTGTGGAGAACATACCATGTACCTCGGTCCTTTTCTTTTCCTTCTTGCTCTCGATCGATAGTTCGTTGATCAAGCAAATGCTCATGGGTGACCAAAGATTTGCCGCACATGATTGAAATGATAAGAACATGCTTGTATTATACCCTACACTCGGACATGCTCACCTGCAGCTGGCATATTGACGTTGCGATTCAGCATTGCTTGGCATATCGCTCAGACGAATGCCACAAAGTTGAAAGGAGAGATGTGATCGATTTTCCTAACAAACGCACAAACCTCAATGTCTATCACAGGTCGAAGAACATTTCATTGTAAGATACGATTATAGTATCTCCATCTGATTCTGGTCCCTGCCAATTGGCGCCTGATCTGAGCTCCGATAAGCAGTGGATCTTGTCCATTCCTGTCGTCGGCTCATCCGGTTTTGTCAAGTAAAAGATCGTTTTTAGCCTCAAAGTACCCCCTCACCGAAACTCCACTCTCGCTGTGAGCCCGTGAGCGTCGGCTGTTTCAGGTTTCCTGGCTCCCGTGACTGCCACGTTCTCCACCACTGCTCAACGTCAGCAACGACAAGACGCGTGGTACGGTGGATGAGGGTGCAACTCAAAAAGGAAAGACATCCAGGGTCGGGTACCGCTGGGAAATCGTCATTTAAGGGTGCTCCGATGGACTGGACCCGACTCCAGCGATCCCCACATTCGACCCGAAATGCCATGCTTGCGTCAACTTGGACCTATTTTTTTGTCTTCTACGAACAGATGAGAACCCATCAAATCTTCATGGCCACTTTCATGGGATCTTTGAACTGGTCGCATATCACAACCCAACGTACTGGGTGGCTTTGTCTCCACGCTGCTACAAGACGTTGCACGACAGTATTCGATCCGTATGCCGTAGCTCAATCCGCACGCCTTTGAGATCACAGTTCCCACAAGGACAAGGATCCACCAGGATATGTGGTTACAAGCGGCAGACCACAAATCTGGCGGTGTGGAGGTTTTTCTTGCTTTTTGCTTGCAAAGAAGCCGACGTACTGGTGAATTTGGAGGGAGAATCCATTCTGATCATTCCGAAACAGACACGACGCTCGATCGACGAAAACTACGCATACCAATTGATTTAGGTTGCCCGCGACACTCTGATGCACGACATCTCTCCTTGCTGCTTCTCACGGTTCGTTGACCGGAAATGCTCATTGCATGGTGCTTCACACGATTTTTCTGGCTCTTTCGTTGGTATTTGCGGTTGTGCGCTTGTCACCGATCGTTAGCACACTTCACGGAATTTAGCAGCGAGGATGTAAACAGATTTCCGGATGGCCATGCATCACGCCGTCGACCTGCCATCATCTCCTTCACGTAAGAGAATTTGTCTTCCCGACTGATACCAGGTATTCATACGTGGCGAGCTCAAACATCCTTGGTATAAGGACAATTTGCACGCTGTATACCTATCATAGACATGATGTTTCCAAACAGCAAAGCACACATATAAATGGCTGCTGAGAGTTTCTTGGCTCCTTCATCCAAGTCGAGACTAGATATGGAGCTAAATGATTGGCGATGAGCTATCAGATTCTCTTTTATCTCATTAACCCTCGTTTTCTCCCACGTTCCTCACTCATCCTATCCAAACTCCCGCGACTCATCTCAGAAGTAGGTATCAATCACTACCGCTATCAAGCAGCCTGTTTAGGAATCTGCTAGCAATCGTGAATAAAAGCCATCCTCGGTAATAGTTAGGGATCCTCTCACATAACATTCCCACGTCAGTTTCAAACCCACCTACAACAGAGACCTTCCTCTCTATCACCACTTACTGATCCCCCCAATACAAAAGAGGAGAATCAACACCAAGCAAGCATCGCCGCACCCCCACTCACCAATCCCCCCCCAAAAAGCGATTCCATGAACAACCAACAATCAATCTCCTAAGCCATCCATCCCTTTGTCGTCACCCACACTTCATTGTAAAACAGCATCAGATTCAGACAGGTAACAGCTAACACGACGGGGGAGGATGTGGATTTCATCCTTCCGCTACATATAACCCCCCCCCCTCCTCTCCCGCGAACTGGGGGGTTTCATTTGGATCGACTCGGCTGGGCTGCGACTCAGCCTTGTTCGCTGTCATCTCCTTTCATGACTCGTTCGGGCTAAACGAATGGAGGTACTCCGTCGGTATACTGACTGTCTCTGCGGTTGATGGGGAGGAGTGAGTGATGTGTGGTGGAAGGTGGAAGGTGGGTGGGTGGGGAGGGGGAGAGGGAAGGGGGGAGGAAGGGTGTTGATGTGAATGAAGTGAGTGAGCCACGGGGTTTTTGTGATGGTGTTGTGAATTTAGTTGCGGTTAGGATAGGTATTTTATGGATCATTGTGTTGTGTTGCGAGATTATTTTGTGCGATGGGCTCAAAATATAAATCCGTCCTACATTGAACATTCTTGTATCATAAGCCGAAATCCCAAATCCCGTTCTCATTTACATTCACATCCCGTCTCACCACCAAAAAACCCTCCAATACACAGCATCACATCAAAACCCCCACAACATCATCAAAAAACACCACCCATCCCCTCCTTCCTTCCTCTCCCCTTCCAACACCCCATCCCCACCTCCAACCCCCAATCCTCACTCTGTTCACCGCAATCCTCAATTCCCTCACGGACCAAATTCCTTCCCAGTAATCTCACAAATAAATCAACTGCCAAAATGCAATAACGTGGGGATGAATGTAGAATTTACAAATTAGAATTTGCTATATAAGTCTTTGACAAAGGGGGGTAAAGCAGCGAGCGAGTGTCGAGCCATGTAACCTGTAGCCCGCCAGATATTTAGACATTACATTCCCCACCGTTCAGTCTTGTCTTCACCTTCCCTCCTTTCCGTTCGATCCTTCGTGCCATTTCGATTTACCAATATTTTCACCCAACCCTAAAATACATACACGCGAGCGAGTGCCGAATAAAAGGCGGATTATCCAAAATGAATCTCGGCGCCGCTCAAAAAATACCAAGTTTAATCAGTATCACGATCAAGAGAAAAGTAAAATGGGTATTAGACGAAACTTTGAAGCCATGGAGCAGAAAGATCTACCTTCGCGAATCGACCCTGGGCACTCCTGTGGGCAGACTTCCAGAAACTCGGTCCTTAAGACCTTTCATGGCAGCTTCGCTGCTGATGCTGTTCTTCTTCCTCGTGCTTCGTCGTAGTGCAGATTGAGCTCTCCGCTCTTCATCAGCTTCTTCAACAAGAACATGGGCGCCGCCACCTTCCTTGTCATCGAGGACCTGCTGCCGTCCTGCCACGGCCTGAGCTTTGGCCTTGCCTTGAAGCGTTCGAGGAGGCAATGATGCCAGCTCGTTAGCTTGTAGATGATCTGGCTCTTCATATGGTGCCACCGGCTCTGAAGACCTTTCTCGTTCCGCCGCCTCGGACGCTGAAACAGGGTGCGTTCTGCTCAACTTGGCTTCAGCGGCGTTCTTCGACCTTGCGTATCGCGCGCTGATATCGCCGCCAGTCCACATTGTCCCCAAGAAGCGGTCCCAGAATGTGAAGAAAGGTTGACTGAAATTGGTCTTGATGCCCCAACTCTGGTGATGAATATCGTGGTATTCAGCGTTGTTACTGGTGATGTGCTGCAAAAGATCCCACGGCAGTCTATAGCCACAGTGGTCATCAACAGTCTTGATGGTACTGCAGGTGAAGAACCACATGCTCTGTCGGACAGACATGCCTGTGACCAAGTATGCGAGGCCTGTGCCTAGAGTGTCAAGAAGGAAACCCTCGACTGGGTGGTTGTAGAGGGCGCCATAAGCGTATGGAACGTATAGACGGTGGTGGCGGGAGTGGAATTTGGCTTTGAAAGGTTAGCATGACTGCAAGAAAATGGTTGGTCAAGAATTTCGCATACTGTAAAGCCATTTGTTCATATGCATGGCACGGTGCCAGAAGTACTGCCATGAATCAACAACAAGCGTTCCGACCCCAAATTGGAGAGCTGGAATCAGCCAGTAGTATATAGCCTTTGCAGCAACGACCTCCCATGTCGCAAAAGCTGGGATTGTCATGGCTTCTCCATTGATGGTGGCCACATGCTGGAGGGAAGGGTACTGCCCTCCAGCCAGAACTGCTGCAGCTGTTGGGGAGAAGGCAGCGATGTTCTTCGCCATCCCAACGGCATTGAGACCCAATCCAGCCAAGATGGTAGGAATCGCTCTCTCGGCTATCCGTATCCTTTGTGCCCATACTGCTACATCATAGCTTTCCTTTCCGAAGGTAGGTTCCGGGTCGAAAACTGTCAGAGCCAAGCCAAAGACAGTCTGTATGACCTGCTGAAGAATAACGTCCCTGAAAACATCCGCCCTCGAAGCATGATTACGGGTGACCAGTTCAGCCGGTGTGTGAAGGCGATATTGCGGGAAAAGATCGTAGGTATCGATGAGATGGAAGAAAAGAGAGACAATCCAGTATGCCAGAATTGGAAGAACGAGTGTAAGGGCGTAGTCGGGACACCACGAGACCAGGTCCGGCAATGGCTTCAGCTGGTATTCTGGTAGGGGAGGCAGTTCGAAGGGAGCAGCCGTGATGTTGAAAGACATTGTTGCTCACTGCTGCGTGCAGCAGCCAGAATGAAAAGCTGTCAATTGTTGGCGGAGCGCGATGCGCTTCTCACCGTCGGAAGGTCGCGGTTAGGGGGCTGACCCTGATGACGAGGTGGGCTGACGAGACAGGAGGATCGTGCTTGCGAACTTGTTTGTTTGCGAGGCGATAATTTCGTACAATTTTGTTGGAGTGAAGTTTAAGTTTCGAAGGGATTAGGAGCGGGAGTCAGTCTGCGGTAAAGTGGTAAAGGCCCAAGGAAGTGCTTTGTACTCGCCACCCTGCTGATCGGTACGGTACGTTGACTAGTACTTCTCGGTAGTAATAATTTCTTCCCGCTTGGTCACGTGTATTCTAGAGTGTACACCACGGTCACCACCTTACAATCTCAGTGCTTGGCAGTATTCGCCTCCACTTCCATCAACTTCACCAACAAACAATCATCGTTGTCCTATTTGCTCTCTGACACGGAAGAGCGCAGGGCGGAATCGATGAATGCTCACCACGACACTGATCAATCACTGCGGAAAACCCTGATGGCAGAAGATGTGATACGACCAAGCACATGGACACAATGCCACTCATGAAGACTTCCAATGTTACACGAATGCACACCAAGACAAGGGATGGGCAAAAACAATTCGAAGTCAACGTCTGCTTATTATTGCAGCGAGCACGACAATCCCGTCGTCGTATAGTGCCCGAGAATGGGCCATGTCGACATGTGAACAGCCCAGAGCCAATGGAACTCTATCCCATTGACAACATCTAATCTAAATCCAGGCCGCAAATCATTGCGGCGACTCATATCGCCGACTACTACGATACTTTCCAAAACGACACCATGCTTGAAATGGTCTTCGGAGAGGTCCGCAGACTCGATCTGCGGATCCTTGCGGCTACCTGAACAGAAGCCGACGAAAGGATCGCTTTCTTGAGAATTATTTTTAAAATTGAGGAGCACGGAAATGCTTATACTGCAAGACCAAAACACTATAACATCTTGTTCAATAACTCATCATCTTATCCGTCTACAGCGGGTCTGAATGTTCAATTCTCAGCATCGTGCGATACCGCTCGGTCCCGCTTCTGGGAAGTCTATTGACAAATACGATCCGGCTCCTCGAAAACAGCCTGTTCAGGTGGAGCAACAGCGACATCGTTGAATGTGACATTACGGAGCCGTGCATAGCTATCGACTTAGACGCTGTTTGAGCACTGTCGGTCGGACAGCGTGAGTTCACCAATCAGGAGTTTATAAAGACCTAGAGAGAATACGGATCTTGAGAAGCAAATCACAGATACAAAGAGAAGCCAGAACCCAGAGTCGCCGTCTGCGGAGCACTTGATACATGCACAACTCGTGCAGGAATTCCTAGATGAGTTCTACCTTGACCAAGACATCACAATGCTGATTTGGACGAACTGAACTCAGGAGATGAGCCGCGGCATGATCAAGACTCATTGAGCATCAACATTACTACTATGTGCTAGAGCCATTAGCATTACCATTCTGTAGGTGGGAATCCACTCATCGTTCTTAGTACCGGCAAACCTCAGCCAGCATGCTCAGATTTTGCCCACACCGGCGCTCTTCATGACACTCGCTTGCGTGTTCGCAACAGCAGTGGGAGCGACAAGATTCGCCTTGACCTTTGCAAAAGCGGCCAACGCGACTGTACTCCCTAGCTTCGGCAACGCGCCACTGCCCGTCGCCTCGTTTCCGACACACGCCCTGCCCAAGCTACTGGTACAAGCCGCACCTCCGTCTGCGAACGTCGGTCCACTCCCCGCCTGAATCGGCTCCGTCGTCTTCACCCAGCTGTTTCCTTCCAGCAGCGCAAAGGTCTCGGTTGAAATCTCGAAGTTGTGTCCAAGGTTGTTGGAGAAGAAGTTGTTGGTGGCGTGGAGGAGCGAGCCTTGACCGTTGATCTTTGGAGAACGGCCCGACATGTCGTGGAAGTAGTTCTTGTCGAGGGTGATCTTTTCGCCGGGTGCGATGAACATGAGGCCCCAGTAGGCGTTTTTGTTGCACGTGGCGGAGCCTGGTGTGACACCGTCGAACTCGTTGTTGGAGACTGTCACGGTATTGCCCTTGAAACTGGTAAGGAGTGTTAGTCTGGAAATCGAGGGAGAGTGAGCTGGAGATGGGAGGGTGAGAAGGTACGTACTGGGAAACGATAAACATGCGACCTGCTTTGCTGAATTTGCAGTGGTCGACCCAAACATTCGTTGCGCCTTCGATGCTCAAGGCATCACCTCCCCACACGTATTGCGGGTTCAGATCCTACTCTCGTTAGCAAATCGCTCGTCACCTCTCCATTCTCCAAAAACAGTAGGAAAGCTTACAGTAATATGCACATTCTGAATGATAATGTTACTA
Organism: Venturia effusa; assembly: GCA_007735645.1. Lineage (NCBI taxonomy): Eukaryota > Fungi > Ascomycota > Dothideomycetes > Venturiales > Venturiaceae > Venturia > Venturia effusa. The sequence continues at coordinate 427,549 of CP042202.1, read as the reverse complement.
CTCCCCTGCGCAATATGCAACCCCTTCCCCTGAATAACACCCTTATTCCCTACACCCACAATACTCTTGTTACTCTTTATCTCCAACGCATCCACGCCCGCTTTGTCATAAGTGACAGGCACGGATTTCCAGCCGGCGTCGCACTGCTTGACGCGGATGAAATCTTGACCTCCGTTGGCAGCAGTGCATTTGGTGCCAGGACGGAAGTCGCGGCAGCCCGTTTCCTTGACGCTGCCTTCAGTGCCTTTGAAGTTGAAGAGTTTGTCGATGAGGATGACGCGAGGAGTGGAGTCGGCGAGCCAGAGCTTTAGTCTGTGAAGGGCGGGGAAGGTTAGTGTTTGTCATAGAAGTGGATGAGTTGGATGGATTGGTATATGTATAGATGAATGGATGTGAAAGGCAAAAGACCACGCAAAGTCAAGAAAACACAAATACGTACTCAGCGATATCCTTCGGCGCAGCTGGTTTAGCGGATCCACCACCCGTCGTCCCCTTCGCGAAACCATAGGCCGTACCAACGACACCCGAGGAAGTCGAACTCGCAGTACCATTCTTAGCCACCGTGGTCGTCGAACTCGCTGTGCTGTTCTTAGCCACAGCGGCGGCGTGGATCAAGGCAGGGCCGGCTGCTAGAATGAGACTTGACAAACGCATACTGGATGCACGGAAAACTGGTTTCTTTGAATGAACCAAGGGAATAGAAGGGAGGGAGAGTACGAAATGATCGAGATGGGTGAAGGAAAAACACTGATTATGGAAGTGAGCCAAGTCAAGCAGAACCACCCCGTTCCTTATACAAACAGAGAGAAATTATGCAAGGCGACGAAGCCGCGTCGCTGCCAAAGCCGCATGTTTCTCCAGCCAGCCTGTTTGCCTCGTGGTCGACCATCAACTCTCCTCTTTGTTTCCTCTATCCGCGGGCATTTTCCCTCCGCTGCTGTCGTTGCTGCTGCTGATAACGTGGCATCAGCTTCTCCTAGCAAGTCGGATAAAATCGAGATCGTCGAGGGAATCTCGCTTGTGTGGAGCTTGGTGTGGGTTTGGGATCGGAAAATGCTCCGTCACCACGGGCCGGGCCTTGAATTGAGAAATGAGGGTGCTGGGATGATGGAAGAGGAGATTGAGGGGTGGTGTCTTAGGATCAGTACGTGTGTGAGAGTGAGGAGAAGGGTGACTTTCTGTATTGTTGCCTTTTGCGGTGCTACATTTGCTGTCAGGTTGTTATGATGTTGGAAGCATCGGCGTTGAGTCGAAATGTGCATTACACTGGATAACCTAAGCTATCCTACATCCACGGCGTAGAGAAGACCGCTCGCGGGACTTGCACACTCAAATTTATGAACTTGTACAAAATGAAGGCCAACAAGATGTGCTTCACCAAGTCATTCACGAGGTGAGTACAAGTCCATTTTTTTAACACACAACAAAACAACAAATCAGACCAAGTGTGACAGTGTCGGTCTTATCAAATCATATTCGTAAGATGGGAAGTGTAGACAGCCAGAATTTGGATGGACGTGATTGTCAGGCTCTGCGATGGTTGGAAATGAGGTGCAAGGGAAAGCGAACGGGCTGGTAGGTGATTTGATAGCCGTCATTTGAAGTGAAAGTGAGCCTCGATGATTGCATTTAAGTCAAGTCGAGACTAGTGTTCAAAGCACTTTGACGAGATGAAAGTTCGTTGGTTGTGGGAAAAAATGGGGAGGAATTATGTTTGCGGAAGAGGTTAGGTTCACGTTTGAAAGAGCTGTCGTGGGAAAGGGAATATGAGTCATTTATAGAGACTTTTCGCAGGTTTCCAAGGAGAAAGCGAATCAGGACATTCTTTAATGGTTCTTGATTCGGACTCGCTTGCGGGAAATACGCTGCGAGGTGCTAGCGATGATATCAGAGGACCCAAGTATCTACCTCACAGTGAGGCTGAACACGTACAATTGCTTTCGTTTGTAAATGGCCAGAGCCAAATAAAAACACCGGGATGGAAGTAAGGCATCTAACTGTATGCAGCTCAAATGAAATGAAGTAAATCCTGAAGCGGATAAAATCGGAGCCTTGATCAGTGTAAAGATTGTAACAAATTCATCGTCACTCCTTTGCATAGTGCTTGAACAAGGATATCGACACCAGGACGCTGATCGTGCTCTTCAATTAGCTAGGACAGAGGGAGAACTACTGGTCTAAGCGTTTCACCAAAGCTTAGCTGAGGAACCGTCTCGCAGGCCTTGACGAACCATTACTGGGGTTCATATCGTGATAAGGATGGCAGGATTCTAGAAGCGAGATCAGGACCACATCGCAGAGACACGTGCGGTACGTTCCGCGGAGCGCGTTGCTTGGATGCAGGCTTTTGTTTATTCCCACAAAGCTGTATCAGGCTGAAACGGGCTGGATTGAGAGGAACGAGGAGGAACGCTAGCATTGGAACATCGTTCTGATCAACATGCTCAGCTTTGTGGGTTGGAAAAGTGTTTCATGATGATGGAGAACGGTGCCGCTGTGCGAGTTGTCTCGCGGCAATATCTCCGTGGTAAGGTGTGATTGCAATCATTGTTTTTGGGCGTGCGTAAACATGGGTGAAATCGAAGCTTCGGTGTCGAACAATCCCGAAAGAAGATCAAGAAGCAAAGTCCCGCTTCGATTATGATTATAACACCGAATGCAAACAGCATTTCAAGATTACCGACAAAAACATTGCGGCGTCTGCAACAATAGATATCATCTCCGTCGCAGTCGATCCTGTCTATGCTTATTGAGGGCGACCTGATCATCATTTCTATCAACCTGCACCACGATCCTCCGGACCAGCGTACTTTGAGATTCCAGCTCTTGGTTGATAGCGAGTCCGACATTTTTCAGTCGGATGGTTGCGCCGTGGAGGTGCTCGATGTTCTTATCAATCTCATCCTCGACCTCTTCGTCATCGCTGTCGGGCTCGAATTGATACTTCAAACGCTCTGCGCGTTTTCGAGAGGCCATCATGGTCGGGTCCCCCTCAATCTGCTCCTCTGACTCTTCGATCGGAGGAGCTGTCTCTTCGATAAGTTGGACTTGATTTCCTACCCGTCTCTCCCTCTTCGCCTCTTCCAGTCTCACCTTTCTCTCCTCGATCCTTTTGATTCTCTTCGCCCTCCTGATCATAGCGAACGGATTTCTTATAAATCCCCAAAGACTTCGGTTCAATCTATTAATCTTCCTCACTTTCTCTCCAGCAACAGCCATCTGTATATCTGCTTCCTCCAGGTTTTCTTCGGCGTCGAGTAATATTTCGTTTTGCCCACCTAGTCGTTCGAGGATTTCTATTCCTGTGCTTTCGGCTTGGGCAGCGATGCGAATTGCATTTTGGGTCGATGAGATGGTGTCCTTCTTGATGCTCTTGATCTCGTGCTTCGTTATTTGGATTTCGGCATCTCCATCGTGGGACGGAAGGTACCGTGTGTCATAAGTGGTGTAGAAATCGTTTGTTGGACGCATTTGTGTTTGCAGTGCCATCTTGCTGTCTCAATAGTGAACAATGATTCTTATGGTATCGCTAGGAATAGAGTGACGAGGGATGAAGAAAGAGATTTTTTTAATGGCCCAAGGAGAATTGCGCCTGATAACTTGAGCCATCAAAGTGATAGTCGAAGATATCATGCTGGTTGCTGCCTGCTCGGGAGCCGGATGCTAGGGCTGTCGTTTTCGAGGCGCAGCGACGATTATTTTGGTTCGCCAATAATGCCAGGCAGACAACGAATCGGCAATTTCCAGCTACCACCGGGAGGGATTCGCTATAATGCAATTATAGGAATTATCGACAGGCATCTGTCCTGTACGCGGGGAACTAGAACCTCAACATTTCCCATGCCCTCTAGATATCCATCACGCAAGATCAAGCCTCTGCTTCGTTGTAATAGGACGAGTCGGGCTTCTTAGTTGTGTTTAATGGTTGAGGTGTTCGCATTGAATTTAAGACCTTGGCCACCGAGAATAAATCGTTGTTGTCTACATGTCCAAGGCCGACTCAAAAGTTTCGGCGGCGTTGAGCAAATACCTGACCAGCGCTTGATAGCACCCAGAGAAAACGCACTGGATAGGGCAACGCCGGCAGAATTCGAGATCCCAGAACCCAGACCTCGCTGGGAGACGGCGCTGATGATAGGAGTCGCTGAGAGCGGTTGGCGCACGAGTGATTCCAACGAAACTTTATCGGAGTAGAGGCTACAAAGCTCGGCCTTAAAGCGAACTTTGATAGAATACGCGCACTTACTCTGCGGTGAAAGTCGGATCCGAGACGCTCTGTGTAAAGTTTGGATAAGGACGCGCGGAGAGTTCGTCAGAAGAGGATACTAATGATAGGCTGTGAAGAGGGACGACAGTACGCAAACAAAGAGTAGCTGCAGAGATTGCAAAACCAAGGGGTTTTTGGAGAGTGATGCGGAGTTGGTCGATGCACCGCTGTTTACCAGCGGATTGGGATTATATTTTGAGGGTGGGAAAGGCCAAGATGACTTCACGTTCCAATTGATGATGATGGGCCTGAATTCCTGACACTCACTACATTTCTCTCGATAGTAATGATTGTTCTAAAATCAAGAACAGAGAACTGTATTTTCACTGAACATGTGCAACCAAGACTGGGTTGGTGGTATATATATACAGCACGTGGATATCACGTGTACGAAACCAGTCCAAGCTGGAGCCCGGCTTGACTCTGACATTCCATTCCAACCTGCAAGACTCTTTCAAGATTGCCTTCGATATCTACTCAAATACTTCCGGTCATCTCTCCCATCTTGATCTTGTACACGTCGCATAACTGCAATGGTTCGAGCAATGATTGACAGACTACAAGGACACAGGCTGATCCGCGTCCCACAGGTGCGTACTTCAGAATATCAGATCAGAACGCTTGCCGATAACAAACAAGTCATAGCACTGGTCAGTGGCGGAAACCTTTGGTCTGAGAGATATAAGAACATCGATTGCTCTGGCATTCAACAAAGCTAAGCGATTAAAAATTAAATTGATTGCATAGTCTTGCACCAAGAGTAGACAGCCGTTCCAACACCCGCTGCAATGAAGCATTCCGTGGGACATGCCATCATAACAGCTGTACCAAGTATGACCAGCCCTGGCACCAAGGCAGTAGAAGGCTCGCCCTTTCGAGCTTCGGTGGTGTTCGTGTTTGGGGAGACCTTTGAAATCTTTGCAGATTGCTCCTCAATTGGTCGATGGCGCTGCGATTGGAGCGATCCGTCTTCCTGCTGGACTGGCTGCGCCTTCTCAGCTTCGAGTTTCTTAGCTCTCAATAGATCAAGTGTCTGCTGAACCTCCGCCATTTTCTCATCCTTGATCGCGTCTCGAGCTGCGAAATCCTTTTTCAAATCCTCGACCTTCCGCTTCTGCTCACTGATACTTCTCTCGTGTTGGTGTCTTAGCAGTTGCCGCTCCTGCTCGAGTTCCACCTCCTTCTCCAACAAGGCCGTCTTACTGGCCTCCAACTGTTCTGCTAAATCTCCTGACTTCAGCTTCTCTTCCTCAATCTCCATTAGCAGTCCTCGCACTAGTGACTCTAGCTCACTCTCAGCAGCCTCTAGTGTCGTCGCGAATCCGGCGATCGGCTGTTCTATAGACTGTTCCATAGACTGTTCCATAGATTGTTCCATAGACTGTTCCATAGACTGTTCCATAGATTGTTCCATAGATTGTTCCATAGATTGTTCAGCGGACGATGGTAAGTCATCCTGTAGCCAAGGTTCTTGCAAAAGGTCCCAGGCACTGCTTCGTTGGTCCGGATCGATCTGCATCATTCTCTTGATCATCTCAAGAAAGTTATGCTTATCCTCCGGGCTCTCAAACCCCTGAACCTCCTGGAGGCGCTCTTCCAGGGGCATGACATTGAAGACAACATCCGAAGTATCCACATACTCCGTTGGCTCGCCAAAGAAGTCGAAGCCAGCTTTAACCAAGTCTCTTCGACCACGGTGAAGAAGGGATCGTGGGAATTGTCCGAACATTGACGTGATTTCGTGAATATGCCGTCGCACGCTGTATGAACCCTTCTCTTTAGCGATGAAGGTATTGCGGCCCGTCACCAGCTCCAATAGAACAGCACCCAGCGTCCATATATCTGTCTTAGTATCCCACGGTGCTCTAATGATGTTTTCAGGAGACCGAAGGACATCTGCTGTAATGCTGTCGCAAAGATGCTCGTCCGTCCAGCTGGCAAGGCCCCAGTCACAGAGCGTGACGTTTAGCTTGAGTAATTCCTCCTCCTTGGGATGAGGGTCGAGATATACTCCGGCCATCCCTTGAGGTGGATACTCCTCTGTGGGTAATATTTCCGAAGTGTCGATGTTGTTTTCTCGTTGAAATAGTTCGCAGTAACTGTTTGGCCAGTAGAGGAAGCTTATTTCAGTTTCTCGCGGAGGATCGAGCCTCTCGATTGGACTGGATTTTCTCCAACGGGTGTCCACGACACTGTGATCAGGAAGTTGGATCATTACGTTGTCGGGTTTGAGGTCTGGACAAAGGTTAGTAAGTCGTGTAAGCTGCAATGTTAAAGCAAGACTTACCAGTATGAATTACACCAGATTTATGAGCATAGTCAAGAGCTAGGAATAGCTGCTTAGCAAATCTCTTCAGAATCTTTGGCGGCACCTGTCCCCCCGGAAATTTCCAACGAAAAGTATGAAGAGTTTCCGCCATGAGATTGAAAACGAGGAAGACGTGAAAACCATCCTGGCCAGAAGTGCTTGGCGTCCAAAACATATCCATCAGCTGAGAGACGTGGCCCTTTCCAGGATGATCGCTTTGGATGTCGCGGAGGTGCCTAAGCACATCGATCTCAAAGATGTCGTTGTCAGTGCCATAGCACTCGGTCGAGAGTACTTTGAGAGCACAATAGCATTGCTTGTATTCATCACGGACAAGCCATACTGTGGAAAATCCTGTAGATTTTGTTAGCTTCTCATTGGCAAGTGGTAATGGGGTGGAAATTCCATTGGAGGTGCTTACCTCCCCAGCCCAGCTTCGCGAGGACGACATATCGCTCCTCGAAGACGTCTCCAATTTGCATAGGATAGAAGTATCCATCTTTGTAGACATTGGGTCGTTCTCTGGTCTCATTCGGGCCTGGATAAATCAAGTCACCGGAGCACTGCGGGGGGCCAAATTGTGCCATTTCCTCTGGGGTCAGGTCTCGATTGATGATGGAACCATATTTCTCAATGTCTGATAGGGTTGGACTGAAATGAGAGTCGTGGGGCGCACGGTTTACATATTGCGAAGGCCCAGACTGTGCTTGTCCTGCTAGAGTACGATTCAGGTTGATTTGAGCGTCCCTGAGTAATTCCGAAAATGTTGGTTCTCGACGGCTGTGAGACAGACTATTCATGATTCGCGGAGGGCCAAATTGCGCCGTTTCTTCCGTAGTAAGGTCCCGATGGGTATGGGGGCGATTTTGAGTTACCATGGCGGTTTCCGTTTTTTGATTGGTTCCCAATGGAGAATCTTCTTGGTTAAGAGAGCTTAGATCAGAAATCTGATTACTGCTGTTCTCTTGTGGAAAAGCATATCTTGCTGTTGCTGCGGGTGTGAAAATTTGTTTGATGTTGCCAAACCCTGTAAGATTACGAGGACTAATTGTATATGAATTCTCGGTAGCCATTGTTGCGTATGTGGTGGTATCTAGATCCAAAGCGATGAGGAAAAATTGTAGAGAGGGATGTAGAATGGATGTAAAGCGTATCGGAGAGAGTGAGGACAAATACGATGCTTTTATGAGACAAAGGCAGTGTTGAGTGCTAAGTAAATGGACTTCGGTGTTTGCAAACAGGAGTAACGTAAATCATGTGCACAAAGAATCGGTCTACGACGATTTTTCGCTTGCTCCTATCACACAGAACAAGGCTGATTCGATACCGTGGTGACAGCTTCTGAAGCACAACTAATGTCCGCGTTGTAAGTTTGTGAGAGCCAACAAACAGGGCACTCAGAACACTGAGGGAGATGCAAAAATTACTCACCTTAAAAAACTTCCATCTCATTTGTTTACCTCTCTCCTGATCCCATCATTATAAACAATTTCAGCTACAATCATCTGGAGACCGCCATTCTCACCAATGCCACATCTAATTGACTATGACGAGCAAGTTCTTGTCGCTACGGAGGATATGAAATGGGCTGTCCAGGACGCAATCACACGCGTGAGCCCAAACAGTCCTTTGAAGAACGCTCGGTACGTCAGGATCTTCCAGTCCTGGCACGCATCTCCTGGTGATCCAAGGGTGCATATCACGTTTACTGCCTTCAGTGGGTCTTTCCAACGTCTTAACAACTACCACGGCTATCACCCACGCGATCCTTTAAACAATGCTAAGCCGAGCAAATGCGAACAAAGCGAGAATTGGGACGATGACAGGAAATTGGCGCGCCAGGGAGTGCCAATGAGTGCCCCTACATTTCGTCCATCTTACCGGCCGACCCCAACATCGATGAGACCATCAGCCACGAGAGCTGGACCACAAAACCCTCCTATTGTTAGCGCTACTTCTCGTAGAGGAAACCAGCCAGCCCTACCGCCAATGAGGCCAACTACGAAACTGGGCAGACAGCCAGGAGTCGCTGGTCGTGATTCTGATGCTCGCTCATCCTACCAGACAGGCCAACTGTCGACGACACCGTTTGCGACCGGTAGGAGATACGAGCCTCCTACTGGCAAAATTGATTCTCGTTCTTTCAACCAGCAAGTCTCAATTCCGATGCGATCAAGGCCAATGCAAAGCGAGAAAGGAGATTCTCCGATGCAGACTGGTGCGCGCACAGCTCAGAGCCATTCCAATATTGCTGGCATAATGACGGCCAACTCGTCCACGGACGCAGGAGGAGAAGCTCGGTCGAAAGCCGATGGGTCCTTGTTGAAGCATACCCTGGTTGGTAATATGCATCAGAGCAACACGCAGCTTGGATCGATCGAGGGAAATGAACAGAACAGTGCTCGCCCTGCTCTGACCAACGAACAGCCACGCCGAGAGCCACTTGGCCAACGTATTCCAATGAATGGAGTTCACGGCTCTGCGAATCGAGAGATTCCCGCAGGCGTGTCTGAATCGAGCTCAGTTCCGAGAAGAGGGTCAATCTTAGGGCCGATCAGTGAAGAACAGGAGAATGCCAAAGCACTCCCAGTGCGAAAGAGTGCCAAACTTGCTGATGACGAAGGATGGACTAAGGTACAGTCCACACGTTCCAGGAGGCGCAAAGGGACCGCAATGTAAAAGAGGTTGAGCACAGAGGAGGAACAAGGGTCGAACAAACCAGTACACTTGGCTGGAAAAGAAGGTTCGCCATGTACACTCACTGAGGGGCCTGGATAGACGATGAGTGCGTGGTTGGCAGGCGAAACTATGCTTGGAGCTCCAGCGGACTTGTTTAGCTTATAGAGTGCTTTGCTTGTTGGTGTTGATCTTGAGGACAGCCAATTAAGCGTTAATGTCGAGGTCAGGTTTTGAGTCCAGCTGCATGAATGCTTTCCTTGCTCCTTCAATTGTGATAGCAGAGGGAGATGTCCGTCGAGTTCATCATACCATGCAACGCATAATGATATGGTGAGCTATCCTTCATTCGATTCTTGATTGAATTCGAGCGAGCTACAAAGACCTAAATAACACGTAACGAAGCGGTCCGATCCTCGGGCTATTTGTTTGCCATAGTATTAGAGTCGTGATTGTCAGTAACCATCCGGTAATCCTTGAGAACCTACGTGTTTCTACTCCGTTCAAGTGTTTTCCAATCTATTCGCCATGGAGAGTGACTTTGTCGTTATCCATTCATTAGGCCTCGAGGATAGTTCGTGGATGGACTTCCCGCTATCGAGACCGACGGGCGTCGTCAAATTACTAGAGTAGAGTGAAAAGATGGTTGTTGACTGTTGACGAAATCGGCATGAGATATCTTTGCCTGGGGGGTAGAGTAAGAGAAGGCTCACCCGACTAAACCTTGATGCTGTGAACAGAGAGAGCAAGTTACCGGGCAAAGATTCGTCGGCGCAACTGCATCGTGACACGAGGAGTTGTGAATGACTTTGGTGAGTGTTGAGTGTCGACGTTTGCAAGCTGTGGCTTCTGGTGGCTCGTATGCGCAGCTTCAAGTCTGCCTACGTATATTTGAGACGTGCAGTCAAGTCGTCGTCGTCGTCATTCGAGCAGACTAGTTGAAAACCGGATCTCCCAAGTCGTGCAGCATTGGCATTTATAGTATAGCCATGGTTGATGCGTACGACTGTCAATACGTATAAAGGGAATCGCTCGTTAGAACTTCATTTTTGCGAGGTCTTGGTTTGATCAATATATATCCTTGTCACAATGCCCTTCAAAGATTCGCTAGGAAAGCTCATGAATAAGCTTGACGACAGGCTCGACAAGTTCAGCGCCTCATCCAACACCTCACCACCCCAGATACCTTTTGGTTCAAAGCCTCAATCCGACAATTCCTCCAACATTGCGTACTGGAAAGCCGAATTTTCGCCGGCCTGTCCAGTTTCCACGAATTTTAAGCATGAAATCGGCGACGGAGGATGGGGCAACAACGAGCTCGAGAACTACACCTGCGATTCGGCCAATTCCTTCCACACGGACAAACATGAACTCGTTCTTCGCGCTATCATCGCATCAAATCACCCAGACCATAAGAGTAGATACACAAGTGCGCGGTTGACATCGCATCAGCTACTGGACAGATGCCGGGGATACATTGAAGCTACGGTCACAGCTCCATCAGCAAGAGGGATATGGCCGGCATTCTGGCTTCTGCCACAAGAGCCATTCAAATGGCCTGAAGACGGCGAAGTTGATATCATGGAATCTTGGAATGCTGAAACTATGAATCATGCTTGCATGCACTGGGGTCACTTCAATGGCGAGGACTCGCAGAAACATCGTGTTGTGGAGACCTCGATCTCGAATATCAGGGCCACGCATGTTTACGGCTTCGCGTGGGAACAGCCTGAAGGGGGACATGGAGGGAGATGTGTTTGGTATATCGATGGGAGAGCTGTCATGAAGGCGAAGAAACCACCAGGCACAAGAAGATTTGAGGAGTGGAGGATTATACTGAACGTTGCTGTTGGTGGCAATGTTTGTAGCGGTGTGATACCGAGCGATGGCTGTTATGACTTCGTGGTGCACGAACTGAAGATGTGCGATGGACCTGGTGGCGGTGGTTGGCAGAGATTCGAGAAGGACTGGAGTAAGACCAAGGAGGGTCATGCTATGTAACGTGGCTATCTCTGCGATCAAGGTTCATGATTCAAAGACCTATCTTATCGGCAGAAATGAATCAATCCTGTGAAGTTAGGAAAATCTGTGGCTCTGCCAAAGTCGTGATGAAGGTAGCCGGGTCATCGCTTGTTCCAGCAGTAACCCGGATCTTAGAAGCAGGATGTATCGGGATCGGACACTGCCACACTAACAATTTTAGGTTTTTCTGCCGGATATGCTTCCGAGGTATATACACATCCTATCATTCTGACTTCAACAACAATCCACCTCATCAACTCCACCAAAGAGCTCGGCGCACATCAGCTATGGCGCCGATTACCAGATCGCAGACCGCCAGTCGCAGAAGCTACTTCCCGATCCTCACGCTACCTCGTGGTAAGTCCATTTGCGCATCATCGCAATGTCAGACGCTGATCAGTGGTAGAACTTCGTGAAACGATCTGGAGTCTCACCGCCAGCTATCATACCATACAAAAAGAGTTCGATCAAGATGATTACGACAGTTATAGAGTTCCGAGAAGTGAGCCTCGGCTGTGTACTCCTGCGATACTCCTCGTGAACCATCAAATCTATGCTGAAGCAAAAGCCTGCCTTGTAAGGCAAGGTGTCTCCATGACCGGTCTCTCACGGCTCCAATTATTCCTAAAAGAGTTTCAAATTCGGGAGTCATTGTGGCGCGTCATCACTCCGGCCACTCTCAGGAATATTTCTAGATTCTCCGTCGACTTGCCCGGCTGTGGAGACTGTCAGAGCAGGCGCAACAAGAATGCTGGCTATCCAAGTTCTAATTTGCGATGTGGCCATAAGTCCTGGTTCTTCCTCATTCTCGCGCTTTGCAGAAACTCTGAGAACGTTCCAGCGCAGATCATGATCTCCAATGGTGCCATGAAGTACACTCTTCGTCGGGAACATCTAACTAGATTGGTAAGTTAGCTGTCAAGATGACGCGGCAGGAGACTGATACAGACAGGAGCATCGGGCTTTTGCTATCATGATGGATCACATCGAAACCGCGTACCAGAATCATGCTGGACTCCGTCTTTACAACTACTCCGCCCTGGTCGAAGCTCTTCTCCTTGAAATACAACGTATCGAAGAAGAAGAGAACACTGAACTCGAAGGCAAAGAGGATGCCAAGTACTAGTTGGCCGCGAGCGCTTGGGCGATACGGATAGCGTCAGAAACTATTATGATTCGGGATTCGAATTTGACAGGCTCAGTTTGCAAACGGAATAAAAGTTGACAACAACGATGAATTTGGACGGGTCAGCAATGTGGTTCGTCACAATGATTCTAGACAACCATTCAGCCGATACACGGGTTAGCGATAGGGAGGTATGGTCATGCAGAAAGGTGTGAATATTCTGCTGAATGGCTTGATGTCCTGCTTATCCATCCACTTCAAAGCGGCACACTGGGTACGTATTTTCTGGAAAAGAGAGGATTTTTTTCCACGGCTAGGGGTCCGTGAGAATCAATAAAAATTACTTTCTGATCGTATTGGAACATCATGATGAGGAACGAAATTCGAAAGAAATCAATGATAGGGAGGCGTGAATGGTTTGAAAAGAAGTAGTGAATGGCATGTTAGAAAAAGGCAATGCTTTCTCGCAGCGCCCGGTGCTAGACTACTTTTCCTTGGTATTCTAATTGTCCTACTTCGCACTCATCAGAACCGTCACTTCTAGCTCGCACAAAATACGATGTGACACCATCGTCTTCGAACCTAGAAGAAGCGAGGATGACAAGTCGATTGGCGATGAAAAGGATACGGAAACCCGGACAAAAGTATTGTGATTGGGGAGGAGTAAGTCTTGGAGTTTGTTGGGAACACAGTGATCTAGGTCTCATCTCGACACCATCTGCTAATCAGACGACGCAGGTTATTCGTGTGTAGACTTTGCGAGACTTGGAGCGAACGGAATAGTATCTATGGCAGCAAGACTGATCAGCCCAGTAACCTTGTCAGGCAATACCCGATTACAACGTTGAACGAAACCAGTATGTAACTCATCCAGATTGTCATCTGCGTTCTGGACTTTCTTCTCAACGGCGTCAAGAGTGACAGACTAAGGCCTCACGATGCTCGACCGTGCTCATTTTATACGAAAGAAGACTTAGCTAAAAACACAGCCCCGTTGATAAAGGTACCACGAGGTAAGGATTACGGCTCACGCGTCGGAACATAAAGCGAGGACTGATAATCTCACAATGAATTCCGCGATGAGATACATGACTTGAGACTGAGTTACGATGGTGTGCAGCAACGTATCACTTCAGTTCCTTTTGCACAGTCCGCGAAACAATGCGAAGGCTTTGGCCTTCAACATGATCTTGGACTCTTCATGCTGAGGCCCATGAGGATGAACTGGCGAATCTTGAGGACTAAAGACAGAATGACTCCTTCCATTCTAGCCATCGGTAAATCCATCACCGACGAAGCGATTCTGCGTCTCAGCACAAAGCCACTCGTGTTCTCCACATCACCAGAGAATTGCCTTTATCATGAGTCCAGATGTAGCACCTTCAGAATTTTGGAGCCTTTTATATCCAAGGATTGTCTCAGATCCAACCTTTGAATACCTAGTAATTTAACAAACTACCCGATACTTCTCCCACTCCATCACATCCCTGCAAATAATACCAGCCTTTAACTCTCTGCTAGTATGCTCTTTCTCCCCTCAGCCCAGCGGTGTTTCGAGAATTCGGTTTCAAGATTTCCACTCTGTCAGTGAATTTTGAAATAGTGATCAAGAGGAACTTGATCGACAAGGGTCTTACCTAGGAGTTCTGTACTTTATACACACCACTGGGCACATAGAACTAAACATCATCAAATTATCTAGTACTTGACAAAGATGGATAAATAAATATGTATAGCATTGGCGTTGGTATTTCAATTGAAGAACAAGCGATGTTTATTGAGTTGGGAGATGATGGCGCTTCCCGTCCTATGCCCGTGTAATCTTTCTCGGGATCAACAACATCTGAGGACGATATCACGTCTAGCAATGTTGTGCATGAGCGTTCGTCATCGAGATGACGGGACTTTTGGCAAGATAATTGAATCCTCAGTCGTTAATATACAAGAGGAATATATGCTCGACATTACTAAGTTTTAGAAGATCAGAACATTACGTATACATCGCTGTTCCTAATTCAGATTCACTTGTCTACAAGTTTCCGCATTCTGTATCTCCGAATATTAACCAACAACAACCACAGCAAATATAACTCTCACGTACCTCTCAATCCAAGCACCTCCAACGCTCAATTGATGAACAAGTATCAGAATCGATAATCGTTCACTCTGATAAAAACCATGAGTTGATAAGGAATATGAGATATAACTCAACCCTCAAACCCACATTCAATATTCATTCCCAAGCAGAACAAGATAACTAATAGCACCCAGAATACCACCCCATTATCGTATCCCCAAGATCTCCAAATCAATCTTTGCATTTGATCTCACTACCACCGAAAATCATCATAGCACATCCTCATCCACAAACTCTCTTACTAGGTATTCAAGCAATCAATTTCTCCACCCCCTCTCACCCATTCATCCCCCAAAACCCCGAATTTATACTACCACACCTATCCAAAGCTCCCCTCATCTCGCCAAACTCCCTATCCAAACTCCCAGATCGCAAACCCCACCCTCAATACCTCTTCAAAGGATAAAAACACGAGTATACTTCCATCCCAACATTCCAATAAGAACACGCATTCGAAGAAATCCGCCTGAGTGGAAGAGTTGGGAAGCGGATTATCTCGGATTGAAGGGAGGAGTCAGTCAAAACGATGGATAGGCGTGGATCCCGTTCTCGGCATCTTCTTTGCTTGGAAATACAGAGTTTGAGATATGGGTGGGAGATAGATGGGGAATGTTTAGGAGGGAAGAGGCAATGCCAGATTATCGACAAGAAGGGACAATCATTGTGGTATTTTCGAATCTTTCTCCTCTCACTCTACACAGCGATGATTTCTCCATACCAAAAAACTGATATAGCGGATTCCACTATTCTCAAAAAGCCCAACTCAAACTCAACGACGCCCCAAAGAATCCTGTACCGTCCGCTGCACCCAGCGCCAAGCATTATATCTCGCCGCATTCGGATCCCTATTCCACACAAAAAAGAAGAAGAGGTTAGCAAACCCGTATGCCAACAAACAGACAATCGACAATCAAATCAGCGACACAATTCAACCGTCAACCTCAAGATCGACATCGATACCTTTCCAACACGTTTCCAAAAATGAAGTATCAGGAAATTATCGATATCGATCTTGATACAGATCAGTCTAAACGGCGTTGTGTTATGGGAGGAAATGGATAATCTCCTATCGCGGCGATCATGGATGGGAACCGATAGCTACCGAGAACAGGCATGTCCGAGTTTGCGGTCTATGCAATTGGTGCAGGGAACGCCCGCACAGATCTTGCGATGGAGGGCGATGATGTGGAGGTATGGAGGGGTTGGGATTGGTATATAGTAGACTTGCTGGGGACGGAGTTAGTAAGACTATAACGTTTGTATCCATTCATCTCCTGATGCAGTGAAGCGTGGGCATAATTGACTGTATTTCTGACTCAAATGGAATATGCTTACATTTTGGTGTTGACAAAGCACGCATGGTGCTGGTTTGTCGTGGTAGCAGGCGGCGAGGATGATGAAGAAGAGGGCGAAGGTTATGGACGAGACTGTTGTTCGAATTAGCAACGTGGTACAAGACGACTTAATATAGAGAATTCCTGAGGTTTCGCTCACTGAAGGAAAATAACCAGAGGACGCAGAGAGGAACGGCGAGAAGAGGGCACACGGCGCAAAAGAGCTCGTGGGCAGCGCGGCGAGTCGGGAACTGGAGATGCTTTATTAGCAGATACAGCATCTATTAGTCGTAGTATTGCTGACCAGGAGACCGAGGAGGAGAGTTGCTACCATGAGCGCGAGTGCTAGATTTGAACGTTAGTGCACAGTTCGGATTCACTCCTTCTTCGAGGGGAGGGTGTAACATTTCGGCGAAGGGCAGCGAGACGGGCTCAACTCACTGGTGATGGATATCATCTTGCTCCAAGAGCTGCTGAGGATTTCTGTCGAGGGCACAATCAGTCCCAAAACCTAACATCATCGATGAACAACCGCCGTCAACAAAGACGGCGCAGCCTGGGAAGCAGCGAAGGATCTTAAAACCACGGACTGTTTATGTATGGACTGCCGCCAGCAACGAATCAGCACCTTTGTCTCCATACAGAAGCCATGATAGACGGTGACACCCGTCAAGTTCAGAACAACGGAGGAGGAGGCCTACAATTTGTTGCGCCGGGCTTCGACAGTGATAATACTGCTTATATCTGGCACCATTAGTCAATTACAAGCAGCATCAAGGCCTGATAATACTTACAGAACGCGGTGAAATAGCTCTTCGTGATATCAATCGAATCGCGAAAGAATTGCAAAGCAAACCAAAGCAATGGAAAGGACGACAACGCACGGACCAACTCACGAAGGAATAATCATTGATTTCACCAAGCTCTACGTCTACCAACCATTAGACAACGCAAGAGAAGGAAAGGAGAGTAGCAAACCAACAACCAGAGAACTATCTCACAAGCCGAGCAACATCAAAACAGAAATCTCTTTCTCCCTACTTGTCCACCTCCACCCAAGCTCTTCTTCCTCCAAACAAAATATCTAGACAGACGGCCCAGAACATCTGCCCAATCCATGGGTTCCACAATTGCTTCGAAGCAGAAGCTCCGAGGATCGCGAACATCATCGCCAGTCCTCATTCATCCTACACCCGCTCGCAGGAGGGGCCGGCTGTCACGCGCGACCGAAGGACTCTATACTACAGGATGCTGAAGCACCAATAGCAAGCGCGGAGCAGTCAAGGTCGACACGACGTAGCGCGCAACGGTATTTCTGCAAATAAGGCCAGCAGCACGGCAGAGAGACGACAAGATAGTCAAACCTGGTTGAACAGATCTTTCACACATTGTCTAACCTTTCAGGGTAAACAGTCTTAGTCTCGAATGGCTTGGTGAGCCATTTGGTCTGGGCAGCGGTCACGGTAGGATCATCATTGCGCCAAATGCGGTTCTCGACTGGGAAGCTCGTAACCCAAGGCAATTGAGCTGGGAGCGGAATTTTAGAATGCTGCACTTGAGGGCAGTATGCCTCCTGAACCAGCTGCTCGATGGTAATGGGTGGCTTAGGTTTTCTGCCACTGTTTGGTAGTGCCCTTGGTCGGCTCGACTGTACAGCGCCCGGTCCAGACGCATACTCTTGTTGACTGTGGCCGTTAGATCGCTGATCATGGCCGCTTGATCGCTGACCATAACCATAGAGCGGAGCCGAAGCGATCTGAGGAGGTGGCGGCACATTCCATGATTGCTCGTCAGTTCCATCAAGCCAGAGGCCATGATCATACTGGTCACCTTCAGCAGTGGCCACGAATTGGTCGCCTCCGGCGGTGGGAGGCGGGGTGATGGGCTCACCCTCGTATTCCGGTGCTGGCGTCGGTGAGAGCACATCGGAGGTTGTGCCAGCGTCGTTGACTTCAATCTTGTTGCCCACCAAGATGAACGGTGAAGCCTACCAAAATTAGGCAAAATGACGGAAAGAAAACAGAACGTGGGCTAGACTTACTGGTTCTTGGGCAATGATGAAACCTCGCGTCACTATGTCTCGTAAGCGAATCAGATGCTCTTGCTCTTGCAAGGCGTCAGATTTTTGCTCGCGGAAGATGGCCTTGGGCTTGTCGTCCTTCATCCAAACATTATCGTTCTTGCTTCCGTGGAGAGCTCGAAACCCCAAGGTGTTCTCATCTTCTGTCAGAAGATATTCCACCGCGTCTATCGCTTTGCTGTCAGGCAAAGGGTATTGCTGATAAATGGCATTGAGACAATCTGCGAAAATATGCCACAGATCGCGGATATCAGCCGCCATGATGACATGATCTGGAGACCCAGACTCCACCAGATTCTGGAGAACTGACCAGGTCTTGACCATCCACAGGGTGTAGATGCGGATACACTGTAGAGTGGTCTCAGCGACAGGTGGCACCTTGCTCATAAAGTCTTGAGAGTTTGAGCTAACACTCTCCCGAGACTGGTTCTCGAGCTTATCGTACAGATGACGAAGAAGTTCTCTGAATAGGTTGACATTGTGGTGCAACAGGAACAAGCAGGCTTTAACGTTCTTCTCTGGCTCGATATGACGATTCACCTTCTCAAGAGCGACAAATTCGCCTCCGATGCTAATCTTTACCATGTTCGTGAGCGTCGATCTAAGGTCAGCGTTGGTCTCCAAAGCATTCGACAGTTGGGTCATGATCTCAGACTCCATCTGATCGTGTTGCGAGAAATCTCCGGCCTGGTAGCACTCCTGGTGGAATTTAAGAAACCATGCACGCAGTGTTGCGATAGACTTGCCACCACTTGGTGACCAGACTTTTTGAACCAGATCGTCCCAGGAAGTGTTCAGGCGCTTGCGCACGAGGAGATCCAGGTTCTGGCTGGCTTCCGGGTGTTGGATCTCCGAGCACAAGGAATCATACAGGTGAGAAAGACCGTAAAAGTAGTTGTGAGCAGAGAGTGCCAAGACTGCCTGCTGATGCTTGCCAAAGCCAGAATTTGGCAGCACCTCGTTGGCCAGATCGTAGTAGCCAGAAGCATTCTTCCAATCCATTGGTCCGGTTTTCCCAAGCTGCATTGAAAATCTCCATCGCGAGAGGTCGCCCAGATGAAGCAAGGTCTCGTGTACCAGGTCGAGAACGACGTTCTTGAGCTCGTCCGGAATGTCGTCAGCTGGTGTCGCAACACTCGCGGACATTGGGGCCTCGTTAAACTTCAGTGCGATATCTCTCAGCTTCGTCAGTGTAGGGTATGCGGCGTTGAGGGAGCACAGGAACGTCCTGTAGCTCTTTTGAGTTGCCTTTAAGAATCGAAGATAGTCATCAACAGTCTGGCGGTGGATCGTCGTCTTTTGCTGCTTTTGAGAGGCGAGCTATTGCAATCTCAAGTCAGCCAATCTCTGTGATAGTCCACCAAGAACGAAAGCCCCAGCAACCCCTCCAGTTTCGAACGATCAAGAAGGAACAGTACCTTCTGTAAAGCATTGCGGAATCTGCCATGTATTTTGGTATGCACTTGCCAAAGCGCATTGTCCAGCTTCTCTTTACGGGCAGCAATTATCTGGTTGATGATCATGTCTTGCGAGAAGTCGCGGAAACTGGGCTGCATCAATACTCGGGAAGCTTGGGGCCAGGGATGCCGTGGTGGTGAATTACATACGGTGCCATTGCCAGCTCGATATTGATGCGGTGGTCATTTTCTGGAGTCGGCGAGTACTGAGCCCCGAACTTCTGGTCCGATGTCACTGCCACCATGCGCGACAGCTCCTGGAGCCTGTCCATACTGGATGTGATGCTCCAAGCGTACGGCGGGGGTCAAAGGCGAGACTGAGAGCTGGTCGGCAGCGGTTCTTGTCGGTGGCGGGCGATCGTGCGCATGTCAGGCGGTTTTTGCACACGGTCGTGCTTCTCGTGAGAGACGCGATGCGATCAAGCAGCGCGGGTAAGAATATGGCTAAGGATTGGGATAGCGATATGCAAGACTTGGTGGTGGTGGTGGTGATGGCGGTCGAGGATGGCTGTTGAGTCGAGCAGGGCGGGAGAGGGTCATCCAGATGTTTCCGGGGGGCCAAACGACGAGGGGGACCTGGCCAGTGACAACTGCAGTGGTGCTCCCCTCTGACTTTCCACCGTACTACATCTCACCTCACTCCAACATTGAAGCCGCTATTCCAGTCTGCGCACTGCCCTTGGCAATTCTCGACTGAGGACGGCTGTGACACTGGACTGGGCCAGCACGTACCGACAGAGCATCAGGCTGATGTGCAGCTTCACATCGCTTGGCGTTCAGTTGATACTGACAACAGCTACCTGGATACCCCGATTGGACTAACAATATCATGACTTAGCACTTGAGATGATAGGACATTGATACACTGCAGTCATCTCAATCGCCTCTCCAAGATACCTACGACGTCCATCATGAGCAAACGCGCCAGAAGCCAGTCCGTCTCTTCTTCACCAGATGTCGACATGGATTCTGATAACAGCTCAGAGGCACTGACTCCCTCAGCTTCAACCCCATCAGCATGTACAGATCCAGACCATCCAGTCAAGTATGCCCATTATGACGGCCCTGCTTCCGTTCAAGCAACGGTGATTCGATGTGCTCTACCACCACACAAGCCCATCAAGTTCCTCCGATACGACGCCTATGAAATCCATTATCAAAAATTCCACTCCAATCGCTGTCTCGATTGTAACAGAAACTTTCCTTCCGAGCACTATCTCAGCCTTCATATCGCGGACAATCACAATCCTCTGCACGACATATTAAGAGAGAGAGGAGATGCGACGGTAAGCTGCACTATGTGCGAAGACGATGACCATGTCTGACCTGATCATAGTACTCTTGCTTTGCAGAGGGTTGTGACTACAAATTCAAAAACCAGCACAAGCGCAGAATGCACGCCATTGATAAGCACGGATTTCCAAAGGTGAGCAGCCCCAATTGGAATTGCGTGTTTTCCCTTGGCGTATTTCCCTTCACAGGGAATAATATCAATCGCCACGGACCAATTACAGTCCACCCGGAAACCCCGCCGAAACAACTTTTGCTTCTTGATGCTAATCTTGATCTTCCAACAGTTCTTTGACTTCTTCATCGTGAATACCGGAATTGACAAACGCACTTCGATGCTGAGACCCAAGCCCCACGGTCGTAAAAAGCCCAGAGCCACAAACCAAAGCGAAGCCTCAGCATCTATGGAAGTGGAGAAAGGTGAAGTTTTATCGCACCAAGGATCTTTCTCTGCAGACACGGCCTCTCCGGAAGTGGAGAAGGAACAACTCTCATCGCACCAAGGATCCGTCTGTTCGGGCAAGGATGATGATATGGAGGACATCTCATCGCATCAAGGATCAGTCTCTGCAGATAAGAACAACGATATGGAGGATATCTCATCGCTTACGGCAAAGATGTCAGCTCTCAATTTCGTTCCCAGGGGCGTTCGATTTGGAAAGAGCCAACGCGGTGGATTCAAAAGGTAGAAGAATCAACAGCGTCAAGTCGCATCAGGCCGCCAAATCCCGGAGGAGTCATGTCTACCGATAACGATTTGAATATGCTGTAGTATAGCATTTGCGGATCGTATCTACACTTCAGCAATGATGGGTTCGCTTCCCGGAAATCAGCGAAGAATGTGAAGAAGCAGAACACGTCAATACCGATGAAGATATGCCGTTTCCAAGCAGATCGGCTAATATGCGATCTGACGATTTGAACCGGTCCGCGCACTAAGGACTTCCTCTTGAACTTGACTGACTTATTTTCCGTGTTCCAGGGCAATGCCGCGCACGTCGTGCAATCGTGCGAATCACATGGAGTACAAGAGCGATTGATTTCATCAGCTTGCCTCTTCGATCATTTCAGGTTGACGTCAAATTTCTCCATGTCTCGGCCTCATACTAGGCTATGTCGATTACCTGATTCGATCTAATCGCCTTCAAGATCCCTGCATGTTAATTTCCCAACCTATCGGAGTGAGATTTGACGCGGGCACTAATCAATCTTGAGAGACCCGATCCCGACATTATTCGTCTATTGTTATCGCTTCAACGACTGGAATAAATTATAAAGCCACGTACTGTGGTTGCCGGACAAAAAAACGTTATTTGGTGGAGATCTCGGCACAGGTTTCGGCTTCATTTATCTCGTCAGTCCCGTGTATCTTATAACCTAATAAGCTCATTCTTTCATTCATTCTTAATTTCTTTCACGCTATCTACCACATAATGACTGACGTGGCCGTAAAAGAGAGATTACATAAACACCAAAAAAACGCTATTACGGCTTGTATACAGCTTCAAATGTTGCCGGCTTTATGGCCGAGGGTTCCACTAAATAACGTTCTTTCGGCATGCAACCACAGTAGAAGGCGGTCTTTCTGTCATTCTTATAGTTTCCCTAAGCATTCAGTCATTCGTTCGAGAAATATCACGGCACGAACCACGAAAGTCTGTTGACCACTTGCTCGCGTTAAATCTCACATTGTTAGGTCGATCTCGTATATCACATCATTGAAACCTTTCCTTTATGGCTACTCGAGCACAACGTCGAATCATTTCTTGGGTCAATCATTCATAGAACTGACCAATCGGATTGAACAAGTTTCGGGTACCTATTTCCTGTATCCTAGATTTTTATGGTCACGATCTCTAAGCCCCACCACATGCACAGGGATTATCCAATCCCCTCACATCCGTTGATCATTCCGTTACCCTGAGTTCCCCAGGTTTTAATTGTCCGGGACATTGATCGCCGACAAACTTGGCGAAGCGACGTTAAATAGAGACTGGTTCTGAGCTGCCAGCATGACACAGATCCTTTCATTCTTCAAGATGCGCTTATTCCTTCACGCTTTCATTTTGGGCTGTCTGTCGTCTAGCAGCAATGCTGGACGACCACGACAGCCACCAAGGAGATTGGTGAATCTTGAAAAATACGCTGTCAGTGCGGATGCAGGCCCTTTGCAGCTGCATATAGATGTCGAGAATATTGGGGCGAGGAACGAGACAGCTCCGTCAGTATTGTAATGCCAGGTGTTTGGGAGTAACTTGCTCACCAGTTCAGATATCTCTATGGCCTCATGTTTGAGGACATCAATTATTCGGGCGACGGAGGGATTTATGCTGAGCTGATCCGAAACCGGGCCTTTCAAGGTATGCTATAATCTCCATGCTGGTCACGGCGGGATACTGACTACTACAGGCCTTGCTATCACGTAAGAATTATTGTCAGAGTGCAAGGAGTCAAGATCGAATCGCTGAGATAGGCCAAGCAAACCCTTTGCCCCGAGTCTGTCCGGATGGGCGCCAATCGGCAACGCAGTTTTATCCTTGGACTCGTTACATGCGCTTTCGGACGCGCTGACGACAGTCATGAAGGTTGTTGTACCGAGTAATGCAACTGGGACTGTCGGCTTCAAGAACTTCGGTAAATGATTTCTTGCAGTTCAGAGGATATCGGCTAAGCTTGGACAGGCTTCTGGGGGATGGACGTTCGACCTCAAACTTACTCGGCTTCTTTCTTTGTCCTTCGACCGAAGTTGGGCAAGCCCGTCAGCTTCACGCTGTCTTTGCAATCGAATCTGACCGGAGAAACTTGGGCTTCGTCAACCATCCCAGCAGTTGATATTCCAAGCATCGATTATGCGCAAATCAATGCGACCATTTTCAATCAGAAAACAGCGCCGAACTCGAACAACACATTCTCAATTACCATGGATGCGTCGCAGGTTGCTGGTCAGACTCTGTATTTCAACCTCGTCAGTTTATTTCCAGAGACGTTCAAAGGACGCAAGAATGGACTCAGAAAAGATCTTGCTGAAGCGTTCTACAATCTCAAACCTAAGTTTCTGCGATTTCCAGGTGGCAACAATATGGAGGGTGAATCTACAGCCACTCGATGGAAATGGTGGAAGACAATCGGTCCACTGAAAGACAGAGCTGGACGGCCAGGGGACTGGGGATACCAGTAAGAAACACATCCAACGAGTTTCCTTTCACCAGCAATACTGACACTGCTATTCAGAAACACCGACGGTCTCGGACTCCTGGAGTATCTCGAGTGGTGCGAGGACATGTCCATAATCCCGATCTTGGCCGTCTACGCCGGTTACTCCCTCGACAAAACATCTTACCCGGCCTCTCAGATGGGCACGATCGTCCAGGAAGCCCTCGACGAACTCGAATACTGCATGGGCGCCACCACCACCAAATACGGTGCTCTCAGAGCCGCACACGGGCACCCCGAGCCCTTCGACATCAAATTTATTGAGATCGGGAACGAAGATTACCTATCCACCACCTATCCTTATCGATGGGACATCATGTACAAAGCCCTGAAAGCCGCGTATCCAGACATCACCTACATCGCCACGGCCTTCGACGAAGGCGAATTCAAGGACGCCAACGGCCACCACCAAAAGTTGAAACTGCCGCCTGGAACCATCTGGGATACGCACCATTACCAGGAACCCAAGTATTTCCTAGCCAACTTCAACTTCTACGATAATTGGCAGGCCAGCACTAATAATACCGATGTCGGGGTTTTCCTCGGCGAGTACTCGGTTTTCCAGGTCGATACGCCGGATGGGAAGATTATTTGGACGCATCCGAATCCGAATCGGATCGTCTTCCCGCGTCTCATCTCGGCCATTGGAGAAGGCGTCTATGCGTTGGGTGGGGAGAGGAATCCCAAGGTAGTCAAGATGTCCAGTTACGCGCCGAGTCTGCAGAACCTCAATTCGTGAGTCCTCGCCTTCCCTTCCTCATCTATTACCCATCTAGGATATCCGGAAAGGTTAATGGCGTTTTTCTAGGTTCCAGTGGGATCCGGATATGATACACTTCACAGCCAACCACGATCAAACGGTTCTGAGCGCCAGTTATTGGCAACAATACCTCTTTGCTCATTACCGGGGGAGTCATACTCTCCCCGTCACGAATGCGAACGGCGATTTCAACCCTCTATTCTGGGCTGCTAGTATCGAGAACTCAACCAACACTGTTTACTTCAAAGTCAGTCTCCCCCATTCCCTTCCCAGCAATTCCCCTCCTCGCACCTATCTACCATCCCGTTTACCATCCCTTCCTGTGTGCTAATTCATTGGGAGTAACAGATTATCAACACCGCCGCGTCCCCTCAAGCAGTCACTATCAAGCTCCCGCCGTTTGCGAGTGTTAATGGGACTGTCCTAACTAACGCGGATGTGAATGCGTTCAATTCTTTGGCTAATCCGTCGGTTGTGAAACCGATGCCGCTGGAGGAGTCGTGGACGGTGGGGAAGGGGGTGCTGGATTGGGAGGTTGGCGGGTTTAGTATTAATGTTTTGGAGTTTAGGTTGATGTGAGGGGGTCGGTGGGGGGGAGGGGATTGTGGGGTGGGGGGAGGAAGGGGGAGGGTGGGGAGGGAGGGAGAGGGTAGGGGAATGTAATGTTGTAAAGACGTAGGATGCTTGGGGAGGACATACATACCCTTCGAGTGAATACGGTCGATTGAGAAAATATGAATGCTGATTTGAGCGATTTCTTTATAGTTCCCGAGCGGCGCCCTTGATCCTGTGCCCCCTTCCTGAACAACCAGATTCGTAATCAACATCTACTAAACCTCAAGATCTCCATCCATAAAACTCCACCAGAATTCCCCCTCCTTATCCTCATGAATCTCCAGGAATCACTCTCGGATTGATGGAGGTAAGTATCAACTAACAAAATACCTTGTCCATCTCGAAACTAACAGGAAACGGAATTATCCTAGTAACTTCTGAGTTCTTCTTTGACTAGTCTATTAAAGATACGAACACCCAATCCCTATCACTACGCCGTCAACCCCTCTTTCATTCAAGCAAAATGACTACATCACCATCCCCTACCGCCTCCTCTCTACGCTCGCCTCGAAAAAAAGGGTCGAATCTGCATTTCAACGTTCTTCAGAGAGGGGAATGAGTTGTCGGTTGAGGCGTTTAGTATCATTCAGGTATATCCAGCGGATTGGGATGATAGGGAGAATATGTATCGGATAAATCTTTGTAAAAGGTTTGGGGTATTACGAATTACTATAAGTTTAGTGTTGTTAGGTATTGGACGGTTGTACTGTTATTTTTGGGGATGGCGCGCAGATAGTATACTTTTGGCGTGTAGATTAGGGTGAGGTAGATTGAGATGTTCGTGTGTGGTGAAGAGGAAGCGTTAGTAGGATTTTACTTAATAGCTCTTTTTCCTACTAACAGAAGAAATTCAACACCCCATGGAATACTCCATGAAAAATGCACAGATAATTAACTATAGCAAAACCCCATCTCCCAGCCCCGACTCCTCGGTCTAGCTCGAATGTGCGTCGATACGCAATGTAGACAGTGGGGAGGAATATTGTGAGTGTTGAATCGGTGAGTTAACGAGGAGGACGATGTTTGAAGTCCAGAGAAGACGTTGAAATGTCTTTTTGAGAAGAAGGTCCGATCTGGGGTTTAGAGAACAGATGCCATCGCGGCGATAAGGTGGATGGTGAGGATAGTGAGAGCGAGTATGGATCTGTAGGTTATGTACGCTTTTATAATGTCGGCGTGGATAAGGTGGATGATGATGGTGTGGTGGACTGTTTGGTCTCCGAGGCTTTACTTGGTTCTTGATTTGGTCTGATGTGTTTTGGTAAAATGATCTGGTGAGTGGGGTGGAAGGCCTGGTATTTTGTGTCTGTGATCGATTTGAATTTCGATTGAGGTGGAATATGAATGGTTTAAGTTAGCGATGTGTTGTGTAGAGCCCGGTTGCTGCCAGAGGAAGCAAGCTTTTTCCTGGAACCATATGGGAAAGTGCGTTCGCGCCCTGAGTTCAATTCACTAGAGTACACAATTTGAGGTCGTCGTTCGTGAAGTCATGACATCGAGGTGTAGTCAACCCAGGAAGTGGTGTAATGATTCCCGATAATTAAGAGATCATAGTTGGTGGCCTGGGGCATGGCGCTAGTATTGCCCAATGTCCTTTCTGGTAATTGCCAGTCATGATTGAGTCTGCCGCCGTTTAAGTCGAGAATCGTACTGCCAGTCCGGTGACAGGACTGGAGGCACTATTGCCATGACTGCAACGATACCGTCCTGGGATTGACCGTCTGCGCCTAAATACCTGAATCCGTGACGGTAGGCAGAAGAAGGGGAAATGACCGACGGCAGCCTGGAGGCACCACGATCTCTAGGTCAACAGCAGATGCCAACGAGTTTCTTCCCACCACTTTCATATTGCCTCTGTTCCACCTCGAACAGAATCGTAAGATCCCATTCGGCATAAATAAGTACTGCAAGCTGGCATACAGTACACAGCTCGTTCCAGAGGCCCGATTGCAAACCTCGCGCCTTGTCGTACGACCCCGGAACTATGAAGAAGCAGCTCGTTGTGAATTCTCAAAAAGCGCGAGCAAGTTCGGAGTCAGTGAATGCGAGATATGGGATGAGAGCGAGCTGAAGCACCATTAGAGCGATGACAGCTGTCAATGGCCCCAAGTGTACGTATGCTCCTTCCACTACGACGGCCGTGTGAATGAAGATCGTGAGCTGTCTTGACAAAATAGTGCGTGCGATAGGACGCATTCGTCTCTTGCTTGCGGCTGTCATGGCTTTCGTTGATCAACATGTAGTCTTGCTTGAGGCATTGTTCCATCAGTCAAGGCTCCGTCTTCTTAAGGTGGCAGATGGGAAGTATTGTTGGTGTGTGCTGTGAAGACGCCTTGATGCCTGTGTTCGATGCTTGAAGGGCCCTCATTTTTCTACCCAGACCCCAGATATTGTTAAAGCGATTGATCCTTCGGCACAAAGCGAGAAAACACGCACCTTTCCCGCATAGCTCGGGTCTTCTGCTCAGATTTTGTTGCGTTCTTTATATCGCTGAGCTGGTTCAGCCTGGTTCCTGGATATGGCTCGTAGAATACAAAGACGGTTGTAAGCGTGACTGCAAAAGCTCCACATACAACAACCATGGCGAGAGAGTCTTCTGTTCATAAGAAGTTGCCATAAGAGTCTACTTCGAGCCTTTTCGGGTATTGAAGCGAGCCACTGTAGACATCGAGCCAATCTTCCACCAATCTGACTTCAAATGCTTAGCACACAGGTAAGCCCACTGGTACGATGATTGCTGCCTGCTGTCATTGTGAACACCAACATCAATAACAGTGCCTCAACCTCGACGCATTCGAACCGTGAACCAATAGAGCGACATATTTGTTTGCTGAAGTGATATCGTCATCGAAAGGCGCCGATGAAAATCTGGGATGGGGACGAGACGAGACGATTCGGCAAATGCATGTGTTGATCTCGTCCACTCCCCGATGCGATACAATAGCGAAGCAATCCATCCCTACATAGCCAAGAAAGGTAAGAGTATGCATCATCTCTGCATCAAAACCTCGTATCTCGCAACACTCAATCAACCCGCATTCCCTAGTCTTCATCCCACGGAGAGAGATCTGTACACGAAATCCACGATCGCATCTGTCTACTCTCTGCACCCGCCTTAAGCCAGCTGGAGTCCGTTGTAGTGGGAGAGCGATGATGTGTCGTACACGGTAGGAGTACATACGTGGACCGACCGACTGATCGACGTGGGATAGAAATACTTAGGTAGAGGGATGGATGGGAGAACGAAACAACGAAACAAAGAAACGCGATGACGATGACGGAATGGGAGGGATGGATCGCGATGAACTTGATGATCATGATGTGTAAATGTTGATGATGATCGATGGAACATGTCCATCAATGAGGCTCGTGAAGATCCATCCATAGCAAATAGCATCATAGCATAGCATCATAATAACACACGTATTAAGATCAACACCATGCCCCAAAACTTCCTCTCCTCCAATCCTCCCTCATCTTGCCTCTCTCTTCCCAAAATCTCGTTGAAAACCTGAAACTGTTGAGCCCTCCCACAGTACCTAAGAAAGCATCCCCAGTAAAAAACAATGCCACGCCCTTTAACGTCTTGGGATTTCTTGGTATCGTATCGCCATTGTCTTGTCGCTCGGTCGATCACCCACCTACAAAAACGGGTCTTACAGGACCTCCAACGCAGTGATTCGTCCGACGGGGATGCTGCTCACCAAACACCAGCACGTCAATCGCAGGTAAATAAAAAAAACTAGAATACGTGTTCATGTATTTTCAGGAAGAGGATGCGGTATGTATGTATCAATTGGATTTTTTTCGGTGGGAGAAGTATATACAAAACCACCTCACTTCCCAACTACATTCAAAGCGGGAAGGATCAACAAACGCTGCCTCTATAAACACTCCCAGCCCAAGAAGAGCGGCTCTAAAACGCGTCGATCTCTTCCGACGCACATGTCGTACCTCCTAGCTACAGATCGGGGAGAAAAGCAAAAAACGAGCAAGAAAAAACGCCGATCGCAGATGCTACCTAAGCCTATCCTGTCCTTAGTCAAGGTAGGCGCGTACTGAAACCTCCCCCGAGGAATAAATCGAAACGCGGATGCGACCTTTGGGAACAACCATCCAACCAACCAGTGTCTATGTGGGGGAAAAGGGTGCGTTGGGTGTATGTAGATGTTGTTGTTGTGCTGCTTTGCGCCGTATGCGTCACGTATCAGCCATTGGAATTCATGTCGGTTGTCGTTGTTGCTGTTGATGTTGTGCAAGGCAGGCTACGAGCTCGGAGGAGAAAGATAAGTCTTCCGCATGGCCTTTGCGAGATCATCCTGCGTAAAGGGCGAATCATGTCGTGACGGCGTCGAATCTTGTGATCCCTCCATACTCGATTGATTCGACAGCCCAGCTACACAACCACATCAATCAGTCGCGCATTCTCATATATTGCCAGACGGAAAAATCTCGTTTAGCAAGAAGAGGGACTAACCATGCGAGAAATCCGAATCGCTACCGGAATGTGCAGAAAGCTCCAAGAAAGTAGCTCCGCGACGACCGATGGGAGCCCGTCTTTCTATACTGTTTCTCCGCGAGGGCATCCGACTCCCCATCGGACTGCATTCACTCTGGAAGCTGCTCCTCCTCCCAGTCGATCCGCCTCCGAAATCCATTTGGTAGGCTTCCAGCATCGCCTTGTGCGCCTTATCGACCGGCCTGCGGTATTTCTGGGGGATCTTCTCTCCGGGCTTATACACATCGACATTGGTGGAGGAACTGGCGTAGGAACTCGACGTGTCGGCGGAAGATTGCGAGGAACGATTCGAGGTGCGGCTGAATGTTTTTCGGAGTTTGGCTCGGAAAGGCATTGTGGTGTTGGTATTGTTAATTTGGATTTGCTGTCTGAGTTCAGGTTTGGTTATTGTTGAGGTGGGCTTTCGCGGGCAGATGGAGCGAGATTAGACTGAAACAGTGGGCCGCGACAGGATCAAAGTTGCAACATTGCAGGTGTATGTACGTTCATGGAGTACGGATGTTCAAGAAAAGACGCATTGATATGGGGAGACGAGTGGTGAGAGCGAGGAGCAGAGAGAAGGGTAAGTGAACCCCCAAACGGATAAGTAGAGTAGAGTAGCGGAGTGGGA
The DNA here is from genome assembly GCA_007735645.1 of Venturia effusa. Taxonomy (NCBI): domain Eukaryota; kingdom Fungi; phylum Ascomycota; class Dothideomycetes; order Venturiales; family Venturiaceae; genus Venturia; species Venturia effusa. Next base: position 397,135 of record CP042202.1, on the reverse strand, counting down.
CTGTGGGACGGTGCAGTAGCTCTTCTTCATGCCTCGCAAAACGGGCCTCCGTCATTGGACAAGTGCCGGTAACTCGGCCTCGACGCAGCCAATGTGGCGGGCGGCCGATTTCGCGCGTGTCTGAGTTCTGGCGCCACGCGGATTCTGGACTAGCGGAATCAATCGAGCACGTCTCCCGTCCCTGGGGTTGCATTCGCGGTAAGTGGGCGAGTGGTGGTGGGTTGTCTTGGTTGGAGCGCATCGCGCAGACGTGTGTTTCGACTTTCGACCAACAGGAGAGCCGAGCGCAGGACTGTGCAACAATCATCATTGGAGCATTCTCGGTCCTTGACCGTCTATCGATTTTGGGGGGTGTCATTGCAAGCAAGTCGCATCTCATGGACTGATGCACAACAACCACCTGATTGACGTGCCATCATTTCAGCCCTTTGGCTGATCTACAGAACGCTACCACGGCTACCTAGGAAGATGTCGAGCGTTGATGGCCCTTCTAGAAGAGATTTAGAAGACACCAAGAACCAGCTCAGCGCCCAGTTGCGCACGCCCGTTGAGATCGGCTGCTGACGTCTTGGCCCGCCTGCCTGTCAGAAAAAAGGAATGTAATGTAGCACACCCGCAAGGCAGCGCCCGTGACGGACTCCGTGGGACAAAAGTCGTGTCTCCGAGTCTGAGGTCGTCAAGCTGGAGCTCGAGCTGAGGGCGAGGGCGAGGCTCGTCTGGCCTATCTATCCGTACTAGCAAATGTCATCGGCGAACCGCGATGGACCAGATGACGGAGACGGACGGACTTGGGTACGAGGCATCATGCTAGCCGCATGTGGAGCCTCCGCAATCAAAGATGGGTAGCGAAGAGCGGGTGAGTGAAGAGTGAAGACGAATTGAAGTCAACCGCGGCTTGCCCCTCATCCATCCTCCACTGCTGATAAACCATCATCCACCCCTTCGCCTCCCCCAACTCCTCAATCGGTTGAATCGGCTCTTGCGCTGTCCTCGAACGGCTCGATATCTATGCACCCTCTATCGTGAAAGCATTTCGTCACTTTCGGACGGGATGGGATGCAGTTGGTCCGTGGGGGGCTCGACCGCGACCGCGTCACGAGGCGCGGAAATGCTTATTCCACTGCCTACGAATACGGACTGTGGGGAAATACACATATAGCACGGAACACATATAGCTGCGCCCTCATCATCATACCTCCGCGTTTGGAGTCTCACGAAACAACGACTCCCCGGCCACAGTCCGACGAATCCTTTTTCGATGCGTAAAACAACATCGACGTCAGACCGATTTTGAGGCGGTCTGGGGATGCGTTGTCTGGCTGGGCTGTTCTTTGATGACGACGGGAGTGAAGGGGTATCATCGTGAGGCAGGATGGATGGATGGGTCACGGTGGGTCAGCATGGAGAAGGGGGTGCATGCAACGATGGAGAGTTGTCAACAACTTGTTTAGATCCGTTGAGAACATCACAAGTAATAGAGCACAAGTAATAGAGCACAAGTAATAGAGCACAATTAATAGAGCACAATTAATATGATTATTTTGGGCGAGTCTGCAAGCTTTTCTTCCAGAACCGAGAGGTTCCGCTGCTCAATGCGAAACCCGCGAGTGACGATGACGACTACCCAGCGGCAGAAACGGCAATCCTTTATCCACTCGCACCAGGCATATCCGTGATGGTGCAGTTCTCTGGGGCAATTCCAGCATATAGGTTGGCGATGAATCTCGCCGCGCCTGGGAGACCCAACGCAAAAGTCGCGCCATGACTTGAGTTCTCGTATCGAACATACTCGATACTCGTGCCTGCTGAGCAGTACTTCTCCACCAGAGCGTTGGTGTCCTCGATAGTAGGCACAACCTCATCGGTTTTACTCTTCCACACGTACATCGGAAACATCGGCGTTCCATGCAACCCCATGATGCCGATCTGAGTGAGTACCTTACGGTTGTCATAGGCGGCGGTCGTTCCGTTGTTAACGAACCAGCTTGCGATGTCTTTGAATGCCAAATTTGGAGCATATCCATATGACTTATTCGTAGGGTCAGATATGCATTCCGAGAGGGGAATATCGAACAGGTGCCGGTTCTCGACAACATTTTTACCGAGGTATTCCCGGAAACTCGGAAACTTGGCTGCAATTCCGAGAAAACTGGCCGGAACGAGGCCAGCATTGGCAGTGCCAGTGACCGCTGCAAACGTCTTCGAGATGTTGGTGGGCAGACCTCCGATCGCTGCTCCAATGATGTTCAACTCGGGAGCGTACGCTGAATGAAACTCTGCTGCCCATTCCGATGCTAAGGCGCCACCAGAGTATCCGATCAACGTAGTCGAGGCGTTTGGACTGACTCCCGTCAAGCCTCCAGAAGCGAGGACAGCTCGGATCGAATCCAAGACCCCCTTGGCGCTCTCAGGTCCAACAGTGAATGCGGCTTGCGGTCCCTCGTAATCAGGAACGCTGACGATCACACCACCCTCGAGGAACGGACTCATCCCTCCACGAAGCTCTGTCTGCGCTCCGAACGCACTGGTGGATGCTCCAGCCTGTAGGCCGTAGGACGGAGCACAATCGATATCTGGGGAATCCGTCGCTGGCTGGTAGGACATGTGCAAAAGCGGATTCGCATTCGGTGGCTTCAAGATGGTTGTCACTGTATAGCTTGGCAAGCCGTGCACATCTGTTGTTCGATAGAGCAGTTGATACGCATTCTGGACATTGGCCAGAGCCGTCAAGTTTCCAATGCCTCGAGGAGTGATGTCGCGCTGTTTCAATATGGTGCCAGGGAGCAAGGCTTTCCATTTGGATCCATGAGGTGTGTAGAACGGATCCTGCGAAGGCGGAAGAGGAGTTTCAACGTGCTTGGAGAGAAGTTGCGAAAACGAGCGTGAAAATGCTCCCGGTACAGGGTCATCAAGGGGAGCGGCCTCCACTGCAGCCAGCCACCCGGCCAGTGATAACTGTGTAAGAAGTAACAACGGACTGTACATCGTCGTGATGACCGCTCAAGGAGTTTCGACATCGCCGCAGGAATCGCTGAAGCTCAAGTAGTAGTAGCATTCCTTAGCTACACCGCGGCCTGAGTTTCTACATGAAGCCACCACCACCGACGGACCAGCTGCCCCTCCAATTCCAACCTAACGCCGGGAGCGGGACGTTGACCCCAGGCCCCCAGGCAGGCGTATCTATCTATGGATGCATGACAAGGGGATCCTCTGAGATTCGCACCAATTGGAGAATGCGAAATGTATGTATTCTACTTCGTATAAGGTAAGCACGATGCGCAGTGCGTCTAGCATGCGTATCGCTTACGGTAAGTTCGGAACTGGCGATGCGATGATGATGATGAGGATGATGGCGGGGAAGTTGGAGGAAACGGGAAGGTTGGAGTCTTGGAGACGGGAAGACGGAAGCTGCAGTGACTACGTAAGAAAATAAGCCACAAGACCGGGGGACTAAACTACTCGTATGACATTGCGAACTCAAATCTCGGAGTCAACCTTAAGTCCCAATAATGTTGACTATTCCCTGTTCATGGTCCGCTTCGATTACCCCTTCAAGGTAGAGAGTAGTAAAAGTCCTCGGCTAGTCGCAAACCCAACCTGATCAATCTTGAATGTGTACTCCAATCCGATGGCAAGCGAAGAGCAAGCCAGTAGTACATTAGGTGCGTTGTTGGCATACCGTCTCTGTCCTCGCCTGGCCCAAACACATCTCGTGATTTGTCGCTACATGACCTTAGTAATGAATAATGAAAAAAAAAGCTGAGGATGGCCCAATCTTCGATCATCCGAAGAACAGCGAGAACAATGAAAGAAAAGAACAAAGGGTAAAAGTCAAAAGTAAAAATAAAATCACCGTATCGGATGCGTTCCAATGGGAGCTGAGGTGTTTGAGAACTTCAGTTATCTACGCAAGAATCATCATGCCACCATCACGTTACTGGATGACCACGACAATGCCCATAGATGGAGGGAGGTCATACGACAAAGTAACAGACTAATTATCATTAGTAGCCACTATCAAGGGGCTTCCCAAACATCGCTTCTGTCGTATTTCGTTTCAACACGAATTGAAGAGTCAAGAAAATGCCAGTCTCCGCTTGCTCAGCAAGAGCAGCGTTTGTAGTACAAGGGGTATTATCGCACCAAATTCTCGAGACACATATACTCGCGGCCTCCCGAGACCATGCCTCGGCAATACTCAAACACGAGGACCACTGAAAAGAAAGATCCCAAAAGGAAAAAACGGAATCCGTCATGCCTGCATGATGCATTCAAAACACCATCCATTGGTAACCCTAGCTTATATATCCCCTAGTGCCTCCTCACTCGGTTCACAAACGTCGCATTTGTCGTATAAGGCACCGCAAAACTCCCTGATAGCGAGGCGCTTAGGGATATCGTCTTGCATGTAGTGATCCATGGCGCACCTCCACTCCCAATCGCCATCATCGTTGCGGACCATGTGATTCGGTTCTCTGAAGTGCCAATTCTCGAGTGTGAATTCCATCTTTTTGAACGCCATGACCTTGCTCTCTTTGAATGCCTGAGATGTGAAGTGCCACAGCCATACGGGATTCCAAAGTTGATTTCCTGCTGCCTGGATGTTTAGACTCATGGACCGCAGGACCTGCATTGACTCCATAGCCTCAAAGACCTGGTTTTTGAGAGACCAATCGCCCGACGAGTTGACTTCGCGTGGATCGAAGGCGCCTGAGATGCCGGGCGTTGCGAGTATCTTCAAAGAGGCAACTCTGACGCGACTGAGTGCGCCAGAGGCCTTCGGATTCGTGAAGACATTATGTTGTGGTGCTCCAGGTGAGGAAGCATCTAGTGTTGAATAGAAGGTGGCATTGCGGTGGTACACGTCCATGAATTCAGACTGGAACTGCCGGTTGACGAGGGATAGTCTATTTAGGTGGTGGTAGATGACCCGAGGCTTTGGGACAGAGGGTAAAAGGGAGGGAGGAATTCGCAATGTTCTGGCGACGAAGTTCATATTCCGCCGGAAGTCTGTCAGATGCGGTGGTTGTGAGGTATGGCTCGTCTGCTCAGGTTCGATTAGGTGTTCGTACACCATGTTGCGAAGCTCAGGGGGTCTGGACGCTGTTAGTGGCTCAGTGGCCCATTGCGGAGTGGTTGGACTGACAGGTCGAAGAATGGCGACTGTCCGCGACTTTGCTGTGCCTTCTTCGAGGCTACGGATGTGTGGGCAACGTGTATGCCTATTGCTAGTGCCAGTGTGAAAAGTCCTGTCGCCGACCATTGGAGAATTGTCAAGCTTGGGAGCGGCATGATGCTGAATACTGAGTTTGGCGGCAGACTGGTACTGGTGTCCATGGCTATGGAGGTTAGCATGAGGAAAGAGTGCGAGGAAGAACGAGAGAAATTGAGGCGACGAGGAAGGAGAAGAAGAAGGTCAGGAGCAGCACTACGGGTGGCTCCAAAGGATGGTCTTTGTCTTAAGAAACGTTGATGCCTGCGAAGTGTTTGGCAGCGTCAAGCCACGAATTGGCTCTTCAAGGCTGTGCAGTCAGGTACGCGATGGAGCTGAGCTGACCATAGTGGAAGAGTCAAGTGACTTCCAAGCTTCTCCTTGGAATGGTGCCGGTAGTGTCATACCTGGATGAATGACTGTGACAGCTGACGCTGGTCAGATACCATGTGCAATGATCATGCTTGTTATATGGGGGAACTGCGATCAAGAGAACTGAAGGTACGAGTACAGCGGCAGCGGCTACAGCCTACGGAGTAAGTACCTAGAATAGCAAAGTCAAGCCCGCCATGCGCTACACGTGACATTAAGCGCCCGAGCCAAGCACAAGCACGAGCACTGCTACCTCTGTCCCTCTTCTATCATTTCATCCTGCTTCAACATCACGTCATCCTACACTTCTGGACACCTATCCTTGAGGCTCTCATCCACACTTTGGAGGGGTCATGAGACGAGAGAGACCGGAAGAAAAGGTACGATTCGTTAACATCCTTCAATAGGAGAAGAACGCGTTCAAATTTGTGTCTAACTTGGCGTTACTGATAGTCATTGTCATCGTGAGCCATCCATGCTCCGATAGAAAGGGAGCAGAACATCGAACCTTCATTGGACAAACTGACTCATGATTCTTTCCTTGCAATAAACACAACCTTCGTTCTTGGACATTATGTCAGCCCTTCTCTCGGCATCTGTCAAACTGTGTGCTCTCCGAACCTCGCACAAGACGAGTTGATACGCCATTACATGAATGTGGTATTCCTGCCGTTCGTTGGCTGTTTATCCACAGAAAGACGTGCAGACCGATGTCTGATTGTACTGGTAGGAGCAGCAGTCGTGCCAGTTGCCTGCTCAGATACTGTCGTGCTGGAGCTTGCAGCTGGGAGCTTCACTGGATGCTGCAGCCGCCTCAACTCCGACGTTGTGACTGCAGCGAGCAAGTTACTATAAAAGAAAGCATGATCATGCTCTGGCTCTTCACTATGTCATCCTACACCAGATGCGGCAACGTCAATTGCACATGCATTCATGGTAAAGTCCTGAACGGTATCAAGATCTGCAATATTTGAGTTCGGATACGGTCTCGTTGTCCTCCGCGCAATATTCTTTCCCTCCATCGCTTTTGCGGTGGTGTCAGGTAAATTTTCGCCGCGTTCTGAGAAGTTCGCGCAAATTTGGCGTGCGGTCTTTGACCTACCGCAGAATATTCGCCTGACATTGCCGCAAAAGCGATGTTTCTAGAATACGCAGTTTTCTTCCCATTTCGTCCTGCTACAGCTGTGACAGCATGCTTGTCGATCCTTTGCTCTAATCGAGAGGCTGATGTGAGCATATCATTTGAGCGAAAAAGTTGTAAGAACGACAAACATCTTGTAGCCGTGAGTTTGAGGCCTCGGATCCATTTTCGCTTTGTAGGTGTTGGACGACTGTGGCACGAACCTCACTTCATGGCTTCTCAAAGAAACAAAAAAAGATCTCTGAGATAAGTTCTAAATTTCAGCCACATGCTTTCGAATTGTGGTATGTTGTTGGCGCTGAAGAGTTTTGTCCCGTTGATAACAAAACTTTAGGTATCGTTCTTGTCCAAAACCACCATCCCCTTCCACAAGAATCTGTTCTGTTCTCAAGCAGAAAATTAAGCGCCATATTCTTTTTGCTTGTTAAACTTGAATAGACTCCCTCAAGCTCGAGTGGTAGTTTGTGTGCAACAGACTTGACTGAGAATTAGATAAGATTGCCAGGATTTTTGATTCGCACTGTGTCCATTTCCACGATACCAGATGGCCCCTATTTCCTGCCTGCAATGGAATTGTCAACATATGCTTCCTACGCCACGCCAACATAAATGCCTCGAAATGATTGTTAGTAAGAAAGCTGTTTGTATGCTACTTATCAATTCGGCAGATGATTGCTTTTGTTTACATTGGCTTCGGACGGTCCGATACGTGGTCGGCGTAGGCTAGTGACATGAGTGGAGTATGCGTCCATAGTCTACTCCTCGACCCCCATGCCAAACGTCCAATGATGTCCAACGGAACTAACACGGGACACGGGTTCGCGGACCAACCACTAGTCACTGCCGATTCGCTGCGAGGATAAGACTAACAAAGGGTGCGGCTGGTGGGATAGGCGGCCTCTCTAATCAGATGACGAGGACTTTTGTATCGACACCGTATGCATGTGTTTTGTATGCATAAGCGAGAATTTAAACTTCACATTTTTATCTGGAAACGATATCTCGCCGACGCCCGGTACTCAAAAAATGGGTCTTAGGTAATAATTCGATTTTTCACAGCGAATGATCAAGATGCGTAGCTGCAAGCGCTTCAACCGCGATGCAGCGCATCCCACCCTCAAAAGCATCAGGGCTCGAAACGAACCCCCAAAGGAACCTCCACGCTACGTGACTTTTCAATCACTTACTGAGGGGCGTCAGTTGCTACTGTTGGGCCTGTCATAGCCGAATCCCACGTTACCCGCCACCAAAACCGTCCAGAAAGGACCACTCGGTGACCAGCCAATAACAGCGAGTGCAAAGTAATTATATCCAGCGCTACAGCACAGAAGACAAAACCCGGTCTGGGCATTTCTTAGTCATATGGTCATCAGGGCACTAGTATCTTGCTTGACTTCGGCCCGATTCACTTGTTTGTTGGCAAGTGCAATACGGCGTACGAGAACTCCACTCGCCTTGTTGCCAACATGCAGGCATGAGCAAATCACACCTGTAGAAAGTAGGGAGTAAAATGAGGTATTGAACTTATGTGACAGACTCAAAGATTTCGCTGCACATTGCCCTTCCTGACCTCGAAATGCCAAAATCACCAAAACCGCACGGTACATGGCTGTTTGTACGTTTGCTTAATCGATGTTGGCGTGGAGATTAGTCTTCAAGCAATCCCGAGGCTTCAGTCACGCACAGGGGCTAGATCTCGTATTCAGCTGCTTTGAGCATATTCTATCTGGGAAAGATATAACGCGGACAGCTGGTTATCCCGAATCTGCAACGAGACTGGAGCTCTCGAGTGCCCCCAACGACGGATTAATTTCTAAAGACACTATGCGTTAGATAGGCACGCTCTTTCTATCAATTTCATCCTTTGCTTTTGCTTGGTGGTTAGACGGGTTTCAGAGAAGGGTAAATTTCGACCTCACGGATTGCCCGCGTCCACCCAAACCCCCAAATAGGAAGTTCTGGTTTGCGACGGGAGACGGGGTGCGCACAGATCCGCTGCCCAATGACCAGGGTAAGTGCCAGCGTGCAATGCGCGGCAAACCTTTCTGACCGCCCACGACGCTAAAGTCAGGCGTCTATGGCCGAAATCACGATATAAGAATGGCTATCCCAATCAGCCTCCTTTCGAAATTTCCATATCGATCATTTTGCTCCAGCAGAGAATCATAGAATACACCATGACTCGTTCCTTGGACCAGACGCCGCCTGCTACGCCTACATCAGAGAAGGAGTCGTCGATTATTGGGAACAATGGAATACACGGTGCGAAATCAAGAGATATCAGAGAAGCTGGACACCTTGTAGAAGAGATTCTATGTATCGCTGATGACCTAGCCTTACGGAAGGATCTGAAGCCTTGCTCACGTGTCAATGATTTGTTTGGTCAGCTAGTGTCTACTTGCATCAAACCCTGGAACAAAACAGTCGTCGAGCGTGTTCTCGGAGACGGGGAGATTCAAAGCGTCATGGGACGGCTGAGAGAGATGTGCGCAGAAGGCGAAGGAGAGCTGGAGAAACACTGGGCGGAGCGATTCTTGAAAGAGTTGGACGAGGATTTTGAAAACGGCAAAGGCATCAACGAGATCACGAGAAAAGAAGGTCTACACTAACAATTCACACAGCAGCCGAAATCCTCCTTACCGAGTTCCCTTACCACAGGAATTACATCGACCTAGTAAACCTCGAACGATCCAACATCCTCGCCGCTCTCTCCCAACAATCACACACATCAACCTCGTCACCCCTTTCCATAGCCTTCATAGGCTCAGGTCCCCTCCCTCTAACATCCTTCCTCTTCGCCGCCACCCTTCCAAACTCAAAAATAACAAACATAGATCTCGATCCCCAGGCCATCTCTCTATCCACCCGCCTCTCAGCCCACTTAGGCCACGCGCCAGAACGCATGAAGTTCCTCAACTCGGACGCCACATCCCTCTCCACCTCCTACCTAAACGACTTCGACGTTGTCTTCATCGCCGCCCTCGTCGGTATGGACCTCACCTCCAAACTCGAGATCCTGCGAACTTTGGCGGGGAGGATGCGGAAGGGCGCGTTGGTGGTCACCAGGAGCGCGGTTGGTTTGAGGGGTCTTTTGTATCCGGTTCTGGAAGTGGAGGATTTGGTGGATTGTGGGGTGGAGGTGGTATTGGAAGTCAGGCCTTGGAATTGGATCGTCAATTCGACGCTTGTTATGAGGGTTTCGTGATGAAGGGTTGGGCAACGGGATTGAGTGCGTTCTGACTTATTCTCGGACAGAGACGAACTAGATTCAATCTACTTTCAATGAAGGTAGGGATCGGGTAGAGAAAAGAGCATCTGCGATATAAATTTGAACACAAACCTTTCGATGTGGAAATTGAGACGTCGGCTCAACTCGATTGTTGAAGTTGCGAACGGTTGTGCACGATCGAGTAGACATGGACAGAAGAGTAAACCTGAACAGCGTCGACATACCTGTTCAGCTCCATTCTACCAACCAGCAACATCGGAGAGTCCTCTCGTCGGTTTCAGTCCAAAGATGATGTAAAACTATATCTAGTAGCGTCGGTATTGATAGTAAAATACCTTATCTAATCAGATACCTCGGTACATTTCATCGGAACTACCACGTGCCAGGGTCTCAAGGTAAATAAATGTTAGCCGGAAACTACTTAACAGGGGTCCTTTGATAGAATCTGCGGGGAATTCGAGACCTTGATCACCTTGCCACTGAGTTGCAGCTGACATTCATTTGCGTCGAGACCACAGTAACCGTGCCAGCCCCTCGTTCCTCGCTGACCCCAGGACGTAGCCGTCCTAGTGTCTTTCACTTGACCGAGACTTACCACTTAACCGAGACTTCCTTTAATAATAATTTTTCTCCCTTACTAATTATAATAAAAAGTATACCGTTAGAAAGCTCCAGATTAGGCCTTTCTAACGGTATACTTTTTATAATATATAGTATAGATCTTAGAAAGTTATTAAGAAAAATCCTTCTCTACTAAAAAAAACTTATAAGAATTTATAGAACGTTAAGAATTTTAATATCTTATAGATTTTATTTACTAGATCCTTAGAATAGTATTAGATCTATCTAATCCTTAAATTATAGACTTATTAGTATAATACTTATTAAGTTATTTAAATCTACGTAGGAGGTCTCGGTTAAGTGGTAAGTCTCGGTTAAGTAAAAGATACTAGGAAGCGCAAGTCTCCTAGTGTCAGCGAGGAACGAGCGGGTGGCACGGTTACCGTAAAAACTGGCGGCACTGGCTAGCTCAAAATCAAGACGATAGGTCTAGAACAGTAATGAACGGAGTCCATATGATCTTCCCCAGAGAGTCGGTTCAATCAGAAGAGGAACCTACAAAAGGGCCGAATAAAATGAGCTAGCCAGTGACCCCAGTTTTTACGGTACCAACTCCGTAGATTGCAGGACACAGGGACAGAAGGACAGACATTTTTTGTAGGACTTCTCATTTTCAGAGGGCGACGGCGAGGTCACCAGTGACACCATGATCCAGGCATACAATGTACATAGAACCAAGGTTTGGGGGCCCAGGGACCCCAAACAGCAGCAAGGCCGTGCCCAAGATGGGCCCTAGTTATGCCAGATAGCAACCAACCAACCAACCACGTAGATTGCAGGACCAAAGAACGTTAGTTAACGAGTCTCACTACGTTCCCCGTCTTCTTCCACCCCACGTACAAGAACATTCATGCTTCCTGAAGTTAGGTAGCGGACAACGAGAAGAACACAACCCATTCCGAGCGAAGAGAAGACTGCGAAATTCCGCAGAGATATAAAAGAGACGACCGTACGCACTGGCCAAGATAGGGACCAGGATTGGCTTGCTTTTGGTGTGCAACCATACCTAGCATACAGTCCTGGTCTCAATATGCCCGCAACGGGTCCTCTGTTCTTAACTTCGAAGTTCACGTGAGGTCTGTGGCCTTTATTGTGGTTGTCGGCGGGAAAATGGTTTTCACGTCCATCCGCTTTAATCAAGCCGGGCTCGAGTAGAGCTGAGAACCGGCTATAAGCGCCAATCGGAGAGTCTACGTCTAAGTTATGTATAGTTATTTCATGACTGTGGAGGGATCAAGGTACTAATATTCTTTCTGCTGGCCTCCATGGTGGCATGGAAACGGCAATACTATTCCCTTGGCTCTCGTATTTTCAAATATTCCCTTGCTCAAATTTTGGGGAGTCGCCTATATATATGCCCAAAAGGTAAGGCCGCATCACACACTTCAATCCTGCCACAGCATCTATCCTCATTCCACGTGCCCTTACGCTCCAAAGCCACTGCACAATCAAAAGCTGCTCTGGCTCCATCGAGGTAAGACATCTATCTTCTTCTTCTCGCTCCGACAGTCTCTTCTTCTCGTCCTATTACTGACGTCACCAAGATCACGCCATTACAATCCTTACCAAGACCGCGCCATCACAACCCCATCCATCGCAGAAGTCAAGATGAAAGTTCTCGTCCTCACACCTTTCCTACTCTTCGGTCACACGTTGGCGGGATCGGCTGCCACCGGCTGTTGCAAAGTCTACAGCCCTGGCCCTGGACTTCCGGGCGTCTTCAGAATAGGCGCACAATCGGGTTACACAAAGTCGTGCTGTCCCAAGGGCAAGTATGGGGTCAGCAGCACCAATACTCAATACTGTGACTTAGTCATAACCGACAGTTGCTGTACGGATTCGGGGAAAAGAAGCGACTACAAGGTGTGCAACTTCGGCTGCCATGTTAATGATTTCTGTAAGAGGGATTGATTGGAGACCCGTCTCATACAGAGTCGCGCTGTGTCTCGGACAACTTTTCAAAACCTCGACCATATTCATTGTCCGGGGCCCTTGGTCGACTCTTGCTGCGCAGCTTTGGGGGAAAGGCCGGGTTACAAGGTGTGCAGGTTTGGTCCAGCACTGTTGGTGATCTATGTTTCTCTAGGTGGACCGGGCTCGAAGTCTGCGTTGTTTTCTGTTTCACGGGATCGGATGATGACATTTACTCGTGAGGTTGTCGTTTGAGTTAGTCCCATACAAAAATATTCGACGGGCACATACTTTGATTCTTTTCGAGAATGGATGTGAAGAAGCTGAAAAGGGCGTCCAGGCAGTGTATTACTCTACGTCTCTACACTAGCAATACCCAAGAATGTTGCGAGGGCACCAGAGTGATTACGTGTTCTTCCACTTCCAACAGAGACGTGGACACTTGGCACCGACTATGTTTCTGCCGGTGATGAGTAAGCCATCATAACGGCCCGGTAAAGTAGTACATCACCGCACACTAGATCGCTTTAGGGACGGTGGGTATAAAAGGGCTAGGGTCAATGCTGAGATATTCACGCGTTTGCGCTTCTGTACTACAATCTACCGCAGGGTCTCTAGATCTATCTCTAAATACAAATATATGGGTAGCTTGCACAATCCGGAATCTTCTCGTCAAGCTGTATCTACCGTAATGCGAAGAGGATTTACGAAATCCAATTTGCAGTATAAAGATATAGATGATTATATCCGAAATGGTGTTTTCGGGGTGAAAGTATCGGTGATTTCATACTTATATACTTAAGCTTTTTGTATACGTGATTAAAAGGAATATCCCGGCTGAGAATGCTCCCCTAAAGTAAGTTCATCGCTGCATATGTCAACGACAGAAAACAACAACATCTCACATATCTCCCAGTAATAGCATAGCGGTAAGTATATAATCTATACTTTTACCAGCTCCTCCACAAACCCCCCGAAAATCTACCAAATAAACGCATATTTCACGCCAAGTATCCACGTCTTCATCTTCATCGCAAGCACAATACGTAAGGTTAGTACCGTCGTCGCTGAAATGAATATTCACTCTCGGTTTCACGACAGAATCAGCTCCTGAGAATCTAGCCGCGGCACTACCTCCTGCAGATACAGTCAATCAAGATATTATACACCGGTCTACTAATATGAGAAAAGAAACACGCCGTCGATAGCTCACCGACCTCGCTCCTTCACGGGCAATCCGTTGGTCACGGCGAAAGCGAGCTGGAAAGCCAAGGCGCAGATGGGGAAATAGGGAGACCATTGAGACGATGGGGGATTGATGGTCAAGAGGGACGTTCGTGGATGCTGTGATCTATGTATGTATCTATTGTGGAAGCAGAAGTCACCTATTTCGATCTATTGTCTATCATTGTGTCCTTCTATCCATTTGCCTTTTGTCTAGAACAGGACAGCTTCGGGTGCAGCAGAAGAAGAAGAGAATCTGGTAGCCCGCATATCCAACCACTTCGGTCCGACGATTCCGTCTTTTCTCTTTGTTGCAACCTAGTATCCGGCCGTCTCATCGGATTTTGGGAATGCGCTTTCGCCCAGGTTGGTCATACATGCTGCTTTCCAGTTCTTGGGCGTGTATTTGTCTACTATAGACTTGAATGCTTCCTGTGCAATGGTCATGTATCTTTTATCTTTAAGGAGAGATACGGGTAGAACTTACAAGTGTACATAGGCTTTTGTCACCGTCGAGATGGCGGCCGGGTTCGGCACAGCCTGGGATGGTCATGACTTCGTCGTTGTAACGAACGCGGACATAGTACCCTTGGAGTCGTTTGCGTTCATGTTCGCTCAGCTCCGAGATGGCACGACGTGCGATTCCTTCGGGTTTGGGTGCCGAGCCACTCGCGGCTTTGACAGTGGAAAAGAAGGATTTGAACCAACCCATATTCCCACCTTCGCTTGATTTGAGAGCAGGTGAATCAGGCGACTCTGGATTCGTCCAGTCCTTCTTTCTCAAGAGCTCGATGGCAATGTGAGACGTGTACGGTGGCCATTTGTCTGTGTTGAAAGCGCCCAGAGAGGCGAGGACACCTGCTAAGGTCGTGTCGTGACATCCACTCAGGGCGAGTTTTATGTTTTGCTCACCGCCTCGACCTTGGCCTAATCTCCCATCATCACCTCCTATCTCGACGACACCGTCATTACCATTTCTCTCCACGGATCCAGTCATGCGAGTCACGATGTCGCCCATCAAGGCACCAATACCGAGCATTCGGTATTCTTTTGACTCAGCATAGCCGGAGAACCACTCTTCAACTCCAATCTTTTCAATGATTTTCCGTCCTTTTGGATCGTAGAATTCCTTTGGCAGCTTAGTTTCTGGACCGTGTGCAAGGGTGGAGTTGACGGTATCCATGATTCCACTCAATCTTGGTTTGGAGTCGACGGCAACACCGCGATCAGGGTCGGGCATCCATTTTCCAACAAGTTTGCTGAGATATTTCATGTCGTCTGTGTCATTCCAGCGATCAGCTGTTCGTTGTGCGAAAGCGCGGGAGAGCTGGGCTAGACGACGACAGTTTCCGTCGTTGGGGTAGAGAGTTTCATCTGCAGGTGTGCGAGTCAGAATTGTTGGTGGTAGAAATGATGCTGTGCGAGCAGCCGGTGGATAGAATCCCCAGAAGGTCTGCTGGACCGATTCTAGGGCGCGAGGGATCGGTGTCGCACGAAGGTATATCATGTCGCTGTCTGCGATGAGTTTTGGCATAAACTTCAGTTGGTCAACATAGAGATGGCGGAGACGTTGCCCGAGTTCGAGAGTTGTTTCTCGACCTCTGTCAGTCAGTTCTCCTGGCTGGCTAGTGGATCTGAATTAGGAAATATTCGGCTTGAGATGAATGAGAGTAGTCATACCAGACGGCGTCGACTTCTCCCTTTGGTCCAGCAGCAATAGCCGGCCCATCATCGGCGCCGAAGGTTTCGATTCTCCGGCGATAGGTGATTTGATCCCATTTCAATGTATCCGTCGGTTGCATGATCACGCTTCTCATTTGTCTTGCGGCATTACAGTATGGCCAGTCTGAAATCATCAGACAATCTCTGTCGTAGTGGTGATTCCGAGGACATACATGGTTTCAGCCCCGCCTAAAGATGGTAAGCCATCCTTTCGGATTGATAAGGCGGTCCAGACTTACATTCTGAAATCTTGGGGAGACGGGACTTCGTTCTCCTGTAATTCATGAACATCATGGCGATGATTCTTTCCACGACTTGCATCATACCATGGCGTAGAAGCTAAGGAACCATTAGTCGAGATCCTGGATATCAGGTATTGACTCACGATTTGTACTAATTGAAGCTGCAGTCCTTTCGGATACAGGCGTTCCAGCTCTTCGGGAGTATATGCAGCTCTAGGTTGAAGAGAAGTCATGCTGGGGAGACCGTCGTTCTCATCAGCAATTTCTTATGTGATACAGCGATGGAACCCAATGTCTGTGGGTTGATGATAGGGTTGATGACGGCCATCATGGAGACAATCGATTGCGGAACCTAGGTAGGTAAGTAATCTTACTATACCATGTTGGGCCGTAGCCCGGATGCAGCAATTCCTGTCAATCCATCGTGTCCAATCTCCATGTTTCTTGCCATCTTGGAGACTTCGACATGTCTCGGTCTGAGCTGGCCACAAGAGTAGGCGTGTTTCTGCCCCGGGTTACACCTGCTGCTCATGTTGTTGTGTGGCATATGTCCTACCTAAGCCGTGTGCCTAAACTTGATATTTGCTAGCCGAACATCGTACAACTATCATCCACCGGCATTCACCAATGCCCTCAGCCACTGCTCTCACCACCGCCGACAATTGCTACCGGCGACCAGCTCCCACCGGTTCAACAAGGTCATGCTAACTGCTTGGGTGTGCTCATCATGTCGTCGACAACTGCGCATCCGCTCAGCTGTATGGCCGAAGCCCCGATGTCCCTCCAGAGCTCCATTCGTCTCTCTTGCAAATATTGTACCACCCACTCCAGATGACCAGCATTACAAGCCGCCGCCCTCGCGAAGAGTCCAAAAGTCCCCTCTAGCTTCCCTGGGCGCGATAGTGGATTCGCGGTCCCCAAGACTGCCATTAGACACGTCTTTCGAAAAGAAAGATGCGCCAGCACCATCCGGACGGTACTCTCGCGGCCTCCATGCGAATGACATCGACGCTGAAGCAGCAGTACGTCTGCGGAATTTGGAGAGCTTACGCTTGTCTCGACAGCCAGGGACTGCGACGCATGTTCCCCCAAAAGAAGAATCACCACAACTCTACCGCCAACAAGATCCTCCGCAATCAAGAATCTCCAGACCCAAACAGACACTCTACGATACACGACACAGTCTAGAAGACATCATCCCTCCCCAGGTCTCCCTACAAACGCCCACTCCACCACCCCACACGCATCTCCGCCGGCTTCTGGACAATCCACTGAAATCGCCCAATGATATATGGGAATTCTTCGAGAGACGTCTGCACGGCCCTCCCTCGGAATCATGGACAACATACGGCCCGACTGGTCAGAAGCCTGGAAGGGGTGTGGAGCAATTGGGCAGTGTTTTCAATCTCTTGCTTCTGCGGATGACAAAAGCTTGGAACAGCGAATCGCCTACTGATCAGGCCCCATCACGTGTTGCTCAAACGCTCGAAGACCTGTCAATTCTACGGCCTGTATGGTATGTGGGTGCGATATGGGAACTCCTGTTCCGCATCGAAACGGACATTCAAGAGCAAGACGAGGAGACTGTGGCTCTACTTCGAGGAGAAGTTCTCCGACTCTGGGCTGGTCTATTCAGAAATTGGGCCAATCCCAACTTGCACGTCAAAGTCTACACAGGCGGTAAGATCGACTGGTCAGGGTTACCAGATCCAAGCGGGTTAAGTTTCAAACCAATGGCGAACGAAACAAACACTAAGCAAATTGAGGTCCGTTTGCACGGACTCCTTCGTCAGATGCCGCCCTTCAGGAAAGGTGCCCTCGCCGCAGCACTTTTGGTCACATCCGATTTGTTGTGTCGCCAATTACCTTCTTTGCAAATATCTTCGGCCTTCGATCTTGAGTACAGACCATTCTTCGACTTTTTGATTAAAATATTGATCGGCTCTCGGATCGACAATGCACTGCGTTATCTTCAAGATGGACAGATGGAGCCCCGACAAAGAATACATCCCACAGCATTCGATTCCATGCTTGGTCGAATCAGAGGAGCGCCCATGCGTGCTGCGCTGGCTGCTAGCTCCGATTCAGTGGAAGCATTGGCCTTTGGTAGGATTGGTATGACCGCCGAGAAACAACAGGATCTGGACCAAGCTATTTGCAAGAAGATCGGTCGACGACTGGAACGCCAAGAGAACTCTCAGATAATCCAAATGTGGGACGAACTTCGCAACGACTCTGATACAACGAGACTGCCTATAAGCAACATCGTCTATGACAATTTGATCTATGCCTTTGACAAGCTCAGTCGCCCGGATCTGTCGAACAATGTCTGGAATCATATGGTTAGCAGTGGCGTGAAACCCAATGCAGATCAATGGAGAAAGCTGCTCCAAGGACGTGGTAGAGATCCGCGGACGATGGAGAAAGTGTGGCGCCATATGCGTGCCGCAGGAATTCAACCAGACCTACAAACCTGGAATAGTCGAATTCAGTCACTTCTGCTCTGGGGTGAGAAGGCAGAAGACGGTTTGGTTGCTCTCGATGAAATGACCAAGGCATGGCTGACTGCTGTGGACGAAATGTGGCCCCGACAGAAGGGTTTGGCATCCCAAAGGCCTGCACTGTCTCTAATCGGAGATTTCCCAAACGCGCCGCGACCGAACCATCATACACTCAATGCCTGCATAAGTGGCTTGGTAAATCGTCGTTTCGGAAAGGGAAAGCGCGTCGATCTTATTCCGATAGTTTTCAAGTGGGCTGATGGACTCGAAATTCCTGCAGACGTGGTTACCTATAACACGCTGATAGACATGTGCTTGAAGGACGGAAATATGAGTGAGGTTGTGCAGTTGATGGTGCAAATGGGAAAACAGAACATACAGCCAGACTCTGTCACATTCACGACACTAATGAATCATATCTTCAAGCCGTCAACGAGTACCATGCCGGTCTCGATTGAAGACCAAGAGGCATCTGTCGGGTCTCTCTTGGGTCTTATGGACTCCACCGGTCTGAAAAAGGACAAATTTGTTTACAACACTTTGCTCAATGGATTGCTCAAGAATCACAAAAATGTTGCGGGAGCAAACTTGGTGCTGGAAACCATGATCAAGCAAGGAGTCAAAATCACCCCTCATGACTGGACAGCCTTCATCACCTACTACTTCCAGGAAGCTGAAGACAACGGTGGCCATCTGAACTTTGCTGCCATTGACGCGGTATGGAACCGTGTGCAGTCGACCGACGGAGTCATCGACAGGATTCTGTACGATCGTCTGATTGAGGGATATGCTCGATTCGGACAAGTAGATCTGGCACTTCATTTCTTGAGGCGAATGGCAAAGGACGCACTGAAGCCCGGATGGCCTTGTCTCACGGCTGTAATGAACGCGCTGTTGGACAGGGGTAGTATGGATCTCGCTGCTGAAATCGTGCATGATGTAGAGCATAGCGAAGGCTACCTCCCCCATGGCGTCGGACTCGATCATGCCAAATTTAATCCGAATCGAAACTTGTTTTGGCAAGCTGTGGTTGGAGCTGGGTTGAGGGAGATGCCATCTGTGCCGATTCAAGAGAGAGGAGATGTCAATCAAGGGGTTTAGAAAATGATTGTAACCGACACGAATAGCGAAATGTTAGAGTAAGGTGCTCAGGTTGCACTTCTTCTATCGCTTTCTCTTTTCCCCGTTTTATCCTACTCTACACGCCTCAATCAAGATACCGCGCGTGTTGTCCAGCCTCCTGACGACAGAAAAGGTCACCCGACGGCGCCGATAAGTCCAACGGAAGTGGTTGTGCACGCCGCTCGGATAGCGTAAAAGAATCAACTCTCACAAACCAAATCGAAGTCGCTGTCCACATTTTCAAACTCCTTCCAATTGTCACTATGGCCAAAGAAAAGCCCGATACAAAGCCAACGGATAAGGCTCGCTCACGAAGCGCGGCGCCAATCCCGCGCCAACTTACTTTCACGCTGCCAGATGGCACCACGACCACGCGGATCATAGGGCCTGTACCGAAACTTCGTGCCGGCGGTGTGAGGAAGCGGTATGTGCGGTATGCGCGGTAAGTGCTCGTTGACGGGACTCATAGTCTGGCTAGAGCATTCGGCTGCGGGTCTTTACTCTTCAGCTCTACTTAATCGAGGCTTGAAGCAAGCCGAAGCAGGCAAGCGTTTCGATCAAGCCAGACCAGTCGCGTGATGTTTTGGGCAAACGCTGACGAGCTCACCTATAGAAAGAAGACGAAGTATGCATGGAACAGCAGACCGCGCAAGAGCAAGATGGGCTCCTTCAAGAAGACTGGGCTCAAGAGCCATTACGAGGGACTGAGCGACGAGAAGTATGTACATCAGACACGCTGCCCACATGTTATAGTTACTAACTTTCTCTCTCCCCCAGGAAAAAGGCCATCAAACCCATGACCTTCATGGATTTCCCCGGGGAAGTCCGGAATATCATATACCCAACCCTCCTCGACGAAATCGACGGACGAAGCCTCATCTTCTCAAACAACACCACCGGCCTCGTCCCCGGCTGGCCCACCACCATCGTCCCACGCATTCCCATCGGTCTCCTATCAGGCAACAAAGAAATCCGTCAAGAACTCCTCCCACTAGCCTACGACAAGACAGACATACACATCCGAATCCTATCGGCGCATCTCAATTCCCCCAACGAATTGTACGCCTGGGTCGATGCCAACGATGCTATCCCCTTCTCTTGCATGGACGTAACACTAATCCCCAAACTGAGTCTGACAATCTTCCTCCCCTGCGCTTTCGAAACCATACACCCAGGCCAGGGAATCGATTTCGCGTTCTTGACGAGGATGGAGAAGTTACGGGTGTTGCGTGTTAGAGTTCAAGTCCATGTTCCTAACCCCCATCTCCCGCCTTGGACTACCTTCGATGCGCCCGTCCCGACATCAACATTTACGCCCTTCGTCTCCAGAATTATGAACGAGCTGTTTCGACACGTACCCAGAGCCACAGTCGTGGATTTCGGGGACGGTGTCGCGAGGGAAGATGGGGGTCTGGGAAGTTGGGTCGATGAGAGGGCGGATGGGAGGAGTGATATGGGATGGATGGAAAATCCAGTCTTGGCTGGCTCATTGGGGCCGGAGACTGAGGCGAGGGAGAGGGATACGGTTGCTGTTCCTATTCATCAGGCTGAGGCGGTTTGGGGTGCGTTGAGATCGGTTCAGGGAAGCGTGGGTGCGGGGACGTAGTGAGGTTTGTAGTTGGAAGTTGGCGTGGGCGTGGGGAGCCATTCTGCCTTTGTGAGCAATGGGTACGAAGGGAGAGCTCGGAGATATCTTTTTTCACGGATTGGTGCTGCGTCTGTAAAGATCGTGGCAATGATTGTGACAGCGAATTATGCAAAGGCTTTCAAAGTTCGTATTGCACAAGGCCAAAGAATGCAAAAGAGGCAGGACGAGAAAGGCATTACAAAAAGCCAGCGAAACAACATCAACATAGTGGTATCATAATTAACTACTCATCCTCATGTCACTACCGTCCTCAATCTCAACCCCGCCCCTAACACCCAATATTTCCCCTCTTCCCACCCCTCTTCTTCCTCTCCACATCCCCCTTAATAGCCCTCCTCGCCTGACTCAAACTCCTCTTTCCCTTCCTCTTCGCCTTGCCCAACGTCATCAGGAAATTCTTCTCCCTCTCCTTCTCTTTATTCGTCGTACTCTTCCCCTGACTCGCCTTCTTTTCCTTCCTCTTCGCCGTGGTCGATTGATGCTTCTCCACCTTGTCGGCTTTGGCAAGCGCGATTTTCTCTTCTTTGGTGCTCTTGTAGGACAGCTTGGCTACACCCTCGATTTGGGCGGCGGTGAGGGGATCATCGGAATGTCGGACGACTGTGACGGCTTTTTGGGCAGCGGCACGGGCTTTTTTGTTTGCGGGGAGGGCGGCGAGAACGTTCTGTTGGTGTTGAAGTTCTCGAAGTTTGGCGAGGTCGGCTGGGGTGAGGATGTGTGTCGTTGCAAAATTTGACTTTTTCTTTTCTTCTTCTTCCTTCTGTTCGGTCGCTCTCTGCTCTTCTTTGTGAGCTTCCTCATCGGCTTCAGCTACTTTGTCAAGCTTCTTTTTCTTCGCTGGTCGTTCGTCTTCAGAATCACTGAGTTCGATCTCGCCGCCGTCATCAGAGACGTCGATCCATCCACCAGAGTCGTCAGAATCACTCTCAACATCCCAATTATTCCATCCTTCAGCTTCGGCCTTATCTTCTTGCCCATCATCTTCGCTGTCTTCATCGTCAGTCGCAAGGCCGTTGGCTGCTCGCCTCTTTCGTCGCTCTTCCTCTTTCCATGCCTCGAGCAATTCGATACCAACGACATCACCATCAGTGTGCTCTTCACCAAACCGAAGTTCCCTCTTCTCACCGCTCCGCAGTCCGAGAGCAGCTTCCTTGCCTCGGTCTCGTTTCTTCAATTTCTCTGGATCTTTATCTCGGTACAAGCTCAACAAGCCCTTTGCGGCCATCATCGTCCCCTTGTCTTTGCTCTTTCTGTACATGACCAAATCTTGCAAAAGCGTATCTTCCATGGCCAACGGTTGTCTCGCGCAGATCTCTCGAATAGCATTCAGTCCGGCAGAACACACCTCCGAGGCAGAGGCTTCAGAAACGAATTCATTGGCAATTTTTTGGACACAAGGAACAAGAAGATCTGGAGGTACTTGAGTGTGACTTGCTTGAGCTAGGCATGCTAGATAGCTGGTAACAGATGCTTGTTTCGGGCTCAAAAATTTGAGGATCCATGTGTAGAATGATACGAGAGTCAACTGATGCAGACCGATCAGTCGAGTGACGAGCTGCAATACAAGAAGCTTCTGTTCAAGATTGAGTTTCGATTTCTGTGGCTGTAGATGCTGGTGAAACAGCTGTTCGGCAAAACCCTGAGGATCATGAAGGAGATGTAAAGCAGAAAAGTTCAGAGGATGTGGCGCGCTCTTCTTCTTCTCCCTTCTCTTCACTGTCTCATGAGCACGCTTGAGTTCTTTCGCTCTCTTCTTGGTCTTTTTGTTGATTCCGATTTGATGTCGTAATTTGCCCATATCTAAGTTCTCGTCCTCGTCACTACTATCGTCCTCGAGTGCCTCTTCTCGCTCCTTGTCTCCACCAAGGAAGAACCGCACGCCACCTGCAATCAACTTCTCATTATCTGCAAGTGCGGCTTCCTTCATGATCTCGACTGCCTTCGTGTCTGTCCATATTTGTCTCTTCCACAGCTCTCGTGTGATCTTGACTGCCCACAAGCCTTTGCCTGACGTACGGTCGGAGGTTATTAGGTTGAAAAGGAGATTTTGTATGCTCTTGTTAAGCTTGTGATTTGTGGTTTTGGCATTGGAGGAGCGGAGGTCGGACACGATTTTCTTGAACAGTAGTTCTCGGAGTGATTTACTGTGTGTAGTGACGAGGAGAGGGAATAGAGTGTTCAAGAGCCTAAGCCAAGATTAGCTCCGGTGCCAATACCATGTCGTCACGAAAAGTGTTGTTATATTTGTCTTTGCTCATACAGAGTTTTTGTAGTTGTAAAGTTATCTTTCATCAGTGCCGGAAGGCTATGAGTGGTGCATGGGGAACTGATATAATCATAGCAAGCAGTGGTAGGAATATAGCAGAACATCACGTACGTTATTGAGTCAATGATGTCCTTATTTCTCAACAGCACCAGACTGCCTACAATTTTTTCCCTCAGCTCAGGTTCCAGTTGGTTGTGATGAGCAGTGATTAAGCTGGCTAATTCCGACGGGAAGGCCTTTGTGATATCAGGGTAGCAGGATGCGACGTGAGCAACGAAGTCGATGTGTTCGCGCAAATCTGCAATGCTACCAGAGTCGCTGGTGGAGGGGTCGGCAGTGAAAATGGCATAGCTGGACTCATATTGGCTGTAGTGCGTAACGAAGTCGCCTCGGTACGATCTGTTGCGATTATTAGCTGTGTCTGGAAGAGCGAGGTTCAGGCGCTCATACATACAGAGGATCTCTCCGAATCTTATACTGGAGGTTAGGTCTGCGACATGATTAGAACAGCAACAGATACAAGGCTTGAGCGCCAAGCATACAGATCAGCTTCGACCTTCTCGAGGGCTCCGATTTTGCGTTTTCCCATCCTGAAGCCGGTGATAGAACAATTGCGGGATGGCGCAAGAAAAAAGTTCTTAGAGAAGTTGAGGCACTTTTTTTTGTCGCAGACGCTGAGACGGGAGCTAGATATCAGTCACGTGGGTCTGACACACAAAAATTTATCCAAATTCACAACTATAACTCTTTTGTAACCGTGGAGTGATAAGAAGTTGTATTTCCATAAGAGAATTCTAGTATTTCCAGGTGAAAATGATGGGTTGCCAAGGTGGTCGTGGTCGTGGTCCTCCTCTTCCAACTTTGGACTCGTCGCGAACTCCTTGACGGAAACAACAAATTGTGGCCATCACCAGTCGTACGTCAATATAACAACCATCCCTCGACATCGCCACTAGTTATCACACACTCGCTCATCTGTTGTACATACTCGAATATTCCCGCAAAAATGAAGCCGGACATCGGGAGGAACATTCACGAGGCAGACACGTCAATTACAGGCCGGAACTTTGAAGACCTTTTGTCTTGGATCAACTTGGCCGATCATGTATTTTTCACGATGAGTCTGGCAAGAAAGTCGGTCTTTGACGTGGATTGCACCTTCAGATGCTATACGGAGAACAGGCTCCGCCAGATTTCGAAAACCTCTTGTTAGGCGCGTCATATAGTCCTTCGATGATACTCCAGTGCAAGATACAATGAGAAGACTGTCTATAGTGTATCAAATCACAGCGGGCTACGCTTCCGGTCAGAAACAGTTCCCATATTAGGGATCATCAGATTGGCTTCATTACTTCGATCACTACAGGCTTCGCAGGCAACCGAGTCACCTCGAATGCTGCTACAACAAACTTTGCGGATTCTCTCTGGTATGCAACTCGTACGCCCGAGTGGGAATTGCGCATCGCGGGAATGTAGTGTTCAAGTATGTGGCATGTCGGATAACTAGCTTGAGGACCAGATGGAACGCTGCTTCAAGGTGATACCCAGATGAGTTATACCGCTAGACGCAATTTGGACTCCACGCCTCCACAAAGTACAGTGTATCCTACATCCGCAACTTTCCAACCCCTCCCTCCTGTCTTTTCGTCTCTCCCGCTCCTCGACCTTGGATACTTGGCTCATACACAATTGCAGTCGCCACCGGAACACGATCCCCCGAAATGTCCGCTGTTCACACACTAACACATATTAGCATGAGACTTGTACGTGTCCTCGAGACATCAAATTAGCTTACTCTCTGGTAACAGACGGTGTTGTCGCAAGTTCTTCGTGCAGCAAGGCTGGCTTCGCGGCCCACAATTGGCAGACCTGCAGCGCTGATATTGGCGATGAGAAGAAGTAGGGGCGTAAAGGTTGTGAATCTCATTTTGGTTGTGTACAAGAGGAGGTAGGAGTGGAGGTAGAATTTGGGTTGTGGTTAAAAAGTGTAGAGACTCAAAGATCTTTTCGGGTCGTCGCAACGCTTTATCTCTCAAGGATTTCTGCAGCGGCCACGTGAACAGCCGAATAGGAAGGTTATTTGGTACGTCGATCACAGCTTGATTATATGTAGACTTCCGATCGGCTGTTATAGCCTGGGTCTCGGTTCGACTCTGCGGACCGATGATCTGACCGACGAAAGTCTCAACTCGTAAATACAAGGCCAGAAAGGTGCATTACCAATCGTAGGGGAGAGAGAGACTAGCAAAAAGAAGCTGAGCGTGGAAGATTTCCTGACGCATCCCGGGTTGTTCAGGTACAGCAGTCCTCAGCTTGTCATTCCTAAACACGCTTTCGGTAATTACTAATTTTTCTCACCTAGCAATTGCGTGGACAATTGGACAGGGGATTGAATCCACGAGCGGTCGGATATGTATTGGACAAAGGCTCGCGAAAGAAACATGTCGTGGTTTGCTAATGCCACCAAGATTAAAGGAATCGCTTCCTCCCTCCATCCAGAAGTCTCAGCATACTTGAGTATCCCAATTCTTGCCGCTCCCACTGACAATCTGCGATGGAGGCTGCCTCAGCCCTTTTCTCAGAAGCAGCACGACGCTGGCTGCGGACAAGTTCGGTCCCAACTGTCCAGCATTGTCGAAAACGCTAAGGAACACCACGAATCCTTTGGCTAAAGCTATCCAGTCCGTCTTGAGTCAGATTGGGCATGAACAAAGTGAAGACTGCTTTGATAGTAGACATTGTGTTCTGCCTATCTGGATAGCGATCTCGATAATGTGATGAAATGCCAGAGAGAGTAACGTAGAGGATTCCGGTGAAAAGGTTAGTGTTGTCAATAGCACTAACAGATCGATCTGCGGAAAAGAGTACAACAGCACCATCTCACCACCACAATCAAGAACACGACCAACAATCCGCGTATCAAATCTTCCTATTCACCAGGTAGAATATATAGTACTAGATACAAGTACTGTACATGCCACACAACAAAAGTTGTGAACCGGGACCGGCAATTCCGAGATATAAAGTAGTATGATGCAATCTCCCACGTAAAACGATGAGGTATACCGCGCAATGTCTCCAAACAAACGCCATGCTCAATATCGACAAGTGTTTCGCTCCTAGTTCGCATCATGGTTCGTGATTGCACGAGTACAATGGCCAGCTCTTGTGATGTCCACATCACATGGTCCGATCACCAATATCAGGCCTCCGTCTTCTCCACTCCTTTCGATTGTAGTTCACGCATTCTCTCCTTACCCGCTTCCACATATGCACACCAAATGCAACAAAGAGTCACGTTTTCTGCCATGCGAAACACAAACAAAGAGGAATCTGCACGCTCTTCAGCCGTATCATGATGCCGCCTCAGTTCGCGGCGATGGCAGTCTAGCGACATCGTAGCGCAGAACCTCCAACGATGGTTGTTGATATGCACCGTGTGACGGGAACTGTGCCATAGGCGGAGTATGGACATGCCTTTCCTCAGGCGTCTGTTGACCTGAACTTCCCTGCGCTTCGGCAGCAGCATGGAGCCCTTCCAAAGCTAACGCGCGTGCTGATGCCATACCAGCTAGTACAGCATCCGTCGTATATCCATTGGTTTCCAGATCGGGCCGCACGCCAACACTTGGCTCTCTGTCAGAGTCTAGCTCCATGGTATTCGATATCGGTATCTTGCCAGCGTCTGGACCGAAAAGTTCTGTGTCTCTCACATCTCGCCAACTGCATTTGGCATGTTTTTTTGTGCAGCCTGCGCATGCCGTGAGGTTTTTGATACAATCCATGTGCAGCCTTCGACAACGATCACAAGGTGGGAGAACACGGTCCCCACGTTTCAGAGTTTCCATCCTTGCTACCATTTCACTTTTGTAAGGTCCATCATTATCCTTCTCTTTCGGCGCGGGGTTTGCAGGCTGACTTTGGCCATGAGGTGTTGTGTAGGCTTGAGCGGGGTGTCCTACGCTTCCAGGTGATGACGGGTCTCGTTCGTGTCTAAGGCCTTGTTGCATGGGCACTACTTGCTGGTATGATGCATCATAACTCCCATGTCTTGAGTGCAGCTCCCGAAGCGCGTCTCTCGGCCCTGTTGGTGCGACGGCGCTGGAAAGATTGGACGGTCCGGCAGGTGAATGCGCAGTAGTGCCGTTCATGCTTGTGGACTTCTCTGCAATTCTCCTGTCCTTATCTGCCTGAGTGAAGAACTTGCTCAAGAGCTCGGTTCGTGTCGAAGAGGATGCGCCGGTTTTGCTGAATTCTATCGTATTTCCGTTGCCATCAACGCTTCGTCTCGAATTGACGGCAAGGAAGCCGGAATGTGGTTTATTCAGCGACTACGACCGTTAGATTTTGAACCTTTGTTACGATGCTATCCTTCATGTCCATGCTTCGGATATAAACTGAAGTCTGCCTCTATTCAAAGTTGCGCAGAACTTGGTTTTTAAATGGGTCAGGGCAAGAGACAGAACAAGAATACGGCGATACAGGCTGGTGGTGGAAATTACTCACGGAGTTACCGGAGAAAGCTTCCGATTCAGTGGCTCGTCGCTCAAGAATAGCCTGCTTCCTCCCATTAATCCGGTGCCTCAACTGCCGTGTGCGAGCAGCTACTTGATCTGCCAAGTGGCAAATGCTGCTCAGATTCTTCTCCAAAATCTCCAGTGTACCCAACTCCTTCTCTTCATCCTCCACAATTGGCTGAGGTGGTATCATCTTCTGCGGAATCCCGGAAGAGATCAAGACAAAATCCTCTTCTGATATCTGCACCCGGCATTGCTTCGTATAGAATTGGCATACTCGAGCGCCTTCACTCATCTGGCCCAGGGTGAATTGCTCGGGTTTATTGCGTGCGAACTCCACCACATCCAGCCATGATATGTTATTGCCCTCCTTCCCGTGGTTTTTGAGGACTCTCGGCGGTCCATCGAACAGTCTCTCGAATCTCTTGATCAGAATCGGGCCTAGTGGACGAGCTCCCAGATTGCAGGCCATGCTCTCATGTCGCTCCAGTACTCCCTGATAATCGCCGAGCAGGCGCAAGATGGAAGGGAGGGCATCCTCATTGCAGACCAACGGCAGGTCCTCGGTAAGTTGTCGAGCCAAATAATTGATAGCCAGAGTATTGGTGCTTTTTGCGGTCTTCGGCGGTGGCACCTCTTCCTCGGAGGTCCGCTTTCGCTTCAACTCGCCGTTGGAAGCCGGCTGGAGAGCGGGATCGCTATGGGACAGCTGGACGACGTCCATGATGGCAATGGGAGACCAGAGAAGAGGGAAAGGATGGAGGAAAGAGTCCCAGAGGAGGGAAAGAGTTCGGAGGCCTGGGGAGGGAACGAAGGCCTCACGGTCCAGAAGGGCGGAGGACAGGGGAGGAGACTGCGGTAGCAGTGGACCTGCGACAAAGGAGGAGCTGATGCATCAACAGGATGCGACGGGGGCGGGAGCCACCAAAGCCACTATTACGTCTTCACCAATAGGATGTATGCTTTGGCGAGAACAGCGTGTTGCAGGGCAGGCCTGATGGCTGTATGGGGGGTTCGTGCCCAGGATGTATTGGATAGGAGGATGGCGGAACTGGACTGCTCGGATGGCGGAGACGACGTGACATTTCGATCGAGCTCCGGTTTCAATCGTCTCCACCCCTCCCTCTGCCGTATTCTTGTCGACCAATCACTGCCTAGGTCGGAATAATAATCGTACCCGATATTTGCCATTTGATCTTGACCTGTGCAACACCCCTTCGTTCCACAATAACCACCGGTATGTTGATTGTCCGTTCAATTGCCCATCCTGCGTCATGACCCGGGATACGCATGACCAATACATTCTATCCTGAGGAAGGGGAGGGGTCTGGCTCTGCCAAAGCACGCGTCTTATTCGTACCCAAGGTCAATAATTGCTGGCGATGGAAATCACCAGGGATTAACTGCCGCCACTATACAGAGCAATAGCCGACAAAAACTTTCGCTTCGCGAGTCCAAGAGAGAGGGCCTTCTGGGAAAATTACAGCGCAACAGGTTGGCACTCCCAGGCAGCTCGACCTCTGTCCCTTCGACGAAGCACCTCTAAGATCCAAGCACTAACTTTCATACTACAGCTCATTTTCAATCCGATGTCTGAGCGCGGAAACTTCAGAGGGCGGGGCAACCGGGGTGGTCGAGGCGAGTCAAGAGGAGGAGGCCGTGGTGGCAGAGGTGGAGGTGCTGCTGGTGCAGATTCCAAGGACAAGCCAAAAAAGGAGAACATCATCGATCTCAACAGGTTCCTGGACAAGCAGCTCAAGGTCAAGTTCAATGGCGGCAGAGAGAGTACGTGGTGCCCTGAAGTGCCACTTGACCCTGGGAATCTGCCATACTTACTGTCGCATAGTTGTTGGCACATTAAAAGGCTTTGATCAGCTCATGAACTTGGTTTTGGATGACGTTCAAGAAGTTATGCGCGGTGCGTGATGCCTCCATTTCAGAATAATACAGTATACTAACATCGGCATACAGACGACGAAGGAAATGAAGCTCATCGCCCACTCGGTCTCATTGTCGCTCGCGGAACATTATTGGTGCTCATATCTCCTGTCGATGGAAGCGAAGAGATTGCAAATCCTTTCATGCAGGCAGACGATGAATGAATTGACGTGGAAGAAATCAGCACATAGCGCGAAGCAGCAGGTCCTTCAAGGACGAAAATTCCACGCAGTCCACAAAACGACTGGCGTTCGAGGGCGGACAGAGATGTTTCAGCGTATACTTCATGCTATCGGTTGAGCGCAAGCTGACAACTATTTGGACCGAAGACATAGATCCATCATGTAGGCTAGAATGGAACGATTTGCTGTGGCGAGAAGAGGCAGAGCACAAAGTTACCGCCGATGTTAGAGACCAAACGAACTTATGAATAGGACCCGGTCCAATTTACATGCCAGTGAATTAGCCTCATTCTGCATTCCTCCACACGTAATCTACTACTAGTAGTAGTATGTACTATGCTGCACGGTCACGTGCCCAACTTATTCCTCCGCCCCGGTGATAACCCAGTCGCATCTAAACCACAACGCTTGACTGTTACAAGGACATACTCAACGCGCCACTCTGTCTATTGACCATCCCGGGTCAGCAGCACACGGCGCGCAACATCAGACGCATGATGAAAAACTAATCTACTCTGCCGCCTAGCCACCAGCTCTTTCCTCTGTTTCCTCCCCACGGCTCCGCTGCTTTTGGTCCTTTCCACATTTCCAACCCGCCAACATCTCCCACCATGTCTGGCGCAGCACCCAAGCAATGGGGTACTACTCCGCCCATATCGGTCGAGCTGCCGACCAGCGATGAGATCAAGCTTAACGACGCTCTCATGGAGGAGTTGAAGGCTCGAAACAACTTCGAGGCTCCAGAAGCCACCAATCGTCGTCAAGAGGTACTGCGCCATTTCCAGCGCGTTACGGAGGCTTTTGTGAAGCATGTCGCAGAGAAGAGGAATCTGGCACCATCAGTCGTTCAAAATGGAGGAGGCAAAGTCGCGACCTTTGGGAGCTATCGTCTAGGCGTCTTTGGACCTGGTAAACAGGCGCAGTCTCCCCAGGTCGTTCAACACTTTTCTAACATCGATGTCTAGGATCCGACATAGACACTCTGGTCGTGGGACCCAAGTTTGTCACCCGCGATGACTTCTTCATGTACTTTCCAGAAATGCTCGAGAAGATGTCTCCGGACGGCGCAGTTGAAGAAAGTACACCCGTCCAAGATGCCTACGTACCCATCATCAAAATGGCATATCAAGGGATACAAATCGATCTGATATATGTCCATCTTTCAAGTACGAGTGTTTCACCGACGGTCGAATTGACGGATAACACTCTCCTTCGGGGTCTGGACGATACCGATCTTCGAAGCATCAACGGAGTTCGCGTCACGGATGAGATATTGCAGCTGGTCCCGAATACCAAGGCCTTCCGTCATGCACTGCGCGCAGTCAAGCTCTGGGCAAATCGTACGCGTCTTGCAGCTATATTGTCCTTCTCATCTTGACTGACCAAATCACAGAGCGAGCTATCTATTCCAACATAACCGGATTCCCGGGCGGTGTGGCATGGGCTATGATGGTGGCTCGAGTCTGCCAACTCTACCCTATGGCTGTCGGGTCTGTACTCATCGGCAAGTTCTTTCACCTCATTTGGACATGGCCCTGGCCTCGGCCAGTGCAATTGAAGACGTATGAGAAGGGGACCATTGAGGCGAAGGAGTGGAACCCGAAGGTATGCACGCTCACTTATGCCAGCGATAGCTCTCGGCTAATACTTTCATTCAGCTTTACGGAAATGACCGACGTCATATCATGCCCGTAATCACTCCTGCCTTTCCCTCGATGTGCGCTACGAACAACATTACAACGTCTACGAAAGCTGTCATAATGAGGGAGCTGGCTCGCGCAAGCGCTTTGATGACTGAGATCTTCGCGAAGAAAAAGTCATGGAAAGATCTCTTCGAGAAGCACACGTTCTTCACCAAGGACTATAAATATTACTTGAGCGTAAACTGTGCTAGTCGCTCCAAGGAAGCACAGCAGGTTTGGTCAGGTCATGTTCAATCCAAGGTGCGCCGACTCGTCAGCAACATTGAAAATTCTGACACCGGGGTTTCGATCGCGCACCCTTACGTGAAAGGATTCCAGCGCATACATAAGTGCAGAACCGAGGAAGAATATGACCAGATTCTGCATGGCGAACTTAAGTATCAGATTGCAGAAACAACGACGGAAGACAGCGGACTAGCAGCTGTGTTGGCCGATCAGGAAGGTGATGATGCGGGGGCCCAGTCGAAGGCCAGTCAGCCAGAACTCGATGCCGAAGGGAATATGATTATACACACGACTACATATTATGTTGGTCTCGAGCTGGGCGAGACAGACGGGGGTGAGACACATATAATTGACCCTCTTTCTTGTTTGCTAACCTGTGCAGAGAAAAAGAAGCGACTTGATATCTCGTTTCCAGTCGCCGATTTCAAGCGATTGTGCACGGACTGGGCGCAGTACGACGCGAACATGAATGGCTTATGCACTATCCACACACGAAGGTATGATACGGCTTCTCCTCGATGCCAAACGATGCTGACTGAAATCGCCAGCCATGATCTTCCTTTAGACGTCTTCGAGCCAGGAGAAAAACGTCCTGACAAGACCAAGAAAGCTAAATCAAAAGCTGCTAAACAGACGGGCGACTCTAATGGCTTCGCCACTCCAAATGGAGTGAACGGCGGTTTGACATCCAGCTCTCGTATTTCCAAATCCATACCAACGAATGCAGACACTATATCCAACTTGAAGCGAGGCTTAGACCCCCAGGTGCGTCAGTCATTGATGGCGGAGTGTACGACGATGCGCGGCCCTTTAGTCGACTACCGAATGCTTGGCAATCGCAATAGTTCTCTCACCTGGCAGGCCATAGTAATCTCGCAACTTCCGACCATTTTCTTCCACGTAGTCTTGTGCTGACTTGTAAAAACAGGGTGCCGAGATGAGCGAAGCAAAGCGCCGACAATCGCAAGGCAAATAACAAGGCTAAGCCTATGTTTACCTTAAAAGGTTTTGCGATACCACCTTTTCTTCGTTCAGTCCTTTCCACCACTGAATTTGCCATTTTTGTTTGCATGAAGAGTCTGACATCAGGTTTCGCAGAAGAGCCACGAGCATAATCTTTACTCATGACTTGTTGCATGCAGCCCATGCTTCCATGTTCTGCTGAGGCCTCAATTAATAGCCGCGGTCCAGCTACACACATCCTGCCATGCACAGGATGATGCTCGAGCAACCATCAGCCCACGAGGGAGTAAGACGGCATGAAGGAAGCTATGGGCCGGAAGAGACCACGCGTCGGGGTAAGGACGCAAGTATATCACTAATTGAAAAAAACGACAAAAATTTCTCTCGGATCTAGACATCGGAAGATGTTCTTCTTGGGGAACGAGAAGTACAAACCAAGAGACATTGCTATGTTCGTGGTTGGCGTTGACTAAAAAGCTTACGCTAGCATGCCTTTCGACGCTGCCAAAGCAGGGTTGTGGGGAGTTTGTTTTGGGATACAGGTCGGGTTCTCTTGGGTGCTGGGCAATTTTATTTTTGTTACCGGCATGAGCGTTTCTGGCCGTGAAGGTCAAAGAGTTGATAAACTGATTGGAGCCACCATGTAAGATTAGAGAATTCTCTCAGATGACAATATAAACTACAGATTTTGGAGATCTACGGATCTCATCACAATCATTGCCAATTTCTCAAACTTAGCTGCCTATTCGGCATGGATAGATGAGGTCGAGATCGAGATGAGGCCTCCGCGCTAGTGAGGCGAAGACGTGACGAGGTTCTTTTTGAGACCTTCTATTCTAAGTGAACTGATCACCTGAAACGACTACCGATATCAACGCCATCTGGTCTTGCATCATACCTTCGGTATCCTAATAGATAGCACCCCAATCAAGTGCTCGACCCAGACGCGTCAACGTATCGGTGCCGGAAGTAAGATTCTGCCTAGCTATTTCGTCAATTGTGGTTTACGGCACTCTTCGTGGACAATCATAGGTACCTGTAACGATTGGATGTGGCAGCTTAGCATTCCCATAAGATGAACCCGGTCCTGGCCAGTCTTCACCGGTACGTTATTTGTCCAACACTCGCTCGTGTACCAGAGGCGCTAGGTACCTAGCTACGTATATACTTCACCACTGCCGTTCAGCACAACAATATTGTAATTCACTTGGACTTCAACTCCCCATTAAAAAATATCAACGAAGGCAACGGCGATTTTAGTATAACGGATTCATGCTCGCTCGCCATTTTCTTCGCGGCCTTGTGGAACAATCCTGAGGATCTGCAACTTCACCATAGAGGTCGCTACTCCAATAAGAGGCATTCATGCCATCTTGGCCGCTGGAGGGCCATCCCAGTCCCTACGACAAGGATGATTGTCGCCTTTACCCAATTGCCATTCCGCTCCGCCAGATGTCCTTCCTGGGCCTCATGCTCTTCGAGAAAAGGCTCGTATATCGTAGCCCACTGAAAGAGCCACTATCTGACCGGAAGCCGTCCGAAACCTTTATGAACCCTATAATTTGAAGCCAACAAAGGCCATCTGCCGATGGCATCGCACTGCATTGGCTTGTCTTGGTTGGGCGTGATTTCGCCGAGATACCCAACGAAAAGACGTGATGGCCCTGGTTGCCTTGATGCATTATGGAGCAGTTCGTCAAGCCGCTTCGACGTTATGGTGTACCAAAGACTGGGATTCGATTATTGTCAACGAGGCTGAGCAAGCTTCAAACGACGACAAGTGGCGCCTGTGGATATCCCGGCCAATGCGGAACATCAAAGACCCGGCTCCGACGCGCTGTCGAACCAAGAACCAAGCAGAAATCCAAGGATCTAGCGGATCTAATTTTGCGGAAAGGAAGTCGGAATCATCGGATCCTACGAAGAGCGAAAAACTGTCGTATAACACGAATCAATTTATGGGTCAGCTAAAAGGTAAGGACAGACGGCGGTTAGAAACTGTTACCTAGGTACGAAGTTTACAAGGACGCCTTTCCGCTTTCAGTCCGCCTCCATTGGATCCAATCACGTTGGCAGTTTCAACTTCCAATTCCAGCCCCGCCAGTATCCTTGAAGCCGCCCTCATCCGCTGTCTAACGCAACCAGGAATGGCTTTACAGGGTACGACGCTCGCAAAAGCTCGCAAATGCTGGGTGGAGATCTCTAATCCTCTAGGGCTGACTACTATAGCCCAGCACTCTATATGTAGGCTGCGCCTGCATCCTATCGCCCTGGATTAATTCCGAGTTTTGATTTGATTTTGAGCTTCGTCGCCAGTTTAAGTGAGGTGACATCACTCTTCATTTTCCCCAGCAGCCGCTCGCCGCAGTACTGAATACAAGACAATCCCTACGAGGCGGATCCCGTCGCTGTTCCCGAACATCAACTGGTCTCACCAATCCACTGCCACTTCCGAAAACCACACGTCATCTCGAAGATGGGGCTCGCTCCTGCACTCATCGTCTTTCTAGTCATTCTTGGCTCTGCATTCCTCGTTGCAATGGGCTACGCTGTTCACATCCGATTTGGGACCAAGGACGAAGACAAGAAGCGGTTGCAACCGTTGGTCGAGCAAGAAGAGTATATGCGATCTGTGCGGCAGCGCAACTTCAATTGGTTGAGGGCGTATTGTAGGGATCATGGCATTCGACGGCCGCCTGTTGTACGTGAATCTCTCTTTTGCGTCTCACGATCACTATCTTGGGATGGTGTATCGACACGCAGCCGTTACAATCAGGATGTGAACTGACATTGTTTCTTTGAAAAGATGCGACAGGCAAGCAGCTACAATGAGAGCGATGCTTCTGCTTGGGCTTGAAAAAGAAATCACATCATGACGGGGTCAAGATTGCAAAACAACAGAACCCGACAAAGGCTTTTTTCAGATCTCTCGACACTTCTTTGGATGGTGTAGGATGCCTCGATCACCTTGGGCTTGGTCTCTAGAAGCATCCTCGATAATTTGGTCTCCGAAAGATTCTCTCGATAATTCATTGTCGCCAAAATCCCCTCTCCTCACGAAGAGCAACATTGCCAGACCACTCGATGACATTATGAGTTGTTCGACGAGGCACAATTTTGGATGTGGTGATCGAATCCATGGAATTCCAGGGTTTAGGGCTGGCGTCTGGACGTATGCATGATAATTGGGACGAAGAACACCAAAGACCGTGCGTGGGAACGACCTTTACGAGTTGGAAATGGGAGTCCGTGTTCGGCGTACGTAGGATACGACCTGGTGATTGGTAATGTAATTGAGCTCTTGAGGTCTGCTGATGTTGACCTTAAAGTGGCCTTACCATTTTCTTGCCTGTCAGTTTGACTCTCGCTGCCCAGCCAGATCTCTGCAAACCCCTCCCTGTTCTCTGATGAATCGGAGTCAAGACAATGGCGATGGAGTCACGGCCAATCGATTCCAAAATATTTATGTTCTGAACCGAATATCGACACTGATAGGCACATGATCCGACGGTCCCCTTTCCACCTCGCTATCCCATATCTCCGCACCCACGACCTCACCATTTTCAACCATTGATCGTGACGCGATGGCCAAGTCTACTCTGTCGCAATTTGATCCCCATTCCACACCTCGAGGGTGATAGGTATATTTTCTTTCTTGGCCGTGTAGGTGTCGCCATATATCTACACCTTCCCAACCTTCCCCATCTTCTCTACCCTCGCCGCCATCCTCTCCAACCTCGCCATCCCCCTTCCCCAAAAATCGCTTATTGAAATCCGCGCGATTGATACAGTGTTGCATCGGATACATCCGCAAATTCGGAAACCCATCAATACGCTGGGGCGCTATGTTCAAATCCCCTATAATCAAAATTCTATAGCCCGAAGCCGACATAGCGCGGCATTCCCGCATCATTCTTTTATGCATGTCCAGTTTCTTATCGTGGCGCGTTCCTTTCACCTGTCCTGTTTTCGGATCTCTCCAGATGTTTGAGGTGCCGTTTACGGCGTAGATATTCCAGATGGCTAGTTTTTCTCCCTTTCTTGCGGTTGGAGTGGGGACTGTTGTAGTTGATGATTTTTGAGGGCTGTCGTCGTCGTTATGGTGTGGTTTTCGGAGATTGGACAAGCATATTTCGATGATGGAAATCCGACCTTCGTGATCCCAATCTACATCGCGAACGCGCAGGGTGGAAGATTGGGAAATGTCGTGTCGGAGTATACCACAGACACCGTAGACCTTCCCCGTCCCGCCGGGACCGCGGGCGTTGTGTTTGTCGGTGGGGAGGGTGAAGTGGACGGTGTAGCGTGGTCCTTCATCTCCCTCTCCCTCTTCTTCTTCTGGATCTCCTGCTTCTAAAGTGGGGGATTTGCCACGTCTGGAGGGATTGACGGCTGCTCTAACGAGATTTTGTGTCTTTATGTCCGAATGGGCGATTTTCACTTCTTGAAGGCAGAGGATTTGAGGCCATTTATGGCGGCGGAGGAATTCTCGTAAAGAGACATGATGCAAGGAGTCTTTGACGACTGTGCCGCTTGTGTTTTTATTCGAGATTGGTGATGCGGTTTTGGTGGTGAAGAAGGATGTTATTGGTTTTTGGGATGCGGGGAGGAAGGGGGTTATGCCGTTTATGTTCCAGGAGTAGACTCTGAGGATGGAGTCGTCGGGGTTTGGGGTGGGAGTTGAGCATGGAGGCTGTGCTTCTGGGGACTCTTGATTTGGGGATAGTTTTCGTCGCTTGGTTGGGGGTGGGCTTATTGGGCGATTCATTGTGGTGCTGGAATGGTGGCTTTGGTTTCTGCGATTTTGGCTGTGCTGATTGTGAGATCTCCTTGTCTGATGTTGAGATTTGTTCGCCGCCTGGTGGACTTTTTTTTTA
The DNA here is from genome assembly GCA_007735645.1 of Venturia effusa. Taxonomy (NCBI): domain Eukaryota; kingdom Fungi; phylum Ascomycota; class Dothideomycetes; order Venturiales; family Venturiaceae; genus Venturia; species Venturia effusa. Next base: position 359,519 of record CP042202.1, on the reverse strand, counting down.
GAAATTGGGTCGTGGTTACCGCCCAGTTATTTCTGATAGATCTTTTGCTGGTTCGATGATGGCTTGCGAGCAATTCTCATCATCTTCCTCTTCTCTGCCTATGCGAATATCCTCACACGAAGGAAAGTCGAGCATAGAGACGAAGGATTATAGAATGGCAATAATTGTTGTAATCACGAGCCAAGATCACGATGATGATGAAATGTACACTACTATAGTATTTCTAGACCGCGTTACGCTAGCAGATTGACGCGTTTCGCGTTTTCTGTTGACCGCGACCATCCGAACTCGTGTACCCACCTATCACTCCATCAAGTCATCGCTCTCACTTTTTTCAAATTTATGAACGCTCACGGTCCAGACCAAGAGGGAGCCGAGGAAGAGCTCGCGAAAGACACCGTGGGGGCTCTGAGAAAACGAACAGCCTCAAATGCGGTAAACATTCGCGTGGAAAAGCGATCTCGACACGAACATCCTGTATTAGAGAAACCACTCGGCAATCTTGGATCCAGATGCTTATGCAGCCAGGACCGGCTCAACTGTAGCTGTTTGAGTGAGGAAGATGACGATATCTTCCGTGCCTTTGAAAGCGATGTTGCCGCCATAGACGAGTACAAAGCGTCACACTTCGACCCGACACACGCATCAGATCCAGGCTTCGACCAGTTCTATGGGATTAGCAGGCGCAAACTCAGAGCAACGATTGTGGTTGAGGAACCGAGATCGTACATTCTATGTGACTCGCCGCAAGAAGCTCTCACGTACTTCAAAACGAATGAGAAGGAGGTCCGACGGCGCATCAAACATATCATTTTCAGTCTCAAAGCCATGGCTTCGGGCATATCTCATAATGGCATGTATTGGAAAGGTCTATGCAATTACATGCGGAAATATATGTGTGTCGAGAGTATAATGATACCTGTTCCTTATGATCCTGTTTCCGCTCATGTTCAGTATGAGTCTTCGGAGGATGGTGGGTCGGGGGAAGAGACCACAGCAGATCGTAAGTACTCCCCCACTGCTCAAAAGACGTGGTATTAGGATAGTATTCTTAGCCGCTCCTGGCCTTTAGACACCCGGACTACAAGAAAAATTGATCAATATTAGGATTAGCCTTCGAGTCTCTGCCCACGCTTCATAAAACGACGTTTCCTCCACCAGAGCTTTTGCCAAGCGAGTCGTCCGTTCTGGCAGAACGGCGCCGTGCATTTGACTGGAAGATCCTGTCCCATCTTTCGCGCGCGCTGACATCTGGATATCTGAAGGAGATCAGATTGAACTATCCTGTGTCTTTTCCACAGTCTGTCATTCCAGACTTGAAGGTTTTGAGAGCCATCCACAAACACACGCAAGAATATGCAACAGAGAAACGCAGACTTGCCATATTGGCTGGCAACGTGGAACCCAACCGTATGCGTGCTCAATACGCATTCAACCTAACGACGCGGGCTAGTGCCCCAGTTGAATCTGCATATGCCGTGGCAGTATCCAAAGTGCATTACAGCAAGACGTCACACCCGCGATTGTCTCTGTTGGGACTTCCAAGAGGTGAGGCTCGCAATGCTCTCGTAGTGTACGATCACATCTAAATTGCATTATAGAGATGAGAGACAGGATCCTAGAGCTAGCAGTATCGACCAGTGGCTGGACAAGCCTTCATATCATGGACTTTACACTCGATCACAACAAACACAAGCGTATTCAGATGAAGCCATCTCCCGATGTCTATCTGAGACTGCGCCTAGTCAGTCGACAGATCCAGCTTGAGTCTTCGCCCTTTCTTTTCAAAGACAAGACTTTGGTGCTAGCATGCGATGCTAAAGAGGCATATCGTTACCTCATTCGCCTACCGACCGACACTTTAAAGCATATCAAAAAACTTCGACTTCACGAGCGCATACTACACGACGGCGACGAAGGAAGTCGGCATGCTTGGCCTCGATTTGTGGAGTTCATCGCAAGACAGATTCCACTTCAAGAAATGATTCTGCATGCGCCTAGCGATCCTTCCTTCCCTGGCGCCTTTCTCGAAGAGGGCGAAGCCACTGTTCCCGGAGATGAAAACGGGGAGAAAGACGCTGAGGAGGTCGAGCGGAGAAGGATACAGCGCTGTCAAGCTCTAGTCAAAGACTGGCACGGATATTGGTGGCCTGGAGCAAGGCTAGCTGTGCAGCTGCTTCTCCAAAAGCGCATCGCGAAGTGCATCAAGCTCCGTCACGAAGCTAAAGACTATTTCTGGCGCTGCAAAATCCATGATCCTCACGAGCTGCAGGTGGTTACCGAATTGAGCTATGCCTATGATCGCAGGCTGGACCAAAGCGACCACCAGCTGGCAGTGAAACTTCTCCTCGACTTTTTCTTGCAATCGAATGAATTCACAGGACAAGAAGCTGATTACAAATACTGGTACAAAGAAGCGATGATGAGGCATCCTGACCGGAAGATGCTTCATTTTGACATATCAGCGGGTATGGACGACGATGGCTATCAAGTAATTGTTATCACTAGAAAAAAGGAGCTCGGCGATGCAGTTCTTCTACAGGGCCAGCAGCGGTCTGTATGATGCGTTCATTTCCGTCAAGGTCGCGAGTCGACGTTGAAGTCACGAATCTATATGGGTGCTACCATCAGTACTGTGAATGGGATTCGATTTCCTGTTGTTTGGAAGAACGAGGCAACCGTTGCAAACCATCAAGTGCCGCATGAATCGGTCTTCGGATACTTGAATCACTGGCTGATGGCTGGTCGTGAGCAACACGATCCCCGGAGCGAGCTAGGTCACATCACATTGGCTTGCGTTGAGTAGCCGCAGTGTTATCACTATCTAGTGATCTATTGGGTGTCACAGCAGTCCCCATATACTTCTTCCTGGTGCTCACTGTCTAAAGTCGCTACTCCTTCGAACGTATAAGTACTTTGGCCACCTCTATACTATTTACCCATAGTCCAAATCTAGACGACTTATTCTAAACGCCAACAAGCAAAATGAAACATACAATAATCACCTGCCTCGCTGTCCTCCTGGCAAAAGCAAGTACAGCAGCAGCCTCAGAGCCAACAAATCTAAGCACGATCTGCACTACCACCACTATCACAACCACGACCACAGTCTGGCCCTCCCCAACCACGATCGGAAATCATACTGGCACCAAGAAAATCAGAGATGACCATACCATGGCACCATCTACATTCAGCACCGTCACAGTCCACGCCACAAAGACAAACCATATCACGACTACCCGTACCACGACCCTGAACCGACTCATGGCTCGAAGCCAAAACCAGACTCTGAGCGAACTCATCGGGACTATCGTCACGGATGATGCTTCCACCACGGATCCGGCTCTCGCTTTTGCACACCAGTACTGGGCTACTTACTCTGCTTCCCCTTTTTCGACCGCTGCGGTTACAACTAGCAGAATAGCGCTGGGTGTGAAGCCACGCCGTATAGTCCACATGAGCGGAGGCAAAGAAGGCGTTGAAGGCGCCGCGAGGATCGGTGTGGCGCGTGATGGTCCTGGGAGAGTTGAGGAGGGAGGGGAGGGATATAACCATTCACATCATTCCCTCTCAGAACCAGTGAAATCGCCATCGCGCACGCAAACCATCAGCTCGATTTCTACGAGTCTGTCAAACGATTATGCTAGTTCGCTGAGTACGAGGATGGAGAAGGCTGCTACGAGTGTTGCAGCGGCGGAGAGGCGGCGGAGACGTCGTTGTGCCGATCCACGGGAAGATTATGAGGAGCGGTGGGATGTTTGGTGGGAGTAGTGTGGGTGTGGGGATTGGAGTGTTTTTGTCTTGTTAGATTTTGTGGTGAGATAGGTCGGTAGGTGGTTTTATGAGGAATTTTCGGGCTTGGCTTGAGGCTGAAATGGAGGCTGGAACTTGAGGGAGCGGCATTTTGATGGGATGCTTCTTTATAATGGCAAGGAAAGTGAGTCTTTACCTGCATGTTTCATCAAGGTCCTTACAGCAGATTTTTTGAGGATCGTTAGTTTGGTAAGATAGCACCACTACTGCCATACTAGTCACCAGCAATTTCGTACTGCCAACCCATGCGGTCCAGCCTCGAGGTCACATTCACACATTCAATCTTTAACAACATATCACCAAAGACAGGAAAAAAAATTCTCATCCTCATTCTCATTAGTGAGAACCACCGTTGCGCCAGCACTCCCCTGCCCATCCCCCAAACTCCAATCTCCTCTCCACTCATCACCACACAGAAAAGACTCCAAACCCTCCCTCTCTCACCCCTTAGCTCCCAAACTCCTTCCAAACCCCTCACCGCAGTCCCTCATTCCCATCCTCCCAACTACCAGCCCGACCCCCCACAGCCGGTCGATCAGAATTATAATACCTCGAACCCCGCGCCTCCCCACCCTCAAACCCAGGCGCATCATACGGTTCCGGCTCCGGAAGATTCGCCAACGGCAACGGCGTATACGTCGACAAGCGTCTCGATTGTCGACCATCCGCCGCCGTCGTAGTAGGCAAGGGCGACCGATCCGTCAGCGGAATAGCGGAATCGCTTTCGGTATGGCCATGTGCTGCTGTTTTCTGGTCGAGCAGGGATTCGTCTTCGAAGTCATCGGAGGGGGAGGGGTGTCGCTTTCGACGGAGGAAACCGATGGATTCGCTGAGGAAGAGGATGAGGAAGAGGAGGGCGAAGGCGATTAGGATGCCGAGGGCGGACCATTGGCCTACTCTGTTGCTTGTTTCGTAGCCGCTTGCCTGGATTTCGTCGGTCGTTAGTGGGTTGGGGTTTTTGTACGTACACGATTTTGTGGAGGGCAGTTTTTTGATATGTTGATTTTTTTAAAGAAGAGGAGGAGGAGAGAAGGAAGGAAGGGGGCCTTGTACGTCGTACCTGTGTTGAATTCCAAATCGCAATCGGTCTTAGGGGATCTCCTTGCATGATTGTGGTCACGGGTGTACCGCTGACATCGAGTGCAGGCATTGACGTCCAGAAGTACCTTTGGTCCGAGACCGTGATCAGAACTGGGTGGGTATTGGGTGTGATTGTCGCCGTCCCTGAGGACGAAGACGAAGACGAAGAATCGGTCGTGGTTGATGTTGGTGAATCGGTGGATGTTTGGGAGTCGGTCGAGGACTGTGATTCAGTCGATGATTGAGAATTGGTCGATGATTGAGAATTGGTCGATGATTGAGAATTGGTCGATGATTGTGAATCAGTTGAATCAGTCTGCCGAGGAAACAGCAACTGTTGGAGAGTTGGTGTCGTGTCGATTGCATGCTTATCAGGCGTGCCGATAGTGAGGAAAGTCGTCATGATTGCGGTGATGGTGGTAGTGCGATGAACTCGAAATATAGTGATTAATGAAGATGTATCGAGATAGGTCTTTGGTAGATGTAATCCTCACGATGAAAGGGAGAAAAAAAAATTGAAAGTTATGGATCGATCAGGCTGAGATCAAAGGTGTCCGAGTGCCAGGGCGGATCAGAATGCACGCCCGAAACAAAGCAAACAAGCACGAGGAATGTAAGCCGACAGCGTTCAAACCGTACGAGAGAGCAACGACGAACGAAGGTAGAGAAGAATTGATCAGGCAGAGAAGAAGAAGAAGAAGAAGAAGGGGAGGTCGAGAGGGGATATATAAAAAGGGCGTCGTCCTAAATCCCGGGTTCGTGCTGCGCCTTCTCCTCTTTCCAAGTTTTGGTGCTACGCCCATATGCGGCTCAATGGGCACAACAAACGAATCTGACGAGAGATCCAATTGGTTTTGCAGCACGCCTGCACAATGACAGAATGCTGTCCCGCGGTCATGTGAGCGTCCATAGACCAATACCAATTCACGATGCTGCACACAGGTTGTTTGTGGTCAGCAATCGCGTGCGTCAGCTTGTGGCTGCTGCGTGGTAATGTGGAGTGCTGTGGATCGTCCGCGCGATGGTTTTTCATGAACGCGACGAATCAATGGAAACTCGTTGCGGTCTCAATTGCTTTTTTGGCGGCTCAAAATAGATCTCACCGACGTATATATCCCTCATGCGGCCGCAGATCGTTCTCTTCAACTTGATGTTGGACACTCCTATCTCAGCCTTGTCTGGACTGGACCTTGCTTACTTGTGGGTACAAAGCCGCATACTAAGCCGCTTTCTGCATCCTTCACCACGCCAATCGAGATATAGATGCCCGCTGTGTCCCCCGCCAGCGTCTCGAGATTGCCTTCCACCCTTTCATAGTCTCCAAAAAATGGATGCGCTCGGGCATCGTCTTTGCCTGGAGAACAAACCACGCCATGGCCGAGGGTCACTGCCAAATGGCCACCAATCCGGACAGCGTGCGCCTCTGGAACCTCATCGCGCTCCAAGAGCAAGGAATAGATAGTCCCCGTGTACATCTCCCTCTCTACAGTAATGTCATATGGAAAAGTCCAATGCCCATTGATGAACAGAGGGTGCCAATCCGTGATTACCAACTCATCGATCCTGCACATCTCGTATGCAGCCACTTTGGTCACGATCACAGCAGACACTTCTCTAGGTCCCAGGGGCGTCCAAACCTTCATCCCTCTCCTCATATTCTGGATCGAAGTTTCGCTCCCATCGGCCAGTTTGATCAAGCACTCGCCAGCGAAACAAGGATTCCCTCTTCGGTTGTACTGACGCACATCAACCTTTGTAACAATTGCGTTCCCATCTCGATCTCGAATAGCCTTTGATGGCTTTGGTGGCGGGAGATTGTCGAACGCAAAATCCAGAGTATCTCGACATTTGATAAAAAGTGGACTATCTCTCCCGTACATCAGCGGCCCTGGGTCCTTAAAAGAGTTGCAGATTTGGTTCTGGTGGGCATTCAGTAGTGAGAGAAGATAGTGTTTGCCCCATCTGTTAAAGTGTTCCTGTCTCGAGAGCGCGAGCTTGATTTGACCGCTCGGATCTGGTCCTGAAAGATCCTCAAAGAGTGAGCCATTGAGTTCGTCCGTCAAACTATTCGATTCAGCAAGTTGAATGAGCGATTCGAGCTCCGCTTGCTTCAAATATGTCAAATCGGTATCTGAAGCGACATAGTGCTCGCTAACAGCGCTGAGCGGGAATATACTGCTCAGAAAAGCGCATATGGCTACCCGGGTTCGATGGTATTGAAGAGTTTCTTTGGATAGCCTCGTGGCGTTTTCGATGTTTGCTTCAGCGAACAAACAATTCGAAGAATCATCAAGCGCTCTGCACTCCAATGAGGCTGATACTGAACCATGCAAGGGCGTGTCAGTGTCGGAGGTCCCATATTTCAGTATGATGTCGCGAGATTGTCCATATTGAACGTTGCCAATTGGTATAGTCAGCTGTTTATGAAAATCTTGATTTTGATCGGCGGTCTTAGGGTCCTTTGACTTTGCGTAGTGGCCCATTGTTTCAGACAAGGTTATATTCCCTGTTGCTGTCAGAGTCAGACTTGTCGAGGTGGCACACGTGGACTGCAGATTGGCGACTGCGTGGACGAAAACAGTCCCCTGACGAAGTTAGTCATTCATAAGTTCCCGTTTCTCGAAACTTACTATCATGCCCGCGTCCTAGAAACATTTAGCGACTGCCTCATGACCAGGCGGATCGAGCTACTTACTGGGATGAAAGCATAATTGCCTTGGCCGATCTCGGCGATAGATTTCAATAAACCCGATCTCAATGAATATCCGAAGCCAAATGTATGGAGAGATGCTGGGAGGTTATACTGCCTAAGTTTCGGCACGTAGCCTTGGATAGGACACCTGATCTAGTCAGCCATCCAATGAGGCAACAAAGGCCACTACGTACATATGATTCGGCATTCCATCTGTCAATATCATGATTGCAGCAGCAGTATTCTTTCTCTCGTCATCATCAAACAACTTGATGCCGTTGAGGATACCATGCCACAAATTCGTCATACTCTCGGTCTGGAGGCTTTCCACCCGCGCCCAAGCTTTCATTTTATTCTTCTTGGTCATGGGAAGAAGGTTTTGAACAACTCTAGCATCAACTGAGAATGTGACCAGTCCAAGGCGGTCATTCTCATCCAAGGTCTCGATTATCGTGCGGGCGGCATGCTTGACAAGATCCAGCACGCTCAGCCCATTACGTTCCCTTTTGGATGGAGACATAGTAGGAACCGGAGCTTCGCATCCCATCGATCCCGAGACGTCAATGACCAGGACGATATCGCTAGGCACATGTTTGATCTCTGACTTGGGCTGCTTTGGCGGTGTGACAGAAATTAGGATCCCGTCCTGCTCAGGTAACGGATGCAGTTCAAGGCGCAACTGGTCATCAACTTTGAAATGCTTGGTCCTGATGGGCAAGCTATCCTCGCTTGCGACAGTTCCAGCAGGCGTGTAGTTGTTGGACTCCATATCTGTGTCCTCAAAGTTGTCCATCTTTTCGGGAATGAATTCGAAGCTACAGAACATATCCAAGTGGGATGAGGCCTGGGAATAAAATCGAGTCTGAAATGATTAGCTGCCAGAATGTCGATTGCTAGAAATCACACAAAACCAACCATGTTGACGTTAGATATTTATGTGTGTATGCTGTTCAGATGAATGAAATTGCGAATGCTGCAGTAAGAATGACAGAGAAACAACAAATACACAGAAAGCCACCAGAAACGGAAAATGCAAACAGAGTGCCGGAATGTACTTCGAATGAAGGGCGGACTTCAAGGTTTTGTATCATGACACTTGACCACCTGGCGGCCATGACAAGTCAGCCCTGATGGGGGCGAGATGAGCGTAGCAGGCAGCCTCCTGTTCTTGGTCAATGAAATCAGACTTAGCCAGGAAACGGTCTGCAGACAAGGCCGAATGTACAAGACAGGAGGCCTCAAGGCTAGAGACGGTAGTCTGATTCGCTGAGCCTGAAGCCGCAGGCAGCTTCAGCCGCACGGAGACCGCCGTCAATTTGGAAGGACAGCTGCTCACACGATGAAGACCAGTTGTGATTGGATATTTTGGTTGGAGAGATGGGTGAGTTGCCTAGCAAACAGAGGTCTAGGTAGAAGATCACAATTGTGGCGTTTGATTGACAGCGCCACTTCATCTCCACCTGCCAAAATATCGCAACGCACTAATCTACGAATGAACATCGTCAAACTCGAAATTGCCGATACTGTAGCCTACAAGAGCTGAAGCAATGCCCTCTTGACTAATTGATATAATTCCGGGATCCAGGTCGAGCGCGGCTCTCAAATATAGAATTGGGTACAGCCTGCACTGCCACGAGTTTTGCCTTCATGATCAACATCAATTCGGCTATTAGCGGACCCAAACTCCATATGAGATGGTGATAGCGGGCCACGGGTACGATAGAGACAACTACCGCCAACTGTCCTGACAGACTCCCTCCGACGAGACACACTTAGAAGAGCCAGTCTTTGGAGAGGATGGACGATGCACGACGTCCCAAAGATATTCTGGCGATTTTAAAGCTACAGAGCCAGTCCCTCAGAGCATACCACTTAGTGATAATCGAGGTGCCAATTGCACCTTGGAAGCTGTGTTAAAGCCTTTACTGACCCTGCTACTTAGTGCACAGACAGTGCCTCTTTTCGCATCGTGGATATATGTGCTGGTCCAGCCTTATTGACTAACGAGGAATACAATATGACCATCGTGATTCCTGCATTCTATCATTTGACACCAAGGATATCTCCATTCTCTGGTCTCCTTTTCTCCATTCTCCGCGTTCCATTAACTTCGGGTTGGCAGTTGACTCGAGGGTCTCATATCCAAAAGCCTTTCTGCACCAATTTCTATTTGTCACCAAAAACAACCTCCCAATGCAGCTTCAGTCTCCTGCAGATATCCTCTCGTTTTTTCCACTCGTTTAGCACATATTCGAATTCACAGCCACTCCTTACCACTTCCGCCCAGACCTTCTTCTCTAGATCAGTACCGAAAAGTTTTTCTTGGTCCTCGGCGGATCCCCACAATCTGAGTGCTTCGCCAGAGATCTTGTCATTCAGGTCTCCTTCATCGACGAGATGGCCGGCATTCATTTTGGGAGTGTTTGCATGAACGAAAGCGGGACGAATGGAGCTATCATCATTGCCGAGTGCTTCATACACCTGACGTCGTCCTCTTCTCCTTTTGTCTTCAGATGAATGGAGAGGGGCGTGGCCGACTGCTGGTGTAGCTTCAGCCAATCCTGAAGTCGCAGACGAGTGGATCGATTTCTTGCCATATTTCCTGTAGTCGTCTAGAGGATGGAATTGCACCACGCCACTTCCTCTGAAAAGTTCTCCGTCCATTCTTCCTAGACTCTTGGCCGGTGTGGTGACACGATAGTATGGAATCCCTAGCACGATTGCCGCACTTTCGAAGGTGTTTTTATCGCCTTGACCCATTGCGCCCTGGCTCAGCAATGGATAGTAGTATTCTGGCCCCCATACATTATAATATGTTGCCAAAAGGAGCGTCCTTAGATGTCGTCTCTTATCGATGAGCAGTTGCCCGGCCTCGCTCGAGGTTTGAGGAAGACCAGAGGGAAAGTCCCCACCTTTTCCTGCGATTGTGTAGAACAGGGGAGACTCGGTGCTGAGCCAGAAGTCTGGCCATCCTATGAATCCGGTGTGCGTAAATGGTGGGCGTGAAAAGAGCTCGGATCGTGGGTCTACCAGAGGAAAGCTGTCGGAATCGATGTATAGGATTTGGGCGAATGAGGAGAGGAGCAGTGCCAATGCCTTGAGTTGGAAACGGGTGATCGGTGGAAGGTCGGGGACTCGCTGTTCTTGGATATCGGGCAGAACGTAATCGGCAACGACGATGCAACGGGCGTTTAGTGCTGGAAGTTCTTCTTCGCAGATCTCGGGCTCGTATTCAGACCAGTCTGCCAGAAAGACTTCCACGGGCAAGGTAGAACCGGTATAGCGTAGCATTCGTATTCCAACAATCGATGGACCAAAAAACTCGCCGCCTGCTAGTGTTACAATGCCTGTCCCTGAGTATAGCTTCTTCACCTCCGCTTCGACATGGAAATCCTCCAATGAGCCGCGGATTTGGGCGTGCGAGCCCTTCAGAGAATTCACATCTTGATCTGATATCTCAATGTGATTGACTGGCTTTTCCCGCGTAGCATTCGGATTGAATACGTAGGCAGCGGCATTGTTCGCATTCCCAGCGACCTGCACTGGTCCTATTCTGGGCTTCGCAGCCACAAAATGCAATGCCCAAGTCCGCCAGAAGTCGAGTAGAACTGGTGAGGCGGTGGAGTTGTGGGGAGGTGTCGGCCTTGTTGATTGTCCTGCAGCAGGTTCCGAGGCCGGCGCAGGCGGAGGAGGCTTTGAGGCGAGGCTATGGGACTCTGCTGCTCCATCTGAAGGTGATATGTGAGGCCATGTGAAGCGGCCGGGATAAGTGAGGTAGACAAAAGTAGCGAGGGCGATGACCAGGCTGGTGAGGGCAAGCCGTAGGACTGTGACTGTGAAGCGCATGACTTGGGTCAGCCATTACTGTGCGCAGTCATAAAGATGGAGGTTCCCATAACTTCGACAAAATAAGTTATGCCATCCATCTTGTAATCTTACTATAGTAAAAGGAGTCCAAGCAGTGGTATCTTACCTTCTAGTAAGGGTTAAGTCCCGACGTCCACAGTGGGGCCCTCACCGTTGGGGGACGCATCCAATAGGTCTACTCCGTACAGTGAAGATTTCCTGCAAGCATACCTTAATTTGGGCGGGCCGAATACGTAAGCACAAGGGTAGTTTATGCTCATGTCAAATCGCACGTGACGATACATTTGATCTATTCTAGCCAAAATTTACTACATTATTGAGAAATCTACTACTAAGCATATATGTATTACATAATTCTGGTCAGCAAGTCACGTTCCTACAAGTGGAAATATGCGCACTGGAGACCACTTGAGCGTACCAACCTCAAGAGTCAATAGATGCTTACAAAGTCTGTGCTTTTAGGAAATCTTCCATTACTGCCCCAGTATCTACTCTAGGACTCAAGTAAGACAGCAACAGTGTCTCTGTACTCCATTTTTCAGTCTCCATGAGTCAGAACTACCCGGTAAATTCTCGAGAGTCCGATACAGGAGCTTGGTCGTGTAGAATTACAAGGCTCTCCACTTCTTCACTCAAATGTGGTAATCCAAGCGGACCAAGCCGTTCATTGGATCGGACTACAGCGTCAGCGACGCCCTATCATCAATCTTATCGTATACTAGTACTTGCAACTCTTTCGTTTCCTTTCTGTGCGATTGATATTCGACCCCATCTAAACACACAGAATCCCTCTACATTTGTCCTTCCAACAATCACTTGCTGTCAACATCAACATGGCACCCTCAGCAGTGCCCGTCCCAGACTCGACGGAGATCGTAGTCAAGCAAACCAAATCTAAAACACCACTGGAAATGATTATGCAAGGCGCACCTCTCCCTCCAATCCCTTCTTTCACAGACTTTGAATTGCACCGACATTGGATCTTGGAGCATATGGTACGTAATCTTACGTTCAGAATCAAGACTCGGCCGTGATCAATCCATGCGCGAACACCAAACCTAACACCTGCAGGCCGGAGCATTCAGAGTATTCTCCCGCAAAGGCTACACCGAAGGAATGAGCGGCCACATATCCGTGCGAGACCCAGAGAACCCGCACACATTCTGGACAAACCCGCTATCCCGACACTTCGGCCTCCTCAAAGCCACAGACATGGTATTGATCAACTACGAAGGACAAGTAGTAGGCGGAAACACCACGCGTCCCGCCAACGCGGCCGGATTCCTGATCCACGCCGCTGTTCACAAGGCCCGTCCAGATGTCCATGCCGCATGCCACACGCACTCGCCCTACGGTAAAGCCTGGAGTGCCTTTGCGAAACCATTGGAGATGCTTAATCAGGACGTGACTTATTTCTACGGCGAAGCACAGGCCGTCTACCCCGAATTCGGCGGCGTGGTCTTCACAGAAGAAGAAGGGAAACGTCTCGCAGCCTCCCTGGGACCAAAAGGCAAAGGCCTAATTCTAAGGAACCACGGTCTCTTAACCGTCGGCACGACAGTCGATGAAGCAGCATTCCTCTTCACCAACATGGAACGCAGCTGTGAGATCCAACTCATGGTTGAGGCTGCTGCTGCGAATGGACTTGAGAAAGTTTATGTCGATGACGAGGCGGCGAGGTATACGTTTGAGAATGCTTCTGAGGCGGAGGCGCTGTACTATGAGTTCCAACCTGATTTGGAGTATGAGTTCGCCATGGACCCGAGTTTCGCGAATTTTGGCGGTGAGGGGAGAGATACTATTGACCAGTATCGTCTTTGAATACGCGTCGTCACGAGCAGTAGCAGTCATCACGTACTTTCCACGAATGGTATGGAGTCATAAATGAGCAAGCTTTTGATAGATTTTCACATGAAACTTCCTCATCTATCTATGTTGAATTAGTGTTCATTTAGAATGATCACTTGAAGGCACACTTAGCAGCCATCGTTACCCTACCTCCCATACGGTCGTTGGGACATGGATGGCAAGGCGAGGAGATATGGGTCAAAGTATTGCATTGAGTACACATTAGTCAAAGCTGCTCCATCTCTCTACAATCCAGACAGATGGTGCAATATATTGAGGAGGAAATGATATCAATAGGGAGGGGGATGAGAGGTTGAGACTATGAAGAATCGAAGCAGAAATATTATCAGCAATGTGAAATTGAGGGGACGGATGTCGAGCGAGATTTCGTTCCCTTTCGATTCTTCAAGAGGACAGACCATTTCACAATATCATGATTTGAACGTCTTACGTCCTCAACCTGCATCGCAAATGGTTTGCCCCCTTATTATTGGCGACTCAGCCTCCGAATCGCCCAGATCTTACATACCCAGATACCTATTCGCTAACATAGCTGACAATATCTGCCCCATCTTCTCCCCAGGTGTTGTAACGCACCCGTCGTCATCGCACCCAGTATCTCCTCCACCGCCAGCACCATTTCATTTCCAAAGGGGCGCAACACACTCGACAGCCTCCCTAACCACCATCTCGACCCTCTGTTTCAACACTGCACTCTTCGCCGTCACACTCTCGACACTCATATCGTCCAGCCACACGTTCACAACCTGGCCGTTGACATCGATCGCAATACCCGGGACGGGAATTCCGATGTTGTGAAGACGCTCCAATGCCTTCTCGACCTCCTTGTCACTCATCCCCGAATCGCCCTCCCGGTCAACCTTTGACCCACTCACTCCATCTCCGCCCTCAGAAGGTGGCGTGAGTGGTCCCGCCTTCTTTCGCCTCGGCGTCTGAATCGGCCTAACATTTTCACCAAATTGCGCTTCTAGAAGCATGAGAAATCGCGAAAGCCGTTCCTTTGGATCCAAGTCCTTTTGCTTGGCTTGTGCGGCGTGTTTCCGTAATGATATTTCGTCGCCGTGAGAGTGTGAATGCACGCTACTCGACTGCCTGATCGCTGCTGGGCTCGTCTCCACCGAGAGGAGAACGCCGAGAACGGCATCAGCGATACCATCATTCAGCATGTTGCCTTCCCATTCTACGGTTATAGCGCCGCCCGGGGCGAGGAGAATGTGTACCGTAGCCATGACGAGGAAGTGCTTGGTTGAGCGCAAGATCTCTCCATCTACCTCTTCTTGAATATGCCCGTGGCCATTAGATTGTTGTTTACCATTGATAGCCTCGTCTTTCTTGTCAATCTCCTGCACTTCTCCAAATGCCGCTTGCAGCGCCCACCGTATGAGTTCAACGCCTGCAGCGCGGAGCGTGAGGTGTTCCCTGCAAATGATCGTGGTAGTGGTGAGACCAGCGTACTCCTTCAGATCTTCTGGTGCCATTAAGCTCAACTTGAATTCGTTTTGTACGAGCACGCCGGTGATTCCTCTCATCTCTGCTTCTCCCTCTCTTATTTTCTTCTCTGTGCCATTCACTTCTTCACCATCGTTTGGCGAACTGAGACTTCGCATTGGTAATTGATGTGTCTGAGCCAGCTTGCCGACCACTTTGGCGATTTTGTCGGTGCGGAATGGGATTCGTAATTCTTCGCAATTGGCAGGAGAGAACACTTTGATTGGCGTTACCGAAGGATCGAGTTTCACGCGTTCTTTATTCGTCCCGATGAGTTTTGATTTGAATCGTGTCATCTGTTGACGGGCACCGTGGACGAGAATCTGGTAACCGCGTTAGTATTTGTTTTGGTTGTTTTGGTCGAAAGCGTGACATAAGCTCTCGAGAGTAAATAACGAGGAAGACTTACAACGACGGCTGGTTCAACCTCTTCCACAAATTCTCGATTCTGCGTTCCGTCCACGTGAGCAGCGAAAGAGTATTCCTGAATTGTACATCGGCGCTGAATCAGATTCCGATCCTCGCGGCCATCGTTCAAAGCCTTTCTTGCCTGATTTCCACGGGTCATAATAGCATTAATCGTCTCGGGATCCTGAAGAAGGATATTTGCCATGGTTCCCTCCACGGAATATCCAGTAATGATGACACCGTTCCTATTATCTGGTGCCCACTTCTCCAGCAGCTCTCTGGAAGCGCCATTCTGCATCATACCAGGTGTGGCGAGCATGACACAAGATCCTATATCGTCAAACCTTTCCAGCGATCTCAACGATCGGATAAACCTGAAATCCCACGGCCCAGCCGTCGCAGCAGTCTCGCCATTTGCTTGGGCTTCTGCCATACGTTCCTTGAATATCTGCTTGATGTTGTCGTTCATCGCGGAGATGTAGGTCTGATACACCATCATACATTTTCTTGCAAGGTTACTGGCATAGTAGATGGGGATCTTTTGGTAGGCAGGATGCTTCTCCCAGTACTCGTCCAGGATCAGCAGAAGCTCTTGTGCTGTTCCCAAGGCGAAAACTGGGAGCAAAGCTCGTCCACCGCGGTCCAGAATCGTGGTGATGGAACTCGTCAGTTTGATCTCGCGCTCTCTTCGCGGACTGTGCTGAGCTGTGCCAAAAGTGGATTCGCAGATGAGAACATCGGTTCTTATATTCTTGGGTATCGTTGCTGACACCAAATGCCTGTCTTCTTCCCTCGAATAATCTCCTGTGAATAGAATGTTGAGTCCAGCAATCTCGACCATATACATTGCAGCACCTAGGACATGGCCAGCTGGATACGGCGTTATCCGTATCGAAGAGACAGTATGTGTAGTGTAGTAATCGATGGCCTCGATTCGTGGGAAGGTGGTGAGGTGATCTGCTTCAGTGTATAGGATGTTTCGCGACTCAGCAGAGGACGAGAGGTTGCCTACTCGGACAGAATCTTGGATGAGCCATTTATAGATAGCTTTTGTAGGATGGGTCATGAAGACTCGACCACGGAAGTTTGTCTTCGCAAGGACATATGGGAGAGACGCGGCATGGTCGACGTGAAAACTGATCTGCTGTTAGCATTGTGGTAGAATGGATGACAATTCTACGGCTGTGGCAGACTATGTACAGAGATGGGATACTCGTGAATCACTGCAGCAGACAGAAGGCAGGTGTAACTCGATTTCCATTTACTTGAATGATATACAATAATGTGCGAAGCAAAAAGGAGTGCTCTCAGGCCCTGCTCTTGTATGTCCTACGCGCCATCCAATCCAAGTTCTCTCAAAGAAGTCACCCGCCACGAACAAGGAGAGGGTCACTTACTGGCTGATCAAAAGAACGTCGACAGTGCTGAGGTCAAACTCGTCGTAGAAGGGCAGTGCGGCCAGCCCATCATATGCTGGATGCATACCGGCGTCCAGCATGACCGTCTTTCCTTTGTACTGGATGATATGACATGACCGGCCGACTTCATTCCCTCCTCCCAGCGCCAGGAACAGAAGCTCATCAGACGGATCAACTGGATCTTCCTCCACCGGAGGGTTTGTCTCGGCGTGCTTCCTCTTCGCCGCCATGTTGAGTGGAAGTGTGGTGTTGAACCTGTGCCTCGTTTTGGGTCTATATAGTGAAATGCCTACGTGAGCTCCAGCAGTTTTCCGGCCTTGATGTAGTGAATGTCGATGGTTGGCTTTCGTGTTGTTGACTGGAGAAAGGGCGCGCGCATGCCATTTCATGAGAAGACTAAGATCGCGTCGCCTCAGGACTTCCATTCTCACCCAAGCTTCACTGCCCACTGCCTACTCCTAACATCACTTCGAACGCTCCCCTCCATTCAACACGGGCAGCATATCGTGCCAGGTAACCAACATATCGATTATTGCAAGAGAAGCCCTTGGCTGTTCCATACGCTACTCGTCACTCTCAAACCCGGCTCACCATCACCGTGTCCATCACCAGAGACACAGGAGCCCGTCGAATGATGGATCCAAGATAACAGACCTCACATCATCAACTCCTTTCGGCGCACTGGAAGCTTGACCTCATCATGGCCTCTCCTCCAGGTCCAGGACCTCAGCGCACTCATCCTATTCAGACCTCCGGCATTGCCCTGCCTCCGGCGAAACGTCAAAGACTATCTCCAGGCCCATCTCCTCTGAGCGCGCCAACTAATTATGGCCAAGCTTCGCCGACCTACACTGGCTCAGCGCCTTTCGCAAATGCGCCTTACGCCTCTTCTCCGTCTGCGCCAGGACAGTATATGACGCAGCCGCCCTACGACAACCACTTGTACTCATTCAACCAACCATCACCCGTACAGCCGCCGCATCAGCAGCAACACATGGACGGACTATCGCGCAATGTGACTGGAGCCATGGGCCCTCCAGAAAAGCCAAAAGCTGAGAAGGCTACAGATATTAATGATTTAAACGACATGGTCACAGCA
Source organism: Venturia effusa (assembly GCA_007735645.1). NCBI lineage: Eukaryota > Fungi > Ascomycota > Dothideomycetes > Venturiales > Venturiaceae > Venturia > Venturia effusa. Next base: position 341,785 of record CP042202.1, on the reverse strand, counting down.
TCAGGCATCGATTTGAGAGAAGAGGAGAATTACTTAGCTGCAACATATCGGAACAGGCACGCGGAGACATCATTCGTTTCGCAATCAAACTCTACATTGTCCGCCAATACCAGCTTCAACCAGTGGTCGCAGGAGAGCTATGGAAATCATCCGGGCTTTCAATCACATGGCCCTTTGAGTCAGCCGGCTGTGTCGCAGAAGTCTCTAGAGGAGATTCAAAGGGAGAAACATAGATTGGAGGTGCACAACTACAATGCGAGAAAACAGAAGCATTTGAACGATCCATTCTTACAGACAGGTTGCGTGCGGGAAAGGCTGGAGAGAAAGACATTGGAATATCAAGTCCGACTGGACTCAAAGGGGTTTTATGAGCAGGCTCCGCCGAAACCTCCTCCACAAAACCCACAAAATTTGCATGCCTCGACTATGACGGGCGTCAACGGCACAGGAATCATTGTTGCAAAGGCGAGTGGGATGCTTGAACAGGGTGCACCATTGGTGGATCTTTTGTCTCTTCTAAGTTTGGCAGCAAACGAGCGATTGAGGGGACTGCTGGAAGACGCACATGCAATTTCGCGGGCTCGACAATTTGGTAGTCAAGGGGTAGTGCCGCCTGAGTGGGCGGACATTGCTGAAGGCAGAGGGAAACCACAACAGACTGAAGCTCGAAGCCAGTCCATAATGCGAACAGCTTGGGATCAAGTGCCGGATAGCGCAGTTAGCCCAAAGACTGTGCTACCTTCCACACGTATGTTCTGTTCCTTTGTTTTGCAATTCTTATGGTGCTAATGATGCTTCATAGTCGACTCAACAGATCCGACGCGCATGCCCACGCCTCCCCAGGAACCAGAACAAGCCCCCAAACCTACGATAGCGTTCTCTTCGTCTCTCCCAACACAACTCCGGTCGATAGCGGACGCCGATAAAGAAGCAGAGAAAAAGCGACTCGAACGCAGGAAGAAACGCGACAAGGAGCGACAGAATTCGGTAATTTCAGATACCGCATCTCCAATGACGGCGACAGCGGTGGGACCTGGCACGCCCGGGATGGAAACGGCAGTCAAAATCACAAAGAAACAAGCAGCCAAGGAGAGTAAACAGACTGTGACGGATGAAGCACAACGTAAACAGGCCAACCAGACGGCGGCCATGGCTCTTGGAGGTATGGGCAAAAAATACTCGTGGATGACAGCAGCGGCGCCGAAGCCTGCAGGAGGTCTTCAGGCTGGTGTCGGATTGGGTAGGGGTGCTGGTACTCCAGGCTCTAGCAAATCGGGCAATGGGTCAGCTCCGGCGCAACCACAAGAAGATGTTGGATTGAGAAGCAGAGGGTACTACAAGAAACTTGGCTCGTGGAGAGAAGATGGACCAACTGGTCGAGGTATCCAGATCCGTGATTGGATTACCGTGCTCGAGAGGGATGGCATTGAAAAGAAATCACTAGCAAAGTCTTACGCTCGATTGAGCAGTGGGGATAAGGAGAGATAGCATAGTTGCCTGCGAGCATTTAATCTGAGATTATGATGGACGAAATCTGCGCGTTCCGCAGGCATTCGGAGTTCACAACCATTTACTCCTACCTAGATATATAAAGTCTAATACAATTTTGATATCGAACCAATGGCGTGGTTGCATTTTGTACCTTGCATGATGCATGGCCGCTACCTCCGTCTCCGTATCGCTGGCTATCGCCGATAACGGGCTGTCTCCAGCATTTTTCTTGATTACCTTTGACCGCCCTCGCCGTTGGCGATAGGGTGTAAATAGACTCCACATACCTTCTACATGCTCTGCTTCCCTCCTCTGTCTCCTCATCTCCCACCTCTAACCCCGCCTCTCCATATTCCTCTTCTCCATTCCCCCGATCCTTACGAACACGACAGTCAAGGACGTTAAATTTCGCATCTGAGCGACGGAGAAAGAAGAGCGAGGGCACGCGACCATTCGTAGATCCCGCGATAGGACGCAGGCATGAGCGCGTCGCTTCCTGGGAATAGGGAGGTGCCGGCTAGCCAGTATGATCTGGGGACTTATTGGGGGAGGGTGAAGCATTCGGCTGATTTGGCGGATCCGAGGTTAGTCTTTTTTTCTTTCTTACCTGTTTTTGGGAGAGGGGAGGGAGGGGATGCGAGAGTGGGGAGGGCGGGAATGTAAGAAGTGCTGGGGGAAGGAAGGCGCTTTGGGGAGGCGAGTTGAGTATCCAAGATGGGGATCGAAAGAGTTGGGCAGGCGAGAATCTCTAGGGCCGGAGGCTAGAGAGGTTGGAAGAGTTGGAATTGAGGCAGAAGAACGAAGATGTCTATGCCTTTAGGGTTGAAATCAAGTTCTGGAGCTAGGGAAAGGATTCCAAGATAGATCAACTACCTATAAGGCCACGGCGGGAAGAGCTGTAGTATGGACATGGAGAGCTGGAAGAGGAGGGAATCGGAACTTGGGATCTGAGCTGGATATTCGAATGAAGGCGCAACATCAGTGTTTGAAGAGGAGAAGCTGACGACGGACACAGCACATTGTTCGTCACTAATGCCGGCCTCGAAAACGCAAAACAACTGGTCTCCGCTTACAAGCAGGGCAAGATACGGGATATGAACAAGGAGTTATGGAAAGCAAAGAAGATTATCGATTCCACCCTACATCCAGGTGCGGTGGTAGCTCCCTAGAACTCGATATTGTCCGACTGACGCAGATCGCTAGATACCGGCCTTCCAGTCTTCCTCCCATTTCGAATGTCCTGTTTTGTCATTTCCAATCTCGTCGTCACAGCTGGTATGCTGACACCGAACCTTGGATGGAGAGGTACTTTAGGATGGCAGATCACCAATCAGTCTCTGAACGTAGCCATCAACTACTCCAATGCCAACAAGTCCTCGCCCATGTCTACCTCCACCCTCGTACAATCATACTTGCTCGCCGTCTCAGCTTCGTGCTCGGTAGCGCTGGGCCTGAACGCTCTTGTCCCAAGACTAAAGCGCCTAAGTCCAGGAACAAGAATGATCTTGGGACGGCTAGTGCCGTTTGCGGCTGTGGCAAGTGCAGGAGCCTTGAATGTTTTCCTCATGCGAGGGGAGGAGATCAGAAAAGGTATTGACGTCTACCCGTTCTACTCACGCAGCTCAGAAAAGGACGACTCGGAAGCTCGTGCACCAGAATCACTCGGAAAGTCCAAGAAAGCTGCTGTTCTGGCGGTTGGTGAAACAGCCATTTCTCGCGTCCTCAACGCTACGCCAATCATGGTTCTTCCTCCACTGATTCTGGCAAGGCTACAGCGCGGCCAATGGCTGAAAAGCAATCCACGAATGGTTTTACCCGTCAATCTAGGATTAATCCTTACCACTAGTATCTTCGCGCTGCCACTTGCACTCGCCGCTTTCCCGCAGAGGCAAGCTATTTCGGCCGAGAAATTGGAGGAAGAATTTCACGGGAAAGGCGGGGATGGAGGGTTGGTTGAATTCAATCGTGGAATATGAGCGGGTGAGACTCATCAGATACCGCTGCTTGATGATCCCAAGGTAATGCTTTGAGAACTTGGTTCCACCGGCCGACTTACGTCTTTCAGTCACTCGACATTGCAAATTGTCGGCAATTCGGCCCGTCTGCATCTGCTCAAACACCCGGAACTGACAGATGATAACAACAGCAAATATGACTGCCGATTGTAGAAGCTGCCCATATTCTCACAACGCGGTGGCAGCATGGAATCGCGAAAGTCGCGCTAGCGAGACTCGATTTACATTCTAGCAGAGAATCGCAGAATTGATACATCTGCAAGATGTATCCCGATTAAAGCGCAAAAGTGAGGTCGGCTCTGACTGACTCGTCTTTAAGAGAACGCACGAGATCGGCTTCTGCAAATTGCAACGAGACTGATTATCCATGTTTCTGATCGGCGTAAATCCTGGTCTCGCATCGTGTTCTCCTACTGTCGGCTCTACCTGCTTTATTTCTTTTGCCCTTTCCAGGATTTTCTCATAGACACTTCCCAATCGCTGCCCTTTGAACGCGCATAGGCCGCCACGGCCCTTCTCCGCACTCTATCTACACCCTATCCGAACTGTTTCGTTTTGAACAACCCTAACCACATCACTCGCCTGACAGCGTGAAGGCCACAACATTGTCTGCGCTACTGTGGTAGCATGAGATTTGAACATCAATTCTGGTCCCAGTTGTCTAAAAGTCTTCTCTTGCCTACCACCTTCAATCAGCTATAATAATACAAAGACTAACGCTTGCGAAAGAGAAAGCAGTAAAAAAGGAGACCTTTAAGCCTGAAGGAGAAAAATCGAGGTGCTATCGCATATGCGCCGGTGGGGACAGAATAGATGATGTAAGCGACTTCAGGGATCAAGGCATCTAAGGCTTAAATCTGGCTTTGAAAGCGAGGGCCTGTGCCCCAGGCTTGGGCTTTGCTTACATTATCATTCTGTCCCCACCGGCGCATATGCGATGAAGAGATGACGTGAGGATGTTCTGAAGCATAGGCCAGGATAGGGAGGCGAATTAACGTTCAAACCCCAAGCTACCACAGCACACTGTCACCCAGTAATTGTAGCGTGCGCCCTGTTCGTTCTTAGAACAACACTTGACGAGCACTAAAATGTAGAGATCTCGATGGGTAGGTACATGTGAAGATGATATTGGTAACGCGCTTGTCTGTTCTCGTGAAATGTCTTCCATTCCAGCTGTTTTATACTACCGTTCTTTGCGATCATCTACACCTCTCTTTTAGACTTTTGCAGTCCGGTCCATTCCTTCGATTCTTCTGGCATCAGTCGTTTACAGCGCGATGCGCAGTTCTATATTTGTGCTGGCCACTCTAATACTGGCGGCCTCAGGAGCACCACTCGCATCACCCTCACCGCAAAAAGGTCTCGGAGGAGCAGGAGCCGGGGGTTGCAAAAAAATAGCATTCATTTTCGCACGAGGTATAGCGCTTCATGATTACTCTATCTTTCTTAAGCTAACACACTTTCTAAACAGGCAGTACAGAGGGAGGTACGTTTCGCGCAATCCACTTTCCAATCACGCAAACGAAGACAACAACCCGCCTTTCTCGTTCTCGTTCTTACACTAAGATTTTCTAGGCACGATGGGTGCAAGCGTTGGCCCGGCCTTCCAACGCGCCCTTGAAGCCAAATTCCCCGGCCAAGTCAAGACTATGGGCGTCAAGTATCCCGCCTCCATCCAAGGTGCTTTCACGGGGGCCATGAATCCTTCTCAGGCCGAGGGCAGTAAAGATATGGCCGCCAAGGCCAAGGAGATCATGAGCTCTTGTCCCGACAGTAAGATTGTGCTGGCGGGGTATAGTCAGGGGGCGGAGCAGGTGCATGGAGCGTTGCAGAAGGCGAATTTGGGACAGGAGGGGGCGAAGATTGTTGCTGTAAGTTTGAAAGCCACATAATACTCTCACTTTGCTCCACGTGATCCAAATTCTTCTCCTGACCAATCTTGGGGAAAGGGAGAAGCGCGAGGAGATTTTAGAAAGGTGATTCTGATATGGGGTAGAGATGCTAACATACGACCCCCAGGCAATAACCTACGGCGACCCAATCCACTTCTCAAAAGCCCTAGGAGGCTGGGGCTGCCTCCCCGAAGCCCGCACAAAAGTCTTCTGCAACACCGGAGACGGCGTCTGCGGAGGCGCCTTCGCCATCTCCATGGCTCATCTCTCCTACACCACCAACGGCGACATAGCCAAAGGCGCCGCCTTCGCCCTGCAATTTATCAACGACGGCAATATCAAGGGTGGGGAGGGGGGTTGCAAGTACGGGTCTTCGATGATGGGCGGTGGCGGTGGTGCGGCGCCGGCGAAGGCGAGTAGTCCGGCGCCTGCGAAGGGGCTTGGGGGGTTGGGTGCTTTGGGTGGGATTGGGAAAGGTACGCCGCCGAAGGGGAAGGGGACGGGGAGTAAGGGGAGTGGTGGGGCGGGGGAGACTGCTGCTCCGCCGCCTAAAGCTGAAGCTGATGAAGAGGCCGCTTCGGGGCGGTATGTTGTTGATATGGACGCTTTGCCCTTGTCTTGAATGTAATATCTTGTCTTGATCTTGTACAGCAAAAGTATCAGAGTCAATGTCTGATCCTCATCCGCGAGTTTTTTTCTTTTCGTTCTTTCTTTTCTGTCTCTTTTTGATGATGTGATGGTGCTTTTCTGCATAATGTGGAAGAGGTTGGGGCTTGGAATTAATGGCTTTATTTGTCGAACGGGCTCGAGGTTTGCACAGTTGATAGGTTTATGGATTTCGAGTGTAGGGATTTATGATCTGCTTTTTTTATTGGAGTTTGGACTTTCTGTATCCTTAATCCAAGAGGAGTGATGTTTGGGAGGAATAGTCAGCGATATGATGGGACGACGTTTCTTTTCGGGTGCACAATCAAGGACGAATTATCAGTAACGCGTTGTGACCAAGTAATATCATTTTATCCAATTTCAGCTCAACACATTTTGTGCAGAAGAGTAGGCCAACATATAAGCGATCGAAACTTGAGAACAGAAACTTGTGACGACCACTCCTACATGATGTGATATCCTCATGGCCGATGTAGTGTCTTCCGATCTGACCGCGCTTGTCCCTACCATACTTATCGTCTATCGTTGTCGTTATAAATCTCCCTCATAATAAGGGTCATTGATGCTATTGTATATATTCTGCCAGTCGACGATCAGGTCATCTGGGATGGTGATGCCATTATATGCAAGCATTTCCTCGATAACACCAGGCGGTGGCCTGAGCCCACCCTCGGCTGGATATCCGCGACGATTTACTTGGCTGTCGTGGAGGACCTTCTGCGACCACTGATATGCAGTCCAACCGACATGCTCCTTTGGCTGCTTCTGTGGGTCCAGCAATTCGAAAGATCCCGTGTCTGCCTTCACAAATGACTTACCCTCGACGATCGCCCTGATCATAGCCGAAAAGCATGATGGTACTAGGAAGATGTTGTTGCAATCTCTCCGGTAGTTCCAACGCCCAGCGCAATGCTCGCCATGTAGATAGAGCGTTGCATCGTCATAGGTCGCTCTGATGTGCTCCTGTGCAACGGCTACTTGTTTCATCATGTCCCACTGTGACCCATTAGTGTGTACAAGTGTGTATGGTCATGCGACTGAGTGATCTGGGACTTACGATTGATCGTTGTATTCTCGATAAGCCGGCAAAAGTAAGAGAGAAAGACTTCGTGGGCATTTCTCTACTCTCGAGAAGGAATGCTTGCGCGAGCCACTCGTACATCTCGCGAAAGCAAATCCCCATGTTGAAGCCTCTGGTTATGTCTAGGTTGCCGGTCAACGAATTCTCCACACGAAACTCTCCACCAGGGTGATCATAGCCCATTTCTGAGACTGTCGAGTCCCACCAAAAGTCCCCCGGCGACATGACGTTGCCAAAGATATCGATACGTCTTTAAATATGTAGATTGTGGTTTTCTTGGCAGTCTACGTGAAGATCAGTAGAGGATATGGGATTCTCCTGACCAAGCAGCGGTCACATTGTATCAAGCCCAGTCCGTGGCTCTCGGATATTGTGTTGCACCGCCGATTCTCCTCCAGCAGTATCTTCTTGATAGAGAGCCGGGTCGTTTCGTTGAGACCACTCAAAAAGTGTATACAGAGCGCGGCCGCCGAGAAGTGAGAAGTATGAACTCTTCGCTCATGGCTTGTGTCTTTCACAGCTCCTTCCTTGAGGCAAAGGTAAGCCCAGGTCGGTATAGCCCAAGGCTTGGGACACGACTCTAATAATGAGAGTTCGAAGTCACCGTGCCTGTCACTCCACCACCATGCATAATCACCCTGTCTCCAATTCCCAAGCCATTCGTAAAGAACAGACGAGTCGAAGCTTGGGCTACGGGAGATCATGTCGAACGTATCGCACATAAGAGGATAGAAACTGAGATCATCCGCGGCAAGCAGAGGGAGTTCTTCAATGCTTCCGGTACAAGATAAGCCCACGACAGAAATGTTATGAAGAAATAAGACTCACAAGGAAACGGGGTGGCGGTTGTTGACTGCTGTGCGGCGTTGTTTGCTTGCGATATCACAGTTAGCCGAAGCACGAGCTAAAGAAAAGAGAAACTCGCCCAACCTACTGTGTTCGAGTTGGGTGACTGGTAATTGCTGAAAGGTTTCACGGCTGAACAGCGCTGCTACCGGAAATGCGATCAGTACACGTCCAAGACCCAAGAACACGACGAGCACTTACAGAGGAATGAGGAAGCTGGTGGGATAATGTCTAATACTGATACATTATCAGTGGGGGATGTTACACGAGAAGAAAAGTATGTGACTCGACCTACTGTCTCTGTTCGTAGGTTAGCTGCTGTATGCGGTTGTAGTTGGCATGGGAGATCTGGTGGAAAAACGGCTTTCGATTTTGTGCTGCTGCCATCACGTCTATTACAATTAGCGAGTGGACGCCAGAGGACGGGGCTTCTCCAGGGGCGAGAAGGAAGACTTACGATTTCTTTATGATCTTTCTTTAATTAGAATCTCTCAGAGGGTGAGACGCTGTTTCTTCGGCTTCAATTCCAGAGACTTGGGCATGTTGATGCTCATCCATTCGAATTGCTGGAACTTGAAAGTCTTTGCTGCCCACCGCGTGGTTGCAGCAGCGTCTCTCGTGAGCCACTGTCTGAGATTCTTACAGCGTGTTTGATCCTCTAGCTGTAAGCGCAGGATGGCGAGGTCCGGGCAATCCATCATCATGTGATTGACAGTTTGCAAGGGCCTCTCTCTGCACGTACAACGCGGTGTGTCCACGACCTGGATTGAAGTATCAGCGAAGTAGACTTAGGAACGAGAAGTTAAGTTAAAGCTTACCCCAATTTTGAATAGACACATGCTAAATCCTATCAGCCCAGTGCGGAGTTGTATCAACATTGTGCTCTGCAATCGGCTGAGCCCCTTATGGTACGAAAGGACACGAGCACTCCAGGTTTCTCGATATACCATATCTGGAAACTGGTCTTTTTGTGTTGTCTTGATGGCGCATACCTCTTTCCAAGCTTTGCTACTCAAGGCGTGAGAACGATTTCGAATGATGTCCTTGATGGTCTTCGCAACCGTGAAAGGGGTCTTCAGTTGATCAGGGGACAAGCGATTTCGCACTTGCTGCACGACCTCAGAGGTGTCTTGCTTGAATGTCATTGACCATTTTTGATACTTTTTCAACTTCCCAACATCTGCAGGCCGAGACTTGCAGTTCAAGATTCAAGATTATCCTTTCGGCGTGAGCGAACATCTCACCCACGTCCGTGAATTCATGTTTGACGCGCAGCTTGAGTGCCCTCATTTTCATGTGAACAAGAATCGACTCGACGCTGCTCTTCATCCGAAGTACGTTGGCTGCTGTATGTTTAAAAGCTCCGCAGACGATATACAGAGATACAGTCTGCACAGACTCTAGCTTTTTCTTCAGATTGTTGGAGATCGCATGTGCTCCTTCATCCAGATACCATCCCGCGCAGGTATGCGTAATGTTGGGTCGCACGATTGACAAGTACAGCTGTCGGACTTGGGCAAAGCGAGGTCCATACGTCGAGCCGCAAAGTTGTTGGAACACGCTGCGGAGAATTGGAAGTCTGGAGACGATCTAAACGAAGATGTAAGTGCAAAGACGACTGGTTTCGATAAGTGAAACTCACACTCTTGACGTCTTCATTCCACCTGAGATGATTGTCGAAAATAACCCCAAGAATTTTAAGAGAGGTTTTCGGCCGTCCCACGAGCCCAGGAATGTTCGGCATGTGACATTTCATGCTAATCTTGGCAGAGAAATGGTGATGATCAGGAAGGAAGTGCATGATCTGGTACTTCTCCAAGGAAAACTTCATAGAATATTCTTACGACCAAGCGGTAAGACAACCCTTATGAGCCCTTTCCAGAATCATACAGTTATTCTTGAGCGTGCGTGATATCGCAATTAGATACGTATCATCAACGAAGGCCATCGTAAAGAGAAACTCGCCAAGGTTGTCAGGACTCCCAAGGGGCTGTTCGAGACTCTCGAGAAGCGGTGTGAGGAAGAAGGACCAGAGAATAGACGAGAGTGGACTTCCTTGAGGTATACCAAGCATCACATCAAGCGATTCCGACTAACATTCTGGAATGGCGATCTTTGTTGTCCGATTGGAAAGGAAGGAGGAAACACAATTGATTACCCAATCAGGTATTGCGCGTTCGAAGAGGAAGTGTAGCAATCTCGCACGATCAACGCGATCAAAAGCGCTTTCGATTTCTGTTTCAATGACGGTAACGACGAGACCACGTTGCCAGGCGAGGCGAATTAACCATGTCAGATATTGCGTTGCTGACTCCGTTGATCTACCAGTAAGTTTGAGATGCGACAAGGAATTAGCGTTTGGGTTATCGCTAGGACTAACAGTCGTTGGGAAAGGATTAATTCGAGCAGCCAACCAATATATTATGGGGGTGCGATTGAACGCCAAGACTGGGCAGTACTGTAAGAGCTAATGCTTCCTGGTTTGCGTAAGATAATCGCCAGGACATTCTTGAATGCCGGTGGGTGCTAGCTAAGCCTCAGCCACGGCTTGAAAAGATGTCCGAGATAGAAGAGCGACCGTTGTCCTGGAGAATTTCAGCAGAAGATTGGAGAAAGCGTCGAGCCAAGGAGCGCTGTTAACTCTAAGAGACTTGGTCATTTTGTGAAGCTCAGCTTGGATAACGAAATTATTGAATGTAGACGGAGCAGACCATCGTAGCCGAATGAACTAAAGCTTGACCTTGTCTATACTAGCTTGTTGAGTAGCTGGGTCTGGGCTTGGGAAACATGAGCGTGGAGATTGTTAACTTTGGGCTTTAGTTCTGTGCAAATATTAGTCTTATGGTAGCCGTTATGACTACGTTCATTCTCCCCCGATCTCCTCGCGCCAATTCGCTGGAAATGGCGCTTTTGTGTTGTACCGGCGCCAATTCGCTGGAAATGGCGCTTTTGTGTTGTACCGGCGCCTCTATCTGCCGAGCGCCTTTGCATACTCCGAAGCCTTTTTCCCATTTCGCAATGGTAACCAGACCTTTGGAATGGGTTGTGATCGGCGCAAGATGCTTACGAAAAGATATAACTCATGCCTGTTTGACCATGCGTCTTCTAGTCCTCTTACGGACTCGGGGGTACTCTCTATTCTCTAGAGTCAAAGCGTACTTCATCTTCCTTCGGGCTGTCTTAATCCCGAACTAGAGTTCCGCTTTCCCGTAGTTGTGCCCAGCCGCTGACATCGGACAGGTTCAGACGTGGATAAGCGGACAGCAGAACTGCATGGAGGCTCGCAATGAATCCGATTATCAGATCCTCGGTTTCTCCGCGCGTATTTTAAACATTAGCATCTTAAGGTACTATAGGCATTCCCCAGATCTCGGCTGTATGAATGTTTCGGAATTTTGTTGTAAAATGGTCCCCGGCCGCTGTCCACGGGAAGTTCGAGTAGGATGACAGTATTGATCAACGCGCGATCTGAATCTAGACGGAAATTATTGTTCGGTTCCTTTTCTGGGGAAACGGAGCAACTGATTACTCGATCGCTGAGAGCAGGACTTGCAAAGGCGAGGTCTAATCTGCTTCACGTCCTACTGCCCAATTCCTTCTCCCACGTTTTCGCGCCACGCAGGGTCAATAGTTCTAGAGAGCTGTGTGCCGCAAGTGTCGTAGATCGTTCAGCAGCAAAGTGGTTGATTATCACATCTTCGCCTCCCCAGTCGGGATGGCGAAGATTGAAATTTCCCATCAACAAGTGCTCAGCATCCACCTTGGACACCTTGGCAAAGACGTCCTCGAGATCGATTTTGCCGATGGAAGAGCTGTACGCATTGTGAAGGTGAACGAGCCCGAGATCAATGCTGTCAAACTCTAATGTAGGGAAGTATTCATCGTGTTGGATAAGGTTGCGTATTCCGAGGTTCAATCCAATACGAACGTAAACGCGAATGCGGGACGGACCTGGCCAAACGACGACCTCGTAATCTGCCACATCTATGAGACGGTAGCTCGATCCAACATCTTGAATGAGCCAAATATCTGCGTAGACGGCATCATCGGCGAGCTCCCTATGAAGCTCGTTTGAGCCACGGACGTTCTTTTGCACAATCCGAAGAAATTTCTTCATTTCTTGCATCAATCTAACGCTGAGGTAGTGCCACCGACTATCTTTGGCTGGTGCTCAAGACGTTGCATTTGTTGGAGGGAGAAGGCTGGGAACCTATCTCGCATTTCGGTGTCGACGGAATAGCTAGAAGTGCTGGTATCGTGTGCAGCCCAGCCCACGCCTGTAGCCCTCGTCTTGTGCGTGCGAATCCACATGGCGACGACAGGAGTGTTCGTGCAACGCTCGTCATGTGCAGGATGGTCTCCGTCGCATTTGGAGCATCTCGCCTTGCCTCGGATCTCTATTTTCAGCTGTGGGCATTGATTGATCGGGATGTTGTGAGTCCTTGCTGCGCGATACCCGCACACGCTATGATTGAGCTTGCACTTGACTGAGATATGCCCAGGCCGGTAGCAATTGAAGCAAAGCCTCGATCGGAGCCCTGGGCTGGAGTGCTTGACATTACGTACCGATCCCTTCGAGGTGGATTCCTTGTTACCAAGGGGACGCATAGCGTCAGTGCGAGATGGCAGGCCCAGCTATAGAACACGACCGCGAGTTTGCCTTGGATCAAGACTACGCTATTCTGCTCGCCGAGAGCCTCGAGCATGTCGTCAGTTATCATCTCGGTCTAACATTGGGCTCCTTTGAAAAGATGCGGTATGGTGCCTTCTTTCTTCATATCCCGCACAGCAATGAAGTATGTTTTCTCCTCGTTCGAGCAGGGAAAGGGGCACCCCAACAGATCAGCTAAACCAAGACTCGCATTTTGGAGGGCCTGCTCGTGCATCAAGTCTTCTGCTTCGAAGCTGATGAACGTGCTACGCAGTCGAATTGGGCGGAGTTTGGCCCATGGTCCACCCAACGCAATCAAGGTGGATCTCATCGACCTGACACCGCGAGGTTCCTTCAAAAGCCATGCATGAGCCATTGGCGGAACTGCGATCCTCACGATGAATTTGTTGTTTGGAGCAGGCTCCAGTTTGACACGCTCGAGGTGATCAGTCTCATTTTGCGAGCGCTCGATCGTATCGTTGAGAGGGCGAAGACATTTCCACCCGAACCCGTTCTTGGGACTTGCTACCGTCATTTGCTTGGCAGGCTTGAGACCAGCCACGCGTCACGCGTTTTTACGCGAAGTGCATGCTGAGCACGGTCCAATTTTTATCAGCCCAGAGCTCTCCACAATCTATGCCGTTCCCATCTTCACAAACAAGCATCACCCTATCGACATCTCCCACTATGTGCACATTCACCTGAATTCTCGACCTAATGATTGCAGACACCGAAAAGTGCATCTCGATCCACGAAAACAACAATCCCTGCCCCTCCTCGCCCTCATCCAAAGTCGTGGGCTGTTCTTCAAGGCGCAGCAGCATCAGCAACTCTGAGTCCCCCGAATCGCAGGAACTACCACGGTCTCAGGACATCCAGTGACTGCCAACTAAAGTTGGATATCAATAATGCTTTAATTGTAGCTTGAGGAACACACACTTTGTGAACCAGCAGTGAAGGCAAGAACAAACCTGCAAAGATTTACAGATGGTCTGATGACGAGCACGAAGACGAAGACGTTCCCGAGACAGGAGCATGAAACCGTGTCAATGGAGTAGGTAGTGCTCATTTCCGCGGAGTGAACAAGTACGCTGTGGCCAAAAGAATATTGAGCACTTTTCATAGAGGACAACGAAGGGACAGAGATTAGGACATAAGCTCGGCTGCATCATTGTCAACGGGCAAGTCTTGGACGGCTGTGGTCTAGTCTTGCGATGTCGTCGTGACGTCTTGCCTCCGCTGGCATAAAAGGAAATGACTCCAATTCAGTTTCGCCATAGGTCTGACTGAACTGTGGGGAGAATGGAATACTGATTTATCTTGACTGGGACGCTGAGAATTTCCGATCTCAAAAAAAAATTGGAATCGTGTAGTGTATTTGTAGCAAGTCTCTGCGTGGCTCCATCTCTCTGGTTGACACTCGGTCTCGGGGTCTATCTCTCAGCTTCATTGTTACTTATCTAGCTGTGGTTCAGTGAGAGACTCAGCGACGGTTCAGTTCCGCTTGGGAGTGAGTGGATAATGCAGACCAACATTGTCAAACTCATGTGCCTCGATTGCTACTCCAGACGGCTTGCTTCTTATGTCGCAATGATACAATAAAAACTTGGCAATAATGAAGCCTCCTTCTCTGTCCCGCCCCATTAGTACACCTTCACGCAAGTTCCTTCATGAAATCCTCTCGAACTGCAAATTCCCCGGTAGAGGACATGTGAATCAGGTTTGTTCCTTCTCAGCTGTTGTCAACGGCTCGGTGGAAACATTAGCACTCACACTTTGAGAATACTCATCACTGGTAAGCATCAATCTTGCGAGTCGAAAGGAGCATTGCGACAGCTCTCTCATAAGCTACGCAACATGAAAGATAAATCTCTGGCAACCCACTCGCAACATTCTTACAGGCCACAAGATTGTAGCCCAACCAAGTTTGACTGTGGTATTTGCCTCTGAACTCTTTCACAATGACAATGGTGCAATCTTTGTGGATACAACAAGGGCGTTGGATAGAAACCTCTACAAGAGGAAGACCAAAGCCTCAGTCCAACAATAATATTCAATGCCATGGGTCTCAACACCATGAAATTCGTAGCGCCCGAAGATAGAGCCTTGACACCACGAAATGCCCGACTATTGCTCCAGCATATTTTCACACCAGGCTTCGTACCAGCTCAAGAATCATACGAGGCGTATGCCAGATATTTGCTTGCGAAACCTGGAGGTAACGGAAAGGCTATTTATCCACTCTCTACTCATGAGTTAGCAAAGGCGGCGAATTATGTTCTTGTAACAGGTAGGTAATCATGATCGTGTTTTGTCCCTCAATTAACAATGTACTTATCGTACCCATCATGTTCTCAACGCGCCTTCGGGGTGTTACCCACTTGTCTAAACAGACTGGATTCGATGTGTTATCAATTCCCATCATACTCGCAAAAAACCTGACGCTAGTGTGTAAAGTTTCTGTTAACATGTCAACACAAACAGACTGTAAAGTGCCACTCGGCGGGTTCACCTATCGTACAAACAAAGACACAACACGAAGGATATCGTGCCTCGGTCGAAATTGCCGTACGTGCCGCCGCTTCCTGAGCCGTCAGTTACTGAATCTATATGCCTTTGGAAGAGAAGACTCTGACACGAGAGAGGAAGATAGGCAAAATCTATTGAGAATGAAAAAAGATCAAGATTCAACGTCAGACAGGTGAGTGGTTCAGCCGATGCTCCATTTTGTAAGAAGGACAAAATGTTGACACTACAGTCCTCCTCTACCAAAGCGTCCTCACGGAGGACCTTGGGGTCTACAACCTTATATACCTCCACCGCCGCGACCATATATCGCTCCTCGACAAGATGGAGGGCAAACCAGACAACGACGTCGCCTTCTCTTCAGGTTCAAGACCAGGACAGGAAAAGCAAAGTACAAAAGGTTGATCAAGAAGCTAGGAGTGGACAGGCGCGGAAGAAAAGTGTGTACCGGCGAGAAAAGCGAGAGTTCTCCAGATGCGAGAGAAGAGTTCGACGGAGAGAGTATCTGGGATCGAGCTGAGCGCCTTGGACAGAGAAGTATGGACATGTCTGATGAGGCGTCAGCGCCGAGGATAGATGAAGCGTCGACAGCAGCTCAAGCGCAAGCACCTCGCAAGAAGCGCAGCCTTTCTTCGTTGTCCGGATCATCGGAGGAAGAACCTTTGATGGCGCGGAAGATAGCCAAGCAGGATCAGCGTGATCGGCTAAAAGAGGTTCTGTGAGAGTTTTAAACTGAGTTGGCTGCTTTTGAAGCAGTTTGTCTTCTTAAACGATCTTAATGAACGTGCCGTCTAGATCAGTGGTATGACGTGTTGATTATCCAGAAGTATGAGTGAACTCGGTCTTCACTCTGGGTGACTGGACCTGAATGAGGTTCGCCCAATTCCCGCCAATACTTTCCTTCGAAAATCAGTCGAAACTCACCACTAAACTACTGTGCCATCAATCCTATCTCTGTGCATGCTCATAGCCGCTGGAACTTCCTTGTAATTGCGCCTTCAGTGGCATCGAAAGATCTTGGCTGCCCAGGGCAACAGAGAGAGCGTGATGTGCAATATCCAGGACTCAGATCGTGCAGTAAATAACACACGGTGAGATCCCCAAACACACACCAGCGTGTGGGTTCCACATTTCTTCACGCTCCCAGACCTTTCGTCACTTAACAACAACAACGACCAAGAGAACAACAAAAATCACGAACATCCAGAGTCAACAACGTTCACAATGTCTGTGCCAGGCAATATGTACGAGGTGCTTCATGAAGAAGAAGAAGATGAAGGAGGTGAGTGCGACCTCAAGTGACTCGAAGAGGCTCTGTCTAATGATGCTATAGTGAAAATCTCGGGCGGCGCCGAGCGCACAGCTTCTCCAAAGAAGCTGTCGTTTGGGGAGAAGATAGTACACGGTAGGTCACCTCCACGTGGCTCAGTCGTGGTGCGGTCTATTTGATCCGTGCTCTTGAATCTCAATTACAAACCTCCAGTTCGACGAAGCTGACTGGGTCTAAAGAGAGACGCAAGTCGTCATCAGCCATCCGCCGCATTGGCGACTTGAAGTCTTCGACAGCGAGCCGTCCACTAAGCATGGTATCATCCGTACGAACAGCTGACCCAGCTGGCGATGAGAACCGCGTTCCAGGCCCCGACTCTCTGTCGCAGTTCCTCGCTGATGCAAGCCGTCGCAAGAGCCTCCCAGCACTCCTGGTTAAGGACCGTCAAGACCATCATAGCGGCCTCGCAACATCCGCCAACGAGGATAGTCAGAATCGCCGCCAAAGCATACCATATCGTCCTGTCGACGAGAGTCAAGATCGTGGCATGAGTGTTCGGTCCTCGACCATCGATGAGAGCCGAATCTACAATCGCGGTGTCCGGATCGAGGCAAAGATCTGCAAAGTACACTTTTCTGCGTGGCGACGAAACTTGCACCGAGGATGCGATGATAAGGACTGCCCTCTACATCATGATCCCCGTGGTTGGCCAGCTCGAGTCGTCAATATGATATCCTCGGGTCCAATGAAAGAGCTGTTGGAGATCCAACGGGACATTGATGTTGTTCTTGGCAAAGGAGAATTCGACGTGGACGCAGTGTTGACGCTACTCAAGCCTTCAATTGCCACTCCACCTCGAGGCCGTGAGCGACGGGATGAGAAAAAGGTCGTTATGGCTGATAATGAGGAATTGATTCCAGAATTGACTCCAGAGGAGTTGGCAGTAAAGGGTCGTCGCATCCAGGAGATCTGGGACGAGGCGCTTCGCCTATACCGTCTTCGAAAGGAGAACCCTGACGCCGTCGTAGCAACTCGCAAGCGTTCCCAAGTTGAGGATCGTTCACAGGCCTTGTCCTTCTTTTGATCATCGAAGGGGCATCATAGGAATTCTGCATTTTGTTCAAGTGAGTAGCCTCCCTCATTTGAGTCGAAATTTCTGGTCACATCAAGTCGAATGGTGGCCAGGAATTTCTGGGCAACTATCCTAGACACTGGCAGCAGAAGCGATTGACAGAAGATTTTCAGGGACGCCGAGACCACAGTCGTTCACACTCTTGAACAGGGATTGACTGAACATTCCAGAGCTATTCTCGATGTTCGCCAGCGACGATAGATACTTTGTGGGCTTTGGCCTCGGCATGGAGACCACTGGGCAAAGTAAGTACATCCTGACGTCTTCCTTTTTAGCGTTTGTGGGGCGTTTTTCTGGGAGTTTTCATGATAGCAACGAGAGATGAGAGATTGACTGGCTGTGCAACTCAGGCTGGCTATGGTAAGATAGCTTATGGGATGGCAAAAGAGATGATTGTGGGCTGGATGGATGGATGTCGTCGAAGCCAAGATCTTGCCGAACCCTGTTTTTCGGTTTCGCTTAACCTTTTCAGTCAAGCGTCCCGAACCTTCGATACAGGCAGGTAGCACATGACAGTACAATCAGATCATGTCACGGTTTTGAAATCCTTTTCGTTCCATCTCATAGGTATTCATACACAATACCCTTCTTTGACCTACAGATCCTCATCTTCTTGAATTGCTGCCGGACCGCTGTGATCGCAGCCTCCACAGCGCTGAGAAATCCGCGACGCCAACTGCAGCCCCCTTGAGTCCATCCCGCCTCTCGTGCCGCCAGCATCAGCGACTATCGTGACTACGTGTTTCACTGCGCTTTCTGATTGATGCGTGAGCCTGTTTACAGAAAGGTGAACTAGTGCATGACACAAGGCGACGACATGTCGGAATCATCTACGCGAGACAAAGATGAACAGCTGGCTCCAGGATCTTCTGCACCTCTCGGCGGGATCCTTCGCTCACCAGGCTCAGGACCTGTCAAAGGTCAGTGACATTTCATATCCAAACCGAGTGTTTTGACTTCTTCACTTGCCCCGCGCTTCATCAGTCCACCGCTTTGTTGCTCCATAATCCAGGGCGGTTCTCAATTATCAGCTTCAGCTTCGAGTCAGAGAGAAAATTTCGGTACCCCGTTGTGCCATCTTCAACTTTGCGCAAAATCTGGCGTTGTTGGTCTTTTAATGGGTGCATCATTTTGAAGACTGGGTCGTTAAACCAACGAGCACTTTGTGAACTCAACACTGGATGAAATAAGTCAGCTGGGTCACAAGACCATACCCACTCTTTCACTCTTTCACTCAATCACTCATCATCTCTTATCGAGAACAACACACTAAATTAAATCTCCCACAGCTGTGACAATTGCTGAACCAGAAGAAAGCATATCGCCTATGATGAGAGGCGAGAGCAAGCAAATGGACGACTTTGACCTTGATCGTCCAAAGAAGCACCGCTCAGCAAAGATAGCATCGCGCTTAATAGGGAGAGCATCCATTGAGCGACTACCGAAATCGTCAAAATACAGTACCACTGATGGAACTCCCGACCAAGGCTATGAGAGCACTAATTCCACCCGACCGGAGTCACAGAACGACCACGATGGACTCGTAACGCGTGTTGCAGCCTGGATTAACCAAGAGAAGTCTCGAAGGGCTGCACATAAATTTCGGCGAAAGGGTGGGAAAGGCGCCACACACTCTTCTGTGCCATCTCTAGGACTCGATGGAGCTACTGATAGTCTTGAACGACGAACCTCAGAGGGTTCAGAAGGAGATGTAGCACTAGAAAATTTGCGAGCAATACTGGCTGACCTGAGTGCATCTGAACGGCCAACAAGAAGAGGACATCTATCCAAGAGGGCCAAGTCGGCACAGAAGCTTCGACGACTGTCTGGAACTGCACCATCCGATACCGATCTTCTCGAAGTCGACCCAATTGCTCCATCCTGTGATGTAATTCTCGACAACTCCCAGACCCTTTCTTACTCCGGAGGTGAGGTTGAGATGGAAGATGGTCTTGTAAGACGACCTTCACTCCTCCGAGTAACCTCAACTATGCAGAAAGATGCCTGGAAAACCTTCAAATATGAAATTGTTCGACTGACACACACTCTGCGATTGAAGGGTTGGCGGCGGGTTCCAATGGGAATGAGCAACCAGATTGGTGTCGAGAGGTTGAGCGGAGCTTTGACAAATGCTGTTTATGTGGTGTCACCTCCAGACGAGCTCCCAGCCCAAGCCACCACAGACACTGCCGATGGAACTGTCTCATCTCACCCAAGGTTTCCTCCTCCGTATGTGTTTCGCTGTCAACGATTCCTGAAGTTGCTCGCTGACTATTCCAAGAAAACTGCTTCTCCGTATCTACGGCTCGAATGTCGATCAACTGATCGACCGTGAATCCGAGCTGCAGATCCTTAGTCGTCTTGGGCGAAAGAAGATCGGTCCCCGTCTTCTAGGCACTTTCACGAATGGGCGTTTTGAAGAATTCTTCAATGCACGTGCCCTAACACCGAAGGAACTCCGCGATGCAAGCGTGTCGAAGCAAATTGCGAAGCGCATGCGTGAACTACATGAAGGGATCGAACTGCTTCCGCACGAACGCGACGATGGTCCATTCGTGTGGTTAAACATCGACAAATGGATGCCGCGTTGCGAACAAATTGTGTCCTGGCTGGACAAACCCATTGAGCCGAAAGATGGCGGCAGAATACGTCCACTCGTCTGTGGAGCAGACTGGTCTATATTCCGAGACACGTTGGAAAAGTATCGCACATGGCTGTACAAGCAATATGATGGCGCAGAGAATCTCAAGCAGCAGCTCGTCTTTGCCCACAACGATGTAAGCTCAATCATGGACCCGCATATGGTATAATAGCTGAAACGTATACTCAGACTCAATACGGCAACATTCTGCGTATTATTCCAGAAGGAGAATCTCCCCTCCTGCTTCCACAGAATGCGCACAAGCAGCTTATCGTGATCGACTTCGAGTACGCAAATGCAAATCTGGTCGGACTGGAATTTGCCAACCACTTTGTAAGCCTAGCTTTGCTGACTTGCGGCTACACGAACTGATACATGTAGACTGAGTGGTGTTATAACTATCACGATGTGAGGGCGCCCTACAAGTGCGAGACCAAATACTACCCGACGCTCGAGGAGCAGCAGCGGTTTATCCGCTCCTACATCATTCACCAACCGGAATTCTCCACGCATAGCCGCCATCCTTCCCTGCCGGATACACCCTCTCTTCCAGATACACCAGGTCTCAATCCAACCACCTCATCCTTATCGACATCTTTGATCTCGAATTTCATGCTTGATGGCCGTGTCCCCAAGGATGTCTCGGCGGAGAAACAAGACGAAAACCATGATGGTGCAGTGGAGAAGGAGCTTGCTCGACTCGTCCATGAGAGTCAGATTTGGCGCCTTGCAAACTCTGCCCAGTGGGTGATGTGGGGAGTGATGCAAGCGAAGATTGAGGGCCTGCCGGACTTTGACGATGAAACGCAGACGGCATCGGTTGCGGCTGGACAGCTCGCGAGTCTTCCTGAGGATTCCGTGCTTCTCAATGGCGGTCAGGATTTTCACGAGCAGGAACAAGCAGTGGCCAGCGTCAAAGAGCCAGAGCCAGAGCCAGCCGAAGCTGCCAAGGATGAAGATGAGGAGTTCGACTATTTGGCCTATGCCTTCGAGCGTGCTATGTTCTTTTGGGGAGACG
Organism: Venturia effusa; assembly: GCA_007735645.1. Taxonomy (NCBI): domain Eukaryota; kingdom Fungi; phylum Ascomycota; class Dothideomycetes; order Venturiales; family Venturiaceae; genus Venturia; species Venturia effusa. The sequence continues at coordinate 320,556 of CP042202.1, read as the reverse complement.
CGGTTGAGCTTGGGCTTGTAAAGCTGGAGGATTTGCCGCAGGACGTGCAGGACAATATCAAGCTCGTGGGCCGTTAAACAGAAGGCATGGACGGTGGATCGTTTTTTAAACTCGTTCTATTACCCTAGACCACGATCTGTATAACATACCTACACTTTATAGCGAGGTGAGGTCATTTTGGAAGGGCGAAAAGGACTCACCATAATTCCAGCACGCTCACTCGAAGCCAATGACCCAATTCCAGCCTTCATCTGCGTTTCATAGACATGAAGAACATGTCTACAAGTGCTGAAAAGCTTTTTCATGCTACTCATAACTTGAAAACTAGTGCTCGCGCTTGCATTACTCAACACGGCGGTTCTGCTGCAGATTCTGGCTGCATCGACGTTTTGTGACGGTTTTCAGCTCTGCATTGTGGTCAATTTTCTAGCTCTTCAGCTCTTGGTGACCTGTCAGCTCTCTCGTTCCTAGTATCGAATCTGCGTGTACAAGGTGATGGTCCATGAGTATCAGCGGAGCGTACAATTTCCGATACGAGTCTGTCCGGCGCGCTCTGTCCGCTTTTCTTTTCCAACGACACAATTCGCACGGCTGCACGAAGGATGGGGTGAAAATGCTACAGCATCACAATGATATGGTGCCGCAACAGGTCTTGTCCCTCACACCAACGCGGTGAGCATGCAAAAGCCTTCCCCATGCATTAAGAGCTGTGGTTCGAAGCACCAATGATGGTGCCCCATCTGGCAAATGCATTCATTCGCCACTCTCCGTGGGGCATGGACGGGAGATTGACGGCAAGCGAAGGCTTGTCAATGCTTATTTGCTTTTTCGTGGCTGGGATAGCTGAAGAAGCTGAAGAGAGGGGCTGCGAGAGGCGTCAGCTACTACTGCACACAGCGGACCTCGACACCAACAGCTCACACGCGTTCCGGAACACCACTCCTCCGTCAAACGCAAGAGCAACGACTGCATTGAGACAGAGTCGTCGAGACGCGTTCGTCTTGATATAGCCACCTCCACCTCCTGCAAGAGCTCCCATTTCTTCCTCATTACCCCTCCCTGACATCTCCATCCTGCTACCCACATTACATTTACACTCTATAACAATTCGTCACAATGGTCCACCTCTCTGGCGTTCCCACCGACAAACAAATTAGCGAGATCAATGACCTCGCTCCCGGCGTGTCCAAAATCTCCTTCGCCGAAGCAGACGAAGATACCTTCACCTCCAGCGTCTATGGAAGTAAATTCGCGGGCCAGGATTTGCCGAAGCATGAGATGCCTGAGAATGAGATGCCAAAGGAGATTGCGTACAGGATGATCAAGGATGACCTGACCTTGGATGGCACGCCCACTTTGAAGTAGGCCAAGTGTGTCGCTTTGTGGAACGGAATGCTGATAAGAGGCAGTCTGGCCAGTTTTGTCACTACGTATATGGTAGGTTTGCGAATGATTCTCTAGTCTTGGAGGCTATGTCGGGATCATTTCACGTCACAGACAACTGATCTTAGAGTAGGAAGAAGAAGCCGAGAAGCTCATGATTGATGCCTTCTCAAAGAACTTCATCGATTACGAGGTACGCACGCCCTTCACTATTGTTCGTGTCCAAACTTGCTAATAGATCCGACAGGAATACCCAGTCTCCGCCGGTTCCGCTCCCCATCAATGTCATACGATAGACCTGTTTTCTGACAGCGTGTAGATATCCAGAACCGCTGCGTCTCCATGATGGCCCGTCTCTTCAATGCGCCCTCGCACGACGACGACTCCCAGGCTATGGGCACATCCACAATTGGTAGCTCCGAGGCGATCATGCTCGGTGTTTTGGCGATGAAGAAGCGATGGCAGAACAAGCGAAAGGCCGAGGGCAAGCCCTTTGACAAACCGAATATTATCATGAACTCTGCTGTACAAGTGTGCTGGGAGAAAGCAGCGAGATACTTTGACGTTGAGGAGAAGGTCTGGCATAACAGAGTTTCCCGTGTACCAATGCAGATGGCTAATTCATTCTAGTATGTCTACTGCACGGAAGACCGATGGGTTATTGACCCAAAAGAGTGCGTTGACCTTGTTGACGAGAACACAATTGGCATTTGCGCCATCATCGGAACAACGTACACTGGAGAATACGAGGATGTCAAGGCCATCAACGACCTTCTCATCGAGCGTAATCTCGACGTAGGGATCCATGGTGAGATTTTCCTTTTGCCATGTAAGAGGAACACTTACTAATTTTTGAATCAGTCGACGCAGCATCTGGTGGATTTGTCGCTCCTTTCGTTTGCCCAGAGCTAGTGTGGGACTTCCGGCTGCCAAAGGTCATTTCCATCAACGTCTCGGGACACAAATACGGACTTGTCTACCCAGGTGTCGGCTGGGTTGTCTGGCGTGATCCAGAGTTCCTGCCCAAGGAACTCGTCTTCAACATCAACTACCTTGGAGCGGACCAGGCTTCCTTCACGCTCAACTTCTCCCGAGGCGCCTCTCAAATCATTGGGCAGTACTACCAGATGATTCGTCTTGGAAAGCGCGGCTACCGTGCCATGTAAGAACTTTTGGGGCCCGTTTCATCGAACACTGAAGCATACTAACAAATGCAAAGCATGTTAAACTTGACCCGCACAGCAGACTACCTCTCCGCCAACCTCGAATCTCTCGGCTTCATAATAATGTCCAAACGATCCGGCGAAGGTCTACCGCTCGTCGCCTTCCGCCTTGCTAAAGGAAAGTTTTACGACGAATTCCAGCTCGCCCACCAGCTCCGCGAACGTGGTTGGGTCGTCCCAGCTTACACCATGGCCCCACACTCGGACAAACTCAAGCTCATGCGTGTCGTCGTGCGCGAGGATTTCTCCAAGAGCAGGTGCGATGCGCTGATCAGCGATATCAAGTTCGCGGTGCAGTACTTGGATAAGCTGGACGAGAAGAAGATCGAGGAGCACAACGAGCATATCAAGCGCAGGGTCCTTGACAACTGGAAGACCGGTTCCAGACGAAGAATGTCGAGTGTGTATAATGACGAAGAGCACTCGCTCCAGGGCAAGCATGGCAAGACCCATGCTGTTTGCTAAACTCTCTCGACATCTTGCCTGCCTGCCGCTGGGAGTAAGAAACCCATGCATGCATTTGACAGAGTGCAAATTGCCCCTGCTTGAACGATACAAGGAGTTATGACCCGGAACATGGTTAGAAGGATTGCAGATAAAGCGACATGACGATAGAAATGATATCAACGGCAGATCATGATGACGGAACGAACATTTTTTCTTTTCTTCGGAGAAGACCCGAGATATAACCTCCGCCTTTATATCGTACTGCGGGAATTTAATATCCTTTTTTATTTGGATACGAAGAACTCAAGTTCCCATCTTATATTAATAAGTCCCCATACACGGGCCCGCTCCACCGGACCCCCCTTATCGGCATCGGCAATTGCATGTGGGAGTGCGGATATCCGACCCGGACCCCGATACTGTGGTAGCCGATAGTGTGAAAGTCCGACGCTGATGATGTAGTGCCTCCACCACCGATTTGAAAGTGTTCCCACGGAAGCTTGTGAAAGAGATTCCATAATCAAAACATCGAGTCCTAATTTTACGGTGGGTGGGAGACTAAATGGAATGGAATGGAATGACCCGATGACATCTATGTGGCGCGGGTTGCGGGTTGCTCGGAGAACACACACAGGGTCTCAGTACTACGTATGTTGGAATGTTTCGTTGTTTCTGGATGCTATTTGTAGGGGTTTTTGGGGTTAGGTTGGTTTACTGTGTGGGTGATTGGCGGTTTTTACAGGGTTGGATATTTCTGTGGAGTTGGTCGTGATGGGAGGTTCAGCCGGATTTCATGTGGTTTTGGAGATGTGGGATAGTGTGGTGGCTGTGGTGGTTGTCGGTGGTGGTGGTGGTGTAGTGTATGCAGAGTGGTAAGTGAATAGGCAGGTAGGTAGGTAGGTAGGTAGCATGGAATAATTGATTGATGGAGCTATTCGATGAGCCCCCTGCGTGTTTGCAGTTTTTCCATTGGGTGGTTGGTTGGTTGGGAGGGGGGTATCTATTTTCTGCTATTTTGTGGTTTGATGGTTGGTTTGCTGTTGGAGTGATAGTGAGTGAGTGAGTGAGTGCTGAGTGAGGGTGATGTTAGGTGTTGACTATTAAGCACATTGTGGTGGTTTGTTCGTTCGGATTGTGGTTTGATGGTTGGTTTGCTGCTGGAGTGATAGCGAGTGAGTGCTGAGTGAGGGTGATGTTAGGTATTGACTATTAGGCACATTGTGGTGGTTTATTCGTTCGGATTTATAGGTATGAATGGAGGATCAGGGCGGGCTCTTTGGCATTCAAAGTGGGAAGGGTTTTTTCTGAGGTAAGTGATTCGCACACGAAGTTATTTGGTAAAGTCCGCGAGAAGATCGGAAAGCGTGTTGTGTTGGAACTGAGTGTGGAAGAAATGCAAAGAAAATGCTTGAGTGCGCCTGGCGAATGAAGGTAAGGTATCTAGAAACATCACATCTGCCCAAATCCCGTTTTCCAACATCGGCAGTGTGAAGAACGCCATGTATGAGTGATTCCCACTGTTGCATGATAGGAGTCTCAAACTCCCATCATCTTATTCGGAGTCCAGACCCTCCTTTTTCACCCGCCTTCGTCCGAATGGCCCGCATGCGATATTGTGTATATTTTGTTGATAATACAATCACCGAAGAGAAAAGAAAAGGGAAAAGCGTGGGACCTCGTCATTCGTCCTTGCTTCTCGTTCATCCCGAATAACTCATAAACCTCGTTTGGTGAAGTGAACAATCGATGGCCTCGATGATGTCGGACTCTGATTGAAGAGGCTCCAAAGATGGGCGTGGGACATGTGAAAAGAACAACGCCTGCACGCGTCGTTGATCCGCACACTGAATGCAATCCACCTGCACTAAATAATGTTTGCGATGCTGATTCTCGCTGCACCGGCTGAGGGTGTGGACGAGGCGCCATGGCTGGGTGTGCTTGCAGGCGGAGCAAGCTGCACCTTTTGCGTTTCGCGGTTTGGAGACTTTCGGTACACCGGGGGTGCAGGTGGTTGTGTTTGTCTCGGCCGCCCTTCCGCCAACACGGAGATTTGTCGTTCGACCCGTTCCCAGCCACCCCAATCCGTACGCTCTTGGTCCGTGAGTAGTGCACTGGCGGGCAGTCCTTCGTCGGCAAATGGATTGGAATAACTGCCTGACCCCGTCGAGAGGTTCGGCGATGCACTCGAGCTGGCTAATTGAGGCATTGGCGCGCCGGCCCATACGAAGCCGTTGTCGACATCGCCCTGCATGTCGCCTGATGCGTATGCTAGAATTTCAAAATCCATTTCCACCTCTTGTTGCGCCGCGTGTCCGCTCTGTACGCGCTCGATGAGTTTCTCGAGGAAGAAGGCGAGGTATCTTCCACATGCAATGTTGAGTTTGCGCGTTTCACCGATGGCAGCGTGGAAGCGCACACACGCCATTGCAGCCGTGAAGTCGCGACGTAGGCACAGTATTAGAGTACAGCGCCAAACATGTCGGCACAGCGTATTGTTGGCAGCTGCGTTCACGACTTCTTGCCATGTCTGAATGACACTGGACGAGCGAGGAGACGTTGAGGGAGGGTTCAGCATGCAGCGCGATATGTATCGTGCGGTTTCGAGAGCCACTGAATGACATCTGTCAAGAGCATCAGTGCGCTCTTGGGGAGAGCAGTAAGCATTGAGGTTGTGTCGATACAGCTGGAAGCGTGCAAGCTGAAATGGAATCAATGCGCAAAGAGCAAAGGGCTCCAGATACCGTTCACAAGATAGTTGGTACTCCTCAGGAAAGCTACTGAGTATGGCACGAAAATAGTCGTCATAGGTCTGTAGAGTGGGCCTCGAGACAACGTGGTCTTTGAGAGTCTTTTTGAGTTGAATGATAAAGCGCATGACGGGTATCACGGTGTTCGAGGTCTGGTTCGTAAGCTCAACAGGAAGAGCGCGACCGTTTCCTCGAGTTGCAATCCAGTTGTCCTCGACGTTGAAGGGGCCCGACCATGGAATCTCGTTGTCGCCAACATCGAGCTGAAGGGGCTTATTTTCGACAAGTGAAAGGATCCTGGCCTTGTTAGTAGGGGCCGCCCGTGTAGATCAGGCTGGTTTCGTGACTCGATATCAACTCACCTGTCCCAAGTAGCAATAGAAGCAAACAACCGTCTTCGCTCTTCGGCTTCGATGGGAGTCCAAGGTCCATTCTGAAGATCTAGTCCAATCTCTTGCGCCATTCTGACGCACGTTCCAAGCCAAACCCAGCCAGCGGATCGAATGTTTTGTTCGTAAAGAAAGACGCTCACGAGTAAAGCGGTTTGAGCGTGCATAGGTAACATGTTGTCGGTCCAAGTGTTCAAAAGTCTTGCGGCGAGTATGATATACTTCATTCCGTCCACGTCTGGGTTGGCATGGGCAGAAGGTTGCAGTGTACCGCAAGCTAGCACCCCGAAGAAAAGCCCCGCCCATATTTGAGGGGCGCCCATAAAAGTGCCTGCCTCTTTGACTTTTTGAAGCTGGTCGATGAAAGTCGGCCAGTGGAACATGGGAGATGCCCGATGCATGTAAGTGTAGTAACTGTAAAGTAAGGCGTCGATGGTTGGTATTGGCGGAAGTGCAGGCTCAGCGGAGTTGATCAAAGGCGTTGGCGGAATATGTCGATGTGGAGGAGGGATCTTGAAGACGCCTCGGCTGTACTTTCGCAGATTCCGCCGTACGTGCTCGAAGTTGTGCATCGGTGGTGGTCCTCTCGTTTCCAACACGGCGGGTCTAGTCCTAAGAAGAGCTGGAAGCTTGACAGCATTGCTTTCGTTTGGGTTGGCATCCAGGCTTGCTGGGTTGTTATTCTGCAGCATTGTTCTGAGGTGGTTGATTTGGTGTTTCGCCTCGGCAAGCTGAGTCTGAAGGTCCTGCACTTGTCTTTCACTGGTCAGTATTCGACTAGGCAAAGAGTTCGCGCGCGACTTACTTTATCGACGACATTCTGCGATTTGTTTCTTTTGTGAATTGGCACTTCACACTCCTGCTTGAGCACTCAGAGCAGCTCGACGTCTCTGTCGCATCACACTGCCATCTCAGGTTAGTCTTTACGCCTGCCGCTTCATGCCATCAGAACTACCTTGACTTTCCGCTCCCGACAAGCATCACAGCTTGGGTCCTTCCGACGCTGTCTGTACGCCCTCTTCTGCGCGGAGAGATGTGGCCCTGAAAGAGTCGGTGATACTCCGGCTGAATGAGGATAGATATCATTAGAGTCATGCACGGAGCTACCCGCTATACTGCTCGGCGATCCAGAGGAAGTGGTGTAGAGATGGTAACGAAAGTCGGAGCTGCCGAAACCAATTGGAGATCTGATCGCCGAGGTCGCTTGGGGCACAGGCTCGGGCAAAGTCCTTGAAGGCACACCAGGACCGAAGTGGTTTGAAGAAGGATGAACCAGTGTCTGTCCAGAGCCTCCTGACGAAGTTGACGAGGAGCCATGACTAGATACTGAACGAGGATGACGTGAGTGCTGCACGTGGGAGTTCGCCATCGGAGCGTCCATCTTTCCCATAACAAAGAGATTGCTCCACGGCAGACGAAAGTCTCGAAGTAAGAGGTCTTGAAACGAGTGGTGATTTTAAGGATAGTTATGGAAAACTTGTGGCAAGGGACGGGTCCTGGCGACGCTGCTACTTCAGTGGCGTAGAGCAAGCAATAACACTTCCCGTTCTCGAGAGGCTCTCCAATCGCATGGACTCCCAGCGGCTACGCAGCCGAAGTAAAGAGACTTTCACTACTGGGTACTGGATCGTCGCCTTTCTATACAGCGACCAAATCAGCGCTGTAGCAGCAGACAACAAGCTTCTGGCGAAAAAGTCAGCACATGTCCGATTGTCGAAGTAGGCATTTCCAAATCCCTCTTTCCACTTCAGCATTTAGTTGGGTCTGAGTTGAGGGAGATTGATCATACCAGCGCTGCAGCGTGTCCCTGCAGCATTGACCGATGATCGAATGAAAAGGGCATTTTTCTTACAGATGGCTCTACGAGTCGGAGAATTTCGTGTGGTGACACAGCAGGATCAATGCTAGACGTACAGATTTCCGACGCACCAGATTGCGAGGTTCACGTTTTCGAGTAACCAAAATACAAGCAGCAGGTTGAGAGGTCCCACGGAATCCTGGATTGACCGGTTCGCTTGACGAAAATTGCAGCCGGGATGGAAGGCAATGGCGAGATGGTGAGAGAGGGAAGCGGTACGGGTCGTTTTCCAACCGGGGCAGTACTATGGTAGATGATATTAGCCATTGCAAATGAAGCCGGGCACGGGCTGTCAGAGAAGGACATGCATTTTACAGCAGCCGTCGAGTTGAACGGCAGCGGTTTTCGTAGTGCATGTTGGCGCGTGCGAGGTAACCTGAGAAGTCGATCGAAACTTACAGGGTGATGGATGGTATGCAACGGCTCTAGCAAGCGCGTTGATGCCTTGTTCTGGCCTTGGGGTGGTCTTCTTATTCAATCATAGACCCTGCCATGAAGAAGTTCAACGCAGCGATGAATCCAAGTTTCGAGGGGACGGGCGAGCCATGCAGAGTTTCCCAGCTGGGAATATGGTCAGGCCGGAGAGCAGTATGCGGACGACTCCTGACCAGGGCCAGATGCGGGGAGGGAGCAGTGGGAAGAGAAGTCAGTTGTCGAGGCAGGCAGAGAGAGGGGATAGTGAAGTCTGGTACAGCAGGCAGTCCAGGACATTCCGAGCACGGTGTCCAGTGAGGGTGGTGGTGGCAGACAGAGGGACGTTTTGAGGAGAGATACACGGCTGGAGCAAGACCTCCCGAACCTTAAAGGCTCGATACAACGTCGTGCATGGCATAGGGCTGTGAGCGCGAAGGTCGTTGCGGGGGATGCCTCGTCTCCTAAGGACAGCGGGCGGGTGGCATGTGTACAGTACGTGCATGGCAGCATGAGCAGGCCACGATGGTTTAGCTGGCCGTGGCCGCGTTCCCGTCGCTCGCCAGTCTCCACAGTAGAGTAGAGGACATAGTGTACATAGTACATAAGATACATACGTGCAAACTTCGGCCAGGGTCCAAGCCGTGGGCTTTGCATCGGCTCTCTCCATCGGACGGACTGGACGACGAGCCGGTGGCATCCCTGGCGGAATCACGTACAGTGGTAGCTGGCTGAGTTATTCACGGCATCAGTGCTACATACTCCATACTCGGCCGTCCGGGTCATACTGCTAGCAGTGCTCTGATGCCCACAACTAAGCAACAGTATGTAGATGGATGAATCAGTATGGACTCATACACGGCAATGGGCATGGGGTTTCAGTCTGGTCACTGGTCTGGTGCTATACTCGGGTACCATCTCCGACAAGGCAGATCTGCAGCATAATCCAGATCGCGACGGCTCCGGAAAACGTGGCGGGAAATGTTCCTTAGGTACCACAGTATCCGCAATCCGCATCGCATGGGCACCCCGGGCGTCTGCACAATGTACGAGCAATCAGGCACCACAGTCTTTGGCAGAGTTGCGCTGCGTTGGATAGGGATCGCTTGACTTGGACACCTGTAGTGAAGCCTTGGGGCCAAGTCACGGACACGTTGGCCTGTCAATCGGAGGAGCTCGCGTAGCCTACGCTAGGTACCTTCTACCGCGAGAGACACCTACCTATCAGGCGGAACTACCCGGACCTTGCAATTTCAGCGCTTCGTACGGGGTCTACGGGCTTGTTTTTCCACCTTCCTCATATGCGCGCCGCCCTCTCTCATCGTCTGTTATGCTTGGCCGGGCGCATGCCGCAGTACGCGCAGATACTACGCTTCAGGCCTGGCTATATTTATGCTTCTTAAGGTCCCTTCGCTCCTGTATACGTAGTACTTCCAGGTTCGCACCCTCGACGTTTCGTAGCCGTTATCCGGACTCATGACGATGGAATCCTTCCTACTGGCCTGCCCTCCGATTTGCCTAAACAGGCATTCCGCAACGTCTGCCCGTAGCACGTTAAGAACAACTTCACTCTTCAATGCCCATGGCCTCTGGCTTGACCTTCCACTCCGCGGATCGACGGCTGGTTCTGCGAGTCCTTCGCTACAGATGCTCCTTCTGTCCCGTGCCAACTCTGCATTCCTCGACTTCAAAGGACTGCCATGCACGCACTCGCCATGAAACCGGGTAAGCTGGGCGAACCGTTGCTTGATTGGTCGTGAAACACTGATATATTGTATCCGCGTATGTTCAATCCGTCGCTGGTTTCTCCTTCCCAGTCGCCCCGGAGAGCAATCAATTGAAAACCCAGGCCAATGCCAATGTCCCTCTGTCTCGGAATCGTCACGTGCACAGTATTCTTAGTCCACGGAGTGAAGATGTAAAAATTGCGCTCCCACGCCCCGATGCCAGCAGTACCCTCTCGAAGGTCGGCAAGTCCTATCACTCTCTATCGTGTTTTGCTGGAATGCTGTAAGGAGGATCATGATGTGCCTCAAGTTGGTTTCCCATGGCACCCGCCAATGGAAGCTAGCAATCGGGATTCGGAGTATTCCGACCATCCCGACGTCCTTGGACGTGTGTGGGTCCAAAAGACGTCAGCTTCCATGGCACTCTGCGGCTTGAAGAGCTTGACGGGAGGGGAGCTTCCATCCAGTCAGTGCCTAGTGCCTACTTAGTGCGTCCACGTCGACCCCTGAGCGCAGAGTCTGCTTCGACCCGTTTTTGAAATGCGATCGGCCAGGCTCGGGAATCTATGTAATAAGTGGAGGATCACGACAGAGCCTCAACCGTATCCATATCCTACCCACTACGCACCTCCGCAATATCATGTTTTAGCTCTCACCACCACCTTTGATACAAGAGGCCGGACTTCTGTCCTGACATACCCTACTCACCACGGTGCTAGGGCCTACTTTCCAAGTAAAAACAGCTCGCACCCCATCTATCCCATATTAACCATCTATTCACACATCTACAACTATACATCTTGCACACTACTCTCGGCACGCGCAGCCGACACGGCTCATCGCCCCGACATCACCGAAATCCTGAGGAGGACGGCCTATCACAAAATTAAGATCGAACATCTTACAGCGATCCAGCCATTCAATCCCAGTCACTGATCAATTCAACGTTCAACAACATCCATACCCCATGTGTAAAACGCCACTTCACCCCTTTTTGGCAGCCTTGCCAAAATGTGAACATCACATTCACATTGAGGGCTCGCTGGAACCCTCCCTCCTCTTCAGCCTGGCCAAGCAGAACGATATAACCTTGCCGGCAGATGACGCGGCCTTTGCTTCCACGGATGCGCTTCTGGATCGCTACAAGAGGTTCACATCGTTGGATGACTTCTTGCACTATTACTACATTGGTATGTCGGTGCTTGTCGAGGCGGCGGACTTCGAGGCCCTGGCATGGGAGTACTTCCAGAAAGCTGCCAATCATGGTGTCCACCATGCAGAGGTATTCTTCGATCCCCAAGCGCACGTTGTGCGCGGAATTGCCTACTCGACCATCATGACAGGCTTTGCCGCCGCACGCGAGCGTGCGCGAAGAGAACTGGGCATAAGCACTTTGCTCATCTGCTGTTTCTTGCGTCATTTGCCTGTCCAACAGAGTCTCGATTTATTCGATCATCCAGATGTTCAGACGAGTTATGAAGATGGGTCTGTTGTGGGTATCGGTTTGGACTCGAGCGAGCTACCTTTTCCACCAAAGTGGTTCCAGGAGTTGTTCTCCAAAGGCGAAGACAAGAACTTGAAGCTCACTAGTCATGCTGGTGAAGAGGGACCGGTGGGATATATCGAGGATGCGTTGCACGTTCTTGGTGTTCATCGCATCGATCATGGACTTCGTCTCGCTGATGATCCAATTCTCATGAAGCGCATTGCGGACGAGAAGATACTGCTATCGTTGTGCCCGCTCAGCAATGTCTTGCTGAGATGTGTGGATCGCATCTCTGAAGTCCCGATACGAAAATATCTAGATGCTGGAGTCAAATTCAGCATCAACTCAGACGATCCCGCTTATTTTGGGGGAAACTACATCCTCGACAACTATTGCGCCGTTCACGAAGAATTCGATCTTAGTATCGCGGAGTGGGAGAAGATATGTCGAGCTGGTATCGAAGGGTCTTGGTGCTTGCAACCACGAAAGGACGAAATGCTTGATGCTCTTCAAAAACTGGTCGGACACTGGGATGGCTACATAGCCTAGACATCAATAATGATTTGGCCGTGAGAACTTGTGCGGTGTTGTTGCATAATTGCAGTGGTCATATACCCAAATGAGGCGGAGCTTTTGAAGGCGCGCTGCTGAAGCGTAGAAAGCAAGCTAGGATAATGTTGATGGCAGTCACTCGCCGTCGAAAGGAACCGTCGGGCTCTTGACCGACGTCGCCCATGATTCGGCTCCTATAATATCCTGACTCGATAACCTCGAATCAGTTCAAGCTCTTTTTCCGTGCCAAGTCGGATCCTCGATGACGATCGTGACGAGGCTTGTTATAGTACCGTTCACCGACTGGAACCGGTTCGCTGCTCGCTCGATCACGCTTCTCGCGATTTGCAATCGAGTGTCTCGTTGATCTGGTCGATGTTATCACAACTATGCGGATATGGCAATCCGAATCGTGACTAATCGACCGGTACGCCCACCTCCACATGACACGGACACAAGCACTTCAAATCATGTTCACCTGACGATCTGCTGCAAGGAGGTCTACAACCTGGTGCCCATCATCTTTCCACGGAACGCTTCTATAGTGGCCAGGGCCTGATATTTATTACTGATGATGCGCAACGCTGATGCGCACTCGCGGGATTGACCTGTCTTCTGGAATATTTTTCGCCCGGCGATATCGATTCGGCTACTTCGGTGCGCCGGCCCGACATCACCGGTCCTATGGAAGTTACCACAGCACAGATACTATCATAACACGGAGTGGATCTGTCTTGATGCAGAGGGCACAAGGTTTGCGCTCGGCCGCTCGGTTCCTCGCTCCCGGTGCAGACGCCGAGATAAGCGATGGGCGAGGTGGAGGTGATTGTGTTCTGGATTTATTCTGGAAGGATGCCAGGGTCTTTGATGTGAGTCAAGGAGAGTGAGGCTGAGGAACAGCCTGGTAATGCGCAATTTCACATGTGATTTCTCTTCTTGGCGGAGGTTGCCTCGGGCTTCCTGAGATATGCTTGTGCTTCCCTCTCTCTCGGGGCGATGGGGTTGCTGGAGATTGCCGTCTTGGTGCTGTAATAGCGAGTGGAAGAAATTTCAATAGTCCTACGGAAAAATCTGCGAGCACGAGTTCATGCACCGTTGACCATCATAGACAAGAGCTGGGAGTAGAGATCGAAGGCCAATTATACGCCTCTTGGTTCCGGTGTCCAGCTATAGATTCCCACGATTCGGTCGTGATTTCTGAGTTGATTGATATTACAGACCTCCGTGTCCCTATGAGTTGCACACAGCTCGGCTCACGGAGTTGTGATATCTGTACAAACCAAGAGCCAGCAACTACCCAGAGAGCTGGATTCGGGTCATTGACGAGATGGCACTGAAAGCAATTGAGGCGCTCACGAACGTATTCAACCATTCAACTTACTAGAGTTGAGAATCCGTCAAGCTACAGAGAAGATATCTGACCGATCCCGCCACATCCACAACGTCGCACCATCACTATGGCGTCTATGCAAGAGTGGTGGGTCACATCCTGGGTCTGAAGTGATCGAATTCCTCTATATGGCTTCCAAACTTCACTTGGGTTCGGCTTCGGAAGTCGCCAGGAATTCATTGCCCTCATTGACAACTTCGTCATTACCAACAGAGTTTGAAGAGCCTACCATTGGCGAAGCGATGGTAACATACGACGCGTGAAGTGTGTCGCGTCCATGACAACAACAATCATCATGACGCCGTTGGTGAGGACATATCGTTCACGTGCACCTGCATTGTTTACTGACCTTCGAGGTCGATCGCGACTTCTTCTTTCTCGTCCCACCAACTGTCGACCGTGGCTTCAACAAAATGGCCATTACTACAGGTCCCCCTCCAGACATTTACAAACCACAACATCCACCCCATTCAGAGCCAGGAGCCAGCACTCCTATGGGAGAGAGGTTCAGAGTCACCAGCTCGTGTCACCAGTCGCGTCGAGTCACGCGTCAGAGCGCTATGCCTCTTCGCTTCGATGACAAGCATCTCAAGAAACTGCTCGACCACTACTGTACAGCTGAGCGGCTGAGCTCCTGGGTCCAGTCGGCTTCGGTCATTGCCCTTCTCAAATACTGGGTGAAGAGTACTCTCCAATGCCCGGAGCACAACGATATCTACCGCTCTCTACTGCTGCCAGCAGAGTCTGAGGAGAAGTGGTCTGACTTCAAAGAGGACTGCGTCCACGTCGCCTACACGCGTATCAAGGGTGAGGATGTGGGAGAACCTGCCCCTGATCCACCAACCTCAGCATGGGCCTACGCTATTGAGCAATTGGTACGGGACAGCTGGAAGGACGTCGCCTCTGGCCCTCTCAACGGCGGTCAAAAGCCTGGACAATCCAGGTTGAATCCGTGGCCATGTGAGAGAGCGTGTGACCTTCTGCACACCGTCTTTGAGGACCTTCGCCGTGAGCCTAGCAGCGGCTACTTCGCCAACACGCTAGGAGTGTTCACAGGCCAACGGCATTTTCCAGTACCAGAGCAGTTGCGTTTCCAATCGACACCGAAACCGGCCTGCGAGACATGTCACTTCAACCATATTGCCTGCGATCGTGCAGAGCCTGTTTGTGGACAGTGCAAGCTCTCGAATGTGCTTTGCACGAAGACCAGCAAAGGCTTTGAGACCAGCACCGACGATGATGGGGATCCGAGTCATCACGACTTCGATTATTTGTTCGAAGAATCACCTCCTCGATCAGAGCCATTGTTGGAGCTCGTGTCCCGCCTTGAGCCACCGATGGCTGTCAGGCCACGATCGGAGCATTCGTCCGTCCAACCTTCCTTGTCAAAGACGACTGCCCCAACACCATTGCTGACCACCCCTGCTTGTCGCACATGTCGTCTTAAGCATCGAGGTTGTGATCGTGCTAGACCTAGCTGTGGAGAGTGTTCTTTGCGATCTGTCGATTGTGTCTGGGATAGAGACGGGGCGAAGAGGAACGTATCGGCAGAGTCGTTGAGACCATCGACTAACTCGACCAAACCGCCAGGAAACGATACCTATGCTCTCGAAGAAGGAGAGATTGAAGAAGACATCAGTGTCGACAAACCCCAGGCACCACAGTCGTCGGGCTTCAAGCGTGCACTGGAGGGCGGCAGCGCACTACTACCTCCCACGAAGCGTCATCTTGCTGGCAGAAACACTTTGTATTCGGCGGGCAGAAACACTTTGTATCCAGATGGCAGTAACATTTTGTATTCTGCTGGCATAAACACTTTGGCGGATGGGTTCCGACCACGTGTTCCGGGAGCAATTGCAACTCAGCCAGTCAGCAGGGCCCCGATCGCGCCCATGATCGCCGCTCCGACTACGCCTGCAATGCGTCCCAGCTCGTTGGGGAAAGTCCACTCAGATCGGGTTGCACAGATCGGGCAGGCGTCTCCTGAGCAGCCTGCCGCTCCTGTGCCTCCGGCTAGGACTGGCAGCAACAGCGTTCAACTCAGCTCGGCGCGAGTTGATCCCATCGGCATAAAAGCGGAAACCAACCTCAGGCTGATGTCTGATCACTTCACGCAAACGCAGACAAGATCAGTACCTCCACAATTGTCAACACCGGTTCCGAGTGCAGTACAAATGGGTGTCAAATTAAGTAAGAAGCAGCGCAAGCAACTAGCAAATGGATCAAACCGACCAAATGCGACGCTCGCAAGTACTGTTCGCACTCCCGTGCCGTCGTTCGAGCAGATACGTCTTTCAAACACGTTGCAGTACTGTAAGACGTTGTTCGATGACATTTTAGCTGGTCGAAATGCGTCCAAAGCGGCCCAGATGGGCGTGACGGCTATACAACATGCTTTGGGCAACAATTGAAGATGGTGCAGAGGCGGCAATCGTGAGTATGCTTAAAATGTAAAGTAGAGATGAACGAGATTCCGTATGTCGATGGATCGGGACCAGAAAGTAGGTCGCGCTTGTATCTTGGGGTTCATGTATGTTAGCAAATCGGCCTCAAGCGCTTATTATGCTCTGCTCTGCTCTATTCTGCCTGTCCTGTCTTGCTTAGCTGTCAGCCTGCTACTTTCTTGCGCCAAGGGAGTGGAATGTGTCGGGTATTTCGCAGGCTCGATGTTAGATTCAGCAGTATTCCTCGTTCGAAAAAACTACAAGGCAACACGCCAGTTTTGGGAATGTGTACAATGCTTCCTCCTTCCATCCATGAATGGAAAAAGGGTTACTTATACTCTCTGGCTGAATTTTGCGATGAGTTGGGTGACCTCGTCAACTACTTACTGCCCCTTCGACCTGATATGCGTACATCGCATATACCCCCTTTGATCCTCTCTTGAGCTGTCACCAGGACTCACTCTCTTCATGTGAGCCTCAACACCCTCCATATGAGTCTCACCGCCCTCCTCGAGAATTATGGATGAGGTTTGTGGTATGGGAGATTGAGGTTGAGGATGGAGGCGATTGGGGGGGGTTGTGTTTGTAGTGGCGCTGTCCTTGTTTCTTCTGGGGGGTTGGATGATGGAGGAAAGGTGGAATCGAGGCGGGTTATCTCACTGGTTTGAGAAGGGTTTTTTTGGGGATTGGATTGGATGGGCCTTGGGGGTAGGTGAGGGATTGGATTGGATTGGATGGGCCTTGGGGGTAGGTGAGGGATGGGATGGATGGGATGGATGGGATGGATGGGATGGATGGGGGATGGGTCGGGCTCGAGTAGGGAGGTGAAAGAAGGTGGTGTGAGGACGGCGTAGGAGGTTTATGAGTATCGAACCGCAGCTAGACGTAGGAGTAGTGGAGGGCAGGTGGACTCGTTGTATCATGGGTGTGGATTTGGTTTCTGGGTACTGGTAACCTGGGATTTGACAGTCGTTCGTGTTTTCTTTCTGTGTCCGTGGTATCTACTTACTGTTGTTAGATATTCTTCGATTAATCTGTCATCAACGAGGTTGAGGGTGTGTATTTTCTGGTTGTGTTGGCAGGAGGTTAGAGATATCTTTCTCCTTCACCTTGGAGTCCTTGGTTCGACACGGGATTTGGAACGGGATCTGTGAAGTGGGTGTTGGCGATGGTTTTCCACTTCTCACTCTGTTTCTGATGTAGTGTGTTTCTCTTTTACGCTGCCGTCTCGATTCCCATGCATCGTGAAGCTAGCCAATTGATAGAGGGACCGCAACAATCGAACGTTCTCTCAATATAAATCAAGAATATGTTTCTCGAGCTGTCGGTTGCTTGTGCTCCAGTTCGCCAACAGGGCAGCACGCGAGACTTTCTCAGCGATGTGGAGGCATCTGAAGACTTCCGGGTATGCAAAGATGGTCTCGAGCATTGCGTGGATGGCGAAGCGTTGCTTGGGTGGGAACGTTACATCTCTCAGACTCGCGGCAGTATCTTACGCTGGGACTGGATCATTTCACAAGCAAAGACGTGTGTCAAGTATTCCGAAATTCAGTCGCAGGATTTCTTCAAACCACAGTCCTCGATTGCAACTCGATGTTTTCGATGTGATCCATTTTGCCAAGATAACCTGCGTTTGCCTGGAGTATAC
Source organism: Venturia effusa (assembly GCA_007735645.1). Lineage (NCBI taxonomy): Eukaryota > Fungi > Ascomycota > Dothideomycetes > Venturiales > Venturiaceae > Venturia > Venturia effusa. The sequence continues at coordinate 302,851 of CP042202.1, read as the reverse complement.
TCTCTCCTATGCTCTTTCTACGATTGTCCTGCACTCGGTGAACCTTCCAATCCCTTACTCTTTCTTCGCCTCGCCGCTAGGCACGGCCATCCCATGAGCACCTCTATAATCCGGCCTTTTCGGCTCCTTCCATCCTCTCAGAACGTCCTTGTCAACCAGCTCGAACACCTCAACCTTGATAGGACGGCAGCAATCAAGCATATTTCCTCCCTCTCCCTCCGCCCACCCCCAATTTGACAGGTCCCCACCAGGACACGTCGACAACGCACAGAGTAGATCCTGCTCCGCGAAGAACTCGATGTAGTCGCCTTTCTTGGCCGGAGAAGCTTCCATGAAGTAGCGACCTTCGGCATTCAGACCAGTGACTTGGAAGACATTCAGGACATCGTGGACATCGAATTCCGTAAGGCCGTGCGGGAGTACGGCCCTCGTTAGATTCGAGTGGCAGTGGTAATCATAGGAATCGCCTGTGAGGAGCTTATTGACATAAGGATCGCATCTTGTCCCCAAAAGATCATGACACCGTCCCCCGAACTCGTCTACACCATATTCTTTCAACGAGTCCGAAACTATGGTGACCATTGGTCGGAGGAAAGGCAAGCAGGACCACAGTCTGTCTCCCTTGGTGACGTGAGATGATTGCAATTGCCTTGTCCGAGCTGCCCAGAAACGTTCGCGAGGATTGTGGAGATTCCAGAGGTTTAGGTCGCCGACTTGGGGCCCTTCCGGCGTGGAGAGACGGAATATACAGCCGGCTTTCACTTGCCATGAGTAGCCGCTTCGGGGTAGGATTGTGTGGGAGTGTATGAGGGCTCGGGAGGGATTAGAGGCTATAGACTCGTAAAGGGCGATGTCTATTGGAGGTTTGTGGTATGCTGGAGCCGGTTGAGTAGAGGCCATGCTTGCTGTTTTGCGGTGATTCGAGGTGAGCAGCTGTATACTGGATTTCTTAGGGTGGTCGTGAATATCCTGATTTTCCGAGTCACGGTGGGTATCCGTTCATAGCTATATTGAGCTTCATGGGTTGGTGATTGGGAGTGGTCACGTCCGGCAGCGGAGAGTCACCCTGGTTCTTCTTCCGTGCTTACGGAGGTAGAATATTCCTCTTCTTAGCTATCGACATCTTCAACTTCTTTCCAACACGCTGTTCGTTCCAGCGTGTTCAGACAGCGTCGCTAGAGAGACCTTACTGAAAGATCAGCTTCAACGTCAGTAACAGATTTCAGACCTATAACGCGTGAGGAATAGTGGCTTTCGGGCTCGAATCCCGATTTCTAGTGCTGATCTCGGAATGAGCACGATGGTCAAGTCGTAGAGCACTAGAAGTTATCAAGTCGTGCGATGCGGCATGATGGAGGTAGTGAAATATCTGTAAGCACATTGCGTAGAGCTAGTTGGCCTCAGGCCCTGACATTGGCCTATTGGCTCAAGCACATCTTCAACCACCATGATTTCCATCATCATGCACCTCCATGGGCGTCCATTCAGAGTTCATGACGGGACCTCCTGAAAGCCTGTAATAGTCTCAGTAGCTTCTCAACCAATACTCTCATACCCAGAAACGCGATTGGAAGAGATTCTCAACCGTCTAGCGCTCTGGAATGACACGATGAGGATTTGGTGTCTCCAAACCATGGTCCATGGCTCAGTACTGGAGGTAAAAGAGATTGCCGCCATCGAACACTCTAATCTTCATCTAACTGCTGCTGGTACTTTTCGTATATCCAATTTGTCCTCAGTCTCCCTGCCACCCAGCACTCAACATATTCCAGGTTCCCAGCAACCACCCTGAATTCGTAATTCCTCTAGCACGCGTCCCATGAGGGAATGATCTATTGCAATAGAACTGCGACCTGTTCCTTTCCCACACCAAACGCCGCTGAACCACTGCACTTTGCAGTACTTGCAAGTCTCTTCGTTTCGAGATCGAGCTCACGGTCACGTATTGAATAAGGAGACTCCTCGACATCATTGCAAAATAGAGTGCCACGATTGATAAATGGCTTGATGGCTGACTGATCCTCACTCGAGAAAATGCCAAATCTTCCATGAACTAGTCGATGGACCGAATAAAACCTTTTCAACCAACGAAATCCCACTCAAAACAGAAAAAAAAATCGAGTCTTGCACGAGCGAAAGTACCCATCCCACCATTCCTCCACAATCCCTTCGCCAACACTTCCCCTCACAAATCGCCATCTCCTCGACCTCAAAAGAATGCAGAAACACGCCAACAAAAAGAAAACCCACCATCCCCAGAATATCGTCCCACTATATGTGCCACTAGAAAATCACAACAACGCCACAAGCGAGCGCCGTGACAAACTCTGACGAAATAGTAGTTTCCATGTCCTGTGCTTGCGAGTAACGTTCCACGGCATTCGGGAGGGGAAGTGCCACGGCATGAAAGTAGCGAAGGTGGGGTTGATCCTGGACGGGTGAATGGCAGATGTTGTGTAAGGCGAGCGAGAAAGATGTTGTGGGACGTTGTACTGAGAGGGCATGGGATTTATCGGGTGTTAGCGAGGGTTGGTGGGAGGATCATGGTATTATAGAACTCGAGGATTGAGGTAAGAGAGTGTTTAGTTTGGTGGGATGATGATTATGGTGCTTACAGGTTATTTGAGGAGGGGTTTAGGTAGGTATAATCAAGGAGATTTAGTCATTAATTCTACCTCCACTACTACTTACTTATTAAGGCCTAAATTTCGTTTTCGTAAGACCGATCCGGGTACAAGAAAAAGAAACGAGAGAGGAAGAGAGAGAGAGAGAGAGGCTGGTGTGGTATAGTGAGAACGCAGACAAAAACACAAATGCAAACCTCCCTGCCATCCCATCCACCATTATACCCTTTCCACCCAACCCAAAAGACAAGACCTAAAAAAGGGAAATGAGATTACGCGACAACCTCTTTGCCACACTCCCTTTTACTCCTCTCATTAGCCTCCTCCGCCCTCTCAAATTCCTCAATAATCATCTCCCTCCTCCCAGCTCTCGGCCTGATATCAATCTCAAACTTATCCGGCTTGATGATCAGCAGCGAGTTGCTCTTATCAGTAGCCACATCGATCTTCTCTCCCTCGGGGGTATACTTGAAATCGATATCGAAGCCCCAAGCAATGCCGCCACAGGAAAGCAGATTCTCGTCTTCGGTGATGCCTTGACCGATGCAGGTACGTTGGCCCCAACCGAAGGGGGACATTGATTTTATGGTCGGGAATTGGGTGAGGGGTTCTTTGTAGGTTGGCCAGTGGGGTTCGAGGAAACGTTCTGGGTGGAAGTTCCAGGGGTCTGGGTATTTCTTTGGGTCGCGGAGGATGCCCCTTTGATGGTGTTAGCTTGAAATCTTGGGCTTGTTGGGAAGAGATGGTGGGAGGGTGGATGGAGGTGGACTTACCATTCCATGGGTAGGATTCTTGTTCCTTTGGGGATGAAGTAGCCCTTGTAGACGTCGTCTTCTTGCAGCTCGTGGCCGACACCTGTCCATCGCATATTAGAACGTGTCACGTGCTATGCTCATTTCGGAAAACTTACCAGTCGGGATGTTAGGTCGCCATCGAACAGTCTCCTTGATGCAAGCTCGTAGGATGGGAAGATTGGGTGAATCAGCAAGTGTCGGCATTCTTCCTTGACACACCCGATCAACCTCTTCTTGGCACTTCTTAAACCATTCAGGATGGTGAACCATTGAAACAAGGAAATATTGAAGTGGCCCGCCAACTGTCAAGACACCCATGAGCGCCAACATTCCTACGCAGTTGGCAGCCTCCTTTTCTCCCGACAAAGCATGCTTTGACTCGGCCAGGAATCGTTGAGCCCAGCAAGGTCGTTGCGTTCCTTTTTCCATGGCCGCCTTAACTTTCGAAAAACGCTCAGACTGCCAAGCGTGTAATGGATCATGACGGACATTCTTTTCTGCTTGTTTCCATGGGTTGATCCAGTACGGCAAATGCCAAAGAGGCGTGATGAGATTGGTTAACGGACCGCAGGGTGAGATCTGATGCAGCAAGTCCCGAGCGTCAATAGTGTTCTTCTTACTGACACTTGGTTCGTCCCAAGCAAGGGTGCACATGATTCGGCTGGCCATATCTTCGAGCAACATTTGCGCATCATCGGGTTGCTTCGTGAGCAGGTATAGCATTCTCCGGACTTCGTAATCCATTACTCCGCGGTAGTTGAGTTTCGCTGTCTGTGAAATGGCGAGATGCGCCCATTTCCGTTGTCGTGCCCAATACTCTGCGTGAGACGTCAACGATTGTGCTGCAATGATAGATGAAGAAGAAAAAACTCACCATTCTTTCCCATTAACGGAAGGTATTCCATCGAACCATAGGTGCTTTTCGAATCAACAAGTGAGCGCATCATTGGACGATCCGAGTATATTTTTGCCCGCTTAACGAGCAAGTCCTCAACGATGTTTTCGTCTGTAAGTACCAAGAGGTTGTTTCCGAACATCTTGGTCATGTACATGGGGCCAAACTCGTCTGCCCATTCTTTGAACTTGAGCCATGTGTACTCTAGTGGAAGATCGTGAACGCGGCCAATATAGGGAATTTGCCATGGTCCTGGTATGCGTGGGTATTTGGGCTTGAACATGTACCTCTTTACCAGCTGAACGAGAGTCTGAAGTGCTAGAAGAACAAGAAGTGCCTGCCCAGCGATGCGAATAAAAGAGTGATCGGGCTCAGGGGCAGCGACCAGTATAGCGTCCTGACCCTGGATGAAGAGCAAGCTCTCCGAGCTGCTGTTGATGATTGTAGTGTCCTCCATGGTCGACCAGAACGAGAGTTTGTTGCACAGAGGTGCGCCTCAAGAACTTGGGGTGTCTATCTTTTGAAGGAAATTCGAGGCGGAATAGAGGGGTCAATGGATGAGGATGATGGTCCTTGCGTGGCGGCAAACAATCTGACTGACTCTGCTTCTCGCTTCGCGTGCAGATAGACTGGAACGAAATTCGAAACCAGGCTTTGTCTTTCCGACACGGACAAGAGCTGGGCCAGCCTTTATCAGCCTCGTGCTAGAGAGCTCTACCCTAAGGTTGGCATCGAATCCCAAAAATGACTCGTCTGCCCCACAGGCATTCTATTGTCGAAGGAATTCTTGCGTGCTGGTGCCTTGGTTCGCGAATGGCGCTCTGGGCAAAAAACCCATTTCCATCTGGGGAGCCGTTGCTCGGCCTCAGTCTCTAGCATCGCCATCCAATAGTCAGGAATGGATTATGGGCCTTGACCTAGGGCCGATGACTTCTGCCGTCTAGGTCATTCACGAGCTGAGTGCATAAAGAGCAGGAATGCTGAGGCGGGGCACGGCAGGGAGCTAAAAGCGCGAGCTCAGAAAGGTAGGTATCTGCAATGTCGAAGCTCGGTGAGGAACGAGTGTTTGATACTGCATTGAAGCCATGGCTTACGGTACGTACGGTACCATAGCCCCACGTCGGGAAATGCTTGCCAAGCGTGGGAATGGAAGGGAGGTGTGGCTGTAAGAAACGGACAAAGGTTACGCTGGTCTAAGCTTGCTGGCTCGACGTCCCAAGTTTTGTGAGGTACAAGATAGATGGAGCTGAGGAAGAGCAAAGACTAGAGGTAGGAAAATGCAAAACGTGCACTGTATGTGATTGTGCTCGTTGGCCGGATGCCGATTGCCAGACAACGGAGGATCCGATACAGAGAGAGGCACATTCTCTCATTAGAGGGATTGGTGGAGCATAAGGGGTCGAGATGATAAGGAGTGCCAATCTTGCTTGAGTGATGAAGCAGCGCCGCAGCGGCACCGGAACCGAAGTTGTAGGTAGCGGACTGGCACCTCGATGCGGTCTGCGATACGCGGGACTGCGTGTTAGTCAGTGGTGGAGGGACTGAGTCGTGGTGAGCTTGGATTGTTGGTGGTTACAAGCCATCTCTCACCATCACGGCGCGACCTGGTGGTTGGTGTCACTAGTGTGCCTCGGCCCTGCCTGTCCAGCTCGGTACCGTAGCGGTAGGAGGTAGCGAGTTCGTCCGTGATCCCTGCCTCGGCCCCGGCTTCTCCGCGCTCTCGGGTCAGGTGATTGGTTGCCACGATAGTGCAGCGGAAACTGCTCTATATATAGTCAGCCTGAGGCATTGGCGTTCCACTACTGCCAAGTTTCTCCGCATGCAGGAGAGCCGCGGGCAATCATTGGCTGCAGCTTTGCCTCACCGTTGTCTGTCACTGCTACCCACCTCAGTACCCCACACACATCCATGGATGGATCCTGATCCTTACTCATCACACCCCTATCGCGTGGAAATATCATCCCATGCCTACATCTCTCCGTCTCTTACCTCCACCACCATAGCCGAGCAAAATGCCGCTCTCTGTCATCTCCTCTTCGTCTGTAAACGCCTTGAAGAGGATGGTGCAGACCCAAGAGCATCACGTCTTGACGGTATCCACATTAGTCCCGCATGCTAAGTACGGTTTTCCACTCTTCTTCCTACATACGCCGATCTACTTCTCAGCTGCGTGCCAGTTGTCTAGTTCCAACAGCTATCAAACTCTGCTGACAATCCATTGCTTTCCACTTGTCTCCACTTGGAGAGACCCTGGCGAGAACGGCCCTGTTCCGGTCTTGGACCTGACTAATCGAGCATTTCCTTTCTGGGCATTGCCATAGCCACTGGCTTGGGATCTCTTGAGAATTGGCAGCCGGCGTGGCGCGACGAACAGGGCTGCTTGGGACTGATGGAAGGTTCGTTAGCTGAGACACCACTGCCGCGGACGCGGAAGACGCCGCCGGCTTTCTGGAACCAGAGCCAGGTCCTATCGATTTTTTCCTTGGTGCTTTGGATATTCGACCTCAAAAGTGGGCCTGTGTTTTCCTTATCATCTGTCTCTTGTGCATAACAGAATGGCAACCTGATGCGACTAGAGTTAGCAGTATGACCTTGTTGATATGATATGAAACGCTTGGGAATGAGCCCAGAATGTTCACAGACCCATTCGCACGGCGCAGGAAATGTTGACTTCCGTGCAGGAGATGCCTTTGAGGATGACGGGAGGTTTTGATTTCAATCCCACCCGCCAAGTGGAAAGCGATTGCTGCGAATTCTCGAACTGGCGTGTCATTATCTTGACACGACTAGTAGTACGCTCCCGCGTCTTTGGCCTCTTTGGAGCTCGATATTGGTGAGCCGCACTTCAGGTCTTCTGTCTGGCGACGGTGGAAAGATCCTACAGTCCGGTTTTTGAAAACCTACAGTCGCGGCTCTGGAGCCATGGCCAATTCAGCTGCCTCGGAATCTCCTTCCACCATACGTTTCAGGCTCTCTTTCTCCGCCAAAACCAGGAAGAGATAAACTATGGTCGTCGTCTTCACCATCATAGGCCTAAACTCTGCCGGTGAGCTCGAAATATTCCCCGCCATCTCAGAAAGCTCATCTAAGTAGGCTCCAAGGTCAATGGGAGTGGGACCCATAAATTTAGAGCAGAAGAGCCGGAATTCCGGCTCAAGATCGGCGATTGAGTCGACTCTCATCAAGGCTGAGGCGATGCCTTTGAGTCGAAATGCCAGGACGAGCTTGGCTGTGTCGGCGTGGCGAGCAGGCACCTGCTTACAACCTCGACCGCTAGTATTCAAGCGACCTGCGACTATTTTCTTTCCCAGATCCAGGAGTGTGTCATGAAGACTATTTGCAAGCAACTTGATCTCCTGCATGGGAAGACGCAGCCACTTCTCTTTGATCTCTTTCTCGATCAGAAACTGGATCGTGTTGAAGTCGGCACAAGAGATGCAGGCGAAACGAAGTTCTGGGCCAGGTGCCATACAGTTCCGGCCACATTCATCTCCCGGAATTGTCGAGATGCGATGTCCGCATTTTAGGATGTGCTGTCCGGTCGATATTGAGCAGGAATCTTGAAGATTGGTCTTTCTCCGGATGGAACGCCCCCGAGAAGCTTTAGGTGTATCCATATGTGTGATTAGTAAGTTGCAGTCGTATGATGAAGATGAAAGCTAGCCACAGAGACATGTATCATCGCGATCCTTTTGCTATATCCTAAAATGTTCATCACTTGAATAACATGAAACAGGACACCTCACAGACTTTCTATCACAAATGCTGTATGCTTGTTTTCGGAGGGCCACTCTCTTGACCCGCCAGTCGTTAGCCATCACATCTGTTACGGAGCTACTTCGGCTCTCGCAGCACTCGCGACGAGCGGAGCGCTGATTCACTATGAATCATACGTTATACGCATTCCATCGCAAACGGTTTCTTTATTCATAAACAGTCTCTTCATTCACAAATGACTTCTTCATTCACGAATGGCTTCTTCATTTACAAATGGTTTCTCCACTCACACATGGTTTCTTCATTCATAAATGGTCTCTTCATTCACAAATGGTTTATTGAAGTCTAGAGACAACCGCTCCCAAGCTGGCCTTGTGATGGAGGTACCCATCTTCAATCATGAGGGCTACTCTTGTGAATGAAGTAACACGTCGAAGCACCTTAACGAGAGAGCCTACCATGTGTCATGTTTTTGTCAATTCCGTGGCTGAAAAACGTGTTGGCCATGCCGCGATGCCTACTACCTGTTTCTGGACACAATGGCAAGATTCAATTGCGCCTCGGTTCACGATGATGCCACAACCACCTGAACCGTATCCGTCGTTTCAACCTCAAGAATTGAAATGAGCAAGAAAACACAGGCTCCGGGTCAGATAGATTCTCAAATCTCGGCTTGCTGTGTCGAGTTGAACGTGATGACGGACGGGTAATGGTGTGATATGGAGTCTTCTGTCTTAGTCTCTATGGATAAGTTGCATGAATGGCAATCTCCCATTGTTCTATCGTCCGTGTAACAGTGCCATCACGCGCCTCATTTGTCCGCATTGGGTCGAGATCTAGCAAGGCCAGCACCACTCGAGTGGATACTATCAGCCCATGTAGTCACCAGCCCACGTCATCAAGTGTGACCCAGAACAGATCTCGGAGATGGTTCCTGTCCTCAAGGCTACTTAAAGGACCTCGCATCTGTCTTCTATCTCGCCTCCCGAACACCAACAATCTTCAACTTCCTCGACATCTTGAACACCACCAAGCATTTTCTCAAACAGACTCTAAACACTACTTCACCAATTCACCTCACCACCATCCATCTCCTCTATACCACACACTCCTCCTCAACCAACAAATCCAAATCATGTCTTCCAACAACCAGGGTCAGGGCAAGTCCGGCAACCAGATGACCAAGGAAGCTGCCTCGAACATTCAGTCCACTCAGGTAAGTCTTCACCATCGACACATCACGTCACCCATCTCCTGTTTCCAGTTCCCATCCATCTCTCGAGTCTTTGCTAATACAGTCCAGGCCAAAGCCGGCCATGACACGTCCTCCGGCAGTTTCGCAGCTCGTGCTCAAGGCGCTGGTGATCGCAACGCCAACAACGCCAACACCGGCAACAATGGTCAGACTGGTGATGCCAAGAAATGAGGCAATGATCTTTTCCGTCATCAAAATGAGCGAACATGAATGAGTCTGGCTGATGGACTTATGATGGATGTTTTGATTGATCTTTTCGGTGCTGGGATTTCTTTTCTCGGTGCTTGATGGGTCATAATTGGGTCTTTGATAAAAATGGGATACATGGATAGTCTAAAGCCAAACAAATCAGAAATGCTAGAGATGAAATGATATCACCTCGATATTCCATCACACACGGTCTCCTTGATTTTTGTAGTTGGTGAGCTGATCTTTCACCATCTTTGCCAACATTATGGCTTCAGTGAACCTCTCACCCTTAGGATTCCACCTTATTCCTCTGACAATGTCCTTACCCTGACTGACTTCCACAGAGCCACCGATACTCTCTATTTCATTTCCGAGCTTCCAAATCAAACTTGCCGCTATATAGTCTAGATTCTCGTTCCTCCTCACAAAGAAAACCTCGGTCACTGGGCGGCACAGCTATCATCACCCGTAAACTGACCCGGCCCAATATGAAGGAATTTGAGGAAGAAATTAGTTTGTTGCACCCTCCCACAAGGGCTCGGATCGCTATGATCCGCACAGCAGCCCGGGAAAACGATGCACTTTGTATGCCCCTGATCCACACTGATTAGCCGCGACTCCAACATCACCACAAACCATGACCCGGAAGAAGCCACCACAAACCAGCCGCAACAAGAATATCCAAGACAAAGAGAGAGAAATGGATAGGAGAAGGAAAAAAAGGAAGAAAAAACTCACCTTCCCTTCCCCCTCATCCCACTTATTATGCTCCTCCACCGGCCGATCAACCACCCTCACCGCCGGATAATAAAGAAGCCTCGCAGCACCCTTACACCCCTCATGCTTCCCACAAAGCATCACCATATCATCCCTCAACCTGTCATCCGCCATCTTCTTGTTCACCTCATTAAACATGCCCAACCTCTTCAGATTGCGGTACGTGAAATCGTGCCGCGCGCAGGCCGGTTTGAAGGATACTTTGGGACCGTCCATTGTTCTTGGGTAGCTGTCTGGAGAGGAGGTGCAGGCGTCGGTGCACCATTCGAAACAGGTCGGACGCGAGGGGGAGGCGAAGGTGGATTTCCAGTTGTCTAGGGAGGTGTTGAAGGCGAGGTTGGAGAGGGTTTGGAAGTCGCAGGGTCCGTCCTTGGGGGAGGTTGCTGAGGCGAGGAGGGATAGGGGAAGTAGGGAGAGAATGGCGATCAGTCGTGGCATCATATTGGTGAGATAGTGCTCGCTTCTTCCAATGGCTGTTTTGGGGCGTCCGGCTTTCTGAGCGTAGAGGAGAGTGTATTGCGGAATTGCTGAAGTGGGTGATCGAAGGACTCCGTTTTGGATCTGTCAAGACTGTGTAGAAGACTAAACACAAAAAAAAAATGCCGAAAACGGAAGGTAGTACGACTCTCGAAGATCATCAAGTCATAAACAACTCGTTCTCTTCCCACGTCGAACTCGACACCAACGGCAAACTGGCCGAACCTGAGAATATTCGTTCATGCTCGAGGCTATGGAGTATCTTATAACATACACCACAACCCAATAAATTAGCTTTGCCCTTGATCAAACGGGAAAACCTCAGATATTTTTCCTGTACTGTGGTACCACTTATCAATTGTGGGATCCTCGAAAAATGCCTACGGGTCCAGGGGCCTTTCGTAAAATCAATTAATCCGGTACACCGACTCAGGGGACAGAGTCACGAGCCAAATAGTTTGTCGATGTCTATTTTGGCCCGAGGAAATTGCTCTGTCAGAATTTGTGGGGAAATCGGCTTGTCGCTGGAATCGTAAGATACTTCATGTCCGTCGGTCGGAAAAATGGAAATTCGATTCGACCGTGAGAGGAGCATTGGAAAGCTACTTGCTGCGATTGAGCCAGGCTGCCTGCGCTGCCCATAGCGCACTTGTTGGCACTGAGGTTTGTGCATCGGATACCTTCCAAGAAAGTCGAGCTTGATAGTAGAAGAGTGGCAACGATGAACAAGTCAATCAATGGTCTAATTGCATTAATGTGAAGTCGAGGGCGAAGGAAACCGTCGATGTAGCCACGACACTTACGCTGCTATTGAGCATGTTTCCAAGTCCCTCCGTCAAACTTTTTTTAGATTCCTAGGGGAGGAACGACCACGAGCTTTGCCAAGAAATATTGCCCGCTGGAAATGAAAGGCGCGAATCGCATCAGTCAACGCCTCATGTACTACTCGTCATCCCAATCGATCACGTCTTCAGGATACTCTACGACAGTTCCACTTTGTCCCTCAGGTGATCCAGACACTCCACTTTCATCTGCCGTTGGCTGCTCATCATCCATCATCTGGATTTCAAGAGAGCTCTCGACAGCCCCAGCCTGAGCCTGTACCTCGGATGATACAGATGCATCGACTCCATCTGTCATGGGCTGCTCATGAACCAGCGTCTTAGGCTTATCCTGCTCATCATCGCTCGACCTTGCCAAGTCCATGTCTTCACTCCCCTCGTCATCGTCCTTGACATACGAAGCCAGCGGCATTGGGATCGTTCCAGGGGGTGGTGTATCCGAGATCTTGTATCCACGAATGACGAGCTCATCTCCAAAGGCGTCCGTCTGGAAGACACCTTTGAAAACAGTATAATCCTCATCAAAATCAAGGTAGCCAGTCATGGCCAGATGATCAGCCCGCTGAAGTTTACCACGTTGGCTGTGGCCTGCCCATTCGAAGTAAAGACGTTTGTGGAAGCAGGGAGCGTCGTCAAAGGAATACTGGACTCGGCGGAAAGGAGCGAGGATGAAAGCATCGACGGAGAGAGCCATTGTGCCTCTGAGAATTCCGAAATCGAAGGCGGCGAGGATCCCACATTCTTCGATTGGGCGCTGAGACAGGGGAACTTGTGTCTTGGTTGATTCCAGGAGAGGAGGGGCATGTCGGAGGTCGTGAACATCTAGGGTCATGACTGCGGTGATGTCGAACCTGGAGACAATGGCATCGCAGCGGACGACCCAGTGTCCGACTGGACGAAGCAAGTCGCAGGCGAGACGACTGAGGTTGTTTGTAGGGTTGTTCAGAGCCTGAGTGCTACAATAGTCCACGTGTTGGGCGTGTAACTGCTTCATCACAGTTTCTTTTTCGCGGAGGAGGCGCCTGTACTCGTGCTCGTTGCATTTATTCCTCAGGCGGTTTAGGGGACCAGTTTCCCATGCCAGGATGTATGTAGACGCTTTGCCATAGCCAGAGACAGTGTATTGCATCCGTCGCTCTTTTATTCTTTTGAGCATCAAGGTGTCTTTGGGTCGGTAACAGGGTAAGGCGATTGCCCAGTGGGTCTTTTTGTCTCGCGATTGTTGCAAGCGATCGTCAGCCTCGACCTCTGGGAAATGTCTGTCGAGGAAGCGTTCGAGGTCAAAGTAGGCTTCCATTGAAGGAGACATGAGATGCTCAAACAAAATGTCGGCATCTTCTGGATTTCTAGAGCACCAGCTCCGCAATTCACGAAATGCCGTGCCTACTTTAGCTCTGTAGCTATTTTCCATATCCCGAAGGACATCCTCGACATTCTGAGGCAGATTGTCGCACTGTAAATGATGAGCATGAATCATAAAGCACGGCTTGAATAACCTACACTGCCATCGCGAACCGCGTTCTCAAGCACCCCCGATAGCTGGAGAGCGGACGATTGGACATTGTAGGGAATTGAATACAAGTCCAACTGTCCGCGAATCCATCGCTCCGTCACAGCAGGCGCTCTGAGCCCGCATGGGATGCTGAGCATCGCCCTCAATTGACTGGAAGTGGCGATTGCTATTTCGCCATTTACCATCAACCCAGTTCTTCCGAACGTTAGGTTGCCTCTGGCTTCTGGCAGAGGGCTTTGCGGGCATTGCGGGAGAGGTGCCATAGCTGTTATGATGATGTACTTATATGAGATCGTGAAGGATTTGTATGCTTTGTTAAAAATTTGTTCGAGGTTGAAATTGACTTTCGGAGTGTGTGGGTTGCTTGAACAAAGTAAGTTCGTCGTGTAAAATAAACAAGGGCGATTCGTGCTTGGCGCGTTCGTCCCGATCGAGCAATGTGTTGTCGAAGCATACTCCCAATAGACTTGTTGGAAGCAATCGCTGCCTCATGAGCATTAAATTCTCTTTCTAAGTCGTTTAAAACATTTTAATCGAGCGAGCCGTGGATCAACGCTCAATCTACCCCTTGCTGAGAGCGTGATAATCTCTCTCGCTCTTGGACTGACTTGCATGCAGCGATTCGCCCATCTGCGAAGCATCCGTTTCCACAATCATGTCTCTACGGGAAGCGTTCGTTGATTCGGAAGCCTAACGCAAAAGGGCCAGCTAATGACTTACTCACCCTCCTCAATGAACTAGACTCCGTGGACAGGCTCAATTAGAGCAGCACATAGCTCATGAGTAGAGCTGAACAGAAGTCCCGCCAGCAAAGTCCAGCGCTCCTCATCCGACCAGGAGTCCACTGCCCCATACCATATCGCGAGGGGGTCGCATATGGACGTCGGCTAGAGCTGTAGATGATTGACAGAAAAGACCCCCGAGAAAAAGAGCTTGGAAATGGCCAATAGGATAGGGACAAATATACTGAAAACAGGCAAGAGGAGGACAACAGAAAGTCGAAGGTACAAGAAGGGAGGAGCAGAAAGAAGTAGAACACTTCCTCACAAGCTCCGCTAATGGCAGTTAAACATATGGTGGCTTGGAAGACGAGCTGAAAATCGCTGAAGAGAACGGAAGGAATGATGCCAACTGCTTCTAAGAAGACTCCAAGACGCAAGGCATATTCAGAGTTTTCATGGATGGGCCCTACCTCTCCATAGGCGAGTCTGTGCCAATAAGTTTGCATGGGGTCCCATTTTCCTGAGCTTGTTATCATAGCATGGAGCGCGACTACGTCAAGGCCCCTCGAATTGCTCGATAATCAAAGATACTGTTGGCGATGCTGTCCATTGCTTCTAGATCAAGTGCGATCCAAGATTGGCGACCTCCACAAACTCATATGCCAGAGAGTCAACAAAATTGATCTCGAGCTGAGCTCCCCAACTCAACTTTCGAAAGACATTCTCAAGACACTGAATTGATGGACAAATTAAATCGTTTCCGCTCGGCAAGGGCGAAACATGGAATGGTGCAACCAGCGACAGTATGGTTTCCGGGAATCAAATATGGCAGTCCACTGCAGCAAGTCGAGTAGCTAGAGGTCCTAAGCTGACAGCCGGATTGACTTGGCTGGCAGAAAACGCTAAATGAATATGCATGCTGTAGCTGTTTTGCTGCAAGCCTCGCAGGCCTGCACGACCGATTCTGCGATCGTCGTTATCAAGAAGTATCAAGATTTAGGACCGGGGCTGAGAACGCGATTGGATCATTTAGGTACCAGAAGATTCGGAGACTATTCAGCTTGGTTGTTGTCGAGATGGTTGCAGGCAGGGGAAATGCCCCGAGGCCACCGGATTGACACCAGGATCTCTTTGTTCCTAAGCGTCACGCAAGCAGAGCGACGAGCATGCGGATGTTTTTTCCAGATCGAGCATGAGATGTGTCGTTTGAGGGTATCGAGAGATAGGGAATCGAGGGAGGTTAGCGAGGAGTGTCGCAAATTTACGCGAAGCTAACAAATGAAACGTTGAAGCTTTTCCCCTTTGAGCTGCTCCCATACGCTCCACTTTGTCCCTTCGCATCCTCGCGTCCATCACCATCATCACCATCATCACCACTGCCATGACAGGAGTCTGGACTGTCGTTCGCGAGGAGTCCTGTCGTCCAAGTTGCGGTCCCGCATGCGTCTATCCACTGTTCGTTCGTGGCCCGGAGAGCCTGCTATTCTCAGGACCAGATCTGCATGCACTCAATGTATAGAAGCGTCTGCTAACCATCATCCAATGCGACATTGTGGGGGGCTATCGGCGCTGTCCTTGGTGAGGAGCTTGTCGTTCTGCGAAAGATACTCGTTCTCACAGCCTACTCAACATCTTGTTAATCGACCAGACTCACGTACCTAGGCTCATTATCTCGAAGCTGCAACGTCTAGAGGACATCTTCTTGGTGTGTTATGTTGTGGTTTAGCGAAGAGAGCAGACGGGCTTGATATCAGTAGCTAGTTGAGAGCTAGCTGAGAAGCTGTCCGGGTGGTTCTCCGCTGCATTTTCTGGTTACCTAGAAGCAGCGGGTCACAATAATCCACGATAGCCATTACAGACCGCGATAGCAGGGCTTACTGACTGCAGTAGACTCCCCAAGATCCGAGCAGTGCCTCTTTTCCGCTCTCTTCTCGTCCCGAATCAGGGCTCCACTGAGCACTAATAGCTATCCTCGTCGCATTCCAAGCCATCCGAACCCATCCAGCTACAATCACACAGCATGACGCAGAAAATGCATACACTAGACGAAGTTGTTCGTCTATGATCAGGGGCAGTACAACCATAGAAGTAGCCGGCTCAAAGGACAAGAATGAGCAGAAGAGCTTCAAAAAGGAACCGGTCTCTTGGCGGATGAACTCTGATCTGGAGCACCAGTACTCTTGCCCCCTTTACTTAATAGATCAAGCTCTTCAGCCCACAGTCATCGTGTATCGAGATCCTTGCGTACAAACCATGCTCTCGATACTGTCCCAGACCAGCCAATCTTGGTGTGCTTCTTGCCCTCTTTTAGATCAACGACCAAAAAATTACAACAGGGGCTCTGAGGTTGTGACAATCGGTTCTAAGAATGCTGGCGAGCTGTCTTCTTGCCCAGAATGCAGCTCTGGGCGATTACAAGGAGTGTGCGCGGAACCCGCTGCTTTTCGCCTTCAAGATGAGCTCCCCCGCAGATATAACGTGGTTACCATCTTTCAGCCCCCCCCCCTCTTCCAAATGGGCCAGACTTCACAACGAACTGGTGCATGGAACTCCAAATTCGATCGCGATTTCTCCATCTGGTAAGGTAGGAGGGGGAATGAGTTGAAAATTTGGTTGTGCGCCCATCACGTCCCCAGCATTCATTACAACAACGTTTTACATTCGTATCCTTAACCCATACACACACATTGTACAGCAAATTTCACTGATATCATCAGTCCATCCTTGACCTCATCGCAAGTATGCCTATGCATAATCAATATTAGCGTTGAGTCTACGCGTAATCTTTGGGTATCTCAACCACCAAGTATGCTTCTTTAAGCAGATTATCTCATCGCCGATCTCAGCCTGTATATGAGGAGAACACATCAAGGAAGGTAATCATATAGTTCATCTTGGAAAAGGTGCATTCGCCCAGCTTCAACTTCTTGACTTTCCTTTTCTGCTACTCGTTTATCCGCAAAGATGTTGGGAAGTACTGCTATTATCAGCTTGACGCTGCTGTTCAGCGGCGTCTCCTATGCCTCGCCAGATACACTCCTACCACATGGTATCGACGGCACCAATGGGCCACAAGATCTTTACAAAGCCGCAGAACTTTCGGGTAATATCGAGCTGGTCAATGAGAAGCGTGAAGACAACGTAGCTTTAAGAAAAGTGCCAAATGAGACGCCAGAGCTTGAAGGTATGTACAATCCCCTTTCTCAATTCATTTTACTCACACCCCTTGTAGCTCTTGCTGCTGATTTGCCACAATATGAATCTTTCGCAGTAGTGGGCGACTCATACTCCTCTGGTGACGGTGCTTTTGGAGGCTGGGGCCGTGGCAACTGCAAACGTAATAAAGGCTCTCATGGCTCGCGTCTCAACTCTGTCCTCAAACCGACAACCTTTGCATATCTTCCTTGTTCCGGAGCCCCAGTCGGCAACATTCTCAAAAAGCAAGTCGAAACGAAAGCCTTCGGCACGCCGGATCTTGTCACCATGACTGCCGGTGGTGACAACGGTGGGATCTTCGTCAAGATTCTGATGGCCTGTATCTTGCATAAGAGCAGTAAAAAGTGCGACAAGGCCTTGAAGGTGGGGGAGGCCACTTTGCTCAAGTTGCCCTCAACTCTCACTCCCGTCTACGAAGCCATCATGAACAAGACCGGTGATGACGGTGTCCCACCCAAAGTCCTCCATCTCGGCTACGTCAAAATGTGGGCTCGCGACACTCCCAAATCCGAGTGCCCCAAGCACGGTACTGATGTCTCCTGGGCGTCCAACGGCGTTGGCGGATATCGCGATCAGATCAACGAACTCATTGTTCGTATCAACCAAGCAACGAAGGAGGAGGCAGACAAACATGGTGTGACCTTCGTTGACGTCGACCCATATTTTGAGGGACATCGATTGTGTGATGGACAGGATGCTAGCTGGTTACAACACAGGCTGACTCTGCGCGAGAATGGTGTGCTTTGCCATCCTACTTTGGATGGGCACACTGCGTATATGAATGCTTCTTTGCATGCTCTGAAAGGCGAGAAACTGGTCAATGGTTCATTTGTCCCGCTGTAGGAATCAGTCCAAGGATTATATGAGTGAAATAATGGGGTTTAATAGGACTGCTAGGTCTTTGTTGATAGAGATGGGAATTGGACTGTGCACAATGGGAAGAAGGACTTGCTTTTGATCTATAATTTTGTCTCGTATCTTGATTCTTTCTGCTCTTGGACAGCAATGATAACTTGTATTTCACGTATATGGCTTCACTCCTCCAAGTTGCAACAGAAACACTGTCACCAGTAACCGGCCCCGGCCATGACATCGAGACATCTAACTTTCAATATCAAGTTTACATAGAACATCTTGGAGACCTCCAAGAAAATTGTCTTGGCACGCACCTGGGATGCATGATCCCAGACATTTTAGAACTCGCAAATGCGTGAGGAACCTTTCCCTCCTGCCCCATCAACCTAGGTGTTTGCCATCACCTACGCAGCCGCCTTTTCCCTATGTACATCCGGCATGATCGCCCGAAAACCAGCATCTAGTCGGAGTCGCCCTTTATGAGGACATTGTTCAAGCTTTTCATGCCGTGTAACGCCACTCCCTTACAGGCGTCTTACTCTATCGCGGAGAAGAAATTGCGTGGCGCCGAGAGTCCTCGAAGTAAGGGGGTGTTTTTGTGGTAACATGGTTGATGATCCTCGAAGATTGATTGGCTTGGCCTTGTGAAGTGGTGAGATATTCCAAATTATGGATTGTTCATGGAATCACCGTAAGTCTGCTTATTGTTGTTGGTAAGTTTCCATTGTTGCTGTTATGATCACATGAGCAGTTCAGCTTCACCTCCCATTCCAGATGCACGAGCGCAACCTATCTGCAACATCTCAGCTTCAAGTTTTTAACGCTGTTGAGATTCATCGCCAACCTTCTGTCCGAGCCGTCATGAGTGCGTTCAGCAACCAGAGCATGCTGCAGGAAGGATTTGAAATATGCACGTCGCGGTTGCGCCATTAACATAGACGAATCCCATCATTCGCACAGAGCGCTACCCCGGACTACGGCAGTCCATTAGCCGAGTAGCGGACACTACGAAAAATAGGAAAACGAAAAACCACAAACCACAAACCTCAATGAATGAAGCTCAATATGGCAGCATTACCATATTATTTAGTATTATAATGACCTAGATTATGGTAGTTAGCTTTAATTATTTATTACGTATATCTCTTACCTTCGTAATATGCTTATTTCAGCCGTAAAACCCTCACCGTCGCATACTAAAACTACGTATATTAGCAACCTTAATCGCAGTCGATTACAGCTATAAAAGCTATTAATATATTATCTAAAAGTAGTTAGTTTACTTAAATAGTAAAATAAGAGCTTAGTAGTTAGTAATTTTATTTTTTAAGGGCGGCTATTAATCTTTTCCTTAGCGTACGAATTATCTTTTCCTTACGCGCTACCTTCTTACGTAAGGCCTTTAAGGCCTTTATCCGACGGCGACGCTTATTAGCTAAAGCCTTCTCTAAAGAAGCTACGCGTAAAGCTAGCCTCTACTTTAGTATAGGCTTCTTTACTATAGTAGTAGCTATCTCTTTCTACGTACGAGTATACTTATTAGTAAGTATCTCGTAACGGCGTAAATATAGCCGGTAACGAGAATATCGGGAGCCTAATCTCTTACTAACTTTATAAGCCTCTCTAGAGAAAACTCTATAAGTAAACTCTATAGTCTCTATCTTCCCGTTAATCTCTACTACTTTACCCTTCTTATATAAAGTATACCTCTTAGGACTAGTCTTCGTTACCCCTAGATCGGTCTCTTAGAGCTAGGTAATATAGGAGACTTAATACTACCGAGCCTTACTTATACCGTCCTAGATAGTATCTCGGATATCGTACTATACCCTATTACTATTATAATTATACGAGGTAGGGTATAGAGATACGCGGAAGAGAGTATCGAAGTCTAGGTTACTATTAGAAAGTCGAGGTATTAAACCTATAGTAATATTACTAGAGCTACTATATATTTTAGGTAGTTAGCCGGGGAAGTCTACTCCTTAAGCTACTAAATCTACTCTATAAGCTACTAAATCTACTCTATAAGCTGCTAAATCTACTCTATAAGCTACTAAATCTACTCCTTAAGCTATAATATCTACTCCTTAAGCTAGAGGAGGAGGAGATAGTAGTAGTAATAGTAGTAGAGGGCTAGCCTATAGTAGTAGGAGGCGGCGGCGAGGGATCTTACGAGGGCGGGCGACTTCTTTATCGCCGTTACTTAGGACGGAGTAGATATCGCGGCGCGTAGTAAGCTTTCTTTTAGGTCTATTATATAGTTAGTATAGCTTATTAATACTTATCTAAGGTAAAGGAAGGTAAGGTAAGGTAAGAAGTTAAAGTTATAATACTAAAATATCGTAACTTTATCTTAATCTAGCTTTATAAGGCTCTCCCTTACTCTGTATACTAGCAGCGTAAGGAAGAACACCTAGAAGCTATTCTAGAATATAATATAAGGCTATAGATAGAAGGAATAAGCTACTTACGCTATAGTTATAGTAGTATAGCCTAGAGTTATAAGGTTGGTAGTTTGAAAGTAAATATATCTCGAAAAGTACGGCGGCCTAATTAGGTCTAGCGTTGAATTAATTTAGTTACGGTACTAGGTATTCGGTTATAAGTAGTTAAAACTAGTAGCTAAGTAAGTTATTTTAAATAGTTACCTATATAATCTATATAGCTATCCTCGCGCGTAGTAAGAATCTATATTACGCGCGAGGCTGGCAGCGTAATCTCTATCTTAATATAATATACAACCTATAGATCTAGTACGTAATATAATTATTGAACTGCGCGCGAGGATAGTAGTAGTACTCTTATTAACCTTACTTAGCTTTAGCCTCAGCCTCGTTAATTATCTATAACTAATCCCGCGCGTAGTATAAGAACTATACTACGCGCGAGGCTTTAAAAATCTATAAATATAGTAGCTTTATTATCCCGCGCGTAGTATAGTTATAGTACTACGCGCGAGGATAGTTATAGTATACTTATTAACCCTACTTAGCCTTAGCCTTAGCCTCGTTAATTATCTATAACTAATCCCGCGCGTAATATAAGAACTATACTACGCGCGAGACTATAAACTAAGCTATTATTATCCTATTTTACTATATAGTAGCCTCTCGCGCGTAGTATAGGAACTATACTACGCGCGAGACTATAAACTAAGCTATTATTATCCTATTTTACTATATAGTAGCCTCTCGCGCGTAGTATAGGAACTATACTACGCGCGAGACTATAAACTAAGCTATTTTACTATATAGTAGCTCTCGCGCGTAGTATAGGAACTATACTACGCGCGAGACTATAAACTAAGCTATTATTATCCTATTTTACTATATAGCAGCCTCTCGCGCGTAGTATAAGAACTATACTACGCGCGAGATCTTAAGATCTACTACTATTACTATATTACTATATATAGTAGCCTCTCGCGCGTAGTATAAGAACTATACTACGCGCGAGATCTTAAGAACTACTACTATTACTATATTACTATATATAGTAGCCTCTCGTGCGTAGTAGGGTTCTTATACTACGCGCGAGATCTTAGAAACATGCTACTATTACTATATTACTATATATAGTAGTATCTCGCGCGTAGTAGGGTTCTTATACTACGCGCGAGATCTTAGAAATATACTACTATTACTATATTACTATATATAGTAGTATCTCGCGCGTAGTATAGTTCTTATACTACGCGCGAGAGAGATTATAGTTTCTTCTATTCTCCGAGGTTAGCCTTAGCCTTAGCCTCGCTACTACTACTACTACTACTACTACCTCGTACTTATATAGGGATACTAGACGTACTAATAGAGGAGAGGAGGGCCGGGGTAGCTATTATAATATACCCCCGGCCTCGCCGTCGCTACTACTAACTCCTAGTATCCTAGCGTCTTACCGGGTTTATAGGAAAACGGTAAGACGCTAAGATACTAGGAGTTAGGGGTAGCGGAGGCGAGGCTAGGGGTATATATAATAACTACCCCGGCTCCCCTCCTCTCCTCTATTAACAAGCTATACGTTTAGTATCCCTATATTAGGTAGTGGAGGTAGTGGCGGCGAGGAGTAGGGCTAACGAGGGAACTATTAAATTAGTATTATAAGGACTGTTGGTAAGGAGGAGGAGGAGTAGGACTAACGAGGTATATATATAGCTATATAGCTTTATTATAACTTAAACTATAGTATCGAATTACAGCTCGATATATAGTATATAGGGTTAGCGTAGAGTATAAAGGTACGATAACGCTTTACCCGATTTAGATAATATATTACTCTCTTTTATAGTACTAATCGATTAATCTCGGTACTAGTTAACTCTACTCTTTATAGTTTATCTAGGGCTTAGTTCGAAGGATTAACCTGCCCGGTACCTTTTAAGCTACTATATCCTTAAAAGAAGGAAGCTTATTATTACTATCTACCTACTCCTACTCCTACTCCTACTCCTACTCTTCGAGTAACCTATCGAGTTCGTTACGCTCTTCGTTATTCTATAGTATTATAACTCGCTATTTACCGATATACTATTAAAAGATTCTCTACTCCTTAGTTACTATCCTATTAACCTTTAAAATTATCCTCTTATAGCTATACTTCTTCGCCGGAATATAGCTATAAGGCTCCTTCTTAATAACTAGTTCTCCTAGGCTATATCTCTTCGTAGGGATATACTTAGTAACCTTCTCTTTCTTAATCTCTTTCTTAATCTTCGGAGTAGCTTTCTTCCTTAGGGTTAAAGCCTTTTTTAGAGATAGTAATACTAAGAGATCTCTAAAGGCCTTACTATTAAACGGGATAGGGATATTATCTATATACTTCTTAAAGTAGATAGTAATCTAGTACTAGGGACGACTACTAGTCCTAGTAGTAGCGAGAGGGAAGATAGCTCTTTTACTTATAAATATAGTCTCCGTATTACTACTACTAGCTACTTCTAAGTTAATAGTATAGGGTATATACTTAAGTAGCTCCGACGCAAAGTTAGGCTTATATATCTAGGTATATAAAGTAGAGATTCGATTTTACGTACTAAGAAGTTTATTAAGAAGTTTCTCTATACTTTTAACGTCGTTAGGAAAGATAGTATAATCCTATCTATCTAGGTATAATTAGGATATAAGTATATAGAACGAGCGGAATACCTACTACTTACGGATAAGTACGGACTTCGTATATTATCGTATACTATCCTCGTCGGTTATATAATCTACTCTATAGGCTATAATACGGCATTAAAAGAGCTACTTATTAAGAGGGGCCTTATACTTTATACTCGCTTACCGTTAAATTATTTTCGTACGATTAGACTCGGAATCGGTAGGTTCCTTTAACTAGCCTTAGATCTTAGATCTCTATTACTAACGGCTATCTATAGAGATAAATTAGGCTTTCTATAGTAAGCTAAACGATACTATTATAGACGAAGATCTCGAAGTCTTTACCCCGATATTAGTACTCTTTTTTAGAGGTAGAGTAGGCGATTTATTAACGACCTTAATTATAGTATTCTCGTTTATACCTAGTATCTAGGTCCTAAGAGGGAACTCGCTTTAGTCGTAAAGCTTACTATTATAGGCGCCGTAAGTAATTTTACTAGGTATTATAGGGTTCTTTATATAAGGCTTCCTAATCGCCTATTCGTACTAGAGGGTCTTAGGTAGTATTATAAAGGTATATTAGTTAAAGGTAGGTAAGGAAGAAGTATATACGAATATTTACTAGAGTTTATAGCGTACTATAGAGTTTTATAGAGTTAGTATCTCGGAGAGGGGTATCGAAATCTTAGCTATATAGTTATACGGTAATACCGATATCAGCCCGTATCTTAATAACTTTAAGTAATAGGGGTATCTATAACCCTAACTAGTAATTAGATTAATTTAATTATATAACATAAAATGATAAGCTCGATAAGGCGGTTCGAATAGTATATCTAGAATAAAGAAATATAGTAGCGTTATAGTAGGACTAGGAGGGTAAAATCTTAGTATAAGAATAAGCTACTAACGAGCGTACTAGCCGTAAACCTAAATAACCGATTACCGAAATACTAACTTTGCTAACTTAACGAGATCTATTTAAAAACGATAAGTTTAAGTTTGTATATTATTCGAAAGCGGTTAGCCTATATTACTATTACTCTCCGTAAAACTCCTTATCGTACTCGCCCTTACTATACTCGCCCTTACTATCTCTATCTTAATAATTCTCTTCGTAGTTATAGTTACCTAGGACTTTATCTATCTTAATATCTATAGCTATATCTTCTATATAACGGAATAGATCTAGATCCTAAAACCACTAGCGAGCCCTAGTTAGTATATCGAGTTCTATAAGTTAAGGTTCTCGTCTAGAATCGTAATACTAGCCTAGTATTGCTCGGAGACTGATATAATAGCGAATATATAGATTAGACCGATCTTTAAGGGTATTTAATAGAGGTCTTTCTATAAGGCGATAGCCCTTAGAATAAAGATATTAAGTATATAGGTTATATATATCCCGGGGTATAAATTTATCGAGGTTATATTACTCTATAAGTAACGAGAAGGTTACTATTCTCTTAGGATCGAGATTAACTACGAAATTCTACGTACTAGTAGGTAGCATATTATAGAGAATAAATAGCCTACTAGGTACTATATTTGGCCGGTTCTTCTATCTCCGGATGTGATAATTATTCTATACCTATATAAATAAGGTAATCTCCTTACGGAGGATAGGAATATACAATACGAGGAGCGCGATACGGTTAACAATATTATTATCGAATTGATACGTTTGAGCTAGGTATTCGAAGAACTTACGCTATCGAAAGATATATCCCTTAGTAAACTATATCTACTAGGCCTCGATTCTCTGGTTCTTTATACTAGTACTATATATATAGGTATCTTAAAACCGTAGGCTAGGATCATAGGTAAGAAGAAGCTTATAATGTACCTAGGTAAGTAGCGTAGTTTCTCCTCTCTTATCCGATCGAATCTATACCGGGCCTCGTTCAATAGATTTTAGTACGTTAATGAATTAGCTAAATATACTAACAGCGGTAGAGTTTAAAATCCCTACGTAGATCTATATAATATATCGTAAATATGTATCGATATAGGCGTAGATCTAGATACCGTACGGCTTTAATTTATTATAGCTATCGATAGACTATAGCTAATTAGATCTAGGAACTACGTATTCTCCTCGATGCCGCTAGTAATTCTTACGCCGTACCTCTACTATCTCGGGGTTTATCTCTAAATATACCTAATATAATAAGGTCTTTAAGATTAAGTAGCTATTATTACGGAAGTAAGTATAGAGAAGGCTACTTCTAAAGCCCTTAATTATACTAGACTTTATCTCTTATACTACTATACGTCTTATAGCGAGAATAGCCTTATTAATATCTACTACGAGACGTCCTCGCCGTCGCCTTAGACTAATCTTAAGCCGTAACCTCTCCAATATATTCTTCTTTAATAGCTACCCTTTAGTAGTAAGTATTAGTAGCATTTAGTTATCTATAAGGAGGTTCTCGAAGAAGAAGGTATATATCTATTCTTTTAGTTTAGGCTTATTAGTAAGCCTAATATAAGGCTTCTTTTAGACATCGTAGGCCCTTAGGTATCGCCGTATAGTGCGGCCGTTACGGTTAGACTCGATACCGTAGGCTTTACGTAGCTATTAAGCGATAGACTACTAGGTTTAGGTAATATATAGCTTCTTAATCTAGGGTAGGAGACTGTTAGGAATCTTAGGCTTACGGGCTATAAGATAGTTAGTAATTAAGCGAAGATAAGGGTATTAATTAAGCGAAGATAAGAATATTAATTAAGCGATATTGAGTAATACGGGTAAGTACGAAGTAGTAATAAAGATACTAGTATTCGAGGTCTCGCGCGTAGTATAAGAACTATACTACGCGCGAGGCTATAAGCTATACTAGCTAAGTAATAATACGGATAGAAGCTATATAGTTAAATAATACGGGCAAGCACGAAGTAGTAATATAGATACTACCTATAATCTCGCGCGTAGTAAGGTTCTAGTATTACGCGCGAGCCATAATAATAAGATAGATAGATATACGTATAATAAAGATTACTTGAGCTATAAATTAAGGTAATATTTAGGAGTTTTAAGTATATTATATTAGGTTGCGTATATTCATTTTCAGGTTTTCAATTTTCGTTTTCCCATTTTTCGTAGTGTCCGCTACTCGGCTAATGGACTGCCGTACCGGACTTTTACCTTTGAATTGCCTGTCACAGACCAAGCACCTTACGTCCCGCATCTTCAATCACGAATTAGATGGCTGGTAAGAACGCTCCATGCAATCTTCGGCATGAACAGCAATGATCCATTCCACCACCAACTGAATCATGGAGGGAGATCGGAGACGATCTCAAGGAAAGGGACCAAAACGCCCTGCTTATGGCTATCTTAAGGGACGGCGCCCCCATGCAGGTATCCGACGACCTCTTTTTGGGTTTTCCACGACTTCGTCACTACTTGCTTTGAACGAGAAGAGCAGGTATGCTCGTAGGCACACTCATTTGTTTGATCTCGGCCTGGTTGGCAAGGGCGCAGACTTCAAAGAGCCTACAGTCTGTTCTGGATAGCAATGGACTTTCCTCCTTTGCACTTTATCTTGCGCAATTTCCGGCGTTGTCAGACCAGGTGAAGAAAGGCAATGTCACTGGTAAGTCTTTGTTCACGTTTTGCCCAGTCTTCTCCACTTTCCGCTGTTTGATCTGTCGATGAACCTTTGTCTGACCTCTTTTCTTGCAGTTCTGGCTCCTTCAGATGCAGGCATTGACGCGTACTTGAAGTCGGGCGAAGCCATTGGCAATTATTCGGCTGAGTTACAAGCACTTATCCAGTACCATGTCCTTCCAGGTCGTGTCACGCAAGCTCAATTGAAGCAAGCTCAGCAATTCCTTCCGACTCTTGCCAGAGATGCTCCATTGGTCAATGTGACCGATGGTCAAAAGCTGGAGGCTACTTCAAATGGACAACAAATCAGTCTCCAATCTGGGTTGAAGAGAAATTCGAGTCTCATATCTACGGTATCTTGCTCTCCATTGCCTCACGTTGCCAACAGTGTGTGAAAGCTGACATGGGTAGGATGATCTCCTCTTCGCAGGCAGCGATGGAGCGGTTGGCATCGTGCATATTATCGACAGTATACTTACTCTTCCGGTGGATCAACTCGAGACGGCTAAACGAACGGGACTTACCAACTACGTCGATCTTGTTGCGAGCCTTCCTCGGGACCCAGACAATCAAGGATCCCGTGATATAACAATGTACGTGCTCGCACCGGCCTGATGTTCAGATTGATAGGAATCTAATCTTTACCCAGCTTTGCTCCTAACGGTACCGTACCATACACCTCAAATCACACTGCAGAAGCGTTATTCTCTATCGAAGCATATCACGTTTTGATGGGAGCCTTTTTCTCATCTGATCTTTTGGATCGCAAGGTACTCACCACAAGCAACGGAGCCAGCGTCACCGTTACAGTGCAAGATGGAGACACATACGTCAACGACGCCAAGATAGTATCTTTCGACTATCTTATCTCTGCGGGCGTGATGCACGTTCTTGATAGGTACGGATCTGCCATGAACTCATCATTGTGGCATCACTGACCGCAGTAATCATAGACCCCTTTCTCCGCAGAGATCCAACGCCCGTCCTCCTTTGCCTAGCTGGAAAAGCAAATTACCAACCGGAGCATACATCGGGATAGCTGTTGGTGTTGTCCTAGTCTTCTTCACGATCACAGTTTTATTATGGCATTTCGTTATTCGTCGCCGACGAGATCGCAAACGACAAGAAGAGAACAGCCCCTTCGCCAACACACACCGCATTGGCGACGTCGAGCGACCAGGAGTATCAGGACAATTCTTTGAAATGCCCCACAACCCAAAAACATTCGCGGAGCTGCACTCCGAGAGCGCATTCTACTACGAGCTTGATCACACTACAAGCAACAAAGAGGATAAAAAACTCGAAGCAAGGGAAATATACGAGCTAGGACAATAAGGGCGATGATATCAATGGATACTTATTTTCTAGGCAGTCAACGGCGTTGTGACATCCTTCATGCCTTGCCTCCACAATAGGCTCAAGAATCAGCCCCTTCAGCTGCGTTTCTCGATCTCCAAGATCTTGTTGGCCATGTCTACGATTGTCTCCTCAAACGTTTTGAAGGACATTTCTAACACCTCGTTGCCCTCGCCAGCTTCAATCTGAGCCACAATCACATTTTCTTCGTCACCAACAGGAAGTTTGCTCTTCAGCTCCGGGAAGTGATCAGCAAGTACCATCACAGCAGCTGTATTACTATATGGGAAACCGCCGATCAAGTAGCGTTTATTGGCCGCTGCAGGGCTTGTCAACGCCTTGATATGCGCGTCGGCGAGATCGCGTACGTCGATGTACGAGGGAAACATTGTTTTTGGAACCGGCTTCCCGGCATTCTCGCCGCTGAAGAGTGAGTAGAACGTTCCCGCAGAGAAGTTGAGAGACTTTGCATCTTTTACTGCTTGGATGGGCGGCCCAAATATAAGGGCAGGTAGGAAGACAGTGACTGTGAAGTTTGGCTTTTCAGTCTTGACAAAGTCCCAGACGGCGAGTTCTGCTTCCTTTTTGGAGCTGCAGTAGGAGATGTAGGGGTGGTTTGCTGCACGGGCTTCGTCAGGAGTGATGGTGTTCCAGGACTCGTTTGTGAGTGTGCGAGCTGGAAGATCATCGCCAGTTGTTACAGCGTTGATTGAGCCTGTCATTGCAATGGCTTTCAGGCTCGGTGCGAATGCCTTTGCTGAGTGGAGGAGGCTCATGTTCCTACACAGTCATTCATCAGCTCATGGAACATGGCACAAATATCGACAGCATTCTCCTCTTCCAAGAGCTTATCCAAGACAAAAAACACCAACTTACCCCTCAACACTCGGCTTCAGAAAATGCTCGTCGTAATCAGTGTTCGCGGGATTGTCGAGCAAGGGCGCAGCAACATGCACGATATAATCAAAGTGTTTCGACTTGAAGACATCGTCCCAGATTCCGGCGCTGGCATAGTCTTTGATCTCGACGAATTCGAGTTTTCCCTCCCATGATGGGTTTTCGGCCAGGATGGCGTCGCCCGCGGACAGACGACGGACGGAACCGGTGACGGTGTGGTTCAGGCTGAGGAGGCGCGAAATGATGTGCGCAGCTACGAAGGAGTTTGCGCCTGTAACTAAAGTGTGCGGCATTCTGGATGGACAGATCACTGACGAGACTCGTATTGGATGGAGATGATGATGGTTAGGTAAGCTTTAAAATGGGAACCTAAGATGCAAGACTATGCTGTCTTTGAGAGGACGTGAATAGTGAAGTGACGGTGCTGGTATCTGGAAAGAGCAGGGTAATCGCGTTCAAAAACCTGTCTGTCTTTGTCTAATGAAGGATAGCAATATTTCAAACCCTCCTAGAGCCCATATTTTATATCCTCCCTCTCTCTTCTCTCCTCGATGGGCTTGGAAACTAAAGCAACTAAATTCTGGTCTTTACGAAGCAACTTGCATCTCATCGTCGATACTCGCCGGCATTTCGAATTCTCATACGATCCACTCGGCGTCAGGCTGATACATAGATGTGATGCAAGCTGAATGGATTGGAGGAGATGCCGATAAAATTATCGAGATGGCGTGAGACCTTTGTCGAGCCAACCAGTGAGATTCCGAGATTGCCCTGTTTGGATCAGTAAGCGGGAATGCTTGTTATACGTTGCAGATCCAAGCTCTCTTTGAGGAGGGGGGTGAGAGAATTCCTGGGACGATAATTTGGCCGGTATTTGTTGCTGAGACTTTGACGTTCCCTATATGATTGGAAGAGAGATTATTTAGCAATTTCCTGTTTTGGTGCGGAGGGGTTATGAACGATTCCAGGGAGCAGTCAAGTGATTTCGAATATTAAGGAGGGATATCAGAGGCTAGGATATCAAGAATGATGATCGAAGCTCGAGAAGCGATAAACGAATCTGGGCTGAAAGGCTTTTCCCTTGATTTCACTACCATAATCACGTGCCGAATCTGCACAGCGAGATATTTTCCTGGAATCGACACTGTCGAAGACTCAAGATCATTTGAAGATATTCAAAGAATGCTCTTGAATTTCCAGGAAGAAAGAGAGGTCGCTTTGTTAACTCACGTGCTGTCAAAATTGCGTCGTTTTGTTTGCGGCGCGCGCCGACAGCTCCTCTTCAACTCTTCTTTTCTCACCTCCATTGTTCATCAATATAATCATCTCGAAAAGCAGCAGGAAGACACACTTCAGACATTATTCCGTCTTTGTTCTACAAATTTCTTCAACTTCGGCGTAGCGATTTTTGACTGTACGCGTCATTTCCTTAGCCTCTTCCTAATGGAGTCAATTCGACAACAGACTCACAGAGTTTGGAGGAGTGAACTACCAAAAAGGTTAATTCGCTTCTCACTTGCACTCTACGAAAAAATGGAATAAAAAGTGCATGATCTCTCCCTAAAAGTAGAGTAGCAAGCCAGATGAATTGCTCGTTAAGTTAGCGTTTTGATCCTCATCGCACCTCGCCAATCGTATAGGCCGAATGTCTTCCAAGGTACATAAGTAAGTCCAAGCTGTCCACGTGTGCTGACTAGACACTCGACGGCATACCTAGATGCCTTCGCCTTCGGTGGTCGCGATTGGAGCGAGAAGGAATGCCCCGCTTCTTCATCTCCAACCTTCTGAGCCCAGCGAGCTACTTCGAACTCCTTGACAGAATCACCACACCACCGTCACATCCCCAAGCTTCACGTTGTTGCAATCATGAGACTGATTAACACCACTACGCACGAACTGCATGACTTTCCCTATCACCCGATGCCGGAATACGCAATCCTCTCTCACACCTGGGGTGATGACGAAGTCATCTTTCAAGAAATGACTCATTCCAGTCGATTCTCAAAAGCAGGATATACGAAGATCCGGGGTACGTGCCAACTCGCCATTGAGCACGGGCTGCAATATGCCTGGATTGATACCTGTTGCATCGACAAGTCCAGCTCTGCAGAGCTCACGGAATCGATCAACTCGATGTTCCAGTGGTACAAAAACGCAGCTGTGTGTTATGTCTATCTCCAAGATCTCCCGGTGCATGTAGGATTTGAAGAAGGATTGCCCAAATGTCGGTGGCTCACTCGAGGATGGACACTGCAAGAATTGCTAGCTCCCGAAAATATAGAATTCTTTGACGAAGGTTGGAAGAGAAGGGGCACAAAATTCGACTATGTCAACAACATTGCAGATTGCTCTGGCATTCCAGTAGCAGTTTTGCGAGGCGAAAGGGATATGGCAAGGTGTTCTGTGGCAAGAAGGATGGCATGGGCCTCAAAGCGACAGACCAGCAGAATTGAAGACCAAGCTTACTCTTTGCTTGGGATATTCGACGTTAACATGCCCATGATCTATGGAGAGGGTCCAAAAGCCTTTCGTCGCCTCCAGGAAGAAATCGTCAAGCGAAATAACGATTTAATAATACTGGCTTGGGACAATCTGCGAGAGCGGAAAGCACGGGCAATGGGACTTTTTGCAGAGTCGTCTGCTTCTTTTGCTTCAACTTCTGACGTGGATGCTTCTAATAACAGCGCTGCCAGTTTTACTGTGACGAACAAGGGCCTTGTCATCTCGGGTATCCCACTACTTTCTGTGGCCTACCCGGCAGCTATCTACGGGGAATGTAATGCTGAGCTTTATTGTATCTATTTAGGCGTGTGCGGTCCTAGGTCTGCTGCTGTGGGCTTGATTCTTCGTAGAATCGGACCAGGGTATTTCTACCGCGACGGTTCCACTCCGATGGCAGGGTTCCGCAGTGACCTCAATGACCAGCTCTTAAATCTTACAGATAATATCGATTTTTGTATCATTGTTGACCTGCCTGAGGAATTCGACTTGCCGGACAGCTTTCGTAGCCTATCGTTACATGTGCCTCAGCACCGCCTGTTCAGTCTTCGAGACCAGTGTCCCGACTCGCTCTGGGACATTACGGATCGCGCGTTTTTGAATGTGGATCGATATAACTACTGCAAATATCCGGTGGTCATGGCTATGATCTTTTCTGCTTCAGTCTTGGATGTCTATGTCGATATTGTGGTTCTTTGCGAACGGAACTGGGAGACCTCGTTGCCGCTGTGTCGAGTATTCAATCTAGCAGATCATCGTCGGGCGACAAAATTTATTTTCCAGGAGAAACATGGGGAGAGACATCTTCATTGGGACGAATTGGAGTTGCAAGCACCAGAGCTCTGCGGGCTTGGAAACGAGGTTGTCGTTGTGGTTCACGATATCAGTCATCGAGTGACGGCTCATTTCGAAGAGGAGATTGTGCCCAAAATCTCCACGTCCAGACCGGTATTCACTTTGAAGCTTCATGTCAGTCCACTCGAAAGTGCGCATGCTCGCACATAGAATCAATAGTACGGAAGATCGAGAAGACTGTAGACATAGCTTGACATGTGGGCATCTCCTTGGACTGGGCTTGCATCGGCGGCAAAGAAGGTTGGTTGTGATAAAGTTAGCTTTACTTGAGCATAAAGCAACCGCTCCTGATCCAGACCAAGCAGACAAACGGAGATTGACATTCGTCAGAAAAACCATTACGTAAGATACGATTCGCCCTCAGGATCTAGACCCCCGACCCGACTTCTCCCTCTTAATCACTTGCTGCCAGTCTGAGAGTCACTTTGGGATAGCATGATGCGGCTACTTTTTGCCCTATGAGCTCCGACTATACTCAATACCTACCTGGTTCATAAACTGAGGTAGCACTTTCTGCACGCAAGCCGGGACATGCGCGTATCCAGCACTAGCTAGCCATCTGCAGGCAGTCGCCAACTTGCACCGTGTGAGAACAACAATGGTTCTCAAGCTTTCAGATCGAGCGCTTCGCCTGCAGTACAGCTTTCGGACCCAGTTAGGACCACGGGCAAGAACTTTAGTATAATAAGGCCCTAGTATTATACACGATGATACTTCAAAGACCTGTCTTGGACCGAATGTCAGGAATGGTATTCAACCTTAGAGAGCAAGTCATCAAAGTCTTTGGTACGTCACATCCCAAATCTAAGGCGCTTCATAAGCAAGATGAATTTGATCCAGATTCCAACGTCGACCAAAACGGTTCGCATCGTGAGTTTTGCCTTTTCCTGTAGACAACCGATACTCCAGTCCCAAAGTGAACTTAACCAATTGACCATCTTCAACCTCGTGAATCCAACGAGCAGGTATCCCGCGGACGATGTTTTGCAGCATCATTACGACCTCACCACAACATTCTCCTCCTCCATTTCAACAACCAGGCCGAACTTCACAACGTACCAAGTCCATCTAGCCCCATACACACTTCTCATCCACTCCTTCCTCTCTACAGGACTCAACCCCTCCGTCTTCCTCTCCAACTCATTTTTCAGCATCTCATCCCATGAAACCTCCTCCTCCTCCACAACCTGCATATCATACCCCACAAACAGTGAACTCCTCGGCCCAATGACCGTCTCCCCATTCACTCTAACCTCCTCCCTCTCCTTATCCTGCTTCTCCACTTCCCTCAAAATCCCCTCGGTCTCCCTGTCGCGAATAGCACGCACATAAAGCATCCGCCACAACAACCTCGCCTTCTCCCTCCTCCAACCATCTCTATCAGGCCACCTCACCGGATCAATCTTGATCTTCTCGAGTTCAGGACCATTCAGGAACTGGCCCAGACGTTCCAGACTCGCGTTCCGGAGAATGGAGGGACCGAGGTAGGGATGGTAGGTATGTGAGCCCGAGGGAAAACCGAGAGTGGCCTCGTCTTTTCGAGATTTGATTTGGGTCATTAGGTCCTGTTCGTGTGGGGTGAGGAGGGGTGAGGTCTTGGTGGTGGCTGTGAGGATTATGTGTGAGTGGGATCCGTAGATTTTTAGGATTTGATGTGGTGGTCCGTCTAGTTCGGATGGCTCGTCTTCTTCTTCTTCCTCTTCTTGTTCTTCCTCTTGTTTTTCCTCGGCTATTTCGTCTTGGTATTCATGGCTTTGGCGAGTATAGTATTCTAGGTCGTCTTCGAAGTCTTCGTCGGGATATTCGTCTCTATCTATGCTGGGGTTGTCTTTATCGATGTCCATGTCATAGTCGTTGTCATCTTCGTAGTCTTCGTCTTGACCATCTGCTTGTGGTTTTGCGTTGATAGCGACCCAACCAGATTTTGAGACATGGTTCGTCTTCGGTCTGGCGTATTCAGGCTGGATAGACGGTGTAGCAGGACCACGGTGGTCACTGGGTGGTGTTGGCTGGCGCTGGACGTACAAATCCATTCGCCCTTTCCCATTTGTAGCTTTCTCGGATGGTGGAGTTGTGATGTCCATAATCCGGCGTATCAGGAACGGAGACGATGTCCATGTCATCAAGGAGGTGGACGCCTACATGGCGTCCTACTGCCATTGTTGTTGAATAATAGAGAACTATTGTCGCTTGAGTAACGCGAGGTGAGAGCTGTGTGTTGAAGGACTCCACACGATTGTCTTGACAATCGCTTTTCTGGATAGCTCCCCCGCTTTTACTTTCTAGATGCCTCATTATTTCTTCATTTGTCGTCATATTGTCCGGGTCAGTTCATCTAGTCTAGGAAATATAGGTATACCGATGTTGAAAGTAGACGAACGAAATCTAGTACGATCACTTGATCCTTTTTCTCGTTGTGAAGTCTTTCGTGCGACCATGCGCAAACAATGGGTATTCCGATGCATACTGAGCCATTCGGAGACTCTATTGAGCATCACAAAGCCATCGACGCGTGTTTTACTACGCGACTCCGTGAGGCGTTGTTCGATCACTGAGGCCGAAGTTAGAAATCGTGATTAAGCAGGACCAGCGCAATATCTCACGACTCCATAACTCCTTTCCAAGCACCGACTTACTAAACCATTTGATCCCAGATATCGCACCGCCCATCCACTCGAAAAAAATGAGATTCCCTTCGAAGAGAACCAAAAAATCTGACCATCTCTTCCCGATGAACCTGCCTTTTTCACACAGATACCTATTTAAAAACCTGCTGACCTCCACTATCAAAAAACGAGGCCGTATTCATACACCCAGCAAAAGTGCCCTATCGATTGCCGATACCAGAAAAGCACCAATCAAGAAGACTCACGCAAGGAAGTACGCTGACTTTTCACCCTTTACTCATTCCTTCCCCGTCCCCACTCTCACCACCCTCCCACCCAGCTCGCCCCCAAAAGCGCCTTCAAAAGGACAGAACAAACCGTCCTTATTCCCACAAATCTATGAGGCTCGATACCAACAAGAAAACAAAGCATCTCCAAAACCCAACATTCCATCTTCCACTTCCCTACGCTTAGCCACAGCAAACCCATGCCAGACACCGACCGGCCTCTGACCCGTGCTCTAGTCAGGTCCAAGCGTCCTCTAGCGCTGAGCAAAGCCACCTGCACACGACCTCGAGCGCCACTGTCTCGGTTATCATCGGAGCAAACTCCTAGCTTAGAAAGTCAGGCGAAGTGGGGCATTCGTGCAGCAGGGGCAGGGACACGAGCACACGTAGGTATTATGTACTGTGGTAGCCGGCCAAAAGAATGTTAATCGGCGGGTCTCACCACGTCCCCCGTCTTCTCCCATTCAATATGCAAGAATAATTGTCATTTCTATATACCTAAGTAGCGGAGAATGAGAAGAATATGATCCTTTCAGACCGGAGAGAAAATTGCTAGATACCGTAGAGAGATAGAAGAAAATCGGCTATACGCACTGGCCAAGACAGGGGTCAGAATTAACCTTCTTTTGGCCGGCTACCACAGTAAGCTTCCCGACTTGCACGTCGGCGTCGGCTTCGTGGTTGGAGGGAGTGCGGAGTTCGTGTTTGATTGCCGTGAGGGTTTTTTGGAGTTTTGAGGGGTGGGGTGTGAAGTTCGAGGGATCGAACACCTACTGGGTTTTAGTGTGAGTGGCCATTGTCACTGCGATTGTTGCATGAGATTTATTTATGCAGTATGTCTGGATGGGAGATGGAAGATGCGGCACAATTGAGGATTGTGATGCACGAGGCGTGATGAAATGAATGAGACGTGGTGGCGGATGTGTAGTTGATATCGTGATCTTGTATAATATTGTCCCTCCTACCGTCTACTTCAGTGCTCCGTTATGGGGAAGCTCGCAGATATCGCATACACTACCATGCCATACCATATTCACACAATTAATGTCATGATCCCTCTTGAAACCCATCTATGACACCAGATCCATTTCTATGCCGTTCATAGAGCACGAGACCCACCAACGCCAGGTGCAAATCCCGAAACAAAGAACGCCATGCCAGCTAGATCCATCCCGGATACGAAGCCCATTAGAGAGACTAAGAAAGAAAGAAGAAGAATCAGAATCTATGGGATATCAAAACAACAAGGCTTGCAACCGTCCCCTTGGCCAGTATAGTGCCACCCGGAAGGTAAAGGATCCTGCCTCGCACTCACGAATCGAAGAGAAGTGAAGAAAAGAAAGTAGGGAAGTCGTCAAGTCGCTGAAGCGCGGTGAAGTGGAAAGCAGAGCAAAGCCACCATGCGCCTTTCCGGTCCAGATGTAAAAGTATCCGCCCAGGGTATTGTGAGAGGTTATGATCTTTGGACCTGTAGGGATCAATCTTGGCCCGTCTCGTGATTTTGTATCAATGTCGTACGTGTCATGATCAAAGAAGATGTGTCGTGCAGGTGAACCGGTCGGTTTCTATCGCAGGCTGCTCGTATGATTATTCCGAAGCCCCACATGGGCCAGGTTGTATCTTCTCTCAGAAAGTGCTCCAGTTCCAGTCGCGAGGAACGCTCTTGGCAAGGCTGCCAACCACAGAGTTTTCGCCGCCAGGTCGGAAGCGATTAAAGAAGGGCACATCAGGAGTGGTTGGAGTGGTGCTGTCACGAGAATTCGTGCTGTTGCTGCGACTGACTCGGAGGGTCTCCCAGCTACGGTAGTCAGAGAAGCAGCCATCGCATGCCCGAGACTTCAGGCCTTTGGGATGGAACTTTGCGTGCTGGTTGAGAGGCACTTGATGGGCAGAGTGCTCCCAGCAGAAAATATTTCCGCAACGCCGGCAATGATGTTTGCGATGCAGCCAAGTGAAGATGACTTTACAAGTTGGGTCGTCGCATTTGACAACCTTGTAGTCCTCCTGTAGATGAAACATTAGCAACAGGGTAATGACAGTAAAGCTATAGCGTGGACAAATGAGATGCGATCAGATCAGGGGATTCCACGTGAGAGTGGACGATGCAGGATCGAAGCGTGGGGGTTTGCACCCCACTGCTACCCAGGCTGTCACACTAGGGCTATAAATAATTTATTACGCCTTATTTGGCATTGCGACTTCATCACACGCCGTGAGCCGCGAACATTGAAAAAATGGTCGCGTGTGCCTCTTGCGTCAGGTGCTGCTCACCGAAGCAAACAAGCGACCCAAATCGCAAATGGGCCGATCCCGGAATTCGCGCGGCGGACTCGGCGTTCAGCATCTAATCTCGGGCTCGCAAAAAATATTGACAGCAGAAAATAGAGGGCGGAGAAGAATGAGGCTGACACAAGGGGACAAGGACAACGAAATCTCAGTCAACGTACCTTCCAACCATTGCGCGATGGTGGTCCTGTGACCTCCTGCAATTCTTCGTCGTTGTAGAGCTCGGTCTCGAGCCTGTTGATCCTGCCTGGGCCAATCGCGTCGAGCGAGGCATTGGACCCATCCGGATTCACACCGCTATCCATGCTGCCAAATCCATTCTTCTTTGGTGGAGAGCATCGTGTGGGTTTCTCCGTTGGGCGCAAAACCGCCGGTACGTAAAGTGGTCCCTTGGGCGGTTTGATCTGGGCGGAGTGCATGCGCAGGTGGGCAGGTATATTGAAGGTGCTGCGTGGAGACACGGGTGACTGATTTGAGGGCGACTCGGACGAGGGAGGTGTGATGGCTGCTTGCGAGGCGTACTGGGGAGCGCGAATGTCGGTAGGCATAGAAGGACCAGCGGAGAACATGTTGCTCTGCGGTGCAAAGGCCGTTGCCATGCTCGTGGTTGGAGTGAGGGTCGGTGGAGTTGTCTTGTGAGCAGAGGTTCTGGCGCGCGAAATTGAACCGGCGTGTGTGTGAAGTAGTTAGTCTGCTCGCGTGGAATGCGGCGTGCTGGTCGACCACCTCGCTTGTGGTGTTGCGTGGTGAGAGCGAATTGTGAGGGCAGAATGGGCGGGTACGGCAGCGATGCTGTGTGCTCAACTTTATGAACGGGTGATGGTAAAAGCGGTCAGAGAGGTCCCTTGTCGCCGGCAGCCGTGTTAACTGGGCCGACGTGCGTACACAGCGACTGGCGAACGAGGTCGGTTCGATGCAGCGCAAAGAGGGAGGATGATAAGATTAAGCGATAAGCGTGTGGAGTTGGAGGGAGGCAGATGGTGACAACCAACCAATAGAGGGGGGAGGGATTCCTATCGCCCCGTAGCGGCGTCTGAGCCTTGCAGATGGTGAAGGGAGACAGAAGAGGCACTTTGGGGAGGGAAGGTGGAGGGAGGCGACATGTTCATTATGGACGACTCGGAGTCTGGTTTGATTCGGGAGAAGGATTATGGAGGCGTCTTTCGCTGTTGGTCGCGACGCCGAAGCCTATTGTGAGCAAGGATATGGCTGTCACGGCGAATGCCAGTCTCCATCTTCGCCGGCCCGCCTGCCAGTAGAACCCTGCCTCCACGGCCGCCGACAGCTTCGACAACGAATGGCACGCGAACAATGAGCGTGTCCGGTGGTGGACGGGAGTCCAGGACCCGGCACTCGAAGTGTCAGCGAGGCCCGGAGCGTACATGTCAAGCATTGCGGCTCTTCTGTGGGCTTGGAATCCCACCGTGAAGGTTTGCTCACTCTCATCTCTGGTGGTAGACAAGCAGATACGGCGCAAATACCATTACAAAAAGAAAACCAGCACCGTCCCGTCGTCCAATCAGCAGCCGACTCTCTTATCTTTGCCAAGCGTCGGTCATTGCGACACGCTCGGGCAACTGCATGGATTGAGGGCCGTTGCAATTCCTCCTGGCCCAAACGAGTAGTCATCCACGATCCTATTGGGCGCTGCCGTCCTAGAGGCCAGACTGCTCCGACTCGCCAACGGCCGACGATGCATGACGCAGCATCTGGCCAGCCCGTCTTGAACTCGGTGAAGAGTCCATGATATCTGCCTTTCCTCCCGTCTGTATCCGCTCAACAGAAGATCCCTCTCCACCCGCCATCGTCTTAGCTTCGGTCATGGCAAACACTACATATCCGCATCTGGTCGCCGTGTGCTAGCCTCCGCTTTCCCTGTCGCATTTCCCTCGTCCTGATCTACACAATACTACTCTATCTCACGAAAATCTGAGCCTGACGTGGTCACTCTCGTCCCGGCATTCGTCCATTCAACTTTCAGAGACTCTACAGTCTACACCCTTTGGAGTCTACCGCGCATTCACCCGCTATGCTTGTCCCCACACGCACGCGACTAAAGCATCCCTCCTTTCCTACGTCTGG
Source organism: Venturia effusa (assembly GCA_007735645.1). NCBI lineage: Eukaryota > Fungi > Ascomycota > Dothideomycetes > Venturiales > Venturiaceae > Venturia > Venturia effusa. Next base: position 263,392 of record CP042202.1, on the reverse strand, counting down.
GGTACATAAATGAAGCCCCCTTCCTCCAGCATTACTACACGTTGGCCACAATTTACAATAATAAAGCTGCACAGTCCAGTCAAGCAGGCTCGTGCGTGCTGCCTCGGTCCTTGAACCTCGTGGCTTGTGCGAATGAACTCCGTGGAAACTGTTGGTGCCACAGTGGCTTCAGTAATTCTGTGTCCCTCTTGATATCTTACATCTCAACCGTAATCCTCACCTTTGTTTCAAGACGAAGATGGATCAATTCCTAGAGAGAATCTCTTCGAGTTCTCTAGAAATTCATCCGTGTTGGTCTTGATTTGAAAGTTACCAAAGAGTCATGATATGTTGCAATTTTCTGGAGACGGAGGGACACAGAATTACTGAAGCCACTGTGGTGCCTCTCTCACTCTTTCCACATCGCCGCTAGAATCGAAAGGAGGACGTTTTCTCTTGGCATTGCGCAGACTAGCTCCATCAAGTAATCGCTAGGTCAAATCAGACATAGATCTTGCTTACGAAAGCTAAGGTCCGCTTACAGTACACGCTAGCTCGATTCACCTCTTTGGCTGCAAAACCGTTGGCACAATACTGCGCTCCAAGTTTAGAATACATACTGTAACTAGCTGTGCATATAGTTTTCCCTACTACATCGCACATCACCATATCGCGCAATTGCAACCCTTAGATCGATGATACCTATTTCGACTGATCCCACCGTGTCCTGTCGCAGGATGATGCAGAAGGCTTCCCATGCATGTGCCGCTCCTGGCCTCTCCTTCACTCGGCTGTCGCATACTCTTGCTTGTGACAGTCACGTTATTTCGCGTACCTGTCATCGTTCATCGCTGTGAAGCAATGCCGGTGCCGCATGGCTCTCAGTGAAACAACGAATGAGAATCGATCCGTTTCGGCCGACCAGCATCTGATTTGACTTCCTCCTGTTGGGGATCTGAGCTTATTTGGATGCATATCAGTCTCTATGCCACACTTGGCGATGGCATTTCATTCAATCTCCCTAACTACTTTTGAATCCCTACTGCGAACCTCTTCAGCTTCCTGCCCAACCTCGCGCGCTTGAAGGCAAAGAATCTCGGAAACCCCGTCACGATGCCAGACCAAGTGGAAGAGATGGTGGAGACGACTGTGCCCCGGAAGGCTTCCCCGCAAGCACCTCTTCCTGAGATCGATCCTCTCACCAAGAGCCAATGGAGAACCTTGATGGCATTTGCAGATACGGTTATTCCTTCCATCGTACCGCGACAACGTGGCAAAAATGCTTTCAAAGAGACCGCTCTTCCCCCTGGCCAATATGCTGCCGCTCTTAGCAATATCGAACACCACGTTCTTCGGGATGAACACAAGGCCATCGCAGAAACGTATCTTGCAGAGCGGCCATCGCAATTGCCAGCATTCAGAGCCAATGTTCACCGTTTCATTGGGCTGTATACTCCCAAGCCCCTGGCCCAGTTACTAGCAATTGGCTTGGATCTGCTGGAGTAAGCCTTCTCAGCCTCACGATTTTCCGTAGACATGTACTAAGACCGAACTAGCTACCGCGTTACCTCGTTGTTCATGACAGGCTACCCATCTTCTTTCGCCGATCAGCCAGTCCACGTCCGCGAAAAGATAATTCTTTCCTGGACTGGCGCCAAGATACCGATCTATCGACAGCTGTTCAAACAATTGACCATGTTGGTAAAACAAAACTGGGTCAAATCTTCCCCCACACTCTACACGCTACTTGATTTTCCCCATGTTCCCGTGCATATGAAGCCTGGCAAGTCGTTCGAATTCGAATTTATCCAGATTCCCCCGGGAAGTTCAGCGGAGATCATCGAAACGGATGTTATCATCGTGGGATCAGGGTGCGGGAGTGCAGTAACTGCTAAGAATATCGCGGAGGCGGGGCACAGGGTGCTAGTCGTGGACAAAGCCTACCATTGGCCAGCAGAGCATCTACCAATGAAAGAGGCAGATGGTTGGAACCACATGTTCATGGGCGGAGGAGGCATGTTCTGTAAGCCGCTCGCCATCTTTTTGTTGGCCGCATGAACGCTAATACACATCTATTCTAGCCGACGATGCAACAACATGCGTTATCGCTGGCGGGGTATGGGGAGGCGGAGGAACAATCAACTGGTCTGCTTCATTGCAAACCCAGGGATTTGTTCGTAGGGAATGGGCATCCGATAACCTTCCTTTTTTCACTTCTTCTGAATTCCAGGACTCCCTCGATCGCGTTTGCGACCGCATGGGCGCGTCGACCGCCCATATCAAACACAATCCCAGTAACGATGTGCTTCTCGAGGGAGCGCGAAGACTTGGATGGGCGGCCAAAGAGGTGCCTCAGAATACAGGCGGTGCGCAGCATTACTGCGGATACTGCACTATGGGCTGCGGAAGCTGTGAGAAGCAAGGACCGGTCGTATCCTTCCTCCCAGACGCGGCCAAAGCAGGCGCGCACTTCATGGAGGGTTTCGACGTGAGGCGGATTCTATTTGCGCAACGCGACGGGAAGAAGATCGCTACGGGTGTCGAGGGTATCTGGACCTCTCGCGATGAACATGCTGGCGTGGCTGGTACACCGCTTGTTCAGAGAAAGGTGATTATCAAGGCCAAACGAGTGATTGTATCGGCAGGGACGATGCAATCGCCCTTGGTGCTCCTCCGCTCCGGACTCAAGAATAGGTGGATTGGCCGCAACCTTCGGCTTCACCCCGTTTCCTTCATCGGCGCCATCTACGATGAGGAGATTCGACCGTGGGAAGGTGGGATCCTCACCGCTGTGGTGAATGAGTACGAAAATCAAGATCAAGAAGGGCACGGTACGAAATTGGAAGCGGTGACTATGCTGCCCTCAGGCTGGCTATCTTTCCTCTCGTGGACAGGAGGGGTGGACTACAAACTCCTCGCACCGCGAATGAAGAACATGGTCGGCCACTTCGCCATTCAACGAGACACCGGCTCAGGACAGGTATACCCCGATTCCCACGACGGCCGTCCGCGAATTGCCTACGCGCCTACGAAGACAGATCGTAAGCATCTCATGGAAGGTATGCTCGCATTGGCGAAGATAAACTACATCATGGGCGCCCGAGAGATCTTCACCACACTGCCTGGAACCTCCACCTTCACTCGTCCCGCCTCTCTAACCACCGTCTCCGCCGAAGAAGATCCAGCGTTCCAAGATTGGCTCAAAGAGGTGAGGAAGAGGGGATTACCAGACCCCGATACCATCTTTGTGTCTGCGCATCAGATGGGAACCTGTCGCATGGCGTCGAGTGCGAAGAAAGGTGTTGTTGACTCTAGGGGAAAGGTTTTCGGCGTGGACGAGGGGCTGTATGTTATTGATGCGAGTGTGTTCCCCAGTGCGAGTGGGGTGAATCCTATGGTCACGAATATGGCCTTGGCGGATTGGTTGAGTAGGAATATCGCGAAGGATATGAAGCTGGGGACGAGTTTGAGGGCGTCTTTGTAGGGACGAGTCCTCAACGCAATCTCGAAGTAGGCGAGAGAAAAGGAACAGTGGTTTTGCTTTTCTTCTGTACAAAATTCCCTCTTACAGAATACCCATCGCCTCTCACCGCCAATATGTACTTGTCGACAAGGTCTATTGTCTTCCCACACTCATGCTAGATATTCCACACTCGTACGAATGTGTATCATGAAAGTAGATACTAGATAGATAGCACACCATCCAACTCCAAACGCGTTTCACGTGTTACGCTGGTGGATCTCCGATTGATAGTAATTATGAAACGCCATCTGAGCCAGCGTACCCACACCAAAATCTCCCTCCCACTTTAAATTTGCGCACGAATGGCGCTAAACTTTACTCGTGCTGTTGTGTGCCGGGATGGCGGTGTCAACTCGGATCGGATATATTTGGACACTTGGGAGCCACCACCTCACTTTCCATACGATTCTTAATATCCAGTCAAATCAATATTATCACAACCATCACGATTGCATCGCCATTCCCACGATATCTGCAGCCCACTGTCTCTCTCTCTATCCATTCTTCTCATCGAAACGATTGCACGCGACACATTCGAGATCCCAGTCTCATCCCCATCCCCATCTTCACCAACACTATCTTGGCATTCCGAAACCCCTGCTAAAAAAAAGGACATCTATACCACACCACACCACACCACAACCGACTTGACCTCCAAAAATGAACCAAACACCATCGGAATCGCAATCGTCATCGCATTCGCAGATGGAGATGGAGACACTCGATTACCAGAATGATCTCGGGTCGATGAGGAAGGCGTTGAAGGTCGGTGCTGTTATTGTGGGGGTTAGTTGGACTTGCTTGAGTGTGGGTGGGTGGTTGAGGGCGTGATGGGGTGGTATGTGGGTTTTGATCTTGGAGGGGGAGAGGGATGGGTGATGGAGATTTGAGAACGGTTGGTGCGATGATCGAGTGTGGTTTTCAGCATCTGTGCTGTGGTTTGAGATGGAAATTCATAGCTTGGTTTCTTCATTGGTGCACGTGTTCACTATTGGAGTAGACGGGAATGCGACATGATTGGTCCAGACACGTTGTCGCGAAATTGACGCGTTGTCTTCGTCTCCATGAACTTCGTCTCCATGAACAGGATTCTTTCTATCCATGGTAGTATGTGAAAGTGACGAAACCGATTATCTTCTTCCGGCACATCATAAAGGGAGCAGTCGCATTCTTTCAAGCCATCGCTCTAGTCTCCTTTCATCTTTCCACATCGTTCGCAGACGAGTCTTTTACCAAAGCAAATCGAACTATGGATTTCTCAGCTCCAGCCAGTAATTCTGGACAACAGCATCGTCCAAGAGCAACTATTCACAAAGAGATGGAGTCTGCGCTGTTGAACAACAGTGGCTGCGAAGACGGGTGCGATATGTACCAAAGACATGCAGCTGACATCTCGCTTGCGATCATAGTTGACATTAATTCCAATCGAAACGCTTACACATAGTCAGTCCCTCTTCGGTGAACCTGATTACAGACTTGAGATTTTACTCCTGGCAGATTACTATTCTACAAGCCATCCACTATTCATACTTCATAAACATCGTGCAATGACACCAACTAATCCCGGTGCTTCTGCCTCACTACAAGACCATGGGAATGAGACATCTCGCGAAGAAGCCATGGACTTAGACAGTCCTCGAGCCGAGGACATGGGTACGTCCGCGCAAAACTTCAATGGCAGAGCATACACTAACCATAACTTTATAGAAATCGATAGAGACTTTCAACGCCCATCTGCTCCCCAACGCGCTCGAAAACGCGTCTTTTCTGGATCCAGCAGTCCCGTAGCCAAGCGCAGAAAAGGAAACGACGGCCAGAGACTGTACCATCCACATGGAAGCTGGACCATACAAGCTGGTGCATTTCATAACGGACGAATCACTCCAGCTGTCAGAGCTACACATTGGCCCGAGCCAAGTGAATTCGACCCCTTCTTCCAGAATCTGGCAGGCGAAGCGGGCCTTGATATTGCGCAAGACCGGATCGATCTTGCGAGGTTGTATACGGTATCTCCTCTAGCTGAGGACGATTCTGACAGTGCTGAGCGACCGAGCAACTACGTTTGGAGGAATCTTGGTTTAGTGACTCGCTTGAATATCATTCAGGGTCTTGAGGAGATTGAGCGCATGGCCGAGTTTGTTCAATTCGAGGGGCAGACTAATTATGAAGAATGGGACAAAGAGCATGATAATGCGGCTTCTGTACGGGATGCTCTTCAATCTGCCCAGTTTCACCTGAACGATCCGTATAATTGGTGGGAACATGAACCGCATACGCCAGTTGTTCCTGAAACAACCATCCAGACCTCTGCAGTCAGAACAAAAGCCTCAAATAGTGCGCAGGTGAACAGAGAGGGAAATAGGCAAAGTCATGATCCCCAAAAGGATCCAGTGGGACCAGAGCCAGACGACAGTAATGATATCGACGACCTTGACAGCGACGACAGCGACTTTTCCGAAGACGATGATGAAGATGAGAAAAAGGGCGATAACGGTAAGTGGGAATGGGAACCGGAAGAACTCGATTGGTGCTACGACAAGCTGGTCAAATGGATCAACGACGGAGGCCGACGTGGCGTCTGGAGCGAACTAGGCTGGGGAAGCAACAGCCTCCAATACTCTCGCTTGAAGCAGCATCACAGAAAACGATTTCACGGGGAAGACCGCCATCAGCCCCGATTCCACATGAGGAACAAGACCGACCACTCGAAGAAAGCCGATCTGAAACCGCGTCGAGAGACTGGTACGAGGAGGAAGCGACTGGCCTTTTACAGGCGGTTCTTGAAGATCAAGGAATTCAGAGATCTGATTGGATACCCTATCCCAGCTGTGAAGAGCGAGAAGGATCCGGTGAAACGGAGGGAGAAACTTGAACAGGATGCTAAACTTCAGAACGCCCCGGTGCTTGTAGAATGGAGGAAGTTGCGCGCAGATGCTGGTAAAACCTGGACTGTGCGGTATAACAGTACTTATACACCAGATGATACTACTGCAGCGGGAAACGCCGCGGGAGATCAGTTGGTGGTTGTTGCATCTCAATCCGTTGGGGCGCCTAAGACAGACCGACAAGCCTCTGCTCTGGAAGAGTCCAAGAATGTCACTGGTGCAGCTTCTGCTGAAATGACCGATCTCGTGGAGCCATCTGCGGCGAGTGAAGCTTTGGACACTCTTCCGCTGCATCCAGTTCAGGTACCTGCTCCAATCCTTACACCGGCTGAATTAGGAGAGCCCGCCAGAAGACGCGTATCAATCGACGAGGAGTATGACGATTCCGACGATGATGAGGTGGAGAATGGAGATGCTGTGATGGGTGTTCCATTGCGTTCCGCTGCAAAGCCTGGTGCAAAGCCTGCTCTGGTGCCCGCTCGGACGTCGTTCAATGATACAGAGGAAAGCGGTGAAGTGTAGGGAGTTACTGAGCAGTTGTTTTAGTGTAGCATAGAATCAGGAAAGGTACTGGGCGTACATCGTCTAGAAAAGCGCTGGTTTTAGACGCGCAAGATTGACTGCCGTGCGCGAATTCGCGATTCTTGACGCAACGATCCAAAGTCAGAGATGATATGCAATACAGAATTGGTTGTGTAGCTTTTTGTTATCCTGTCCAGAATGATTTCCGGTGCAAATCTGTGTGGAAAACATGGCATTGAATCACTTGTTCCGGCAAGCATTGATCACGTGCGTGCGCTATGGAATGACCGCGCGCTTAAGCTCGGCAATCTTGCGACAACAAGGCAGTCAACTCATCGTTGTCCGCTCTGTCAACTCTCTTATTATCGTCATGGCACAGACTCCACCGCCCTATGGCAAACCGGAGTATTGGGATGAACGCTTCAAGACAGACCCCGAACCCTACGACTGGCTTGAAGGTGCTTCAATACTGGACGCGGACATCAACGACGCGCTTCAGGCCCATAGAGACAATGCGACACCTCCGAGAATCCTCCACATCGGGAGTGGCACGTCCAAACTATCTCTCCACCTGCGAGATTTCGTGAAAGACCCGGCACAGATCCAGCACGCTGACTTTTCAGCCGAGGCTGTGGAATGGGGTCGCCATCAAGAGAAGAATACCTTTGGGTTCGAGTGGGACGAGGGCGGTGCTGATAAGGAACAACTCGAGGAATATGGGCTGGTCGCCGAGAATTTGCAACTTGATATGCCGATGATGAAGTGGACTCAGACTTCGCTGCTGTCGCTGGATTCAGTCGTATCGACACTGTCTTTGGGCGGGTTCCAGATCATCGTGGACAAATCTTGCTGCGATGCCATAGCGTGCGCATCTTGGGTTACGGTGCCCATACCATACTATTTCAAGTTGGGATCTACAGCATCGCCTTCCGCACTGGCACGGGCGACCGATGAAGAGGCACCGGCTTTTGATCACGATGAATACTCCATTCATCCCATCAACCTTCTTGCTATCCACCTGGCGCTTGTCGTATCTGCAGGCGCCCGTTGGCTAGCCTTGTCCTTCTCCAAAGATCGATGGCCCTTCTTTCCGGATGATGACTGCCCAGACGTTGAAAGACAGGCTCAGCAGGCTTTGCCCAAGAACCTTCTCGATGCTGGATTCCCTGACCCAGCAAAGCTTTGGAGGATGATAAAGAAGGAGAATATCTCCAAGAAGACTGCTGATGATCACGCAAAAGTGCCCACTTCGGGGCTGCAACACTGGATATATGTGCTTGAAAGGACCGAAGTAAAACTCGAAATTCGTGGGACTTGATGTTGAAAACAGGAATACATGATAATCAAATGACTAATGACTACGTAATTGTCCCTCGAATTGGCCATAATCTTGATGGCTCAGTCTCGAAAAATCTGCTCGCTCTCACTTCTCCCAGAGGCGAAGGGCTTGACTCTGAGGAACTAAGATTCTTTCCTTAATCTCCATGTACCTTATCCAGAGTGTTTCCGCTCCGGTGGTGTATGAGCATCTAATTGGTAATGGTGCAGCCTAGTCCTTATGCTGGGGCTAAAAAGCAGCGAGAGTGTGCAGTAGAGACGTGACTAGACATGACCGGTACCCAAAAAATCTCACTCATATCGATCCTCGGTTGCTGTAGCTTATTCATCGGATCCAAAGAAGCGGCGCGATTTGCTGACATGGAATAGATACAAGGTTCAAGGGAACTGCTGTTGAAAGTGTGCTGCAGGTCGCATCCAACTCATATGGGCTGCATGATCAGTTGCTCAAGTCTGCACATTTGATGAAAAAGATGGATGAGACGATCGATAAGCTTGCAGTTGCGGCTCGAAGATCCGTCCAATTTCTCCGAGACTATCACGGCCGTTTCGGAAGCGTTCCAACAAGCTATCGAAAAGATCCACAATTTCTCCAGTAGATACCATGGACTGTTGCAAGCGACCTAGTGGCCTGGCCAGTCTGATCAGATTCGCTTGTGGGTCTCGTGCGAATCATGCCTGTCTGACTGCTAACAAAATGCCTGAATTGGTTGAGCAACATAGCCGTGGACTACACCGGGACGATAAATATATCAGGACGATGAATACATCAGGACGATAAATATATTAGGACGATAAATATATTAGGACGATAAATATATTAGGACGATAAATATATCAGGACGATAAATATATCAGGACGATGAATACATCAGGACGATGAATACATCAAGGCCACCAAGGCTGACCAAACTTCTGCCGAAGTCTACGACGGGCTCACTGCTCTCAATACAGCAGTGTCTCGCGCTCCACTTGCTTGCGATATCCTGGGCAGCCCATCAAGCAACGTTGCAAGCCCATCCCTCGTCCTTAGGTCAACATTGTCACGCTTCAAGGCTCCTCAGTGGGTCTCTCGCAAGATCACACTTCGTCCGCGATGCGTCGTTTGCATTGCGAAGTCGATGTTGTGGGTTTTCTGGCAATCCTGAATATAGATCTTTCTAGGAGATTTTCGATCTGCCTCTGCTTTCGACGTCCTTAAGCCGATAACGGGATAAACCTCCTTCGATCGCACTCTCATATTACGGCCCCCATTTCATTTTCGACTCATAACATCCGATCTTGACGCATGGCAGCCGGCCTTCGCAGCACCACGCCAGCCAGTTTGATCAAGACAAACTCTTGTTTCTTCACCCCGAACACAAAACGAACAGAATGGAAGACTTTCACTACAAGATTGATCCGCCATCAGATCGGGCCAGCAACAAGTAAGTCGACTACGCTCAGAGGCTCGCACGGCAATAGGTCATCCGTCGATGTGGCTCTTGACAAGTCGGAAAGACGCAGGACGTACGAAACACAGGATACACAATGGATCTCCTAACATATGGAGGCCAGAATGAACCATGTTCCGGTCGGGGCTGGACGTATCGACTGGAAGCGACTTCGTCAGAACTCATTGGCCATTAAGCAGATCACAGCAGACCACAGTGTGCGCAATTGTGCCGTCAACAAGGGCCATGCTCAGAACAGCGAAATTGCCTTCTACCAGAAGATCGCGCCGATATCTCAGCTCCGGCCGCTTTGCGAAATGAACGTTCAGCCCAGGAGGGGCAAGTTTCAAGCTCTTTCGGAATACGAGTCGGAGGACGACGCAAGGAACGGGTCGTCAACGCGACTGAAGTCTGGGGGCAGTCAGCTAAAGCCGCTGGATGAAGAGTGTGCCGGGCTAACAGGAAGAGAAGTGTGATTGTGGGGTCCGATCCTGTGAGTTAGCACAACATCTCAAATCGAATTTGGAGGATGATAGATTTCTGATTGTCTTGCATGCTGGTCTTGCCGGAGTTTCGCTCCTGCTGAGAGCCTACCAAACGGCTTTCTTTGACATATGCTTACCGTTTCTGAGCTAGCAGGCCAGGGAAATGATGGATGGTCGATTATGGGCTTAAAGTTGGGAAAATCGCGGGAGGAGCGCAAGCCAGTACGTATCTTCTGGGGTATTTTGGAAGCAGAAACTTCATTTTCAGCATGCTTGCGACGGAAGAGCTGATTTAAAGGATGGTTTCTAGAAGGCAGCAAACATGATCTTGCAGTTTGTTCCCGCGCCATCAGAGTGTGAAGGACTCCCAAACTTACAGAGTTGACAGTACATGCGCTGTGTATCCGTCTTTCCATCACGTTGGCTGTAACATACTTCGTAATATGGCTAAAAGACTGGCTCTAGGTCACCGCGTCAGTCTTCCCTGTTATCCATACCACAAAGCGGCTGTAACACATCACGTCTCATGCACGATTGTGCCCTGATCTGAAATACACGGGGACAGCTTCCCAACGAAGCGATAACAGCATGTTAAGACACAGTCACAGTACTGTGCATACCCAAAACTCGAGGATAACGCAGCACGAACCTAGTCCCGAAATGGCCCAACATACAAGATCTGCGCCTCTCACTGAACGGAATCGGAAGTTCCTCTGGTTCGGAAAGTCATGTTGAACACCACGACCACGTATTGTGGCTGAATCCGGTCACGACCGTAGGCAACTAGCGCGAATCAGCGATGAGTAAGAAGGGTGGCTGTCGTGTTGAGCACCCATGTCCAAGATATTTAAAGTCCTCAATCCCATTTTCCTGGCTCTTGCTCTCCTACACATATCTCGCCGAATTTTCCAAAGTTGGCGCGGAACTTGTCTCTACAATTACTTACATCTACACACTCGGAACCTTTTTCACGTCAGGTGTAAGCTGCGCTTCCTTAAACTCAAAAGTTCGTCAGCTCTCGCCGATATTGACAATCTCGTCTACCTGTTTCTCCACATCCTACACACTCGCCACCTGCTCCACCAGTCAAGATGGTCAAGCGCGACATCGAAGACGTTGTAAGACAGGGCCTCTCAAGGTGTACACTGCAGGAAGCATTTACTAACGCCTTCTAGGAGCCTGAGGTCGAAGGAGCGGCGATTCCGACTTCATCGAAGAAGCGCAAGGGAGAGGACGTCGTCGCGCCAACTCGTGAAGTTCGAATCCGCAAGAAATCTGCGCCACGCCAGGAGATGGCATATACGAACGAGTCGGCTACTGCACAGAAGCCAGTCTCATCAAAGAAGCGCAAATCTGAACAAGCCGTGAGTAAATCCTGAGCAGATTAAGCCATGCGACGTTGTCAGCTTCGTGTTGCGAGTGACCGTACTGACATCTTATGCAGGATGAGCAGACCAAGGGACCGAAAGTAACAAAGAAGCGCAAAGTCTCTGCCACGCAGGTGATTATTACAACTTTCCATGCCCAAAATGGAGCTGATAAGACCATAGGAGCAACCTATCATCAATGCCGTACCGATAATCCACACCGATTACGAGAAGTGGAACGTTCTCCGTATAATCGGCCGAGTGACCAACGCTCATTTCAATTCGAAGTGGCCCATTTACTGCTATGAGCTCGAAGGCGAGCCTCCCCGCTGGTCTTGGGATTTGGCGGGTAGCTTCAAGAATCCGAAGTGCATCAAGAAAATGCAAGATAGTTTTGATAAGGTGAATCGCTTAGGTACTGCGCGCTTGAGGGAGGGCTCGGACGAGCTGGAGGAAGCTTGTCGAGAACATGGCGTTGCTCCGCCCGCAGCATCTGGAGCGCCGACGATCGGCTTGCAGGACTTGAACCACAACATATTCGCCTGGTTCGGTCCGGACGGGTACACGAGCGACGAGCCCAATGCGAAAGCCTCAGTGGCCTCTGTTGATGCCCCAAAGCAAGTTACAACAGTGGAGAACCGTCCAGAGGCTTCCATGAGAAAGAAGGAGACGACCACGAAGAAGAGCAGCATTCCACTGGTATTAGCCACTTCTCCAGGATTGGCTTCTGACGTAGGTGAACAGGCTAAGATCTCGAGGCAAGAGGTCAAGAAAGAGAGCCTTGCTCCTCCAAGGACTGCATCGCCTGAAGCCATCAATGCGGAGCAAGACCGTCATTCTGCGCGGCAACGTCGGTCCTTGAGACGTAACGCTGCGAAATATGAGGATGATAGCCCACCTCCCAAGAAGCGTTCGCAACCAAAGCGTATGACGGAGAAAGAGCGTTTACAGAAGAAAGACGAGGAAGAAGAAGAAAAGGTGAACCAAATCTTGCAGAGATACTCGAACCTTATCATCCCTGTCGAGAGCGATTTTGTCTATCTCGTCACGGATCCTCCTACATTGAACCGGGTGCTTGTACCTCGAGATCCTGCCATGAAACCATCAATCGTGGGATTGTACCGCCGTCAACTGGCACCAGCATTTAACGGTGCTACTCGAACTGCGACATACAATCCGATCTACAGCCGGGACGCAGAAGTCACGGTGCATAACGACTTGGTCGAATGGGATGAGAACGAATCCGCCACCTTTGAGGTCTACCTGGTCAAATGGACAAAGACCTTCGCCAATGGCGGCCAGTCGTTCGTCAAAGGATTTGTAGCTGCGGAGCACCTTGAGCAGCACGTTGATTACTTCCCAGAAATCGAGAGCTTTGAGCACGAGTCTAGGGCGGCGATATACAAAGCGGAGGACGAGGCTGCTCGAGAGGAGTTGGAGCTCAAGAAAGAGGAGAAGGTTGAAGAAAATCATTAGATGGGTCAGAGGAAAAGGAGAGAGAAGTTTGAGAGGAGGATGGAAGGTATGGCAGGGAAAGAAGGGCCAATGTATTGCGATGGCGAAAGAGGCGATTGCTGGCACTGCTCCAAAGGTAGCATGCTTGATGAAGAGATCGTAGGCAATTCGGAGCACTGCAGGATCAATGGATGCATTAAGGCAGCATCAATAGAGGGATCAAACGTTAAAGTCATGCACTAAAGATGCATTGAAGATGAAACAGGGCATGTATGATTGGTTGTGATGGATGTGGGCTGGTGGTAGCAGGACAGAAAACGCTGTCGTTGTCATTGCTGGGGAACAAGTCGCTCCGTATAGCTTCCAAACGTAGTCTAGCGTCGGCCCCTTTTTTCCCCGCCTCTTCCCAACTAACTTTCCCCTAGGTTTTAGTCTGCCCGCGCCTTGACCTCCATCTTCGATCTCACTGACCTCCTGTCCATCATTTTTTGCGCGGTAAACATCCAAAAGACGATATCTGCTGACAATCTATCAGTTGCAAGAGATATTGCTCTGATCGACACTCGAGACATCAACCTCCCGGCTGAACGCTATATAGACTAGAAGGTCTTTATGCGTTTGTTTATCATCCATCCCGAGTTCTCGTTCCCTCTTCTTCATAAGTTGATACTTGCTTGCTCATCTGTTTATCGCAAGCAGTCGAAGAGATTTTAACCCATGCACCAGGGTTTTCCCATAGAACAAGATGAACTTTGGACCTCACGCTGACAAGGAGATTGACTCAGCCAAAGATCTCACTCGCAATGTGACCCTGCAATGATCGCCCAAGGAATATGAATATCTCTTCTACCATCCAATCTCTGGCAAGAGCGATTGAGCCAAAAGATTGGGAAACTCGACTTTACTCGGAATCATGAGCTTCCTTTTCTCCTGTCAAACAACAGTTTTGTGCGCTCTGCAACCGCGTGGAGCAGGTCCATCTGCTTTATAGGCATCTCCGGAACCTACTACTTTCTTGGTGGTGTCGAGATGGATGTTACCGGTATCTGCGAATTCTTCTTGGGTAACAGCAAGCAGAACTCGTCTCAGCATGGTGAACGCAATACTGAATCCAAAGCAGCCTGCCATCTCACTGTCTTCGTCACCTTCGGATCGAACAGGTATGGTCTTGCCTACGCACTTGACCCTACCCAAGGAATTGTTGCATCTTACACAATTGGAAATGTCACCGGCGCCGACGCAATTCAATACAGCCCCATCAAGGAATGTACAGCGTCATCGTGTGGGCGCTTCCCATAATACCAAGGTCATTCCCACCACTAACAAAATCCGTAGTCGTCTCATTCCCTTCTGCTTGCGCCTCGATTTCCTTGGCACAGATGTCCCCTTCGCCCTCGCTATCTTCTGCCTGATGCCTCTCGTTGCTCTCCCTGCCGCTGCTGAGTTCGCAGCTGGTAACGCCATGACATCGGCTGAAGGCGAGAATGTGCTTTCTCCGGTTAAAGTTGCCCGTGGCTTTGGGCTTACCACGCCGCTTGCGGGGTGGTCTCTTGCTATTCAGGCGGCTTGTGCTAGTACTGGTGTTGCGGGCCATTCAACTACGAGTTTGTTCACGAGGAGCAAGGCTGCTGCTATTGAAAGCAGTGTAGAGGCTGCTTGGCTGGCCTGATTTGAAGCTAGATTCGTTCTGATTCAAAGATTTTCATATCACGAAGGCCAAAGTGTGTTCTGAAACAGGAGCAGCGAGTAATACCGAACGTTCCATTCGAAAAATCAGGAGCTAAACCTCCCAGCAGGGTCTTCTCTATATCTCGAATTCTCCTTCGAGTCGACGCTGTCTGATCTCCGGTTTACTGATGCTCGTCCTGCCTTACAAAGGCTATCTTGCTCACACCAACCATAACATTTGTCCCGACAAACAACCTCAATTACCACCCCGCGTCTTCCAACAAAGAATCCCAATAACAACAAGGATAGAACAAACTACCAGGGTTTTCAACACCGCTCGTTCCAAACATCCCAACCTAGGACGGTGGCCGTAGCGATCGTGTGAGCGTTCCAGGTCGGAATAGTGGTACGTGGGGACTGTGGCGTAGCACTGCTGGAAGTGTTGGCCGGGCACGAAGACGATTTGATGATGGTCGTTTCGAGAGGTCGGTCGAGGATTTGGAGGCGATCTGGTCTAAAAACGGAAAGTCAGCTAAAAGCATTTCCCTAGATTGGTGGGTGGGCATACGGCCGGTAATGAGTCGTTGGAAGGCATGATGATTGATTTCGTTGAATGAAGTGTGGGCACGAAGTAGGCTGAGTGCGGGTCTGAGGACATGGGTGAAATCGAGTGTTGATGTTTATTGTTCTTGAGATCAAAGTTACTGTGTTGAATACTACATTCCAAGAGCTCGACCTTGCTTCGGGTTTTGACAATTCAGGGCATAAGAGACATTCCTCTTGGTGCGCCGAAGCCGTATCAAGCCTAATCCTTTGTTGAAACTGTACATCTTGTCATCGATGGCTGGAGACTCTTGGCCAACACAAATCCAATTTACGCCATTGGGACCGACTGTACTAAGGCCGCGAAGAAGAGCCCAAAATTTTTTTTGATGATTAAGGAAACTTATATCTCCATGGGGAAGAAGAAAAAAGAAATGTATGAGGAGAGTATGTGTGTTGGGCCAGCTATGTCACGAAGTGATGATTACCAAGTACCAGTTGCTAGCCTGACGTCCTTTAACTTCAAATCGTAGGATTGTAGAATAAAAAATTATTATTCAAACAGATCGCAAGAGTAGTGGATGGAAGAAGCAGAGGAAGCCGTCAAAGAAGCAATTTATGTTGTGTTCTTGTAAAGTGTAGGAGAGCCGCAGAAGTCTCCCTTCGCCGCATGCCATTCTCAAGTGGAAACCAAATACGCGAAAATCCAAGCGCCTTTGCCTAATTACGAGCGCTGACCGGATTGATCGTTTGGGCGTTCTTATGGACAAAGCATGCCATGGTGACGTTCTTCTGGAGCTTGATACCACCTTCGATCCTGCCTCGGCGCTCGAAGTCAAATTGCTTAAGCCAGGTCCCGAGCCAGACCAAACGCTCTGCATCGTCAGTTGGATAGAAGACATTGATGTGGACGGTGCCAAGTGAGCGCTTGCCCCCTGAAGTGGTCAGATGAAGGTCGCCCGACATTGGACGCCACTCTACAGCATCACGAGAGACGTATTGGGAATCGGCAAGGAACATTAAGCGGTCCACCAGCGACTTTCCGACACCATTGCGAGCGTAGTCGGGATGAACGAAAACCTCCAGGTCAGCAGCATATCGGAAGAGACTGTGAGGGCCTTCATGCTCGTCAGTGTATGCGAAGCCAACAACCTTCTCTTGTGTAGACTGAAGATTGGCGCGCTCAAGTCCAGCCTGCTTGACTTTCAAAACTGCGACGATCATGTTCAAGTTGGCAGCGGCAATTTCTTGTCGCATGGCAGACATCTCAGCGGCAGTAATTGGAGCCATGGCAGAGGAGTAGTGAGTGTTCACGTAGTGGTTGTAGATGTGTGCCATCTGGGCGTCATCTCGGTTGTTTGCTGGGCGCAAATAGATATTGGCAGCAGGCTTGTGAGGATTTGGTGGAGGCGTAACGACTGGACGCTTGCTTTCCTTCTTCATGATCTTGTAATGCTTCTGACGGATTGTCTCCTTCCTCGCAGCGTCCTTAAGCTTCTTCTCGGCAATCTGGCGGGAGGTCGTCTCCGCGGTCTGGTTCTTGCCTCTCTGATACAAGATGAGACCACATTCAGCGACATTCAAGGCCGCACTTGGGCATGGAAGAGGCTCTTGGAAGTCAGTAACCTCTTGTAAGCTACTTTTGTGAGCTGAGGTAAGATATCGTTGCCAATATGGCGCAACCCGCAGGTCTTCTGCGTCAATAGGCTCAGGGTTGCTCTGCTTAAGATTGTTCCAGAACTCTTGCAAAGACTGGCGTTCGATTTTCGCTGGCACCCAAGAACGAGGCACGTGCTCATACGTAATCATCTTACCATTATGGTCAAGGAGCTCGACTGTGATCTTGGACGTACCGTTCTGAATGATGAGGTAGTGATAGTTGGTGCGATCGATCCAGGTAGCGATGTCTTCGGCAAATTTGTCGGCTCGCTTGAATTGATTGCGGCCTGCCCAGTCTACAGGAGCTGGAAGCCAATCTCCATCCCACTGGCGTAGACACAAATCTGGCGAATTTTCATCAGCGGAAGGCCAGTCGTCATTCTGGATTTCTCCGTCGAAATCATCCTCATTAATGACACAGTCACCGAGCGGACGTGATCTCATCGCCTTTGTCTCTGCCTTGGTCAACCATCCACTACGGCGTGGCATATTGTTTGTGGCTGCTGACACATTTCGCGCCGGGCGGAAGTTCGTGAAACCTTCAAGTGTAGTTGCAAGCTTGATCGGCGTGGCAGCCTTGGGCTTCGATGCGGCAGCCTGCTCTGGAGACTCAATTTTCGATTCATCGACAACTTCTTGGACGGGTAGCTCAGCGGCACGTTCTGAAATAGCTGGTGCAGTAGCATGCTGATCTATGACGGGAATGTGCTTAGAAGTAACCGGTACGACAAGACTAGACTCCGTGATGTCCGGCGCAGTAGTCCGGGGCTCATAGGGCGTGACAGAGGCGGGAAGGAGCATCTTGGTGGTTGTTACCATTGTAATATCATCAGCTGAAGAGTGTGAAGAGCAGTCGGAAGCCGTGGCGTCAGCGGTCAAGCCTGGAGCAGGGTTCTGAGCGGCGGTAGAGAGTGCGGTGATGGATTGAACAGCGTTGGAGTGAGAGGCAGCTGATTGAGCCGCAGGACACTGCTCGTCGTCCTTTTGTGACCCACCAGTGCTTTCTGAGACGGAAGGAGGAGCTGAGGACCTAGCCGGAGTTGTGGATGCGACGGTCTTTGGGCGCGCGACACTGCTGTCGCCGGTCTTATTAGGCTTGGATTGGCTGTGGTAAAGAGTAAGTAGGTGATTCAATGAATGAGAGACGATGTGATTGGGTGAATGTAACTTGAGAAAGTGCACTGATAAAGAAGTGAGCATGAGGGAAGAGGAGTGACTCACAAGGTCCACTGCGTGAAACTAGTGGCAAGACCGACAGCTGGTTTTGCTGATGTCGTTAAGTGCGAGACCTTTTCGGCTCCAGTAGAGCTTGAAATGCACTTAGCTGGAGGCTGGACTGTATCTTCGGAAGATGATGCGTCACACGTGGCTGGATTGGAAACCTGGATACACGCAGATTCTTTGACAGTGCTTGATGTCGCTTCGACTGAAGCTTCGCATGGATCCAACGAAGCAGACTTCGAGTCCTCGACGTTCGGAATGTCTAAAGCTTGCGCAGGATTTTTTGCGCAGACGACCGCCTCAACCGATTCATTAGAGCGAATGAAGTGAGGAACAGGCTCTTTAGTGCTGGAATCAGCTTTGGCCGAGGCATCGGAAGAAGCGATTAAAGTTGGCTCGCCTTGCGCAGATTGTTTGTCGCTGGAAGCGGCTTTGGCTGGCGCATCAGCTGGGCTTGCTGAACGCTGAAAGAAGAGAGACCGAGACTCGTCAGAAGCGGCACAGGAATAGACTGCTCCCGTCCTCGTCATGATTTCTTTGGCAATTTCGGCAACCTTCTGCTCGTTCTCCTCTTGAATCTTTCTGTAGTCCGAGCTGTAGCGGAGACCTTCTCCGCCATTCTCTAATGCCTCTTTCTTACGCTTGTCGACAAGTTTTTGCTGAGTGTCCATGACCATATGAATAGCCATCAGATTGGCCTTGGCCTTGAGCATTGTCTCTGGAGCCTCCGCTATTGCAATCTGCTCTGCGGTTGGGCGAACCGGAGCCCATCTGGATCCCATCAAGCCCATACCCATATAAGTCTTTTCGGAGCTGCTGTTGCCTTTGAGAAAATCAGCTATGGTCGAGGCTGCGCTGCAAGGAATCGAACTCACTCTTGGCCGACACTGGGGAGACTGTGAAAATTGATGCTGAGGAAGCGCTCTTGACCGTTGCTGAGAAGGCATCACGATTTGGCGGTGGGGAGATGCTCCCAGTGGATGAATCTGAACCGTTCCTCAAAGACGCTGGCTTGTATTCTGGGCTGTTAGGATTGAGCTGAACGCGTGCCTGCTTTGAGCTTGGAGCTGGAGTGACTGGAAGCTTCTGTGCCTTTCTGAGGTGTGGAGGAGTCCATCCCGACTTCTTTACCTCTGGCTGCATTTCAACCTGATTCTCAGCTTGTGTCTCGCTTTGCTTCACTGCCTGAAGCTCGACCTGCTCGATGGTGGCCTGGGCGACGGCAGTTGCGACTCTTCTTGCATGTGGCGGCAACCATTTGGCTTTGTTGGCCTGTTGGAGATCCATTGTGATTGGAGACATGAAACGGTCGATATGTGGGTGTTCGTAGGAAGCTTTATGTGAATGTGTGTGGGTGGGTTGGAAGTTGCGTGGATGATAGAGAATTTGATCTGGTTGTCGCAACGACATGAACACTCAATACTCGAGAGGCTGGGCATGGTGATGGTCACGCGTTCCAATGCAACCTTCCAATCCACTATGAGACAGATTGAGAAATGATCGGCGGTCTGTTACCTATTGTCAACAACGCCACCGAAGATTTTTGATAGCACTAATCAGTCTATTGTTACCTCTTCCCAATTGTGCATTATCATATGATGCCACCCGTCGCCACTCGACTCGCGTGTCTCGCTTGAACATCCGGGTCAGTTGCCATAGAGGATCGATTCAGGGCATTCATAGCCTCTATTCTGTACAATGTTGATTCCTGCCAGCCATTCAACATAATCGAGTCTGGATAACCCAAAGAGCGAAGTGTGCTAGGAGTTTATCAATATAGATCTGAGCATAGAGACTCGAAAATCCACGACAGCTTTGCTTACCTTTGGTGCTGGAAGGACTCGACTGAAGATACCGCGTGCAATTGATTCGCTAACCCCCTGCACCACCCGCAACAATTTCTGGCTTATCCGCACTCTCAGATTCATCGCGTCGCATTTCTGCACTTGCTCATACTGGTCCTTGAATGTTAGCCTCCCGCCAATCATGTCTCTTAGCACTGGTGACAGTAACGTCTTTGGCGGTTCATAGACAAGGTCCAGAATTGTTATCTGAGACACCCAAACTGTCAGCAGGTCCACCTCTTTCTTAAATCTTCCGTAGGTAATTTGACCAACAGTGATCTCGAATCAGTGACCCATCACCAATTCAGTTTCGCTACTGTTGTGGGAGGGCATACACATTCCATCAGTACCGCCCCATTCCGGTTCTTTTCGAATCTGTCACCATCGAACTGGTGTCCAGTATCTCTTGACTTTAGTCGGCTGTTGGATGTAAAGAGTGATGGACTTTCCACAGTCAGATGAAGAAACCACATCACCGATTGCTCAAGGAACGAGATTCTGCAATTACTGGCCTTTGTTGTCCAATAAAGGCGAAGGCTTCTGTCATCATCATTGAGATTCCAAGAGGAGCGATCACTACAACATTTCCATCTCAGTGCGTCTCGAGAATCTTCCAGGATTGAGCACGAAGCGATTGATGTCGGCAGAAATTGCGTCCACGATAAACCTCGTCACGACTTATCCATCGTCACGACCTTCGTTCGCCCTCCTCGATGGCCGAAGGAGATCTTGTTGTCGAACTCATCACCATGATCATTCACCAGCTCAATCATCGCCACTGCAATTCGCTAGACTTTTACGTCCGGCTTCGCTTACTTCTTCATACGTCTCACCAAACAGTCATAAACATCAGCATATCATCCAAGGCAATCATGAATGGCCCGCATCATGTGTAGTGGTATCCTATTTGTTTGTTGAGTGTGGAGTGTGATGAGAACGCATGCTGCAGTGGTAGAATAGTGGAACAGGGCGCTTGGACCACCTCTTCTTCGGAAAGCCGCGAGAGCAATAAGAGATGAGTCGACTGAGAACGGTGTGCGGAGGAGTAGGTCAAGCATCATCGCAGCTGACAAAAGGTGTCTTATGAGCCAGGTTTCGCGATTCGCGTGAGCGCTTGAAGCTGGATCTTTGATTCGGTCATTCGTTTCGGTACTCTTTCAAACCCCAACACAACATCTTCCAATTCAGATTATCAATAACAAAGGCCATCGAGACTTCTCCGATAGACACTATGCTTTCGATTCTGAGAAAGGCGCGCTTAAAGGATAAGGAGATGCGCATCTTATTGCTGTGGGTCTTCGGCGCTCTCGGGAGAAGTGCTTTCGATTGATATCGTCCATATTAGGGGTCTCGATGCAGCTGGGAAAACCACGATATGCAAGAAGTTGCTCGACGAACCCATCGATGGCGTCAGCCCTACACTAGGATTCATCATCAAGACAATCGAGTATGAAGGGTATGTCGTCTGCAGCAGCATCCATCCATCCTTAGCACCGAAAATCTTGATCAAGTCTGACACTGCTCAGCTACAAACTGAACATCTGTAGGGCAACGTAATTGTACATGCTCTCGCGTAGACTGACAACAAGCATCAGGGGATGTAGGAGGCCAAAAGACCCTGCGCACGTACTGGAAGAACTACTTTGAAAAGACTGACACTCTGATTTGGGTGGTGGATTCGACCGATGCGGCACGTCTTGAAGACTGTCGTGAAGAGCTGATGAAGCTATTGCTGGAAGAGGTATGTTCAAACGTGCATAGCAACGAAGCAGACATGAGCCTCTCTAATTCGAGGACCTCGATAGCGATTGATGGGCGCAAGTTTGCTCATTCTCAAAAACAAGAGCGATGTACCGGGGTGCTTGGGTAACGATGAGGTGCGAAAGGTAATAAGATACCCACTAAGATTTCCCGGACGGTACCGAATTTTGATCGACTGACCAAGCCTAGGCCCTGCAACTCGACAACATCAAAACCCATCGCTGGAGAATCATCGCCTGCAGCGCCGTCTCGGGACTTGGCCTCAGAGAAGGTCTCAGCTGGGTGGTACAAGACGCAAGAGAGCGGCTGTTCTTGTTTTAAATCGTCCCCAATGTCGTCGTGTCGTCTCTATCACCGTTTACAGAACAAGTTAAGGCTGAAAGAGACTTTGGTATTTAAGCGATCTCATAAGGCTAGCGTGTTTTAGAGTACAAGCGCGGCAAGGTTGAAACAAAGTCGATTGTTGTGGTAAGGTGGAAACAAGCTGAAGATTCTCGACAGCGGAAGCTGCAATTGGGGTATGGATAAAGCTCCGCAAACAGCGAACTAGAGAAATTATACATAGTTCTGTCCGATCCAGTTCTTCTGCAAAATACGCAAACTGCAACCAACGTGATCCGAGCTGTGGAACTACCTGTTGTTGAGTCGTACGGGCGTGGATCAGAACATCCAGGGGAAACTTGAGGGCTTCGTCCGGCCATTAATCCAGGATCACCACGCTCGTTGCCGTCTGCACAATCATGGCCGACCGCGCCTCTGAGGACTTGTCCCCGTCGGATTTTGTCAAGAACATACACGCTTTAGGCAAGAAAAAGGATGCAGAGGACGCAAAGCGAATTGCAGAGTTGGAGTCGCAGATCCTTGTTGATCGTGAACTGAGAGCGCAGAGAAGAGCTGGTGAGTTGTTTATGCTTTGCCAGACGCGCAGCATTGCTTTGTGTCTCTCAATCATGGGTCGAGACGCGCTGACTTTCCTGTTTTTCAGAGCGCTCCCGTTCCCTCTCGCCCAAGAAAAGCCCAGGAGCTCCCAACGCGACTGGTGTAGTCAGTAATTCGCCCGCCAGTATCCCTTCCTCCTCCTCCCAGTCCATCGACGCGCACAATATGGCGGAAGAAACACCTACCTTGCCTCTGACCAACACTCTATCTCGCTCGGGGACACTTTCATGGCAGCAGCGCCCCAAGTCAAGTAATGGACGTAGACCGCTCTCTATGCGCGCAGCAGAAAACGCGGCTCGCAGTCCTCGCGGTACACCAGAGTCGAACGTGGCAGAAGAAGGACAGGAACCATCCAGGGCGCAGATCGCCGAGGCACTGGGTTCAAGAGACCCTTCGTGGTTCAGACAAACAGCCGACAGAGGAATCGGATCAGCAGCATACAGGAAAAGCCAGGAAGAACTTGTTACAGAGACGTCTCTCGCGCTTGGAAGAATGAAATTGCCCGGCATGTCGCGAGAGTCTGCAGCAGAATCAGATAGCCCTTCAAGCCCATTACCTGAAGAAATGCGTTCGAGCTCTCCTTCACGCGCAAGCTCAGTCCGAGGCAGCGCGGCTTGGAGTGGCAGCACTGGCAGAAACTCGAACACCACCAATGCTTCGGATATAGGCTCTCTTAGAATCAAGTCTTCACCAGCTACGATACTGACGGATGCGCCCAAGCTTGACCCACCCACCTTGGAGCGCGACCGCCGATCGCCAGTCAGTGCACGACCGCCGTCGCCTACAAAGGGCATGGGAGGCTTCGTTGAGAGCGCAATGATGAGAAGACAGGATAGTGTCAGCAAACGGTGGAGTCAACAAGCACCACCGGGACTTAGCCGACAAAACTCCGTGACAAACAATAGGAATAGCTATATGGGTCCATCTCTCTCAAGCTCTGCTGGCGTGACGCGTCATGATCGAGCTCCTTCGAGCTTGAGCCGCGATCAATCGCTCGAGCCTGGCGGCAGCTCGCGACCGACTTCTAGCCATAGCAATGTCACAGCGCGAGGTCTGGATGACTTGGCATCGGAAAATGATCGCGACGTCTTCGTGAAGCCGGCGCTGCCTTATCATAGTCGTTCCAAATCCGTGGCATCCATTTCAGCTTTGAGCCAGAGCTCCGCGGATCCCTCGTCACCTTCCAGTCCGAATAAGAGGTGGAGCCCCACCAAGTCCAGCTGGCTGGAGTCTGCGTTGACCAAATCTGAAGAAAAGCCAGCAACACCTACTGTTCCCATGTCAGCACAACCATCGTGGATGACAGAGCTTAACAAGAATCGTATATCACGGAGCATCTCACCTACGAAGCAGATGGAGACGGCTCAGCCTACAAAACCAATAACACTACGTGAAGTCGAGGCCGAGCCTGCCTCAACTCTTGTCAAGCCAAAATCTCCGTTCTCGACCAAAGAGAAATCGCCGCCATATTCTAGCCCGTCTGCGCCTCTTGACAAAGCAACAAGTCCACCTCCCATTGCTAAAGAGAAGCCGCCGCCACCAGAGCCAGTCAAATCCCTTGTTCTGGAAAAAGAGAAACCAGAAATATTCCACAAGAGTAGCTCGTCCTCCTCAGCAGTATCACATACGACCTCGAACAAACTACCAGCAGAAAAGTTAGGACAACCGTCTGTGGCCGGCAAATTCGACTTCAGGGCCAATCTCAAGTCAATTCAAATACAAAATGATAACAACGGCCAGACCGAACCTGAATTCAAGAACGCTCTTGGGAAGCTGAAAAAAGCACAGACAGATAAGATTGTGATCCCAGATCCATTGAAAGATAACATCCTTCGAGGCAAGGCTGGATTGAATCTCACTGGTGGGCCAGCAAAACGCGAGAAAGTAGACGAGTTGAAAGACAGCCTGGTCAAGCAAAAGCAAACTATGCAAGCCAAGGCAGCTTCAGGAGAGACCCCGAAACGACCTGAAAAGCCTATTGATGCGCCTTCAACTCCTGAAGCACTCGCGAAGCGACAAGCCTTGCAACGAGCACAGAATTCCAAAGATGATATTACTCCTAACAAGACTGGAGGTTCTACACCAGAAGCAATTGCACGCATGAGAAGTCTCAAAGAGCTAAAAGAGAAGCCAAAACCAGCTGCTCCTCAAAAACCCGCGAGCCCGCCACTGCCATCGAAACCATTATTTTCGGGCAATCTTGACTCGATACTGACACGTAAAATCTCCTCAGAAGCAACAACTTCGAACTCGTCAATTGTGGATGCGGCTCTTGTTGCGGCGTCGAGTCAGCCGGCATCAAAACCTAGCGTTGCAGAGCCAAAGCATCAGCCGTTCGTGCTCCCTGGCATGGCGAAAGCTGGTGTTTCTAGCAAGCTTGCTGATCGATTCAACCCGGCTTTGTTAGGCGTGCTGAGCAGAGGACCCCCTGGCGCTAGTTCAAGTGGAGAACCAGCTTCAAAGGCTGTTATGGGAGATGTTCCACCAATACCAACAGGGCCACTCGAGCACAAGACCAAAGGCAGAGCCAAGGGCCCCAAGAGGCGAGCACCAACTAAGCAGTCTGAGTTCGCTAGGCTGACACCGACGGCTCAAGCTGCTCCTCTTGCTGAACCTGCCCCAACCCCATTGCTAGAGAGACCGACCGATTCCAGCGAATTCACCGATAAGCCATTACCGTCTCAAGCAATCGCCGGTGCCGGCAAAGGTGCCGGTTCAGCTCCGAAGACGACCGAACAGCCTTCTACTCCTACCAAACACTCTCCCGATTTATCCGCATCATTCCCCGCTGTTTCTCTAGTCAAGTCGAAAGATGTTCTGCCCAGTAGCCCCAGAGAGTCGGATGCCTTTGATCAGCCCACACTCTTGACCTCCAAGAAGTCGCCGCCTGTGAAGCCGAAAACATTTCAGCCCTCCGCAGCGCGTTCGTCTTCAGGCTCCGACAAATCGCCATCTGTCAAACCAAAGACCCTTTCTGCCACAAAATCACCTCTTCCATCGGAGGCGTCCTTGAGCCACAGTTTAGACGAACCGGCGGATGCTCCTTCGGAGCGCCCAAAGACACCACCCAGAGATTTGCCACAAAATGTTCGGCTACCCCTGCAGGATCAAGAACAGACTGCAAAGCCATTTGGAGCGCGCCCATTACCAGCAGGGCCACCGAAGTCTCTACCCGTTCGTGACGCTGTTGAGTCACCAACACTATCGTTTAGGACAACGTCACCCTCTCTCCCCCAAGGCCTCAGCACCAATTCGCCTCACTTGTCATTAAAGAGGGAAGGTCTGCCGACGCCACCATCGACAGTACCAAAAGACTCACCAGTCACTCCCAACACTGAGGCTGCGAACGTGTCCGTGAAGAGCGTCGCTTCCCTCTGGGGTCGGCAAACTGAAAATACACCTTCGACTCCTGGACGCGTGCCATCACCAGTCAAGTTGCCGACGAGGCGCGATGAAGAGAAGGCCATGGTAAATGCTGGATTGATGGCACCGCCCGACGTTCCATCCCTTCCAAAGAAGCCTCTAGGGCTCGGCCTGGGTATTTCCGATTCCTCCACCCTCCCAGCGTCGTCAGTTGCTAAGCCAGCTGACAGGTCACCGAACAAACTCCCCCTCTCGCCTCCCTTGAGCGCTGGCGAGGCAGCACGATCGCTAAGCATCAAAGCGACCACGACGACTAGGCAGCCGAATCAATCGCCTCAGATTGATTCAAGCAAGACACTACATATACCAACAGAGTCACCTATACCTCATACCTCAGAAGCCCATCGCATGTTCTCTGAGTTTTTTGACGAGACCCCTGTGGTAGTTCCAGACGAGGACATGGATACGGTCTCGATACTTGATTCATATCCGGTGGTGTTTGAGAAAATCAAGACGGTTCGCAATGAGCTACAGGAAATGACGAGCGACGGACGATTACTCGCCGTTCCATTGCGTCAGGGGCATATGTTGTTCGAAGAATCGATGTACCTCTGCACGCATACTTTCGATGTTAATGGTGCAAGGTTGACCGAAGTTTGTCTTTGGGTTGGTTCTGGCGTTCCACTCGCAGCAGTCGACGACGCGCAAATATTCGCACGGACGGCTGCAAGGAATAAGGAAGGCTCTTTCATTGTCATTCATCAAGGGGAGGAGACGCCACGATTTTTGGAAGCGATTGGAGGCATTCTTATCGTTTTCCGAGGCGCGCGAGCGAAGACTTCATTAGGTGTGCCAAACAAATTCGTGCTTTGTGGTAGAAGACACCTGGGTCATATTTGCTTCGACGAGGTGGATTTCTCTCTCCTGTCTCTCTTCTCAGGTTTTCCATATCTCATCTCCACCAATTCCAAGCTCTACTTATGGAAGGGGGTCGGCTGTCACCAGGAGGAGCTCAGCTCAGCTCGTCTCATCACCATGGACGTCTCTACTATGCCCGACCTCACCGAAATAGAAGAAGGCAAAGAACCATCATTTTTCTTCACACTCTTCCCAGCTCCTCCAAAGTATCCAAAGGACACTATGCCACGATCGGCTGACTTCTGGCGCCGAAAAGCCCACTGCGAAAAATACCGCTGTCGACTTTTTAGGGTAGAGCAGACCAGCACTAGGGAACGCTCTACGTCATTGCAGGTGAGCAACTTTTTCAGCAACGTTATGGCGCGAAGACCGAGTTGGTCTTCGCTCACCACCTCTCAGTCGCTACGGACGCCAACTGAGGAACGCGAGCAGCCTAAGACTCCAACGACACCTTTAACGCCTAGGACTCTCAATGGGTATCGACCTGCCACTGGCCTGGCCGCCTCAACTGAAACATTCAAGACAAGGATAGTAGAGATCGCACCATTCATCCAGAACGATGTTGATGCCGAGAGAATTTATGTGCTTGATGCTTTCTTTGAGGTATACATGTAAGTTTCGCCACTCATTTGCTATCCACTCAACGAGCAATCCTAATGCATGATTATAGCATCATCGGACCTTTGGCACAATCCCAATCCCATGCTTTCGCAACCGCGCTCCTCTTCGCACAAGATTACGGTATAATTGCTGCTGGTATGGAAGACAGGCCATTTGTTCCTTTCAGTACTGTTGTTCTTGAAGGTATTCCGAGGGACATGAAACCTTGTTTTAGGAAGTGGACGGATGAACTTGCAAATGGTGGGACTGAGGCTTTGATGGCTGGTGTCAAGAGAGGACGGAGCTTGAAGTGTGTTGGGCTTGATGCCGCGCTTGCCGCTACTAGGAGGATTGTTTAGTTGGTTGGGTGATTTGGAGTACTTTTTATGTGGCTGGTGTGTTTCAAGTGCTAATCATGGAGACCCTCGCCTTCGTTTGCCTATGATTTTCTTGGACTCTACGTTGGAGTCTGGTGGTCTTTTAGCTGTATTGTGTGCATTTCTTCGTGTCTAGGACTCGTCTACAGTACTTACATCCATGGGTGGCATGGACATATCCCGCATCTGTATGATTATACATGATTTGGCTTATGGCACTGTCACGATAGAGGTGGCAGAACATCCTACTCATATGGTCTCCTGCTAGAATTGTTGTGTCTCTGTTTACGGCTGGAAGAAATCGAAAGGTGGGGCAATCGTATTCAAGTAGAGGCGAGATGGCTATGGAGCAAGACGCGAGAAAGATGAGTAGGGTGAGAAAACTTTCTGCTGCTGGCGCATCATGTCACCGCGCGTGTTGGATGAATGGGTTACTGCAGAGATCTCATCTGTGGATTTGTGGAATGATTGTGTATGATGTGTTGTAGCAGATTACTGAGACCGGGTTGTGGTGGTGTTTGAGAGGTAGGGTGGGCCTGAGGTGCTTTCTTCAACTTTCTTTGGGAATGAAGAGGTGGTTGCTGGAGAAGCTTTGTGGAGGGTAAGAGTCTTTGGAGAAACAGGACTGGTTGTCGGGCGTGATCGCAGGGAAAGATCAATGTAGTCTTCTGTGGAGCATGCTTAGTTCGAAGGTATCACGAATGCTAGGCTCCAGCACAAGCTCAGTGTAAGATTCAACCAGGTCTTCGTCTCAGGTCCAAGATGTTTGCCGAGATTGACTGACAGGAAGCAGGAGAGTGTTCGAGAGGGTACTGGTTCTGAAGTGAGAAGGATTTAGCTGCTTGAGCGGCGCTGAGGACTATGGATTGTTTGCGGAGAGCAAAAGCCTTGCTCGTTATGAAGTCTGTAAGTAAGAAGCTATGCCACTGGGGTGACTATGGACGTAGTTTTGCTGACGAATCAAATAGCTCAGCATGTGCCTGTGTCTCTCTGATGCTGGTGTGCTCGGAGGGCGTCTGTGGATAGCGTGGGATGAGATCGAGGATGTCCACGATGCTGCTTTTCCTGCAGCTCCGCCGTCGTCTGAAGGATCTTGGAACACAAAGAGTTGCGTCTTCTTCTCCCCTTCCACCGACAGTCTCAAGCAAAAGAGGAGGGTCTCGACTGAGAAAGAGGTGATTGGGCCTTTCCATCTCTGCTACTCGCTATACTGGCAGCCAATATAGCTCAGCCCGAGGTGAGAAAGTCTTCTCTCCACGCTCCCCAGTCCAAGTCTGATAGCAATCAAAACCAGGATGATGAGACGTGGCCACGTCCAGCTTGGGGTCCGCAATCGTAGAAGGTTGAGTTGTTGAGACGCCCCAACTCATATTGAAATCGCTTTCTTTAGATTGATCTGCTGCTCACTGCCAACGACCAAGACTTTCGTTTCGCAAACATTAGACTCTAGCAGGCAGAATCCCGATTTTCCGGCCATCATACTTGGAACCATATAACCATGTATCCTGAGGCATCGGCCATGATCTACCTAATACAAGCTCAAAGAGATTTGAAGAACCGAGAAAAATTGCCGGAAACAAGACCGCCTCCGAAGTATCTCACTCGTAGGCTCCGAGCATTCCATTGTGAGCGTTGCTGCACCTTATATATCAACATGAACAGGAACGAGTCATCGCAGGAAGTTGAGAGAGGTTCTTTCTCAACCAAAATTCTTTCCTTCATCTCTGAGGGTCAACGCGATGCTTTAACATCTATTTTATATCTCTGCCACTCATTTGCTTGCCACCATCGATCTTGAGCTTTATTTGGCCAAACTTTCATCCCAGGATCATGAGTTTGAAAGCACTCAGCTTCGATATAGGCGCGCCCTGGGAACCTTGAATAAAAGAATTTCGAAGCACGATCAACGGGTCTTCCGAGGATCACGGTCCCCATGAGCACAATACGATTGGCCGAAGACGACGGTTGAACCGAGCTGATGAGGCATTCCCCAAACTCAGCCTCCTTGATGGGACCTTCAAACACGTGCGCTCATCTCTTTTGTTGCTTTTAATGCAGTTCCTGGACAACAATTTGGATAGCATAGCTTTGATGGTCACGGTAGGGGAGATGCAGGGCCAAGTTTGGTCGCGATTCCAGCATATTATACCTCACAGACATGTGCTTTACTCGCCGGCACCAGGCTGAACTGCGAGGCCGAGAAGACGAGACTCATCCTCGCGCTGAAGAACATTCTTATCTCGCAGTTGAAAAATGAACTACGCGTACGACAGCCGTCATCATGGTTTGGGGTTACAAATTATTGTCGTTGAAGGGATGGTGAAGAACCGACCAATAACTCGGGACATGGCTTGGCAGTCCCTTTCCCTCCTCTACTCCGGCCTCCTGAACCATCGATCCATGAGCACACAACTCATCAACGACATACACACTCAGCGAGTACCCTGCGACTTGCCGGCGAGACACGATCACCAATGCGCCATCATTGTGCTGTCGTCGCTTCCCACTTGGAATTTGCTGTATGCGGGCAGATCCACGGTACGAAACCCGCCGGGTCGACTCAATCTGAAACCGTCACAGTGGCTCAAAGCTTCGACTTGCAGAAGCATTCGATAACTCCTAGGACAGTGTGTGGAGGGAAGATTGAACTCCGATACTATAGCAGCTTGCGGTGGTCACAGCTCGTCGTTCATTGTAGCAATGGAATGCGAATTTTGTCGCGTGACGCACAGCCGTGGCTCCCGACCTTGTCTGTGCCTGTCGTCGATCTTCCCCAGGATTTCATTTAAAAGACTAGACCTCTTATCCACAGTGCCTCACGGAGTTTTCGGTGCTGCCGTGCGACTCGGGTACCCTGGTCTCGGCTATCACACGCATTCATTTCGTGCCTGGACAAAGGCGCGGTCCGCGAGTTGCAGAATCAACCCATCCTCAAGCAAACGATTCAGATTCCTATACACCGCTTTTGAGTCCTGGGTAAATCATGAGCTCGGCTCTTTCGGTGGTTTGTTCCGGATTTGAGGTAAGACTTTGAAAGAGCCGCTAATATGTCTCTTGGGCCGTTCGCATAGTAGCCTAAAGATATTCGGGCGCGATCACTAGAGATCCCGAATCAGATCGCGATCAACGTCGAAGGATTCCTGATCTCATCCTTAGGGTTAACCATGGGAGCGATGTCAGTTAAGGTGCCGACACTTGCTGCTGGCTACACAAAAGAATGCAGCCTTGTAATGCTCTGGTGCACGTCTCGAGTTCTGGCAATGAATATTACACCTTGCAATCAGTCTAGTAAACGACAACTCGTTCTTTCACACAACCAAAATCCATTCAGTGATTCCCCATACTGCGCAATCTACGTCAACACTGTATTTGCTTCCATAGGGTCCAACACCCTGCACACTCACCTACACAGTAAGATCATTCACAAGTGTTGCCGAAGGAGCTCCGAGACCCTGCACGCATCTATGGGGCTCACTTCAGGTCTGCTCAAGACACAAGAAGCACACGTACGAAGATTCTCTAGATTCGCATTCATTCGTCCAGATAATGTTTCGGAGATGAAGCATGCATTCTCAACAATGGAAAGTCTTGCGCTTCGCCCAGATTCCGCGTCCAAGGAATCTGCCGCTATACTTGGGATCTGTACACCTCCACTTGACGATAATCTTTGATAATGCACTTATGGAAACTTTAGTAGAGACTAGACTACATCGCTGCGAAGGTCCTTTGGAAGCATTCAACCTGGCAATGATCTTAATTCAGGGGTGGATTTTAAGAGGTCAATGCTTCTATGATGGTTTCACCCATAGTCCTTGGATTGCAAGATATAGTCGAGAGTCGAAAAGAATCTGAAAAATCCATTGCGACTTTCGAGTCTTCACTGGAATTGTGGTCGTCTCTTCGTAGCGGAGCAGATATCGCTTCTGGGCTGTCAAATCACATCTATGGTAGAAGAGGCATGTGTCGCAAGCTATGTCTGGCTTGATCAGAGTTCCAACTCGATCCATGGAAGCTACCAAGAAGCAAGAACTGAACAAAGGTATGGCCGACTGCCAAGCAATGTGGCTTGTTCTACTCATGACAGTTTGCTGGGCACGCCGGGGTCACTCTCAGGCGTCTCTGACGCCACCAAGCGCCGACACATCTTTAATATATTTCCACTCTAGCAGATACTTGACAACACGCGGGTAGGCTAAGCATCATGAGGTCGATGGGCCGCAGTTAGCTGCCTTGCTATACTGCAGTATACCATGGTTCGATAAGGTTATATCGCTTGATGGCATTGCTTAACAGTACTGAGCGTGGCTGCAAGCGTGCATGAATAGGTATTGGTCAACCATATCCCCAATTATGTCAAAGCCTAAAGATTGGTGCAGGTCTGAGTGAAGACTTCCTCCCATGGACCTGCCCATGGACCTGAACACGACAAGACACGTTTCCATGCTTCAGAGCCCCAACGTGCGGCGACAACGAATCGGCGACAGCCTACAGGACCCGAGAAAAAACTGAGCAAGGTATTCGGTAAGCACAGTGACTGGCATGTTCATGAAGAGCTCCACTTCATTTGGCTGCTGGGAGAGAACCATGAGAATGGTTGGATTCTGCTTAACGATCGTTCCACAAGAATCAACATGGATCAGGGACATGCCAAAACATCTCGACATACGCAGCAGATGTCAACGATCGATCCGCTTCTTGCTAACGGGCGCTCAAGCAAGCTGTCTGTGAGGTTGAGCACATCCTCCCGGGGCGCCGCAGAACAATGTGTCGCCAAGCGCTTTGTAGCGTGTTTCCAATGCTTCTCGAACAGACTTCCTCGCCTCGATGCCTCGATGCAAAATCAATCTACCATGCGTGCGGGGTCCACTTTAACGGTGTGCTTCAAGAAGGTCATGGACACCTTGTTAATCAGCGCGTGGCCAAGGGTGGTCTCGTTCTTAGTGGGGCTAGGATAGAGAATCGGTGGTAGGGATCTAGGGCAGATCTGGGGAAGCAGTCTATTCCCTTTGCTTTCATTATTACTCCCGTTATTTGGGCAAACACTGAGTGTGTTCTTCTAATACTCCAGTCTTCCAACAAGTTGACGTCGGTCAGGGGAACAATGCAGCCCTTACCTCGAAAAGGATCATCAATACAGTACTAGCCTTCTATGATATCCTGCAAATTCCACAGATCAGCACTCATCGTCCGTCGCTCGTTCAACCTTCAGAATTCATGTTCCACACCTTTCAAACGACATCAGTGGCGATCAGATCACCGGGTCTTGGGGAGGAGACAAAGCCTGCAAGACCGACGGGTCGACGCATCTCTACCAGCAACGCTTGCGTCGAGTGGTAAGATGAATTCTCCGAGCATCTGATTACTGTCGAGCTAACAAGTAAAACAGCCGGCGACGCAAAATCCGTTGCGATGGTACTCAGCCTTGCGGCCAGTGCCAGTGGTACCAGCACCCTGAGGCATGTAGTTACTCAAAACCGGCACAGAGAGTGGTACCTTCTCGAAAGTAGGGAACTTCATGGGCGATAAATCAGATGCGAAAATTCTAACTCTTTCTTCAGACTCGTGGAGAAGCTACAATCGAATATTGAGCAACACCAGATGATTCTAGCCCGGTTGTTCGGCTCAAGAGACGTTGCATTCCTAGTCTCGTTGCCACGAGAGGATCTTCTCAATCTAGCCCTCTCACAGCCGACGGAGCATTCTCCATCACATTCTGTTGGACAGGCTCCTGGTATAGCGCAAAGGGCGCAATCGGACGATTGTGACAGCCTCGAGATCCTGGAACAAGCCCCGGATGACGATACAGATTTCGATGTCTTCAAGCCCGCGGGGAGGCTTCAAACTCTCTCAGACGATGTCAATAGTCTTTCCATGCGTACGGATAAACAAGCATCGTACGTTGGGGTCTCCTCTGTAAACGCGGCGATCAAAGTGATCTTCAAGTTGGCTCCAGTCGCTCGCCAATACATGCAACACCAAATGCCAGAAAAGCACGTCTTGAGTAGGCCAGAGACTCCGAGGGCTTCACAAGACATCATGGCACTTCCGTCACCGGGCGAGGCTAACAATCTTATTGAAAGCTTTTTTGAACGAGTGCATCCTTTCTTTCCTATGGTGGACGAAGAGACATTCTGGCAAACACACTTCTCGGAAGCGAGGAAAGATTCTTCTTGGTTGGCTTTACTGAACATGGTGTTTGCGCTCGGTTCGGTGGCAGCACACACTGCTGATAACGAAGCTCACACCGTCTATTTTGAGCGCGCTAAGGCTCATATGAACCCCAATCTGGAGACGTTTAGCAACCCGAACATCGAAATACTTCAGGCTTTGGGTATGATGGGTGGTTATTACATGCACTACCTGAACCGAACGAATGAGGCCGATGCAGTTATGGGAGCGACTTTGAGAGTCGCTTGTGCTCTAGGCGTTCACCGAGAGTATATCGACATCTCAATTACGAATTCGAAAGGAAATCCTGTCGATAGCGAGACGCCGCGCCGGTTAGCTACTGCTGATACACGAAGGAGAACATGGTGGAGCTTATTCTGTTTGGATACCTGGGCCGCAACAACGACAGGAAGACCTTCCCTTGGGAGATTGTCGTCAGGAGTAACTGTTCGAGAGCCAGTAAGCTCACTCGAAAATGTATGTGAAATCGCTACCTCACCCTGACTCAGGCTAACTTATGAAGTCCGCCGATCCGAAGGACTCGCAGAGTCTCAGACTTTTGCCTTTGATACATAACGTTGCTTTCTGCAAGATTGCAACAACGATACAGGACAAATTAAGCTCCTCGCCGACCATACCTTTCGACGAAGTAGTGCAATTGGATGCCGATCTTGTCCGTTGGTGGGACGATCTACCTAGCATTCTTACCACTGACCTTGAGGATGCTGTTCCTACATTCCTACGTGTGCCCAGGTTGGCAATGAAGTGGCGGTATCAAAACCTGAGGATAATCCTTCACCGGCCTTACCTCCTGAGCGCTGCGTTAAGAAGGACACAATTTCAGAATCTTACGGCTGAAGAGAAGGTTTCGATTGGAAAGTGCCGACTGATTGCAGCAAAGACCATAGAAGACATGGCTTCCGATTGCAAAGAAGATGTTATCTGTGGTTGGAACGGCGTAGTAAGCTGGAAGCTCGACCGTACAATTTCCAATATGACACTGACTTCATCCACAGTGGCTCGCATACCAAGCTACTTTCGTGCCTCTTGTCTCACTCTTCTCCGACACCTCAAGCCAAGATGAGACCGAAAAATGGCGGGCAACGCTAAATACAGCGATTAACTTCCTGACCAGAATGAAACAATATTCCGTCGCCGCGGAAAAATCAAAGCTCGTCGTCTCTAGACTCCTCGATGCAGCAAAATCGTCCGCGGAAGCGGCAGACGCGCAAAGAAGACAGCAAGAAGCCCTCATGGCTGTCAAAGCACAAAGAGAACGGGAACGCGAACATCACCAACAGCAACACAACCAGCTAGAGCAACAGCAAAAACAACAGCGCCACCACCAACAACTATACAACATAAATGGAAATTCCGGTGTTCAGAATGATGTAGACCACCATCAAGACTCGTCGCTCACCCAATCCCCAATCGTAGACCAACTTGCCCCAACGAACCTCCCCCATCCAGGAATGGGCCTCCCGATCTCAATGTCCCTAGGCCTTGGAATCAACGCCCCGACAAGTCTGCCCATCAGCGTCTCCACAGGCTGGCAAGATCCCACTTCCGCAGGCGGCATGGGGTCGACGACACCAGCAGGTGTGCCACCGGGCGGCGCCTTCTGGGACGATATGATGTGGGATTCCTTCACGCCAATGCCTGGCTCCAGTCAAAATCATCACGGGTTTCAGATGGAGACGTTTGTGGATAATAATAATAATGCGAATTGGAGTCCGCATGCTAGTGAGGTGTCTAATCATCAGGGGTGGACTGGTGGGTATGGACATGCTCATGGTCATTCCATGTAAGAAGAGGGAATACATAAGGGTCAGTCGAACTGGTTCACGACATAGCTTCGTACCTTTTCCTCCCCTTGACGCTCTCTCCTCGTCTGGGAAGATGTTCTGGCAGGCTGTGTTTGTTTGTTGATCTCTTCGGCTTATGAGTTATTGTTTACCGGACTTGCGCATAACCATCTCTTAGAGGTTTGTGATGTGTTCCCTGGATGCCACAGGGGTTAGCGTTTGCGCCAGATCATTTCGCCTACTTTCTGGATTTTGGTGTTATTCGGTGCACATGGCGTTTTCAAGAGATGTGAATCGGAAGCGAAGTATCCTGGGCTTCATTCTCTATCTTTGATTGGGCACGGTACCTCGAATTGAATGTAAGAATGAGCCAGTCCCGTGGTTAGCATGGATCGGCAATTGTCCATTGAAGGACATACGGGACATGGATTATGAAAAATGGAAATATGCGAGCACGGAGGGAAAGCATGTAAAAGGAAGCCTTGTGTACATGGCAATGGTGGGCAGGAAGTCGCGTCGATTATGGAACCATCCTTATCGATGCCCACAAACCAACCCTTTTCTTTGTAAATAAATACAAACGTCAAAAGTGGCTACAATGTGGGTTTGTAACACAAGCTGAACGAAAAACTCGAGATCTCTCTCCTAGGGTGCTACTCCGATGAATTTTGCGATTCATAGAGCTGGGCATAATTGAAGGTTGAATCAGGCAGCCAGTGAGTCTTGCTATCAACCTTGACCAATACAAAGTGGGTTGTTGCACACCTGACGCAGTCAGATCTTGCTGCAGAGATTTTGTCAGTCTCTTGTGCAAGGCTGTGCTCTGAGAGATCTCGGATCGGCAAGTCTAGCAAAAAGCAGGGCTGGACGACATTCGTTAGCAAATGCTTATCCAGTGAATTGGATTGCCGCCAGGATCCAGGAAGAAGAGCCGATTATGAAGGGTACGTACCGTTATCCGGGATCACAGATCCATGGCAATATCCACAGTACTTGTATGTTGCAGATTCGCTTATTGCCGTCTAAGCAATTCGCGTGTTAGGGCTAGAGTGGTCCGCCTCCATTTAGATATGCAACCACCAATAGCGGGGCCTGATCAATTCATCAAGAATTTCAATGTTTCAATCTCTGAAGTGACTCCTTGACCGACTGAACGGCGCCGCGTATTGGTGAACGCGTGCAACCAAAGGTACTATGTATGCGGTTTTCTCCGTCAAATGTCATTTCTCGCGGCAATATCATCTAAGATGTGCTGGATAATCCTTCATCCGGCTCACGAGCATGGAAGTATCTAGCGCGTCAGTCACCGTTCGCACTCAACTTCATTGGTATTGACCCGGCTCTCCTGAATATGATCATGCTCTTGCGTTCCTGTAGAGCTCCGGCGTCGAGCCCCATTTCTATGCTCGACAAATCATGGTTGGTTCCTGTGTGGCAAGAGGTCCTATAGCCGCAAAGCTTGTTGTGGTTGAGGTTTGATCAGCCCCTTGCAGTAGCCCCGACAAGCATTAGAATCGCTTCAGCCTTGCACGATATACGACGATTTGATACACGTCAGCATTGACGAGTTGACACAGTCAGCACTGGACGAAGCGACGCAGGTAACATTGGAGTACAGAGCCTTTGAATCTATCGATTGTGAGGAATACATTTGTAACTGAGTCGAAAGATCAGGTTTTGTTCCTGATGTCGTAACCAGGGATCTTTACATTTCCTTTCTCGTGGTTTCATACTGATTCCATGCACAGCTTGTCGGCTGTAAAGTCAGTCAAGAAAAAGCAGTCGGATATCGCATATGCGCTGGTGTGGACAGGATTGGAATGCGGTAGATTTCAGCAAATAATGTGTAGCCTATGCGGTGTGATCAACTCAGAACGCTGACAACGCGTTGTGTCCACCACAGGCACTGATGCCATGTAGAGTTATAAATCAATGTGTAACAACTCGAGTCTTCGACGTGCTAATTGTCATGATTATTGATACCTAGTCTGATTCAAGGCTTTCTGAGAATTACTCAGCTGCATAGATTCGCATAATAACGAAGCTAGATAGCTCTATTTCTGACCAATGGATGATAGCAGCGTGATGTTTTGTAAAGCGAGTCGAGGAACGACCTCGAGTGTCGGATGCGGACATAGCAGCGAGAGGCGATGGCTTCTGCAAAGCTCAAGAATATTAGGCAGAGAGTGTTCTTCCTGTGGTAAAGAGTGTTGAAAGAGAGAAGGAAGGCCTCGGAGTTGGTATCTAGTAAGTGGATGCATACAAACTTCTGGACGCGAACAGGCAGGCAAAGATCAAGGAGATGTCCACGCCACTGTATGTTCGTCGCATTCTCTTGATACGTTGCTCCCGGTGCTTTGAGGGAATAGATGGAAGAAGTGAGTGTTGAACGCGCAGGTTACAGCGGAGGTTTGGTCGAAGCGTAGGTTTGGTCGAAGCATAGGTTTGGACCGTTTGGTTTAAGCAGTTTCACCTAACTGCAGGTGCAGCACGCAGTGTTCTTACCTTAGTAAGCACTCATACATCCCGTGACCTGATCACTAGGGTCTTTTGCCGTCAATAAACAGCTCTACGTTATTACGGCGGAGAGCAGTCATTCATTAAACCTGAGTAGAGGTACTCCATGATTATAAGGCAGTCAATTTCTCGCCGACATCAACAATATGGCTGAACACGAAACCCGGAGACGTGTACAAGCAATCAAGACAGAGAATGAACGCGCAACGACGCAACCTGCCGAATCAAGCCCAAAGAAGAATTATGGCATAAATGTAGTGGACATACTACGTGGAATCACAGGTCTCTTGCTCCTTGCTGCAGCTTTGAGCTGGTTTATCACCGGGGAGTCTATCATATGGAATTGGAGACAATTGCCGACGTTATTGGGAACAGCGAAACGAGCAGTGGTGTGTACTCCCGTTACAATCAGTCATGATACATATGCTAAGACTTGTAGGGTGGAGATATCCTTCTCACAGACGCCGAACTCGCCCAGTACGACGGCACTGATCTCAACAAGCCCATCTACGTCGGTCTCAACGGCAGCATCTACGACGTTTCGGCCTCCCCACAGACCTACGGCGCAGGCGGCGGATACAGTTTCTTCTCGGGCAAAGATGCGGCTCGTGCATTTGTTACAGGTTGCTTCGCTGAGGACTTAACACCGGATTTGCGTGGTGTGGAGGAAATGTACATTCCCATCGATTCGCCATCGGATACGACTCTCTCAAAGCGGGAGCTGAAGATCAGGAAGGAGCAGGACTTGAGACAGGCAAAGAAGAAAGTCAAAGAAGGTATTGAGCATTGGGCAAGTGTATTCAGTGGAGAAACTGGAAGGCCATATTTCTTGGTGGGCAAGATCAAGAGGAAGGACGGATGGCTGGATAAGTTGCCAAAGAGGGCACTGTGCAAGGCTGCGCAGGATGGGAGACCTAAGCGCAATGAGGAGAACAAGGCTTGAAGCAGAATCATCAATTGTATACACGTTTTGTCAATAGTTCTGCACATCGGCAAAGACTGCATGTGCATATCAACACAGTTTATGCAATCTTGCAAACCTCCCAAATGACCCCCATATTCCTGACAGCAAGCGTACAAAAGCTTGTCGAATGCCAGAACTGTTAATAGCTTCTGAGAAGGAGGAGCTGGGATCGAATCTCCAGGATACTGCTGAGTTGTGTGAAAGACATGTATTGTCAAATTCAAGTATGCATTTCCTTTCTTGAGGCTGTAGTATCACAGAAGACTCCGCTGACCGTGACCCGAGATATGATTGATCCTTTGCCATGCCTTCCCATAACCGCAAGTCGTGAGCTGACCCATCATTGCCCTTTAACGCGAAGCAGGAATTCACTCGCCGCCAGCAACATCGCGAGCTGCATTGTGGCATCAGTACTTTGTCCATTATAGTCCAAAACATGAGAAACTCACTGTACACCAACATTCTTGAGTGTCCAACGACTTTCTTGATTGTACCAGCTTCCTCCAGGTCCTTCAATGCTTGTCGTGCAAGCGATCCGTTAATCTTTAGCCTGTCCACGAGGACGGCAACTGTGATGAGACGGTACGATTGGACGTCCTTTTGAAGCTTGTCGGACGTGGTCTTGTCGAGAATGACAGCGTGGTTTGCCTTGTCCTTAACTGTACGGAAATCAACATTGGTTCACACAAACTTCGGCGCGTTTCGTCTCTCGATGTCTTTTCCCCACTCCTATTGCAACGCAGGTCTACACTGCCGAATTTCACTGAAAATGCACATCAAGGCGGGAGTAATAGATGGCGTCGCTGTCGAATTGGTATTGCACGTACCCTTGCCCTTGGACCACTTCTTCTTCTGCTTCTTTGCGCCAGTTGCTGGGGCCTGTGTGTCATTGTCAGCAGTGATCTTGTACCTAGTGGCAGGATGCGCTTACCATGTTGATTGATGTAAATGGTGGTTTGGTGATTGCCGAAGAACGAAGAGGCGAACTTGTCGGACTGATATTCGAGCTTTGTGGGTGGCCAGTCCAGCCAATAAGAGGCGGAACCCCCGCTTTATTTTGCACGTGACTCGCATCCTGTTTTAGACGAAGTAGTTTACTAGTAGTTCCCAATTTCATTCACTTTCCTTCCTTCACTTCTCGTCCAGCAAAACAAGTACGAAATCTTCTATTGGCATTGTATTTTCCAATGAACAGTACAGAATCAAGGACATGTCTGCTCATTGGCCACACTGAAGCGGTAACCAAACCACCCGGTAGGCAACGAATACCATCAAGATAAGATCCGGCAATTTGAATGGATGGGTATCAGCACTCGATTCTCGGAAATGCCAGGTAAAGAAGACCATAGAAATCGTAAAGCCCACCCTCTCCTGCGGAATCTGCTTGATGCTCCCAAAGAATTCTCGATACTTCTCGGTCTCAAAGGGAAATGTCCGGTCCACTCGGAAGCTCGATACAATCTGTTCATCTCCAATTTCCTTGATCCATTCCCGTCTTTTAGCCAGATGGTAATTCAGCATAACACCGGCGTGATTCTTTCTTCTAGTCCGTTCTAATGAGGTCTCTCAAAGACGTAACAACAGGTCTCACAG
The DNA here is from genome assembly GCA_007735645.1 of Venturia effusa. Classification (NCBI taxonomy): domain Eukaryota; kingdom Fungi; phylum Ascomycota; class Dothideomycetes; order Venturiales; family Venturiaceae; genus Venturia; species Venturia effusa. The sequence continues at coordinate 222,465 of CP042202.1, read as the reverse complement.
ACTCAGCTTCCAGCCTCAGGTTTCTCAGGCAGGTCGAGCGGGGATGCTTTCCCAGTACTCACCCTAATTCTGCCACCAATGACACTTAAGACACCTTCATCGCCGTATATCCGGTGTTCGAGCTTTTGGAACAGGGAGGTGGAAGGAGTGGACCAGAATCGTAGAAATATCGGTCTATGGAGTCTTCCATGTATGGAGGATGAGATATTTAAGGAATTTTCTAGCCCGGATCGCCATACGGTTTGCGCAGATATTTCTTACAGGTGCATCTGACGAAACATGTGGGGAGATGGTAATGCCGATCTATCGATTTGTCCTTTCGAACAATTTGCAAAATCCAGGCCCGTATCTTTGGCTCTGGACATGTCGCAATATTAATCTCCTGCAAACCTCTTTCTTCTACTGTCGTCTCGCACCAAAACGCCGCGAGACCAAACATCAATCCAGGGGTATCAACCGTGTTCCATGCTATGCTATGTCGTCCCAACCAGTCGTGGGCCCTAAAACCACCCTACTCTTCCATCTTATCCCTCTGCGTGCTCCCGCCCAAACCTTCCACGATGCCCTCCAGCGCCGCCAATTCTTCGGGCGGCACTCTCCTGCCCAGTTCAACGGGCTCTTTACTAATCTCCACTCCTCTCTTCTCAAGCACCTTCCTGGTCTGATTTTCGATATATATCCTCCTCTCCTTAGCTTGCTCGCTTTCTTTCACAGCCGTGCCGCCTTCTAATTCCGCTAATCTTGGTCTCAAATCGTTCAGAAGAGCTTTTAAAGCTGGAAGTTGGGCGAGTGTGAAAGATGTATTCGTTTCTAGTGGCGTGTTGGTGGATATCGAAGTAGATGTACTTGAGGTTATAGGTGCGACACCGAGGGATTGTGCGCTTGGTGTATTTGTGAGGAACGTGAATGCGCCGGTTGTATGTTGCAATTGGCGCGAGGGCGAGGAAGAATGTTGTTCTGCCTTTACATCTTCGGCGGAAGGACTGATGAGGGATCGAAGCTGTAAGAGCGTGGCTTCATTGCGATGCACAGTTTTCTGAAGAGTCGCATGTAGTTTTCTCGTTTCCTGAACCTTGCGTCTAAGTTTTTGTAAAGATTCTGGCGTCGGTACAGGGACCGTCAAATCTGGATCTGGGAGTATAATGTTCTACCTCCAGTATTAGCTTAGTGTCTCGAATCTACCAAATCTCCAATCCTCAGCTACACATACCTCATAATGCCCTAGCCTCACCCATGGCACCAACTCCTCGTCAACATGCAAAACATTCCTCAGAACATAGATCTCCAATTTGTCAAAGTTTTTATCCACATTGCTCTCCAGCAACGTCTCTAATTGGTGTACTCCCTCTTCAATTTCCCTTCTTGCCTCAGGATACTCCGCCCTGCCATCCCCATCCGTATCGACGATCCTCTTTTCGGCGCGAGCGCGTTGGTCGAAACCGAGGTCTGCAGCGTTGGCAGCAAGGAGTCCTTGTTCTGCCGCGTCGACGGCGCGTGAGACGAGTTCGTTGATAGTGTTAATTATGTCGTCTAGGAGCGTCTGTAGAGTTGTTAGCTTGGTTGGCGTGCAGGATTCTATGGGAGTGTTACGAGGGGCGTGTAGCGGAGATGCTCTGTGAGGAGGGAGGATTCGACTTGACGAGTGGAAGCCATTGATGTGGTTTCGAGGTTTAAATGGTGAAGGAGACGCGCCTTATCTCATAAATCAGACGCGCTGTTTTCGTGGACTTTTGATGGGGTGTGGCTGTTGCATGCGCTCGTGGCTCAACTTTATTCAACCAATCATGGCACATACGGTAATTTGACATGTTAGTCTCCACATCCGTGAGGAAGCCACACACGCCCGGGCCACACCACCACCACCATCATCCATGCACCACCACAGCGATGAAAACCCAACTAGAGGGTCTGAGTTAAGAGATTAAACGCACTGGAAACGTGAGTGTGTAAACATGTATACGCACGTGCTGAGAACATCTTGACTTCTGGCAATCTTTCTCAATGTACGTACCACAATAAATTCCAACCCCCGTCATGTTCGGCGAAGAACCTCGCGTTCGGTATATCGGAGTCAGTGTTTGCAGTTTTGGAACTTTCAAGCACGACCCGATGGAGAGAGGCATGAAGAATATCTTAGGCTTTGTTTAGAGCAGACAGATATGGGCCATTTACGCTGCTCGTTGTCACGAGTGCATAAAGCGAATGTACACCAGCTATAAGATAAAGCTATATTTTATAAACAGCTGGAGTGTAATATACGTCCGACGTGTCCTGATAGTCATGTCGTGTACTGAAGTCTCCCAGCTCCAACCCGGGTTGATATGTACCATCATATGTGTATTCATTTGTCCTCGCCATCTTATTACTATGTCCAACCTCGTCTTCCTCATTCTCAGTATCCTCCAGTTGTCTTTTCTGCCTCGGTCTTGGAGGCTTGATAGGTTCTTTCGGATCTAGGATCCATCCTTCAGGGGGATCATTTCTTTCTCCTGTGAAGGCGCCGTGTTTATCTGTATATCTCCATCCAGGCACATCTTTCGTTGTTTTATAAATCTCTTTCATGGCTTTGTGGACTACGTCCAGGTTACCACAATGCATTGCAACGTTCGTCAATTTGCCTTGTTTCTGCACCTTAGAAGATCTGATCGTGTTCTTACTGTTTTGCAATCGATAATTAAGTGTATCGTAATGGTCCTTCCATTTGATCTCTGAGCCAAGTTTGGTATGGTGCGGATAGTTCGTCCATTCGCCATTTGAACTGCGAAGATTGCCGGAACGACATGCATCGATAAATGATGCCGCAATCTTGAGCTCCGGGCCCAGTAACGCAGCCCCGAATTTTGCATTGGGCTCTGAAGGCATGGCTTGACGATTGTCAGCTTCTATATTAAGATGATCTAACCGGCAAAGAGCAGGAAAATCAAGGAAGCGCTCCAGACAGTAAAGATGGACAAAGAAGGCTACTTTGAAAGGGTCCGCACGACTACCCTTTTGTGTGCCGTATCCATAGGAGAATTCGTCGAATGCGACTCGATAATTTCCAGGCGTGATAAGTCCCCTTGAAGCTACGGACTTGCCATATACTCGAGCGGGACAATCTTCGAAGCGACATCGTTCAGTTTGATCTGATCCATAGCGACGCTTGGAGTCTGCGGGTGTGCGCTGAATGTATAACGTCAGCTTGCAATCCTCTGTCCTTGGGTGAAATTGTATGAATTGTTTGAGTCGAGCTGTTGTCATTTCGCGGTCTGCCAACTCGTGATGTGAGCTATACTCAAACCTGCGTTTGCCGTTACCAGCCGACCAGGGTCCGATAGGATGAGGTAGCTGCTCGTACATCTCGTCAGGGTTGTAGTTATTGATTTTCAAAGTTCGCGATGTTCCGCCTCTTGTTTCTTTGTTAATCCGGATCCAAGGTTTGTCTTTCGGGATCTTAGGCTTTTCCTTTGAACCTTTTGTTGTAACAATGCGATGGTTGGATGTCCTTCTGGGACGGCTTTCCGGCTCCTCGGAATACTCGCTGCCGGAATCCTCGTATTCGTCTTGACTTGGGGAAGCTAGAGCTTGACCAGCGTAGTATGGGGGAAATGTTTGGGGACGTGGAGAATGGTGTTCAGATGGGATCCATGCAGATGATGTTTCATGAGGGAAAATTTGGGGCTGCGCAAAGCTTGGATAATTGTTGAAGTTCGGATCATAGACATATTGGTTGGTCACCCTGGCGGGATAGGAATCGGCATTATCATTCACTGATGTTTCGAGTGGTTGATACACTTCTTGCCCTATAAACGAAGAAGTGATATCTCCATTGGACTCTCCCATCTTGGCTATATGCTGCATGGAAGAATGCAAAGTCTGGTCGAGGCCGAAGGAGATTGGACCGGAAGGTCCGTCGAATGGAGGATATGGTTGCATATTGGTGGGCTCCGAAAAACCTGAATTTAGATCAAAAAGAGTCTCAGAATCGAGATTCGAAGAAAAGGGACCTGCTAAATCTGCTGTTGAGTTGAATACCTCTGACGAACTAGGAATCTGTGACGAAGCAAAGTAAGGCTCTCGAATAGGCATTGCAGAGTCGAGAGGATTTGGATAGGTGTAAGTGGTCTGCAATTGAAAATCGGTGCCATCAAGTATCTTCGAGTCGTCTTCTAATGTAGTATTTTGTGGGGGTGCAGCATCAGCGAAAGACTCTGGTATATACAATTCTGGAGGAGTGACTGTTTCGGCCAGCGGTGCATAAAGGTCTTGCGCATCTGCGTTCCTCGACACCACGGGGACTCCGTTGAAGTACGTATCACTCAACGCTTGCCAATCGATCTCATCGGCAAATTGGTCCAAAGTGTCACCTATCGGCTGGAAGAATTGGGTATCCCGAGGCCTTGGAGAGTCTTCGGCGTCATCGTTTGGATGTAAATCGGGATCCAGCAGTAGACCGTAGTCGTCAATTGCCTCCCAACTGCGATCTCCCAATGTGGAAAGGTGTGACTCTTGCTGAAAGACTGCATTTTCCATGATGAGCGTGTTCACTCCCGAATTGCTCAAAAACGTAGTTAGCGATTGTAGGTTAGACAGGGGACGATATTAATTGACAGTAAATGCTTTCCGAGCCATGATCGCGGAACTGTTGATTAGATATCATATTGTGCAATCGTACCGCCTTTGTGGCGCTCATTCTCAGAGACTCGGAGGGCTCCGTAAACAGTGTACGTGAGAGTAGCCTTTATCGAGCAGACTTAGAATAATAAGAAGACTTGAGAACAAAGCAATTGGAGACGCCACTCGGTGCAAGTCTTCATAAAGCCAAAGCAGGGCGGGACGTGCGCAACATGTCCGAGTCCGGCGTCGGTCCGCAGAATTCAAGGTATAAGGCCTGCTGTTGAACTCCTCGAAGTTGAGTGTTGTAGGGCCAAATCTGCAGGCTAGAGACAGCCAAGGAGGAACTAATTCAGTCCATTCTCAATACATACCATGGAGGTGTATGAGAAGAGGTTATGAAGGCAGTGTGGATCCTAGCGCCTGCCCGGATCTTAAGGCAGTTAGGACACCGATATTGTGAGTGATTTGAAGCTTGGTGAATAAGAGAGGGCGGAAAAGCAAGGGGATGGTGATGGGATGGTGATGGGATGGTGATGGAGACGGGGACGGGATGGAGTGAGCTGATGGAGTGCCCTGGTGGTCACTCCACTCTACACGCTCCGGTATCGCTGTCTCAAGACTTAATTTCGTCTTTGACCACCACAATTGCAACCACGACCACTTCCGGGCCCCATATTGATCGTTCTTCTGCCCACCATATCACTCATAGAACGCGTCCCACGATTGGGTTCGTACTGTTGACCATGCTGGCTTTCTTAACACGTTAATGCCAACCAAACACGACCCCTGTTGCTCGGTGAAGGCAGTTCCACATCATTCTGTTCGTCAATACGTCCCGCACCATCATCTCGACCCCTTTTTCGATTTCATTAGGCATGCTTCGACTTCTAGTGTCGCCATCATGCCTCCCTCCGCCTCCATGGTCTCTTCTACACTCTCGAACCTATCCCCAAACTCTACAGAGCGGAACAAATCATCAATAATGCTCCACTTGTGCTCCACACCTGCAGAAGATTGTGCATATTGTCTTAAGAAGAGCGCTGCAGTGAGGTCGGAAACACTTGCGTCATTTCCTCTTCCCATGTCCCAAAGTTCATCATTCCCCAACACCTCTCCTTCCTCCGAATCATCCAACAGCTGCTCTCCAGAATCGTTCTCCTCGTAATAATCATCATCTCTAGGCTCATCATATATGCAATTCTCCCTCTTCTTCATGATCAGGTCAAGATGATATCGACAACTCCGCTCAATCAATCTCTCAATCTGAATTTCGAAATTCTCAACCAGTTCCTCGTCCGTCCTTGCAAATGCTTTCTTTCCCCGTCTTCCATTCCCAGCTCCTCTACCGAGTGTGAGGTGATGCTTGAACGTATCGACGTAAGGTTGCAGGTCTTTGAGAAGAATGATGCGATTGTCGAGAAGTGCAGCTGACCAATACTGCCGAATCTGCTTCATCATTTCAGTAAAAGTACGTTCATCCGCGCAACGGTCGCAGTTGAATTCGGTGCGTAACTTTTTGGTAGAATTGACGGCAGCTCGGCAGGTGCGGCCGCAGCCTCGACTTGCCGTGTAGATCAAGTGGCCACAGATGAGTTTGTGGTACGGCGATTCGTACTCGCAGCAAAGCACCACGAGAATACCGGTATCAAGGACTCTGACCCATGATTTTGCTTGTGGTTGTGATTGCTGCTCTCGCTGGTGACTTTGTTGCGGGAGACCGATGTTGTACTCTGGACTCTGGGAGACATGCTGGCCTCTGAAAGGCAAGCAGACTACTACCATTCCGATATCAAGCCGGGTTCTACCCTCACATTTAGCATATGTCTCTTTTCTTTTCTGTCTCCTTCCTCAAAGCATATCATCACTTAGATGCAATTTTCTCGTTCAAGTAGAAGGATTTCCCAGGCCCAAGCCCTTACACGATGTACTCACTTCTCGCTCCTGACCAGTGAAACTGTGTTCCTTACTTCACTATACATGAAGCTAAAAATCTTAGAGACTCATACAGTTCAATTCTATGTTCTCAATGTTAGCCTTTTTCTATACACTAACAACGTCTTTGTTCGACTTTGCGCAGCATGCGGAAATAGCGGGCGAGCGAGTAAGCAAGGTAGAATAGTCACCTTGGAAGACGAAGCGACGAAGAAGTGATCGCGATGCCAAGGGTCAGCGATGTTTGTAACCACTTCCGGTACGAAATAGGCAGTAATGGGGCAATTATAGAGGATCAGATGATACTAAGTCACGTTCGTGAGACGGGAAGGAGATGAAAGAGAGGGTTTGATATCGCTGCAGTCTCTCAGTGATGAATATAAACTGTGAATCGGCTTCCTAATGTCTCGGACACTGTCCTTGTTGAAGATTGCACAAAGAAATTGTGGTGGTCTTCAGGGACATTGACATGTATCCTCTAGCAACACTTTTAATAGATAGTCAGGTCTCCCTTTGTGATGCGTCATTGAACTACATCGGTATGATGGTAACCGCAGCCGGATGTGAGATGATCATGGATTTACTAAGTTTGGCTGATCATGTGAAATCAACTTAAGAAATGGCATACGTCAATTCTTGATTGTCATTTCTACTACAGTGTTCAAAAACTCCAATTTCATGCTCTGAAGGCATGTCTATTTTTTGCTCGAATCGATGAACCGATTCTTCTTTTTGTTATAATGTGAGCTGCTCTTTAACCTTGATTTTAGCTTCAAGCTACAATAATATGATATTTCAATTTGATCACATCTGATATCACGTGGAAGTCGCTGAGATGATGCCCCACCCGTGGACTGTCGGGTTTCTGAGATCCCCTTACTAAGCTCCCGTCCCGTCTAACCTTTTGTGCCCTTTCCAGTGTTCCACGCAATATTCGATTCTCAATTTCTCATGGTCCATTGGCTTCCAATCGCGCCATACTCGACCACGAGCATGCGCCTGACAAATACCGGCTTCGTCAAAGAATGTTGATTAGAAATTTCGAAATGAGATGCGCCAGTCAACAACGAGGCGTAGGTCCAAGTAGACGCTATAGCTGCAGGCATCGATCATACTTTCCTCTCGGGCAAGCTTTGATGCACCGCTATTTGCAACAGAAACGCCTGAGCAGGGTAGCAAGGGTAATGTATCAGAGGCTGATGAGCAACCTTCGAAAGCGTGCCAGACCAGAGTCTGGGCGATATCGAGATCCACTCGTGTGCACATACTCTAACTCGGGCAGGCATACCGGTTGGTCTGCTTGTACTCCGTAGGATTGGTTGACAGTGCATCTCTGCTCGGACCCCATCTGTTCAACAAGGCTGAAGCATCGCGATGCCATTGGTGAATGAGGTTGATGTCGGCATGCGATGATGTAACTAGTGCTATGCACCAGCCACATGTTGCTTCCAATGCAGCTACTTGAAGCTGTCTTGACAATTAACTGCTTTCGGGTAGGCGACAAGGCTAGCTCTTGGTGTCTGAGGTCTGGACTACCTACTTATCGACGCCGCTCGAGCCTTTAGGCAGTGGACAGCAGTAAGGTGCCACGACATGGCGGGAAGCTACGAGTGACGTACAATCCTACATCTACTAGGTAGTACTCCTCACCGTTCCTTCACTCCGAGTCCCTCTCTCGACCACAACTACTGACTTACCTCCTCCGTAGTACTCCACGAGAAGCACCGAGAAGCTGCTCCCGACACCCTTCGTCTCGCTGGCAATCACGTTGCTCCGGACTCCATTCACCTGCCATGGAGAAAATCAAGAGCCTGCTGTGAGTCTTGCCCGCACTGGCTTTCACCCACGCTGTGTAGCCGGAGTCAATTGGCGTTGAACGACTCAGGGTCGCTTTCGGGTGGCATCAATCTTCGTTGGAACTGTCAGGACACATTCACATCAGTTTGAACTGACCCGGCCTTGTTGTGTGCAAGGCTTGACCATGTCCGAAAGCGCACTGACAATCATACAGGAACCCTGGTCATTCCAAGGATGACGAGGTCCTTTATGGCGATAAATCTGGTGCCCGCGCTCGTGCTCAATCGACTTCAGAGCCTAAAAGCCAATCTTTATCTTCCCACGCAGGACCAACCTCGACACTAGAGAATTCCACTGCCGGTACTCTTCCGACCTCGAGCGACCCAGATACCCAGTACTCCAGAGATGCCAAAACAGCAGAGGGACCTGCTGCACTAGGTTTGGGTTCAGAACAATACAACTCTTCGGGCGTCCCAGCTTCAAATACCGAGATCTATGGCTCAGCCTTGACCCACCCGTCACAAAAGAATGAGCCAACGCCGGCGCTTGGTGATGTTGGTCTTTCATCAGTCACGCCTGCCACAAACTCGGCCTACCCAGACTCTCTCTCCACTGCTCCGCGCTCCACCGACCCCAACGCCGGTTTGCCCTCGATGACTCCTGCCACAAAGTCGGCTTATCCAAACTCTCCCTCCACGGCTCAAAGTTCCATCAACCCAATTGGCTCTCCAGAACATGACTCACATTTTGGACGCGACGCAGCACTTGCCAGTGGGGCAAAAGCTAGTGGTATTGGAGCTCCTGAATCGTCTAAGCACCATGTGCATACACCCTCCACTCCTGCCACTCAACCGATGGGAAATGATGGATATGGAACCGCGAAGATACTAGGCACAACCACAACTGGGCCGACTGTTAGATCAGAAGCAAGTGCACCAGGCTCGATGGACATAAGCTCTGGACAATCCCTTGATTCGACAGCTACCAAGCATGACGGTTCTCACCTTGGGCGAGAGGCTGCACTTGTTGGTGGATCAGGCGCTTATGAGGCAAAGAGGCACCATGACGCCTCTTCAACCTCTACACCTATACATCAATCTACATCTCAGCAGCTTGGACCAGGTGCAGCCTTAGGCACCGGTTTGCGAGATATGCCATCAGGGTCAGGTATTTGTTCCTCCTCTACTACTAGAAGACCAGATGCCACTAGCATTGCAAGCAATGCGAGCATTAAATCTGGAATTTTGGGCAACGTGCCATCCTCCGAAATGTCAAAGAGCTCAACTGACTTGCCTGCGGCCTCAGCTTCTGGCGGCAGCCTCGTGGGAGGATCTTCTACATCCTCTGCAAACCCGACGCAGAGTGCATCCCAATCAGCATCGTAAGTACTTGATTAATGCACGTTTCCTGGGACTAGGACAGTATGTAATTCAAGAGCGGATTCTAAAATCATTACTTTCTTTCCAAATACTGGATAACTCCGCCACCCATTGCCATTGTTGAATTCCAAGTCCATGTTTCATATCTCGAATTGGTGATTTCAATCTCTATCCTCAGTGCTCTATTGATATGTCTCGTGTCTTGGTCTCTGACCAGTGCTAACTTTTCTAGTGGTGATCGATCATTCCCACTCACAGGTGGTCAAACAAGTGGCAGCGCCTTGCCAAGTTCAACTTCTCACCCCGGACACGATGCCGCTGCTGCTATGGGAGGCTTAGGGCTCGCTGGTGCCGGCGCCACAGAAGCATGGAAGCGCCATGGCAACAGTAGTGCACCCGAATCCGCAACCAGTGCTGCGAGCAAGATTGCCGCTGGAAGCCAAGCTCGGTCTGGTGCATGGCCAGCTGTGACTGACAATGATGCACGAGAAGAGCCAGCTGAGTGGAAGGATCACACCCACGGCGGCGTAGGACATGACTATAAGGGAGATCCATGTGATCCGAATGAAGATAACACCTCTAGCGGAAGCGGCCTACCTCCACAAGGTCCACATCAAACGCAGGCCGCTAACCTTCTCGACCCTGCCGTCCGTCACGACAGTATCAGCCATATGCCAGGAACCTTCCCAAGAACTGAATCAGACATGATAGTCCCCGGCCAAACGGCCATCCAGTCTGGAAGTAACATCGATCCTGACAGACGCGCTGATAACATCGTTGGCACTCATGACACGTCTTCCACTGATCGCCACTTAGGACGTGACGCATCCGAACCTCATGAGATCAACGCATCTATTATACCACCGTCAACAATCGCTGCGTCCAGCTTGCCAGCTCACTCGTCGACGGGCAGGAGCACTGACGCTCTTTACAGCTCCTCCACTGCCGTTCCATCCACAGGGGAGGTAGCTTCTAAACTTCGTGACGATTATGACAGCCACACTGGACGCAACGCTGCTCTTGGAAGTGGTGCAGGTCTTGGTGGCTACGAAGCCAACAGTCATCTCGAAGACAGAGGCATGAGACCTGACATCCAGCCTCCAACCACGGCCAGTACGTTGACTTCTGCTGGTGCTCCTGCACCCACTGACACCGCACCTGGCCAAGAAAGAGTTGCATCTCAATCAAGCAATTTGGACGACAAGACTCATCACAGCCGCGATGCAGCAGTAGTTGGTGTTGGCGCCGCGGGACTTGGAGCTTATGAGCTAGGCAAGCATCATGACCAAAAACAGAACATCATGGGCCAGACCCCTGCCGGCACCAATGTCCGCAACGATGGTGTTCCACTCTCCAGCCAAAAGTCACCAATACCACATCACCAGAAAGAAAACGTCCCAGCCGAAGACAAACACTACAGTAGCCGTGATGCAGCAGCAGTCGGCACCGTTGGTGTAGGCGCTGATCACGAATCCTCGAAGCATGAGGCTGAAAAAGCTGCGAAGGAACAAAGCAAAATACAGGAGAAGCTGGCCAAAGAACGAGAGCATGAGGCTGCTAAGCGCCACAAGGATCACGAGAAGGAAGTAAAGCATCACGATAAGGATGCGGCCAAACGGGAGAAAGATGCTGAGAAAGAGAAGAAGCCTTCTTTGCTCAGCCGAATTCTGCACCGTAAGAAAGACAGACATGGGAATGACATTGATTCAGAGGAAGAAGACACCAAGCACGGTCATTCCAAGGAGGCTGTTGGCGTCGCTTCTGGTGTTGCTACTGAGCACGATGGACATAATAAGCTTCACAAAGACCCCCCGGTTGGCCACCCAGCTCATGATGCTAATGCTCGTTCATCTCGAACCTACTTCTCGACCGATGCCGGACCTACTCTCGAGGAGCGCGCTGAGGCCGAACTCGCAAAGAGCAAATATACTGGCACAACACACATTCCCACCGAGGGACACAGGTATGAGTAGAACCCGTTCGTGGCGCTACGGTCCAGCATCCTCTCTTGTTGACGTGTAGCTGATTTCTTGAATAGCACTGTCCAAGGCGCCCACAGCACTTCTCAAGTTTAAGGTGTTATGATTGAGCCACATTCAGGCCTGCCCATGAATACTGGAGAGTAAGATGATAGTCACGGTGGCATTGATGGTAGCATTGTTCACGATGGAGCGAATGGTCAAGGAGGCGCTGCCAAAGATATATGAAGACTACTGATTGAGAGTCGATCAAGAAGGTCCATGCTTCTCACCAAATATAACGAACACTCTACGAGCGAGAAATTGAGAAATATGGGGCACGATCAGCGTGATTGTGAGACATACTGAAGCAAGTTGAGTCTGTATCTTCTATGATTGTTGGACTGTTTCCTGCTCTTCGCGTCTTCGCGATATGCGAGCCATTTGTCCTTATGAGTGTCATTATGTCTAAGGTAGTCGTTGCAATTAACCGATTGCGTCCTACGAATGTACTGCACAACCGCGCTGTGACTGACCGTATCGGCGAAACATCCCACAAGAAAACTTATAGCATATTGGCTACAATGAATCATGCTCGGAACCTCACAACGAGGATCCCTAGAAAAGTCTGCGTTTGACGCAACTGAATGTCGAGAATCAGACGTTGTCTACATCGGCTGGGCTTTTAAATGGAGATGGCGCGAGTTTTCCTTTTTGTCGGAGTCGTTGCTACTCTAGTCTTCGATTCATATAATGTGTAGTCATCGTCAAATGAAGAATGAGATGATCTTCTTCGATGGGATGGTAGTTACAATCCTGGGTGGGAGTAAGCTTGCGCTAGACTTGTCGCAAAGATTTTTTGTGAAAAATCACCTTGTCTACGATGTTATTCCGCTAGAGAAGATTGCAAGGGTCATCGTCAACTCCGTCCGGCAGCTTTTGCAAATTATAAGCAGTCCTGGTATCAATCTACTCAAGAACCTATGGCCAGCTAGGAGTTATGAACCAAGTCTTCGATGACAGCAGTCAAGCGTTCTAAGCTCCCATTTCCAGGACCTCCTAGACAACGATTCCCCAAAACCCATCGTCATTTCACGAACCCTACACGCCTGGTCTTGCACGAGTCTATACGTATACTGAAAAGTGGAGGTGGTGATAAGGAGAAGCATCTTTTAAATGAGGCTATGGAGAGATCCGACGAAAAGAGGGTGGTTCTGTGGCTACGTGGTTATGGAGATCTACGTTCTCGTTTGAGAGAAGGCTTCAATACTCGAATCCCCGTCCTTATCACTGAAGTCCAGCGCTTCCAATCCACAATTCAGCGACGCATGTATCATGATTATGCACGGCTGCGATTTTCTCCTTGTGGAGGTGAGTAGAGAATGTATAGACTTGCCCATTACAGCCTCCCGGCCGGAAGGAATATCATTGTTCCTATCGGTCTCGATATTTGAATGAAGATGGCGTGCATGTCGACAGACCCTGATTTCACCCTCCACCTGCCCAACTTCGACGACGGCAATACTGACGATACTGCGCAAGAGTGTCATCAACCTTCCCGGCCATAGCAGCATCTCGGAATTGGCCCAACTTCCCGCGCAGCTTGACGACTGAATCTTCGCATGCACTTAGATCAAGTGGTGTTGCACCAGCTTTCATTCCCGCTTCGATGTTTTTGATCCACAACCTTGCCCACCACATTTCCGTCTCCCTCTTCTCTGCCAACCTTTTCCTTCGAAGCGCGAGGTTGTCATGACCTAATCGACATCCTTGCCGACAGCACTTGCCGAGCTTGATTGCTCGCGAGCAATTCGGCAAGATGTGGACGTGAGTAAAGCTGGAATGCGCAAAGTCCGTTATTTCGCAAGTACCTTTCTTGAAGTTCTGACAGAGAAGAGGAGACTTCTCGGAGCACTTGATGCTAGTGCATTTTTTGCCGCGAAGTTCATGAATGCAGCAGATCTTGAGCGCATTGACATATTGTTCATCGTGGAGGAGACTCGCAGCGGCGGCAACGTTTTCGACCTGACAGTGTGCCTGTGGGGTAGAGCCGTCACTGTCTGACAGTATGTCATAGTCGTCGAAGCTTGGCCGTTTGTCTTTGCTGTTGTCGGGGAGGCTGAGGTTTCTGCTGGGACGAGCAGTATTTTCCCCGTAGAGAGAACGGTCTTTCTCGCAGCCCTCATCCTCTCGGAGCAAATCTTTGATACCAGTCTCAATCCAAGGCGCCAGACCATCACCATCCTCTGGAAGCCAAGGCGTGAAGAAAGCCGTCATGCTCAAGATCTGCTCGGGGTTGGCGCCCGTGATGGACGCTAGGATTTGGCCTGGGGCACAACCAACATGATCTTGACGATCAGAAGCTATAAACCATTAGCATTGGTATACGCAGAAGTAAGATCATTTCATACAAATGGTAGGAGCAGAGATGGCGCCATTATTTTCATGTAGAAAGCCCGCTCTAGACACATCCACGAGGACACGACACTCAAAGCCTCCTGCCGACATTGCAGGAATAGAAGCTATGCTCATCGCATCGGAGGTTCAGCACGGCGGCCTGCGTGGAGCTTCGTAACTTTAGCTGAGTGCCGGCGTATTCAGGTATTGCAAAAGCAAGTATGACTTACGTGAAGGGCTTTGTTTCTTGATCCGACTCAGAGTATCAGAGATGTTTGTTATTGTTGGCTGGATGGGTCGGGATCTAAGTTTTGGAGTGTTTATGGTGGACTCAGCAAAGCGAGTCCTCGCGTTGTTGATGTTTTCCCCAGCAATTTATTAAGGACATTGCTAGATCCAAGCATCGAATATAACCTGGGTCAGCCAGCTTTCAGGAGCACGACTTGCGACAAATGTCTTCCCTCATCGTTGGCTTATAGATTCTCAATCGTAGACATCTGCAATCAATACAGATGCTGTTCATTGTCTCAATATCTGAACGATCACAATTCTCGCCACCAACATATGGAACAAGTCAGATGAGTGAAAGAATGGTAGAGAAACAGACGGTGGCCTAGTTAAGAATGAACCCTACTAAAAACATATCCAAACAACCAATGCTCTATCCAACCGCTTCTCACAGGCAATGGAATGGCGAACAACTTGAGATGAGCGAGGTAGTCCGCACCTTGGAATCTTTCGTCATTCAATGCAGCTGCATCATTATCAACTGAAGTTGTCTTGGCGACAGGCTCCAGCGTTCGCCGATCGGGCATATTGCTGTTGACAGGCCGGCCTCCGATATTGATATCACTCCTGCTGGCGCCATCGTTGAGGATCCCCGAAGCGTTGTCAAGGTCGCGTTGAGCTAACGTTCTCTCCTATTAGCAAGGTACACTCGAAGATGAAAATAAGATACAAACCGCGGGCATGTACATTTGTGGACAACGGAGCGGGTCTATAATTGTCTTGTCCGCTGTCTTCTCGTTTGTCGTCGTCTAGTGCGCGTTCGCCGCGCCTGCAATCGAGTCGTCTGAGATCGACTTGTCTATCACGTCTCGTCCATGCTCGTCTCGTGTATTCGCCTGCTCTGATATCGGCCATGCACAATGGCACACAATTTGAAGTCCAACTCGTCGGCGAGGCCTTTTCTAGCTTTCAGATCTTCAATTTCATCGACAGTCTCGTCATCCTCCGGCAAACGTTTTCGGTCAGGCCTCCAAAGCTCTTTCGAGCCCAAGTCCTCGCTTCTCAAACCATGGAAGGCATTGACGAACACGTCCGTCTGAACTCGACCTTCCTCGCTCATATCCCACCATATTCAGTTTCTGTTGGAACTGTCGAGCGGCATATCGACCCTTCTTCATCTTACGTATTGCTTCGTTTCGTTGTAGCGCAAAGTGAACATATTCAAGCTGTGTATAACTTTCAGCATTGACATTGCAAGCTTCTCGACCCATCGTCACATGCCGACCTTGCCCTGTTCGTGCCTTGCGAGAACCCATACTGCCATGAACATGTTGTAAGCCTAGCAGAAGCGTTCCCCAGTTCTCTCCGTTTTCCTACAGGTCAGCACAACGTGGACGTATCTCGTATGTTGAAAATGGTCCGGGGTACACGAACGGTATCTGAGGTTGTCGCGCAGTCTTTAATCTTTGCTGAAGAGAAGTTTTACAGCGTCATTTAGAACAGGTCAGGTTAGAAGCAGGTGCGAAGAGCTCGTCAACCCTGCACCGCTGGGTCACATCCCGTCCCGATTGAGATGAGACCGCCGAAATACCCTCGATAGCTATCTTTTTTTACTGCATCGAGGGGAAGGGTCTCCTGGATTTCATCGAGACGTACAAACGGCTTAGAGAAGGCTCTATGATTGCTCCATTCATGATTTTGCGTGAGGCAGCGGAATTGAGTTGCCGAGCATATTGTGGTTGCGTCGATTCAAGCAACTTTGATCTCGTTGTTCCAGCCTAATTAGGATCCAGTCCCTTGCCAGCCCATTTCTTCACTGAGTGTTGTGTCTTACAATCGCACCTGAAGAGCTGTGTTGTGTAGATGTTACCCGTTGAGAAGTCTATCATGATTAGCCAGCAGAATCTAACTTCCCTCGCACAACCATCCATCTCCTGTGATCCGCCCTTCTACTGTGTATATCACGCCTCCACACTCAAAACATGTTCCAAGAACTTCTCGTGCACCCCTCTCCAACTCTCCTCGCTCTTTCCCTTCACAGTTCCAATCAGAAGCCTCGAGCACTTGATCTCCACATCCTCAATCAAGATCCACTCCCCTTCCCCGTCCTTCGGCTCCTCGTTCCTCGTCACAGTCCACAAACTCCTCTGCGTCAGTCCCAAAGGCGCCCTGATCAACCACTCCACCCCGTTGTCCAGATCTGTGATATCAGCGTGGAAGGAAACGGTGGTGTCCCAGAGTCCAGCCGGCAGGGTCTGCATATGATCGGTCACTTTGTAGTGTTTTGTTGCCGGGTTTGGAGGGGTGGAGGAATCTGTTGGGGCGGGAAGTGTTTCGTAGCTTGCGAATTCGGGATCGAGGCGGATAAGGGTATCGTGGTTTCGGAAGACTTTGAGGGCTTTCTCAAGAGTTGCGCCTGGAGGGAGGGGGGTTCGGTGGGAAAAGGCTGCTGTGGTATTGAGGACTTGACTGTGAGCGGGCAACTACCCAGTAGACGGTCTGAGATAGCTTACAAGACATTATGGAAAGCAGCGTATGAGGGATATTGGATCTCGATGTGGTAATTGTCGTCTCGATATGTGCAGACACAGTATTCAGGGTGTTGAAAACCTAACCGTGGTTCACCGAAGCGTTTTGAACCTGCCCATGACTGTAATGGAGGTGGATGACTTCGGCCCCGGCAGCACAGCGTCGAAGCACATTTGGACTCGATCCATGTTGAGACAATGCATCGTCATGATCGAGAGTGATGGTGGGGAGCCACGGGCAGTCAAGAACGCCGTGGGCCTGCTCGGATCTCATGACCATCTTTCCTTTACACTTCAACATCAACATCAACATCAACGTCGTCTTCACTCAACAATCCGCTAGTATAAGCCAAGTACTGTGAGCCAGACAGCGTAAATAGGCACGGATGGACCCGGGACTCAAGTATCAAATCCATCAAATCTCCGTCGTAAAACCCACACTTCCGAAACTTCTGTCGGGTCCAAATCAAGTCCAAGCATCTCCAGCTGAGACTACACGAATGGATACTGGCGCTCCAGCGCGCAGACATGATGAATGACGATACACAACTCTCGTCATGTCATCTTCATCTCACCAAAAGAACTTCTCATGCCGTTGAATGGCAACCACGTCACACAAACGAGGAGGAATATGTGAGCATGGACAAAAAACGATATCAATCTTACTGAGAAAACAAATCAAGACTAAGCACTGCGAGGTATTTACCAATAGGAAGGAAGAGGGCCAAGAAACGTAAAAATATCCACGCTAGGACTCCCCACCCATCCTTACCAGCCAACCATCACATTGGCAAAGTGGTAGTTTTCCTCATTATCTTCGGCACAAAACCGTCGTCGCGTGCCCGTCTCTCTGGCTGCGAGTGCCTCTCTTGCGCACTATTCTCCGACTCACTTCGCGTCGACTCCGACGTCGCAGACTGGGACCTCCGCATCTCAGGTCTCAAACTTGATTCATCCTTCGTGATCTCCTCGATATCCCGATCCTCAAGCCGCGTAGTCGTTTCCACAGAGCCAATAGTAGCAAGGCCGGTGTCCCACGAAGCATAAGGGTCTTGGTAGTCCAATTTATCATCAAATGCGTCAAGCTGGTCCTGATACGAGGGGCGTGCGAAGTCGACCGAGTAGTTTGAAGATAGAGGATCTGTGGTTGAGGTGCCTCCTGATGGCGCAGACGCTGTGGCAGTAGAGACGCGTCGGTAGTACTCACCATACGAGCAGGGACAATCTGGGTTCATTGTGCTGTATTGTGCTTTGAGGGGACAGTCGTCGTTGTGATGGCATACGCAGCGGTTTTCGCATACACAACGAGGGTGAGGGTCAGCCGAGCCGAAGGCTTCGCCAAATGTCACAGGTGGATTGCTGCATTGGCACGTGAATTCCTTCTCCTCGGTGGTGCCATCCAAGGATGCTTGCTCGCCTGCAATGGCCATGACGATGGCGAGGACTTTCTCGGGTCCACTGATCATAGGGCAATGGCCGCAGTCCTCAAGCAGCTCACTATCAATCGCAGTAGTGTTCTCGAGCGCCTGGCGCTGTAGATCTTCTGTGAAAAGCAGGTCTAAATCACAGATAGCGTATGTGGTGTGGACAAATTTCCAAGCGGGAGTTCCAGTGGTCTGGACGATGTCTGCTGCCTTGGCAGTGAATCGAACAAGATGCGAGGCCCAGTGGTCTCGCTCCATAGCACCAACATCGTTGTAGAGGACCGCATCCGGCTCATAGAGTACCAGGATTTCGTCCTTCAAGAGCAGCATTAGCACAGCTCGACATAAACAGAGCAGAGACAAGAATGTCAATTTTGTGAATTGCAGATAGTGCTTTCAGAGAAGGCATCGCAAACCGAAGAAATAAAGAGTTCTTACCTGCTCTTTCACAAAGTCAGGCCACGTGCCACCATAACAGTCTTGGAGCGATTGTCCATGCTCAGGCAAGAAACCACATAAATTGATCAGCTCCGTAACCCCACCCTGTCTGCCCATGTTGTTGCGAACTTGTTTGCTGAGTTCAGAGAGACACTCACTCGCGACAAAGCTGCCATAGCCATGAGCAAGCACGATGATATCATGGGCGTCTGATGCTAGATCGAAGACGAGTTGATAGATCATGGAACAGTCATCGTTGAAGCTTGATGTGCAGTTTTCTTCGGTATGGGCCGTCAGGAGCTGTGGGCAGACTGTGGCAAAGCCTTGCGCCGTAAGTAGATCGATGAGGCGGCCGTAATGCGTAGGCGTGTGCCATGCCTCGTGGAGGATTACAACTACTGGAAGCGCGTCTGAAGCCATTGAGCAACGAGGACGCGGGTAGGTAACGATAAGGGAAGGAATCTGGCGGTTAGGTAGTTTAGGAGATAGGGAAGGTGATATTGGGCGCAAAGAAGCAGTATGCGACGAAATGTAAGTGAATGGGGGTCAAAACGATCAAATATGGCAGTTCTGTAGTGGATGAGAAGGTTGTTGTTGATTCTGTGAAGGAGATTTGATGTTGGGGAATAATAACAAAGCCTGAGAGGCAGAGGAAAGAGTATGCTGTAGTTCGCATCGTACTTGCTTCGTTCCGAATCCTCTGCAAGCCCAGAAGCCGCCTGACTGGTCACGGATGACAAGCAACCTCTGGCGAAAATCTGCTGAGATTTGCCAGAATCTTTGCATTTTGTATAGCAAAGTAATTGTTGCATGCTGGCGTGCTCTCGCCTGGGTGAGAAATGGCATGGCTTCTTTGGCTGGTATACTTGGCGAACTCATCTTGCTTGTTGACTTCAGCCTGAAGTCATGCGCTCCCTGGTAGCACCTGCCTCATTGAAGTGAAAGAGATATCAATAATTTTATCTGTTATCAGTACCTCCTATGTCGAGTTCCAAAAGCGTATCCTCGATTGCATATTGTGGCATGTTGCAGTTCAATGGAAACATCGCAAGAAACCTGCTGTCTCGTGCCATGATGGCGCCATCATGATTGATGGATATTGAGCGGCAAGCTCTGACTGAAGGGAGGTTCCTAGTGCTCTTTTCATGGCGATTAGCACTTTGTAAAAAGAACTTGACGTCAGTTTGACCTTCGCTGATCTCTGCAACATCCTACGTCTCTCATACAGGCGCAAATGCCCCTCAATTGCTTACGTCTTTCACAAGGTTGACTCGTGACTTGTGCCGAGGAAAGGTAAAGTCACATATTGGGAATAATAACAAGACAGTGAGGGAGCAGTTCGAAGGGTGGAGGAGTTTTTTAACTCCAAAGACGACGTGTCCAAGAATTGATATGACGTCTTCAGAATATGTTTCCTCCTTTTCCGAAGCAGTGGCAAACGCATACCTAGTAGTCTGACCAACGTCTGAATGCCATCCGTCTTAAAAGAAGATTGGAAAGCAAAGGCCGCGGAAGCTAGGTCTACATCTTGATGGAAGAGAAGCAGGGCTACCTGCCGTTCAATCTCTGGATGCGCAGGGGAAACGCAGTGGTGGTCAAGACGGTCTTGCTCAAAGGTTGCCCTTCCATTGATATCGAGTGTTGTGGTGTAGAAGCGGCTTCAGGCGGTACAAGGATGAGGAACCCGGGAATTTGCCAGTGGGAAGAGCTTGCTTTTGATGAATGCGTGTCTATTCCGAGACTACTTGAACCAGATTGCTGAAAGTGGAAGTGCGAAGATGCATGTCGGCCAAGAGTGCTGGGCGATCGAGGCAGCCCCAGTACCACGGGGCGTGGGAGGTCAACTCGTTCGAGATGATGCTGCGATTTGGACATTCATGCACAAGATCAACGTGATTCGCAGTCTACATGGCGAATATCGAGCTAAACAATCCAATCCCGCCTCCAGGGATCTGGTTAACGACCTTCTCAAGACCTTAGTTATAGTTCTCCGTCCAACAGGTAAGATACGCAGAGGGACCAACACATCAGCAGATCCAATCGGCCATGGATCGGACGGTTCCATGAAGAGGATTGACCGTCACTTCATGACCAATCCGCCATCAACAATCATTTCTTGCCCTGTGATGCCTCGACTCCAAGGACTGGCAAAGAATAAGACAGCGTCTGCGACTTCTTCAGGGGTCGTGCATTTCCCAAGAGGCGTACTTGCAGCGACGGCAGCGAAAACACTCTCAGGCGTTGCTGCGCTGGCATCTGTGACTTGTAACAGGCCCCCACTGACTAAATTAACCGTGACTCCATGCAAACCAAGGTCTTTGGCGAGTGTGCGAGTGAGGCCAAGCAGCGCGGCTTTGCCTGTAGTATAATCAAGGTAAGGAACCACTGGGTTGTGGACGAGATTTGACCCGATATTTATAATGCGACCATATCCCATTGTCTTCAGGCCTGGAAGTGCGGCTGTGGTGGTGTTCAAAGTACCTTGAATGTATCCTCGAAAGTGGACATCGAAGTCTCGATAGTCAATCTGCTCAATGCTCTTGCGTCCTTCGCCATTGAATTCGAACTTCCCGGGCAGCACGTTGTTGACAATTGTCGTGATGGGTTTTCCGAAGTACTTTGCAGCTTCCTCGAACATGAATTGGACCTCCTAGAATTAGCCTCAACGCGCAAATTGAGGTGTAGCTGCTGTCAGGCCAATATTTAGGCGCAAGCTCTCGTTCGATGTTGAGGCATAAGACTTGATGGGCGTGAATTTCCCCGTGGCAAGCAACTCTTCATCACTCACCTCAACCCCGTCCGTGACATCGGCCATGACTACAAGCCCAGTCTCTGAGACAGACCACGATCCAGCCTTGCCAGGAACATGAACATTAGACGTCGCGTTCGTGAAACTCGCTTGGCTCACGCAGTTCAGTACCAGACTGACACCCTCTCTATGAAAGGCATTGGCTATTGCAAGTCCAAGTCCTCGAGTCGATCCAGTAACGAGAACGACTTGGTCTTCGAGTTTCATGTTAGATTGATATTCGACGCTCAAGCTGAAGTACCCCGTTGGTCGAGATTGAGAAGTTGAAGTCTGGAGGATGAAACGGTGTCCAATCACCTTCCATTTTGACAGGACGGATCTTCCGAGCTCAAGTCGCGGATGAGCTGACACGTGACTATGTCTCTAGCATCCCACGTGACTCAGCGACCGTGGATGGCGTAATCCTGAAAGACCGAAGAGAGTCCGTAGCCCTCCCTCCCAACCATTCAATTGCCTCGCAGACAGACAGCCGACGGTTTCCAATGGCTAACAGCAAGGTCACCGTCCCTGTCTCCGTCTACGTCCCTGTCTCTATCTTCCGCATGCCGAATTTGACGCCAAGATAGTCTTCAGGTCTCTTTGGATTTCAAAGCGTTACCATGTCCCCGAGCTCGAGCTGCCATGTAGTAAGCAAATTTGCTCCCTCTTAGACATTCTGGGCTCCATGGCGCGAAGACGACCCCCGCAACACGTTGAGACGGTCATTATCGGTTTGTTTCCCTGTCGTTCTTCCCTTAAAATTGGCTAACGATTGATTCTGTAGGTGGAGGCCCTTCTTCTCTCATACTTTCTTACATTCTCCACGGTCACGTCCCATATTACAGTAGAACCCATTTCGATCCTCTTCTTCATACTAGACTCTCGAAAGAACGGAATCTCTTGAATATTACCTCCGACGCCTACGCTCACTTCCACTCTTCCTTGCGATACTCGACCCAAGCCTTGCCGTTGAACACGCTCCTCGACACCTTGATCCGCCCAAACGCGGATACAGATATCAACCCAGAATCGTGCGTCGAATGGGTCCAACAGCCGGAGCGAGCGATAGGTCATGTCGTTCTGACTAATGGCACCGACTCTGGTGGACAGTGGTTGAATAATCCAGTCTCTACTAACCCCGACATTGGAACTCTCTCCTATGCTGAGACGCTATCTTTGCCTGGTTACTCGTACGCTGAGCATTACGAGCATCGGCATCGCGCGCCTCTGCCCGAGCTCCAACGACCTTCCCGAGCGGAAGTGGCAGAGTACTTTGCATATTACCCCCATGCAGTTGGAATCCAGCATTCGCTCTACACTGATGCCTGCGTAAGCAACGTCTCACGTACAAATGACGGTTTCTACATTGGATCCCATGGGATGTTGTGCAAGAATCTTGTGCTAGCGACAGGCATTTTCACACAAACGATTGCGCCACCACCAATGCTTTCTCCGCTGGCACGATTGGAGGCGTCATCAGAACCTCTTCTAGTAGTTGGCTCTGGATTCTCAGCGGCAGATGTCATCATTTCAGCGCCTTCGACTCGCAAGATTGTGCATATTTTTCGTTGGGCGCCAGATACTCGACCTTCACCCTTGCGCGGCTGCCACCATGCTGCGTATCCAGAATATGCAGGAATATATCGTCAGATGAAACTCGCTGCTGTGGCGTCCCATAAGCCTTTCGCTACGTCTCCGATGATGAGAAAGAAGAGCAACCCCTTCTTCTTTCAAAGGGACTGGGCTAGTGTTTACGAGGGCCTGCCTAATGCGGAAATAATTGAAGTGCAGAACCGTGGAAAGACAGCACGTTTGCGTATTCGTCTGGACATTGGCGCGATAATTGAGCGTGATGTTGGAGGCTTGGAATACGTTGTGGGCAGAAGGGGAAACCTGGACTACCTGACTCCTCCTCTTCGCCGAGAAGTTCTCGGTCTCCCAGAGAAGAGTGAGCAGCCAATTGAACAAGAATCTCTGGTCTCAGGCCGGAGCTTGCGGTACAAGGTCGAGATGGATTTCGAAATAGCACCTGACGTCTTTGCCATTGGAAGTCTCACGGGAGATTCTTTAGTACGACACGCATTTGGCGGCTGTGTGGCAGTAGCTAGCCGGATGATGGGCGCTGCACAGAGTGGCAAGGTTCAAAACCGCATTCCAACGTACGTCAAGGATAGTTATGAGGTGCAAGCCAGCAGCGGCGCAGAACATGCAGATCTGCATATCGACCGACGAGAGATCATTACCAGGTAAACGATAGATGGCGGGAACTTGTCTTCAGGCGAGGCGGCTCATGATTTCGGTGTTGAATTGTACCCTGCATACATCCTGGCGTTCTCGCATATTTCTACCTATGCTATACAGAATATAGATCAATTGCCGAGAGCTGGCAAATTTTTCAGGCTATGACACCATTGAGCAGTGCTCAACATGTTCCCTATGTCTATTATGTTGTTTAGACACCAGAGGTGCAATTGGCTGGACCTGCCAGGCCGCCACTCATGCATCACAGCATGCTCTTCGATGATTTGTCAAGGCAGGTCCCCATCCATCGAACCGAGCTTCAGAATCTGCGCCATCTAAGATCGTCTTTCATCTCCCAGACCGAACGTACCATCAAGTAGATCCACGTATCTCAAAATAGGCTCGAGCATTCGATCGTTTCTGAAATGTTTGTAATGAGCTATTGCAGCTTCGAGCGCGTATGATGTACTTGATGCGGAAGGTGGGCTGGTTCTAGGATACATTATAGTTGAAGTCCCATGCGAGAAAGCCGCGAGCAGATGTTGACTGTGACTGCTTGTCAGTAGAGTAACACCCGGGAAACCCTCAGGTTCCATTAGATCAGAATATAAACTTGGCTGCACACTGCTGGACTCAAGGTGACAACCACTTCCACTTTCCTGCGGCAACTCCCCGCTCGTCTAAACTTAGAGCGGCGACTCGGAACTTCGTCATTGGACTTCCCAGTGCGAGGACGAACGGATGGACCCTATCAGGAAAAATCCTCCTCCACCAATACCAATATCGACAACTTGAAGTCAGGCAGAATTCGCCTGGAGACGACCAATACCTGCCCTGCCCACCTGCCCACCTGCCATCGCGTCCTGTCCATCTAGAGATCGCTCGCGGCCCACCACCCTCCGATGTCCCACTGCTATGGCTGACCCCAATCCTGAACTCCAAGCGAAGCTTCAGGAACTGGACGATGATTTTGCTGTGAGTACAGACTGTATGCGAAATGTACAGCATGATGGCTAAGTTGGAGACTAATTTGAGCTTCGGTGGCAGGAAGGAGATATCACACAGAAAGGGTACGACCTTTTGACCATTGCTCCCACACCCGAGAACCAGACGCGACAATTCCCCCTCACTTCGCATGACCGCTCTGCCTCGAAAGTTTGAGCGACTACTGACTTTGTCGAAGCTACGAGAAGCGCCGAACTGTCCTCCTCTCTCAGTACCTGGGCCCTGAAGAAGCCGAGCGCGCTCACAGCCAATTGCGCATACATGTTGCCGACGATGTAAATCTCCAGAACGATGGGTCAAGATCAGCTTCGTTCGCCGCTTTGACTGGCGGGCGGCAAGATCAAAGGTTGGCAGATCCTGCTCTGAGTCTCCGCCATGCCTATGCCACTGATCCTCGAGCCCACTATGCAACATCCGACCACAGAGCTTCATACGTGCCCTCCGAAGTTCAACCAGCTACACCACCTCGTGGACCTGTAAGACAAAGCAGTTACGGTATGCCGCCCCCAAGCCAAGTCGGCAGGTTTCAGGAGCGTCAATTAGGCGTGCGAAACCCTACAGTACAGCGTCAGCCATCTTTTGGACAACGCGATTCATATGTAGAGAGGCCCATGACACCAGAGGCCTATGGTGGGGCTTACTCGTCAAGATCTGGAACTATGGTCGACTCTGACTACCGCTTCAACCCTGCGCAACAAGCTAAATACGAAGGAGATGCTGGTGATTTCTCTCCGGGTGGGCAAAGCAGACTCAGCACGATGCTTGATTCGCAGCAAGGCTATTTTTCGGATTTCGCCGGAACGGGTCACCAACTGGACGGTCCTCGAGACAGTTATGGAGGACCGAGTCGATACTCGGAGGGAGCATTCTCTCCATCGGCCAATATAGCGCCTCCTCCTGCTCATGATCTTGCGGGTGACGTAGTGGAATGTATGGCACCCTTGGAGCCTCGCGAAATTCCGTTTGACGCCTTTGACCCTCATCGTTCAAATGTGCCAATGCAGAAGTTCGACAATATCGGAGCCGTGCTACAGCATCGTGGGTCGCAGAACCCCAGAACGCCGGCATTCTGGGTGTTGGATCCGAAAGGGAAAGAGATGGCATCGATAACATTTGAGAAACTACATAGCAGAGCGGAGAAAGTCGCACAGGTTATTAAGGACAAGAGCAATCTCTATCGAGGCGATCGTGTGGCCTTAGTATATCGCGACACGGAAATCATCGACTTTGCCGTGGCATTGATGGGATGTTTCCTGGCGGGTGTCGTGGCTGTACCCATGAACAACGTCGAGGATTATCAAAAACTTAGTCTTCTCTTAACGACTACCCAAGCACATCTTGCATTGACGACCGACAACAATCTGAAAGCCTTCCAGCGAGATATTAGTGCGCAGCGGTTGAAGTGGCCGACCGGTGTTGAATGGTGGAAAACGAACGAATTTGGCAGCTTCCATCCCAAAAAGAAAAATGACGCACCACAACTACCGGCTCCAGATTTGGCCTATATTGAATTTTCGCGAGCACCAACCGGCGATCTTAGAGGCGTCGTTCTCAGCCATCGAACGATTATGCACCAGATGGCGTGTCTGCAGGCCATATTATCTACCATCCCAATAAATGGAAAACACGATACATTCAGTCAGAGTCGAAGCGCTGGAACGGCGCCACCGCGCTCAGGCGGCGAGGTTATCCTCACGTATCTGGACCCTCGCGAAGGTGCTGGTTTGATATTAGGCGTATTGCTTGGCGTATATGGTGGTCACACAATTGTTTGGATGGAATCGAAGACTGTGGAGACACCAGGTCTTTATGCTCACCTCATATCGAAGTACAAGACCACAGTAATGGTCGCA
Organism: Venturia effusa; assembly: GCA_007735645.1. Taxonomy (NCBI): domain Eukaryota; kingdom Fungi; phylum Ascomycota; class Dothideomycetes; order Venturiales; family Venturiaceae; genus Venturia; species Venturia effusa. The sequence goes on along the minus strand of CP042202.1, from coordinate 195,901 downwards.
GATTATCCTGGCCTGAAACGGGCGGCGTACAACTACCAACAAGATCCAATGGCGACTAGACAGTTCAAAAAGAACATGGAACCGAACTTTGGCTCGGTCAAGATATGTTTGATTGACACCCTCACCGTGGACTGTGAGTTCCACGAGATTTTGGCCGATCGATGGCTGCGACCGATGCGGAATACCAGGGCACGAGATTTGGTTGCACCGATGCTTTGTCTACCAGAACATGGGGGCATGATCATTTCAGTGCGAGACTGGCTGGGTGGTGAAGAACGTATGGGCTGTCCTCTGAGCGCACTTGATGAGCCCGACGAGGAGGAGGCGAAAGACGGAGCAACGACGCCTCCCGCCAATGGTGGCTACAGCAGTCTGATTGGCGGTGGTCCCGTTCACAAATCTGACAAGCGGAAAAGTCGAACTGAACTCACCGAGGTTCTTTTGGATAAAGAAGCCTTGAAAACCAACGAGATTGTTGTTCTGGCTATGGGCGATGAAGTTGAGAAACGCGCAAACGAGTCTGGCGTTCTGCGAGCTGGAGCTTTTGGATATCCCATTCCAGATGCGACTCTGGCTCTCGTGGATCCCGAGACGAGCCTGCTGTGTCCACCATATTCTGTAGGTGAGATTTGGGTGGACTCGCCATCACTCTCTGGCGGCTTTTGGGCACTGCCAAAGCATACTGAGACAATTTTTCATGCGCGGCCTTACAAGTTCACGGAAGGCAGCCCGACGCCTATCATTGTTGAGCCTGAGTTCCTGAGGACTGGCTTACTTGGATGCATCATTGAAGGTAAGATCTTCGTCCTCGGGCTCTATGAGGATCGAATTAGACAACGGGTCGAGTGGGTCGACAATGGAATTCCTGAATTCGAGCACCGTTACTTTTTCGTTCAACATCTGGTCACCAGCATAATGAAGAACGTCTTGAAAATATATGATTGGTTAGTAAATCGTTCCACGTGGTAGTAGACGACAATAACACTATTCTAGTTCTGCCTTCGACTCCCACGTCAATGGCGAATTCCTACCCATCATTCTTATCGAGACTCAAGCCGCCTCGACAGCTCCGACCAATCCTGGCGGTCCACCTCGCCAGCTTGATATAACCTTTCTCGACTCCCTAGCCGAGCGAGTCATGGACGTGCTGTACGATGAGCACCATCTTCGTGTCTATTGTGTAATGATAACTTTGCCCAACGCATTACCAAGGGTCATCAAAAACGGGCGACGCGAGATTGGCAACATGATGTGCAGAAAAGAATTTGATAATGGTTCTTTGGCGTGTGTACACGTCAAGTTCAGAGTCGAGCGAGCAGTACAAAATTTACCAGTCGGAGACGATCCTTCCGGAGGCATATGGTCGCCTCAATCATCACATGCCCGTCAGAATTTGCTGTACATGCAAGAAAAGCAATATTCCGGGGTGGACTACCGTGATATCGTCATGGACGAGCGAACCTCTACACCTCTCAACCAATTTACGAACATCGAGGACCTGGTGCAGTGGCGTGTAGCTCGGCAAGGAGAAGAACTTGCCTACTGCACCATCGATGGCCGAGGTAAGGAGGGAAAGGGTGTCAATTGGAAGAAGTTCGATCTGAAGGTGGCGGCTGTCGCACAATACCTCAAAAACAAAGTCAAGGTACAAGCCGGTGATCATCTCGTGCTAATGTATACTCACTCTGAAGACTTTGTATATGCAGTTCATGCATGCTTCTGTCTCGGAGCTATTGCAATACCTATGGCGCCTGTTGATCAGAATCGTCTCAATGAGGATGCGCCAGCACTGCTGCACATTATTGCCGATTTCAAAGTCAAAGCGATATTGGTGAATAACGACGTCGATGCCGTGCTAAAGCAGAAGCCCGTTTCTCAGCATCTCAAGCAATCGGCGGTCATTCTTCGAGTCAATGTCTCGAACACGTACAACACCACGAAACCACCGAAGCAGTCTCATGGGTGTCGAGATCTTGGTCTGTCAATCAAGCCGGCATGGGTTCAAAAAGGTCATCCTGTTCTCATATGGGTTTACTGGACTCCAGATCAGCGAAGAATAGCGGTGCAGCTCGGCCACGACACAATAATGGCATTGTGTAAAGTGCAGAAGGAGACTTGCCAAATGACAAGCACAAGACCCGTCCTGGGTTGTGTTCGCAGTACCATGGGGCTCGGACTGATTCATACTTGCTTGATGGGTGTATTCCTCGCTTCCCCAACATATCTTGTGTCACCTGTGGATTTTGCGCAGAATCCGAACATATTATTTCAAACGCTCTCAAGGTACAAAATCAAGGATACGTATGCGACGAGCCAGATGTTAGATCACGCCATGGCACAGTCTGCTGGTAAAACTGCTGCGCTGCACGAATTGAAGAATCTAATGATCACGACGGATACGAGGCCGAAAGTCGATGTTTGTAAGTGGTCCTTCGCTCGTGGGCCAACCTTTGAGTTCGCTATTGACATGGTGCAGATCAGAAAGTGCGACTCCACTTCGCTGCTTCGGGACTCGACCGGACGGCCATCAACACAATATACTCACACGTGCTCAATCCGATGGTCACCTCGCGGTCATACATGTGTATCGAACCAATTGAGCTCTGGCTTGACATGAACGCCTTGCGGCGCGGCCTTGTTGCTCCAGTAAATCCAGAAAGCGACCCATTCGCGCTGCTTGTACAGGATTCTGGCATGGTTCCGGTTAGCACCCAAGTATGTATTGTCAACCCAGAAACGAACTGCCTTTGCCATGTTGGCGAGTACGGAGAGATTTGGGTACAATCTGAGGCAACAGTCCATGGCTTCTACCAGTCCAAGGATATCTTTGATAAAGAACGATTCAATGGGCGAACGGCTGACGGAGACCCAAACGTCAAATACATGCGCACAGGTGATCTTGGATTCCTACACACAGTCAGCAGACCGATAGGCAATGGCGGGGTGCCTATCGAAATGCAGATATTGTTCGTCCTAGGAAGTATTGGCGAGACATTCGAAGTGAATGGGCTTCTCCATTTCCCCGTCGACATTGAGGCCAGCGTCGAGAGATGCCACCGTAACATCGTTCCAGGAGGATGCGCACTCTTTCAAGCTGGAGGACTGGTGGTTGTTCTTGTGGAAATTTTCCGAAAGAACTTCCTTGCCAGTATTGTTCCTGTGATAGTCAATTCCATACTCAATCAACATCACTTGATTGTTGATATTGTCGCTTTTGTCCAGAAAGGTGACTTTCCTCGCTCCAGATTGGGTGAGAAGCAACGGGGAAAGGTGCTAGCGGGGTGGGTGACCAGAAAGATTCAGACAATAGCTCAGTTCAAGATTCGAGAATTGGAAGAAGATGGTGGAATTGGTCAAATCATGGAGGAAGGACACGCACCACCAAAGCACAGCACCAGCAGTAGTCGAAATGGAGCAATGCATCGACGTCCTGATAGCATTGTTCCGAGCATGCATAGCGGTCCTGGGATTTCTCAGCAACACACTGCTTCGCCACCAATAGCACAAGCTTACCAGCCCAATTCAGGGTTGAGCAAACATGCTTCAGATGATGGCAATGCACCAGACGTTTATGTACCACAACGGCAGAATCCTGATGGTACCACTCATTTCGAGTTGCCTGCTCCTCTATCGATACCCGAATTGCCTGCAAACAATTTCGGAGACTTGATCGACGATGACACCCCGACGAATACTAGACATCCTTCGGGGACTGGCGAGGGTCATCAACTCCATCTCGTCACATCACATGAGAGTCAACTGATGCACTACTCTCCAATTGATCCTCGCAATAATCCTTTCCGGAACTCACCTGTTGAAGGGACGGCGGCGGTCGACTCGCCTGTAGAATATCGTTCCTATGATGTTCGCAATCTGGTGATTCAGAATCCAGAGGGAACAGAAGATGAATTGACTACAGCAGGCAGCGCAGCTCGTCTCGTCAAGGATATGGACGGCATGGAGCTTCATAGAGGTCAGACACCTCAGCCGCCGGCGCCTACCTTCAGCAAGAAACCATATCTCCAACGGGACGGTAATGATGCTCCGTCTAGTAGTAGCGACAATAGCCCCAATCAGCTCGAGGGTGACAGATTCATGTTGCCGAGCCAGCAGAGACGATTCAGCGCTTTCTTGCTTTCCTCGGCGAATTCGGGGGGGGACAGTCCTGCCTCAGCCTTGAGGCAACCGGGTAACGGCGGTTTGAGGATCGCAAATGCGGACCAAGGGCCAGAAGAAGAGGAAGAAGTGAAAGAAGATGACGAGTTGGATGATGAGTGGACGAATGCAAGCCGGTACATGACTTATACTGGAACGGGCAGGGTTAGTGGGCATTACGGAGTGTGATATATTCTGCATTCACGTCGTTCATGCTGATGAATGTCAAGCTTTTAATTTCCTGGTATAATGAAATCCAGGTATTTCGGGCATTTGGAAGCGTTTGGCGAATGCAATTGCTTGGACAGAGGTTCTTGGAGAACAAATATTGTATAATTACTTGAACGTGGAGGCCGAGAATCGGTCCACAGTGTTCAGATCGGATGCGGATAGTCTCTCGAATCCGAATTTCAATTTCGCAAAGAGACAGATGGCGATGGAATCAAGTATGACTTGCAAGAATGCATTCCTTGTTGTAATGTTTTCAAATGAAATTTTCATGATAGCGGGCTTGGGATGAAGCTACGCATGTAGCAGGGGTGTCCCTCGGTAGATACGTTGTACATCAATCTCCTGTGATTTTAAAGCCCATGAGAATGGCGTATTCCCTCACTCATTACATATTACAAGATAAGGACAAGGACAATAACATAAATAAATGAACTGCTAAGAGTCAGGCGATAGTACTAGATTTATTGATCCCTCCTACACCTGATACTAAGAGGCAGTGGAAGTAGCCATCAGTCGATTGAATTGCCATGTAGAGATTGAGGAGCAGAGACCTCGAAGTTCGGATAGCAAAGCAATGAAGGTCACTCGGAGAAAATACTTAAGCATGAATAATTTCGAGTTTTGAAAGCCGAGGTTGCAAAATGTATCCGCCAAGCCGCTTTGTCCAGCCTCCCTCTTATATAAGATCCACCAACCTCCTACTCGTACTGCCTACAACATGGCCATATTGAAGCCGGCGCATGCCGTACGTCTGCTCGACTTGTCTTCACAGCTGTCCAAAGCAGCTGATTCTATCTGAAAGGCTGCCATCGCGAGATTAAGGTCTTATGTGCCTCCCCCTACCCGGTACTACTCGCTCCCTCTGAGTCGGAGAGCTGCCGTTTTGGTACTCCTCTATGGAGGCCAGCAAGGCGAGTTGCGCGTCCTGCTGACGATGAGAGCGAGGGGTCTCAATGCATACGGAGGGCATTCTAGTTTTCCTGGTGTAAGCATCCTCACAATTTTATCCATATTATGTCCTCTCCAGGCCTGCAACTGACTTCCGCTCCCAGGGAAGAGCCGACGACCTCTGCGAAACTCCTTTTCAAACAGCTCGCCGCGAAGCGCACGAAGAGATAGGCCTGTCTCGAGACGATTCTCGGATTCCTCCGCCTTTTCGGATCGAACATCTATGCCAACTACCGGCCAATCTTGCACGCACAGAGCTCGGAGTACGACCTTGCATTGCCCATCTTTATCCGGACCCTACCTCTTCAAGCGCGGTAACACCAAGCGTAGAGGAAGCTATAATACCACAGTTAGATGCTAGGGAGGTTGCTGCAGTTTTCACAGCACCCTTCCGTAGCTTCTTGAAACAGAGCCATGGTTTGGATCATGTGTCCGAGAACGCAGAGGGATACGGAGTGGAAACAACGGCATCCCCAGCTCAATTCTATAGAGGCGCCTGGACAGACTGGCACGAAGCGCGGTGGCGAATGCACAGTTTTTACATCCCGGTGAGGGACCAAGTCGTTACTTGGTCTACACAAGGCTTAATGGCAAATGGTGCAGATAAGGAACCGGCAGAGCACAAGCTCACGGCACAAGGTGACATGGAAAGATTTCGAGTGTTTGGCATGACAGCCAGGATTCTTGTTGACGCTGCGAGGCTGGCTTTTGCAGAAGAGCCTGAGTTTGAACATAATGCGGCCTTTGGGGACGAGGATATGATTGGAAGATTGCTTAAAGTGGGGAGACTGTCGCAGGTGAGGCGGAAGAGTGATGAGTTGACAAAGGAGGATATGGTTGCTGCTGCCAAGTTATGAGTGACTCGAGATGATTGCCATCAGTCCATGGTTGAGACAATGGAGATCAGCATTCGCGCGCTCAAACGATAATCTTAAAAGCAATGTTGTCGAGGAAGAAGATTCAAAGCCGTTCTTGCGGCTGCACGTGCAGACTTGAGCATGGCACTGGCGAAGTTTCGTGATAGAAGCCTTTGGTGTTGATGTCGAATTCTTGATAGATGCACAATATAGCCCAGTTGGTCAATGCTTGCAGGTGGGGATAATTCCCAGATGTGAAGATACCAGGATATAAACCTGGGCAACATGGGTCTTGGGTCTTAGATCTCCGGTCTCAACTCCCCTGAACCATCTCAAGAGCTGTGATCTTCCTAGGGATGCCGATTTGGTCAACCCGAGCGCCATTGCGGCAACGCGGTTCGACTGGTGGCCGAGGCTGAGAGCATATATTCTGTCGCCGATGCTTCCTCAGACTGCCGCTATTCCCACCCTTCAAGCTTCCCGAACAGCAAGGCAGGACACGGCATCCGACCTTCTCCCTGACAACAAAGAGTCGAATACTGCGTACATCACTCGGAATCTCGGTAGCATCGTCCCACATACTACATATCATCTTGGTACCGACCGTTTGGCGGACGCACCGACCCTTGAGCAGAGACCAAGAAAGTCCGACAGTCTGAGCTTTGGTTGCCGTAGTGTGGTGCAGGTGGTGAGGAGAAACTAAACAAAACCTCCGACCCAACCTCCATCTTTGCTATCGTCCGCATGATTCTGCTTCGCTGCAAACTGCTGTCCCTTGAAGATACTACAACATATGACGTTCGACATCTCGTCAACCACAATCGGCAGCAGGACGCAAGGCAGTGCAATGCACTGCCAGGCAATGCGATGCCAGGCAATGCCGGCCAGTACTGTGCAGCCAGTCACCTGTGGTTCTTCACCGGCACGGCCCAATATACGACCGACGACTGAGATAGGGGCCGTAGTCGAATCCATAAGCGCCACCGCAGCCGATCAAAGCTCTCTGATTGGAGCCTACTGCCAGAGTAACAGGACGACTGCTCTCTTGGTTCGCAGGCTAGAAGAAATTACCTCCAACATGGCGTCTGCCGATCCAGGTGGCTGGTCTTGGTCTGGAAACACAATGAGGCTTACTTCCGAATCTCGAAATTTCAACTGCCTCCCTGCTCTCCACGTCTTTGCTTTCAGGAATCTTGGGTGAAAGCTTCTCGCAAATCAGCCGGACGCGTCGATGATGATATGAAGTGCTCATGTGCATGTCGCGCCTCTCCTTCAAGGACTCAATATGACAGAATCGACTCTGCGTCGTCACTCGTCTACACTTCGACGGAGATTATCATGTCGATTATCGCTCTTCAGCCTGAAGAGCGCGTCAAGTCACAACAGCGATCAGGAACGACCCAAAAGCCGGGCCCTCATAGAAGGTCACGATTTTCCAAGCGGACCGCCTCGAGCAGTAAGAGAGCAGGTCACAAAAATCAACGATGCTGCGCCCAGGATAGTTGGCGACCTGGCCGATGAGCTGGATTCGAGTGCCATTCGAAAAGTCATGGAGACAGCCGAACGACGGAGAGATTCGGAGAGGCGGAAATCCATCATACAGCTAGGATTCAGACTGGCACATCTCACCGGACGACAAAACGCGGGACAAGCGTGGGCGGAATCAGAGAAGGATCAACTAATACCAGAATCGCCAACTCTTACACCAGACCTTTCATCGCCTTCGCCTCCTCTGCCAGAATTAGAAACTCCAAAGATTGTGGAACAGCGACTTTCAATGGCCAGAAGTCGACATTCAATGCAAGTTCCAAAACCTCCCCCTCCAGAAGTCGGTATCCGTGTGGGCGATTTTGATGTTCGACTGCGAAAACCTTACATCTACAACCCGCTCCAAAGTAACCGTGTGATACGACTACTCTCTGTGCGCCGTCCCTCAGTGGATGGTATAGTTGGCGACTTTTACTACCAACTCGTCACCATGTCCCTGGATGATCCAGTGCCGTACGAGACTGTTAGCTATTGCTGGGGAGATTCCGAGCGAAAGTATCGAATAAATCTCATGGATGGATCGTTTCTCATGGTCACGCAAAGTCTGGGCTCCGAACTTGCTGCGATTAGCAGTCATTCGAAAACGGGTTACTTGTGGATTGATCAAATGTGTATCGACCAGGCGAACTTGGCCGAAAGGGCCCAGCAGGTCAAAGTCATGGGCGATATTTTTGCAAGTGGATTAAGAGTGCTGGTATCAATGAGTCTTCCAAATTCTTCTCTACGGTCTCTGTTCACACTTGTCGACCTGGCTTTGGAGTATGAACTGAATCAGAAATCCGTTGTCGACTTGCAGGGTGCTCTATCAGATTACATGCTCTCCGGCGGTAAAACGCCACGTCTTCTCCCTCCGTTCTGGAAAGCCATGGTCGACCTATTGCGACATCCTTGGTTCACGCGGGCGTGGATCTTCCAAGAATGTGTTCTTTCACGAATCGTCGTGTTTGTCTTCGGCGAGCGGCTGGTCTCGCTTGATCCTATTGTCCGTCTAGCACTTGCAACCTCTCGTTTGGAGACAGCGATAATACCCGGTATCATCCCTCCTGGTTGTGTCACAACTCAGCCCGGATTTCATCAGCTCTATTTGATTGTGCAGGCCAGATCGGATCGAGCATGGGGCAAGCCGCAGGATTTTTGGCAGATGCTTTCAAACGTTGCACCGTACACTCACTGCACCGATCCCCGAGACCGGCTCTTTGCTTTTCTCAGTCTTCTAGAGGATGACACGGTCGAAGTCAAGCCTGACTATCGAGTGCCGCGTTTTGAGATTTGGACGGATGTAGCAAAGAAAATTATCGAAGGGAAGTCTAATTTGGACCTTTTCAGCCTTTGCCCTAGAGTTGGACAAGAAGAGAGCTTACGAGAAGGCATTCCATCTTGGGCTCCAGATTGGAGCAAACCAGAGGCAACAATTGCGTTTGCGTCGTGGCATCGTGTTTCGCCATTCAATGCTTGCGGTGGTCGACAGTACGGAGACGCAGTCCATCAGGACCGAAGACGCACTTTTCGACCTCTACGTTTATTACAGAAACAGCTGCGTGTGAAGGGGAAGATCATCGCCGCAGTACAGGACGCGCAGCTGGAGCCCTTTACGAGTCTGGAAAGTTGGATCAGTCGAGACTTGATATCTTTCCTTCGTCTGGATCAGGCTCTCACTCATCTAGCCTCAATATCCCGCCCCACAGATGCATATCCCCTATCATTAGAACGGATACTCAAAGTCATCCTGGCCGACGGTGCTCTATTGTACGACACTCCCGAATTCTCAAAAGGCGTCTATCTACTGGACAGCGAACTGACGGACCTTGCATCTGCCTACGTCCAGTTCCACAACCCAGAGCTTGTCGGCTCCGCACCATTCCAGCTCGCGCCGTATGCACGGAATGTCTATTCCCTCCGAAACCTAAGTCGAGTGGCGGTGGAGCGGCGATTGGTCATGTGCGATTATGGGAGATTGGGACTGGTGCATCAAAGTGTCCAAAAAGGAGACTTGATTGCGATTCTCCATGGGTCTAGAACGCCTGTCGTCCTGCAAGCGAGGGCGGACGGCAGATTCGAGATCAAGGGGCAATGCTACTTTGAGGATTCTATGCATGGAGAATGTGCGTATTGGGACGAAGACCAGGCTGATGAGTTCATCCTTGTGTGAAGAGTATGTCAACTCTGAGACATATTGCGGTTAAATTCTGGTCTTCTTGAGGTGCCGAATTTGGTTCATGAGATCTGAGCTCGAAGAAGCGAAGGGCTCCAAGCTTCTTTTTGGGGTGCGATGACGACCTGTCTGTTCTCGACAGGAGAAGAGGCGCATTCTGTCCAATCAGGAATCCGAGCACAGCGTACGGTGTTTTTCAAGCAAAAGTTACAGCGCGGCTGAGAAGAGAGATTGGGGAAGAAGTGCTGATTAAAGCACATGTCACGAACGTCACTACTACGGTCCCCTATGTATATATAATCTTGGGACGAGGAGACAGTCGGTTCAATACTAATGGCCGTTATCACAACATGCGTACCTAACTCTACCAAGTGCTTGACCTATGATCATTCGTTGCTCGTAATCCATTTCTGCCAATTTCATCAAAAGCCACCTTGAGTAGATCCGCTTCGATCGGCGGAGTATATTTAGTAATCTTCACGGAGCATTTGATATTCTCCGCAAGGCTCAAACCCCAGCCCTGTACAACCTTGCAGCGGGTCGGCTAGCAGTGCACACTATACGAGTCGCTATCTCGCATTCCCTCCTTCAATCTCGCGCATTCCATGACCCTCCAACAAGGATCCACGCGCGCACTGTCCTTCACAAGCATTCCTCATCAAAATCGTCGCAGAAGCCTCCCCCGAGATGCGGCAAACGCGTATCTGGAGGATGGTGCCCCCCCCCCCCTTTCAGACGGCGGCTGATGCGAAGGCGCTTAGGAGGACATGGAGATGTCGTCGGGACTCCAGAAGACGCGTCTCTACTCCCTCGAGAAATCGCTAGGGTTGTTCATCTATGAACGACCTGATGTCCTCCTACTCAGCAGCCCATGACGACCTCGATCGACTCCACAGCCGTGATTATTGGTCCAACTGAAGCACCCTCGAGCCAAAAGCGCAAACGATCATTCTCTGCTACTGAACATGGCATCGCTACGCCTCCGAAACTTCAAAGGTCTACAAATCCCTTTTCAGGACTGAACCTGAAGAGTGCAGAGCATTTGCTGCTGCCCACGCCTCCGAACTCGATCCATGCATCTCCCGAACCTTCCACGGCCGAGGGGCATGCGACACTCCTTGCCTTCATACATCGTCTCAAAGATGGCAGAACGCTTTTGCAATCCGAGGCCTCCTTCACAGTCACGGCGGAGGAATTCGAACGCTTCGAACAGTCCGTGAGGAGGGACAAACCGCTTTCTTGGTTCTACAGGAAAAAGCTGAGGTACGAGTGGGATTGTGCAAACTGCGTCTTCACGGTTTTAAAGGAAGACGTGGAGATGCAAGAGATTTGTTCTCGGATATCACAATGTCTTGAAGAAAGGTTGAGGGAAGTGGCAGACTCGAAAAGCAGACTCGAAAACCTTGATTCCTGGGAAAGGAGGAGAGTGAAAGAGCTAGCAGACATGATTAGACCACTGCCTCTGAGGAGGCTGGATATCAGAGATTCGAGGATGAGTCCGGATCTGTGTCTTACATTTGGGACCACGGAGAGTTTCTTAGGAGTGGCACCAAGGCACGCTGAGCCGCTGGTTGTGTTCGAGGTGCGCCGTGTGGAGTTTTTGATGACGAGGAGGGGTGTAGAGAGGCGGGCACTAGGATACCTGGATGTATCAGGACAGAAGTGTCCATTCACCCATCGGGTCAAGACTGTGGTTCTGATATACTGTTCGAGAGACGGGAGGGAAGTACAGACCATCGTAGCTCGCCTCGGGCGAGTGGATGGCAAATGCATCATGATCGCACGGTTGGAAGAGGCCTCCCTCGGTGAAGTCTCTCAGTACATCATTTTGAGTCTTGCAGATTTTCTTCCACAAGATGCTATCGATTTGGGGTTCAAACGAGATAAAAATGGCAGAAGAGCTTGCGACGACACTGAGATCCGGATCGATATCAATCAAGTGATGCGGCCGTCGAGGGAATGAGTGATGGTTAGGAACCGCTCAACACTGCAAAGGCGCAAGCGTCACGTCGGATTCTGTGATGAGCTCGGAAAACACCCAGGTTCGGAAGTCTGATAGTCAATTAGCAAGTGTGATTACCCTTGTCATCAACGCCCCTCCTTTGCGCACACCTGAAATTCCTCGCCTTCAGAAATCGAATATGAAAGATCGATCAGGCTTGCACAGGTCAACGCCAATAAGCAGTCTGCCACAGTCTGCAACTCTAATCCGTTCTCTACAATCTCGCCGCCCATTCTGAGACTGTCATGCGCGACATCATCCGAAACACGACCTTCACTATACAACCATGGGCCCACAAAAGCAAGCGCGCAGGAAGACCATAGATGAAGAAGAAGAAGAAGAGAAGTGAGGAATGGCAGCATGCTCGTGGATCATCCTGCCTACCGGGATCTTTCTGCGAGCAACGAATGCGGAGTGGGAGAGAAGCAGTGGAGGAGCAGATGAGAAGCGACACTAAATTCTGGAATCATAAAACCAAGGTTTGGACATGATGCCAAGATCTATTATTAGGACAATGCGGGTTGGGGTGATTGGAGCATGGCACGTCACTTGCAAGCAAATTCGGCGTGCCCGCGCAAATTTGATATCTGCGAACAAAAGATTATCGGGTGATTGGACAAGACAAATGGCGACGGAGAGATGAGAAGGCGCGCCCTCGTTACATACTTTACGCGCAAGTCTCGCGCCGCGAAACCAATCCCACTTCATCTGCATGCGAAATGGTGGATCGAGTCAGTATCGATACTCCAGGATCCGGTTGGTAGTAATGGCATATCAGCAAATGTGAGCGCGACAACAGTGGTGCTTTTTTACCGTCAAGGCTACACTCACTGCCGTTTCAGCCTCGAGCCATGATGTCCCTGGAACCTGCGCCCATTCTATAGGAATGTCATTACTGCACGCGATGGAATACATACTGGCTCCGCCTGCCGTCACGTACACAGTCCCAGCCCCAGCGGCGGCAGAAACCTCTGCTGTGACCGAAGCTATTGTGATCCAATGGCACTTGGCCCCAACGTCGAGCCAGTGATGTATACCACAACATCGAGTTCAGAGGCAATGGGCGCGAAGACACTGATCTCGAATGACAACTCTGGTAAAAGCGGCTGGCATCAAGAAGGTGAATCACACTCGAAGCAAATGAGTAGAGAGCTGTAGGGATGATCTGAAAGGATGGACTTGGTGGACCAAGCTGGTTGTTGGCTAGCAGGATTGGTCGATGGACTGCGATGTTGGATGCCCAGCTTGGTGCGTGAAATCTCAGAAGTCTTGCCGTTGCAGAACGCCTGGCACGTGAGGAATTTAGGATTACGGGTGACGTGACGAATTCCATGTCATGGCGGAATGTCTGTCCGGAAGCAAAGTGAGATCAAGGGTGGAAGCAGCAATGGTGCCACATCATCGCGACTATGACCTCGAACTGCTAATCATACCGAGCTGTCGTAAAACAAGACGTGCTGAAGCTAAATATAGAGAATCACTGCTCCTTGGCAGAAGGTCCATGATGTTCGGACAAACGAATCGAGCACGTTGAAATATGACTTGGTCGTTGTTTGCGCCTTTTTGGCGTCCAAACTTGTTCCCACAAAGATTCTTAGACTGAGCTCGGTACTGGTTGAAAGCTCGGCGAGTTTTTGAGCATGCCAGAGCTGGAGCGATGCCGATCTTGAGCGCCGAGCAACCAGTAAGGTGAATTGCAGCTCGGTGGAGGTCCAGCTTTCTTCCTGCCTGAATCGGACGGAGGCTTGAGTAGTAGCTCTCTCGGACAAAGTTGACGTGTGTGGGCCGGTGATAGCCCCTCGTGGTGGAAAGGCGGTCGAACAGCACGATGCAGGATGCGTGACCACGAGGGAATATTCATTACGGCATAATGTAACGTGAAGTATGATGAATAATTCGTGGAGAGATTAGAGTGGTCACAACACGATGGAAGCAAGCTCTTGGAATCATTCCAAGGCGGGGCCGCCATAGCAGATGTGTGCCGGAGCCGACGTGGACATGGTCGGAGCATAGAGCCGACGCCGGAGATGGGCTGAACAGGAAGGTATCTAGGATGAGGTCGAGTCTGGTGCTTGCCTTCTGTCTTATTACATCCGGACGTTTATGCATCGATGAGTTGGAGATGGACTTTGTGCAGTCGCGTGGCCCCATGTTTCACACAGTCCAAGCTAGAGGCAAACGCTGGTAGCTACCTGAGAAACGGGCTCGGGAACGAAGGATGGGAAAAAACAATGGGTGTAGAAGGGCCATGTTGGAGATATTTATCGTCCAGAAGGCATGATAGAAGGTGAGGTGTGGCGACTACGTAGTGTGAAGGCCAAAAATAGAGGGATATTGCCACGACATATATGGTCGATGCATGCTTTCCGACATTCTGTTACAAGGTGCAGGTACACGCTCGCCCCTGTTTGGAAGCCCTTCAAGACACGTCGTGTGTGACCTGGAGTCAATACTAGCAGCACACGGGCAGTCAAGCTTGTTCTGTCAAGACACGGGACAAACGTCTTTGAAGCGCCAATGTAACCATGGTCGGTCGCACTCGTTGTGGTGCAACAATGGTCCCCTTTGCGCAGCACTTCTGGACCGGACCGCGTCGTCTTTGCAATGGAGAAAGCTGAATGGCCAATGGAAGATTTCGGAGGTCATTAATTTGGAGAGGTTCGGAGAGTGGCAAGATTGTGGAGGCATCGTAATGAAGATGAGAAGGATGGAAGGAAGGGTTGTTTCGAGTTTGAGGTCATGTTCGAATGACAGCCAGCCGGGTGGCATGCGATCCATCACCACGATTAGGGAACGACCAATGAAGGGACCCGAGGCTGGTGCAGCGCATCGAAGCCTGGCCAAGAAGGATGATCGGAAGGTTCCCTGTCGCACATCGCCATTGGGCTACAGTAAATCGACCGTCTGCAACTCTCCTCGTACTCCAGATGCTTTTGCCACAGTGGATGCAGATGGGTTGAATGGCCGTCGCTAGGTACAATTGCATAGCCCATATCGCAACTCCAAAGGCTGGCTCAGGCAGGCAGGCAGGCAGGCAGGCAGGCAGGCAGGCAGGCAGGCAGTCAGGCAGTCAGGCAGTCAAGCAGTCAAGCATAGGTTTGGAGGCGCCAAGCGAGCGTTCGGCTGTTCCTTGGAATACGAGCAGACCAAGGTACCGTAGGCGCACATCCATCGACACTCCCGACGACCTCACCACCTTCAAGTCCTTCCAGTGATATTTCCATACTTCCACAGTCCACAGTCCACAGTCCACACTTCCCACATCTCCCATTGACGGGCCAGGCATGCCCGTTTCAAGCCTTCACGAGACCGCCTTCAGAGGCGCTTCCCTTCCCGCCCGTCGGCATCCCTGCCACGCCCTAACCACCTGCGCAACAGATTTGTCTGCTCCCATCATTCACACTGTGGCCGGTCGACGGCCAGTGCATCACCTGGTCCCCTCTGTCCTCGCCGTCGCCCTCCTCTCCAGAGTCCGGAGTCCAGCCTAGCTGACTGGGAGATCATGGGCCCCGCCATCATGACCTGCTCCTCCAGCTTCCTTCATGCGCGCGCGCCGTGATGAGGAAGTGAGCCTGTTGGTCCATGGCTGTCGTCACGACGATGGTTGGAAACCCTCCGAAGCATTCTATATCAGGACGGCCTCGCCGGGACAATGCAGTCGATAGCATTCCTCTTCGACAATAGCGCCCCTGGTGCCGCTGTTTCAAAACCACCCAACGACTCAAACAACCGCCTGTCAAGGAACTCCCGGCTCGCCATTGGCTCTTCACGTCCAATTGACAGCAGGGAACAATATGTGAGTTTGTTTTATCATTTCACAAAATACCAGTTAAGGTTGCCGACCACCCACAGCTCTTCTGCCACGACTGCACATGCTGTCTGCTCTGCCTTCTGTTATCTGTCACTGTTCCTTTCCATTGTCATTTGCTCGTTCCAGTCCCTCTTTGACTCATTGATTGTTGTCTATTCATTCATACACTGTTCATTCTTCCTATTGTCCATCGTCACGAGGAGAGAGGATTCCACCACGCCTCATCACCACTCTTTGACAGAGCGTTGAATAAATACCCCTTCCTCCTAATCCCTCTTTCCTTTCTCCACAAATACACTCCCTCATCGACGGAATAGCCAGGCTGCAATTCTTACCCATCTCAGTTTTACGCGCTGGAAGCAAAGCGCGTGGGTCCTCATAAAATCTATCATACATTTCAGACCGGCTTCTGGAACTCATCATTTTCACAAAGTCCCATCAGCAAACCCTTTCCCGGATATCAGCGATGCTTCTCAGACCCTTCGCATTAGGTGCCCTCGTCCACTCGCTGGCCATCAATGCAGCACCAGCCCCTGCCCCTGACACTACCTCTGAGCAGACGGGCTTCATTGCAGCTGCAGCTGGCTCAACGAGTTACTGGGTCTCCAATATTCAACGTCAGGGAACTATCGGCTTCGGCACGGATCCCTCCTACAAAATCTTCCGCAATGTCGTGACCGACTGTGGAGCCAAAGGTGACGGTGCGACCGACGACACAGCAGCTCTCAACAATTGCCTTACGATGGGAAGTGGACGATGTGCCAAGGGCTGCGATTCGACCACTGTCGCTCCAGCATTGCTCTACTTCCCGCCTGGCACATATCTTGTGAGCAAACCTCTGGAGATGCCATATTACACCGAGATGCATGGTGATGCATTGAACCCACCCACTCTCAAAGCCGCTCCCACCTTCGCAGGCATGGCAGTGCTCGATTCAGACCCCTACGATAACATGGGAAACAACTGGTTCACCAACCAAAACAACTTCTTCCGTAAGGTCCGCAACTTTGTCATTGATCTTACCGCTATGCCTCCGAGTGTTGGTGCCGGAATTCATTGGCAAGTCGCTCAAGCCACGAGCCTGCAAAATATCCGTTTTGAAATGGTCAAGGGAGGAGACAACAACAAGCAGCAAGGTATCTTCATGGACAACGGTTCCGGCGGATTCATGACAGACCTCGTCTTCAATGGTGGAAACATGGGCATGTTCATTGGCAACCAGCAATTCACCACCCGCAACTTGACCTTCAATGGCGTCAACACAGCCATTTTCATGAATTGGAACTGGCTATGGAGCTTCAAATCCATCCAGATCAACGATTGCAAGGTCGGTATTGACATGGCGAATTCCCCAGCCAACCAGACGGTAGGCTCCGTGATCCTGCAGGACAGCAAAATCATCAATACTCCCATCGGCATCAACTCCTCCTTCAGCATGGACAGCATCCCAATCGGGGGTGGCACCCTTGTCCTCGATAATGTTGACTTCACTGGTTCCCAGACCGCAGTCTTGAGCTCTGGCCAGGTGACGGTTCCTGGTGGCAAGGTTGTTCAAGCTTGGGCCCAGGGACGAACTTACGCTGGGTCCGATGGCACTCGTGCCGCGAAAGATGTTCAGGCTCCATCCAAGCCTGCTTCCCTCATGGCAGGAGACGTCATCTTTGAGCGCTCCAAGCCTCAATACGAGCGTGTGCCATCATCCTCGTTCGTCAGCATCAAATCAAAGGGCGCCAAGGGCGACGGTGTGACCGATGATACCCAGGCTATCCAGTCGGCTATGAACTCGCTCAGCCGTGATCAGATTCTGTACTTCGATCACGGTGCCTATGTCATTACCAATACTGTCAACGTTCCTAAAGATATCAAGATCACCGGTGAGATGTGGCCGCTCATCATGGCCAAAGGTGCATCTTTCAGTGATGCATCAAAACCCAAGGCTGTTTGGTCCATCGGCGCTGCTAACGAGACCGGCGCCGCTGAGCTTACGGATTTGATGTTCGAGACCGTGGGACCAGCCCCGGGTGCGATCATGGTCCAATGGAATTCTGCTGCTTCCAGTCAAGGCGCCAATGGAATGTGGGATGTCCATGTTCGCATCGGTGGCAGTGCCGGGACTGAACTGCAGTCAGACAAGTGTAGCAAAAACCCCAACGCCACTCATGTGCCGAACCCAGAGTGCATCGGTGCTCATACCATGTTCCACGCTACCGCTTCGTCCTCTGTCTACCTTGAGAACTGCTGGTTCTGGACCTCTGATCATGAGCTTGATCGCACCGACCACAACCAGATCGACATCTACAATGGTCGTGGTGTTCATATCGAGTCTCAGGGCCCAATGTGGCTATACGGAACTTCTTCGGAGCACAGCGTCTTGTACAATTACCAGCTCACAAATGCCAAGGACATCTACATGGCACTCATCCAGACCGAGACACCATATTTTCAGACCAATCCTGCAGCGCCTGCACCCTTTGACAAGTCTCTTGCCGCGACCGATCCCACGACGTTCACTGGAGAATCCAACAAGGACAACATGGCCTGGGGACTTCGCGTCGTCAATTCCAAGAACGTCCTCGTCTATGGTGCTGGTCTTTACAGCTTCTTCGACAACTACGACCAAGTTTGCGTTTCTGGCCAGAATTGCCAAAACAACATGGTCAGCATTGAGGGAACCGTGGAGAACCTCTCCCTCTTCGGCTTGAGCACCAAGGCTGCCGTCAGCATGGTGTCCACCACTGGCTACACCGTTGGCAACCTCAGGAGCATAGGTCAGGTCACGATCCCTGACACCGACAACCGAAGCAATTTCTGTGCCACCTTGGCACTCTGGAGGCCCGAGTAAGGGGTTCATGCTCTTCTCTGTCGTGGTTGGGATTTTGTTCAGTTCTTTGTTCACGGTTACGAATGCTACGATGATACCATTGGGGGATTTTTGTTCTTTCATCGACACGCTTTGTATTGGCTAGCAAGCAGGATGGGCATATACACACATGGTGGGCGTCTTCATTTTGTAGATACACGATGCTTGGGGAGGGAGATGGTCTCGCTCTGGAAGCCCGGGAGAATTCCATTTATTCGACTGAATTTTTACCTGTTCTTTGAACCCTTACGGACCGGAATCTCTCATGACATTCTTTGGCCGCTAAGACCATGGCTGGAATAATCCAAATACCTTTATCCTGTCAATTTCCTTTTTGCCAACTCCCGCATGCTGAAGTCAACCTCTCTTTCAAATCACCCTTGTAACAGGTGTCTATGACGCGAGCTCAACAGAGCTTCTGAGAATCCCTTAATCCCTTGCAGCACGACTCCTGCTACACGAGAACCACGCGTGCGAGATACTGGTTACTAGCGTCAACACTGAGCCAGGTGAGTCTGAAGTGGCCCATATCAGGCTGTTCCTTCTGTGACAGTCCTCAATTCTCTTTCTCATCTTCTCGACGACCATCCAATCTCATTCATCACAGCCGCACAAGTACCCAGCGCTACCTACACACGCAGCAAAATGAGGCTACTCACAGTGCTCATCTACGCCGTCGCGCCCATGCTCGTCGCCACAGTCGACGTCGCCAAGCTCAAGAACGACGCTCTTGCCCTCCGTCAAACCAACCCATCCACCTCGGTCGGAATCGTCTGCCCACCAGGCGGCGGCGGCCGCGGCCGCGGCCACTGCGACCAGCGCGTCCACATCGTGCCTCAGATCAATTCGACAGCCGCCAAGTCGGCGCTGTCCATGCACGAGAAACATGACCACCACGACGAGAGCAAAGCGGGCATGCACAAGCCGCTTGAAGCGCGCACTGTGGCTTCGACCGACGCCGTGGATCTCAAGACAGCGACGATCATGGTTTGCTCTGGCACGTACTACACCGATTCTTGCGATCACCCTACCATCACCGAGAAAGAGTGCAAGCAGATGACGGTCGGTAGCTTGGGTAAGCATCTGTCTTCACTGCCATCTGTTCGTTGAAAACCCCTTGCTGACTCTGTATCCTCGAGTGAATGGTCCTCCCCAGGCCGGCGGTCCAAAGGGAATGTCGTCCATGTGGATTGGTGACGCGGTCGACCACTGCGTTCTTTCATGCGGACTGAACTGCGAGGAGATCAGCCAGGTTGGCGGCTTCGAGACCTGGGGCAACATCGAGGACATGACTGTCGAGTTACTGGCACCACTCGATAACATGGTATGTCATCCCGTGTACACCCTCAAGGTTCCTTTCCACGTCGGAGATGGCGGCTGACCGATACTCTGCAGATTCTGTCGTACAGGTGCTTCATGTAGGAAGAGCGTGTGGTGCAAACAAAGAGGGTGAGGAAGGAGACATTGGTGTTCAGACATGACGAACATTGGGGGAAGGAGCGAAATGGTTGGAGGACGATAAATACCTGGCAGGATCGTCTGATGATCATTGACCATGTTGTTCGACCATGTACCTGACACTGATTGAATTCGACACGGTGGTGAAAGTTGTTTCACGCATTCCTTGCATAAGGACTGGCCATGAATGAAAAAGTGCCTTGTGCGACATACTCTCATCCCTTGGTGATCAACACATTCTGCGTGCCATCTTGCCATCCAGTCTGTGAAGGTATTTATTCCACTGCCGCTGAGGACGCCATGTTCGACCACATTCGTTCTGCTCTCCCTTCTCTTCCACATTTACGGTTTCGTTTGGATCACTCCACGCGATCACCCAAACCCGTCTCAATCAATTTACTGACACCACAAACATGAAGGCTTTCCCTTTCCTGGCGCCTGTGTTGGTCGTGTTCTCCATCTTCTCCTCTAGCTTTGCAGTGCCTGCTTCATCACCCTCCGCTTCAGTTGTTTTCATCACCACGACACCTGGATTGGGATCTGTGGTCCGAGTCACTATTTTGACTACTTCCTTCTCAACAGCACCTCCTTCGACGCCTTTGACAACGGTCACGACAACCATACAAGCTGGGGATCCCAGACTCACTGCCGCGACGCCCTCGACTACAAGCTCGTCACCCGCTGTCAAAAGTACGAGAAAATCTGCGATCAATCTGTGCAAGGGGCAGAAGTACAATGATTGCGAGAATGTCTTGGTTAGAGAGGGGGAGTGTCTTATTGTCAGTTTTGTTCTCTCCGTCTTTTTTGTCCCGCGCTATCGACTCATCCCTGTTTTCAGACGGTAGCAAGAACCAACATCTTCCTCAATGGAACTTTCTATCCCCTCTGCTCGATCGCGATGCAAAAGGAGATTCTGGAGTGTAGTCTTTATGACGACGCGTCCTGCGACGAGGGACGGAAGGGAGGGCGTGTGTCGAGATTGAGGAGAAATGTTGCCGAGTATTTGGGGGTTGGGCATGATATTGATGCCGTTAGGGCGGTCAAGTGTGCCTTCAGGTAATAGGGGGGGGGTTGTGATTTGCTTCGTGGGTTGGGTAGTCTTAATTTTTGGGGAAGACATGAGGACGAGATCCGGGACGGTAGTGTTTTGGTGTTGCAATGCGTTTTTAATTATCGTGGTCGTGGAAATGAGAGGATCGGCTTCGAAGAAATTTTAGTAATTCAGCGTCATTTGTCTTGAGCTGCGAGGATGCCTATATTCTGGAAGCAGATTTTCTCGAAGATTGCCTGTCGTTCAGCTTTGGCCTTTTCGAAAGTGATCTCGGCCTTGTGCTGATCAGGGTACAGCTCCGTCTCTCGAGTTATGCCGGGAGAAGTTTGTTCTGGGGGATCCCGGACCCGAAAGGGACAAACGCGGACAGGCACACACTCGCGTCTCGTCGTGTTGTCTTGCTGTCTTCATCTCCGTCGAATAGCGGACCTTGAACCAGCAGATTCAAATCATAGGCGATGCTCCTTGCCTTTTGCCAGGTTGAAGCGAAGGGTGGAAGAGACTGAACTGGAGATGGAATGAGACGAGACAAGGTCTCGCGGCGACGTAGTCAAGGCTTTAGCTGCCTTGGAGCCTGTCGATCTTCGCGCCCTCGACTTCTCTATGGGGACCGGGGTATCGGCCAATTTCTCTCTTCCGACAACATCTTTATCGATTATATCATCATCTGGGCTCCTTGATGTGCCACCTCCGGCAATTGGAGCACAACAGTAAGATACCCTGCTGCAGAATGCGTCGATTCGAGCACACTGCAGGTTTGACCGAGTTTTTGGTGGAAAGATATCTGCACCCCTAACTACAATCACGATTCAAGATGGGACCCGAAACACTGCCATGTGTGATTGCCTAGCCTCATTGTCTTCTTGCTCAAGCGAAATACATGGCAGCCAGCCAGTGGCATATGACAAGTACAGATTGGTGTCGTGGAATCAAGATTGGTAAGTCAGATGGTGAGCGACGAGATGCTCTGCAAGGTTGGCGAGCATTCTCGACGAAGGCCAGTCACTGCCAGCATCAACAGTGCGGCACAAACGGAGAATGGGAGATGACTGTGTAGCTCTTTTTCGGTTAGACATGGGCTACGAATTGCATCGGGTGCTTGTTCTAGTAAGATTGCTACGACAGAGCGCCTTGGTAGAAAACTTCCGTTCCAAATCCATTGGATCCTCCACTTACGCGTCGTGCCTTGTCGGAGGGAGGTCAAAGTGAAAGCATGGCAAAACAAAAGCTTGTCAGACGACATGAAGGTATTGGTGTGTATCGAAAGAGTGGTTACTAGAAGTGGCGCCGTTGTCCCGCCTGCTGCCTGATGATCAAGGTTCTATGGTTCCAAGCCTGTAACACCATCAACCGATCTACCTGTTCATCGCTACTATCACTCTCGCTGTACTCAGCCGGCCGTCGACTCCTATATACATACACCCGTCCTTCAATGACGTCCCATGAAACTCGCAAGAACCACTTTGAACCAAATCAAATTCACTTCCCTCTTTACACCGACACTACATTCCTCTCTTCCTCCCTATTATATGGAACAGTAAGGTACCTGGTCGCTGAGGCTCGTAGGTAAAAACAGTAAATAAAAATCATTTCTCAGTCGTAGCGGAGTACTTATAGTTATATTTATTACTACAACTTCTCTTTCAGCTCCTACATTAGTCGACTTTACCGCTCACCGCGTATTTTATATCATTTATGTAAACGGGTTTGTAAGGTATTTTGTACCAATACCTAAAGTGAGAGGCTGAATTTCTTAATTACCGAGTAGGACCTCCTACTATTTCCACTACAGAGGTCCTGGAGTTTAGACAGAAATATAAACATTCCAGTATCGTTCGTCTCGTTACTTGCAGGAATTCGACAAGACAAGTTCTAATCGTCGGTATGTACTATTTCCTGCATAAGTGCCGAATGATTCCACATCTCGATATGCGTGTAGCAATATCTGTCTCTCAATTTCGGGTCGTACTAAGTACATGGATATCAAAATGTACAGCAGGTGCTCTATTTTCCCTTCTCTAGCGACTTGAGCCATGAGACTCCAGAAACAGTGGAGTAAGACAAATGACCGACGCCAATGGAAAAGTCCCCTTTGCAGACACCGTCAGTGGGGTTGCAGTTGATCTTGATCTTACTCGAGTCAAAGCCCTTGACAGTTGCGCCGTTGAACGGATCACCATAAGTAAGAATCTGGAAAGCAGACTTGTTAGGCTGGTTTCACGAAAGGTACGCATGTATGGGGAATAACTTACACCGACGACCCTGGACTTCGTGGCTTCGCTAGCGTACGCAACGCATATACGAGCCACCATAGCACCTTGGGAGTATCCAGAGGTGACAAATTTGGAGTTGGGGCACTGCGCTGCCAGTTTCTCCAGAATGCCCTTGCAAGCCATTCCACCATCCATACCGATGCAGTAAATGCCTGCCAAAGAAGCATCGTATCCATCACGTGAACCGATTCCTTTGACAGTCCAGTTCTTGTCTGTCATTAGACCGGCCTTGATCGCTTGTCCAACTGTAGCTCCCAGCTCGCCCGCTTCTGTTGTGCCCCTGGCGTATAACAAGATGTATGGCGTACAGGAGTCGGCAGCAACGCTTTCCTGATTCTCAAGGGCGCGTCTCTGAAGGGCGTCCCGCGTCTCCGGTGAAATGGTCGCTTCCATGAAGTCGTTGTAGGCTTCGAGAGCGTTGCGCTTTAGACCAGCTGGGGCTGGCATTCCGAGTTTCTCGTACCACTTCTTTATACATCTGTCACCTATCGCATTCCCCCCTGCTGGCTTCCTGCCACCTTGTAACTTATATGGCTCTTCAGTTGATCCAGAAAGGGAAGCGACGTAGCATGACTGGCCTGTGAAATTCGTGTCAGTGCTATTGCTATATTCCGGCCCAATTGGTGTCCCTTACCGGTACACTTTTGCGCCTGCACCTCAGAGAAGAGAGCCAGTAGGAAAAAAACAACAGCAGAACGCATCTTGAACGAAGGCAACCCAGTTTTTAGAGCTCAAATAGGAAAGGACTGACGGGGAACGTACGACTTGACTCCTTCGAGAGGAACCAGCTGTTGTAAGAAGGTTCTTTCCTATAATGCACACCAATATTGCAGCCGGGCCCAGGCGGTAAAGTTACATCGCATCCTCATACCTCGAATATGAGTAGAGGCTAACCGAAACGTAGGGTCCAATCATCTCGCCGCGAAAGTATCCGATCCCAAATCATTGTGACTGGCTCACCTGAGTGCAACAAATCATTTTGCACTGAGTCTGGTCAGAACTTTAATCTGGACCTGCTCTCCGTGTTATAGTTTTGTGTACGACTAGCGCGTCGCGACATTTGTGCAGAGAGGGAGGAACGACGTATTCGATATGTAGTTGCGGATTTGCGTTGGGCTTATACAGCGCACATGTATTCTATTGGCGGAGGAACCAACGCGAGTCATGATATTTCCTTAGTGGACGATGGGTATCAACATGTTACAGCCCCGTCCGCTGTCCATGGTTGGAGCGTGAGTGGTTATTTCTATCTAGCCGAAACTTCTGCGATGGGCAAGAAGCTAGCCTTGCCCTTATCCTTGGGCAGATCTGGAGAAGTGCCACACAGGAAGGGGGGGATTCTCGAAGCTTCAGCCTTTTGCGGAAAGTGGAGATGAGGGAGATTCCATTTGGATTCGGCTGCTCGGAGAAGGACAATTACATACGACACTGATCTGGGTTGTTTGAAGGAGGCCCGGCAGGGTGGAGTGGAACGCTTCCATCAGGCTACCTGATGAGGCTACATCTCTGCATGGGTGTAGTGGACTCGTGGGGCATGATGACTGGTGATCATGGCTAGAAGACCAGACGTATCCAGATGTCATGCGAAGTTACATGTCCAAGACTGTAGTAGTTCGACCGGACAGGATGCGCCATTCCGGATGTCGCAACGGCAGGTTGGACGTGCTGGTATCCAGGTAATGTTGAAATGCTCCATTGGCATTGCTGTGTCGGACACGGAGAGATTCCAGCCGGCGTAGGGCGTACGCCCGAGACGGCAATTGCGTGATGAAAGTGGTGCAGGTGGCGCAAGGGAAGGAAGTTGATGAGGGGCGTGCAGCTTGACGAGAGAAGAACTTCGAGCGAGCGAGACTCGGGCCCGATTGGGCAACATCACATAGTGACTTAGGTTATCCACTATACAGTCACTGCAAACTACATACTGTGTACATTGATGGAGCCATGGCACGTCGGAGAAACAGACTTTGCGAGACATCTGGGCTTGATTACACGTGAAATCGCCATTGGTCTTGGACCAGGAATGATGACCGTCAGTGCCTGCAGTGTGTTCGTTCCCGGGTTGTCTTCGGGCTACTCAAACTCGATACTCAAACTCGGATGTCCCGGTGCGCACGTACCTTATACTTAAACATCGTGACTTTACTACCTATTTTATATAGCGCCTTTACTATATTCAAATATAAGGTATAAAAATCTAGGGAAGATAGTATAGCTAGTAGTTAAGTAAATAAAGGAAAATTCGTATATTTACTATAAACTCTAAACCCTAAACTACTATATATTACTACTACGTTAATCCTCTACCGTAGGCTCCTCTACCGTAGGCCCCCGTACCTTCTTACGAGTTACTCTAGCTAATTTATCGTAGTAATAACTCTTTTAAGGGCGACGAGGCCGTATAATTAAGCCCTTAGCGGCTTTATATACCTTTATATCTTTAATACTAGTTTTTTTACTAGTTTACGCTTCTATAGCTTCTCGGACTTCCTTATTACGCTTACGTATAATAGTAGTCTTTTAAGTACAACTTAAAGTAACCTCTAATTCTCCTACGCTATCGCTATTACTATTACTAGTTTAAGCCTCCGTAGTTTTAACGGCTTTAAAAGCCTTACGATCCTTACGTCGCTACGTAGCTACCCTTATATCTATCTCTCTCTCTATAACCTTAGCGGAAGTTATTATACGTACTCTAGTACGGCCGTAAGTATCTCTCTATAGTAATAGTACCCTCTAGACCTTCTTTAGGACCTTAAACCTAGTATTACTAGATAGGGTATCTACCTAAACGGCTTATATTATCTCGTTATAATACTACGTAAAGATTTCGGCTATTCGTTCCTATTCTAGTAGTTTAAGGCCCTTAAAATAGGTAATAAGAGCTTAGACCTTAGAGAAGAAGTAACTTAAGCCTATATTACGAGGAGGAATTACTAGTATCGGCTTAAGAGACTTTAATTACTATAAAGATATCTATTTTAAAGCCCTCTCTAACTTATAGATACTAAAAAGAAACTACTAAGGATATATAAAGGATTTTAGTATTATACGATTAGCTATAATATATTACTATAACTAGTAGTAGTAGGGTAACCCCTATCTAGCTATATCCTTATAGTTATAGTTACCTCTAATAACTATAGTATTCTTAATAGCGGCTTTATCGCCCTTAAGCCGTATAGTTTCCTAGCCTTAAGCCTTATAATATATATTAAGTAACCCTATTATAGTACGATAAGTAAACTAGCTAGATACCTAGGTAAAGATTAAGGTAACTCTACGGTCTAACCGCGTAACCCGAAGGTAGTTTAATAACTATAGTAACTTAGTTTTTACGATACGGTAAAGCCTCGTATCTACTATATTAAAAAGCTTCTTAAATAAGATATTAAGTAAGTTCGATTTATTAGTAAAGTACTTAATCCGTATATTACTACTCTTACTAACTTAAGTTAAGTTTGCCCCAAGATTTAGTAGATACTTTACGTAGTAGGTAATAGTTTATCTCTCTAGATAAAGCTAGATTTACTTAAAGTAACGGCGATAAATAGGTAATAGCTTCTCAAGTAATGCGGTACGGTTAACTTTAAGTATAGCTTTATCTTTAGACTTTAGCTATAGCTAGATTAGGCTATAGATCTTATTACTATTACTATATATCTCTTTCTATTACTTAAGTATGTAAGATCTCTCTCCCCGTATTAAAGTAGCCTTATTAACTATCTTTTTAAAGACTTCCGTATAGTACTACTAGCAATATTACTATACGTAATATAAGAATAGTAACTTAGGTATCGCTACCGTAAGATCTTTACCGAAGTTAGAGACTATAACTAAAGGTCCGTTATCGTTAATTATACCTATTTTAGGCTTAATTAACGACTATATTCCTTTAACGATATTCCTTAAGGTAAGTATCTTCTTAATATACTAAAGAAAATATAACTATACTTCTTTACTCTCTAACTTTATCTAGGATTATAATACCGGAAAGCTCTCTCCCGTATAAGTAACTTCTATTACTAAACCTAGGATAAGGCCCTCTAAATTAGTATTAAAAGTACTATTAATATATATATAAAAATCGGTAATAAAACGGATAGTAAACTCCTCTTAGCGTATAGTCTACTACGTAATCTACTCTATATTACGAGATATAGCCCTACTAGTTTCGGGACTAATCTCGTAAGAATAGCGGACGTAGTAATAGATCTCGTAAGTATTATCTTTTAAGGTATCTTTAAGTAACTTAAATAGAGATTCTATAAAGTCCTAAGGACGCCTAGCCTACGATAAGGCCGCCTTTTTACGAATATTATAGTACTACTTTATATTACGTAACTCTAAACCGTAAAGCTATAATTAAGCGGTAACTTAGTAGTAATTTATATAAGTTTTAGTAAACTACCTAGCTATCTAAATAGCCTTAAAGCTATTCTTATCTCGTTACTAATATTCGAGATAGATAAACGGGTCCGGTACTATCTAATAGTAATATAAGTACTACTTTTTAAGGCGATATTAAGTAACCCGGAAGGTATAGTTACCCTTATCTTTACGCCTTTATTACTTCTATATTCGAGATATATTTGTAAGCTACGGGTAACCTATTTTCCTAATAGTTATATACTCTTAAAACCTCTTAATTACCTAGCTATTACGCTTAATCCTCTCGCCTTTATAAGCTAGTAATTTACGGTAATCTTTGGTTTTATTACCGTAATAAATATAGCGAAGTTAAAGCCGGCTACTATCTACCGGCTTATTAATAATAACTATAGCGAATCCCTGCGAAAATATATAGTTTTATAGTAAATCTATACTATCCTTAAGAGATTATACCTCTAGTTAAGGCTTCTCGCCAATAAGTAGCGGAGGAAATAGATATATTATAGGTATAGCTTCCTATCTCTTTTTAACTATTAGAATAAGGTAATCCGCTAGATCTAGGTAAGATTTAAATTTAGGGCGGAGGATAGCTTCTACGGCTTTAACGGCTTTATTTTAAGCCTTAAATATATTGGTTTAGCTATTGGTTTAGTCGTTAATTAAGGGCTGTAATTAAGTAATATTTAAATAATATAAATCTTATAGCGGTTTAGGAGAGCCCGCCTTAGATACGGCTATAGCGGACCCTTCTATAATATTATATAGCTATACGATATCTAGTAATAGGGAATTCGTATCGAGATTAATAATACTAATATCTAGGGTAATTAGGTTAATTAGAGCCTCTACGGTACCCTGGCTACGGCCGTACTAGAGATTACGGTATAAATAATAGTTTAGTATTATAATTAAGGTAAGATTAAGCGATTAAAGCTTCGTATATAGGCCTAATTAGGAAGTAGTAATAGTAGTAAGTTAAGTTTATAGTTAATACTACGTATATAAACCGTTAGGAAGAATCTTTATTATACTAACAAACTAGGTATAGTATAGTAACTACGCTACGATAATCTCCTAACCCCGTATACACGGAATATCCGAGTTTAAGTATCGAGTTTAAGTAGCCCGAAGATAACCCGGTTCGTTCCTATCTAGATCCCGTAACTAAAAATAACTTCTAACTTAAAGTTGAATTGCTAGTACTAGTAAAACTCTAACAACAATAACAACTTCCGATATCGACAAATATGATTTCGACGCTAGCCTAAGAGCTTTTATAGTTTAGGCTTTATAAGCTAGCCGTCTCCAATAGCCGCTTAACGCTTGCTCGTAGTATAATTTTGCTTATAACTACTTATAAATACGTAATAAGTTCCGCGTCGCTAGAGCCATAATAAGTAAAGCGCTATTACTCCCTTTATTCCGTATCTAAGCCTAAATATCCCGTTTAGCCGTCCTATATAAACTAATATCTACGCCCTCCTTTTGATTGAGTATACGTAGTAGTATAGGTAGGGTAGTAAAGGTAATTAGCTATAGTAGGTTAGCTAGGCCACACGCTAGGAGCTAACCCTCGCTACGTACGGTATCTACTTTTTACAATAAATTACTAGTAAAGTACGATACCTCGCGTAGCGAGGGTTAGCTATCTTAATATAAAATAATACCTTAATATAAAAAAAACTGAAAATAAAGCTATATATTACTATATCGCTACTTTTTTTAGTATTTTACGTATCTATAGTTTATGATATAGTTTATAAAGCTAGTTCCTTTATACGTACTTTTTAAAGCTTCTTTTCCTCTCTCCTTATAGCAGTTGTAGCCTTTTTACTATCCTTAATAGCTTACTTTACTCTCTCTTCCGTATAGATATTAGAATATAATACTATAATCTAAAGTTCCTTAAAGATAGGACCCTAAACCTTATTCCGTACTATATTCTCGAGATCTCGTACAGCCTTACGGAGTTCTATAGCCTCCCTAGTAGTAGCCTTATTAAGTCTAGCTACTTTTTTACGTAATATATTAGTATCTACTTCTTTAGTTTAAGCGATAAATTACTTTATATACTTAACGGTAATAACCCCTATTTTACTAATAGTTCTTTTAGTAGATTACTATTACTTCTCTTAAGCCTACTAGGCTACCGTCGAGGTAAATAGCTATATATTAGTAATCTTCGCCTTTTTTATAGTATAAATTAATAATTTAATAAAGTCTCCGAGACGCCGCTTTAGCGAAGGTAATATAGTAGGAGGTAATTAAGTTATAATATCGTAGTAGAGATCTACGGCTATTATACTAGCTTTTTTTAGCGTAAATAGCTCGGGAGGAAGCTCTTCTTTTAAGGTTTAAAGGTTATTAAAAAAGCTCCTATCTTTAAGAGGATTATCTACTTTTTAAGAGGTTACCTAGTTAATAATAGGTTCGGGTTTAAACGGCTAGATACTAGTTTCTTTAAAACCCTTACGGTAGTTTAACGGGGTAAAGGTTTTACGCCGTATATTATTAATAGTAAAGAGGAAGTCTACCTTATTAATATTACTATACCTAAGCCGTATAATATTATTAACTTACTACCGGTAGTTAGTTTTATACGGCTGAAACGGACTATAATCGTATAGCTATAGGTAATATAAGCTATAAGAGGGAAGCCTAAACGGGATAATATAGTACTTCTATAAGTAGGTAATAAACGGATAGGTAAGGTAACTATTATAGCTATTAAAAATAAGTAATCTCTACTTGCTAACCTAGGTTTTGGTAGACTATTTCTTAAAATACTCGATATAGTAGACTACTAGGGCTAAATTTATAATTCCGGTATCTAAAACGGATACTAAATAGCTATTTAGTATACTAGAATTACCCTCTTTATCCTTAAACTACTTCTATATCAGTCGCCTGCCCGGGACGATAAGTATCGGTAGAATTACGTTACTAGTAGTACTAATAGCTTCTACGGTAGAGATTAACTTACGCTCTTTACTAATAGCTAGATATTATATAGCCCTCGGAGTAAATATTATAATCTACTATAAGCTACTAATCCTAATACGGAAACTAGTCTTATCGAAGTTCTATATATCTAGCGGCTAGATCCCGTACTTTTTTATAATATTATAGAGTTTATAGAACTAGTTTTTAATAATAGTAGGGTAATAAGATAACTTTCTATTTATCTCGAGGGTCTTCTACTTTTATAGCTATAGCTTTAGCTAGCGGTCTTGCTATCGCTTTACCTAATAGCTACTAAGAGGCTCTAGATTAGGATCTATAAGTTATAGAATCTAGAAAGCCGTAGTTTTAATAGATTTAAGAGTAGTACTAAGCCTAAGGGTATTTATTCGCTTAATATATTTAATAAGTAAGGTATCTTAAGTAGGAGAAAGCCTTTTATTTAGTACTTTTCGGCCTAATTTTAATAGTTTACTATAGATACGACGGTTTAGGCGATAGTAAGGTATATTATATCTACGTGCTAGTACGGCTATACTAAGGGCTAGATCTCGAGATAAAGCCTTAATTATATCCTTAATATCCTCCTCCTACTCTCTATAAACCTTAGACTAAATAGGTGCCATAGTAGTTAGTTAATCGTAAAGATAGTTAAAAATTTTGTACTGACGTGGTAGTTTATATTAAGGTGGCTGGCCCTCGCTACGCGAGGTATCCAAGTTTTAGTGCAACTTGTTGCAAAAATTGGACACCGTGCGTTGCGGGGCCAGCTCCTAGCGTGTGGCCCGGCTATAGCAGCGAGGCTGCCGGCGTTGTCCGCACCTGCGTCTGCCTGACGGGATACGGCCATTTGATAACACCCTTGTAGTGTGCACATGACTATCTAATGAAGGAAAGCTGCCTCAGCGGTGCTGATCGCGCGGCGGGGTAATCATTCGTGGGGTTCTTAAAGAGAGGCCGCTATCTCTCTCCATCCTCTTTTCTTGCCAGCCTCCTCCTCTTACACAAGTCGAATCAAAAGATCTGACTCCCACTCGAACACTCACACACACATTCAACCACAACTTCAAATCCACTTTTCAAGATGCACAGCGCCTGCCCCAAGTGCTCGGCTTCCATCGCCTCTGGCAGTAAGACCTGCAGCTCTTGCGGTGCTGTATGTTCCTACCTGTCCTCAAGAAACATTGGTCACTCAGCAGCTTGCTAATTCGCTTCACAGTCATGCCCCAACTAGAAGTGCCTCTTATTTCTCGACTCGACGACTGTCAACCCATGACGGCAATAGTTTGCTTGAAGAAATGATAGGGACAAATACGGGATGTTCAAAGGTACAAGATGGCAGTAGCCAAGAGTGTCTGGCGGCTTCACTTCATGAGTATGTTTTAGAGAGAGCAGGGCGTGAGGACAAGACAATTGATTCTTTGCCCCGTTTCGCTGTGCTTTGTACCTCCATGTGCCGTGAAGATCATCTGCTGCTTTTGCAGTCTCCTATCTGAGTTCGACACTTCGGATTTTTGTGTTTGAAGCATGTTTGAATCAGATGCATCAATAATATCGTCTGTCCACCTGGACTCTGGAAGCGCGGAAGTCCATTGGGCTTCAGCTGCTCTGTCTGAATTCGACTCCATACTGATCCAACTCTACCCCCATGCCTTCTCACTCTTTCCCTTCAACAACCCTTTCCTCTCCGCCTCCCCATCGGCAGTCATCTCACCAAAATCCGGTCTCGGCAACTCCACCGCCTCAATGGTCCTTCCATAGGTAATTCCACCCATCCTGCTCATCGGTCTCAAAACCGTCGGATCAACAAGATTCTTTTCGGCGTTGATAGCATCCTCCCTAGCCCAAAACTTCACTCCCTCCACAATCGCCAGCACGCCCGTCTTCTTTCCCGGTGTAGCCCTGGACTCAAATTCTTGCGTCGAGTACAGCTTGCCTTCGATCGAAAAGATGGATTCGGCGACGCGGGGTGCAGAGATGGACTTACAGGGGCCTGGGGTGAGGCCTGAGAGAACCCATTCTGAGGTTCCGTAAGGACTGTTTATGGAAGTGGAGTTTGCGGCTTCGAGAATGTGTTCGGAGATTATGTTCATACTGCATTCCTTTGTCTCGAGGATGTTTTTAAGGGTGTCTTTCGCGCGGTCGTAGCCGCCTGCGAAGCCAATTGTGAAGAGTGGAGGGTCGTGGTTTATGACATTGAAATAGGAGAAGGGTGCTAGGTTGGTTGTTTTGCCTGTTTGCTTAAAGAATCAGTTTTGCTTTTCGATGAGCTTTCGAGCGAGGGAGAAGGACGGGGGGATCATGCCGTCTGCTGAAATTGTACCGCAGAATCCAATAGGTCTTGGTACGATTGCTGAGATCAATAATTTGTAGTTGAACGTAGCAGGCCTTCCCTCCTCATACGGATCAATCTCTACATGGTTCTTCTTCAAACTTTCACCGCCATCATTCGCACCATCGCCCAATTTCCAATTCGTCTTTGCTGTCTGTGTAAACTCAAGAGTGCTCTTTGACCAAGGTGGTCTTGATGCCTCGACTTTCTTGAAATCGGGGTGGGGATTGCGTTTGATTGCCTTCTCGGCGTCGAACTTCTCTTCTTCGGGCATGATGATGGCGTTGTGAGTGGCGGGAAGGAAAGTTTTCGAGGGACGATTTGGGAACTTGAACGCTCGGATGTATTTATAATGCGGAGTCTAAGCAGTCTACGCCACTGGATATAATCGTGCAATCTAAGGCAGCAAGGATAGATGCCTAAGCATCCGACTTGCTTCTCTTGGGAAATGCGGGTGGGTCTTCTCTGTGCAAATTATGGTAAAGATGACGTAGCTTCATTGATGTCTTTTCCCTCGACTCTAGCCGGAGGAGGGGATGTCAAACGAGAGGGGTATCTTGAAATGGGAAAGAACCCCACCTCCACATG
The DNA here is from genome assembly GCA_007735645.1 of Venturia effusa. Lineage (NCBI taxonomy): Eukaryota > Fungi > Ascomycota > Dothideomycetes > Venturiales > Venturiaceae > Venturia > Venturia effusa. The sequence goes on along the minus strand of CP042202.1, from coordinate 162,285 downwards.
GGGTAAGCAGTAAGAGGCTAAGAGCTGTTATCTTATCAATCATCGCGGCCTCCGTCAGTCGCGGCCAATATACCTGGACTCTGAAGCTGATCGTACGAGTCCGAGTTTTCCTCTGTTCACAGCTCAGTCCTCAATCATAATGGTTCATTCCGACTTCACGACCTTTGATCTTGGTGATTGGGAGCTCAAATCTGGAGGCAAGATCCCTAATGCCCAGATCGCATATAAGACATTCGGTGACCCGAGTTCACCTGCTATCATCTATCCAACTTGGTATTCTGGCAGTAAGCCACTCATCGCGAATCTTAATTGCTGCATGCGCTGACAAGATGGCTTGTCAGAGATATCGGATAATGTCTGGCTCATTGGCGAGGATAAAACTCTCAGTCCCAAAAAATACTTCATAATCATCACAGCGCTCTTCGGGAATGGTGAATCGAGCTCTCCATCCAATAGATCAGATCTTCGGCCGTTCCCAGACGTGTTGTTCTACGACAATGTGAGGGCACAACATGAGCTTGTCACCAAAGGCTTGGGAATTGAGCATGCTCGAGCCGTCCTTGGGTGGAGCATGGGAGCTGGCCAAACATACCAGTGGGCTACCCAATATCCTGATTTCGTGGATCTTATTGTGCCCTTTTGTGGATCGGCAAAGACCAGCCTGCACAATCAAGTCTTTCTCGAGGGCGTTAAATCTGCCCTGCTCGCTCCAAAAGGTGTTGCTTCACGGGGAATCTCGAGAACCGAAGCTTACCAAGGGGAAGACTACAAAAGTTGGACGGCCGAAGAGGCTAAAACAGGACTGAGAGCATTGGGCCGTGTCTATGCGGGTTGGGGATTCAGTCAGGCCTTCTATCGCGAAAAGCTGTACGAACGAGCTCTCGGATTCAAGGACTTGGAAGACTTCATGGTTAATTTCTGGGAGGCCTGGGGTCTCTCCAAGGACCCTGAGAATATGCTTGTCATGCTCCAGACGTGGCAAGCTGGCGATGTATCAGCACAGGAACCGTACAATGGCGATTTCGCTAGTGCGATGAAGGGGATCAAGGCAAAGGCTTTGGTATTGCCGGGACTGACTGACCTTTACTTTCCGTAAGGTTTCCACATTTCTTTGCCTTGTACTCATACGACATATAACTGATCCGCGTATAGGCCGGAAGACTCAGCGAACGAGGTTAAGCTTATGAATTCTGGTATAGGACAGATGATTCCATTCCCAAGCATTTGGGGTCATTGGTATGTTTGACTGCCTGCATCGTTCTCGATGACACGATACTGATCTCCAACAGGGCCGGAGGACCAGGCGACAATCAAGACGATGTGACATGGTTGGATGAGAAATTGAAGGAGTTTTTCGACAAGGAGAAGATTGAGGATTCGAGAGATGAGGCTTTGCAATTGTTGCAATCAGCAATATCGTCGTTGCGGGTTTAGAGCGGAAACAAATATTATTAGCTCTGATACAAGGGAATAGCAGAGAGGACTTGATGTATTAAGCCGTGAAATCTGTCGTGAACTCGAGTGTCTCGGTGGAAGAAACCTGATTGATTGGTGGTTCCTGAATCCTGATCACTGGCAGCGTCATCTTTGGAAGTCCAAGCTCCAAGCTTCTTCTCCAGGCATTCTCCCAACCGAACCTCTTCGCTGCCGCGATTGTACCTCCTAGGACAGACCGCAGAACTCTGTTCGCATCGGCTTCCACACAGGCTCATCATGCGGTTCCAATCGAGCGAACCATGTGGAAACTATATGTCCGTGCCTTGCGACTGCGAAATAACCTTGGCATCACTACATCGATAGTCAACGCCTCGCAGCGAGGTTTTCACGATTATTTCGTCACCCACCTACCTTCCAGCTCTCTGCATCCAGATGCGAGATCTTCAGGTCCTCGACATAATCTGCCACGCGACGAAGCGCGCCCTCACAATCCCAATGCCTCGGATAGGACACCGGCTGCCCCGCCCACCGTGGGAGTATCGCGAGAATTGACCGTGGTACGAATACCATTGAAGAGTGCGAAACATCATTTTGGCGCTGTCTGGTCTCGAGGACAAAGACCGTACAATGAGGACGCATATCAAGCGGGAACAATAGAGATTCCGGCGTTTGCAAAGAGAAGGCCGCTATCCCTGACTCGAAATCCTAAGAAAGACAATGTAGGCGCCGACAGTGCATCTGGCGACCCTCAGGTCTTCTACTTTGGAGTTTTTGACGGTCATGGTGGAGGTGAGTGCAGCGAGTTTCTCAAGGAGCGATTACACCTTTACATTGAAGAAAACTCGAAAGCTTTCGAGCTTCAGAGCACATTACGAAGAAGAGCTGGCGAAGTGACACAGTTTGGACAATCGAGCATGGGCGAGAAGGTCAGACAGCCTACAGAGTCTCAAGCAGATAGGATTGCCCTCAATGCAATCGAGACGCATACTCCAGACGATGTCAAACAACCCAAAGCACCCAGACGGGACACGGATACACTACCTCCTACTGGCACGAGGGATTTGACGCCTCCTCCGACCAGCGCCAAGACAACTTCTCAGTCTGATCACTTGCGGAAGGCGGAAGAACTAGAGAGGATGCTTGTGAGAGAGTGGAAGGACTTGGTTGGCGGATACTTTCGACGATTTAAGCCCGAATTCTTCTCCTTGACTGCTGGAGGACAAGGTCATGCATTCGAACGAGAGAAGGTGGCGAACAAACACATGGCCCAGACCAAATCCACAGCCGACGAGAGCGAGGGCATTGGAATCGAGACTGTCCTCGAGTATGCTTTTCTCAAAGCAGATTACGATTTTGTCTATGCCCAGGTCAACAAGGACGACACTGACTCTGTTCGGTCTGATGGAGCTATCAACGCGAACGAGATTCTAGGCGAGCCAGGTCGTGTCAGCAATCAGATCGGTGGACCGAAACGTTTCCATGGTGGCAGCACGTGTAGTGTGGCGCTCATTTCGACGCCAACACCGATGCCATATTGGCACCCTTCATCGCCAGCTACGCTGATAACTGCCCATGTTGGCGATACCCGCATTCTCCTCTGCGACACCGCTACCGGGCAAGCAATTCCAACCACATCGAATCATCACCCAAATCATCCCAAGGAGGCCGAACGAATGCGTAGATATGCAGCTACCTTTGTCACCGACTCGTTCGGCGAAGAACGCGTACAGGGTCTCGCGAACACACGTGCTTTCGGGGATATGCAGTCGAAACGGATAGGCGTTTCTGCTGAGCCTGAGATCACACGGATTGACATGAGTCCAGCACAATACTCCTTTATGGTGTTGGTGTCTGATGGTGTCTCTGGAACGCTGAGTGATCAAGAAATCGTTGACATCGTCAAGGAAGCGAAGACTCCTGAGCAGGCTGCCAAAGATCTTGTCGGCTTTGCTACCGAGGTTGCTACAGAAGGCGACAATGCTACCACTATTGTTGTGAGACTAGGCGGGTGGGAAAGGAGGAGCGAAGGTGGTGTTGGCAGCCTAGGTACTAAGGAGCTTCGAGACTGGAGGAGAAAAGAGGCTCTGGATCCTCGAACGAGAATACAGTAATCAAACACAGGTGGCTACTACTAGTCGATTTTGACGCTTCATCACACCCACCCACTAGACTTCAACTTGCATGCGGTAATGACGGTGATAGGCTTTAAGCAGCTACATGAGGGGCCAGAGAGTAGTCGAATTTTCGATCGAGGCGGACGGGCTGCAGTGGAATCAGAAACATTATCTTTTCCAACAGAAGGTCCAGGAAGCTGGCTCTCTGGTTTTGTATAGACGTGGAATACTGCGGGAGCAGGAAATGATTAGAATCTTGGTTCTGTCGGGTTGTTGATGTGTCTCTTGTGGTGCATCCACGATCATCACTTCATTGCTATCTATCTTGCTCGGTCTTTAGAATCAATGCTTAAGCACAGATCAGCATCACCCAATTTTTGGCAAGCCGCATTACATTCTCTCCAGGTGATAAAGCCCATCAGATCCTCCCTGCAAATGATACTATTAGAGTAAAAGTCACGGTAGCTGCAGTGACCACGTCTTTGCCAAATGCCTTTACAAGTAGTCCAAGAGACCAGCTGAGCCCCTTTCTTTTACCAACCGAGGTGCCAAACCACAACTGTTCTACTCAGGCTAAACCTATGCCATAAACGCTAACGCTTAGTCTTGATCCAATGCGTGTTGCCTAGGGCATGACTATGGAGGCCACCGGTGGCCATACCACCGGTGGCCTCCCTCGGCGAAACTAAAACAAGCGTAATCTCGCTTACTTTAGCGTAATATCCTAGCCTTACGTTCGTTACTAACGAAGCTATATTATATAAATAAATCCTTTAAGTAATACTTATCCCGTGATTATCCTATCCCCGTATATATATATAGTATAGAGTTCGTTATTAACAAATCTCTATATATACCACGTCTATTTTTAGCTTAGTTTTTAATTAATTAATCTCTATATCGTCGTATTCCGCTAATAGCTAGGTAGCCTCCGTAGAGGTAGCCTCCGTAGAGGTAGCCTCCGTAGAGATAGCCTCCTATAAGAGACTTCTCTCTTTATCTAGTATCGTTTATAACGAGAAGAGATAAAAGACTACCTCTTCTATACCTCGTTAGACCTAAAGCGCTATAAAGAGTTCTATCCGGAAGTCTTCTTAACCTACTATAACTTTAACTCGTTAGATATAAAGCGCTATAAAAGCTACTCCTAGAATAAAACCCGAACTAAAACGAAAGCCTTAATTAGAACTAAAGTATAAGTAGAAATAGGTAAAGAAGCTCGTTATAAACGAAGCTACTTAGAATAAAGATATATCTAGAGAGGTAGTCTCTATAGAGGTAGCCTCTATAGAGCTTACTTAGAACGAGAAGTATATAGAGGATAGATTTATTTAGAACGAGCGTCTACTAAAGGAATAGAGAGAGTATATACTAGAGGAAGGGAGAGAGGTAGATTCTAGAGAGCTTATTCTAAACGAATAAGAGGTAGCCTCTAAAGAGGTAGCCTCTAGAGAGGTAGCCTCCGTAGAGATAGCCTCTAGAGAGATAGCCTCTATAGAGCTAGCTTAGAACGAGAAGTATATAGAGGAGGGGTTCGTTTAGAACGAGCGTCTACTAAAGGAATAGAGAGAGATAGATTCCGGAGAGGTAGCCTCTAGGGAGCGCGTTTAGAACGAAGGATAGGTAGCCTCTAGAGAGGTAGCCTCCGGAGGGGTAGCCTCTAGTAGGGTCCCTAAGGGGTTAGGTCGGGTTAGGTTTAAGGGGTACCCCCCCCGACCTACCGCGGGGGGGGGGTAGAAATAGGGAGGGGGCGGGTTTTCGGGTTAGGGGGAGCTTTTACCCCCGACCCGCTAATCGGGGGGAAGTCGGGTTTTTTAAGTTATATATTTTAATACTTAACCTAGGTATTATTAAGATCTAAATAGCTAGAATTATAGAGAAATACCTATTCTATAAGTCTATAAGGTTATATAATATAAAATACCTATAGGTCGTCCGTAATTAATAAAACCGTATAAAAAAGTCACGTTTTTTAGCTAAGAACCCGACCCTATTAATCGGGGCGGGTTCTATCGGGGGGAGGGTCGGGGCGGGGGGTCCTAGGGACCTCTATACCCGACCCGAATACCCCCCCCGACTCTCCCTACCCCTAAGGGGTCGGGGGATCCCCCGATTCCTTAGGGACCCTAGCCTCCGGAGGAGTAGTCTCTATAAAGGTAGCCTCCGGAGAGGTAGCCTCCGGAGGGGTAGCCTCTAGAGGGGTAGCCTCCGTAAAGGTAGCCTCCGTAAAGGTAGCCTTCGTAGAGGTAGCCTCTATAGAGCTAGCTTAGAACGAGAAGTATATAGAGGAGGGGTTCGTTTAGAATAAGCGTCTACTAAAGAAATAGAGAGAGATAGATTCCGGAGAGGTAGTCTCTAGGGAGCTCGTTTAGAACGAAGGATAGGTAGCCTCTAGATAGATAGCCTCTAGAGAGCTCGTTTAGAATAAACTACTACCTTTTATCTTTTTCTTAGAAGATAAAGACGGGTATAAGTATAAAGAAGGTAGTAGTATCTATATCTATCGATATAACTTCGTTTCTACCGATAACTTAGTATTAAGTTCGGATATCTCTCTCTCTAAAGAGAATTAGGAGGAGAAGGAGGAGGAGAGCGTAGAAAATAAAATCCTATAAATCTCTATCGTTCTAACCGAAGTAATATAATCTCGGTTTTTCTAGATCTATTAAGAAATACGAGATAGAGAGGCTCGTTAAGCTACTCTTCGTTATATACGAGCGGTAGGGAAAGGAAAGTAAAGAGATATAGGAGAGACTAGTCCCCTTAATATTAGGTTCGATATTATAGAGATTAAATAGATAGTTTAAGCGCTCTATAGTAAAGAAGATCTAGCTATCTTTCTTTATTATTAGAATATTAAAGGAAAAGATAGTAGGGGTTCGTTAGAGCTAAAGGAGCTAGAAGATTACCGAGGGGTTCTCCTCTCGTACTAAGAGATCTATAAAGAACTCTTACTAAAGATAAAGTAATAGGTAATTTACGTAAAGAGATAAAGTATAAATATAGAATAAGAAAGAAGATAAGAGGTAAAGAGAGTAAAGAGGAATTATAAATACTAAAGAGGTAAAAAAAGAGCGAGACTTAACTAGGAATAATAAAAGAATTCCGTAGAAGATTCCGAAGATTTCCTCCCGCTATTACTACCTTTACTATTCTTACTAGTAACGAATCCGCCTTCGCTAATAACGAGATCTAAGCTAGAAGATATATCTTCTATAAATATTCTAACCTAAGATTCTTTACCCCGCTCGTTACTAATAAAGTAGCCTTTACTAGCGTAAAAAAAACGCCTCCTAGAAAAGTAATCTTTACTAGAAACGAAGAAAAAGAAGCGACCGTTATTATTAGCGAAAACTAAAACTAGTACCTAGAAAAGCTTAAAGTATTAAGCTTAAGATATATCGCCGTTAACTCTTCGTCGTAAACGAGGGAGTTAGAAACCTTCTATCCTAAGACTATTTAATAAAAGTAATAGTCCTTTATTACTATTAAGCCTACCTAAAATTAGTAAAGATAAGTTAAGTCCCTTTAATTCGGATATAACGAACGGAGTTTCTAAAAGGGATAATACTAGTATTAAAATTCCTAAGAGCTTTTTTAGTCTTCCCCTATCTCTAGCTCGTTAATACTAAACTCTCTAAAAAGTAGAGGAGGTATACTATATAGTAGTACTTACTAATAGCTATAACCTCTCGTTTACTAGGAAGAATAAGTATAATTAAGTAAAGAAGATTCGTTATAAACGAATAGTATATACCTAGCGGGGAAAGACTAAGAATATCTAAAAGCTTACGTCTTAAACGAGAATAAGGCCGAAGAGACCTACGGCTTATAAAGACTATCCGATAGGAATAATCTTACGAGCTATAGACGTTAATAACGTAGCTAGAAGATAGAACGTTATTTACGGAGAAGGAACTAGCTTTAAACTATAGCTTTATAACTATCCCCGTTTACCTCCTAAAGTCTTACCTTACTACCGTCGTCGTTAACGAACTAAGAATACCGAACTTTAAGAAATAATTACTAGCTATTATATAGCTAGTATCTTAATTTAAAGGTCTCTCTACGTTCTTAACGAATTAAACCTAGGCTTACTTATCGTAGTAAAAGATCTTTTAAACTAACGATAGTAAATCTCGAAAGTAAGGCTTAACGGAAAGACGGAGGCTATATTCCTCTTTAATCTCTTTAAGAAGTATAAGATATACTTTAACTAGGCTCCTTCTTTAGAAATAAATAAAATTAAGTAGTATAAGGACTGGCTTGACCGTACTATAAGGAACGTCTATATATAGTATATATTACGCTATATATAGGTATAGAAGATACTTATAATTCCCTACTAGGGGAATTATCCCTCTTTAGCTATTAGTCTTACTATAATACTATCTTTTACTATATTTACCTTTTACCTATTATTATAATTCTAATAGCTCTTAACTCGATATAGATCTAGTAAAAGATAACTTCTAATCTAAAACTATCGAGATCTACGCGTAGTACTAGCTAGATACCCGTATCGAACTTAAAGGCTCCGGATACGTAAGGCGGGAGTAATATATCTATAGAAGAGGAGGATAATCTAGACGCCTTCGAGTAGGCTATAGACGCCGCGCTAGATAAAGCGAGGCGTACTATAGCCCTTAGGGGGAAGTAGGTCGAACTAGTAAGGCTAATAGCTTAGATAGAAGACCTTAATAATACGCTAAGTTCCCCTACGGCGCGAGACGCGAGCGCTACGCCTATACTAACCGATATCCGACCTAGTAAAGAGCTATAACCCGAGAAGTTATAATTATATAAAGGGAAAAGTATACGCTCTTATCGTAAGTAGATACGTAGCGCGGAGAATATATTCTACCTTACGCCTAATACTTTCCGAAGTAAGATCTCTAAAATTATATACGTACTCTAGTTTATAAAGGGCACCCCCTATACCTCCTAGATAGAGAAGGAGTCCACCCTAGAAGAGGACTAAGTTACTTAGAAGTACTTTAAGACTTTCCTACTTAACTTAATTAAGGACCCGGAGAATCGCTAGCTAGACGTAATATAGCTATATATAGATAGTAAGTAAGGCGTAGAGTAGTCTATAGTATCTTTTAACTCCTACTTAATAAGCCTTAAGTCCTAGATCGAAGAGTCCTATACTACGATCTAGCTACGAAACTACCTCTAGTATAAGCTACGCCCTAATATAAGGTTAATACTTTCTAACTATTAAGATATCCCTAAAACTCGAGACGTAATCGTAGCGCTAGCTATACGCTTAGAGACGAATAAGCGCTAAGTAATAAACTCTCGTACCTTAGAGAGGGATTCTAAGCGTAGGAATACCTAGGGTAACCGTATATCTATAAGTAAGGGGCAATATTAAGTATCGTAAGGGGGTAGTAGGCTCTCTAATACTAATACTACCCCTATACAGCCTAGAAAAGAGAAGGATCTCTCCTCTATCTAATACTATAACTATAGAGAATACGGTTACTACGCTAATAAGTACCCTAAGCCCTAAAAGCTAAAGGAGGTTATAGAGGTTATAGCTAATTAATACTACGACCTAACGGGAAACGAGTCGGCGTCGTCCTAGCTACGTAGACGACGCGCGCTAAAGTCGTAGAGTTATCTACCTACGAGGCTTCTAGGAAAGACTAGGAAGGATCCGGGGCCTTATTAAGTATACGTAGTAAGAACCTAATACGTACGGGTATCGTGCCCTCCTCGCGTACCTAAGGTACTATAGTAAAAAAGTTAGTTACTATTCTTTCTACCCTAAGGGGGGACTAATCCGAGTACGATATTACCGCTACGCTAGACTTAGGCGCCGAGGTTAACGTTATTAGCCCCCTTCTAGCCCTAGAAATAGATCTAATCCCTATAGATATCCTAGCGCCTTCTATAAGTTAGGGAGCCGGTAATAGTACGAGTTACTAAGGAGCCTATAAAGGCGTATAGAAGGCTACTAACTCCTTAGGAGTTATAAGGTAAGTAGAAGTAGAATTTTACGCCCTAGATAGGAAGGATTCTAACTACCTCTTAGAGATACCGGCTTTATTAGACGCGAGGGTCGAGCTCGACCTAGAAGCGAGGCGGTAGTATTTTAAGAGCGCCGATACTTAAGTCTACCTTATCTCGGCGGAAGAACTAGTAAGTAAGGACCCTACGAATATTTTTAAGCTAAGGAGCGAGGATATTACCCCTATCCTAAGCGTAGACGAATTTGAGTAGGATACCCTACCTATCTAACTACCTCCTAAGTTCTAGGACTTTAATTCTATCTTCGACGACCGTAAGGCTGTAAGTATACTAGCCGTAGAGAGCGTAGAGTATACTATCGAAACTACGGTAGACCCGCCGTTTAGAAAGATATATAACCTCTTAGTAAAGAAGCTAGGGATCCTTAGGTAATATATTAATAACGCGAGTACGAGTAGCTAGATCCGCCTATTAACTAGCCTAGCGGGAGTAGGTATCCTATTTATCCCTAAGAAGGAAGGCGAGCTACGCTTATACGTCGACTACTATAGGCTAAATAAGGTAACTATTAAGAATCGGTACGCGCTCCCTCTTATCTCCGAACTCCTAGACCGCCTATAGGGCGCTAAGTACTATATAAAGTTAGATATAAAGAATATATATTATCGTATCCGTATCCGGCTAGGCGACGAGTAGAAGACGGCGTTCCGTACCCGCTACGGGCACTACGAATACTTGGTTATACCTTTTAGACTTACTAATATACCTACTACTTTCTAGGCCTATATTAATAAAGCCCTAAGTAGACTAGTAGATTCTATATATATAGTATACCTTAATAATATACTTATCTACTCCGCTAGCCGTACTACCTATATACGGTATATACGCGAAGTTCTAGGTCGCCTTAAGTAGTTCGGCTTATACGTTAATCTAAAGAAGTATAAGTTCTTCTTCTAAGAAGTAGAGTTTCTAGGTTATATCATCAATATATAGGGTATACGTATAGACCCTAAGCGTATCTTAAGTATTATAGAATAGCCTAAACCTAAGACTTATACTAAGGTATAGACCTTCCTAGAATTCTATAACTTCTACCGTAGGTTTATCGTAAGGTACTCGCGTATTATAGTACCGCTTATAGTACTATTTAAAGGATCTAAAAATAGGAAGTAGACTAGTCCCTTCCTTTAGCCTACTAACGCGAAGGATACTTTCCTTACGCTAAAGAAAGCGTTTACGTAAGCGCCCCTCCTACGCTATTTTAATCCTAAACTAAGGATTAGAGTAGAGACTAACGCCTCTAGCGTAGCGGTAGCGGCTATCCTAACCTAAGTATAGAATAGTAGCTAATAGTACCCTATCGCTTTCTAGTCGCGTAAACTTCTTCCTACGGAGTAGAACTATAAAATATACGAGTAGAAACTACTCGCTATTATCGTAGCCTTTTCGTACTAGTAGTATTATCTCGAAGGAAGCTACTACCCTATTAAGGTTCTTATAGACTATAATAACCTCGTAGGCTTCGTAGAGTTATAGTAGCTAAATAGCCGGTAAGCCCGCTAGACTATACTACTTTTAGTATATAATTTTATTATTATATATAGAGTAGGACCTAAGAATCCGGTAGATACCCCCTTAAGGCGGCTAGACTACGGTTCGTATACGCCGAATATAAATACCCTACTCCCTATATTATATTAGAAGTTAGGGTTACTACCTAGGATAGTAGTTATCTAGAGTCTTTCTATTTAGAAGGAGTATAGAGTAGACGTATAGATTAATAGGGAAGCTAATAGCTCGTAACTACGTAGTAACGAAGGCGGACGGGCTAAAGATACCTATAAGTAGGTATAGAATATCTACCTAGTCTAGGCTAAAGAGACCGCGCCTATAACCCCTAGGTCTCTTACTAGAGACCTCCTAAAAGGCGAGTACGCCTATTTAGACCTAGAATCTAGGCTAGGGGAATTCTAGTCGATTTAAAGCGCGGACCCTATCGTACGTAGTATCTACGTAAGGCTAACTAATAAGCCGATTAGGCTATACTAATAGATACGTACGTCTATAGGCACCTTATACTTTAGAGAAAAGATATACGTACCCTAAGACGCCGCGGTAAAGTAGAAGCTACTAAGACGCTACTATAATAATACCTTCGCTAGGTATTTTAGAGTAGTATAAATATATAATCTACTTACGCGGAAGTACTTTTAGACGTATATATCTCGCGACGTAGACGAGTACGTTAAGACTTACGAAGTCTACTAAAAGATAAAGGTTAAACGGTATACCCCGTTTAGAGACCTATAGTCCCTACCGTAGCCTAAGGGGCTATAGTAGGAGTTAACTATAGACTTTATAAGTAGAATACCCCCTAGTAAGGTTGGAGGTAGGGCTTATAATACGCTCTTAGTAATACTCGACTGCTATACGAAGATAGCTCTATATATTATAGTTACTAAGAAACTCTTAGCTTTAGACCTAGCTAATATTCTTATAGAAAGGGTAGTTACTAGGTTTAGGGCCCCTAGGGGTATTGTATCGGATCGAGACTCTAGATTTACTAGAGTCTTTTAGTCCGAACTCTACTACTATATAAAGATTAAGCGACGATTAAGTACGGCGTTCTACCCTTAGATAGATAGCTAGATAGAGAGATAGAACCAGATAGTTTAGGAATACCTAAGGGCCTTCTACTCGGAAAATTAGAGTACGTAGGCTACGCTACTCCTAGTCGCGGAGTTTATATATAATAATAGTAAGTATACTACTATAGGTATCTCCCTATTCTTTACGCTATATAGCTACTATCTAGAGATTTACTTTAAAGCCGGTAATAAGTAGGGGAATAAAGTACTAGTAGCAAAAGAGCGTATCTAGTCCTTATACTTATTACGCGCTAAGCTAGTAGCTCGCTAGTAGAGAGCGAGTAAGTCGTAAGTAAAGAGCTATAATAAGAAGTATATCCCTATAAAATTTAATAAGGGAGATTTAGTCCTCGTATCTACGAGGAATCTCCGTATAAAGACCCTAAGTAAGAAGCTAGCGTAACGTATAATAGGCCCCTTTCGAATCCTAGAGCTAATTAGGTCCTAGACCTATAAGGTATAGCTACCTAATAATTATAGAATATATCTAGTCTTTAGTATCTCCCTCCTAGAAAGATACTATCTACGAGAAGGTAGTAAGTAGAAGATCCTACTACCCCTAGAAATTATTAACGGGGAAGAAGAGTAGGAAATTAAGGAGATTCTAGACGCGCGACGTAAAGGTAAAGTACGGTAATACCTAGTAAAGTAGGTTAGTTACCTATAGGAATTTAACTAGTAGATTCTATAGAAAAATATAGATAACTCCTAAGAGATAGTTTAAGCTTATAAGTATAGTACTAAGGGCTATCCAATCTTAGTACGAGGAGTACGTAAGCCTAAGGTAGGAAGCCTTAAAGGCGTAACGGGCGAGGATACGGTAATAACGACCTTAGGCTAGGTAACTTTAAGAAGATTATAGAGGGGAAAATAAATAAGGAGAATTCTTTTTATTAATCCGCTAAAGCGGCACGTATAGTAAGTAGCTAGAAGGGGGCGGCGAGGCGTAGTAAGGGAGTACTAGCTAATAAAGCCTAGAATTTTAAAAAATCCCTAAAGCGCCTAAGACGCTATACGCTACGCTTAAATATTAGGCTCGTAAGCGAGCCGTATACTATACTAAACCCTACTCCTCTATTTTCTTATCCTCCTCCTCCTCCTCTTCCTCCTCTACCTCCTTAGTAGGAGCCGGGGTATAGGTATTCGTATCGTCGTCGTCGATACCGTTTATACCGGCCGTAGGGTCCTCGCGGAAGAGGCGCTAGCTAAAAAGACTCTATAGCTAATTAGTTAAAATAAAATCTCTAGGGAATTAGGGATTACGAGGAGGGAGTAGAGCGAGACTATTCTATACGCGATTAGTATAGGAAGCGTAGGCGGAAATATCTAACGTACGAAAATTCGTATTTAGCTTATAAGCTCTAACTAAGTATCGGTCGAGGTAACGACCTCGCGTAGGATAAGTATAGTAGCGGAGTTTTTAGCCTCGCGGCCTTTAGTAGCTCCTCCTTTACCCTTTCGCTCTTAGGCGGGGATATACTAAGTCGTAAGGCGGTCGAACCACTTATAGTAGCGCGCTAGCTAGTCCTTAAGAGGCTCTTCGTCTAAAATAAATTAGTAAGAAGATAAATATACGAGTAGTACGCGTATATATACTAGCGCGGATACGTTTAGTAGTCTCTAATAAGATATTAGCGCATTTATTTAACTTAGTTAGTATTAGGGTCCCTAAGGGATCGGGGGATCCCCCGACCCCTCGGGGGTAGAGAGGGTCGGGGGGGGTATTCGGGTCGGGTATAGAGGTCCCTAGGACCCCCCGCCCTAACCCTCTCCCCGATAGAACCCGCCCCGATTAATAGGGTCGGGTTCTTAGCTAAAAAACGTGACTTTTTCGTACGGTTTTATTAATTACGGACGACCTATAGGTATTTTATATTATATAACCTTATAGACTTATAGAATAGATATTTTTCTATAATTCTAGCTATTTAGATCTTAATAATACCTAGGTTAAGTATTAAAATATATGACTTAAAAAACCCGACTTCCCTCCGATTGGCGGGTCGGGGGTAAAAGCTCCCCCCGACCCGAAAACCCGTCCCCCCCCTATTTCTACCCCCCCCGCGGCGGGTCGGGGGGGTACCCCTAAAACCCGACCCGACCCGACCCCTTAGGGACCCTAGTTAGTATCTACGAAAAAAATATTAGTTAGTAATTTGATAAGTAGTAGACGCGTAGACTATAATATACCTCGATATACTCGTAGCGTAAGGTAGTATAATAACTATACTTCTATAAAAGAGGCTTACGGTAAGTAAGAATACGCTCGGGGTCGTAGGCGTAGCGTACGTAGTACGACTAGTAGAGTTGCTCTAGGTCTTCTATCTTTCTTTTTTTAAAAAAAAGAAAGAAAGGAGAGATAGTAGGAGGCTACGAGGGTATAGTAAGGATATTACTTATCGAATTAAGGAAGTAGGAGGAGCTAATATAAAGATAAAGCTAGAGAGAAAAATTTTACGACGCGAATATTTATTTTATTTAGGGTATATACGCTCGGGCCGCGAGAAGCCCGATACGCGTTTTACTAAGAATAGAGATTTTAGAAAATCTAGTATTTTGATTTTAGGACAGGAATCGTAAAATTCTAGGATCTAGCGAAGCCGCTACGATATATATACGTACTATATAACGCGTCTACCTAGATAGTCTATAAACGCGACTCTAAGATAGGCCCGCGTTCTTTTTAAAGCCTATATACTATATTCGAGTTACTAGCGAGATACGTACGCGCGGCCTTATAAAAGTATATAGATTACTACGAACTCTACCCTAGGGATAGGATATATAAAGGGGGGGATAGTTATAAGGACTAGCTTAACCGTACTATAAGGAATACCTATATATAGTATATATTACGCTATATATAGGTATAGGAGATACTTATAATTCCCTACTAGGGGAATTATCCCTCTTTAGCTATTAGTCTTACCATAATACTATCTTTTACTATATTTACCTTTTACCTATTATTATAAGTAGCTTCTTATCGTTTCTAATAAGACGCTTAAATTTTAGCCTCTATATCCGAAGCTTCTTTCCTATAACTATACCTTTAAAATATCCTAGTATAGTAGACTAGTTCTAAATATTATCTTCGTTAATAGCGAGGACTAGATAATCCTATTTAGTCTTATTTTTATACCTAAAAAAAGAGTAAAGCTAACCTTTAACTAGTTTAGAAAGCTATTCGAAAATAGTTCGTTATTAACGAGATATAGATACTAGGAGCCTATCTTATTAATCGTAAAGTTACTTAACTAAACGTTATTAATAAAGTCTTTTTTAATAAGATTTTAATTCTATTATACTTCTAGTATACCTAAATAGACGTTATTTCCTAGCTTCGCCGTAAATACGAGAAGCTAGTAATTAACTCTAATAGCGATAAGTAAGATAACGATCGCGTTATTAACGCGATAGATATCTAGTATCGTTTAGTAAGAGTAAAGATATCTAAAGAATTTTTTACTCTAAGTAACGAGATAAAAGTATCCTTTCCTAATTATTATTCGTATCTAACGAAGTAGTAGTAGCTATATCGAGAACTAATCGCCTATTACTAGATTAACGACGTCTTTTATTTTAAGTAAAGAAGTACGTTAAGAACGGAGGGGGCGTATAGAGTATACTATTAATAGTTAGATACGTCGAATAAGAACCTCCTTAACTTTTACGAGGTAATTAGAGTATACTAGACGAAGCGATTTAGAAAGATTCGTATAGAACGAGCCTAGGTAATATATAAATAATTAGAATAAATATAATTACTAATCTTCGGCCTAGTTACCTACTTAATTACGAAGTTTACTCTAGAGAAGGTCGCTAATCTCATTACCGACGTAAAGACTTAAATTTACTAAGTTAAGAATAGTTCGTTACTAGTAAATATACTTACTAAATACTCTAGTACCTTCTTAAAAGCGAATAGTATACTATACCTTTATAATTATATTTAGATAATTAACGCCTATAGAGAGCTTCGTTTCTAACGAAGCTAATTTTATAAGTACTAGTAGATTAATCCGAATAAGACTAAGATACTTCTATTCGCTTTAAACGAACTATCTAGGCCGACTAGACCTCTTATTTTCCTATATCGGCTAGTAAAGAAGAGAAAGTAGGTTCTTTATAGAAAAAAAGATTAAGAGAAGACTACGTTAATACTAAAGCGGATTCTATCTACCTTCGAGAATATCGTAGATAGTTTAGATACTTATCTAAACTAACTAGTTCGAGAGGCTTAGGCTTTAATACGATAACCTAAAGCTATTTATTTTCCTACCTTATTAGCTCTACCTTCTTCGCTATATCCTCGTCCCGAATAAATATAGTTAATTCTCCTATTATCTCTAGCTCTTCCGTCCCTAGTCCTTTAACCTTTACTACCTCGTTTATAACGAGACTTATCTTAACTATATATACTAAATAGGGCCTAGAGTCCTTTCCCCTCTTTACTTTAGACGAATAGATCCTAGAGTCCTTTCCTCTCTTCGCCTTAGACGAATAGAGCCTAGTAGTTCTATACTTCCGGAGAGTTTAACTAGTACCTATTCTTAACGCCCCCGTTTTTAATAAACTAATAGAGATATCTCCCTCCTTAGATACCTTAGTAGCCTTCGTTCTTAACGAACTAATAGAGATATCTCCCTTCTTAGATACCTTAGTAGCCTTCGTTCTTAACGAACTAATAGAGATATCTCCTTCCCTAGATACCTTAGTAGTCTTTATTCTTAACGAACTAATAGAGATATCTTCCTTATTACTTATTATAGCTAAGCTAGGTATAATCTTAGTAGGAGGATTATCCTTCTTTCCTAGTAGATTAAGACTCTAGGCTACGCTATTAACGAATAGGTATTACGTCTTTAAAAGTAGGTCTATTCCTATCTTTAGTTTAATATATCGTATAATACTCTAGGCTCCTATTCTAACTAGGTACTTAAGAGACTCTTTCTATACCTTACTTTCTTCTTTAAATAATAATAACTTAATAGTAAGCTATCTTCTCTCTCTCCCTCTCGTCCTCGGCTCCTTAAATTCTATTTATCTTTAATAAATATACTTCTCTTCTCTCTACTATAGCTACTCTAGGCCAAACTATTACTAACTAAGACCTCGCTACTATCGCTAGTAACTAGTATAACTATATTATAAATATATAGTCCTATACTAATAATAGTCCTAATATAGTCTATAGCTTCCTAGACCCTACTAATAACTAGCCCGTAAACTATATTAACGTAAGTTTCTTTATTCCTAACGAAGTCTCTTCCCCTTCGTAATTAATAAAAGTCTAGAATACTACTAATAACCGCGCTACTCTACGTTTCCTCTAGGAGGCTAATCGTTAATAGCTAACTCTTACTCTAGTAGAGAAGAAGTATATTATACTATCCTTTATTCTTAATAAAGAAAACTAATCTTTATTAGCTAAGTTATCGTATAGTTTAGAGCCTAGGGTCCTAATAGATTAAATAGTCGTCGTACTAGATAGAATAATCTAGGTTCTACTAGTTAGGCTTCGTAAGTAGTAAAAGGAACTCTTTAAGCTTCGTTTCTAATAAAAGTAGTACTAGGTTCTTCCTAAACTACGGTATTAGTATAGCTAAGTACTTTAGTTATAAGGTCGGTAGAGTTCCTCTTCCTAATTATAAGGGATAAGTCTATATCGGCCTCGATATACCTATACTCCTTCTATATAGTTATAACTTTAGTTATACTATCTTTAAGTAGTACGTAGTTAGATCTAGTCTTTAGAATAGGTATATAGGAGCTATAGTACTATTAATAGTAGTAAGATATACTCTCGTCTCTAATAAACCCCTAATATACTTTCGTTTTTAATAAGGCTAATATTTTATAGAAAGTCTCTCGCGAAGGCTATAAGCTTATATATAATACCTTCGTCGCCGCTTAGAATATAGGTTATATTAGTACTAATTAAGTTCTAGCTAGGGTCCCTAAGGGGTCGGGTCGGGTCGGGTTTTAGGGGTACCCCCCTAACCTACCGCGGGGGGAGTAGAAATAGGGGGGGGGCGGGTTTTTGGGTCGGGGGGAGCTTTTACCCCCAACCCGCTAATTAGGGGGAAGTCGGGTTTTTTAAGTTATATATTTTAATACTTAACCTAGGTATTATTAAGATCTAAATAGCTAGAATTATAGAGAAATACCTATTCTATAAGTCTATAAGGTTATATAATATAAAATACCTATAGGTTGTCCGTAATTAATAAAACCGTACGAAAAAGTTACGTTTTTTAGCTAAGAACCCGACCCTATTAATCGGGGCGGGTTCTATCGGGGGGAGAGTTAGGGCGGGGGGTCCTAGGGACCCCTATACCCGACCCGAATACTCCCCCCGACCCTCTCTACCCCTAAGGGGTTAGGGGATCCCCCGACCCCTTAGGAACCCTAGTTCTAGCTACTAGAATTACCTAGAATTAGCTCGTTAGTTATATATTAGTTACCTATAATACTTAGCTAGTTAGATCTTAAGTAATCTTAGTCTACTTATTTTAAACGAGGGTTAAAAGTCCTAGGGTTAAAAGGCCTAAAAATATCGTTTATTCTAAACGAGAAGACTTTAATTAGTAGCTTTTCTTTTTAACTTCTAGTTTAGTATATCTAAGTACTAGTTCGAGTTTAGCGAGTTTTACTTTTATAGGAGCGGTTATAATTTATATTCTATTTATTTAGAACGAGTACCTTATAATAATTAATAAAAGATTATTATATATTATATACTATAGTATAATATAGCTTCGTTAGTAACGAATATAAGGCTAGGATATTGCGCTAAAGTAAGCGAGATTACGCTTATTTTAGTTTCGCCGAGGGAGGCCACCGGTGGCATAGCCACCGGTGGCCTCCATAGTCATGCCCGTTGCCTAGCTACAGAAAACGCCTGTGATGGATGAATACAAAGGACATGGTTTGCTAGTTGCCACAAACAGCCCGATTCTTTCTTCGCTTAACATTCAATACGCCTGCCTTAACAATACCTACTCCATCTGAGGCCACGGCGGTGATCCCTCAGTCATTCTTGCCTGCCCAGGTGGTCGTCAGGAAAGAATTTGAAGGAGACGTCCACTGCACTGCGTACCCATCTGACTCTCCAAATTCTTGAGACCACGAACTTCTCACCCCAACACTTTTGAGAAACGCATCCCACTCGAACACATTTTCTGCAACCGGTCACAGTACTCGTATACAGTGCTGATACCTGTCACGTGTCCGACGTGACCGCTTGCAATTTCGACGACTCGCCCGACCAAAAAGCGCCCGCAGTCCGCGTCCCACTGTCAACTTCTCCTAACCAGCATCACAAATCTTTCCTCTTCACCCTTGGCAGCCCACAAAGAGAAGCATGGACGTCAACGCTGTGCTCGAGGGCACACTTTCGCCTGGTAATTGTTGCACCGACTGTGTATTGGATACCGCCTTTTCTGGGACACACGACTAACTTCCTGACAGATGCCACCACACGCTCCAATGCTGAAAACCAGCTCAATCAGGCTGCTGAAGCTGACTTCGTAAGTCCTCCCCCATGTTTGGAGTCGTGACAAGTTCCGGATCACAGCTAACACCTCCTGCAGTCTGGATATCTCTCACGACTCGCCACGGAGCTCGCAAACGAACAAGCTGCGCTCAATATCCGTATAGCTGCCGGTCTAGCCCTCAAGAACTCCTTTTCAGCCCGCGATTATGCTCGCTTAAAAGCCGTGCAAGATCGATGGCTCACACAAATCGACCCCACCGTCAAGGCCAACGTGAAGGCCCTAGCGTTGCAAACTTTGCACTCCGCCAACTCGAGAGCCGGACAAGCTTCAGCCCAATTCATTGCTGCGATCGCTGCGATCGAACTTCCGCGGAGCCAGTGGCCGGAGCTCATGCCGACCTTGGTGGAAGCTGTTGGCTCTGGCGAGAAGCATCAGCGACAAGCCTCTCTTACAACGATCGGATACATCTGCGATACGGAAGACCAAGAGCTACGGGACAGTCTTGCTGCTCACTCGAACGCCATCCTCACAGCCGTCATTCAAGGCGCACGAAAAGAAGAAACGGACCTTGACGTGCGGTATGCCGCCATTACAGCTCTCAGCGACTCGCTTGAGTTTATTAGATCCAACTTTGAAAACGAGGGAGAGCGTAACTACATTATGCAGGTCATTTGTGAAGCTACACAGGCCGACGATTCCCGAATTCAACAAGGTTCATACGGCTGCTTAAATCGCATCATGGGTCTTTACTACGACAAGATGCAGTTCTATATGGAGAAGGCCTTGTTTGGACTAACAGTCCAAGGCATGCGCAACGAGGAAGAGGATGTTTCCAAGCTTGCCGTTGAATTCTGGTGCACTGTCTGCGAAGAAGAAATCTCGATCGAAGATGACAACCAACAGGTATATTCCCATTGGCGCGAGTTGAACGGTGAGAACAAATCTAAACTTCTCCAACAGGCAGAGGCTGAGGGATCCACCGAGATGCGCGAGTTCTTCAACTTCGCTCGCATCGCTACTGGTGAAGTCGTTCCCGTACTTTTGGAACTGCTCGCAAAGCAAGACGAAGACGCGGCTGATGAAGAGTACAACATTTCTCGTGCTGCTTATCAGTGTCTGCAGTTATGGGCTCAAACCACAGGCAATTCCATAATACAACCAGTTCTTACGTTCGTTGAAAAGCACTTGCGATCTGACGACTGGCATTACCGAGACGCTGCTGTGTCTGCTTTTGGTGCCATCGTGGAGGGACCAGACGAGAAGATGCTCGAGCCTATCGTGAAGCAAGCTCTGCCAATACTTATTCAAATGATGGATGATCAGGTAATCCAAGTCAAGGACTCCGCTGCTTATGCGCTGGGCCGTGTCAGCGAGTCCTGCTCCGAATGCATTGACCCTTCTATGCATTTACAGCCATTAATCGCTTCGCTCTTCAATGGCCTCGCCAGCAACCCCAAGATGGCTGCCTCGTGCTGTTGGGCACTCATGAACCTGGCTGAGCGTTTCGCTGGTGATCCAGGTTGCCAGGAGAATGCACTAAGCCCTCATTTCAAAGACAGTGTTCACGCTCTACTCACCGTCACAGCCAAGATGGAGATCGATAACACTCTACGCACGGCCGCCTACGAGGTACTAAACTCTTTCATCAACAATTCTGCTGGTGATAGTCAGGTCTTCGTTGCCCAGCTGTCCACGGAGATTCTCGACCGCCTTGAGAAGACCATCCCGATGCAGGCTCAAATCGTCAGCCCCGAGGATCGATCGACTCTTCAGGAGATGCAGACCAGCTTGGTCAGCGTCATCATGGCCATCATCCAGCGTCTCGAAGCCGAAATCAAGCCACTGGCTGATCGCATCATGCAAATTTGTCTGCAGCTCTTGAACACTGTGGGCGCTAAGTCCACCGTTCCTGACATTGTGTTTGCTGCTGTTGGCTCGCTGGCGACTTCACTCGAAGCAGACTTCTTGCCATACATGGAAGCATTCGCTCCATATCTTTTTAAAGGCCTAGAGAATCAGGATGAGCCTAGCTTACTATCGATGGCTGTTGGCCTCGTCAGCGACATCACCCGGTCTCTGCAAGAGCGTATCGAGCCGTTTTGCGACGACCTGATGAATCGATTACTTCAGGATCTCTCAAGCCAAGCTCTTGGTCACACACTGAAGCCTGCGATCTTGCAGTGCTTCGGCGATATCGCTCAAGCCATTCACGGCTCGTTCGAAAAATATTTGACTGTCGTGGCACAGGTCCTTCAACAGGCTGCCACTCTCAACGCCGGCACCGATAACAACTACGAGATGATCGACTATATCGTATCGCTCCGCGAAGGCATTATGGACGCTTGGGATGGAGCTATCGTGGCTATGAAGCAGAGCGGCAAAAGTAAGTTCAACTTCGAGTTCCCAGCTTGTGGAGGCTTCCTGTCAGTCCTCTTGATCACATGTTAACGTCTTCGACAGCTGCCGCGCTAGCCCAATACGTGGAGCCGATCTTCAGCCTCATTAAGACCATGCACGATGACCCAAATCGAAGTGAGTCTCTGATGAGATCCACTATGGGAGTCATTGGCGATCTCTCGGAGAGTTTTCCCAATGGCGAATACAATGCTTTCTTCCGTGAAGATTACCTTCTCACCATGGTGAAGGAAGTTCGCAGCAACCGCGAGTACGGCGATTCAACCATTCAGACCGCCCGCTGGGCTAGGAATCAGCTTCGCGCTCAGACTGGTCAGTCAACCGTCCCTTTCTCCGCAACTTCCTCCACGATGAAGCGTGACTTTGCTATGAATGCCGTGATGCATCCAAACAGAAGTTCGCTCAACTTCAACGAGGTCGACCCTGATGATGATCTCTATCAGTGATCTCCTTGTCTTGTCCATCACCTATCGTCATGAATTTCCAAACTAACCACAATATTATCATTTTCAGGCGGAACTCAAGGCATAACCGCTTAAGTGCTGTTCAACCTTCTTCGCGACAATGATCGCACAACAACCCCTCCCAGGAACCGAAAGCTTCGGCCCCTCAATATGTAGAGCGCCCCCGATGGGTCAAGACCCCCGATGGCACTTCGTGCAGTCCCCGACAATATACCAGCACAAGCCCACCGAACGATACATTCGAACACGGCCAGCCCGACCCCAATGCACAACAACCCCAGCACTAGCACCCAAGCCTTTGCACGCAACGCCACACTGAATTTACGATGTCCATGTCGACAACCATATCGACAAATCTCTAGCAGCACTGCGGAGCCCCCTTTCCCAAGGCCGTCTTACATTTCTTCTCGAGTGGGAAGGCATGTCACGGCTCCATCCTCTCAGCACCGCAGCGCAGCACCTGAAATCATAGATTCCCCATAGCATTTTCGCGACTATCCCTCCAAACTTGTACTTTTACGACGGACAGGATGGAGAATGGACTGCGGCATTCTCTTAATGGGATCAGGCCTTTATTTAGACCCTCCATTCACACAATGCACAAGTTACACCTTCGTGTCCCCGCCCCTGTATCGTCACTATGCTAACTATGCTATCCCTGCTCTGCACTATACTCACTGAATATCACAGTATCACGACGCAGATGCTACGCCCGAGGCGGCAGGTTCTCGTTGGGACAACCTTCCCAGAAAATTCAACGTCAGCCTTTGCGTGTTCTTTCGAGCGGTAGTATTGTTCTCAGATTCAATGGTAACGCTTCACGGGCTCTTTCAGACACTCGCTTTACGTTATATTGCGACAAGGTTGATGAGAATGAATGTCTCTAGCTGAGAAACTGATGATTTGACGTATGCGTGGTCGGTGGCTGGTCAGCATTCCGTCCCACAACAATCAGTATTCTTTGTATTTGGAGACCTTCCTATACTCTTGATAGACTAGTTGATAAGATTGTTTGTTTACTTGATATCCCTTTTGTTAGTCCGAGCACTGAACAGCCGATCAATTTGAGGTGTCGCTTTCTATCGCTAACAATTCTGCTTCGATGTCTGCAAAATCCTGGCTTTAATTGTGAGATTTGGCCTGGCAGACTAGTTCCGAGTAGCAGCATTTTGCCGGTGAGAGGCGAAGGTCGATGTTTTCGTGGGGTAGGTTGAGATTTTGGAGTCGGGACACTACATTCACTCATGACACTCAGCACAAGAAGTCGATGGGATGAAAAGGATGATGGGAACTTAGGACGGACTGTGAAGCGTAACATACTCACAATCACCTCTCTTCTTCCCTTCCTTCAGAAGCCGCACGCTGATTCATATCCTCTTTGCAACACTTGTGCAAGCATTCATCTAGGATAGTCTGGTGGCTGGACTCGAAAGTTGCAGATCGGCAGTTAAAAAAATTGCTTACACGAGGTAGTCTTGGCTGGACAGGATGTCGGTTCGCAATGAGGGCACTGATGCATAAGCACGCTTGGATGTGGTAAATGGAGCAAAGGCGGTCGGATGCATTGTGTGATATGTGACCCTAACGCATTGGATCGCGCTGGTGGTGGGCATGATAGCGGGGTGCATTCAGCCGATGGTGTCATACTGGCCTTCAAACCAATCCCTGACCTCTCTTTTCATCTTCTTGTCTCGGTCATTCCGGTATGGTCTCGCTGCATCACTGTTTTGGTGTCTTACACTTGGCTGGAGAATCTCCTGTATGTAGCTCGGTCTGTTGTGGCGATGGTCTCGGATCACGATCAGGACATCGACAACTTTAGAGGAAAAGGTGGTGCGGTCTCACTATGTGTGTTTTGAAAGAGCATTCGTTGGCCGAGGATGATCGGACTCGGTTCAATCTGTCCATGCATTGACTTTTGTGGTACTTGCAGACCCGCGATATCCTGGTAGTGCCGCCTTGAGACCTTTCGAATCTATTGTCCCTTGAAAGCATTCGTAGGAGCATCAGGACCACATTGATGATGCCGTATGAGGTTCTTTGGCATGGTTGAGGACAGAGGTTGGTGCGGGCTTTCGATGGATGGGCTTTGGGGTGATTGCACAGTCTGAAACTCTGAATGAAGGTAAGGGACGGCGTCGTTCATCATCATCAGAGATTCGCAGTATGCTTCATTGGCATGCATGACTTCTGGTAGTGGTTGTCGTTCTCTGGTTATGGGCAGAAGAGCTGACAAGCCAGCCATCGTGTACACATTTATCCCTTCTCAACCTTTGTTACTTTCTCGGTATTCCTTCCAGCGCCGAGGAACTCAGCCATGTGGCTCGAGTCTTGTTTTCCACCAAGGCAGTCCTGACGAGCATACTATCAAGACGTGGGACAATGCTTGGATAGGGTAGAGGAGAAGGCTGTGGTGACGCATGGACCGCAGCAGCGTTTGGGCAGTTGTGGACTATCGGCGCGATGGAAGAAGGGCATCGATAGTATTGACGAGGAGCATTTTGGTGCGTGATGGATCGGCTTGGGCAGAGGTTGGTTGGCACGGGAGAAAGTTGGTATTGCTTTCGGGCGAAAACTGGGTTTCATCACAGTACGAAAATTTCTACGTTGGGAAAGCATCAGTCTCCTCGCGGTCAGCGTTTGGGACGTTGAGTGAATTGAAAGTCATTCCCCGAAGCAGGTTTCTAGGAAGATAGAGATGACCTTGAGGATGACTGGAAGAGATGCTAAGAAGCTGAACTGATGTTCGGTTGAATAACGTGCTAACATAATAACTAATGTACGCATGCGTTGACATCCTATCTTCTTCTTCTTCTCCCTCGGTCGCTCCCTCTTTGCTCATTCAATCCATTCTCTGTAGATAGCTGCGCCAGCGTTCTTTCTTAGTATGGTAGATGAAGGGCAATGGGAAAGAGAAGGCCGACGACGGGAAAAACAATTTTTAATATTGATTCCTGACTCAAACTGTGGTTGCGAAGTCAAGAGTGACCCACGATTCGATGGAAACATCTTTCTACGTGAACGAATTGGACTCACTTTTCACGTAAGGTTAGTCGGGGGAGAAATTGATAAAAAAGAGTATGATTAGTAAGTCTGTGATTCGATTGCTGGTGCATATTAGGACCATACTTGATAGTAGTCTTGATTGCTGCAGGTGGTCTTGAGCTTATGATCG
Organism: Venturia effusa; assembly: GCA_007735645.1. NCBI lineage: Eukaryota > Fungi > Ascomycota > Dothideomycetes > Venturiales > Venturiaceae > Venturia > Venturia effusa. The sequence continues at coordinate 136,551 of CP042202.1, read as the reverse complement.
ACTTGGATTAATTGTTTGGTCGGGATCAAGTACAGCAAAACAAACTCGGAGAGAGGTTTTCGAGGGTTGTCGTAGCAGTAAGGCTCTCCAGTGTAAAGAAGTCGAGGTTATGCACCCTACATTTGATCGTAAGATGACAAACGACAATGTGCATTTGGAAGGGTGCCTTGTTCCTGAAAAGTAGGAAAGGAATTGTATTCTTTGTTATGTGGAGAGTGGTCGTAGCACTTGCAGGATGGTGCCCAGGCATGTGGTGCCCCATCGCTCCTGACTGCCTGAACATTTTGTTCAGCCCGTATTGCCTTTGTTGGCTTATTGACTATCTATCAGGTGGGCTGTCCTGAGCTCCTTTCCTCTCACACTGGTAGTTCGTCCTCGATGTCTGATCAGGTGCATTTAGCTGCGAATCTTGGAATCATCATGAAGGAAACGCAGTGGTGGCACCGACGAAGCTCTTCGTGGTGAAAGTATCCTCGTAGTTAGGACTCCACGATTTTTGGCGGGTATGAAACGAAAGTGTGCGAGGAAACCTTGGGGCGTTATAATAATGCAGCTATATCAAGCTGGCCATGAGACGATACAGCTTATCGGTGTAGACATCAAGGACTTCGAACTGACCAGCATTACTTGCCGGGACGATATCAAAGAGCATCGTAAAACAAAGAAAATTATAATAAAGCACCTACGTTCCAACATATGCTACACACATTGTCCCGTACCGTAATAACAGTAGTGGATATCACAATCCTCAGATCCCTTCCATCTCAATCTCGTCGTCGTCTGAGGGAGTGAGAAAGTTCGCGTCTTCAAAATCCATCTCTGTTGATGCAACGCCGAAATTGGCAAACTGCAAAGTCTCTCCAGCCACTTTTCGCCTTGATTTTGGTTTTGCAAAGGCTCTCGACGAACTCAATGAAGATATGGCTGTCAGGTTCGGCATTGTGGTATGACTTATTGGGTATGTTGATCGAGGGGGTGATAGGGTATCAGGACAATTGAAAAACAGTCTCTCAAATCCCGGATCCTCTGGCTCCGCCTCTTCTTCGTCCCAATTGTATGACCGCTTGTTCGACGGGATTTGGCGTAGTGGTGCTGCTGAGGGTATGGCCAGCGAACCCGTCGATATTGCCGATTCTTGTGAGGAAAAGGGTGTTGTGAAATCCGCGAGCGGGATTGTATTTTCGGGGAATACGTCTATGGCTTCATACGTATCCACTGCTGGTATAGGCTGCTCGCCCAGCCCGCCGATTTTGTGTATGCCGCAGAAAGGAAGTAGTTCGGACGGTCGGGAGGAGATATTCATAGTTATCATAGGGGTTGTCGAAACAGGTTCCGCGAGGGCAGGGACTGATCTATGCGTCTTGTATCCTTCTGGCACGGCTTTTCGCACACGCATTCCAACCTGTATGAGCGAGGTCTGAATGGCGTTGTCTAGAATGGGCGTGGATGAGGTCGGAAGAGGTAGAGCGGCATTTTCGCGGTGAGCTCGGGCGAAGAAGGAGGTTATGGAGGGCTGAAATTGTTTCTTGTGGCGGTGCGACATGGGTTCGGCGATCGTACAGTGGTTGCGAAGCTGTGTATGGAACTATCGATGGAAGTGGTTGTGGTTGTTGTGTGTTGGCAGGGAGTTTGTAAGTGTGTCAGAAACTGGGACTGAACGCGAATCTTGGATCGCGTGAACTGTGGCTAGGACGCGTATGCGCCACATCCAATACTTGTGACACAAACACGTACCTACGCGGTCGCGGTATTACATTTCCTCGAAGAAAGGCCCTTGATAGAATAGCAATACAACATGGAGCTTGACGCCCTCGATATCGCTCTTTGTATGTTCGGCAGCATCCTCGTGGGCTTCTTTCCGTCGATCGTGACGAGCCAGCCATACCTCAAATCCACCCACGTACAGCTAGACGATTTCCTCGATTCTTCTCATCTGCGTGGGCCATGATGGACTGTTGCGGCGCTGTTTCTTTGCCAAATGGCCGTGGCTCCTAAAGTCCCCAAAGTACAAGTCAGACAGTCGGCCGAGCGCTGCCACCCGTGGACTGGCAGATGTTGAGGGCAGCATTGAGCTTGAGGCCCGCTTCTCGTTGTTTCAGGCACCACTTTGTCGGCATGAAGTTGCTCCAATGGGCCAAGGCTCATGTACAGGATGCCGGTGGTTGGATGCAGTAGACGTGCGATGTTGTCGTACAACAGACAATGGAATCTGCCGAGGAGAGATGTCAAAGCATATGCCACATGACGGCCGAGTTAGGGTATCGTCTGTGTATTCATGGCAATAGTACTGGAACTAGTACCGTCACTGATAGAGTCTTATCAGCGGGGACTGATGTACTCGGCGTGCCCACCACTGCTGTTCTTATGAGTACCACCGCCTGCACCACCTCATCTCACCTATCCCAACACATAATTTCAAACACTACAGGATTCCATGGCCAAAAATCTTCCCTCAGGATCACGCATCACAGGACAACGCGTTCAAACATGTCTACACAAATTGATTCGTGCCGATCGCTCTCCCTCTGTATCTCGGGGCCTGATGAACGATACGCTGCTCTCTGTTCTCTCCACCAATCCCGATGGTCTCTTCATCCTTGCTTGTCCAGGCATTCGATGCTGAGACAATGAGCTTACCTGCTACGGACATCCCCCGGCTTCAAAGATCCTAAGTACTGACGACTCACTTCGGCCAAGCAAAACAAAATTGCGCTCCAGTCTCCAGCAGTAGGTCAAGAATTGAAATAGCAGATTGCCCCCCCTTCAGCGCCAACGCATTAAACTCACCAAAAACCTGTCATGAACCATTGACAACATACTAAGGCCTGCTCCCGCCTGCCGATCTAATAAGTTCTCATCACGTGCTGCTACCCATCCTTGGCGTAAAATTTTTGCCTCCCAGACTTCATCAACCACTTCCGTCGTCGACCAAACATGCCGGAGCCCCATCAAGCCTCCCCAGAGAAGGCAAATGGCGCTGCTTCCGATGTGCCGATATTCGTTCCTCCGGAGTATACCATGAAGGACATTCACGATGCGATTCCGGCACACTGCTTCCAGCCCAGTTCCCTCCTGTCGTTCGCGTACGTCTGTCGGGATTTCGTTTTTGTTTCCACTTTGGCTTTGCTTGCTTGGACGACAATTCCACATCTTCCAAACGCGATTTCTCGCAATCTCGCCTGGATAGCTTACTCATTCATCCAAGGTCTTTTCTTGACAGGCTTGTGGGAGTTGGCTCACGAATGTGGACACGGGGCATTGAGTAAGAAGAAATGGGTCAACGATGCGCTGGGATTGACCATCCATTCCTTTTTATTCGTGCCCTTCCACTCCTGGAAAATCACGCATGCTTTCCACCACAAAGTAACAAACAACATCGAGAAAGATATTGCATTCGTTCCGGATGTCAAAGAGGACTGGCTCGCTAAGCGCCATGCAAGGTCAGCGTTCTTTGCGCAGGCTGTTAGTCTCGTTGAAGATGTACCGATTTTTGTGCTTGCGGAATTGATTGGCCACCAATTGATTGCATGGCCCACGTACCTGATCATCAACAATTTCGCTCTCGCCAGAATGGCCATCGTACCCTGGTGGAAACGGAGTCACTTCTATTTTGGCGGAGACGGACCCAACTTCAAGCCAATGCACAAGAGAGACATCATCGTTTCCGATATTGGCATTGCCATATCCTCTCTGCTTCTCTGGACAACTGTGCAATTCTTTGGCGGATGGAACGTAATGAAGATTTACGGTTTCCCTTATTTGTGGACAAATCATTGGATCCGTCAGTTTTATTTCTCATCTATGATACCAGCATCACCTTCTCCATTGATCTCCAGTCTATGTGCTCCATCAATGTAGCTTCCTTCAATTCTAACCATTCGATGCAGTAACAATTACGTTCCTTCAACACACCTCTCCCAAACTCCCATATTACAACAATAAAACCCATTCTTTCCTCCGTGGGGCCCAATCCGCCATCGACCGCGACTTCGGTCTCATCGGTCGTTTCATCATGCATGGTGCCATCGAAACCCATGTGTTGCATCACCACGCGTCCAAAATCCCGTTCTACCACGCTAAGGAAGCCTCGGATGCCATGGACAAAGTTATAGGAGCTTATCATGTCTCCGACTTCAAGACCAATTATCTCGTCGCGTTTTGGAAAGAGAGAAGAAGCTGCCGCTTCGTCGAAGAAAAGGCGGGTATGGAAGGTAAGGATATTTTTTTCTTTCCGGAGAAAGAGCAATGATTGCTCGTGCACTTTCGTGGCCTTATAGCGTTCAAGTGTAGAGAAGAGGATTGGTGAACGCTAGATATGGAGAGGTCATCACTTTGTTTCTTATGAACTACATATTTAGCATTCACGTTTGGTGTCAAGTCGTTGCTACATGTATGGTGTAATACCCTCATTCAAATATGGCGCGCGTGGAGCGAGATTCTCATGGATGGTATGACACTTAGTAGAGACAGGCTTGTGCCCGCGGAATGCGATCTCTGCTTTTAACCGCCGTGTCCTGAAAGGGCGATTTGAAACAACAGAAGGAAAAATCGAATCTGGCAGAGGTGCGTACATTCGACAAGAAGGCAATGCCCCGTGGGAGAATCGGGTATGAATAGGCACGGGACGAATTTGAGAATGGTGATCCATATTGTCAGAATAATTCATCTTCGCAACAATATCCTGCATCACTCACAACACGAGTGCCAGCACAGTACTGGCTTGCGAAAAATGAACGCTCTCTTTCAGCGGCGTCAGTCATGCTGAAACGACACAGCGAGAACGTTGTTTGCAAGTCGGCTCCAGGACCTCATAGACGTAGGTTGAGGTACGCCGCGCGCCGTGGCTGTAGTAGTTTGTAGGTCTGGGTCCAGTACTTGAGCAAAGACCTTCTCTCAGGTGGTTCCAGAAACACCATGTCGTGTTAGAGAACCCGCAAGCACAGCCTGGACAGTAACCGATGTTCCTGCTGTGTCGCTTCATCATGACTGGCGACGCTAGAAGAGAGCGTTCATTTTCCGCAAGCACTGGAAGACGTGACGAATTGTCGGAGCTAGAGACACCTGCACCCTCAATTGGAGAGATGCTTCACAAACCCACCATCCCCGTCCACCAGGACAAGATATGATGGTCACGTGACTCTGCGGAAAGGGCAAGCTCCCCGCAGAGGCCGACCTTGAGTCACCGCAGGCCGCCCTTGTCACCGCCAATCTCATGCGTTGTTCCGTGTTGATGGTCGTGAGATTCTGCGGAATACGGTGCGGTGGATGGCTGGAGCAGCGAGACTCGAGACTTTAGAGCGACAGTGTGAGAGGTGAGCTCTACGTAGTCAGCGTCAGCTACTGCTGGTCCAGAAACCAGAATTCCAGACCCATGGGCGGTGCCCGATTCACTCGAACAGGCAGCTTGTACAGCGAACACCTTCACCTACAAAGGACAAACTCGGGCCTGCGATGGAGCATAGTAAGCGCCCGTCGTATCTCTGACTCTCGGCGTGTATCCGACCAACAACACATGGCTAAACATGTCGCAGATGTGAGCGCTGCCGCCGAGTATAAAGAAGACCACGCCAGGCCCCGTCCTCCATCATTCGCATTTTCTCAGGAAATCCGACAGCTGCCCAGCCCTCGTCGTCTTGGACAATTGCCTACCCGTCTTCTGGCCCCCTTCTCTGCACCGACCCTCCTGTTCCTACCATGCCCACCACGAGCTCGCAATGGCTTCAAGCTCGCTCCCGTACCGTGCGCTGTCGCACGCCGTCGCAAGATCAAAGTAAGTGTCGCATCCTCACCTCGCCCGTCAGATCAACTGCTGATTCGCGTCCCAACAAAGACAGTTTGGTGCCTCTCACTGGAGCATCTCATCGGAACACAGGCAAGTACAACTTCCTTTCTGTCTTTCGACCCCGGTATGTCATAAAACTCGTTCGTCCACGGCCAGGGATGCTTCCACAAAACTCTTCCGAACTCTGACCTTGTCTTAAACTTCGTCCGGAGCTGAGTGAAGCACTTCGTCAAAAACTCCTCCGTCATCAAGACGTGAACTGCGCTCCTCACATGAGTAAAAACTGTTGTCCGTCCTCGGCAAGACAACGTAAACTGCTGCCTGACCTTGGAATGTCGTCAAAACTTCACCACAACCTTGGACGTTGTCAAACTACCGAAGCTGGGAACTTGATAAACTCATCCATCGGGTACCATGTAGCTGTCATTTCAAGGTATACGTGGAGGAAGCTAGACGACGAGCTCGCACCTTCACGTTGGTGTCTGGCGTCAGTCGCCTTCTCCATCTTGACTTCGGTCCTGGTAGAGGAGGCGAAGCTAAGACGAGCTCAGGTAGATGGATTAATGTGAATTTCTGCACCGCTTCCAATGATTATGTTGTCGAAGACTTTGATTGGCATGGCTTAGACTTATCTTGCTAATCAGTCGCGCAAGTCGATCGAAGCTGTAGAGGATTCGGCCCATTTTCGGACGCTCTCGTTGTTGATGATGAATACCATTGGAATCTTCCTCTGAGACCTAGCCTCAAGCGATTTCAGATCGAAGGTTTGGTGACCAGGCAGTGAAAGCTATCATTACTGATTCTTGCGGCCAACCACAAATTTAGCTACTGGTAGTCTATAATGCAAGTTTAGCTAGGCGTCTCGGCACCAATTCCGAGGAGAAAAAAGTGTTCGCATCGAAAACCCGTGATACCTACCACCGATTGCACTGATCGAGAGGGGCAGAGAGGACTCTCCTGCCGCCCACTGACGAACAGGACTTTCTTCACCCAAGATTTCAACAGGACAATCTCACTTGTGATTTTGTGTTTGTGTATCTCTCTTCTCCATCCGGTAGACCACAATCGTCCATCTCCGCCTTCCGACACCATGAAAACAAAGGAAATCTTAGGGGGTATATAGACGAATCCCGGCATCCCCTTCTATGTAGTACTGCCCTCTAACACCAACGCTGCGACCCCGTATCAAAGAATTAGGTAAATTTGAGAAGAACCCGCCAGATGAGCATGTACGCCACGCCGCTAGAAGACGTAGAAAGTGTTGTACGACATAAATACGATGCGCGCGGCCAAAGATCCGAATCAATATCTCAGCTTCCCTAACAAGGAGAACGTAAAAGCGCAATCACGCTCATTTTTCATCTGAATCGATTTTAGCAGGAAGGCACAGACACAGCATCGTAGAATCGTGAGCACGTACCTGAATCATATAAACCTTGATTCTTTTCTCTGTGACACCGCCGGTCGCTGCAACGCCACCCGATGACCCTACAACATCTTCCCAAACGCTCACTGCGATGCCCGTCCTGGCAACACGTTCGAAACAACTCTCCCCAAGCGTGACATCTAAAAGAACTGCGCCCTGTCCGCCGGCTCCGCCGCCAAGCCCACCAAGCTTGGTTTTGCCCTTTCCACTAACGACGATTCGTTTCTCGACGCCGGTCTGAATCATTGCTGGCGTATTGATGCCCTGATCCATTTCTTTCTGCATGATTGTCAATCTCGTGCTGCCCAAATCTTGCCATTTGCCGCCTTTGGGTTGGCGAACGTAAAGCCGACATTTTGCATTCGTGATACCGAGACTTGGTCCCATGGGTCCCAGACCATCACCCGGGTTCCTTGGGTCAACAAAGGCGACAGGACTATGACCGATGCTCCCGCCACTTTCATCGGAGCCGTCCCGAGAGAGCGACATGCGTGGTTTGCCGAAGCCGGAGAGACGCTTCATTGCATTTGTGACGGATGACATCGTGCCGATAGACGATTCTGTATTCCCTGCTGTACTGGGAGCGCGGGTAGACGCTCTGTATGATTTACTGCGACGCGTCGAGGTTCCAAATTGCCACCATGAACCTGATCCGCCTCCTGCAGCGCTACTGTTCTGGTCCATCACGGAGGCCCATGAACTTTCTCCTGCTGGCGGTCGGGCATTTTGAAGAGCAATATAGGTTGGATTGTTGATACGAGCCCGATTAAGCAGAGCGTAGAACTTCTCGATCTCTTCCAGAGAACGACCGCGGTACATGATATTGTTTCCTGGATGTAATCTGGACGCTGGTGTTGCCGGGGATCTAATGGTGATGTCCAGTCCAGTCCCCTTTCTGAGAGGAACGATAGGCGTCAATTCCTGAGCAATAAGGGGCTTGCCAACAGGCACAACGTCTGTCGAATGTTCAGGCGACATCTCAAATGCCTGGATAAGACCCGGAGAGACCACGATGCTGCACTCATCTGGGTGTAATATCTGCCACTGGCCCCGTTCATTGTTCCAACAAAAGATGGCTGCGATAGATTTTGCGACCTTGTCCAGCTGCTGTGGGACGCCCCGGTACCCCCCTTGGCTGGCAGACTCTGAAGGCTTGAGTGTCGAGTTCGGCTGAGAGTAGATAGTTTCTGGTGGTGTTACAATTGGCTTCGGTGGCAGAGCTTGAATTGCTGGAGCTGGGGCCGAGGCAGTTTTCGATACCAGAGATGAGATCAGAGAACTGGCAATGTCGTCACCGTCGTCAACAACCTCATCTTCGGAGGACTCCTCGGTCATTGAGTCATCGGAGTACTGCGACGCACTATCTTCACTACTATACTCAGAGGACAGTGATGGAGAGGACGGCTGATACTCGTGCTTAAGAGGAGACGACGATCTTCGCTTGGCTTGGGATGTGGGTGTGAAGGTTGGAGTAGCAGCAAATTTGACCTGCTGCCGACTTGGAGTTCGATGCGGCGGGGGAGGAGGAGGCTGGTCGTGGACAGGTGTTGCGGGCAGTGATCTCGAGGCGGAAGGTGGTCTTTTTTGTAGCTTGGTTGCGGTAGAGGGTACGTCGTTATGAGAAGGGCCAGGGAACGACACGTCGCGCATTGCTGATTTTGACGAAGTCGGTTCAGCATTCTTGCGCTTCGGAATTGTGGGCAGACTTATTGACGGTACAGAAGAAGTTTTGCGATTCACTAGCGGTCGGCCAGAAAGGTATGAGGATACCATAGAGTCTTCATCCTCTGATGATTCATCAGACCCTTCAGCTCCTGAGCCTGGAATCCACACACTGAATCCCTTTCCACCAGAACGTCTGCGAGGCCTGTCATCTGAGCGAGGTTCTCTACGGGATTGGCCGATGCTTGGGTTGGAGCTGAATCGTGATGTTTGACTATCGTCGGCGATCGGCGATGTGATGGGGGTAGTTGGCCCAGATCTATAGCGAGCAGCTTTCGTCCGTTTTAAGCTGGGAGAGCCCGGGGATCGCATAGCCTCAGTAAGACTTTTCGGTGTACCCGATTCACCAGGAGGCGACCTCCGATCTGTGGTTCGCGGTGCCTGAAACATGTCGCTAGCATTGTATGAGGATGAAGATGTATGCGATGGATCCGGACCCCTAGGCCGTCTTGGAGGATTCCTGGGCTGAATCGTTGCTCTTTCACTGCTGGGCACAGAACTGAGAACGGAAGAGACCGTGGACGCCGCGGACGGTTCGTATCGCCAATCAGAAGTGTCATGGCCCCATTTCCTGGATTCCGACCCAGCCTGCTCCCCAATTGGTATCTCAACCTGGGTTGGACTGGGTGTGCGGCTCTTCAACAGATAGGTGGACTGAGTTGACGCAGACAAACGCGATGAGCCATCACTACTGGCAGGCCGGGGAGCGGTCGCCTTGAAGCTCTTGATTCTTCCCAATTGTGGTGGCACTGGCGACAGACCCAGCATTTGTATCCACTCAAACCTGATCTCTTCGTCAGCAGTCTTAAGGTAAAGTAGTTCTTCCCACTCTTTGCCACTAGACGCGACTCCCCGGATCATCACGACAATCTCACCAGGCTCATCACCAGCTCGAGAAGAGATTCGGTTGGACTGTACTGGTGGGAACAGCAACCACCGGCCTGTATCATCGATCTCACAAATAAGTATATCCCCACTGGTCCCTCTGCCGGGGGCATCATCTCGCTTAAGCAACTCAACCCTACAATCTACCAGCTGGCCAGTGGAGTGTCGCAATCTGAGATCGAAGAAGTCTCTTGCGATAAGACATCGCGTAGGGTCGACTTTGACTCCTGTGACTGGCGCCAAGCTTTTAGGATCTCGAGCTCGCGTGGCATCAATCGATGCCGCTGCTTCGTCTTCCATCCTGGCCTTCTCTTGCTCGACCCTCTGTCTTGCACGATCCATGAGCGACTGGTATTTGTTCGTAAGTATACCGGCCTGCTCGGAAGGTTTTTTGATGTTGATACCCTGGACGATCTTAGCATAACGCGTGGAAGCAATTCTGTAGCGCGGTTCTTACCTTTAAGGTCTTGGTGAGGAATTTCAGACGGACGAGAGGTCTCTTGAGCAAGTACGCGACGTCTACTCTCTCTCCACTTCCATCGACAATATAACCCTCCTCATTTCTGGGAAGACCTTGGTCCCAGCCACTCTCAGCAATCTTAGGCGAAGAGACAGTAGACTCCTCGCTCTCAACGGCAAGGCTCACGACTACGTCTTGGAATCCCATTCTCCAGGTTTTCACATAGCCCTCATATACGCTCAGAGCCCTTTGAGCCCAGATGAGAAACTTAAAATGGTCGTCCTTTGGAATGCTGGTATGGACGCCCTTGAGTCGTTGGATAGCGACGCTCATGTCGTGAATAGCCTTAGATGCCTCTGCGATAGCTTCCTTGTCGGATGCTGGAGCACGTCTGAACAAGCCAGCTGCGATGGCAGCGTCGGACTTGGACAGCACACACTTCAAGAGAATGGGTATGACTCCATCGGCAAGTGTTCGCAGCTCTCGCATGTACTTCGTCTCATCTGACGTCAACTCGTTCATCAAGTCTTCCAAAGTCGCGGTTTCTAGACGACTTCGATGAGTGCGGATGCTCCTTGCCGAGACTATACTTTTGCTTCTCGATGCAGGCATTGAGAGCACGGAAATGAGGTCTGCGTGGCTCGCTAGCTTCTTCTTCATGCTTGCGCGGCTTCTTGATGCAGATATCACGCTCGGATCAGACAAGTCTGCAAGCGGGGGCAATGCAGTCATCTCAGACATTTCCGAGTAGATCGAGGGTGCTGGCTGAGCTTTGGATTTGAACGTTTCTACCGAAGCAATTGTCGATAGTCGCTTTCCAGTCGACGGAAACACTCTTTTAGCCATGAGATCTGGGTGATCAAATGCCGCTGGGTCTACCGAGGAGGTCTTTGCTGAAGAAGCTGCGTCGCTGCCAGTGTATGATTTGGCTGCTGGTGGTGACTTTACTCGGCCTTTAGTGGGTGAGTGAGACGCACGGCGAGCGCCTTGCCGTTTGAGTGTTGACACAGACGTTGCCGATGAGCATTCCGTCTGATCATCGTCTAGAATTTCGCTCGGCTCTGAGCGCGCGCGCGCGCGCTGGTCAGTGGTTCGCTTGCTGCTTGAGGCCCGCTCTTTCTCGACGATCTTTCTTGAAGCTCTTCTATCGCGTGGCTCTGATATTTCCGACAGAATGCTGCTCTCAGTGGCCGTCGCAGAGACTTGGGTAGCAGCACTTCTAGATTGGGGCTCGAATGAAAAGACTCTCCTCGACTTCTTCGCCTCTCCAGCAGGCTCAAGAAATGGATCTGGCGTGGTGGTCAACCAAGCCTCTACGCTGGGAACACGAGAAGGGGGCTCTGCCGCGACTAGCACAACGGGTGCTGGAGTGACTGGGTCAGGAGAGTACGATTTCTTCCGTAACCTGTTTCTTTTCCGGTGCGCAGATCGGGTCTCCTTGGGCGAAAATTGTGTGTGTTCCTGTATAAACATTTTCCTTCTCTCAGCGGCCTCATCGTCGTTGTTTGTGAGAATCCGTGGCGGACTGTCTGGCTCGTTGTCTGACTCTGATCTTTTAACGTCTTCGCTCTTGCCCCTTCGCTGAGGTTTACGAAGCATTTCGGAATCTTCATCACTGATTGAAGGTACAGACGATCTTCTCCTGCGAGACCGTCTCTCTCTATTGTAACAATTATGATGTTCTTCGGTGCTAGGGCTTCGCCTGGATCTTCGATATTTGGAATTCTCGTCCATTGAGCTCGGTCCACTCTTTGCATATGAATTCTTCCTTCTTCGTCTATCCTCTGCACTGAGGCACGAGTCCCCAAGAGCACGGTCGTAGCTTAGCCTTCGCTTGGTCGTCGAAAAAGGTTTCGGCGTGGCATCCTCATCGCTGATATATGACTTCGCCAGCCGCTCTTCCACGATTGCCCTGGAATTGCGAGGCAAAGGTCTCGGACGCGGCGCTGTGAGCGTTCCGACGTGTATGGGCTCGTCATGACTTCTGCCAAGTGCGCTGTCCTCGTCCGATCTCAAAACGCCAGCCGACTTTGCACGAGGTCGCCCCGAGTACACTTTGATGGGCTTGGGTGTGGGTTTCGGTTTAGGAGGATCTGGTTCGTCCGGTTTACGAGGAAGGAGTGGCGGTCTGACCCAGGCCAGACCTACATCGGGTTTGATCTTCGCCTTGGGAGGAGATGGAGGCAGAGCAGGAGCCGCAGCTTTTGGGGGTGACCTTCTCCTCCGCCAATGGCCATCACTGACGACTCTCTTCTTGGGAGAAATGGCTTCGCGCACCTCAGCATCTAGCCTGCTGACTGCTTTGGGCCTACGCTCCACACTCTGAGGCCTACGCTCCGTGATTTTCGGCATTGGTGGGAGAGGGGAAAGCGCTTCCGTGGCGGGCGCTGGAGTGTCGTCCTCGTCGTCCTCGAATATCACCACGACTTCGTCTGCCGCCCCGCTTGCAGGATTTGAATCAGCCTTTGACGCTGCAGACGATGCGACCTTTTCTACCCGCAAAGGCTCGACGACATCCACGTCCAGTTTCAGGGCACTCGAGGCCTTGCTGTGTGTCGGTGATCCAGATTTGGCGCTCACAGCACTCGTACCGCTCTTCCCTTCCTTGTCCGACTCTGCTGGCAGGGCATCTTCGGGAGTCACGACTCCCGCGCCTGTGGTATTCCATTTGCGCACCTTCTCGCGAACGCTGGCCGTGTCGTACAGTCCAAGTGTCTTGCCCAGGTCCAGCTGGTGACGTTGTGGCGGAGGAGCCTTCTTTGACATGACGAGGATCGTATAGAGATAGGGACAGGGTGAGGGGATCTGCGAGGTACCGATGGGTCCCCTTTCTGTGGTATCAGCGAAAATTGGAGCTCCATGGACGTTTGTTTACATACTTTTGGCGGTTACATCAGGAGGAGAAGACGGGCGTCGCACGCACAACCATAGGGCCGTGTGTTGAGGACGAGTAGCGGATGATGATGATGATGATGATGATGATGATAACTGGACTCCGCGAGCTCCTGGAGGTTTGTTGTGTTGGTCGTCAGGTCTGTTTTACCGTTGACCGTGGGTATCCTTGGTTCTTGATTACCACGTTGGATCTAGCTAGCAACGGGGGAATTGCTCTCTTTGTGGATGGTTGGAATCATTGGGTGCGGAGAGCAACTGTTACTGCGACTGCTAGTAAAATTGGAGATGCGTCATAACAACCATTGCATCCATCTTGCACCTCATCTCAGCCGCGCAGTCGCAAGGCTTCGTTGCGCGTAGAAATCCCGAGTCCTGGCCCTGACCTGGATGCTCGAGGCTGTCCTTGCGCCAACCTGAACCGAGAGTCCGAGAGTCCGAGACCGAGATGCTGCCGTAGTCACCCGCGTTGCTATGGATGCCACGGGAGTCGGCGACGGGATCAACCCATCCATCTCCCGTCCGCGGGGCGATACCTACCGGGCTACTCTGCAGGGTTTAGTCATACTCAATGTCCTGAGGTCACCTGCACCTGCATCTGCACCACAGTCACCACGAACCCCGAATATATCCAGCCATACAAATCAGATGTCCGCCTCAATGCAAGCAAGACTTGGCATTATGCCGCCGCAGAGTTTCGCTGTTCTGCAACTTTCCTGGTTTCGAAACATCCCAGCTCGGGTCTGCCCTACCACTATGGTGCTTTGTCCGCTACCTAAGAGGTACCTTCGTACCTTTCCACATTGTTCTCGCAGCAAATCTGCCATCCCACTCCGCGGTCCTTGAATCACGCCGAGCAACCATACGCCATGTAATCACTTCGATGATGGATCGACTGGCAGCTTCTCGATCACTAGGGTCGACTCCTTCAGATTGTGGACTGTACAATCAGAAACAATGAAAAGGTTGGTGTCGAGATTGACGACATGTATTCCATTGCCGAAAATAGGTATGAAGACCAGCTAGGAACCTTCTGTGGAGGAGAAAGTATAGCCAATGCGCACGCGCACGAACCGCCCAGATTCTCCAAAATCACCACATGGACAGAACAAAGAAATCCTGTCCTCACAGGGGTTTCCAAAGTACTGACCGACCCAAGATCCAAATCACCAGTTCCATCTTCAATTCCGTTTGACTTGTTCCCGCAACTTATCGTACAATGTCTTAGAGCTATCCATACTCTCCTTCTCCACTCCATTTCCATCCACGCCCATCTCGTTTTTCTGCCTCTCATCCATCATCTGGTACTCTCCGCCATCAACAGGGCTGGCAGTCGGTCGAAATCTGGTCCTCATTCGTCCAAACTCCTTGTTTTGTGCCTCAAACCCACCAGTTCTCCCTGAATTCATCGCAAATCCCCCTGTCGACCCCTGCGCACCGGCGCCTTGCGGACTCAGTCTGACGTCGAATTGTCTCCGCATATGGCTCGGAGATAGCGGTCGAAATTTGACATGACTTTCCAAGCGTCTGCGGACAAGCTTGTCTTGCTTCTCTTCAAGCGATTCGTTCAGCTCCTCGACGTTGTCAAGGGAGCTCTTCGATCGGATTGTTCCCCTGCCTCTTTCATGCTTGAGGTGTCTCGGTGGCGGCGGTGTCGGTGCCAAAAATTTCGTCTCTTGCTCTGAGATGAGCCGTCGGTATTCCCCAATGGAATCTGGTGTCGGCGCAGGAAGTGACGTGATGTGTGGGAAGCTCTCCCAAGCATGATCGGTAGGTGTGGTTGTAGATGTCGAGTCGTGACTGTTGCGCTGCTTGTTGTGATGTCTCCTTATCATGCTTCTATGGATTCCATCTCCCGTCGCCTTTGTGTTTTCATAAATACCCTTTCTCAAGATGGGTGAGCTCGCTTGACCACTAAGATGCGGCAACGATTTTGAGTGCGTGTTCTGCGAGTAGATACTGCTAGACCGCTTCGGTTGAGGAATCGGGATGAGATGGCGTTGATCAGGAGGATCCTGCATCTTGGTGTTGAGACGGGCTAGCAATGTATGCTTGGAATGCGACTCTTTTGGTGGAAGGGGTGGTGGAGATTGTGCTGGGTGGTAAGCATTGTACAACGAGTCAATGCGCTGGAGAAGATCGGCGCTCATGTCCTTAGGTGGCGGCGAAGGTGGTGTCCCGGATGAAGCGCTGGCGGAGTTCCTAGGCACAGATGGAAATCTTGGTGTATCCATCAATGTAGGCGAAGAAGACAACGGCAGCGGTGGCGATAAGGGTGGCGGTGGTGCAGTTGAATGCTCATTCAGTGAGGACTTGGATGTCTTGCGTCGTAAGAACGATGGTACCCGGGCTTCCCAGGAGTATTTCGGCAGAGCGTGTGAAGTCCTAGGCCTGTTCAGAGGCGCCTCTGGTTCTGCAAGACAGGTGTCATGGGTGAGAAATGGGGGCGGGGTCCCTGTGTGCGACGTTGTCGGCCTCAGAGGTGGCGGTGAAGGCGTAGCAAAAGGAAAAGCAAGCGGCGGGTTTGAGGCCAGCGGTGTTGTAGAGGTGATACTCGTCGACGATGGGACAAAGAGGTCATCAAGAGTTGGAGGCAGATGAGGCTCAATGTCGTCAATAGGCGTCACGGATCTTTGCCTCTCTTTCCTTCTTGCTTGAAGTTGCTGCGCTTGCCAATTCTCGACTTCTTGCTGTGCGAGCTGGTCTGATCTTGTGACTTCGTCAGTGGTGGACCCGACCTCTTTGGTCACGTCAGCAACGTGCTCAGCTTCTCGTCCTCCTCGATCTATGGTCTTCGCTTTCCTGGCCGTAGCTTTGGTATGCCCAGCCTCAGGCGACATCGCTGTGGAACTCCAGCATTCGGCATGTTTGGCCTTCTTGTAAGCTGCTTCCGTGTTTGCCGTTCTCAAAGACCTTCCCAGAATTTCGGACTTGTCTATGATTCGCTGGAACGCCTCCTCCGTGAAGCATCCATATATCAAAGCAGCCAGCCATACAAGACGTCTGCTTTTGGGTTTATCTCCGGCACTTAGTTTTGCGACTACAGAAGCCCGAAGCGGTGTGATGATATCCTCCTCGCCTCCAAGTCGAGCGAGCATGCATGCTTTGCATCCATCTTGCTGGAGAGCCCATCTCTTGCCTTGTTTGCTTTGACGTCGTACGAAGAAGCTGCTGGGAGATGTCGTCCACATTGATTGAATTTCCAAAAGGTGTAGGAACGGCTCCACGACTGCATCTGATATGGCAACCTCTGCGTCGGTCGGTCCGGCGAGGCTTTTGGGAAGACTGACATCTACTTGTTTGTGGATCCACTCGAAGATAGAGTCTATGTATCCCGCATTTAGTCCCGCATGCATCTTG
The DNA here is from genome assembly GCA_007735645.1 of Venturia effusa. Lineage (NCBI taxonomy): Eukaryota > Fungi > Ascomycota > Dothideomycetes > Venturiales > Venturiaceae > Venturia > Venturia effusa. Next base: position 120,024 of record CP042202.1, on the reverse strand, counting down.
CATAGGCTTTTCCCTTGACCAGATTCCTTCTTCAGATGAACAGGAAGCTTGTCGATATCTTTTTTGGTCAGCTCGCGATATTTGGCTTGAGTGGAAGAGTCATATGGGTGTATGGGTGACGGTTGGTGTGATAGAATTCTAGTGAGAAGTTTCATGTCCGAAGTGGTAAGGCTGTGAAAGGAGCGGTGGCTGTTGGTTGGTTGGGCCATGTTTGGATATAGAGCCTTGAGAGCGGCCATGCAAATGTGAGGGATCCGACAAGGTTTATGTTTTCTGTGGTGTAGTGGGGGTAACGGGGCAGATAGGAGTCATCATCTACGGATATGTATTGAAGATGAGATGTTGATTGGCAAACACTTGAGCTCAGGTGAACATCTTCTGCTTGACTGAGATGTGTAATGTTCACCCTGACCACTTGATCAGCTAGAGCATCATGGAAAGACATTTTGAACACCCTCTGAAAATTGTTGACCCTGGATAATAATATAGAGACGCATTTTAAAAAGACATTCTGAAATGCTGCGATGGTAAAAATGAGATTCCTTGGCAGATCTATCTGGCCAACTCCGGCTCCCGGTTGACGTTAAGGGCGCCTTGTCTCGTGGGAAGCTAATTATGGAATTTCGTGCCTGAACATCTTAAATACCTACGAAGACGAGCCAAAGAAAATACAATGAACCAAGAAGTTTGGTTGACGTGTCGGAGAAATCTGTTGGAATGCTCCATAAACGCAGGTGGACAAAGAATCCCGCGTAAGGGTCGTTGACAAATTAGCATCGCGGATGAAAAACAGTCAGCCCTAATGAAAACTATCCCTTGGAACGCAAGAGTACGGTACATACCAGCTTCGTCAGCCAAGCGCAACCGCAACCGCAGCTCAAAATAGCGACCACGCTGAACGTCCACGCTCGTCATTGGGACCGAAATACTCGCGAGAAATGCATTAATGGGGGGTTCGATGAGAGACTTCGAAACGATGATCTGACAGCGTTTTCCGGGTCGCTTCGTCCATGATTTCGTGCTCAAACACGCCTAATTCATCTTCCTCTAGACCCGTATCACGATAGAGCAAAGTTTTCTGATTGTGCGTGGCGGTGACCCACTCGTCAACCAGGTTGTGCTCGGCATCAAAGCTGGGGGTTCCCAGTGCCGTAGGGAAGTATTGTGTTTTCAGATCATAATTCTTCCCGTGAAGTAACATGCGTGCTCTGACAGAGGCGTGAAGGTATTCATTCGTATTGACCAATAGATTTCCCGTTGGCTTGCCACTGTCATACTTGAGTCTGTAATAGGCTTTTGGTGTCCTTGTGTGTTTGCCGATAATACTGGCTGGAAATGTGAAGGAATTGATCAGGTCTCCAAGACCCCAAGCCCAAGGCCTGGGAATTGTTTTCTTGTTAGGATAGTGGGCCTTGTCTGCGCTTACTTCGCCCAAAAGGTAGTCCTGTGGTTGCCTCGTGAAGGCAATGTTCATCATGTTTGTCTTGGGATTGTCGGTAGAGAGAGTGGCCAGTTGTGACATCATCCAAGCCAACGTAATATCACTCATACCAGTATCGACACAACCCCCACCGATGTTGGAGTGAACTCCGGGGAACCATACTTGCTTTAGCTTGGTATTGTTGCCTTCTGGTTTTTCCCAGAGTGTCGGCGAAAAAGCGCTGCGATGTTCATCAAGGGCGAGTGCTTGGAACGCGTTGAGGACATCGTTGGAGATGGCAGTGTCGTAGAAGCGATATTTGCGGAGGCTAGGGGAGAATCCTATCTTCTGAAGCCAAGGTGCGATTGGTAAGCCCAACGAACCGACTGTGTCCCAGACCCCAATTGCCGTGATTTGAACGTCGCGATTCAGCTTAAAGTCTTTGAGCTTTTGAGCATAACAGTCAAGATAGGCATCTGGGCAGCCTCCAGCATCGGATGTAGGGAGCATTTCTTTGAAGTCTTTGAACTCCTCCTGTGTTATGAGACCGGCATCAAGCAAGGCCTGCGGGCCTTGTGGGTGATAGCCCTTTTCTCCAGCACCTTCCCAGTCCTCGAAGATTTCGTAGAAGCACCTCATCGTTGATTTGTTAAGGAGACCAAATTTTGCGACCATGCCTGCAGTGCTTCTGGCTGTGAAAGCCCCTCTAGAATATCCAAGGAAGTAAATCAGATCGTGGTCCATGTAATTGTTGACTAAGAATGCGTAGGCCGCGCGAATGTTGTCGCTCAGACCCATGGCAAGGGCACCACCGAGGAGCTTGTCAACAATCGACCAACTGCTTCCAATGCCATTCTGATAGTAGACAATCTGAGGATGGCCCTCGTCATCTTCGGGTCGCGTTGCTCGGCAAATTCGGGTCACATTCGAAGGGTTTACTGGATGACCTTTTATTCCTTTGGTTAGACGATCCCATAGGCTAGCCTTCTCCCAACCCAAATCGCTGTTCTGTGAAAATTAGACTCCGTTAGCATCTCGGGCTGAATATCGCTGCTGACCATCCAAGTGCCTGGTTTCGATTAGCCTTGGACATTGCCTAGTAAGGAAATGATGCAACAAACCATCACAGGCAATGATAATCTTTCTTGGCTTTCTCTCAATATTGGGCGTAGTAGCCATCGCAAAGCACGCGATAATGAACTGACGAAGCGATTGGATGTGCAACGGCGAACTGAAATCGAGTCCAAGGTACTGTGGGTATGACTACACCGAGTTGACCACGGAGCAAGAGCATGAGATGCCAGGTCTCTCATAGCCTGGTCGTGGCGAGCTTATAGCTAGGGGAGGGTCCATCGACGGCATCTTGGCCTGCAGGCGTAGCTGAAGCGGATCAGCCTAAGGTATCTTCAGACGGCATGGTGATATAGAGCTGAAAGTCGTTCCAATGTGTTGGAATTGCATGCGCACTACCGTATCTGGACGATGGCTTTTGAGGCGTTTTATGATTCGACGGACTCCGATGGGGCTGAGAAATCCAGCGGTCAGGCGTGATAGTCGTGCATCTTCGAGGCGCACAAGTGTCTTCAGCTGTCAGCAACGAGCTTGAATGAAGGGGAGGGACTGGTTCAGCAAGTCTCTCGATTGTCAAAGATGAAATCCATTGTAGGAGCGATGAGGTTGTCGCTGCGAAGGTGATGGAAAGAGAGTAGCTCCAGCTGCTGTTGCCGCTGCCGTTCTCCGCTAACTCCTAAGAGGTACCTCCGTAACCTTCGAAACGACCTCGGGATAGTCGTAAAAGTACTAGTCCCCGCCGTTTCAAAGGGCGCCGCCGCTGCCTCACGGATCTTTCTCGAGCGCAGGCGAGGCAGGATAAATTAGACCAATACCAGTCTTGCACGAACAACACATTGCAATGAGGAGGAGGAGTTCTTCAAATTCCCTGTGAGCAAAACCTACCAATTCATTGATCATGACATGCCATTCTCAGCCGACCGTCAATACCACCAAAGTTTGGTTCCCCCTATTCTGAACTCTGCCCCATCGCGATTCCTCTAGTCAAGGACTTCATAGTCAATGGTACTCCTGATTCGAGATATGTGGAATAATATTACTTCAAGACATGCTTGCGTGAAGCATGCCTATCTAAGGGCTCGGCTGGACATGGAGATCAAGGACAAGCCCTATCAGTATTGCGGTCATGGTGTTTGAACCTGTGAACTACTATGTGGTTAGGTAAGCAGGCATCTACGAGATGATCGCCCAGCTAAAAAGAAAGGCGGACCATCCGGTATTTTCGGTACCGAGAATCATCTTCCCTGTATGATTATCTCTACCAGCACACAGCATAACCACGAAGTCGGACGCATGTAGACCCGACGTGTCTCAGCCTCATGCAACAACAGCGACAGCATCATCCCTGACGTCGGCCAATACGTGAGTCTATCCCTCATCAATTTTCCCGCCCCCTCCATTCCATCATTAATGAGACCAACCTCTCGATGAAAATATTTTCGTCTTCAAAACTGGTATGAAATGCCAAATTTCTATCACAGGGTTTTGGCTGATGGACCACTCTCCTGTTTGTCGCACTTCGGGCTGGAATGCAAAATGGGTATCCTCATTTCGGACAATTTGGTTGCTCACCTCCTCACCTGCGTGCAGGCCTACAAATAGAATGTCATGTCTACAGTGTGGCAGAGGTTGTCGTTGGGACATTGATAGAGTAAAGAGATTCTAGGTGGAGAGAAGGTATTTATATAACGCGGAATTAGCATTGTATCGAGGAGAGATTAGTGAAGAAGAGCTGTTATTCATAGGCAAGGCATCGGGAACAGATATGACGGATGTTCTGTCCACTGACCTCAGCCCTTGCAAACATGTTGGACATTGGGGTCGAAAATGAAGTTCATTCATTCATGATCACCAAGAAGCTCGCAGGCATTCGATCCTGGATAATGGGGAGATCGTTGGTGGCGCCGGTCTGAATGAGAGGTTTGGGGTCTTCATTGAGCCTTCACGGAACAGATTGCGAGGTAAACAAGCTCAAGTATCATTTCTTCTTCGGGACTTCAAGCGCCAAAGTCGACTCCACGCCTGGCCTTCGTACCCAGACCATAATGTAGAGGCTCCTTCCATTCGGCCGTCCTGGACATGTGATATAATGCTACACAAACAAGGACAACGCCACCCAATGCGGGAACCATCAAAGAGCAAGGTGACACTTTCAGTGGATCCTACTCCTCGTCCGTGTCTGTATCGGTCTCGCTCGTGTCGTCATCACCAGCATCCTCGCCATCAGTGTTGCTGCCGTCGCTCTCATCGTCCGAGTCTTGTGCCTTCTTCACAGCACCGCCGCGTAGTTGTGCCATTTGACCCGCTATCGAATCTAACAGCTGTTAGCCCTGGACTCAATGAAATGAAATCAAGATATACTAACCCTCATCGGGCTCACTGATTTCACCGTCATCAACCATTGCTTCTGCTTTGGATGCCTCCTCTACTTCCATGGTAACATGCATTTGCGTGTCAAGCCCAACGTAGCTGTCACATACAAGATTCATCTGGAAAGTGTATCGGCCAGCCTGTGGAGGTGCGCCGAACTGCATCTTCAATGTCTGGACATTGTACGTCGGCGTGCCATCTTCGTTGAAGAGCGGCTTGTCAAAGGTCGAGAATGTGAATGGCGGAACCGCAATTTTACCTTGCTTGCTGTCCGCAAGGAAGATGTGCCATCTTGGAGAATGATCGCGGGCGAAGAAAGGAGAGTGAGCTAATGGAGGAGCGACGCGGTTCTCATCATCGATGGCATTGCCGCGAGCATCAAGCTTTTCGACGTCCCCAAGATCGTTATCGGTGATGGCAGGAGCATTGACGGAGCCTGGTGGTATGACACGAGCTTTGACGACGAACTGCACTAATGAGTTTGGCGTAACAAATTTTTCGCCATGGACCTTGAAGAAAGTTTTCTCAACCTTCAGGTACGGAAGCTGCTGAGCGATGACGGCTGCCTTCTGGTATTGTTCTCCAGTCATGTGGCCTGCACCGACAACTTTACTTCGCCGTATCGAAGCAGGCAGTGCCATGAACTGTTGTATCGACCAGTGCTTTCGCGCGCCTTTACCCTCGATCGCTTCAACCACTTTAGGTGTGAAATGCGGGAGTTGCAAGAGCGGCGAGGATCCCGGTGGAATCGCCTGGATCAGACATTGTGACAGGTTGTAGGATGCAAGAACAGGTGTGGTGGCTCCGAAGTGAAGTGCGATGACGGTGAACGCTTCGTTGAGTTTGTGGGCAATGACAGCCGACTCGAATTTCTCTGCGCTGTGTCAGCACGCCGCTATATCGCAGTCAATTCTACGCTTACCAGTGTTAAGTTCCTCGTTATCTAGTTCGATGTTTCCGAGATGCGCCCAGATAAGAGCAAGTGCTTTTCTACGCGGCCCTTCGTCCATGTCTTGTAATTGCTGGCGTACTTTTACACTGAGACCTGCAGCGAGTGGTGTTAAATCTCCTGGCGCAAGCACTCTCTGTTCTATTTTGGAAAGACCAGACTCCGCCTTTTCGCCTATGAGCAACTCGTTGAACTCCTCGCCACCACTCACAGCTGTAATAATTCCTGCGGCGTCGAGGTCTTCCTTGAACGCCTGAAACAGGGTTCCAGCACTGTTGACCAAGATACCTTCTTTTGTGGTCTTCTGCGATCCATACCACCACTTTCCAACGTAGTACGGCAGGACGACCGCTAAGAGGGAGATGTAGAAGAGAAGGACATATTTTCCATTGCCGTCGGTGATGATGAACATAGGAAGGGCAATGCCGATGCTGAAGCTCTGCTTTCCATCTGGATGGCCGAATTCGAGGTAATTCCTTCGGACCTCCTCGTCCGTGAGCGCCTTGAATGCCTTGGTAAGCTCGACCCAGTGCTCGTTGATCGTCTCGACAGTCTCATTCCTGGCCGGATCCGGTCTGCGTTTGTCTGGGTGTTCGGTGAGGGAGAGTCTGCGATAGAACGACTTGATCTGTTTCTCGGTGGCAGACTGGAATACTGTGAGTAATCTTTCACTGATTTGCTTGTACATGCGCCTACCCTCGAAATACCAAGAACATCATATGGGTCCCAGATCTTTGTGATAGTGCGAGCAGTGACTATGATCAAGTATACCATGGAGGCAATAATTAGCCATCCTCCGATGCTGACGATGGCCCGCTTGATTTTGCGCTCCCTCCGCTTTTGCTTTGCTTTGAGACTTGCGATGATATTAGCATGCTCGGGCCGGTAGTCGGAATGTATCCTGGGAGCGGTATTCTCGAGATCTTTGGACGGCCGCAGCCATGAGACGGTAGTGGGGATGGTAACGAGGGCCGTGATGGTGAGGACGAAATAAGGGAAAAATTGTCCCTGTGGACACTCTTAGCCAGAGACTCTTTGAGATTATGGGGTCAAAAGTACATGCCTGGGCATCATATGTGTAGTCGGTGGACTGCGACATGGTGACCGATTCAAGCTCGCACTGCTGGAGATTCACAGTGGATGTGAGCAAGCAGCTTTGGGAGTCGAGATGAGTCGGAGTTGTGCAAGGAGGCAAGATGTGAAGAATCGGGATCTTTGCATAGCATGATATGTTCTTGGGGAAGAAGAGGTGTCGCTCTGGCCCTGGCAGCTGCTTCCTCCGTAAATGTTGTTACAGACGTGTTCTTTTACCCCTGCAGTTTTTAATAAGAGCGCAGCGCGTCCCCGAGGTGCGAGCACGGCAATGGAACCCAAGTTTGGCACAACACCACTGCACCTGCACAACACGTCGCCTTTTTCATGTAATACTTGTAATCGTATCTGTACCTGTAAACAACCTGGTATCGGTCGTCTGGATTCGGGCACTTGTCAGGGATCCACATGTGATAGACATCAGTGCCAGAACGACTGATACCTCTACTCATACACTCTCTTCTCATTGACGGCATCTTTGGAGCAATGGACAGCTTAGATAAGCTGTACCATGGCATCCCCAGGTAACTCACGAGTCATACAGATATCTCATCTTGCAACCACTCCGACCCGCGACTCCACTGCTGCCCGCAGAGTAAGGATGTTGTCAAGGAGAATCACAGACTCTGCCCACACTGCGAGGCTCAACTTCGACAGACATCGTATCTTACTACCCTCACTTCAAGGTCCGGAACCTTGGCGACGAATTTGTCGATTGCGACTGGTTTGGCGACCATTTTCCCATGTCCAGCCAGGATCCAGAGGACACGGATGACGAATTTTTGCATTGCAAAACGAACGAAAGTTCCAATGCTGCGAGCATACATCTACTAAGGTCTCGGAAGAAGAATTCGATGCCACCAGTCTGTCTACGCCCACAGCCTCGGCAAGAAAGGAAATCCCAAAGAGGATCCAACACGCTGGAAGTGCTCGACTCATCTTATCGAAGTAACAGAAATAAGATCGACACAATTCAAGGCTCACACCGTGAGATGGCATATGGCGGTGAATCAAGTGCTAAAGATAAATCGACCACGATCATGGGTGGGATTATCTCAGGGCTAAAGGCGGACTTCAGCTTTAAGAGAACGACCTCACAGCGGCTCCACCAGTTGACGTGACTCTCGGCCTCCAGAAAGAATTAATATATTCTATGAATCTAGGAAACACCCATCCAGGGGCGTTGTTGGTTGATTTCTGGAGTAATCTCTTGCCAAACCGCCAGGTACTTATCGATATCCACATCAATTTATGGTCGACGACGGTTCAGTCCCAGGAGGGCTCCAGAATAGGTCTATCTGCCTTGACCTCACGAATTTGCGAATGCATGGTTGCTTTGCGAAAGGTTGAAAATTCAGATCGGCATCACTAAATTTCTGGAGACCCCGACAACTGGCATCGCCAGAAATCTTATCGACATCGATCTCAAGTTGCGGAGTTTGAAACTGGATAAGAATTACCTTAAGGCACCTTGGATTGAAAGCGCTGTAATCCCCCACGGTTGCAACTCTGCACCTTTACGAATGGCCCACAGCGAAGTGGTTTCGATGAATTAGAGTTCACTAGTTTATGGTAAAGAGGCCTGACAATGCTGCGCTGGCCTGGGCTGACGAAGTCTGCGTTCAGTGAATGCTCGTCGAAAGTAAATTCCGAAGAGCCGGAAATGTGACTGTATCCGCTCGATTGACAGCTCAGGTGCCAAACAACACTCCCACCCACGTCGCGTGACTGCATCGCAACAACGCGCCAACTGTGACAAGCCTTCGCTGACAAAGTCAGAAGACAGATTCTAATAGCTTCACTTCCAGAGTTCACACCGTATCTCCTATTATTCTTAACGCTCAAACACCTAATTCCACGGAACTACGTACGCCAGGAAAAAGATGTCAAATAAAACTGCCGCTACGATAACAGAACCGCCAGACGGACTGTACAACCCAGAAACATTATTACCCTTGATGCTAAGTTGCTTGTTTGGAGGTATACTCATATTGTATTTCATCTTGGGATGTGGCTGGCTTTCCTGGCAATGGCAACAAGAACGGCAGACTTGGAGAGTGAAGAAGGAAAAGAAAGAGAGGAAGCAAGAGCAGCGCGACGGCAGCGATGCCACGTCAGATATCCCACTTAAGGAGCTCAAAGTTTCGGGGCGTACACGAGGTAATGGAGCCAACGGAGAAGTGCGCGACGCGTTTCTAGATACCATGGAAATTTGCACTTCTGACGTTGGTAAAAGCGGGCTCCAAAGGCACAATCCTACAGTGCAACGGCCCAGCAATGGTTTGAGCAGTTCAGGTAGGTGAATCGCCCTTTGGGGGAGCACCGCCAAGATCAATTGTCGCTGGTAACCTTCTAGCGGTCTAGCATACATGGTTGCAAGGAAATGAAGGAATGTATTTTTGACAACAACAGACTCTGTCATATCACCGCGGTTCCGGAAACCGCCAGGCATTTATCATCACAGGCATCAACATAGGCATCGTCCGTCGAATGTAACACTAAATAGCTAACTTATAACCAGTTTTCGGTGGCGAAAGTCCGTCGAACAGACAGCACGACCGTATGAATGTCCGGCGATCAATCATTAATCCTCGCACCCATGCAACACCAGAATCCAATCTGGCAAGAATCCGACCCGATCTCCATAATACTCAGTCACGGGTACGAACCATGTCCAGTACCCTCAGCCACGCCGACTCTTCTACCTCGACGTCCCGAACGTATACCAAGACAGAAGCTTGTTCAGCTCCGGCAGAATCCTCATGCCCAGCAAGGGCTCATTCCGACTCTGAACCACGAACTGGACTGGGATTACGAGAGAGACCACCACCAAGTCCAACTAGCAGAGCCAAGTCGATGAATCGGCCTTCTTTTTCTGAGCACCAGCCGTACCCACAACCTGCTTTCTCAACGTCTGGGAAATTTGCTCGTACTATGGGGACCAAGACTCTCGATGCTGAGAAATGGTTGACACTTGACCATCAGTATCCCAGATACCACAAGGTTCGAGCGCAATTACTGGCAACTCATCCGAATGAGACCATACAAGTATTGACAGGTAGCGAAGACGCTTGTATAGAACTCCTTCACAAAGTTACGGATCACCTGTGCGAAAAATATCCCGAACAATTCCAACTCCAGGAAAGAGTGCATGGCAGTGGCGAATGGGCTATTCACAACCTAACAACCGGGGAGTATTTCTACACAAGCCCGGTGGATACTCGTTTCGCTCCTCTCGAGATCTGTGCTAGGCTGACTCAAGATGATTTCAACATCCTGATGCAAGACTCAGCAGGCGGCGAGCACAAACTGTGCGTGTCAAATCCAGCCCCTCCCCCCATCCCTTCCCCTTCTCTCACCATTAATGCTAACCAGTCCAACACCACAGTGTAGCCTCTGCAACCCTATTTCCAGCTGCGTGGAAACTCCGCCAACGAATCGGCTATACCATAACCCAACTTCACGGCCCCGTCCCCCTATGGTCCACCAAACTTGCTCCCAGCGTCGAAAAATACTTTAGCCGCCTTCACTCACCATTAGACGGCGAACCCAATACCTACGGGTTCAAAGAACGTTCAGGCTATTTCATCCAGACTCTCTCTCCGGCCACAGATCTCCTCTCCCATAGCTCCCTGTTCATACAAACATCTGATGCAATGTGCAATTTTCCGATTTCGGGGAGGCTAGATAAGGACTGGATCGTTGTGAGGAGGGAACGGCAGACTTTCACGAGGTTGGAGCGGACCGGAGCCATTGTATTCACCGTAAGAACGAGAATGGATAGACTTGTGTCATTGAGAGTGGAAGAGTTAGAAGGGTTAAGGTGTGAAGTTAGAGCTTGGCCTGATGATATTAAGACATATCGCTGTTTCGATGTTTGGGGCGATGTGTTGTTGAGGTATTGTGATGAGAAGTGTGGTTCTCTACAGGTATGAAGTGGTTCTGAGGTTTATTGATAGGAGTATTGATAGGAGTATTGATAGGAGTATTGATAGGAGTATTGATAGGAGTATTGATAGGAGTATTGATAGGAGTATTGATAGGAGTATTGATAGGAGAGAATTGGCGGCGGCTTCGGTTCCTTGGCGTGTCTTTTTTTTTCGAAGTCGATGTACTGATCATTCAGCCACTGCGCCGATGAGATTGGGACCTGACACCCGAAGAATGTATGGTTCTAAGTGATCGTTTGTGCCTTTCGATGGGCTCATCATGTTCGACATACTGTGATTTCCTATGCCTCAACAATGGGAACCGAGTTGAAAAATTGTGAGCGGAAAAGGTATGGCAAGGACATCTACAAAGGTTGGTCGAAGGAGAGAGTTGATTGCTGGTACACAGCTACAATTTGGGACGAGGGAACCGCATTTTCATAGCCCGTCTTTTCACCTTTGTAACAAACTCCTGTGTGATTCTGAGCGCAAAGTCTACCTCCGTACCAGTCGCCAGACCTTTCGAGTCCTTCGTGCGCAATACGAGGCATCTCTGCAGTTCTAGATAAATTTCTCTCGCTTTGTGTCACTGTGGATTCATGAGGAATTATGGGTCACGGCAGGGATGTGAAATCTCTGCTCTCTCTCTCGTACAAAGGGGGAATGGTAGATACTTTCATCCGTACGACAGAACAACAGAATACAATGCATTGACTCAAAGATATCTTTCACTATTTCATACTTATTTCATTTCACGCAATCAATTGATTGGAAGCGCAATCGACAGTCACAGACAGGTTCCGACCGGCCAAGGAGGCGAGTAAGGGCAAATTGGTTTGGCATCTTGGATCAATGGAAAATGTACCCGGACCCGGACGGTTCAGCTTTCGCTTTGTCATGGTTGAAAACATCTTGCCAGGAGAGCGCGCCGCCAGCCTTCTCACCAGAGACACTTTTACAGTAGCCGAGGATGGGCCAATCGGTACGGAGGTAGAACCTGACCTTCTGCTTCACAAGACCCCTCAGTCAGTCGAGGCTTCGCGGAGTAAGGGTGAGCCAGGCCAATACGAAAGCACGGCTCAAGGTAAAACCCCTTGTTAACAGTGTTATAGAATATAGGTACCAATAAGTAAAGATATTAAAGAGAGCCCTTACCTTTGTCTATCTTCAAAGCTAGTACTTGAAATGTTGAGTGTGATACAGTGAATAGAAACAATCAAATTCGGCTCTCTTGAAGATGCTTATGTATAAGGATCTAGTTTTATCGTTGTCTTAAATGCTCTGGACTGGTTTATTGTAGGATAGTATACTCGTCGATTACACTCTATTTTATTTTTTCAAAATATAGATATTTATCCTTAGGCTAAAATCAAAATACTTTGGAATCCGGGATTCTACTTTGGACCGCTCTTTTACGTTCGAGTAAGGAGCCCTCGCTAAGCAAGTCCTTGAGTGTCGAAATGGTCAGGTTCCATATTGTGGCCCGGCTAAAGGCCATCAATTAGATACTTTGGTGGCAGAAATTTTGCCCGACACTCAGTCTTTGTTATACTCAGACTATCAAGTATGTAGCAACCACGAGTCTGCTACACAAGCTATTACCACTTAACTTCCAGTAGCTCGGTTGCGTTTGCAGACATGCAAGTAAAGTGCCTAACTTCTGATTGAAGGCGTTGACTGCTAGCTGGGACAGGAAGCGAATCAATTGATAGCAGAATAAATTCGCCCATGGTTGTTTCAGTGAAAGTTCGTCGATTGGTACTTGGGTGAACCAAAGGATGAGTGAGCGTGAGCGAACCGAGTTGGGGGCGTGTGTGCGAAATCAGACTGGTCTCTCTCTCGATAGATTGGTATTTGCGCGTGGGAGGCAAGCAGGATTGACAATTTGTAGAGTTTCTCATCTCTTCGACATCAGGACTTGACTTCGTCAGATTTGGCTTGACCTAACATCTAATTGGCCCTGCTTGCGCAACCCTGTTTGCTGTTTACGGCATTACTACTCGGACTGGCTCCATGGGGTGGCAGACATTGCAGAGTCAATTTGGCTTTGCAGAGCACCAAGCCTAATACTTTGAGCTGCTATGGTGTTCTGTCCTTGTCAATTAGGTTGGGCAAATTGGGAGCAAGAATCGCATCGCTCTCGGTATGGGCACGGAGGTCGCACAGCACCTTTGTCTGCGAAAGTTCAAAATCGATGAGTGCCAGGTCTGTAGGTGTTCTCTGGAAACGAGCGCAGACGTTTTCCTCGAGTGCTTGCCATCCTGATGAGGTGATGTCGATGAGCTCCGTCTAAGGATAGAGAGTGGTATTCTTGTCGCGAGCAATCAAAACAGTGGCAACTTACCCTACTGTTTTAGCAGATTGATTGCATTTAGCAGATTGCGGTGCCTGGAAGCAAAACGCTCTCTGCTGCCACCTGTTATCCAAGCAGAGGAAATGTCGAACCTTAGTGTGGTACGGTTGATGGATGGATGAAGTTGACAGGGGAACGCTGGGCTGAGACCCCCGGCACTTGTAAGATACCACAGTACAGGATTCTTGGCAGAGCACTATAGAAGCGACCATATTACTATCTATCATCATTGTCCAATGTCCGTGGACCATGAGGGCGGCCCGTCAGCCAGGTCCATGGCTATTTATACGGAGTGTCGCCGTGCACCGTCTATATCAAGCTAGAAGCTCACCGGGCGCACCAGCGGCTTTCACAGCGTTTCACCACTTTCACCTCGAAGCAATGGGAAACTCCAAGGAGTCGTTCCGACAAGCAGGCTTCTTGGAAGGACAACTGTTTTTCCGTCCTCGCATATTAATTACCATCCCCCGGCGCATGGGAATCCAACGTGGACCTCGTCGTTCTCTCCATGCTGGGTCCATGGGATGGAGCAGCCAGGTATGTAAATCTGCCTCGCGTTTCATATATGGGACGGCGGGTCCACCAAGTCTGACTCCCTCGAGGGATGATGGGGCTGGTATCCTCAACCATAGGATATGGGGGATATAGATAAATTCCTGGCGACTTGTCAAGACAAACTGCTCTAGGGGTTTGTTGATATAGGTCTTAAGTTGGTAACTCCCGAGGGCCTGGGCAAGCATTATCCTTGCTAGAGATGGAAAGTGACGGATTCCGTGAAGCCGCTGTGCTTCTGTACCAGAAGGCACGATCGAGCCTAAATACCACGTTGGTAGATGTGAAGATGCAGAGGACTGGGCTTTCATCGGGGTGATCACAAGGCATCCGCCAGCAATTGGCTCTTCACATGGGCCAATCGGGCGAGATGCATAGTGGATATGTACTATGTACATGAAGCCTTCTGGAACAATTCTAGCGTTCATGGAACGTCGACACCTTGTAAGGTCATCGGCAAGTTGGCCGATGAGCAAGGAGCCAAGGACAACTGACGGTAAAGGACCGTACCTCCGTCTTTGCCTCGCCGAGACGGCGCACTCGACTCGGAGTTCAAAATGGCCAACCTAAATCCGGCTTGGACGACGACTCCGTCCCTTCCGACCCCGATCGCACGTCGAGCGCTCGGCCGGTCTATATTTCTGGAGCGACACCAGATATTCCCTCCGGGTCTACTGTGTATGAGGGTCAAGTTCCAGATCCGACGTCATATAGTGGGAGGAGATCGATCCACCATTCAGCCTTACAAGTATGGAATGGAGCAAGGGCATCTAGATGTTCCAGCAATGGAAGCAGCTCATCGTCCGCTGGTCGGCAGGATCATAAATTCCCACCATTCTTCATGGTCATGCTCCCCTGCCCAACGTTAACCGTCACTTTTGAAATCTCCTGCAAGACCGTTTTGACCTCTGTGCCATGTGGCGGCGCAGGCCGGCGCCTGTTTTAGCCCACCACACCACCTGCACCCAATAACCACTCCACCACCGCTGGCCAGGGGCTCGGAACAATTACAATTGCTCAGCAAAGGCTGTCCTGTGGCTGCGCTTCCGGTCCCCACGAGGGGCAGCCGTGGCAGCCAGCGGCAGGGATGAAGTACACGTCCGTCAGTCTCTATAGAGGCCAGGGATTGACCCGTGCTAGGTAGTTGTATGCACACTGCACTCCTCCACAGCTTCTTCAATCGCTCGCCAAGCAGCAGGGGAAGAGTGACTTTTGGCAGGAGGAAGGCGGGGAACAATTCGTGAGAGGGAGATTGGATGGTATGGCCTTCCTGCAGCTGGAAAGCCAACCAGCAGGACGGGCAAATGGTATATTTTTGTCCACCTCGCCATGGCCCCGAACATTCGCTAACCCTTGCAGAACTGTAGATGCGAAGAGCTGATGTCGAGAGTGCAGCAGCTGCGGTTATATAGCGCGTACAGCAAAGGTAACTGTCATAGTTAAATTTAGCAGCCAAAGCTTAGTCTTTGTTGGCAGGCTCAGCCTCGTTTTGTTCACCTCACCCTGCACCTCCTCCTAAACCTCCCCATTACTAAACCTTTCTGCCCACTGTCACCTTCACGATCGTTGTTGTGAGTCTCTCCATAGCAAGCATAGCTCCGGTTTACCATTACAAGTGTCAATCTACCAGATCATCTCCGTTTGCATCTAGCCAAATGTGCCATATGGAACGGCACCCCCATATCGACACACCCCAGTTAAGCATATACCAAGGTGCAGGAACCCGTCATACCTCACAGTGCTGCTCGCTGCCGCATAGACTTCAGTCCACCATCTTGAGTCTCAACTTACCACGCTCATTACCATCGCTCTCCACCCAACCTTTTAACAAATGGCGGGACCAGGAGGAGGACCATCGCGACGAAGGTGCGTAGACAACCTCTGTGCCAGTCTAAACAACTTCTTGAGCACTGACACCGTTCTTTCAGCCATACCAAATCTCGAAAAGGCTGCAAGACCTGCAAAAGGAGGCACATTCGTTGCGACGAAACTTTCCCTCAATGGTAAATGTTCGTGCTGGCTGTCCTGAACGATGTTGCTAACCAAGGCGTAGTCGAAACTGTACGAAACACCAAGTCAGATGCGATTACATGGACAGTGCAACACCTGGTGACGAGCCTTCGCGATTCTCTGGACAGCCTAACCTGCTTTGGACGACCGAGATCGACAGAAACGTCGAGCTCTGGCGTCAGACTGGTCAATTTCCCTTCCCAGAGCTTCACATTTTTCCGCAGCCTCCATGGCAGACTCTTTCCAAGACCGAGTTAAGGCTGATCTATCATGTCGCCTCGGTCTGCTATGAGATGCAATCGAGTCGCACCTCTCAGTTCACAATCTGGACCGAGTTGATGCCGAAGTAAGCAGCGCTGGCCGGACGGTGCCCTAGCGCCCATTCTAACGTTGGGCAGATTCCTCAGTATCGCTGCTACACATTCATTCGTAATGCATTCGGTGCTTGCATTTTCAGCGAATCATTTGGCATGGATCACTCAATCCGCTGAAACGCGGAACATTGCCTATCATCACGGTGGCATTGCGATGAAGGGCCTCCATGAGGCAATTGGGGCCTTCTCCAAGAACAGTGCAGATGCAGCTCTCGCAGCGTCGCTCCTTCTCAGCTGGCAGTCGACAGATTGGTAAGTAGAAGACGAAATCTATCCGATGGCTTGTTTTGATTTAACCACGAAACTAGGCGCGGTTGGGCCTCGTTGATGACGGGCACTAAAACAGTGAGCAAGGCTGAGACGTCCAACGTGCACCGACATGCTGACAAGCCCTTAGATATTGAACGCTATGCAGAATTGGCGTAGCGAATCAGCCTTGACAGATCTCATGAGCCAGCAAAGCATATTATCGCAACACATCTTCACCAATGACAGCAGTTTCGTCAGCACCGAGATGCGCCAGGATCACCTTCGCACGCTGTCGCGCGTTGGAGATGTCTTACAGCGACTGCAGCCCTATCTTACTACCTGCGAACAAGAGTCACGCTGGATCGATCAGCTCAGTGGCTACGTACAACGTCTGAGAAACTCAGATCCTCCCTCTTCCTCTGAGGACCAGTTCAGGCAACTCTACGCATTGCGCAAATGGCTGTTCTGGGTGCCCGTCATTCTGCTCTCGTCGCGCAAGGGCGACATCTTTACCCTCCTGGTTCTATCTCACTTTTATGCCGTCGCTCTCACGCTGGAGCCCTTGTTCTCACACATAGGTGCCCCTTTCTTGGGCAGCCTAGCATTGCCACCCTTGGGGGAGCTTATCAAAGTGATCAACACTGTTCAATCGTCAGACAACTTTTCGTCGATGACGCAAGCAGCTGCGACTATGATGGAATTTCCCCGAGAAGCTCTGGCGACCTATAAAGCCCGACGAGTCTGGGTTCAGGTGCCGTCGCCCCATGTTCAGGTGTCACAACCACCATACGGACTTGAAACTCTCAATCTTGATCTGAGAGCACACATGTCGGAGTACGGACACAATCAAAGTCTCAGTCCGGCCTTTGCTCCGTCACCCTTGCACAACGGCCCTCCGACCACATTGTCTACCCCATCATCTGGCACCCTGCCTCGATCTCCATTTTTAGAAGTGCCGCGATCATCTGGGGTAGAAGTCTTCGCCTACAGTAGCGCAGGAAGCACGTATTCGGCACCCCAGACCTTGTCGCATTCGCGATTGCCGGTTTTCAAGCAAGAGGAGGACTCGAGTTCTAGTTTTAATTTCAATTCGACGCCTTACGGCTACTCAGCGTCCGTGGCTCCTCCAGTAGCTTCGATTTGGACGTAGAATATAGGCTGAGACATAGCAGGACGCAGCCGCAAACAACCAGTTCCAGTACATGGAAGGGCCGACCGACTAACGGCTCATGATGCGACCGATCTGCAGGCAACTCACCTTTCACCATTCAATTCCTCGCACGTACACCCGGCTCAATCTGATGATGATGATGATGATGATAATTATGATGATCGGCTCTCAAATAGCATTACGACCTCACGACTCACGACCATGTTCTCACTCTCGCTCATCTCCCTTCTCGACGACCGACTCTCTCACACTTCCCTGCTCGAGACGTGTCTTGTAACTATATATTATCTGTGGCGAAAGAGAAGGACAATGTGTACCTATGGCTGGAAGCGACATTGCATGGACCCACACGTTGTTTGCATGATGTTACCTCAGAAGAAAGAATTCATTTTGCACGGCGCATCTGCGGAGCTGGGCTAGTGAAGGAATCAGGAATGGACGTGCGGCCTCGTATCGTCAGATATCCGCTGCGGGACGAGATATAGATATCGGGACCCCTGCTTTGTCGTTTTGTTCTTGTATATACCTCTCATAATCATAGTGTCTCCAGCAGCCTGGAGGCAGGATTTGTTCGACATTTCAAAATCTCCTGGTATCGCCTCTTTGATCTCGCCGGCTGTGCCTTGATTGCAACGACAGCTCATGCTGCACCCCAGAAGGGCAATTACCAATGAGTGTGCAGTTCGATATCACGTGTATGATTATGGAGATAGCCACTGCAGGTACAGCCTCGCATCCAAGCTTCGGGTGCTCTCCAACGATCATCGACAAACGTTCGCCAGCACGAACATCATGTCCGAAGGGTGGAATACGATCGAATCGGACGCGGTTTGTCTTCATTCAACCTCAAGCTGATTCATCCTGACTCTCTAATTGCTTTGTGGCTTAGGGCGTTTTCACATACTTGCTTGAAGGCCTAGGAACCAAAAACGTCCAGTTTGAGGAGTTATTTGCTTTGGATACCGACTATTTGAAACAGCTTAGGTACTGCAAGTACTTGCTCTTCCTTTTGTAGACGCTGACGTTACGCCATCAGCCCTGTCTACGGCGTCATCTTCCTGTTCAAATGGTTATCGGGGACGAAAGTAGGAGAGGAACCACCTGACGGACAGTACGACCCGGAAGCATCAGAGAACCTCTTCTTTGCAGCACAAACGATACAAAATGCATGTGGGACACAGGCGTTATTGTCAGTGCTACTGAATCAAGATGACAAGGTCGCCATCGGCGATCAGCTGAAGGACTTCAAGGAGTTCACCGCTGCATTCCCTTCTGAGGTATGGACTTCCAACCTGCTTGCATGCATTCGCGAAATCGCTAAAATCACGTCTAGCTACGAGGAGACGTACTGTCCAACTCTGAACTCATTCGAACCGTCCACAATTCCTTCGCGCGATCCTCGCCATTCATTGACGAAACCACACACGCTGCCTCCGACGATGACGAAGCCTTCCACTTCATAGCCTACACCTCCATAAACGACACTCTCTACGAACTCGATGGCCTAAGTCCGGCTCCTATAAACCATGGCCCATGCGCCTTCTCCGACTTCCCAGACAAAGTTGTCCCCGTCATTCAGCGCCGCATGCAACGATATCCACAGACAGAGATCAAGTTTAACTTGCTTGCAATGATCAAAGATCCACGGATACAAGCCAAGGAGATTGGAGACCATGAAAAGTTGGGATTTGAGAAGCAGAGGAGGACAGAATGGATGTGGGAGAATGCGCTTCGGAGACACAATTTCGTGGGCTTCATCGGCGAATTGACGAAGGGAGTCGTGCGATCGAAGTTGAGAGAAGGCGACAAGGCGTATAATGCTTGGGTCGAAGAGGCAAAGACGAAGACAACAACGAGGATTGAGGAAAGGAGAAAGAAGGGCCATGCCGGTGAGGACTGAAGTGGAAAATCTCACCACAATGTTCTCAGTCCTAGCACGTCAACGAAAAACAGATTGGCTAGAGCGTGCAGATACGAGGTCGGGTCAAGCCCTACAGACTACTGGCCCAAAGGCTTGGACGGTACTGATCCAAGTCATTATGTCCTTGCTCCAGAACACGAAGATCACGAGCCGACTCAGTCTGGTCTACCTAAAATAAAATAAAACGTAATGAGAAGTCATTGTGTAACAACCGAAAGCACTTTGTCGTTCGTTCAAGTATGTCCACTCAAGATTGGTATTGAAGGATTTCTGGCAAACTGCTCATCGAATGTTGCCAGGAAACTAGCAATCTCGATCGATCCGGATTGGTGGGAATTCAGAACCAGAATCATCTTCGGATGATTTGGGACAATCGAAGAAGCTTCGTCTTGTCGCCTGCTTCCGTAATGGCGGCGAAGAAAGTTTTTCGCGTCCACCAAACAAACCCGTGAAGTCCAAGAGCAATACAAAGGGGCCGGGACATCAAGATTAAGGCTCCAACAAATCGAGCCCAGTTCTCACGATATTTCAGATCCTGATATAAAGGCTCTCGATAGTAAGTCTCGGTGACGGAGGTTTTGGAGCTGCTCGTAACAACATCCTGGCCATCTACAAATTCGAAAACATATACCTCGGTTGCCTGTAACCGTGGTCTCTCCTCCCTATTGTCAACTAGTCCAAAAGAAAGTCAATAATGCGGGATAACGACAGCAACCACACAGCCACGACGCAGGGCTGGCGAATCAAGGGCAAAACTCGCTAGGGCTGAAAAGAGAAGGCAGGCTTTCCAAAACGATGGAATGCAACGCATTGCAAATACACCCAGCCACGACAAGCAAACAATGAAGACGACCTCCCTCCGTTATTATCCCCAAGTCCTAGCTGCGCCATCGGAAATCCCACAAGAACATCTCGTGCCATCAGGCGAGCCACACCAGACCACATCTCAGTCTGTGGCGCCGCCAAAGGGGCCAAGCTTATAGAGCAAACTTTTCTGGTCGTGACTCTGTGCACAGATCCGAAGCGGTTGGATCTCAACACCGCGGATGCTATGAACATGATTCAACAAGATGCAACGTGCATTTTGGGTGGCGGTGAGACAAGCGCGAGATGCAAAAGAGCCAAGATGTGATCACTAATCAATGTGGGTGATCGCGAAGAAAGATCGAAGCTCTCCGCCCGCACAAACATAACCAACAAGTGGCCTTCCTGTGCTGTGAGACCCCGCCAATCTCGGTTTCAGGGGTGAGTGGCTGTCTAGGAACCAGCCAACAAGTTCAAAGAACACACGGAAGGCTGCAGCCTAATGCTGAGCCTTTCCCCATTTCCCTTGACCGGGAAATCTGACAGACGTGCTGCACAAGCGTTACAGCCCATCGCAGGGCTCCATGCATATACGAAGAAATAATGACCGAACGTGGAAACGAGACTCCGCTCTTGCAGCACACACAGAATCGAGATGATCCACTTGATACCCTCCGCATCCAACCAATGCGCGATGATGGAGAGCTCGCTGTACCTCGGCGTATGGCTGCTAGGCAATGCAACTCTGTGTGGTGAATGCTTGGATACATTCGGTCCATGGTGTTGTCCTCGAAGTCGTGGCCGTGGATTTGGTCTCTCCAGCCAATACTGGTTCCAACCGGTGCGAGTTCGGAGAGGTTTGTTTTTGCGTATCTCCCTTCTTTTCTGGCTCGGACTCAACTAGAGGGATACGGGGGCCAGTGAATGCAGGCAGCGAATATGTGGACGGCGGGGATGATTTCGATTCCAAGTTTTTCGCAGGTTGCTGGCCAAGGGCTATGTCTTGGGACCCGGGTGTGGAAGCTGGGACGGAGGAGGGGATTGGTGGCGTTGTCGAAGCTGAGCGTCTCTCTCGGGTCTCATGCGTGAGGCTTTGATTGGAGATTGCTCGGGACTCTGGCGTGAGTTTTGACATCAGCGCTGTCGGACACGGTGTAAGAATTACATCTACCGATGGTGCCGAGATCTGTGCTGATGAAACATAGCTATTTTGCGAACACAACGCATTCGGTGTCGCATATCCCGCGGCCTGTGGTACGACGAGATGGTATGATAGGATGACTATTAGGCTAGAAAGGAATCCAAGAACCAGGTTCTGTCGATCTTGTGTAAGGATGTAAAGGTAATTGTACAGGAGCGTGGATAGCGGTATGTCCGTACTCGGCACTTGCAATCGCTGTTGTTCGCCCGGGCTGCTCGTACAGCCAAGTGTCAAAAGTCTGTCTGGGATGCTCGAGCTGGCAGCAGACGCTGCTGGTCGTTGGGTCGCGTCTGCCGTCTCTAGACCTGCTGTGGATATTGTTTTGGCATCGAAAGCTCTCCTCAACTGCTCGTCCATCTCCTGTACAGTCTGTTCAGCACGCAGTTTTGCTGCATCTGCCTCAACTCGTGATACTCCAACCTTGCTCAGAAGCTCCAATGCCTGCGACTCAGCGACTGCGGCTTTCAATTGCATGGCTTGCCTCTGCTGGGCAAGCTTGTCTGCCTGTAATCTCGCTGCTTCAGCTTCCAGCCTCATCATCTCTGCCGCCTTTACGCGCTCTTCTGCCCTCAGTCTTGCCGCTTCTGCCTCATATCGTGCTTTTTCCATCTCTCGAAGCTCGAGTTTGAGGAGCTCAACGTAATCTACATGTCTCCGCTTCTCCTCATCCTCTTCTATCAATCTAGCATCGAGAGCTCTCTTCACATCATCCGGCATCCATGGCTCAATCTCAACGTCCACCCTTTCCATATCCAAGCACGCGGCTGCCCACGCGCTAGCTTTCATCAATCCGTTTGCGGCAAAGATCTTGACATCCCATTTCCGACTACCAGCACCGATGCCTTTCCTTGGCAGACGCATATGCTGTTCGCACTGCTGGCAAATATCTTCCTCTTCAACGAGAGCACTGCAGATCTCACGGGCTGGTTTTGACGTTTCACTAAGATCAGCGATCCCACTGTCGTTGCCACTGTCCGAGTCCGAGTCAATGCCGTAGTAATGTCCGCAAGCCGTTATTCGTGGCGGGCAAAGGTCCAATGTCTCCAACACTCTTTCTTCCAGCAGATCAAACTCATCACCAGGATGACTGACCAGCAAGCCACGCTCGAGCACCGTGTCGGTCAATTTTTCCTGCAATAATCTCCAATTCTCCGTGATGTAGCTTGGCGCGAGCTCCTTCATGCTCCGCGCCGAGTATTCTGGAGTTGAGCAAGGCAACAACGTGATGTGCAACAAGACAATCGGCCCAGTACGCTGGGGTATCTGCCGCTCATGCACGCCTCGTGCACCTCCATCACTCCCATGACTTCTCTGGCTCGGTCCCAAATACTCCTGCCTCATAACGCTTCCACTCCTCCAGGAACTAGGCGACTCCGGTCTGAATCGCCAGGAGCTCGACGGACTCGTCATCTCACTCTCATATCTATCATTCCGTCCTGGACTTCCGCCTGATCTCGGGTGAGCGAACGGCGGCGGACTACCCATTTGTAATGCTCTGACTGAACTTGCACTTCTAAAAGCTGCCCTTGGACCTTTCCTTGGCGTGTAAGGCTTTATATCGCTGTTGTATGGTAGAGAAGGAGGTATAGACGACACGGATGTATAAGCTGCCGAATGCTTGCGTTGACCATTATTCTCGTTGCAAAGACTTGGTGGGATGGAGGAGAAACTCGTGCATGCATTAGAGCATGCGCGGGTCGGGGCTTCGATCGAGGGTGTCGTTTCATCTTCGGAGGTAGAAGCAACACTATTGTCAGCATCGTATCCCTTATTGGTTGTCGGAGCCTGCGGGCGCAATCGCCTGAGTTGGGGGGATGGTGACATTATTGTCAAGGTATCGTCTTTGTAGATTTTGAAAGATGAGGAGTTGGCACATGAGGGACCCATGACTCCTATAGCCACGGGATTGATGTTTATATGAATTAGTACCTGGATCCTTTGAAGTGGAACAGAGATGTGATTCGCTGTCAGATTACATGTTTTGTTTTGCTCTAATCGTCAGGGCAACACCCGCCATTTCCCAGCCTCCATTCCAGTCTCACGCTACGCGACCGACTTTAACCCACTCCCTCTCCACATTGAATCCTGACTGGTAAGATCACCTGCGACTTAAAATCGATATCATCAATTCTGGCGAGACGATGTTGTGAAGCTGCAAGAGATTGAGTGAAACCAATATGAAAATGTGGGATGTGCAGGGACACCGACTCCGTCCATTCTTCGGCGTCCACCAACCACTACAGGTTGGTTACTGTCCAAG
Source organism: Venturia effusa (assembly GCA_007735645.1). Lineage (NCBI taxonomy): Eukaryota > Fungi > Ascomycota > Dothideomycetes > Venturiales > Venturiaceae > Venturia > Venturia effusa. The sequence continues at coordinate 96,298 of CP042202.1, read as the reverse complement.
ACGCAAGCGTGTGCTTGTTGCTAAAGGAGATTTTGCATTGAGTTGAGAGAGTGTGGTCGATCTCAAAACATCGCGCCACTCTCCCGAACCTAATATAAGTTTACCGCGTACCGTACGAAAGAGATCTAAAAGGTTGCAAGGAGCAAAATGGCAAAATGCGACGGATGCCCCTATCAAAGGAACGGGAACAAGACATGATTGGATCAAACATGTCAAACTTTCAGGTCTTGCGTTCAACTGTCATAGAGTGTAGTAATGCCTCTCTGTTGTTTACAATCTATCCAACGATTCCATCACCAAGCTAAAGGGCCATATCCATCACAACCTATTCAAGCTCCAGGCACGCCCAGGGTCTTGGCTCCGATCTTCTTCGACCGTGAAAAGCTCCTATCCAAAGCCTGTAGCGGTGTAGCACTCTCGCTTCGTTCATGTCTAATCTTGACCTTGATGCTTTTAGGATCCATATCCATGAAACTACCTCTACAACTCCCGTCCCCAGCCTCAATGCTTGTATTTACACCTGAGATACCATCCCAGAGAGCATCACTATCGCAAAGGTCAATGCTCGCGGCTTTGTCGATACAATAGCTTGGCATCGCTGAATCGCGAGGATTATCGTCGCAACTACTCTCTGAATCTTTTGACGCCTTTTCCAACCGACGATGAAGGGTCAAGTTCTGGGGGGCCGCATGCGCCCTATCGGAGTCACGAGGAGCATTCTGTTGATAACGTTCAATGTCGGCGTGGGCCACCCAGTGTATTACCAGCACGTTCATGAGGACTGAAATATGAGTGAGCTGGTTGACACGAGAAAGTGACAGTCTTACCGTCGCTATTACAAAGCATGAGACAGAGCCAAGCAGGTTCACCGTCCAGAATGACCAGAACAACCAAATTCATGATGGTACACGCCAAGCTGACCATACAGCCCACGAGAGTGCGCCGTGCCATCTTGCGGAGGCCAGGGTTACTGTTGGTCTGGTACGAGTAGAGCTTTCGAAGAGGAATCATGAACAGGATCGTCAAGTAGATGTTGAGGACCAATTCCCAGACTATCAGCGGAATCAAGACTGGTCGACCTATGCCCAGGTAACAAATGTGGCGGGAATTGATGTAGTATTGACGTGCAGCAAAAGTCAAAGCCCAGAGCAAAACGTAAGGTGCTTGTGCGGTCAGTATGGGAGCCAAGCAGGAGAGAAGCAACACATACCGATAGCCACGACGATGTTGAAACGATAAAGCTGATTTGTGATTCTCGTCTGCCGGCAGCCGCGAACGATCCACTGTACAGGAGTCAACAGAAGCAGAGTGGTGGTTGTTGAAAGAGTCACTGACGGCCTTCTCTCCGAAATAAAGGTAGATGAATATTTTTGTGATAAAGTAGAGGGTCAAACCTCGATACAAAGTCAGTCTCGTGAGAGCTCCAGCCCGCGCAACCCGATACTCACAGAGCCAGATTGAGGCGTGGCAGATTTGTATATTCCTGTTGGTCCCGATCCCGAAGCGCAGGACGGCCGAGACAAAAGCAAAGATGAAGGAGGTGACGAACAAGGTTATGACCACTAGAAGACGTGTGCAGTGAGTGAGGTGCCATGTTCAAAGGCGTTGCCGTCTTACACCATCTTGCCAAAGGAGCTTGTCTGGGATCCGTCATTGCCGTGACGCGTTGCGCTTGACGAATGAAATCAGCACCAGCATCAGCATCATCGTGCTCAAGGACGTCGTGCTTACACAAACAGTAGACGAGCACCATCTGGGTAATGAGAGAGATGATGAGCGCCGCCATGTTGCCGCCAAGAGGCGTCAAACCTACGTGTGGCAACGATGTGTCAGCATCTGTACGTGAGCGTTTGGACCGAAGCTGAACCGTCGCTCACCTGCGCTTGCTTTGCCGGCAGATTCAGGAGCAACGCCGCCTTGTTGATAAGCTGGCATTCCAAAATCTCTGGGCTTCATCAACATGGCGGCTCGGGCCACAGAGATGTGAGACGGAATCGCGCTCAGGACTGATAGGGGAGCAATGGGTTGTGTATTCTAGGGTCAGGTGCGAGATGTGACAGCAAGGAGCGAAAGGAAACTGAATGGACAAAGAGCAGTAAGACTGGATAAGATCGCAGAGGATTTCAATGTCGGGGATTCCCATTACAAGGCCTCTCTCTCTGAGTCCAAGCTGACGAGGTACGACAGTCGCTCCTGCGTGCGTCGACGTGACGGGGACTGGTCGTCTCACTGGCAGCCTGGGCTTCAAGTTGCAGTTCACCTACACCAACTTCCAGCCAACTCAGTGGCCTTCAGCTTCAGTCGCTTTCTGTTTGTTCTGTGCCTTGGCTGGGCGAGCTCGCTTGACATCCCGTCCGGGTCATTCGGTTGCGCCGCGTTCGAAGACTGCGCCTGTGCTGCATCATCATCGCTGAAGCCATTCCACCCCTGTTCTTCTTCTTCTTGTTCTTCTTCTTCCGCTTCCACTTTCACATCCTCGTCCGTTGCCAGCCTTGTTCCTGCCAAACGTTCGTCTCGCACGAAACCAGCGACGAAGAAGCCCATCGTACCATCGGCCGTACCTCTCTCACAGCGTATGCAAGCATCTGCAACCAGAGCGGCGTTCGTGATACTCTCTGCGAAGACAAGTCTTGACGCGTTTTCACCGAAAAGGCGGTTGCAAGCATCTAGATCGCCACGGATATGCCAGTCGCGAAGCCCCTTCACTTGCTCGTCACGACGCAGAAGTCGCCAACCGTTCCGCCTTCCTACATCAGAGATAAGAGCCTTGATGACGACTGACTCATTTTCCTCCATATGGATACTGCAAGTAGAATAGGCAATCTTCTTCGCACCTGGAAATTTCATGGCATGCTTAAGCAGTTGCAGCTGAAAGGTTGAAAGCGATGTCAGCCGTCTTGTCGTCGAGCTTTCATTCGCCAGTTCGTCTTCGGATTCAGAAGATTCCACCACAGGCGCGACTTTGACCTCAACCTCGCGTGCGTTTCGCTTGCGCTTTTTTGATCTTGATGATGTGCCGCCAATCACTGCACCTGCGCTTGGAAGAAAAAATGTTGGTCCATCGTCTCGTCCCACAATACCGCTTCCGGAGCAACTGGGGTCCAGCAGCAGCGCACCAATGTGATCGACTTGTACATCCCAGCTTTTGTGACCTGAAGGATCGGCAGAGAGAAAATCCTTGTTGCCCACAATATTGACGATTGAGTCTGCACCAGCAAGCCTGACCATTTTTCGCAGCGTTTCCGTCCGTACCTTGCTGCGCTCAAAGGCGAAAACTTTGGGGTTTGCATCCTGCCATGCCATTCCATCAGCTCTTTGTGAAGCTTCGAGTATTGCTGCCAAATGCGTGGTTTTGTTGCCTGGAGCGGCGCACGCATCCACCACAGCTCCATCCTCTGGTTGTGGGTTCAATAAATATGCCGGAAAGCAGGAGGCTTTATCTTGGAAGATGATCTCCCCATTTTGATATGCGAGACTTTTCGAAAAGTCGCATCCGGAAGGAAAAGCCAAGAGGTTGGGTACGTGAAGGTCATGGTGGAGGAGTTTGTCTGAGGATGAGGCTTCGAGTATGTGCTTTAGTTCATCCACCTCTTTGAAATCTACGAACGTCTTCTTCTTTTGCTCCTCCCACGTCGTTCGAATCGTGTTGATACGAATCCACCGAGGGTGCTGTGTGCTGTGAGCGCTTTTGTATATTGCTCCATCTTCGCTCGAGGTACCATGTCTGCCAGAATCGATGACTATCTTCCATGAATCCACTGACGTGAATCCGTTGCGTATCCGCAATTTTGTGAATTCTCCATTGAGACGCGTCTGGTGTCGTTCAATAGCTTGTCGCAAAACGTGTTTAGCAGGAGCAGCAACGCCCTTCTTTGAGAGGATAACATCGTGTGCGAGCAGAATTGCGAGGGTGGGATTGAGCTGAACGGTGATGAGCACAAGACCATAGCAGGGCAGGCGAACAACCGTACTTTTCTCTCCTCCCTCAAGACACCAGCCTTCTCCACCACATCTTTGAGTACAGCAGACCACTTGGTCGCCTCACTCACGAGCGCAAAGACAGTGGCTGGGGAGCTTTTCAGATTTGACTTTGCATAAATTCGAGACTTTAGCGAGCCACCCACTTTGTCCGCGTTGCAGAGAATATCCGCAGCTTCGTAGTAGAGGGACATTGCATTAATACAGAATCAAAATGACTTGCCCACATCTAGAGGTGACTTCAGTAGGACGGAGAAATTCCGCTCAAGATGGAGTGCAGTATCACGTGATGCTGCGCATGCTCAGTTCAATCGAATTTGGATTCCCAGATTGAGGCAAAGTGTGATGGTGACTCGAGGAGAGCCGAGGAAGATCGGTCTGCTGGTTCTGCAGGCCCTGGAAGAAGGATGGGCAAAAGAGCGTTGTTTGAACAATGCAGTGATAGGGATTTCTCAGCTTCAACATTTATCGACGCTTTTAATCGGGAATTGAAACACTTGCAGCACTGCACAGTGGAATACCAAACCTTAAGAAGGGCGAGGCTGTCGACTTGAGACTCGAGATAACAATCTTTCTGAGATTTGAACACGAAGGTAAGTCCACGTCAAGTCTAACATGTTGTATTAGCTGTGCTACCTCAAAGTGCGCTCAGCAGAATGCCTAATTGTACCAATGTACAACGTTTAATGAGCCTGAAGAAGATGTGCTCTAAGCTACATCATGGCAACCATTTCTTTCTTCAGGATCGCGCCAGGGTTTTCCATGAACTCCAGCACTGCACAAGTGCGCCACCCAGACTTAGTATGCAAATCTTGTCCTCATATCACCAATCTTTCTCTCCACCTCCCTCACGTCGCGGTCCAAATCGGCAGCTATGCTCTCCTTCTGTGGCCTAGGCAAGAACATAAAACGTTCAACCAGATCACCATCAATCACACCCTTCACTGGGATATAGTAGCTACGATAGATCAAGTGGTCGCGACCAGCAATCGGTGCATCAACCTTGCGCATATGCTCCTCTAGAGACGAGAAGAAATTGGCGTCGTCACGCTGCTCAAATGGAATGATGACACCAATAGTGCCTTGGAAACCACCCCATACAAGGACATCTTTACCGCCAGCTACAAGAGCAATCTTTTGAATCGCAATCGGAATATCCTGAGTGAAGAAATGCGCGACGAGATCAAGGCGACTGGAGGTGCCCTGAAGATATGGCTTATCGTGAACCAAGTGAGCAACTGCACCATCCTCATCTGCCTCTTCCGAAACCTTCTCCGGACAACGAACCAGCCAAAGATTGCCGAATTTGTCACCTCCCGCCGTGGTCTCATAGTCAACCATCGTTGCAGCTGAAGTCCATCGAGCAACCGTGTCGTCAGCAAATGGCAACAGTCTATTCTCCCCATGCTTAAACACAACATATGTAACCGACTCCTGTACGTCAGAGCAAATGATCCTGCTTCCTTGAGTTTGGAGGTCGGTCAACAAGTTGGGCACCGCATTGACAGCCTGGCATTTGCGTAAAAGTTGCTTTTGACCAAGATCGTAGAGAACAAGATTCTTGCCGATACCAGCAAGTACACGTCCTTGAAATGCGAGCAGCGCAAGCGGTGGTTCATCGACCTTGGTTTTGTGTATGAACTCCAGAGAGCGACCGTTGTCGCACAGTCGAAAGACGTGGATCCAACCAACTTTGAAGGCACGTGGGGAGGCAACCATTTCCATGCCAGTCGCAACGAGCAGGAACTCGTCTTCCGGATGAGCCTCAAACTGGACGTAAGCGATGCTAGTTGGTGCTTCCTTGTAATCGAAACTCTCGAATGTGAAGAGTACAGCCTTTTCATGCACCGGATCAACAATCTGAACAGCTGCCGCCCAATGACCATTGCCTCTAGGATAGCCGGTCTCCTCAGGCGGGAGGATTGCTGAGTCTCCGTTAACCACACCTGGGTCTCCAAGGAGTTGCTCCCGTGTTGCTGTCGATAACGTGTTGTTGTCGGCTTCGATGACATAGAACAGTGCTTCTTTCGGATGGTGCACGAATTTGCGTGGGGTATATTGCAAGGGAATGCGCTCTTGAAGCAGCTTTGTGGTGAGCTTCGTGATTTGAAAAATCCTGTTCGCCATGTCAGCAATCTGACCAAATGACTAAGATTGCGCGATGGAAGATTGTCCAACACCTCGTATCAGAAGGACCACTGGTTTCAATGTCTCTCATATACAGTGTAGTAGGAAAGAGCATAGTTTTGTGTTATCCTAGAATGCTGGGCAGAAGGGAAGAAGATGAAGAATGTTGCTTACCGAAGATTCTCCTCATGGATTCCGACAATGCCATACTGCAGGTTAGCACTGTGGAATCCAGACCCAGATTCCAATTGAGGAAAATCGAGGGGTGCGAGCGTGAACATTCGCGTTTGAGAATCAGTATATCCAACCCATGATCTCGTGCTGAGAGCGAGGATGACTGTTTGATCCTCCAGTCGTAGACTGCGTAATTTGATTGGCTTGCTTCCGAGGAAGCGCGTTCGAGTGTCAGAGATCTCTCCGGTGATCTCGTCAAGAACGGTTCGAATATAAACACCGGACTGGAGACCAATATGGAGATACATGGTGCTGCCACCAGACGAAAAATCTTCCATAAACATTACGCATATCGAGGATGGTGTGCTGCTAAGAGCTTGCACAGACTTGCTCTGCAAAGTCGACTCGGGATCTAAGCTGAGAATACGAACAGTAGAGTCGTCACATCCAACTGCGAGCCACGGAGTACGAATACGGCCATCAGGCACAGGACCTAGTCCAAGACAAGTCACGGTGGCCGTCATCGCTTTTGTGTCCTCAAATTGATTGAGGGAGCCATCGCTGTCCATTTCGAAGTACACAATCTCACCGGAGCTGAGGGCGACAGCGATTTGTTGGACGTTGGCCGCTGCTGCGACGATCGTACGGTGTTGTGGAGCAGGCCAGTCATTGATGCGACCGTTGCCTTCGATATGACGGATTCCCTTAGGATGAACCTGAACCAGAGAGTCTTCGCCCATCTGTTGCACCGAGAGTGTCCGCACACTTGTCAAGATTCCAGTCTCGTCCGTCTGCTCCACCTCATCTTTGATCTCAAGAACAACCGTGGCGGCATCGAAAGCGATGATAGCATATGCGTCAAACGTGTCATCACGTTTCAATGGGACAGTCCATACATTGAGAGCGCGCTGTCCGAGGCCAGAGTCGACAAGATCTAAAACGGACAGACCATGCTTCAGAGTTGTTAGAGAAGAGCGCGCACCAGCACCGCAGATGGAATAGATCTGGGGCGCATCGTCATTCGTTAAATTGAGAGCTTTTAAACCGAGAAGTGGATTTAGCGAGGGAATGAATTCTGTTAATATGATGTTCTCCGCTGGAGCCCTGGGATGGAAATAGGCAGGAGTATAACGCTCTGTTGAGTCTGAAAATTCGTCGCTGAAGACCTCTTTGGTCTCATCGTCTTCACCAAGTGATGCGATTTGATACCATGCATTGTGACCAGTCTCCATGGTGACCATCAAATAACCGATCTTCAAGATACACAAGCTGGTCGCAGGCGGGATTGTATCAAAGTACTTCAGCTTAATTCGGGCAACATCGGCAGTCGGCTCGCCATTGCCATCCGGGACCATCTCAAAGGTGAGTTTGAAAAGATCGCCATCCTCAGTTTGAAGCAAGAAGAAGAATTGTCCACGTAATCGATGTACAACTCCACAGGTTATGTAGCGTTTTCGGCCAGGATCTTCTGTTGCGCCTTTCCGTCGAGGTATAGCGACACGGTGTGTTTCTTGATTGGAGTGCCGATAGGTGACAAATTCCTCGCTGCATACCAGCGCTCCACTCGGTCCGTCTGAACCACCAGGAACTTGGAAAAGCATATTCGCCGATCTATCCACGGTATCTGACCATTTACGGACAACATGATTCAATCCCAAATCCAGCTCGTAATATACCAATTGCTTCTCTGTGTCCGCATATGCTTGACCGGAAGGGTCCTGCTCGGCATCACCGTAGTCGACTTCGAGTGCGGCGAATATGGGATTCTCGTAGCCGACGTCGAGTCCGATGAGAGCGAATACGAGGGCATGTGCTTTGTGTGCTTCAAGTGGCGACGAAATGGTGAGCTGAGCTTGAGCATTTCGGTTGAGGACATACACAAGTTTGTTCTTCTCAATGGACGCAATCATGCAGGCCCTGCCTTTTGGGTCTGTGACGAGATACTGCCCAGGTATGACGCGACGCACGCCAGACTTTCCGAATGTCTCGAGATGAACGCGTTTGAATGATTTTGTGGATGGTGTGAACTCGAGTATGGTTATGCGACCCGAGTCGGAACCGATTAGAATATAGTCTGCAACTCCTCAGCACAGATTCCAATAGTCAATACGGCGCATGCTTGCGTGAGCAGCACGTTCGCACCACCTGTGGTGGCCAATAGGTTGGGTCGAGCTGCTCGATATGCTTCGAGAATCACTAAATGGAGCTACAAGACGGAGGGAATGGTGGGGAAAAGACGTACCTTTAATTGTGCCCGCTATGCGGAAAGCAGCCAGAGAGCGAATGATTCCGAAGGTGTCATGGGTCATCAGCACTGTAGGCTGAAAGACGGTGTCATTCTGCTTCGGTTGCCAAAGTGTAAGGAGAGAACCGTGGGCTGTGAGGACCTCTTGGATTTTTTTGTCGCCGGAAAAGTTACCAACGATGGCTTGATTGACGGCGGTGGGAGTTTGGATCGTCAAGGAGTACATAAACATAGACGAAGTGGCCGCCATGTTGGATGATCGCAAAGGCCGTTACTCGTGAATGATCGTTGCGGTGGTCGGTTGTGTTTCGCGTACGCGCTCTCTCTCCTCGACTCGTTGCCAGAATGCGTCCGTTCTGAAGACCAAGGGATCCACTATTCAAAGACTCACCAATCTTGGAAACCGAGCCCGGGTTACTGAAGTTTTGCGGCGCAGGAATAGCCTTCGAGAAGGGACGCGATGTTGTGCGTATTGGTGTTACTTGGGCGAGGGCTCACATGAATCCGGTGGGCAGGGCAAGAGAGTGATTAGCCGACCAGGGGAAGGTGAGAAAGTGTTATCGGATATGGGCGTGAAGAGATGGTGGTTTGGTGTTGGTGATTTGAGCTTCGTCGAGGTTTCTACATTTCGAAGGTCGGACCCTTTTTTGGGGCGCGCCATAGGTATCCACAACTATCCACAACTTGGGGCAGTTCCATGGTGGGAAGAGATACTAGTACAAATATTCAACACCAATGTCGTACCGATATACCTGCCAGAAATGCGTGAACAGACTGAGGGGGCCATTGAAGCCATGCCCATTTCTCAGCAAGCAACCGCGTCGATGGCATTCAATTGCGAAAAAGCCCGCATCGCTACACCAACCCACCCTTTATCCGACCACTACAAAGCGAACAGCCTCGACGGGAGTCCAAGCAAGAGCAGTTCGAAATGAGGACCAGTTTCCAGGAAAGCTGCTCATGCAGCCGAACGACCTTTTCCATCCGTTATCGAGATCGCCGTCGCACGATATGCGCCGGAGGGCTGCCTATATAAAACAGCATTCATACTGCCCGCATCCTTCCCACAGACCGACAAGACTAGCCCAAGATCCAAAAGATCCCGAGTCTAGGAAATCAACAGCACCCTCAGCATTGGCCCCGGCAAATGTTAAGTTCGAGTGTCCAGATTGCGGAATACCAGTGTACTGCTGCGAAGAGCATTGGGCCGAGGATTATGAGACACATATGGAGATATGTGAGACTCTCAGGCAAATCAATGAGGATGAGCATGACCTGAGATCTGGCCGACAATTCAGCGAGTTCGAGACCCCCTATGAGCAGCAGGATGAGTTTTTGATCAACATGACCAACTGGGACACCTTTCTGTACACCAGAGAGCATGAGGCAATTAATGACATGAGGAGCATGAGGCAAGCTACGCGCTTATTGACATATCCTGTTACCATCGCCAGCATATTACATGAGTTGTCGCCGTACAACATTCGTAAGGGCGGACGACTGACTGTGGAGGGACTGAAGAGTTTGACTGGTACGGCGGACATTCAACCCACAAAAATTTTGAGCTAACATTACTCCAGCACTTCGATACACTCTCCACCCACCCCGAACAGGAGCCGGCTCTGATGTCAAAGGCCTTCGTCCTAATCCGCCTCCTGTGCGCATTTTCGTGCTCGGAGCCCGCGCTGAATCATCGCTGCCCCGGAACGTTTGGCTGCAGCTCGCCCATATATTCCCTCGCGTCAAGTTCCATGTCATCATGATTGGACCTGAGAGCATGCAGAATCGCGATGACGAGTTCCCGCTCCCAGCACGAACAGCGTCCAATCCATTTGGCGCCATCATCGAGGACCGAATCTCTCACTCGATGAAAATTTCAACGTTCGTTGAGTACTACCACACTATGCATGAAGCGCAATACTTTGCTCCATACGATCCATACTTTGATTGCTTCATGCTCTTCCATCCTGGTCTCGGACATCCTGGATCCGCTCCTGAATGGTCTAAGACACTTCCTATGCTTCTAGAAACTAAGGTTCCGATCATCTGTACTGGATACACAGAGTTCGACATGCAGCGGGATATCGACTTTGTCATCGAAACAGTAGGAGGGGAAATGGATATCTTAATGGAGCCGGGTGAGAACAGATTTAGAAGTTTGAGGTGGGATTTAAATGACAACGAGGTTCAAGATATCAGTGCTGGAAACTGGGGTGTTTGGGCATTCAGAGGCAAGAGATATGAAACAACAACGAAGGAGAATGGATCTATTGCTCTGTGAGGATCAAGCAACCATCTGTAGCATATCGTGCATATGTAGCGCTGATGGATACCTGTACGTGGGAGGCCCCAACCTGATGGTTTTAATGTGGTATCAAGTAACGCTAAATGAGTGCAGCTTTGTTTCTCATTCCCACTCTCCAGGAATCTATTGACCTTGGAGTCTTCTTGTTCCATGCTTTGTCGGCTTGAAACCACACCTAACTTGCGCTTCGGTTCAAGTCTTTCCATCAACATCATCGTTCTGCTCTCATATCCCCCTCGTGTAGGGAATCCACTCTGATCAGTCAAGATGACTGTGAGAGGCGGCTTTCGAATCCATAGCAGCGCGCAGCATGCTCCTGCATTTGACACTATCGTCTTTGAAGATCGATAGCAGCACAACAAGGTCCAAGGTCTCTCAAAGAGTGTCTCTTGGCGCTTCAGCCTGTAGCTGGCACGGTGGCGCCGTTGGGCTGGACCACGACACTTCTGTGGCGACGACCTCGTCATCACAAGCTCAGGACGCGCATCGAGGGAAGCTTGCGAACATTCCTGCAGCAGAACTTTTCGCACAGGTCGCGTCCTTCTCCCTTTCAGAATATATACTGGTCCGTATCTTCTACGAGGCAATTTCACGTACTGGCGCCCAGTTCGCACACATCTTCCACTAACATCACGACAGTTGCCACTCCAGTGTGGTTAGCGGGGTCTCATCCTTCTTAAGAAGAGGACCTAGTCGCCGCTCTTATAAGACTTCTATCAAACTATCATCGTATATATAGCATCCTAACGAGCCATGATTAAATCATTTGTTAAATGCTGGATATACACAATCCGGGCCAAGTATACATCAGATGCATGATCTTTGATCAACCAATCTAGAGGATAAGCTGGGTCCGCCAGGTAGACACCAGCAATTGGTCAATAATTTCTTGGACGCGCTCCGGCGCTATCAGCTGGACTACTTTGGGTGAGTGAGTGATCAAAGAGGTGTATCTGATGCCAATTGCAGTTAAAGATCTGCATAGCTGGCTCAACCATCCGAACTTTGAAAACCTCGACCTGCATGCGCACAGCTGCAGGATTCGGTCTCTGTCAAAACCGCCTTGAGCCAGATGAAGAGTGTGACATCGCTACGCCTGCCACCAGACTCAGAAGCTAGGCTCAACAGTCGATAAATCACTTCAACATCAAGACCATTATATTCCTACACCTGAACCTGAGGACGTTCACTTCTCCCAGGAAAAAGAAAGATAATCTGGTTCTACGCAAACTCTTCCCCACGGGTATGACTGCCATCATGATATTGAGCTCCAGCTCCATATGGAAGATGGCTTTGACCCACTTTGCATTATGGAACGTCGATCTCGGGCCATTCTGGTGTGAGTTGTAGGTTAGAGCACTCGACTTTGCTACACTTCAGGTCATTCAATTCTCGCGCTGCCCTAGCATTGGAAACATTCTAGCTCATATGGCGGAACGGTCCGATAAACCTAGGCTGCAAGCTCTCACCATCAAAGACAAATTTCTTCTGATCGAAGTGGTTACTCTCTATCTGCTTCTCTGGCAAAAATACTAGAAAATGCACCTCCTCTCCACGAAACGACTCGCCGCATTGAAGATCTGCCTATTGCGATCACGAATAAAACGTACAAATTTGGCACGCTTGTACATATCTATTAAGTGGGTTTCATAGTGTTTCTTTCGGTAACGAGTGAGCTATTATATCGGTAAGAAAGGTAATGCTACTTATTCCGGAGAGAGCGCAAAGAACTCTGATACTTACGGTAATAAAGAAGGCGGTGAGTACTTACACTGACTCAAAATCTCCATTTTGTCAAAGACTAGATTGCTGCCAAGTTTGTACGTCTTGTTCGTGGTCCCAATTTCCCGCCAAGTTGGGATTGCATATTTCTTCATGCTGACTCGGTGGCAATAATGCTTCTAGATATCCATTGCCCGAACCGATACTCTGCCGAGCAGATCGGAGAGATCGCAGAATACACGAGTGAAAAATTGCGCCCATTCGGCTTCTTCGCTGATGATGATTAGCTTAGTAAAGATAGTCGTCCAACTCAATCCGGTCACTTTCTATCTCCTTGGGGAGGGCCATTGTCGCGCCACTGTCGAATTCGTATTCCACTGTTGCGAGCAGATTCGCCGAGCTCGGGAGATTGTAGGGATTTACCGAATCAACCATGTACCGTCACCATCCAAGAAAGTGGCATTATGGTGTGCTATGCGATGGGAGAGAAGAAGGTCCTTAGGAGGAGCCCTGCCATTTCTGCGATCGATGCTAGCCTTCAAGAAATAACTCATGATGCAGAAGAGTTTGATATCTTGATCGCGGGGAGCCGATCGTGTTCGCATCTGGTAGGCGTCGCTGAGTTTGACGGCACTGGTTTAGAAATATGCAATTCAATCAGGAGTGCGTGAATGTTTCAGGTGATTTTCCGACGCAGGTTCGCAAGAAGTTTCGAGACGGAAAGTTCGTCATGTCTGGTCGTATCTTGACCAAGGTAAGGTAGGTACCATAGGCACTGTCATTTTCAGCAGGTGATGACCCTTTGCAGCCAGGCTACTCTATAACGGCCTCTCTAGCCTTCGCAGCTTTGCTCGACCAACCCACAGACCGTTCCTGTCAAAGTTCCACGTCCAAGGCGCCGCAATCTAGCCCCAGTGTTCTGTCGAAGCCAAGCCCGACACTGGGATGCAAAGTTCGCTGCCCTCCTGGAGAAGAAAGATATCACTACAGTAAGCAGGCCCCCTCGCATCAATCCGGCGACAGCTGTAGATTTTTAGCATGCAAAAACTGTCCTCGACTCTGTTGCCTACCCCTCCTCAATCCGAGATCTCGGCAGCCTAGATTCTGCCCTTTATAACAGTTTCCCAGTCCCCCTTCAAGAATCTTGGAGTATTGGCCATTACTTCTTCTTGTATTGCACTTTGCGGTGGAAAAGAGTATTCGATCGTCTCGTAGATCGTATTGGCATAATCTAAGATGGCTGCACTCTGCAAGTAGGAAGGGAAAAGATGATCTGTGCTTTAACAAGTCGTGATAACAAATTGTAGAGCGCCTCGATGCAATCCATAGCCTAAGAATGGCATCTCCATTTTGTGAGACTTTTCCCCTTGTTCATCGCGTGGTGAACACGATGGTCGGCCGATCGCAACCTACTTGAGCTGACCGCTTTTCCATACCTACTCCGTCCTATCAGGGGGAGAATTAAACTGCCGATTTCGTCCCCTTCTTTCCCAGATCTATTACAGCAATCCCACCACCAACAAAAGGGAAATAATTTTAGTCTTGGATTATAAGCTGAAGACGATATTGCTCTTTTCAAATATCTATAAATTAAATTATTCATGCCCGTTGTCATGGTGGAAGACTGAGATATGTGGCTGATTGTAGGGGACGAAATCGGCACGTTAATTCTCCGCCTGAGAGTCCGTCCTTGCAATCTTACTTCTAGTGCTTGGTCCCTGCTCACTTATCGTATTCAACTCCGAGCCCTCATTCGAAGTAAAAGTCTGTCCACTCCGACCAAACTCTGGAGCGAGGCTGCGCAACTGAGAAGCAAGGATTTTCAGGATGGGAGGTTGCTGGAAGGCATCCTGGATGCTTTCGAGAGACATGCCTCGAGTCTCTGGCATGTACGCTGCAAGCACAGCTACCGTGCCTAGAGCCAGTCCTCCGAATAGAAAGTAGGCTCCATATGCTGATTTGGCTAGAAGAATGGGGGTAACCATGGCAACAAGCCAGTTGGTAAACCATCCGAGGTCAGTCCGGTCTGATATGGAAGGGCGGCAATACTTACGAATCCTAAACCTTGGGCGACGCAGGTTGCAGCAGCTCTAGTGTTAGCAGGCTGGATCTCAGAGGCGTATATCTTGCCCGTAATGCCCCATGTGGCCGAGTAAGTAAGTCCAAAGACAAAAACTAGGACAATCACGACCCACCGCGCAACGCCATAAGGATGCACGGCATGAGCTGCATAAAGCGTCCCGATCAGGAGCATACATCCGGCAAGGGTTAGGCCTCCACTGATAGTTGATGTGCGCCGACCCCATTTGTCTGCGAAAAGGAAAGCTGGGATGGATATTGCAAGCATCAAGATCGCAGAGAGCCCTGATGCCAGGAACGCAGCAGTCTTGCCAGGCAGTCCAGCTTGCGCAAAAAGAGTTGGGGCATACTGAAGTAATTGTCAGACCGAGCCATCAAGAATACGTGGGATACTCAACGTACGTAGAGCACTCCATCGATACCAGACAGTTGAACCATTCCCAGAACAAACAAAGCAAGAATGGTTCTGGACCGATAGCCTCGTCTAAACAAGAGGAGAAAACCTTGCCAGCCAGATAAACTCAGCCCTTGCTCTTGCGGACGCAATATGTCCTTCTCTGCCTCAGCCATGGAGAAATCGAGGCGCTGGAGCGATTGCAGTGCGTCTGTCCGTCTGCCTTGAAGCATTAACCAACGAGGAGACTCGGGCAGAAAAGCACACCGCACCGCCACCAAGATTCCTATCAATGCTTGAATTATGTAGGAGAATCGCCACGCAACGCTTGAAGCTATGCCGACGGTACCATAGCAAGTGAAATAGCCAGCACAGACGCCTGCGGTCGCCATGAACTGAGGACATCCAGCTAGCATGCCACGATACTTGACAGGAGCTATCTCGCAAATGTAGACGGCAATATTACTAAGGTAGACTCCTTCGCCAAGTCCTCCAACAGCTCTTCCAATAAGAAATGGAACAAGGCTGACTGCAGAGCCTTGTAAGATTGCGCCGATGATGAAGAAGATGGTGCCGGCCATGATGACTCGAAGGCGACCGAATTTGTCAGCGAGATGCCCTGCAAAGACGGATGGAATGCCGCCGGTCAGCATGATTAGGGAGACAGTGAATCCCAGAAGAGTAGGAGAAAGGGGCCCGACAGTGTCTTTGAATTGCTTCATGGCGACAATGGCGCCGATTGAGCCCGTGTCGTAACCATTGAGGAAGCCTCCGAGGGCCATGGTGCAAGAAGCAAGCACATATTGAGGGAGTCTGCGAGGCATTGGCAGGAGAACGTAGTGAATTGTTTGTTTGTGGCTATAGCAATACGGAAAAAGGCTGGTTGTTATCACGACAACAATCAGCGGGGAAACAGGCATTGGAATGATTGGATGCTATAGTGCTGACTGGCTCGTCATCATGGTCTCATCGGTCATCGGTCATCGGTCATCGGTCATCGGCCATATCCCGCTTCGCGCACGGCAAATGAGACGAGGATGGTGATGGTGATGGTGATGGTGATGGTGTTGAGTGGACGGGAGCCTGCCTTGGTTCTTGGTGTATGATACCCTCCCTAGTCCCTACACATCACTGCAGTGATAGGCCGGTTCTTCGTATTCGTACTCGTACCTATCCCTCCCCACCCCCTTGTTTTCTGGCCACCCCACAACAAATCAACTCTTTCGGCCTTCTTTCTCCTGGGTATCAACTCATCCTTTCTTTTGTTGCACGCATGAGGTGTACAAACGCCTTCGTCGCGCGTGTCGCCCGTGTATCGCTGGGTTGCAGGCCAACTGCATCACATACTGTCGGCATCAATTGCCTGAAAGCTTTGTGCGGCCGAACCATGCTCATCATGTTGTTTGCTTGTCGGCACGCTGCATACTGCTATCAGTGACAAGACACGGCTCTGCCTTTGTCGTCATTTGCGGTGGTATGTACACCTGTGCTTCAAGTGGAGTCTTGTTGAAGCCAGGAGATCATGTTCTCTGCAAATTCTACCTCCTCTGCGTCTGTCTCAGCAAGACTGACTTTGACACTCGTCTAAAATGCACGCCACATATACTTGGTGACGATTCCGGTCCGTGATTCACTTGGTCGGCTGACAGACCAATATGACTTGTCACAGGCTTACTTCTCCAAAGTCGTATCTTTCATTTCATCAATGGAGATGAAGGCTTTCTTTGATCGGATTTTATGAATTCCGTCACTGACGGAGGCACATTGCTACAGATAGATTCGGTACCACGAACCCGGCAACTTGAGAATTCCACTGTGTCAAGGAATTCTATTGCTTTGAAGGTAGCCGGGCAGCCAGAAGATCTTCTTCGGCATAATTGTCAACAAGAATAGTCCGCTGTCTGCTGCTGCTAAAACCTTGATCACAGTACTACTTCATCAAAGGAACTCATCACTCCAGACTTGATTACCACAAATCCCCAGCACCACAAACAGCAATCCTGTGCATCGAAATTGCCCGCACAGCATTCACAAATCCATTCGGTCGGAACGAAGTCGCAGCAATTCAAATCCACCTCAAATCTCTTTACGCTCGTGTCCTCTACAACTACGATAATTCAAGCCAAGGGAGAATCTCTATCAAAAAGCGCGACGTCACCCAGATCATCCTCCAAGCGCAGAACGGATAATGGACGGCGCGGCGCAAGGCCCAGAATACGGGCAATCGAAAGCGAGGGGCTGGCTCCCTAGCATTCATGCGTAGACCTGTCCACACGCTAAAGCCGTCTCGAATTTACCAGGAGATGATTTGGATCTCCCCGCCCCAGATTCAAGATCGACACTTTTTCAATATACCATGACTAGCATCATGTACAACACGTATCTGTGGATCTAATGGATTGGGAGATGTTGCTATGTTGGAGAGGGATAATAGCTCGAAATTGAGCCTGACACGGAAGCGGGCATCGACAGCCAATAGCTTCGTTGGCAACCCAAAGCTCTTGAATCACCAATTGCCGCACCCAAGTAATCGATGCTCTACACTGCAACCAGAACTTCGACAGCGACAGAAGAGATGAGAAGCGACTTTGCAGAATTCTGCCTCAGACGGCGATGGATCCCTAGCAGAGGGTATGTGACTGCTACCTTGCTGTGTACAGAAATAAGGTGGCAACACTGACAATATGTATTAATGATTCTGTAAGTCAACCATGGCTTTGTCATCTTAGCATTAGGCCACAGGGTTCCTCAAATTTCACCGCGCAGGCGCTTAAGCCGCATTCCTCACCAAAATCCATATCTTTAGGGCAGGATAATTCAACGTTAAGACGATAGATTAACGTTAAACTGTGAGTAGGTAAACACCATCTATGTTCCAACTTATTCAAAGTCTGTATCCAAAAAGTTAAGGTTTAGGTAGAGCACATAGGAAGAGGAATCTCCCTCTAAGATTTTTTTTTTAACACGGACTCGAATTGCAGGAAATCTCTTTAAAATGGTCTTCCTACAGGAATTTCTCAAAAGCTCTGCCTACTTTAGAAGCAGATCCTTAGAAATTTTGCTCCGTACAAGAAGATGCTGTTCCTAGTCTTATCGAGAAAATGTAGACTATTATCTCAAGTTTTCAGGTTGTGGTGTGGCCGTAAAGAGGGCGATTTTTGAGGAACCCTGTGGCCCAGAATCACCAGCCTCATCCAGCCAGAACCCAGGGGGTGTCCCATTAGTATTTCCTCGTCGAGGGGTGAGTTTTGAAAAGCAGTTATAGTTGAAAACTCATCGCAGCTTATTCGTCTTGTCAGCACCTGATCCGGACTCAAAGCAGGCTATCGGCATGACAACTACTAGGCCAGGTTGGGTCGAAAGGGGTTGGTGGCAAGAAGTCGGGCTTGAATGTGTTCAATACCCTTCCTTCTCTGTTCATCCACTGAAATCCCAACATTATCGCTCCCGAATACAGTGCACACGCTCTTTCTATTGATCTTCACCACCGAATCTCCTAGGTTGAATTATCCTCCTTCTCATGATCAGGACTACGTCAAATGGTCAAAATCCTGGCCACAACTTACTTGTTCGGACAGATCGAACAAGCTCTCCATAGAGCCTGAGGGACCGACACCGTCCCGCTTTCACGCTGCAAGCTCTACAAGAAGCATGCCCGTACGATTACGTCCTAGTTTCATCCACCATTGATTGTGCCATTGAATTCCCGATACCGTGCGTGCTCATCAGTAAGCCTCGTTACTGAGACCAGGATAGTTCATGTACTGTGACGTTCCGATGCATTCCATAGCCTTGACTGGACCCGAGACAAAGTGCGAGTCTGGGTTCCACGGGTCCAAGAACAACAGCGAGACCTCGTCTTGACCAGCATCATCACGACTATCGTCAGTAATATCGTGTAATATTGTGCCCCTGACCAGCGGAAATACTTGCTTTATAGAACTTAACCTTGAAGCAGGAATAGAGTTCGGGCCACTTTTCAAAGATCTCGCCATACATAGTCCACGCATCAATGTCGCCGATACGATCATCGAATTGCGGTGAAATCTGGTATTGGTCAGTTTCGAGGCTCCTTGTATAGCAGTCTCTAAACTCGAAGGGCCATAGGATTCGGAGACTTTTACAAGAAAGGTGCCAAAATACGTTGCTGCAATAATTGTACTGATAGAAGACGAAGCGTTCTCTCAATCCTTGTTAGGCATAGTAATCAATAGCGTTCGAATGTGCGATTGTTTGCGATGGTCTAAACAAGTTAGTGGATTTTTCTAATAGCCTCGCTGTAACAGACCTTTTCAAATACCAGGCTGGAACCGACGATTTCTCCTAACAATCTACGTGGTAGCGCATAAGTCCGTGGATCCATTTGGCCAGGACTCGTTAGTAGTGTTTCGCCGACGATATTATTCTTACTTATACATCGTCCGCATAATAGCAAGATGTTCACACACATGGCAGGTTTCGAAAATAACATCGTCTATTCTCCGAAGCTTCGTCCAAGTCGGTGGCAACATACCACCATAAAGCTTCTCAACTGTAGGCCAGCCTTCAATCAGCGCTCTAACAGGTGCGTCTCACTCCACAATATCCTCAAGTCGCCCAACATCGACATTTGGGTTTACAGGCTCGGCAAGGACTTCATTGGCGAACCGCCACATGTTGATCGTCTGTTCACCTCTAGCGGCTGTTTTTGACGAGCATTCGCAGCCATGCTCAGTTCGAGGTATGATGGGGTCCAGAAAGATGCGATTGTTCTCCGTTATGTCACTAGTGATAAACGCCTCTCCCAGGTCGAATGAGTCCATCATTGCCCTTGTTGGGCCGCTACATCGAAAGCGGCATCTTCAGACTATCCTTGATTCGAGGAAGTAACTTTGTGTCAGTGAGATCTGTTGGACTGATGGATTCCTCGGCTTGGGAAGGTGGGATGTTTATGACTGATTCGACAGTGGTGTCTCCGTCAAAATACTCGACATTCTCGTTGGACCGGGTCGGTGAGTCGAGACACGCTTTCCCTAAGTCCTCTCCTCCACTACCATGGTGAAGTTGGGTTGCCATCGCGTTTCTAGTATGCGTGCAATGCTCCCAATCCAACTAAAATCTGATATTGCTCTCAAGGTGCGGTGAATGCTGTGTCCAGCCGTAGGTCTGCTCAGAACAAGGTGGATGGGTTAGCCTGGTTGCACATGCTGTCGGCATCGCAGTTTGTCACCGTGATGACTTCCGATATTTTATCCGTAGACGTTTAGTTTCAAAATCCATACCAGCGCGTGTACCACAGTATACGATATCTCGATAGTATTAGTTTACACCCCTGAGAAATCCCTGAAATAATTCATCATACTACAACCAAGATGCCATGACACCGGGATACTTGATATGACCATTCCTACCAATCAAAGGTCTTCCTGGAAGAACTTTGATCGCCCCGCCTTGAACAAGTGGCTTGCCTCCTCCAACTGAGACTTGCCAGGCATGCCTATGTCGCCACGAATGTCAGTCATGCTTCTAGAGGGGCAGAAGACATCTTACATAGCAGGCAGCGTTCCTCGCAATTGGACTCGCTCTTTCCGCCCTTGCAAGAGCAAGTGATCTTGTTACCGGCAGCTGTGCAGGTACTTGTCTGATCATTGGCCTTGCAGAAGGCGGTGCAATCGCTCTCGTCCTCCTTCTCGCAAGCGGATTTTGGGGACACGGAAGCCTTGTGCTTGTTGGAGACAGGTCGTTGCTCCAAAGAGCGGACATCGCCAAGGCCAGCTGTTCCTTGGTGAGTATCTGTACCAGGCAGAATATTGAGTGCTCGCTCGCCGGCACAGGCCTTACCTTTGGGCTCCAGGATCATCGCTGGGGACAAGACCATCAGCGCCGAAAGGGCGAGAGATAACTTGAACTGCATGTTGATAGTATATGGTTTAAGGTGGGTTATCGATATGTACGAACTGCTGGGCTCGCGGTGAGGTTGATGTCGTTGGCAGAAATGATGACGCGAGTGTTGCTAGATAAGCAGATCCGACCCTGGTCCTGGCCCCGACCCCGGGCCTGACCTACCTAAAGCCCGGGCTCTCCGCTCACCTGAAACACCCATGAGTCATGACCAAGGCCATTTGCTCACCAATTTCAAACCACTCGTGACTGCTACAAAGCAACACTGCGCCCATCAATGAAGCACACGGTCCTCCTCATTATTGCTTACTCTTTTTGATATCAACTCGCCTCCACGCCTCGAGATCTCCGCTCGTCGCACTTGATCGTTCATAGCGTACCACCTTATGCAGCATCAACATAAGCTCGATGGTCTGAACGACAGATCTGTCGCCCGATCAAGAATGTTCGCACCAGCAATGACTCGTCTCTTGAAAACAACAAAGATGACACTAAGCCGCGGCCAATAGGTTCATGTCTAGATGTACCTCGTATGTCGTGGACTTTGATGGTCAACGCGTTTGCCTGTGTTTCCCATAGGCACCACCTTCCTGGATACACGTCATTATACCAACCTGTTCTTCAGAGCTCCAATTCATGTCGTCAAGACCTACTCGATATCTCCTGTTCCCTTCTACAGGCCTTTGCATAATGGAGGATAACGCGGGTGGTAGCAACTATTGGTGAACTCACAGATCGCATAATTGGCACGATCTAAGGGCCATCTTCATGCTAACCAATTTGATTTCGACATCTCCCATTCCACTCCTACTCGTGTAGACTGACATCGCTCTCATTTTCTCTATCTGACCGAGGATATTTCGCACCACGCTGTCACACCGGACGATAATCCTAATCTTCCGAAATGCACACCGCGTTCTTTGCGATTTTCCTCCTCCCGTTTCCCCCCATTCCATTTCTAATCCCACAAGATATTACCGGATCAACGTCTCCATCAGCGTCCGGTTCATCCCCCTACTTCCCACTTCTTTCCAACGGTGGTTCCCAAACTGCAGCTGCAGACGACGAATCAAGTACGGCTTCCACCCCGAGCAGTGAATGCTGTACGTCCACTACCATCCCATCCCAACATCTTCTGATATTCAATTTGGCCGCTGTACGCCCAACTCTGCATGCTTCCTCTCAGAGTCTTTCGCTATGGCTTTATTACATCGATTGACTCTCTCGCTATGACTCTACCAGAATGCTCATGTGGTTCCTCGGCAGCGGGGACAAGCTAGAGCACAATTTTTTCGCGTATTGGGTAGTGTTCTTGGTGGGCTGGGGCTGCAACGATTGTGATGAGAGTATTGATCAGTTATGGAGCAGGCGAAATACTTGCCTGGGCTGTTAGATTCCGCAACGAATGTTGGGGTCCAACGCACGTGTTGATGACAACTTCATTTTGCTCGTCGAAGAAGATGACTCCGGTCCACTAATAGCGATCGCGAAACCAGGCATGCAGGCAGCAGAGTAGTCAAGCTCATCATATAGAAGAAAAACAGGTGTACAGTAAAGATTTGCTATAAGCATAATTTGGGCGGGCCAATTACGTAAGCATATGTATAGTTTATGCTTAAACTAAGTTATACGTGATTACGGGCTTAAGGCTATTTTTAGAGTCGTTTTTTCGAGATTATAATAGCTTTAATTTAACTTATTTAATTACATCTTTAGTAGTTTAAAAAACTAGTTAATTGACGTCTATACCGGCGCCGCTACGGGCTTTATTTATAGTATCCTTATCCGGCGATTAAGCCTTAGAAGCCACTCTTTATCTATAGTATTACTATACTATTTAGTATATATAGTAAGTATCTAGTATATAGTAATAGCCTTACTATCTATAGTAGTAATTAGCTTAGTATCTTCTTTGCTAAGATTCTTATTATCTAGTATATCTTCTTTATTATAAGCCTTATAAATAAGGTCCTCTAGATTACTATTCTTATTAGTAACTCGTTTATTCTCTAGCAAGATAAAGTCGTCTATATTAAGTAGCCTTTATATAGATATTTTACGTATAATCTCGCTAAGTAGCGACAAAACTTAAGCCCTTAAAGTATTATTATCTAGTAGAGTTAAAGCCGCTTTTGAAGCCGCTTTTAAAGCCGTATCTAAAGCTAATATAGGACTATATATAGGACCTAAAAGGCCTGACTTTAGCTAGTATTTATAGATAGTTTCTATTATAATATCCTTATACTAAGCCTTTATTACCTACCTAATAGCTTTTAATATATCTATCTCTTAAATAGGATCTTTACTATTTATAATAGTTTTAAGTATAAACTAAAGCTAGTATCTTTTCTAGTATACCTTAAATATAGTAATAATACCCTAGTCTAAGGGTTGATGAAGTAAGGTAACGTTTAGAGGGAGGAAGATAACTTTAGTATTTAAAAGTATCCGACTAAGTATAGTTTGTAGGAAGTTATAGGTAGCTTAGTATATACTAAAGTTATCTATAATTAGAACTACTTTCCTACTATTTATTAGTAATTCTAAGGTTATATAGATACGGTTTATATAATAAAAGCTACCCTTATCTTTAGTAATAGCTACTATATATTCTTTTATTAAACTACTCGAGATATTCGATTATTATACTAGTATTTATCTAAGCCTTCTAATTAGCTCGCTACTCTATATTAGGGTCCCTAAGGGGTCGGGGGATCCTCTAACCCCTCGGGGGTAGAGGGAGTCGGGAAGGGTATTCGGGTCGGGTATAGAGGTCCCTAGGACTTCCCGCCCCGACCTTAAACCCGCTAGAACCCGACCCGATTAATCGGGGCGGGTTCTTAGCTAAAAAACGTAACTTTTTCGTATAGTTTTATTAATTACGGACGACCTATAGATATTTTATATTATATAACCTTATAGACTTATAGAATAGGTATTTCTCTATAATTCTAGCTATTTAGATCTTAATAATACCTAGGTTAAGTATTAAAATATATAACTTAAAAAACCCGACTTCCCCCTAATTAGCGGGTCGAGGGTAAAAGCTCCCCCCAACCCAAAAACCCGCCCCCCCCTATTTCTACCCCCCCCCTGCGGCGGGTCGGGGGGGTACCCTTAAAACCCGACCTAACCCGACCCCTTAGGGACTCTACTCTATATTAAAGGCCTTAATCTTAATATTTTTAAAGTACCGTAGTACGAGCGATTTATATATTAACTATATAGGAACCCAGTTACTCCCGGAGGAGTTATATATATAGTAGATAGTAAGGCGATATTTAGCTATCTTAATACTAGGTAATTACCTTATAGAGAGAGAGGATAAAGGAATAGCTTTAAAGTAGAGACCTAGAGACTATTAGGAGAGTAATACGTAGATAGATAACTTACTAGTCTTATCGTAGTTATAGATATCGTCGCTATTATATAACTTTAAAATTACTATAATCTTAGCAACTTTATTATCTATATTAAGTCCTAATAAGAAACTAATCTTACTATACTTCGTACGTTTCTTAATACCGTATTTACGCTAAAATCCTTAATACTATCTATTACTAAAGCCGGGTATCTTAGTATCCTTATAGATAGGTAACTTCTTAAAGAAGATCCTCGCTTTAGCTTAAAGAAGCGCTCTCGTAATAGGGATATCTATTTCGTACCGGTAAACCTATTTATATAATACGGCTTTAAGGACGTATAAAGGTCTCTCCTTTTAGCGATATATAACTATAGCTTTCGGGTTTATAACGGCTTTATCTAGCTTTATATTTTTATCGGAAAGCTACTTAGAGACGAGACTTTAATCGATCTTAATATTAAGCTAAGTTTTAGCGTATATAATAAGCTCTAATTACGACGGTACGTAGCCTTTTTCGATATATAAAGCGTAATATAAGCGAAACCGTTACTTCTTATTAAGTATATAGCGGCGTCGCTTTTTTAAGGACGAGGACGAGGATAAGGGATTTATTAAATAAAGATATAACTATAATACTAAATATATAGCTATCTATAAGCATCTCTATATAAAAATATGGCGATACCTAAGTATATATATATTACCTAGTTTTAGCTGCTAAGCTACGGCTTTACTAGTAAAAATATGCGTTCTAGAGACTACGTAAGCATAACCCCAATATATGCTTATAAACCATATGCTTATAGCAAATCTTTACTGTACGTAAGAACCAAATATAGAATATTCTACACCTTGCCCCGCAGAGAGAAAGCATACTAAACCAAGAGTTGGTTCATGATGTTCAAGCTAGCAGGCAATGAGCAAATGTCGCGAAAAGTCAATGTGAGAATAGCTCGATGCCGATTTCCGGCGATGCTGGTATCGATGGGTTTCACTGCTAAAAAACTTGCGGTAAAAACGCAGAGCTGAGAGAGTCTCGGCTACACCGTCTTTCAAGAAAGACGGTCATTGACGCGAGCTTTGTGACACGACGCAGTGGCTTAACGATACGCAGACCGCACATGGATCAATAGTGGCCTGAAGATGGCTTCATAAATTCCATACGCGTGCTGTATACTGATATGACTTATTTAGCGGCGAGAAAATGATGATCAAGCTGCGCAAGGATGAGTGCTCATTGGTCGTTGTTTTTATGATTCCCATTGATGCTCACTGGACAAAGGGATTGGTGTTTCACGATGCGGAATTGAGATTGTTTTGATTCGACACGAAGGTGCATGGGAAGGCAAAGGAATAACGGCTGGTAAATTGCCTCCTAGGCTCCTAGCTAAAGCCCAAAAGTGGATTGTTTCATGTCTCCACCATGCCACACATGCACTCACCTGGCTCTCATTCACCACTACCCAGTAGTACTGCTATGTGTATCCTCCAACACGTGCTCGGCACGTCATGCGGAAACAGGCCTTGCGGTAGAAAGCAAAGGCTCGAGACCTTGCCTCCAAGTTGAGAGCGGCAGATAGTCGAGAAGGACCACCGACTACTGTTTAATATCAACGCTGTGTATGCTGGTCTATCAGGCAAGGTTCCAGAACCGAGGCGGGAGAAGGGAAGAGCGATGCAGGTGTAGGTTGACAAGAGGCCAATGTGACAATAATTAGGTACGATACAAGGGAGAGCTTGTGGCCTGACTCCACGGTCGAGACAGAGTGTTCCGTCTACGAGTATGGAGAGGGCTGCGCGCAGAAAGGGATGCCTCGGTGTTTGTTGGGAAGTTTACTGTCAGTCGAATGCGGCTCCACAACGGCGAGTTTCGTGTGTGACGTCGTGGGAAACAATGGGACCACAGGACTTTCAAGCGGAAGGCCTTCACAAGCTTTCAAAGAATGGGACATACTGATTACTTGGTGGCCTCCGCAGAGCGGATTTGTCGCTCGAACGGGCAGGCTGCCAGGACTTGCACACAGTAGGATTCCCAGAAGAACCTGTCACGGTTTGTTTCATAGCTCTGTCAAGATGAAAGTGGACTCGCAGACCGGACGAGGCTGGAACAGGGCAGAGGGGTGAAGAAAAGAGGGGAGGAACGGGAACGGCTTCATCGCATGGCCCGGGGCCCGGGTATTGTGGGATATCTGCCGATCGTCTGTCTCAAGAGTCAAGAGTCAAAGAGTCAAGACACCACGGATAGGTAGGTAGGCACCTGCAACCTAGCCTCGTTTGGACAAGTGGTGACAGTTGCACGCCGACGCCGTAGCACAAGACTGCGAACGTTGGTACGGAGCACAATGATGATGATGATGATGATGATGATGGATGCAACACCTTGATCAATGCTGGAGGAAGGACACAGCATGAGCAGCAGCGAGCGCCTCCGTACGGGAAGCTGAGTAGAGGACTAGAGGTACTCCGTATCCGTAGGTAGCTGAGTATCTGACTGAGGTGCAAAGCGGGGATGCCTGATGTAGGCCACCGCAATAGGAATGGCGGGCTAAAAATACCGAGCTAGAGGTATGGGAGAAAAAGCATCTACATGCATGGTATGAGGTATCACACTATCACTGCTATCGGAACTAACTGACACAGCCCCGAACTCCCGACTTCCGAGCCTGCCTCGCCTGCATTGATTTTGGCCTGGCCTGGATGGGAGTCGGCCTGCATCCAATCCTCCCGTCTCTTCCTGCTCTCTTGCCCTTCCAGCCTCCCTCAGGCTCTCTCTCCCCAATCTCTCCTCGCATCTTCTGCATTCCTACACGTCAGTCAAGAATTGCCTGTGTGTCGCGCTTCGACCTTCGTCAGAGTCTTCCAATCCTTCTTGACATTGGACTGACGATATCCCTCGGAGCCCGGCCCCACACCTGCGAGAAGGATCTGAGCAGACTCCGGCCTGCTGCGCCTGAAACCACCCAAATATATATTCAGCGGCTCTCCCGGGAAAACGACTACATGGCACCAGCCTCAGGCTCAGCTCATCCCGACGACGAAGGTGAGGGTGAGCTACAAGCACCGACACCACCACCGACCGCAGCAATGTCCTCCAGTCTGGATCGTCATCAAAATGGAGCCAATCCAACAACACAGTACCCCTATGGTTCTGCTCCTTCTGTTCCCCCGAACAGGCAAGGCGTCTCCTCAGTTCCCTACACGACCGACTTTGGCATGGTGATGATCATAGTCATAGATGGTGATGGAAACGCCTTGTACACAATGTCTACGCCAGCTGACAACCTGGATGGGGGAGCTCATGTCAGTACGTCCTTGGCGCTCACGCCTTTGGCTGAAGCGTCTTCAACGGGCATGCCTTTCAGAACCAGCAGTCCTGCCACCAACAGTGCCATGGCCACCTCGTCTTCCTCGTTGTCGTTGGGAACTGGGTCTGAATTTCAGAGGAAGCCAGGACCACATGGCCCGACTTTCCCCGTGATCATCGCACTGAGTATCATTTTTCCAACTATCATCATCGCACTATCACTTTGCGCCTTCTACTTCCTGTGCATCAGGAGGAGGAGGCAGACACGCCAGGACCATGAGGGCGCAGCAGTCATCGCTGCCCGTCGAGTACCAGAGATGAAGAATTCGGGTCCAAGAGGAGACCCAAACATGTTGAACGCTCGCGCCTTGGCTTCAGATTTCACTCCTGCTGATGTGTCGCTCCTCACGCCGCCAGCCACGACGTCCTCGGCCGGCACAGCAACGCCACCAGTCATATTGACCACCACAATGAACGATGCATATTACACTGGCATCGACACCTCGGATCACATTTCCTTGAATGACCATCGAAGCGAAGCCTCTGCAGACACATTCGGCGAGGAGCCACCCCCACCATATCGGCCGCGCAGCGTACCACCGATATCTCGCGAGACCAGTGTCAGGACTTCGATATGTAGGAATACGAGTTTGCGGTCGAGTCGGCACGATCCATTGTCAGGGTCGAATCTGATGAGAAGGAGTGTTGACGTCAGGTCACCTTTTGATGACCCAGAGGATAGCGATGACGATAATCTGTCCCAGATATCAACCATTCGAAGCCTTCCAAGGCGAGACACTGATCGCTTGAGCGTGGTATCCGATATGTCATATCGGGAGGAACCCCTGCATGCCAGCGGTGGTGCGTAATGAGGATGATGCCAGTGCGGTGACTTCTTGCACACATGTCTCCACCTGACGGAGGCTCGCATTTCCCTTAACGAAAGGTCTCTAGCTTTGTGACTCGCATTTCTGATAGCATGGCGTTCGATAAACGGGGCATCGGCGGGACATTTATAATGGGTATTAGGGGCACAAAAAGTTGGATTACCCGTGTTGCTAGCCTAGTAACAAGCAGGATACACAAAGGAGCAGCAAGGAATGTCAGGCGTTATGAAGGCTTTGATAGACTGGTGTGCGTCAGAGACGCTGACATGTGGACTCAGGATAGCGATGCACATATGATGTTCAATCAGCAGGCCTATGGTAGTGTCTGTCGTGAGGGGCTGCATACGGCTGTGCCAAGGCATTTCTGATAGAGGGATGAGGTGTCTAAAAAACGAAAGAATTCATTAATGGAATGTGCCGATGGTGATGCGCATAGTTTTTGGTGGAGTGAACTTGTGAAGGTTCCTTGAGCACTTCCTATATGTATCGGTCGATGAGATATGGAGGGTGTACGTTTTACACAAGAAATTGGTGCAAAGTCTCGCTCCCGAGTGGATCCTTAGGTAAGTGATTAGGCGGGTGAAGGGAACGTGGAGTCTGATTCGCATGTGGGAAAGTCGAGTCCATCGTGGATCCGCTGCAGGTATGTACCCGTCGTACGTACCTAGCCGTTGCCGTTGTGCCTGCCGTGAATGATGCATGCGACCGCGAACCAAGCTCCACTGCTCAGCTTTTCATCTCTCAGCCACTCTCGCCAACTCTGAGATTGGACGGATCACTCCCGTTGTGTCCCCAAACATGAACGACTCAATCCTTCAGCGCGAGCTCTCTAAACTTGACCTCGCAGGTATACCTTTCCGTGCCGTCCAAAACCACACCCACCACACCTGGGCCAAAACATTCCACTCGCATCCCTCTCTCTACATCCAACCGCAATCTCTCGCCGAAATCCAGAAACTTGTCCACCTTGCACGACGATGCCGAAAACGCCTGGTCGTGGTTGGCTCGGCCCATTGTCCGAACACAATAACATGCACAAGCTCGTGGATGGTGAATCTAGACGAGTACGATAAGGTACTGAGGGTCGATAAGGAGAAGAGACTTCTCACCGTACAAGCCGGAGTGCGTCTGGGAGCTTTGAACATGGAAGCAAAAAGATATGGCTGGACAATACCGAATTTGGGGAGTATTGATCAGCAGTCTCTTGCTGGAGCTATAGCGACGGGCACCCATGGTTCCTCTTTGTATCATGGCATATTGAGTCAATGGGTGCACAGCTTGAGCTTGGTCCTGGCAAATGGAGAAGTCGTCAAGTGCTCTGCGCAACAGAACAAAGATCTATTTCAGGCTGCACTGGTCAGTCTGGGCGCGCTCGGTATCGTAGTCGAGGTGGAATACCAGATGGTTGCGGCTACGAATATCGAGTGGGTGCAAACCCTACAGAGCATGGACGCTGTGCTGGGCACCTGGGGCAGTGATCTATGGACCCAAGCCGAGTTCACGAGAGTATGGTGGCTACCATATCTCCATCGCGCTGTTGTCTGGCGCGCACGGAAGTCACAGAAGGAGCATGTCGCACCAAAGAGCAATTGGTACGGGGGTGCTGTCGGCTTCCACACCTATCACATGCTTCTGTGGCTCTCGAGCTACATTCCACGTATCCTACCAGCCGTCGAATGGTTCGTCTTCGGCATGCAATACGGTTTTTCTACTGGAACCTTCATAACAGCGGTGGAAGAGCAGCGGACTGGTCTACTCATGAACTGTCTCTACAGCCAATTCGTGAACGAATGGGCTCTCCCCTTGTCTCAAGGCCCTGAAACTATTCGCCGTCTGAGCGCTTGGCTCAATGGCCGTGAATCGGAGTCCGGCATTCCGTTCTCTGCAAAGGGCCTTTGGGTGCATTCGCCCATCGAAGTTCGAGTCTCAGACACCTCTAAACACGCCGGACAAGCAAGACCTTTCCTCGATATATCCTACGACGATGGACCAACTCTGTACCTCAACGCTACACTTTACAGAGCATACGGCATTGACCCTCCCTGCAAGGACAGGTACTATGAAGGTTTCGAATGGCTCATGCGAGACGTGGGTGCGAAGCCTCACTGGGCCAAAAACTTCCTAACCACACAACGCTCCGATTTTGAAGAAATGTATGGTGATAAATTACAGTCATGGAGACGAGTTCGACGCGAAGTTGATCCTGAGGGTCTTTTCGTGGGTGACTGGCTTCGACAGAATGTCCTCGAAGCACCAAGAAAAGAGCCACTGCTATGTGAGGAAATTGAGGTTTGCAGAACCGCACAGGGAAAGAATAGAGGTGGTGGTGTCGAGTGGTTCGGTAAACAGGCTTTCACTAGCACTGAGGGTTTGACGAAGCGAAGGAATTCTTCTAGATCTTCGGAAGAGAGTTTCGGTCAGGTAGCCAGCGCCGAGATTGAAGAGGATATGTTGGTCAAGAGCTTAAGCGAGGATCAGGGAAGCCCTGTCGACTTTGGAGACTTTCACAGCAAGCCAAGAGAAGGCGCTGGGAAGGGCCTGGACGGCACGAAAGTGTTTGAGAAGATGTGATGCTTGAAAGCATGATTCCGAACCGAGTTTTGCTGCTTGACAACAAATGTACTCTTCCACAATGTCACCATGGCCGTTGTGACTGGTCATCGGGCACTATTTCCGTCGCGAAGCCAGGCCGATATGCAGCAATTACACAGCGCTGTCAATCTTGATCTTGTTGAGCAGGACAATGGAGAAGTCAAGATAGCCAGCGCGAGCGAAGGATGAGAAAAGAGTTGATGAGAGGTCTAGAAGACATCTCACGGAACGCGTCGAGCTTAGAGTAGGCAATTTAGGCTTGTAGTCCACATCTGCTCCGAATAACGCATCTTTGCCGGTCCTTACGTCGCAACGGCTCGCTGGGCAATGCAGCAGGAAATGAACGAAACTCCTCGACGGAGTGGGGCTGGTGGGAACACATGATGTGAATCCGAAGGCGATGGCAGCGTTGGTACTCGTCTCGATTTGCCGTGTCGGACTTATCAATTACGAATACGTCTGACATCTCATCTTTCACGTTTATTCGATCCTAAGTTGAGCCTGCTTAGTATCATTCCGAAATCAGCATGCCCTTATCATTCCCAGGTCTCAACGACAAAGGCATCGTTCTTGATGCCTCACCTACAACGACTTGTCACAAACCTTGCGTCCGAAGTTAAGCCTAGTGCTGGTCATTTGAGCGACAGGCTGCTGACGATGTTTAGGTTCTTGGATGCGTTTTGGCCGTTCCTGGCTACTTGAAGGCGATGAAAAAAGTGCGCAATGAGTACGGTGCGTTCCAGATATCCAGACCACTGGAAAAGATCTTGGTGGTAAATACGCTGAAGTTGCTGGTTTATTCATTGTTCGTCGGGTCATAGAGGCGCTTGACAAGGAATAGGAGCCTTTGCTCATGGCCAAGTCTATCTGAGCGACTCAATGGCATGCGCTGCTGCGTTGAAAGTACAAAGTGTGATACATGAGGATAACTTGGTGGATACTGCTTGTGAGATGGGCGTCCCTATGGAGGCCATGTTGAAGAGCAGAACAGAAAGCCATCCGTCCGTCGATGACTTTCGCGGACGAGGTATACATTGGGGTGTAGGTCATTCCTTAAAACCTTAATGGTCAGCACGTCAACCAGTTTTATATTGAATTCGTCGACGACAAATTTACCAAGCAGTCGTTGAAGCCTTTCGAAAGAATGGCGTTGGGAATCCACAAGAAAGGTCCGTGTCCTTGAGTGGTGCGATGCTGTGTTCTGCTGAATGATTAAGGAGTTGGAGGGGAAACACAGCATCAGTCTGTATCCTGGATCTGAGTCCATGGACGCGAAGTGCGGACACCACGAGTTTGTTCCAGGAAGAGTCTATTGACCGTTCAGTAACATAAGTTGCGATAGAGTATCCCATGGCCGTATCGTCTGTAAACATGTACCACTGTGACCTGGGACGTTGTCCAAGTACTTCTAAACAAGATGGCCGTTCACCTGGGGCATAGCAAATCTGGGACAGATGGGAGTTGCCTGGGGAGCTGGGAGCTCAGCAAAACCTGTCATCAGGTGGTGGACTCGGAGAAGTCTCGGCCGATGCACCTACGCGGAAGAACCTGCCATCTGAGCCATTTTGGAGGACAAACCAGCTCTGAGCCTTTGACATGGAGGTTGGAGTAAGGTAGTCCGTATCCGTATCTAGGGATGGGAGTGACAGGGTCTTTGGTGACACATGGCGGAGAGTGCCAGGGAGATGATGGCGAATGATTGCCGTGACGGACCACTTGTTCCACAATGTCATTGGCCCCACTGCAGTTATGATCTTCCGTCGAGATGTAAATCATGTAATAATGCTTCATGGGGGGAGGGCGAGGGCTTTCATAAGAAGCACTGACTGCGGATTCAATTGCCGCAGCAACCGACCGATGGACAGTCGGCCTTGGAAATGATCGCGTTCTTGTTGGATCTTGATCAAAGAAACCGGCGCCTATTTCAACAAGACCAAATTCACCGTCGCTAGACGATGCATCACGAGTCGAAAACGTTACATATGAGAAGAAGCGTGGGTTTGTTCCTGTCCCTCTCGTAGACGTGGCACTGGGACAGGAATTACACAGCACTTCAGAGCTATCGTCTCGTCTCTGGCTGCCCGAGAACTAAGATACCTCCCTGAGTCAGGTAGGTAGGTAGGTAGGTAGGTAGGTAGGTATTTGAGATTTGCCGTCTCCCCATCCCCTCGAGAACAAACATCGCCCTCGCCCTGGCCTCGTCTTGATTGAACTGGGAACTTATCCTTTCCTTGGTATCGACGATTCACACCGAAGTTTTTGTGAGAAGAGGGACGCAGGCGCAGAAGACCCGAGCCTGTCAGACTCTGTCTCATGGCATGTAGCTTGCCGCGTTATGCAGCAGCAGGCTTGCACTCCAAGGCTCTCGGATCTGGCAGGTCGGGGTGGCAAAGCATCAAAACCACTTCAAGGTCCGGTTAAATGCAGCATCCTAACAGCGTTGGAGACCTACTGCTATGACTACCTTCGTAGTATCTACTCGTGATTGTGTTAGCCATGGCTTCTGTGCCTATACGCACGTCGTGATCGTCTGTACTATGGTTCATCTGGGGATTAGAGTCGCAAAAGCAGAGAGATATCTGCTGCAGCTCAATCAGAACCGACTTTGATCGTGAATCGTGTCTGTTCTTGCTCTGTCTTGATACCTACCGTAGTGCTTTCAACTGCTTTGACGAGGACGACCTCGAGGATGGATGAACCGTGACTTCACCACATGCCCGGCTGGGTCCATCAGTTTCTTCCCGGCCTCTGCCAGCATTTGCAGCACTGTATTTCCCTACAAAGTCGATGCCATTGTATTCCCATACATAGCCAAGGCCATCGCACTAGGTAGTCGGAGTCCTGACCGTACGAGTGATCCCGCCCGCAGAGTGTTCCCACTTACTTACCTTACCGAACAACGATTCACCACCTCACTCACCAACAAAAACCCTCCTCTCCACGCCAGCCAGACTGCGATTTGCTCTTGACGGCCCTCAGATGATCTTGCCATAGTCGTCCCTTGCGCGCCCTCCCCAGTTAGACTCGGTCTACAATCCATCAGTCCTCGTTCGCGGCCCATCCCCATAGCACCACAGCCCTTGGGCCACGACGAGCACCCTTTCAAATTCAATGTCCACTCCATCCACAGCCACCAGGACTCTGCCACCGCACCACCAGTTTTACAACTCCCACGCTGCACCCAGTCTCCACGCGTCCTATCAGCTGAATGCTCCAGCCAACACGCACTCGAGAGTGACTAACTACACCTCCACTTCCAACGCCAACACCGCCGCTGACAACGACCTGCGGAGAACTGCCACAATCAATTCCAGATTCACTACCCAACTCCCGCCGATCCAGATCAAACAACCGCCGCCTTCCTCGACACGGGAAATGTCAGAGTCGTCGCGGAGAAATGGAGGCCGAAAACCCGATTGGGAAGAGTTCTACAAAAACGGAGTCCCGAGAGAGGTCATAGTCATTGACGACGATTCGCCTCCACCAACCGCAAAATCGGCCTTGAATGGAAGATCCACGAATGGCGCGGTACGAGCCACCAAGAACGCGAGAAATGGAGGCTACGATCCTGCCCATGCGGCTCATACCTCTTACGACAGTTCCTCTGCCAATAACACCGCCTCCACCGACCGTACACAGTCCGCATATCTCGCCCAAACTGCGACGACGTCACTGGGATCGCAAGTGAGCAACGGCATATATCTTCCACCTCTGGAAGACGGCATGGTCGGGCAGAAGCGGAAAAGAACACGAGCGGCAGCAGCAGAAGAACTGCAAACTTCGTCAAAGAGGCGAGAAATCGAGCGCCCATCTCCAATAAGCAAAGACTACATCCCTCCTCAAAAGCCAATTCTGAAGGCCAAGGACGTAACTGTCGAGGTCGTCAAGGACGTACGTGATAAGGAAGAGAGAGCATGAAGACGAAGGCTAATGGGAAATAGAAACACCATCATAAAGACCAGAAGGTTGATGACGAAGACGGTCACTATATTGTCGTTCCAGAAGCTGAGCTGACAGAGCGCTGTGAGTGACAGTTTGTGTCTGTCGCCGACCTCAGCTAACCAACTTGACAGACACAATCGTGCGTTTGCTCGGGCAGGGCACATTCGGCAAAGTTGTCGAAGCGTACGATCGCACCAAGGGAACCCGATGCGCTATCAAAATCATTCGCTCGGTGCAAAAATACCGTGATGCCTCGAGGATCGAGCTGCGAGTCCTTTCCACTCTCGCTCAAAACGACCGACACAATCGCAACAAGTGCATTCACTTGCGACAATGCTTCGATTATCGTAATCACATCTGCATCGTCACCGATTTGTACGGTCAGAGCGTCTTTGACTTTCTCAAAGTCAACAACTTCACACCTTTCCCGAGTTCGCACATCCAACTATTTGCTCGACAACTCCTCACCAGTGTTGCTTGTACGTCTTCTAATCAGCTCGCGGAAGATGCCCAGTACTAATATCATCCAGTCCTACACGACCTAAATCTCATACACACAGACCTAAAACCAGAGAATATCTTACTGGTTGATAACCAATATCAAACCTTCACATACAATCGTTCCATACCCTCCTCGTCAACTGCAACCCAGCGAACATCGCGACAAAGGAAGGTGTTGTTGACACCTGAGATCAGGCTCATCGACTTCGGCTCGGCAACGTTCAACGACGAGTATCACTCCTCGGTTGTTTCCACACGACATTATCGCGCACCGGAGATTATCCTCAATCTTGGGTGGAGCTATGCGTGTGATATCTGGAGCATAGGCTGCATCCTAGTAGAATTTTACACCGGAGACGCTCTGTTCCAGACGCATGACAACCTTGAACACTTGGCTATGATGGAAGCTGTATGCGGTCAGAAGATTGACAAGTCCATCATCCAAATGGTGATGGCTAAAGAGCGCGGGTCGACGCACAAAAATCCAGCTGCACAGTCAGTAGTAATTCTTTCCAAATCTGCTACATTACTGACATCTATCAGATATTTCAAAGGTCGTGAAAAGAGACTCGATTATCCCAATCCAGAGACAGCCAAAGCATCGAGGAAGTATGTACGAGCCATGAAGCGGCTGGAGGTTCGTAGTGACATGTTTTCTGTGACAATTCATACTGACATGGAGGCAAGGACACAATACAACCTCACAGCGCTTTTAACACACAATTCCTTGATCTGTTGAGGAAGATTTTCGTCTATGACCCGAACAAGCGGATCACCGCAAAACAGGCTCTGAAGCACCCGTGGTTCAAGGAGACCCTCCAAGACGACGGCACTGAAGCTGCCCGCATCCGCGATGAGAAGCTCGCTGGAAAGAGGCGACAAGAAAGCGAGGCGGCGCGTTCACGGCCGCGTGATAATTATCGTTGAAATCTGTATGAGATTGGAGACCAATACCCAAAGAGCACCGCTTGAACTGTATGCTGATTGAAGGTTGGAATTGGGTGTTACAAGGAGGGAGCGGCATGTGCATTGCCTGCCTTCCCATGCTTTACGAGGATCACGATATATGTAATGGCATTTTAAAGGCGATCACTTCGGTCTTTGCTCTGGCCCTCGCTGTTAGTAGCGTGGTCGGTTGGCCACGCATAAGTTACATGTGGCTGGGTCACGGAATCATATAAGAGGTTGCAGAATTGGAGATTGCTTCTCTCTATGGGGGTTTTGAATCAGCCGAATAGGCACACTTCCGCAGTTTACAACATGCGTCATTGTCGGGGAGGGAACATGACGTGAATATCACTCGACAGTTTATACACACTTTCGAAACCCCAATTGTAATGAAATTGTTGGGCCATGCTGTCATATTACGGACATGCCGGCCACGCGGTGTCTCGAATTAGCATGGCGCATTCAAATATACTATCAGCACCAGAGGACCATGAACTCAACCCGCTCTTGAGCGTTCATCAGGACCTTCGACGGCTACAACATGGTTCTAAATGACGCGAACTTCGCCGACCGGATATTGTCTCGTGCGAGCTTCTCTTCACGCCCATGGATGTGTCGCTCATTCATATAATCGGTTTGGGATTTCCACATCCCTCTGCTTCCGACTCGAGGCGTCACATCACTCAGCTCTGATACTGAAGACAGCTGTGAGCACGGCCCAACTCATGCTTGTCTCAAGTCTGTGGGGGATCTATCACGCCGACGAAGATATCCTGGAGCTTCTGTTGCATCGACAGACCGTGTTCGGACAAGGACGACATACCAATTCTGCGAAGTCCCTCGAGATGGAAAGTGCCACACCATGCTGGCTAATGAAAAATAGAACATTGAGAACATGGATGCATACGGACACACGACACTAGAAGCCGTGCCATAGTCGTATGAGTGACCCTCATCAGCGCAGGTGAAGCGTGAGTAAGATGTGCATGTCGCGCTCATTGGGAGTTTGGAGTAGAATATGATTATGGGTGATCGAGCGTGTTTCTCAGGCCTTCTCTGCGTCCAGATCTTGCTCTGACGGAGCTTATCATCATCAGAAGTAGCACAGTGTTTTGTCCCTTCCTTTCAGCGGCTTGGAAGTGGAAATGATTATGAATACCGCGAATCGTTCACCTCTACGTCGGGGTCGATGGATCCTGGAAAGTACATCAACCACACATTTTTGGAGAACGTAGCACATCAACCTCAAGTCACTGATATATATCAAAGGGAGAAATGATAGGCTTGTCCAAAACGGATGTTGACGGGCCATTCTCGTCTTCGATCCCTCGTTTCCTGCAAGCACAAAAGGAAACAACCCACCCCCATCCTCTCGGAGACTTTGTTCCAATAGGATTACTCTGGACCAGCTTTTTCAGGTCGAAATTTCCAGCTTCTGACTAATTGGATGTGCAGGATATCACTTTGAATGAATGCAATTGACCATCTTCCCAAACAGCATTAGCGTTGCCTGTAGAATATGGCCCGCCTTGCAGTCTGTTGCTTAAATATCGGAAGCGATGAGAGTGTGGCGGACAGCTTGGCAAGATCAGTTGAAAGTCCATCAATGGCAGTTTTAGAGTCAGATATTTGACATAGAGCTATACTGAAGTGGGTCAGGACGTGAGATCCAGGGCCTTTAGTCCATCGAAGCATGTCAATCTCGTCATCCAAAAGATATTGATGTTAACTAAGAGCTTGATTCGACGGGTTCATCGTCTGCTGACTGGGGAACTGGTCAAGAAAGACAATCAAACGCATTTCCCTCCATCAACTTCAAGATTGATACCATTTATGAACGAGCCTTCGTCGCTTGCCAGAAACAACGCCGTGTTCGCAACATCCATGGGATCGGTCAAGCGTCCCAGAGGAACATTGGAGACAAATTTGGCCCTATTCTCAGGCGTGTCTTCCACGCCAACAAAGCTGGAAAACAAGCCTGTGCCAGAGAGAAGTGGCGCAATGGCATTGACTCGAATATTGTCAGCACCGTACTCGGCAGCCAAACCTTTCGTTGCCTGTCATATCGTTAGCTTCACTCTCCGCTCCATCACGTATCGAGTGGACTTTGACCATACATTCGTCACAGCGCCCTTACTGGCGTTATACCATACCAACCCTGGCCTCGGCCTGAGACTGCCTGTACTCGAGATGTTGATGATACTACCACCACCGTTCCTCTTCAGATGCGGCACCGTGGCCACGACTGAGAGGTATATGCTTTTGACGTTGACGTTGAATACGAGATCGAATTCTCTCTCAGTCACTTCCAACGTCGGCTTATTCTTGTATGTTGTTCCAGCATTGTTGACTACTATGTCTAGACGTCCCCACTTCTGTACGCAGGTCTCGATGGCAGTTTTCCAATGCGCTTCGTTCGTCACGTCCATAGATTGAGAAAGGACATCAGAAGAGGACGGAGAAAGGATAGTGGCGAGGGTTTTGGCGCCGGTTTCATTCAAATCTCCGATGAGCACTTTGCATCCTTCTTGGGAGAAGCGAGTCGAGATTGCCTTGCCAAAACCTGAGGCGCCGCCTTGAGTCTAGCTATCAGCTAGCTTCTCCTGCATGCGAATGTGAAGAGACGGAGCTACGCACCGGTCACAATGGCAACCTGTCGAGTTGTCAGCTAAAGTATACGGTACCG
This sequence comes from Venturia effusa, assembly GCA_007735645.1. NCBI lineage: Eukaryota > Fungi > Ascomycota > Dothideomycetes > Venturiales > Venturiaceae > Venturia > Venturia effusa. Next base: position 57,170 of record CP042202.1, on the reverse strand, counting down.
CGTCTATGCCGAACGATGAGGTCGCGCACCAACCTTGCCAAGGAGTCGAGTGCCTGACATTGTAGTATGGTCGGGAGCACTCCATGGAAAGGCATGATGGTCCTATATACAGCACTGCAGACTGCAGACTGCAGTCACTGAGGGGCTCCTGGGCGGGGAAGCTTGCTCCGAGTACCTCCGTAACGGCTCTCCCGTCGATTCAATACGGCACTGATCTGTCTGTTGGGAGCGAGTGTACACAAGCATCATGATCTTCTGATCAATCACCAGGGGTCTATCATACACTGCATCTATTCTCGGGCTCGGGGCTTCTCAGATCCCGGGGGATTCATTCTTTGCACTCCAGTCTCTTTCCATTCTCATTCAGCGCCTAAGTCACCATGAAACTACTGCCTCTCGCCGCGATAACCTCGTTGCTGAGTGTCGTGAATGCAATGATTACCTTTGCGGATATTGACACATTCGCCGTCGTCACCACACTTTGCCTTGAAACCATCAGCGGGCACGACTCAGGCCAGACGCCTCTCGGGAACAGCCAGCATGTCATTTCAACCATTGGGAGCCTACAGAACATAGAGACCGTATGTTCAACAACCAATCATCCGCCCAAATCCATGCCTAAACTTCGTAGGTGATTTCAAACGCGTTGTCGAGCGTCAACTCGAACTTGACAGCCATGCTGAATGCACCTATGGACGCAGTCGATAAGCTAAATCGACCAAGCAGCTTTACGCTCCCGAGATTGTTCTCATCAGTTTCTCTGTGGCATGTCAAGCAACACGACGCGTGCTTCACGATAGTCAAACAGCATCGAGCACTGTTGAATTCCACAGCCTGGCTCCTCAATACTCTAGATGAGAAACAGCAAATGTGTAGATGGACTAGACACTCCCTAGTATACAAGGCTTTGAGCGACACACAAGCCTTGTGGGCCTCGAGGAGAATGGTGAGACCATGTCAATATCACCGCGTTGCCTAGCTGCACCAATAACAAAGTACGCCCAGAACAAACAGAAGCTCAGCTTCGTCGAACAACAGATCAATCTATACATGTCAACCGACTGTTTCGTCAAGAATGAGATCTTGCGATGGGCAGTTGAGGTGGTGGAATACTTGAATGATATCCTCGACTCATTTGAATCCGTCTTTTCTACTCAGCCTTGCCATCCGAGCCCTTTCGTCTCCTTTGCTTGAGAAGAACCATGAGATTCATTCGTTCGTGACGCGACTACATAACTTCGAAACCAGAGAAGAATCGACGCCGGTCCATGCAAGCGTCAGACGGCCCAAACCGGACGTACACCAATTCTTGGTATCACAATGAAGCTCGTCACCCTCATCTCTACAGGATAATTCACGTTCTGCCTTATATTTGCTGTTCTTAAGCAGGTCATGGTTCAAAGCTTGCTTCTTTCCTGGTTGAAGATGGCGGATATGTCACTCTCCAGCATTCCCATTGCAAGCTTTGAACAGGAAATTGTTTTCCATTGAGCCTTTCAGATCGCACCAAGGCATCGAAACACAGCAATGGACTTGCTCTACGACACGGAAACTTGGCCATCCTCACGAGCATATTTTAAGACCGTCTCGAGCGAAAGAAATCCCCACTCATACATACCATGGGAAGAAGGCCCAAGTCGACATGTTTCACACAAGCACTCGCTTGTAAAATGCCTATGCAATATCTGTTCTAGCCAACAATGACCTTCGGATACATCTCTTAGCAAGGCTACACCCGAATCGCTTGATAGCTGGATAGGATGGAATGTAGCGAAGCGGAATGACCGTCGAATTATTCATTCATGGCAAGGCTCGGTAGGTGGCAAAAAAGGGGGTGAATATTTGAAAAGAACAGGTTAGAACAAATGGTACCTATCTTCCTCCAAACCTCCTTCTTCTTCCAGCGTCCTCTCTGAGATGATGATTGCAGGTCTTTAGCAATGTTCTCCGGGCGCCAACACTCATTCCAATTTTTACTGTTCCGTCGACGCCAGGCCGGCTGGTCGTAGGTTTTGCTTATGTTTGGGCCATATTAATCAAGGGAAATGACTGAAGGCGAAGCGATTGCAGTATAAATTATGACAGGAAAAGCATCAACAGCAATCCGATGTACAACGTCCGGTCTCCTGACGTGACTTACAATACTTGCATAAAGGCCTGAGGTGAGCGGCACGATGATCGATGCTCAAAATGCCAGTTCCTCGGAGTGACTTACGTTTGACAATTGTGGAATTTGCAAACTTCCACTCACAGGTGACATCATGTCTCTGAGCCGAGCCCTCATGTAAGTCCTTGGGTCACCGAGGAACGATGGGGTGTCACGGTTACCAGCACCCGCGAGCACGAGCTCTCGCATTACTATCTCTAGACCTGAATGAATCTTGGCATCTGATCGCAATGTCGTGAGTCAAGATTGTAAGCACAAGTCAAAGATTGATGACCCACAAGTTGTGCACATCATCGTTGAAGGTCGAAACGAACTGCTACGCACTCACTCACAATGCTGGGCTCATCAGGTAGATTCAAGAAAGTGCAAGCTGGCTGCGCATCGTGCCTTCTCGAGAGATGGGCAGCGTCTTCTAAGTCGGCACTCCGGTCGACTTTCTCGTCCCATTTCACACCTCCCGATTCAATTTTGCCGCAATGTCCTGGCGCGAAGCTGGCTATCCCGACAGCCTTCACGTAGTCAACCTGCGCAAAACATCTGCGTGGATACGCGATACACTGGACCCGATCATGGCTCGCGAAGGGCCCAACGATCTGCATCCGGATGATGTGCTCACACTCCACAACGTCTTCATGGACCTACAGCATCACCAGATCTCCTTCGCCACCATGCAGTTCTCCAGGATCCACCTCGCTGTGTCTGAGGTCTGTGGCAAGGCTACAAGATGGCCAAAGAAGCTTGCTGATGAGGCGGACTGCGTTATCACATGCCTCGAAAGCTATTACGGACCACTGAAGAACGTCCGAACTCCGCTATACGAAGTGGGGGGACGTCTCCATGGCATCAGTGAGCCCAGACACTTGACCAGAGATGTGATCCGGCTGTTTTGGACTCCTCGTGAAGACACCAGCTGAAGTATCCCAATAGGCATTGCTACGTCGCTTCTCAGAGGAGGATCCGACTCTCACAGACAACACGCGCGCCTATCTTCATGGCAGTCTTGATTTCAGACCAGGACAGTAAGCGGAGGAGATGTGTCATCGTCGTTGTCTCATTCAGCTTGCTGATTGACCTTTTACGCAGGTGGTGGATTAATGGTCTGTTTGCTTTCCGCGACGGGATCATCGATGACAGATGCACAGATGGTGGCATCTGCTACAATGAGCTAGGAGCGTATGCTGTGGTGCTGAAGGACGACGACGAAGAGAATAGCCCATTACCGGACAAATTTACCTACAAATGCCGAACGGGCGACGGAGGTCGATTTCGACTGACCGCTGCTGACTTTCGATCTCGATTTCCAGTCAGGATTTTACGCAGCAATACTCTGTCGTCGTTATGGTCGCCGCGAGCTGGCATTCGCTACGATGGACTGTATGCGGTCGCCTCGCTGGAGCAGCTTTCTCTTTTGAGAATGCCGGTTAACTTTTGGTAGATACAAGATCATTGGCTGGACGATTCGGTCAGTCAAAGCCGAGGAGAATGAGGGCGTTGATGTCATGTTCGATGTCCATTTCGAGCGCTTCGATGATATAGACTCTGATGAGGTTCTTCGACACCCTCTCGCCGAGGAGGAAGACGATTACAGGGTATATAAGCAATGCTGCCGGGAGCAACGAGATGCGGAAAAGAAAGGCGCGCTGAGTCTTGAATCGTTGAACTACATGGCCACCAGCGACTTGAATCTCAGCGAAAGAGACTTCCAAGAACAGTTTCGACGACCTTCGGCCAAGGCCAAGGTGCCGGATCATCTCGTTCGAGAAGAGGAGAAGGTCAGTCGCACGCCCTCGTCACATCGGCAAGAAGTAATCGACTTCACAATGAAGTCACGAACATACGATGGTTCGACTGAGGGGACACCACAGTTCCACGAAATAGAATGGGACCCACCAGCACATGGTCGGCATTTCTGAAGGGTTGCAGATGGCTAGAGGGTGTAGTCGTTAGGAGAAGATGGTCTTGAGCCGCTGTGCTGGTAGTCAATAGAACCTATGCGCCTTGTATCTTGATAACCAATCATGCGCCTCGTAGCTGCAATGGTAGACGTTCTCGATAACTACAAGGCGTCCTGAGTATGTGCGGCAGAGATGCCCCATTTTGGATAGGGAGTACCCTGCTGCACCATCAGGCTGTTGCACGTTGAAGTCATCAAGTCTCCTGCAGTGCCGGCGTCGCAGCGGACATCGCCACCTTGAGATACTGGGACCTCGACTGCTTGCGTAAGCCCTAGACATTTCCATACCAAACACCATGGCCGTGCCCAGATAAAATGCTGGTCGCCATTCTGAGACCTTCCCTCCCCCTCAGGCAACGGCAGAGACATCTTTCACCAAGGGAATGCCGCGCGTCGCTCGCCTAGCTGCTAGCCGGCAATCTCTGTGCACCGAAGCCAGAGCAACACGAGTCAAATGGACAGACCCACGACATGTACGAGAAGTCTCTACGACGGCCTCTGTCCACGAGCATGCTGTCGACAAGCATTTGCCAACAGCCCATGCTCCTCCCTTTCCCTTCTCATCACCGGAGCCGAGAGCGAGCCGGCGTGAAGCGCTGCGGAATGCAAAACCATTCTCAGAATTTCTCACGGACAACTTCAACAGACAGCATGACTACTTGCGTATTAGCATTACTGAAAGATGCAATCTGCGATGCTTATACTGTATGCCCGCAGGTATGCGCCCACCAACGTACATACTGCAATACAAGCTAATCTTTTGCGCCCACAGAAGGAGTTCCTTTGTCACCACCTGCTCATCTGCTCACCACACCTGAAATCTTCTACCTCTCCTCCCTCTTTGTTTCCCAGGGCGTCACTAAGATACGCCTTACCGGCGGTGAGCCAACTGTGCGCGAGGACATCATACCTTTGATGCGGCAGATTGGCTCTTTACGATCAAAAGGGTTACGGGAAATAGCTCTAACCACCAATGGTCTACTTTTGCACCGCAAATTAGATGCCATGGTCGAGGCGGGATTGACGGGCGTGAATATGAGCCTGGATACATTGGACCCACTTCAATTCCAGATCATGACGCGAAGAAAGGGCTTCGACGTGGTCATGCGAGGTATTGGCAGGATCCTGGAGATGAACAGGTTGGGTGCTGGCATCAAACTCAAGATCAATTGCGTGGTCATGCGCGGTGTCAACGAGCGCGAGATCCTCCCGTTTGTGGAAATGGGCATGGAAAAGGATGTCGAGGTGCGCTTTATTGAGTACATGCCATTCGGTGGCAATAAGTGGTCCAAAGGAAAGATGTTGCCATATCAGGAGATGCTGGATATCATACGCACGAAGTATCCGGGCGTACATCGAGTGCAAGGCCATACGAATGATACCAGTAAAACATTCAAGATTCCGGGCTTTGTAGGACGCATTGGGTTCATCACGAGCATGACGGAAGATTTCTGTGGCAGCTGTAATCGACTACGTATTACCGGTGACGGCAATCTCAAAGTATGTTTGCATGGCAATGCCGAGGTGTCATTGCGAGACATGCTTCGTGAAGGCAACAAAGGCAAGCCCATTGATGAAGAAGCTTTCGAAGCTATCAGACAGCTTGAAATCGACAATCACCAAGGCCTACTGCCAGACGGCACTGCTTTGGGTTGGAGCGAGCGTGAAAACTCACTTTTGAACCTCATCGGCACTGCTGTAAAGAAAAAGAAGGAGAAGCACGCTGGCATGGGCGAACTGGAGAACATGGGGAACCGACCCATGATCCTTATCGGTGGGTAGGCCTCGCAATTTCTTCTTCACCCCTATGTCTAATCGTTCTATGTGTGCGCACAATAACAATGATTTCGGAAAGTATTATCGATGTGATGGAAAATGTGTTGGATAGGATTGTGTGATCTGGTTACGCTTTAGCATACAAGCAGCGTTCCACACCATAGCGTTCGTCTATAGCAATCATCAACGTTCAGATTGTATCTCCTGATTATCGACTCAGATTTGCATTGTGAAAATTTGAAGCTGACGAGCTAGTAGATAAGCCATCTATTGCACCATCCACTGAATTACCACCGCCAGTATGGGCCACACCGCCGCAACGACGCTCTCTCCTCATTATCGTCTCGCCGTCATGGCCAGCGATACCAAAACACCTCCACTATCGATGCAGTCCGAGGCCCGTCTCCTTTGCACGCTTGCGAGCTTTTTCAGCGCGTACCCCTTCGTCAAAACCCGAAACGCGTGAGAAGACTTCTCGGACGATGTTTCACTACGCGGATTCCCTAAATGAAGACTGGGACAACCTTCTCATCAGTACTTCCAGACCGCAGCGTATCCCACCAACAAATCTTCATTTATCACGAGTCGAGACGCCTGGGCATAGTTCGCGATATGAAGATCAGTCTCCTCACCATCACACTGATTCAAAGCTGAAACATACCAAATTTGAACGCGCACCACGTGTTTTCAAGTCTTCAATAAGCACGCTTCGGTCCAAAAGGTGCTTTGAGCGCCAGACCAAAACCGGCGGTTCAGTTGCTGTACATGACTCCTCCTTTCGTTCAGCGAAGGCCCGTCCACTCGGTGTACGAACGTCCCCATCTCGTCTCAGCTTGCGCAGCCCTGCAACATCAAGATTCACAAAGTCTTTGATTCGAGGAGGCAAGTTAAGATGTAATGATCACATGTCGACGTCCGAGCCATACTATTGGTCCATCCTGACTTCAAAGGTCTTTACTCCCCCCCTAAATCGGCCTCGATCCCTGAAAACATGGAAATGGCAGGTGCATCACCTTGAAAACAGAGTCAACACTATCTTTGCCACAGTTGCTCGCTTTGCTCTTCCACTCTCGAGGAAAGAAGTCTGGCGCATATGTAAGGGCCTAACACAACAGGAACTGCGTGAGTTAGAAACCAAGGGCATCGTGAAGTCAGTCACCAGATCCCAAGTACAAGAAGCTGTGATGGGAATGGTCCAGCGACGGAACATGATTATGGAGCAGACCGGAAAGGATCCAGCTATGGCATTTTCTTTGAGCAAACGGAATGATAGTAGTGCACTCGCGGATTCAGAAATGGGTGTGTCGAGTACCAAACCACCAAAGCCAACCCATATTGAGCACCGGCATGGCCCACGAGAATACGAGGACCCGTTCCACATATCCAAAATGCTACTGCATCGCGCTGCCAAAGAACGCATTGAAAGGGCGCTGAAAGGAGTGTACAGAGGAAACCAGCGGCTGAGAGAAGAGTACGAACCCTCCTTAATGAGTTGGAAACGGGAATTGTACAGTATTGCCCAGGCGATCTCGGAGCGATTTGAAGAGCGCAAGAATGGCATGTCTTCACCAGAGCGATACACGTCAAGATGCGATGACGTGTTCGCAAGGATTCAGTACATCGATGTCAGCATCAGTCAACTCGAGCAAGCGGTCCAAACTGCTAGGATGGCGAAAAGAGTCTTTCTAAATCTACCAGCGCGTGGGCGAGCGGAACGGGCAGCGTTGCAAGATGCGGAAGCAAGGCAACCTACGACGTTGCGACGTGCGCAGATCATCATGGCAACAGAGAAGACGATAAATTCGATTCTGAATCGCAAGCTCCCGGATTGGAGAACCGAAATTGATATAATTCATCAGAGACTCACCGGTGTACCGCTTGAGAAACGGACAGTGTATCTTCGCGTTGGTCTCAAAGACAATATATACGCCACTGTGCCAGTAGGTCGCCAGTGGTTAAAAAGCAAGGTATGGGCCATGGAGGGTGACCTGAATGTTTTACTGAAACACAAGATACCGTCCTGGAGAACAGCAATCGGTCTTGACCCTTACTGCTCGGCTGAAGGTCTTCCCGATAAACGTGCTACACACATGCATTTCCGCCCCCAGCACGGTCTCCCAGCAGATGCCAAATTGCCCGTCGTGGATGGCGTCCGAGACAAAATTGGTATGGCACGCGAAAGCATCAGGTTACGAGCTATATCCTCCATTCAAGCCGCAATCAGGCTGGTCGAGTCGGAATTTTCAATTTGGGCCCATGAAGTCGCTGCCATCGAGCAACGAAAGACACACCGAAGCACGAACTCTCCAATAGACAATCTTGCGAATGTCTATCCTCGATATACAGCTCGTCACATAACAGACGATCAGGCTCATGAAGATTCATATATGCTGGAGGCGTACAAACGACGCTTCAAGCGAAAGTTGACCCAGACATTCGGTCCAGTCGAACATCCAGAGCTGGAACAGCTTCAATTCGAAGATGTATCTGTTAATCAACAACGAAGCATGGCGTTCAGTCGAATATATGCGCTCGCCAAACGCCGAACGTTGCAAACACGTACTAATGGCAATGAAAACAGAGCACGAACAAGGCTCAGTGCCTCGCAAGCTCAGGAATGGTCCAAGGGCGTAGCCAGACTGCTGTCACACGACCAATTGGTCCAATGTTCCCAAATACAAAGCGTCACGTCGGACCTGATCGCAGATGCACTTCGGAGAGGAGAATCACGCACTTCCTTGATGAGAACCCTTCTCGACATGAGTGTTCTTCGACGAAGAGCAGCCAAGGATGATAAGCCTTTTGATGTTGAGCACGACTTCACCGCTCGTTTCCAGGAAGCCTCAGTCATGAGGTGGAGGCGAGACTTCAAGATCGCCATGCGAACGAAGCACGGCTTTGGGCGTGACTATTCCATCATAGACCAGCTGGACTACGAGACGCTTTGCTTTTCGAAGCAGCGAAGATTCTTGTTTTGGAAATTGTCAGACATGACACGAAAAGAATACGCGTGCTACAAGAACTATGATGTCAAGAATGTTCAGGTAGCAAAGTCTGAAATGGAGAGATGGAAAAGCGCAGCGAAATTTCACCTGAGATCCAAATTTGGACCTGGCGAGTATTCCGAGATCGACCGCGTAACCATGGATACATTCCGGCGTGACCACCAACGATCGACCTTTTTGCTAAAACTTTATCAAAGCTTGATTCGTTTTCAAGATACGAAATCTGCGTGCGAGACTCTTTCTAACGTGGAGAGGAATCGACGTTCGGAGAAGAAGCGCAGATCTAGATACAGCCGCTTGAAGGATGCGCGTCTACAACAGGCAGAAGCCACAAAATTTGTAATGAAAGTCGAGACACTGCGTCACGATGATGACACTCGACATCAAGAGCAAACCAAAGCAGTAATAGAGATGGAAAGCAAACTAAGTGAAATAAACCAGGAGCTTCGCGAAGCGGCGATTAACATAGCAACAGAAGTAGACGACTATCAAGTGCTCAGGAAACAGATCGCGATGGAGACAGTCCAAGCACAGTCTCGGGAGAGCGAGCGGGAAGTCACCAAGATGACTGCCGAAAGGATAGGGCGACAGAACATTGGCAAGCTGCGTGTGCTACAACTGAGTCGTCTGACGCGGCTCGGTCGTGGCAGTCGATCCAGGGCTGGTACAATGATAGTGGAAGAGAAAACCTGCAGATCGAGCCTTCCCTCTTCAAGTCATAGGGTCGACGGAACAGAAGAGGTCACAGAGACCACGACACGGCCTCTACGCAACTCTAACATGGTTGAAACCAATTCCTCGCATATCAATTACTCACTCACTAAGAGCGAGACCCCCGTTCCTTTTGGAGACGAGCGAGAGAGGGCAATGGTGCGTCTTCGCCGACTGCTTCTCGGCAACAAGCATGTCTCCGAGGTCGGAAAAGACACCGAGACGACTGATGCAACGTTGGCATACGGGCAAGGGCATCAAGATGCAGAGCTCACAATCGGTGTTACATCCTTCAAGCCCACGGCGAGGAAGTGGGCACCGCTAAGCCAAGCCATCGATCCTGATCCACCTGCATTCTCGGGCACGACCAAGCCACCACAAGTCGAAGCACAACAGCAACAACAACAACAACAACAACAACAACAACAACAGCCTCATGCTCATCTGACCCACCTCACACCCTCTGGGACGGCGCATATGGTTGATGTTACGCCGAAGACAGCGACCCATCGTCTTGCTATTGCTATTGGCACGGTCTCTTTTTCAGGTCCAAAGACACTAGGTCTTGTTCGTTCAGCTGCACTAAAGAAGGGGGATGTGCTGGGCGTCGCCCGTATTGCCGGAATTCAGGCAGCCAAATTGTGCCCTATGCTCATTCCGCTTTGTCATCCTGTCGCCATTACTGGCGTGGAAGTCGAAGTTACCATCCTTGATCCTGTCCCTGCGCCACAAGACAGCAAAGAACATCCACAGATTCACGCTAGTCAACAAGACCATGGGTCTCCCTATTCTCCCACCGATACACGCCCACTCATAGCGTCTTCTACACCTCTTCAACATGGAGGAATCTATGCCGTGGCTAGGGTTGATTGCGTGGGACCCACAGGGGTGGAGATGGAGGCATTGACTGCGGTTATGGGAACTTGCTTGACTGTTGTTGATATGATCAAGGCCGTCGATCGAGGTGCAAGAATTGGCGATATCAGAGTGGTGAGAAAGATGGGCGGAAGAAGTGGAGAGTGGGCTGATGAGAGTTATGTCGATAAATGATAACGTAGACCATTCACATATGGAGGGCATAAGAGGTCTGTGAACATATCTACACAAGTGATAAACAATAGAGACAAGTTGTCTGTAAGTTGTAATTCACATGGTGGTCTTGCCTGCCCTCTAGCGTGATTTTATAGAAATCACAAGGATCCAATCTTGTAATTGATGCAGGAAGCCTGCAAATATCGCGAGGGTCGAAGCTTGCCAATGTCGAGCAGTTGCTATCCTCAGGATCCAACTGCGAGCAGTAAATACTAGATCTACTTAGACATCCTGCACTGCGCCAACAATATGGTCCACATGCGCTGCTTAGTCCCGATGCTGAGAGCATCTATCAGACTCAACGCTCCTATCTTCCTCGACATCAGATACATGACCGCCAGACAAGAAAGAATTAAAATTACACAGCCATCTAGCCTATACTTCAATATCTCCAATAATGCCCTCGCCAAAACCTCTGTGAGTCCTTTGGTTGGTCTTACGCTAACTATCACCATGATCTCATCAGAGTAATCACACAAATGGAATTGATCTACGATGCGATCGCTTCGGCCAGCGGCGGGATACGCGGAGGCGCCCACCCAGGAGTAACGAGGAAAGGCCGTCCCTTTAGGGTTTCTTTGACGATTTCAAAATGAAGTCTCAGACAAGAGCGCAAAGTAAATTGACGCTCGTATTAGCAAGGGGACGACGACGGGAAATTTTTGTGAAACTTCAGGAAAAACATGCTAGCTTGGGCCATAAGGTATTGCAAGACAAATATTGTGACTGTCTGTCTATGAACCAGCATAATGTAAGCAGACCAATTGGATTCGTTAGATATGTACCGGCAAAACTTCATAGCTCATCGCAGCAATGTTTTCAGGCACCATAAATTGACAATGTGCGAAGAGCCCAGCCTTAGCAGAAATGGTAACGTATACCACCAAAAGTTCTGAGTACATAATGGATGGCTCCATCGTTCATGTCACGAAGGTTACCTGATTAAAAGCTCGATTTAAATCGCCACTATCGGCCAAGAGCAAGCATCGCCATTACTCACCTCAGCCAATCTTGTCAGGCCCATGGCTCGCGATAATATCAGTAGAGACACTGTCCACTTCTTCCTTATCCGCGACGATAGTCACGGCCGTTCTTTGCGTCGACTCTCCCATAGGTGCGGCGCCGTACCAAGCAATAACAGCCATGCCGATAAAAGCAGCTAGAATGCTGAACACCAGGGCTACGATACCCTTTGCTGTGAAGCCGGTGGGGAGAGGCTTGGGGGATACGTTCGCACCAGTAAGGTCGAGATAGTTTTGGGTATTACCAGCCGCATTGCCCACGACGGGCGTGTTCCCGGCGGCGCAAACATCATAGTGGTTCTTTGGTACCTTAAGGGAGGTCTGCAGATCGAGAGGGGCTTCGACCATTGTGACTGCGAGTCCCGAAGCCATATGCCTATGATATGTCAGTTTAAAGATAGTAAAGAAGACTGTGGCGCTATGACCGACCACTCAAGATGGCAATGGAATAACCAAACACCAGGGTTGTCAGCCTTGAAACGAAGGACAAAGTTACCGTTGGGTCGCACAAGGATGGTATCACGGCGCGCCGGAATGGCGGGGAACGTGACATTGTTGGCATATTTACCCTCATCGTCGGCGGAACGAGCGATGACTTGGAAGTTATGTCCGTGTAGATGGAAAGGATGTTTTCCAGTATCAAGGTTGTTAAGCACGATGTCAACAATCTCATCCTTCTTGAGAACGAAGGCATGCGAGTTCACGCCATAAATCTCGGATTGTGTTGCGTTTGCGCCAGTGGTAAGAGCCGTGAAGAGAGTGGGTACTTTTGGCCGCACATAGGTTATGTCGTTGAAGAAAGCACTAATGATGGTAAGCTATTGAACAATGGCAGGGTTGTGAGGGAAATACTAATTGGCACCGTCTCCGAGATTGTCCATGGCCATATCCAAGGTGACGGTCTGATCAGCGTCGGGCAAAAGCTTCATGCCGTCAAGCGGAATGAGTGCGAAGTCGTCGTGTGGCTCGAAAGCATCTATCAACGCTGGCTCAGGCATCGCTTTCTGGTCATCATATACCAACCAGCTGGTGACATTAGGATTCGTTGTGTCTGGCACGGAATCGAAGAGGTCCTTCGGAGAATTAGAACGTTTATGGTGTGCACTGATGTTCAACCACGTACCTCGTCCATACTTCCCTGAATAGCATAATTAGAGCTTGTTTCATTTTTCATAGTTATGAGGAAGCTATATCGCTGTGCGGGTGTGATGTAAATCATTTGAGCATCCGAAGGCTCGGTATACACGCCGTCGATCTCAATGATACTCATGGTATGGTTTTCGAACCAAAGATATTGAGGCGCAAAGGCAGCCATGTTGATTACGCGGAACATGTAAGTAGTTCCAGGCTTAACCTTGATCTGGAGGTTTTGAGTATCGTTCATGAGGGCCGATTCAGGTACCGGCTCAGCTCCCGTAGGATTCGCGTAGCTTATGAATCTCTTGAGAAGAGTCGACGGTAGTTGATGATACCAGTCGGAAAGAGTGAGTACGATCTCCTCATCATATTTTCCCTTATAAGGCGACTCGGGATCCGTGACAATGAGAGGTCCGCGAAGACCATCTGGATATTGCCCTTTGACGTGAGCATGGTACCAGTACGTTCCGGGCTGAGCTACCTGTTCGATATTAGTCAATGTAAAAAGAGGTTCATACGTCTTGAACGCACCGTGAAGTTGTAGGTGAATGTTGAACCGGGCGGTGTCAGACATTGAGATACACCAGTAGCACCATCCATATTTGTTGTTCCGTTTTGCCACATGCCGTGGAAATGGAGGGAGGTGCTGACATTTCCCAGCCCATTGTGCAAATTGACAATAAGTTGGTCGCCAACTGTGACATGAATGGTTGGGATTGGCCATTGACCATTCAAGCCGATAACTGAACGCTCAAATTGACCATCGGGGTTTGCAGTGATCCATGAAGCATTGAAATCATAGACGACCGTGGCAGCAGCGCAGATATATGAGAAAGCGAAGCATATCGCGTGCAGGTAGCTGAAAAGTGAGAGAGCCATTTTGACAAGCCTGGTCGCCTGGGGTAGGGATCGAAGAGATGGTGACAATAGAGTTTGTGCCCGTTTGAAAGAAGAACGGCTGTGAGAAACAGAAACCTGTGAACCAAAGGTTGTTTTGCAAGTGTTATCAAGTGAAACGGATTTCCTGATAATGTGGTCGAGGAATTGGCCGCCAAAGAAGTGCCGCTTTCAGAATCAGGCTGAGGCGGGGCGATTCATAGAGCAAGTACTAATGGTCTTCAGTCTTGATGGTGTGTGAAGTGCAGATCTCCTGTTATCTGATGGAGGTCACCTGTGGAGAATTTGGCGTCGATTCGAGTGCCCGTTTCGTGGACCAAACGATCTGATAAGATCCTTCCAGGCCTTTCAAAGGGTCTAGTGGAAGGATGGCCGAACTTCGGACTCGAGCGTCGATCAATCGGCAAAAGCCAGAAGTTGTGCTGGCGAGTCTCGTGTCTCCGTGAAGCAGGCTCTTCCGAAGCTTCGGACTGGCCTATTATATTGGCCCAGTCAATGGCCAAGGTCAGAAACGCACGCGAAGACTACTGGGTAAATGCGTTAGCAAGCGAGTCGGCATGGTCAGCACATGGTGTGATAAATAAAGAAGCAACAGACCGTTGAAGCTTGTGCGTGGTTGAGGTCGAGCGCTAGGCGTGGGAGGAGGATGTAAGGCTGGGATAATCAATCAATCTTATCAATCTGATAATGAAAAGTTTTCCAGATGGCTAGGGTGGTAGAATCGATTGGCGACGAAGAAAAGGCCTGTGCTTCTGTTTGGTAGTGGGGGTGATACCTAGAACACGCCAGTGTCGTACCCAAGCTCGCCAAGCCCAACGGTGCAGGCAGAACAAATGCTTGATGGGGGTGCTTGGCAGAATCGAATTGTCCTTCCGGGCGCCAGAGAGGTCGCTTGCTGTTTGTCAGGAAGCGACGGTGAGCCGAAGCGGTCTTTGGAGTGAACAACAAGTTTGCCGTGAGAGGCTGCAATGAGAAATGATCGGAGCAGGTGGCCGAAGGTCCAGGTCGGAGACAAATGCGCTGTAATCTCGAGATGTCGTGTTGCCAGGGCTGGAGGCAATGTCTGTCCCAATCACATGGGATAGGATGTGATGGCCCCCGATGCCCATGAGCGTGGTGGTGTGTCCAGGATGTCTCGGCTTGCTACGAACGCATGTTACATAGTAGGACGAGGAGAAAAGCTTGCAGATGCATGTCCGAATAAGAACGCACCTAATTGCAGCAGTAGCGTCATCAGCTGCCCAACGCCTCACGAGGTCGGAGCTCCCGGTTGAAGTTCATTATCTGATCCATCCCTTATCTGATTCCTTCCTATCAGATCCATCAGATTGAACCACCAACAACAACAGAATCGAGTCGAAATCAAACAGCAATGGTCAACGTCTTCGCTGCACCAGGTACGACTGTCCGCAACGCAACTCCAATCTTGAACGAAGCGACCCCGCCATACTGACCGTTGATCTCTCAGTCTTCTTCATTTGCTTTCGAGAATGTCTTGAGACAGGCATTGTCGTTTCGGTGCTTCTTTCTTTCTTGAAGCAGACAATTGGCCCCGAACATGACCCATCCGTTTACAAGAAGCTCTACCGACAGGTACGTGTCACTGAGCACCTCACATCAAACCATCCATTCTGACTGCCCCGTACAGGTCTGGTATGGCGTCGTTGCAGGTCTCGCAATTGTCATCACCATAGGCGGCGGTATGATCGGGGCCTTTTACGGCCTCGGCAAGAACGTTTTCGCCAAAACAGAAAACCTGTGGGAAGGCATATTCTGCATCATCGCCTCGTTGATCATCACTGTCATGGGCGCTGCTCTCCTTCGCGTCTCTAAGCTGCAAGACAAATGGCGAGTCAAGATCGCCAAAGCCATCGAGTCCAAGGATAAAGCCGGAACGAAATTCTCTCATCGTTTCCAACACTTCGCTGAAAAGTATGCCATGTTCTGGCTCCCCTTCATCACAGTCTTGCGAGAGGGTCTGGAGGCTGTCATGTTCATAGGTACTTCTTCCCTTTTCTCGTACGGCAAGCTTCATACTGACAACAGTCTTAGGGGGCGTGGGACTAAGCTACCCAGCCAATGCCTTTCCTCTTCCTGTTATCTGTGGCATACTTGCTGGCGCAGTCATCGGCTACCTCATCTACCAGGGAGGAAACCGATCTGCTCTGCAGATCTTCCTCATCATCTCTACCTGCTTCTTGTACCTTGTCGCTGCAGGTCTCTTCTCCAGGGGTGTTTGGTTCTTGGAGGCTCAGGAGGCAAGTCATTCCACGGCACGTCATCTCAGTAGACCCTAACATATCTCTTAGTGGAACAACATTATCGGTGGTGATGCTGCAGAGACTGGAGCCGGCCCTGGATCGTATGACATTCGCAAAAACGTATGGCATGTCAACGTAAGCTCTCCCGAATTTCATTTCCCACTGCTGCTGTTTCAGTCTTAGACAACGTACTTTGTCACGATGAATGCTCACTTTCATGATGGGGTCTAATTTGAATATAGTGCTGTAGTCCATCGCTCAACGGCGGCGGTGGATGGGGTGTCTTTAACTCCCTCCTCGGCTGGCAGAATAGCGCCACAGTCGGCTCAGTCTTGTCATATAACCTTTACTGGCTCGCGATTGTTGCGACATTCCTAGCAATGGCATACAACGAGAAAAAGGGGCACTGGCCACTCATGAAGGCTAAGACTTTGACACCAAAGGAGATCAATGTTCAGCACCACGACAGCGAAAGCTCGTCAGATGCAGTCGCTCATAGCGGAGATAAGCCCATCGTCGGGACCGAGGAAAGGGAACTGCCAGAACTCAGGGGCTAAGTGCGTACCCCTGGTATCGGTGAAAAGAGCGCAGGAACAGGGACTTTGAGAACTCTTGGGAGTGTACGCATGTTTCTTCTACAGTCTTAGCCGTGAAAGCACTTTTGATATCAAGTCTCCATGCTCTACAGATCAATCAACCAAAAATTTTGTAACACCGACCCGGCGAGGAGGGACAATGCTGTAGCCTGCTATGATCTAATACAGGAGCGAAAAGGCCCATTGTTCGTTGAGACTATGGAGTAACATAGCAATCTCCTCACCACAAAGATTCGCATTTTAGGATGCTGCAACAAGGATAATGAAGAACACTTGAGAGAATTGGTTTTGAGTTAATTGCATTCTCGAGGATACTAGAAGCGAAGATGACGTAGAAATCTGGTTCAACCTTCGATAGTCCGAAGAGGAGCGACAATAATGAAAAACAGGTTAAGCATTTCGTTTGTTTAGCAGCAACACTGACATTGACATCAATAGTCACGCAGGGGAAGTGGGGCAAGACATCTCTAAGGTCATGTATGTAAATTGTGGATGCATATCTTCCTAGCTCACGACTTGTCACGTTTGTTCCAGCACCTCTCCAATGGCTTGACCAACTTTTACTTTCTGGCCGGGCTCGATCTTCCATTTCCAACCTCCTTCCCGGCCACCAAAGTAACCTTCATCAAGACTCGTCGTTCTCCGCGATTTGGGTGCTTCAAACACCAAGACGATGGTGCTGCCCAGCTGGAACCCGCCCATTTCTTCGCCGCGCTTTAGTGCATGACCTCCAAGAATGACTGATGCATTGCCATAAGTCGCTTCAGCAAAGCCAGAGTACGGCTCACCACGTTCTTTCGCCTCCTCAGCAGCACGGTCAGCAGCAGTATCGGTCAACAAGGAGTTTGTTCTCAATTCTTTGTCGAAGTTGACGACGATGGAGCCGACATTTGTGGCGCCAACAGGTGTGTAGGAGAAAAAGCCCCACCGCCATCTTCCAAGCAGGACGACTCGTTCATTTAATGTGAACAAACCAGGCATTTTTCGTTGGAGATAAGGAGACACGGAGTACAGTTCTCCAGCGAAATGCCTCCGGCTGGTCACAACCCAATTTACAGGGGAATGGAAGCGATGATAATCACCGGGAGCCAGGTAAATGACGCAGTAATATAGCGCAGTAGGAGTCTTATCGCTACGCGGCGCCCACCACGGTTTTGAACCTTCGGATAATGCCAGATCGGCACGCACTTCTGCTTCTGAACTGGATTGAGATGTCGTGGATTGATCAGAGGGTGCACTTTTCGGCGACCTTCTCTTCTTTGCATCATTTGGACCCGAGAACAGGTTGGGCAGAGTATACGAGATACCATTTACTTGCGCGAATTCCTCGTCTGCACGGATGACTTCTTCATCGCCATCTCGTGATCTTTCAGAGCTCGGTTGTGGCGAGTTTGGTGATAATGCCATGTTGGAAGCAGGTGTACTTGTGCCAGAGCTTGACGGAGTTGGAGACCTGTCTCCTAACAGTGCGTCCAACGAGTACGTAACACCCTTGACCTGCTCGACCTCACCATGTTCAATGGCTCCAAATTGTATGACTTTGCCATCAGCGGGTGACAAAACCGCGTTTGGGTTCCCGTCAAGAGGCCGTACACCTGTGTTCAGCGCACGGTAGAAGAATTTGGCGAGGTTCGGGTAATTGTGGAGGTCTGGATCTGCAACTTCGGATAGATTTACACCAAAGATCCAAGAGTAGAGTTTGAAACCGGGCACTCGTAAGTAGTAAGGTATTTCGAGTTCGTTGAACCTGCCCCAAACCCTCGACAGAGCTTTCAGGGGCAACGTGGACATGATTTGGACCTGCCTATACGCAAGTCAGATTTCGAACCGAAGCACTTGTGCAGATTCCGTAGATACCAAGGTCCGCTCGGTCTTATCCTGTCTCTCTTCCTCGGTTTCCTCCCGTTGTCGCTGTCTTCCAGCTCTTTCTTCATCTCTTCTCGAGAATAGACTTTGAAGAACTGAACTCCGCCTAGAAAAGCGATTCCAGCACTCGCAGGTATCCAGTACCACTCAATCCGTCTCCTTGGGAGAGAATGTTCCAATCTCGCGCGCGACGATCCATTCTGCTGCCTTGATGTGCGACTGAGAGGGGGCGAGGATGCGAAGGTCCGTCTGGGCAGTCCTGACACAGGTCTGTGAAGCAGAGTGCGGCGGGATATGGTCGGATTGACGGATAAAGCTGCCATAGTTGTGCGATTACCACTCCCGCTGTTCTTACTAAAGATTAACTTGAAGCACGAAGGTCGAGTACGGACTACGGAGTAAAGGTCCACGATGGTGGCCACGAATATTTACGTTCTTGGACGCCCTTTTTGTTCGTCACTCTCGTGGTAGCAGATACCTAAATCTCACTTACTTATCTAGCAGAGTATACAGTGTTAATGGTCCAGCATCTGTTCGATTCTTCCTTCTGTCAACTTTATTTTTGATTTCATCGTTGTGTTGAAAGATGTCATACGATTTCCTCGCTAGAGCAGCAGGGATCATGCTGCTACTACTGCACTTTTGAGGGCGACTAAGCTCAGTTTCAGATTGCATTTGGACAGCTTGACCACTACCATACTTCTTTATGCAAGGAGAAAAAAGTCCAACAAATATCAAGTGTTCTCCATTTCGATCGCGAAGCAACGCCGTATCATGGTATAGCCATCCACCAGACAGGCCTGAAAAGTCGTCCCCATAAGACACGTTTTCCGCCATGGATCGTTCACCGCCGGAAGAAAGGACGACCATAGATGTCAAGATTTTGTCGCCCTCGCAAGAAGTCGGCATTGGAGGATTGCAGCTGAAGAACATTGCTGTCACCACCACAATCGGGGCTTTGAAAGCAGCCATTGCAAACTCGATTCCCTCGCATCCTCAGCCCGAGAGGCAACGTCTCATATATCTAGGAAGAGCGCTGTCGCGAGACGACGACGAACTATCAGCAGTTTTTGGTCGTGAAGCTGTATGTCATCTCTTCCACTGTGCTGAAGTGTTACTGCTGGTCCTTGATCCTTAATGCTAACATGAGCGCCAGATCCAGAATGACAACAACCACACCCTCCATCTCGTCCTGAGAGAGGCTAGCTCGTTGCAAACTCGTCCTGCCTCTGTCCCTCCGCACTCGTCCAATCCATTTCGGAACGCAACAGCCAACCCGCCTGCTTCGACTGTCCCAACGCCTATACAACGAAATCCCTTTGCTTCACCGCAGCCATCCACGAACGGCGAACAAACACCTCCTCTACAACAGCCTGGAACACAACCCAACGAAAGCCATGGAGTCAATCCTCTCACCCATATACTCGCGAACGCAAACATTCGCGCCACGTCCAATGGCATGCCAATCAACCTTCCACCAGAAGTCATAAATCAGCTGTTGAACCAACGTCTGGCACAGGACGGATCTTTTAATTTCCTCCAGAACATGCAGCCCCGAGCGCAACTATCGAACCAACCACTTCCACAGCCTGCACCTGGTCCCAGCTCCAACCCATCTCTGGAAGGGCCGAGCCTCCTTCAGCAACACTGGGCCCAACAGCAGGCGGCTCTGGCAGCAAATTTCGCTGCTGCTGCTCCTATGGCTCGCCAAGACTCTGAGCCTCCAGGAAATCGAGGGAGAGAACGTTCCACTCACAGGATCCCTACTTCGCAGCCCACTTCGCCTGGTACTGCCCCGAGAAGAGCTAGCAATCCAGATCGACCCACTACCGGAGCAGCAACACCAGCCGTTCCCGACCCGGGCACGTCTGGCTCGTCAGCCCCTAGTGGCCCTCATCAACCCCATTCTCATACTATTGTAAGAGCAGGAGTGAATCCTGATGGCACAAGGTGGCAGACTACGACTGTACAATTTGAGGGTCCTAACCATCATCACAACCATCCACACAACCATGCTCCTGGTCAATTGCCCCCTGGTCATCTGCCTTTTCCAATACCCCCTCAAGTAGGCCAAATGCCAATTCAGCTTCCTGGACAAATACCACTCATGCAGCCTCTTCCCAGATTGCCAACGCAATATCCATTGCAAGCAATGAACCCGGCAATGCATCTGCGAATGGGCACACCTCCGACTGGAGGGTTAGGACCTCGGCCGGGAGTCACGCCACGATCTGTCTCTCCGGCTCGCTCTGTGAGTGGTGAAGGGCCGCGCCGGGTGGCAACGCCGGCTGCTGAACTTCAACATCGACTGAACGAGACGATGCGAGAAGTTCGCAATGTTAACACACTTCTTGGTGTCATGACTACTGGCAACCTTGCACACGGTGGAACAGCGCCGCCGTTGGGTGACGTAGAACGCGAGCAGTTGCGCGTCACTGCGCACAATATGAATCAACACATTGAAGGATTCGGTGCACATTTGACCTCTTTAACCGATGGGCATCCTAACATGCGATCCGACCCGGACTTTGCAATACTGCATTCTCAATATCAAGTTCTTCAAGCCCAAGGGAAAGCAATTCGCCATCAAGTTGGGGCCCTTACTGGGACTGGAAACGGTCCCACCTTGCCAGGTGGTAACGGATCAGCGGACTTGCAGCTGGCTGCCTGCTCAGAAAACTTCTCACACCAGAATTCAACAACTTTGAACATAGCGCCAACAACAGGAGATAGTCAGCGGTCCCCAATCATTTTGCCAAGCGCCGCAGCGCCACAAATCCATGTTCTCAGTGATGCATCGGGCATCCCACAGGCTCTGCTTATTAATGCAAGTGGTCAATACACAACGCCTGCTCTTTCTCCCGCAGTGATGAACGCTTTGATGGCTGCGCAGCTTCCTTACGATCAGCTTGTGCAGCAGTTCACTCGGGGTGTCCAGCAGCTCATAAGCAATAGCAGTTCAACCGGAACACTCACGGATAATGCTCAACTTGTTCAAGCACTAAATACCTTCGCTGCCGCCAGACAAACAGGACAAGCGGCAGCCGACGATGACGCGGTCATTCAACGTATGAACCATATATTGGGCCAAGAACGTGGTCGGAGGGACATCCGAAGAACAAGACGGCGCAATCCAGACGCCCAAGTTGCAGGTGATAATCCGCCAGCAATTGTTGTAGAAGATGCAGCTGCACTAGGCCAGGCTCAACCACTGGCGATAGCACCAAACCAGCTTCAGCTCCAGCAGCAAGTCGCAAGAGGCGCCAACAATGAGGTCCGGGATATGCTCGCTCCTATTGTGCGGAACCTGTGGCTCGCTGCCCGCCTTGCCGCATTTGCGTACTTCTTCCTCTCCTCTGGACGCGGCTACTGGCGTGTCCTACTGCTCGGAGGTATCGGTCTTGCCATCTATGCATTAAATTCTGGTTGGCTTGGACGCAATGTTGACAATGCATGGGAAGGCCTGAGGCGACACTTCGAAACACTGGTCAACGACGCGAGGCGAGGTGTTCCCGTCGCTCCGACAGCCGCGCAGGTGGCTTACAATAATGCACATCCGACGCCAGAGGACACAGCCCGAAGACTTCTTGAAGAGCACCACAGGCGTAATAGGTCTGCGACGCAGGAGTTCATTGATCGCGCTGTTGCGCGTGTGAGGCAGGCAGAGCGCACGTTTGCGCTTTTCGTTGCCAGTCTTTGGCCAGGTGTTGGAGAGGGCGTAATCCGCGCCCAAGAACAGGCGAGGCGAGAAGAGCAACAGCGGATTGAGGAGGATCGGAGGAAGAAGGAAGAGGAGGACGCTAAAAAGAAGGAAGAAGAGGCAAGGGTCAAGGATTTGGCGGGCGAGGGCTCTTCGGGTAGCACAGCTCTGGAGTCGACTACACTTCCACAGCAGAGGTCCATCAAGCAAGGCGAGGGGTCTGCTTCTGAGCCTAATGTTAAGAAATAAGAAATGGGAGCCAACAATGGAAAAGATCAGGTTTAGCAATATGCACACGGTACCACTTGGCATCTGGACGGACGTTGAAGGGCGCTATATCGTTGCTAGGCACCAATAATGAGGTTGACTGTATATGCAGTCTATGTTTTGGCTTCTGTTCTACGCCGTTGTGTACCCTCCTAAAGCGTATTATCGAGACCCGTTTATATAACAATAACTATCTACGTACTTCGTACAATAGTAGGCTAGTAGTAAGTAGGTACGGTTTAGTAAGAGTATTATAAGGATACGTAGTACTTACTATAAGGATAGACGGATTAATAATAGAGGTAGATCAAATATAAGATTTAAATATAACGCTAGGGAAACCTTATAATTGCCTAGAATTATAGCTTATTTACTTATTAATCTTAAAGTATATCTTAAAACTATAGAAACTATCTTTACTACTTCTAAATTTAACTCTCTATTAATCTATAGTAGTGTCTCTAAGGGGTCGGGTTATATAACGGCTTACTAGTATAGTATTCTAGTAAATAGTATAGCTATATAACTAGTATAGCTATAAGGGCTTAAGGTCTATAAGTAGGACTACTTCCTAGCTCCTACTTCTAGCCCTTATCTATAGTTCTCTATTATATATAGTTTATACTAGATCGTACTACTAGCCTTCTATTTAGTTACTACTAGCTATAATATAACTATAGGTTAAACTATAACTACTACTACCTTTAGAGAAGGCTAACCAAAATCTCTAAAAACCTACTTAAAAAATTTACCTAAAACTAACTACTAATATAAATCTAGATACTAGCCTTACTAGTAACCCTCCTAGAACCTAACTAAACTATAAGACCTATAAGATCTTCTAGAATCTAACTAAACTATAAGATCTTCTAGAACCTAACCAAGCTATAAAACCTTCTAGAATAGACTATAAACTTAAAAAAACTACGAAACCCGACTCCGTCTATAAAAGTACGTTTTATATTTTCTACTAGATTTATTACTAATCTATTAGATCCAGCGGTTCCAACGGCTATTATATATTCTATCTAGACTAAATACTTTTTTTTTATCCGGTAAGAACTATCTATTCTATTAACTATATTTACGCCTATACGATCCAGCCTATCTAACGGATCCGTAAGGGCTATAGTTATTACTATATCCTTATTACGTAAGCGTACCTAATTATTAACTTAATACGTAATATTTCCTCTAACCCGCTAACTAGGGTCCCTAAGGGGTCGGGGGATCCCCCGACTCCTCGGGGGTAGAGAGGGTAGAGGGCGGTATTTAGGTTAGGTATAGAGGTCCCTAGGACCCCCCGCCCCGACCCTAAACCCGCTAGAACCCGACCTAATTAATTAGGGCGGGTTCTTAGCTAAAAAACGTAACTTTTTCGTATAGTTTTATTAATTACGGACGACCTATAGATATTTTATATTATATAACCTTATAGACTTTTAGAATAGGTATTTCTCTATAATTCTAGCTATTTAGATCTTAATAATACCTAGATTAAGTATTAAAATATATAACTTAAAAAACCCGACTTCCCCCTAATTAGTAGGTTAGGGGTAAAAGCTCCCCCTAACCTAAAAACCCGCCCCCCCCCCTATTTCTACCCCCCCCCCTACGGCGGGTTGGGGGGTACCCCTAAAACCTGACCCGATCCGACCCCTTAGGGACCCTATCTATATATACGGGGTCTTCCCGTAATATTAAGTTAACTCTTATTTTTCTTACGCTTACTTACGAAGCGTTGGCCTAAGCTACTATTTATACGGATACTATAGTAAACTAAGAAGACTTAGCTACTACGAGTAACTCGGATACTCTATAGTCCTAGGAGTCTATTAGACTAGAAGAATACGGGACCTTTATTATAAATCTAATAGCTACGGAAAACCTAACGGAGGCCTAATTAGAAGAGGTAGTAAATATCATTCGCGCCTAGAATACGTAGAGTAACTAAGTCGTAGGCCTTATTACGGCTATCTAATAATTAGCGGCTACTATATAGACGGATAGAGACTCTACCTCCCTTACTAGACCTCGAGACTAGAAGCCTCTATTATAGAATAGTACTACCGGTATATTTTAAGACTATCTTCTACGGATAACTAGCTCTTACAAGGCGTAATTCGCCTTAAAACCTACGCTCTCTATAGAATACTACTAGGACTATATTAATAATACGCTACTAATAGATAAGCGTATATATATATAAGACTTCTAGATAAAGAGAGATATAAGTAGGACTAGGAACTCCGTAGACTTCTTTATAGAGCTTAAAAGAATCTTCTTAGACTCTATAGAGAAAACTAAGGCCCTCGAGGCTCTAGTCTAGTTTAAATACTAAGACGGCTAGCCGTAGTACGACTACTAACTAGTTTTTAACGGCCTTCTCTATACTTTATATAGGGACCTCTAGGACGACCCTATTAAAATTAAGTAACTAAGAAAAATCTTTTCTAACTAGATAACGAGATATACGGTTACTATAGTAGATCCTATAAGGTATAATAAGTTTTTAGTAGAGGTTACTAGAATTATAGTAAAATATAAGACGACGTCCTAATTCTTAGCTAAGAATAAATAATAGGCGTCTAGGGTTTCTAGAGCGGACTCTACGGCGAAGAGGGCGGTAAATCTCTCTAGTAGCTTACTATTAGAATATACCGTAGATTTAATAGGTAATATAGTTATAATAGTAATAAGAACCGGCGTTAGCTACTAAATTAAAGATAGGTCTAATAGTAAGAGCGGCGGGAAGACCGTACTATAGGCTAAATAGATCTCTAAGAAAGTATTAGGCTAAAAGAAGAAGGGCCTATACTTCCGCTATAGAGGGAGTAGATATTACGTAGATAAGTACGTCTATTACTCCGCGATAAACCTAAATAAGCTAGGGAGAACGTTAATAAACTTAACTTAGACTCTTCTACTAACTAAGAATACTATACCTCTTCTTAAGAAGTCTAAGTTTAAAGCGTTAGAAAAAGAGTAAGTCCCTCTTAAAGGTAGAAGATAGAAGCCTAGACGGTACTTAAGAACGGCTAGTAGTTATACCAATAGAGAATAAACGGAAGAAGTATATTTATAAGCGTAATTCTTAATAATAATAAAGAAATCTCTACTCTAATTAACGAAGGCTATAAGTACTATACTATAGTTAATAAAAACCTCGCTAAGAGGCTTAGACTCTATACGGTCGACCGTATCTTACGCCGGATATTAGGCGCGATAGGAAATATAAGGGACTCTACTATTTAAAAGATAGTAGGCTTCCGTATAGATATAGACGGCTTCCCGTAAACCGTATACGTATATAGCGTACCTAATTTAGCGTATAATATAATCCTAGGAAACCTATAGAAAACTTATAATTACGTACGGACCGCGCCTAATAAGTAGTAGATATTCTATAGGAGAGTAAATATATAGGTCGAGAAGGAGGGAGACGCCCTAGACCGTATAGACTCTATAGAGCGTACTACGGTAATCCGCGCCGCTAAAGAAAGTAAGTAGAAAATAATATAGAAGAGATAAAGAAAAATAGATAACTTCGCGGTCGCGTTCGCTAATATCGAGCTAGTTAAGAAGGAGTCCGCGTATAGAGTACGAATAGTCGTAATAAATATAGCGGATATTAAGAAAGCCTTAGAGAAGAAGCTACCTAATATAGAGAAGAAGTTTAGGGAATAGCTACCTCCTAAGATTTATAATCTTATCCCGCTATTTCTAACGCGGGAAGCCGAGAAACTAGCGCTATATAGACCTAGGCTAGACTATAAGATTAAACTTTATAAGAAATCCGATAGTACTCTCGAGTCGCTACTATAGGGCCTAATCTATAGTATATTAAAGAAGGAGCTTCTAGTATTAAGGAAAATATTAAACGACTTATTAAATAAAGGATTTATATAACTATCGATATCCCTAGTAGGGGCCCCTATACTTTTTATATAGAAGGGGACGGGCGGTTTACGCTTCTATTATAACTACTAGATACTAAACGCTATAACGGTAGAAGATCGGTACCTACTATCTTTAATATCGGAGACTCTATAGAACCTTACGGGGGCTAAGTAGTTAACGAAGGTAGACGTCGTATTAGCCTTCTAGAAACTCCGCGTAGCTAAGGGATATAAATATAAAACCGCGTTTTAGATAAGATACGGTCTTTTTAAATAGCTAGTTACCCCGTTTAGTCTCGTAGGGGCCCCGTCTAGTTTCTAACGGTATATTAACTTAGTATTACGGGAATACCTTAACGACTTTATATTGGTATATATAGATAACGTTCTAATATATATATTAGGCTCCTAGTTAGACTATTTCCGTAAGGTAAAGTTAGTCCTCTATAAGCTTTTAGGCGTAAGCCTATATCTAAACGTAAAAAAGTATAAATTTACGAAGAAGATAATTAAATACTTAGAGTTTATCGTATACGCCGACGGAAAAGAGTTAGAAACTAATCTAGAGAAAGTAGAAGCTATCCGTAACTAGTAGGCCCTAAGAACTTAAAAGAAGCTACGCCGTTTCCTTAGGTTTACTAACTATTACCGCGTATTTATTCTATATTATTCGGTAGTCGCCGCCCCGCTAACGGCGCTAACTAGGAAAAGTATAAACTTTATATAGAGTAAGAACGTAGAGGCGTCGTTTAAAGTATTAAAAGATCTATTCTACCGGGCCCTAATCCTTAGGTAGTAGGATCTATAGCTTTTAACGTTCGTAGAGACCGATTATAGTAGATTCGCGCTCGGAGGCGCGTTAAGCTAGAAAGTTAATAGAGTCTACTATCTAGTAGCGTATTACTCTAAAAAATTAATTAAAGCTAAAATAAACTATAATATCTACGATAAGGAGTTACTAGTAGTTATTAAATATCTTAACTAGTAGGGCGCGGAGCTAAGGAGCTATAGACCTTTTATAATCCTAATAGACTATTAGAACCTAAAGTATTTTATATAGAAGTAGAAGCTTTCTAAGCGGTAAGCGCGGTAGGCTAAAAAGCTAATATAATATAGATTCTCTCTTATATATAGGCTAGGCTCCAACGGTATAGTCCCGGATACTCTATTAAGAAGGTTATAGAATATACTAGGATAAGAGGACTACAAGTCTAGAATCTAATAAGTTATTCTAAACGGGGCGCTCTATAAATAGACGCGAGCCGTACCGGTTAGTATATCTACTATAGAGAACGTAGCGGGACCCCTAGAAGATAGCGAAATAAATAAGTTATAGGAGGACGCTTCTAGGGCGGATACTAGGTATATAGTAGTAAAGACTACTTTAATAGATAGTTCGCGCTAGCTTCCTAACGGGATACGCCTAAAACTTTAACTATCTAACTATCGTCTAGGCGCGTAGAGGTACGTAAGGTATAGAGAGAAGCTATAGATTCTAGACTCTCTATTTATATCTAAGGCCGAGCGTAAAGCCGCGGACCTCTTAACGGCGAAGTAGGATACCCTAAGGATAAAGATAATTTAGAGGTACTACGACTTACTATTATCTAGATACCCTAGACGCGAGGAGACGATTACTATCGTATAAAGAGACTACTACTAGCTATTAATATTCTATGAAATTAGGCGATTTATATATAATTATAACTTATACGGCTAAACTAAGTTATAGTAAGATAAAAAGAGTAGTCTTCTATAGCCTTTAGCGGTCCCCGATCGTTTCTTCTCGGATATCTCTATAGACTTTATTATGGACTTACCTAAGTTAGGGAGGTATATAAACTTATAGGTTATTAAAGATCGTCTTAGTAAGACCGTCGTTTTTAAGGTAATACCTACCTAGAACTCTAAGGACTACGTATAGAAGCTTATAGAGTACTAGATACGTTACTATAGTCTCCCGAAAGATATTATAAGTAACTAGGGGGGCAACTAGGTAGGGTCGTTTAAGAGGAGTTTTTATAAACTTAGTAATATAACCTAAGATATTAGTAGCGCGTACTACCTATAAACCAACGGAGGCCTAGAACGAATAAACTAGAAAATCTAGGCGTATCTACGCGCGTTTATTAACTATATATAGATAGACTAGAAAATATAGCTTCCTACTATATAGCTAGTAGTAAATAGCTAATA
This sequence comes from Venturia effusa, assembly GCA_007735645.1. Lineage (NCBI taxonomy): Eukaryota > Fungi > Ascomycota > Dothideomycetes > Venturiales > Venturiaceae > Venturia > Venturia effusa. The sequence goes on along the minus strand of CP042202.1, from coordinate 28,624 downwards.
CTACGCGGGGATTAGTATAAGCCTATTTTTCGTAATATATAAATACTATACGCTAACTCCGGTCGCCCTAAAGGAGGAATCTACGCTATCTTTAGCGGTATCTATAGAGGTTTAAGCGGAGGTATTCGTAAAGAGAATTAGAGGTATTACTAAGCTATACTAGACTTCTATAGGGGCGTCTATATAGCGATAGAAGGAGTCTACTAACGTACGGCGGTCGTCTATACTATAATTTTAGATAGGTAATAAAATATAGCTCGACTTAAGAAACTACGTAAGCGACCGTCTAAAGAAGAAGTTAGACTATAAATACGTAAAATATACGGTCTCTATAGTAGTATCGCCGCTCTCTATTAAGCTTAAGGGAATCCCTAAGGGTATCTACCTAGTATTCTACCTAGATCTCCTATAAATCGCGGTAGATAATCTATTACTAGGCTAGAAGACTGACGACTCCTAGCTAGACCCGGTACTAAGAGAGAGATACAATAAGTAGGCCGTCGAAAAGATTCTCTATATAAGAAACTAAGGTCGTAGGAGGAAGCGTAAGGTCCTTATAAAATAGAGCGGATACTATAAACTTATATAGAAACCGCTAGAGAGTATAGAAGACGTAGCGGACCTAGACGAGTTCGAGAGGAAGTTTAGGAACCCTAGAAATAATAATAGACCCCGTAACGAATATAGCGGTAGACTAAGAAGATAAAGGGGGGACTAAAAACCTTTCCCGTACTATCGCGAGGCGGCGTCCGCGGAAGACGATATAGAGGCTATAGTAGAGGATACGGAACCTACGATAAAGATAAAGAAATTAATAAAGACGAGAACGAGAGAACGCTAATAATCTTTCCCGAAACTTCGTAAGACGTCGTCCGCGAAAGACAATATAGAGGCTATAGTAGAAGGAGTAGGACCTACGAGAAGAGTAGGGAATATATAAACGTTAAGACTACTAATAGTACTTAACTAGATTTCGCTCTAACGGTTACGGAAGGCGGAACCCGTAGCGTACTAAGCGGGAAGTAGGGGGATTAAGATTAGAATCTCTAGTTACTAGAAAAGAAAAAAGTTAAGCGACAAATAGAAGAAAACGAAAGTTATCTTAATTTATATAAGAGCTAGGAATAATAAACGTAAGGCGCCGTCCGTAGGAAAAGAGATAGAACCTATAAGATAGAAGATAGAAAAATAAGAGGACGTACGGGTTCTTATAAGAGCTAGGAAAAATAAACGTAGGGCGTAGCCCGCGGAAAAGATAGTAGAACCTATAGAATAGGAGATAGGAAAGCGACGGAATAGGAGTACTAGAGAAGAAGAAAGTAACGTAATAAATAAGAGAAAATAAAAAAGTATCTTAGTTAGTAATAGGGTAGAAGGGTTACCTAGTAGATAAGGGTAAATAGATATAGATTCCGTTTCAGAATCCGCCGTTAGGACGGCGGACTCCGTAGGAATATCTATTTAGGACGCCGCTATATCGTTAAATATAGGATAATATATAAAGGATAGCGTTACGCGCGGTCGCGTAGGCGGTCTATATAGGAAAATACGTAGAAAAGATTAGGAGGTAAAAGTTAAGTAGCTAAATATATTTAGTAAAGATAGCTAGAATATATAAGAGGGATACCGCTAAAAAAGGAGCAATAGCTATAGGTAAAAAAAAGATAAAGAATAAAAAAAAGAGGGGAAAGATAGGGAAAGGTATAATTTAGTAGAGGAATTATTTTATAGTATTTCTCTATATACTAGGCGGGGGCCGCGAAGAAGCTAGCGGGTACTATAAAATCCTCTAATAATTAATTTTTTTTAAGGATTAGTATAACGAGATTCTATCGACTAGGAGGGTCCTAGGGGGCCTCTCTAGAGCGCCGTTAAGATAGCGGCCTCTATAGTAATTAAGACGAAATTTAGAATAGGGCTAAAAAGCGGTTAGCGTAGAAAAAGGGGCGGAAGGAACTAAAACTTACGCGGGTAAAACTCTATTATTATAGTTTACCTTTATTCTAGTAATGGTTCTAAGGGTATAGATAAGAATCTAGTAGGTTCTAGTACTTTTTTAGTAGTTAGCGTAAATTAAGGAAATCTCGAGTTTTTTTTAGGAAGATACTTACGTATTAGCGGCCCTAGTATTAGTCTAGGCGGCGTAGGTAAGCTAGATATATAATAGGCTAAAGAACGGTTAGCGCGGAAAAAGAGGCGGGAAGAGTAGAAGATATATATATCTTTATAATTTTTATAGAGGTATTTATACTCCGAGTAGGCTCTACTCTAGTAGGTAGTCTAAACTAGATATTAGCGGCTACCGTAGATAAATAGGTAGAGGTAAATTACTACTTAGTTAATATAGTTCTAGCCGAGGGTAGCGCAGCGGATATAATAATATAGACGCTAGGAAACTAATTAGTTTTTAGCGGAGACTACTAGAAAGGAGAAAACATATATTAGATATAGTAGTAGTAGTAGTAGTAGATAGTTACTAGTAGATATTAGCTAATTCTAGGCGGAGCCTATAAAAAAGAGTAGGGAGTATTTAACTTATAGAGAAGTTAAGTAATTTAAAGAAGAAGATTAAGGTAGAGGGAGGACCTTATTATATAGCCTCGACGCTATTTACGAATAATAGCTATATCTAGTAATTATCGGCCTCTACGATAGCTATAGTAGGATTAATAGGAAAGGATTAGGTATAATAGGTTACTATTATAGTAAATAAGAATAATAGGGATTTAGGTATTATTAGTATCCTTAAGGGTTATAGCGGGATTAATAGAAAAAGTACAAATATAATAGGGTAATATTACTATTATTTACGCTTATTATCGCTAATAGTTACCGTCTATAATAAGGTAGATACTAAGTAGAATAATAAGGATAATAGCCTCGAGGTTATATATAGAGAACGCCGAATTTAGAGTAGAAAGAAGGGAGAAGATTAAGGGACGAGATATTAGTCGGAGCGGAATTTTTTTTTTACTAGCTAAGGGAGTCTACTAAAGGAAGGACGGAGTTCTAGGGTAATATTATAGGCTATAGCCCTTAGATCTAGAGATAGGATATTCTATATCTCGGTATAGCTCCCGTATAAGATACGGTAGTTACTATAGAAAGGACTATAAGAGTCCCTCTTCTCCCCTCTTATAGATCGGTAGTTAACTTAGTTTACTATTCTACCTTTAACCTCTATCTATACGGGGTCTTCCTATAATAACTAGTACGCGCCCAATCTTCCTAATACTATATCCCTAGTAGAATACTTAATAAAGTAACCTAGTAATAGTAGGGTAAGTCTATTAGTAAGGGTTACTACCCTCGCCGTATAGATACGCGTAAAGAAAGTTATAGTTAGTCGTTATTATAGTATATTATACGTTACTTATCCTCCTATCGACGTTGTATAGGTAGAAGGCCCTAATAACTACTACGGTATTCTTCTTAAATAACGATTTCTTTAAGGAAAGATCGTATTAGGCCTATATTATTTATTCGAATATCTATAGTTATAAAACGTAGACGACTTACGTAGATAATAGCTTCGCGGGATAGTTACCTAGGAGTAATACTTAACTAATTTACGCCGTAGAATCGACTAGTCGAATCTACTAGCCTATACTAAATCCTAAGCCTTAGCTACGTAGCGGTGCTAGTAAAAACCGGTTACTTTAAAGAGGTTTATTCCCTGGTTTTCCTACGCTAAATCTACGAGAAGATCTCTTTCCGTTACTGTAGTCGTAATAATTATAGTTAATGTTAAAGGTAGTAGGACGTATTTATTATTATCTATAGCTATCTCTTAGGCGAGTCTAGCCTTCGCCTTATTTAGTAGTAATCTATTAGATATATCGCTTCTAAAAGAAGAGGTTAATACTATCGACTAAGAGGGTCTATCTCTACCGTTCTTATATATTTATTCGTTATATTCCGTTTTAGCTTATTATTACTCTATTCGTTAGTATACGTTTATATTTGCGCTCGTAGCGACTACTTACTACTCTATATCCTTTAGTCTATACTAACTTATTGTTTTATTTCCTACCTTATTAGGTGTATTAGAATTATATATACTATAGTAGTAGGGTTTTCTATAGGAAACTTAATTACTACCAAATTATTATTATTACTATAGTTTAAGTAATCTATATTTAGGATCTAATATATATTACGCTGAGATTTAATAGAGATACTATATCGTTTAATATTACTATTCTAGTACGCTATTAATACGGTGTCGATACAGTATTTAAAGCTATATCGTATAAATTAAGTTATATTAGGCCTATATCGACCTATACTAGGCCCGTATCCGGCCTATATCGCGCTCCTATAAATCGGAATTTATTAAGATAGGTACCTTACCTTACCTATAGGACCGAGAGTTACGATTATCTAGAAAGTACCGTACCTAGGTAAGGTATATAGAGATAGCGAAGGTAAGATATATTAATTAGGTACTATAAAATCTAACTAGGTTTCTAAGCTATAAACGAATCGAATACGACGAGATACTAACTACTACGAGAGATTACGATAGCGATACTAGATACAACAGCGATACTAGATATTAGTCTATCTATTCTTAGCTTCGAGTATCGTGGCCTAGCTTCCTATTCTTAGCTTCGAGTATGCTAGCCTTCCTATTCTAGCCTTCCTATTCTTAGCTTCGAGTATGTTAGTCTAGCTTCCTATTCTTAGCTTCGAGTATGTTGGTCTAGCTTCCTATTCTTAGCTTCGGGTATGTTGGTCTAGCTTCCTATTCTTAGCTTCGGGTATACTAGCCTGTCTCTAACTATCCTAGCCTTCCTATTCTTAGCTTCGGGCAGCGTAGCCTACCTAGCCTTCCTATTCTTAGCTTCGAGTATACTGGCCTTTCTATTCTTAGCTTCGAGTATACTGGCCTTCCTATTCTTAGCTTCGAGTATGCTAGCCTTCCTATTCTTAGCTTCGAGTAGCGTGGTATGTGATGCCTTATAGCTTGCGATGCCTTATATGGTATACGATGCCTTATATAGTATGCGATGCCTCGTATACGTACGATGCCTTATATGCGTGCGATACCTTGTATGCGTACGATACCTTGTGTACGTACGATGCCTTGTATGCGTGCGATGCCTTATGTACGTGCGATGCCTTATGTGCGTGCGATGCCTTATGTGCGTGCGATAACGAGACTATACGTAGGCTAAATAGGAAGGCAAATACAATGAGACTAATATGAAGGCTAAATATAAAGGCTAGATACGAAGGCTAGATGCGAAGGCTAGATGCGAAGGCTAGATGCGAAGGCTAGATGCGAAGGCTAGATACGAAGACGGTATCTACCGGTGTGACTACTGAAGGCTAGGCGATTGAGGGGTCCTAGGCTCGAAGGGCGTAGGTTTGCGCTACTAGAGGCTAGATCGTAAGATAATAGGCTAGCTAGGTATGCGCTACTGGAGGCTAGATCGTAAGATAGTAGGCTCGGATACTAGGCTAGCTATTAAAGGAGGAGGAATTCTACGTTCGAATAGCGTAGGTGCGCGCTATTAAGGATAAGGACTCCTACGCTCGAATAGCGTAGGTACGCGCTGTTAGAGGTTGGCTAAGGAGTTCTAGGTTCGGATAAGATAGTAGCTAGTAGATAGTAGATACTAGATACTAGAAAGAAGGTACTAAGTAGTAGATAGTAGATACTAGATAGTAGATAGTAGATACTAGAGAGTGGATAGTAGAGAGTGGATACTAGTTACTAGAAAGTAGATAGTAGATAGTAGATACGAGAGAGTAGATAGTAGATACTAGAGAGTAGATAAAAGATACTAGAGGGTATATAGTAGATACTAGAAAGTAGATAGTAGATACTGGAAAGTAGATACTAGATAGTAGATAGTAGGTAGTAGTAAAACCGTAATCTATTATCGTGATCTCGGTATTGCAATCTAGATATAGTAGTAAAGATATTGTAGGTTAAGTATCGCAGACTAAGTATCGTACCTAGACTAGTATCGTATAGTAGATATCGTAGACTAGTATCGCATAGTAGGCATCGTATAGTTAGTATTATATACTAGGTATCGTAGACTGGCCTAGTAGTAAAGATGTAGTAGACTAAGTATTGTAGACTAGTATCGTATAGTAGGTATTGTATAGTACCTAGGTATCGAAGACTAGCCTAGTAGTAAAGATATAGTAGACTAAGTATCGTAGACTAGTATCGTATAGTAGGCATTGTATAGTAGGTATCGTATAGTAGGTATCGTATAGTAGGTATCGTATAGTAGGTATTATATAGTAGGTATTGTACGCCGGGTTGGAGAGAGTACCTTCGCGATACGATCTTAGGAACTTACGCCGCGACTATAGTTTAGTTGTAGTTTAGTTATAGTCTAGTTATAGTATAGTTATAACTTAGGCGCGGTTTATACCTAATCTACTATAAATCCGTCTACTACTTACGCTATATAGTAGATAACACTTTGATATTATTATCGATATCGCTCTTAGTTATTAGTATCTCTACTAAGAAGCTAGAGGCTATACTTATATCTCTACTTAATTATTACTACTTAATTATCTCTACTTAATTATCTCTACTTAATTATCTCTACTTAATTATCTCTACTCTATTTTCGCTAACTAGAAGCTGGAAGCTAGAGATAGAGATAGTACTAGAGATAGTACTAGAGATAGTACTAGAGATAGTACTAGAGATAGTACTAGAGATAGTACTAGAGATAGTACTAGAGATAGTACTAGAGATAGTGCTAGAGATAGTACTAGAGATAGTACTAGAGATAGTACTAGAGATAGTACTAGAGATAGTACTAGAGATAGTACTAGAGATAGTACTAGAGATAGTACTAGAGATAGTACTAGAGATAGTACTAGAGATAGTACTAGAGATAGTACTAGAGATAGTATTAGAGATAGTATTAGAGATAGTATTAGAGATAGTACTAGTACTAGAGATAATACTAGACGTCGATTATTACCTACGAGCGAGATAATAGTCTCGTAATCTCTTAACCTCCTCTTTAGTATATATATTAATTAAAAGCTTATTAATCTCCCTCTCTACGAATAAATTAATTAGTAGTTTATAAGTATAACTATTACTTATATACCTATCGCCGACGTACCCCTTAAGGCTACGCTTAGCTATACCGTATCGCCTTATTATCTTAACGGATAGGATATCGCGTAGTTTAGGTATCTAGAATCGAGTCCGCCTATCGCCGAGTATATTCGTAAGGAAGCGCTTTAGATTCTTTCGCTTACTTAGGAGAGTAAGTAGTAGGGGATCCCGGGGGAGTAGGGTTAAGTCTTTAGGTAGTATAATACTACTTATATTATAAAGCTATACCTTAAATACCGAGCGTAGAATATCGATATAGGTATTGAGTAGAGGCTTCGTCTACTTCGTAATTAATAAGGACTTCGTATTTAATAGCTTTATATTTAATAGCTTTATATTTAATAGCTTTATATTTAATAGCTTTATATTTAATAGTTTTATATTTAATAGCTTTATATTTAATAGCTTTATATTTAATAGTTTTATATTTAATAGCTTTATATTTAATAGCTTTATATTTAATAGCTTTATATTTAATAGCTTTATATTTGACGAGGACTTCGTAATTAATAGCTTTATATTAAACGTATTAACTAAACTCTTCTAACTTCCCCTCTAGTATTATAGACTAACGCTATTAATAACTCGATTCTTAGCTAGTATAGTAGTAGGGCTAGGATAGTATAGGTAAGGGTTATTCGAAGAGAGAGGTTACTATACTATTATAGAGAGAAGAGGATAAAGAGGATAAAGAGGATGCCTAGATAATAGGTTAGTAGTATCTAGTAGAAAGAGATAGTTAAGTAACTTACTATTAGGGAGAGAGAGATTAGGAGAGAGATTAGAAGAGAGGTTAGGAGAGAGATTAGTTTACTACGGAGAGGGAGACCTATAATATAGAGTAGCCGCTAAGATAGCGTAGACTTTTAGGCTTTAATACGTAAACCTTTTAATACGTAAATCTTTTAATACGTAGATCTTTTAATACGTAGACCTTTAATACGTAGACCTTAATACGTAGACCTTAATACGTATACCTTTAATACGCAGATATTTGCGTATCTTAAATTAATTCTATTACGCCTACTAAGTATATATCTATAGGTATTTCCGTACTAAACTATACGCTAACTATACTATATCTTACGTACTATTATCAATCCGACTATACCTACCTACCGTACTATACCTTATAATAACTACTGTCCGAGCCTAGAACCTAGACTAAATATACCTAAACTATAAACCGTAAAATATAAACCGTGAGCTATAAGCCGTGTATATATAAACCGTATAAGAACCGTATATAAACTAGGTATAAACCGTATATAAATTAAGTATATAAACCGAAAGTTATACTATCGAAGATAGGGTAGGAGTTATACTATCGAGGACGGGGAGAGTTATACTATCGAGAACAGGGAGGGAATTAGTCTATAAGATTATTAGTATAGCTTATCTAGTTACGTAATATCTAGATACTTACTACTACTAAGAGTAGATATACTAACTAGTTAGCTATCTCGTTATTCTAAGAGCGGCTAATAGTCTAAGAACGATTAGTAGTCTAAGAACGACCGATAGTCTAAGAACGACCGATAGTAGTAGAGCGTTAAGACTCGATTCGCTATATAGAGCCAGAATAGGGCTTACTATTAATACGGCGGGAAGGAGTCTTAGGCTCGATCTCGTCGTCGTCGTCGTCGTTAGTAGTACTATCGAAACCGCTAAGGCTAAGCTACTTATTTAGGTTAGTATTACCTAGAGAGTCTATAATATAGTAGATAATACGGTCGCGTAAGTTATAAAGGGTACGACCCTTAGTATTAATTTTAGGTATCTATCGTAGGCCGTCCTCTAACTCGGGTAGTATTAAGAATCGAATACCCTTATTAATATCGCGCTAGACGAAGCTCTTAGCGATAGGCTTATTAGTAGGCTAATCGCCCTCGGCCTAAGATAGTAGCTCGTCGTCAGAACTAGTACTATTATTAGAGGGAGTTTTATTACTAACCTCGATAGTACTACGAGGGCGAGTACGAGTACGAGTATTTTAAGTAGGCTAGAAACTATCCTCCTTAATATCTAGAGTAGTATAGAGATTGTTGTCGTCTATATCTTAAGTAGTATAGAGATTACTATCGTTAAGGTCTATAGTATTATTATTACTATCGAGATTAGGACTAGACTACTACTTACCCGAGCCCTATTCTTCCTCGTACTCCTCCTTATTATAGTTATTAAATAGCTCCGTACTAGCCTCGTTAAATTCCTAAGAGTTAAAGAACTTATCTTAATCTAGATCGATAGGAATATCTCGAGAGGATATAGAAATAGGGACCTTTACTAGTAGTGCGTAGGAGATAGTAATATTAGCCTTAACCTTAGAAAAGTCGCGCTTCTTACGAGTACGCGTATTACGATAGCGCTTAGTTAACTCGACGAAGTATAAATAATTAATAGTATCGAACTCTATAAGTAGAGTAATACGATTATAAAGATCGCGTATCTTAGTCTTCTTATCCTCGGACTTGCCGGCGATATAGATACGATAGGTAGCCGTATAGATATTAACGTAGATCTCTAAAAAGCAATTAGTATATAGGACAGATGTAGAGATATAGAGATATAGAGATATAGAGATATAGAGATATAGAGATATAGAGATATAGAGAGACTTATTCTTTATAAACTATTTACTAAGTTCGTTTAAGGCCTCGTAGTCGATATACTTAGCTATATAGTAGAAGATAAAGACCTAGTTCTAGTAGTAGAACCTATAAGCTATAATACGCTTAAAATTAGTATCGTCGGCGGTCTTAAGTAGATCGACCTAGGAGTATAAAGACTCGACGTATTACTAATATATATTAGTATTAACCGAAGTAGAGTTAATAAGATTAACTAAGGCGTAGAGTTAATAAGATTAACCGAAGCGTAGAGTTAATAAGATTAACCGAAGCGTAGAGTTAATAAGATTGACCGAAGCGTAGAGTTGATAAGATTAACCGAAGTAGAGGGACTAAGAGACTTATAATAGCGCGGGCTAACGACTTAGACTTATAGAAGTAAATCTACTCGCTAGAACGAGTACGGAATAAAGTAAAGTTATTAGAGTTAATATTAATTAAGTCCTTAGTAATACTAAAGATAATATCGTATAGATTAATATTAACGTAAATCTAGAATATATTCTAGCGGATAGTACGCTTAAGGCGACGGAGTAGGATAGCCTTCTATTCGTCTATTAATTTAGCCTTAACGAGAGGAGACTCGGGCTCCTTATCCTTATCCCTATCGCTATTATTACTATTACTATCGCTATTATTACTATTACTATTACTATTATCTTAGGGCTTATCGCGCCTAGTAGCTAACTTCTTAGCCTTCCTAAGGCGTAGTATAGTACCTCTATTTAATAGGGCCTCGCGTATTATAGTACGAGTCTACTAGTTAATAAGGGTATTAGTAATAATAGGAACTACGCCTATAGACTTAGTAGAGAATAACGGATTAACTTTCTTAGCGCGGCTAGTAGGGGTAACTAGCTATTTCTGTTTCTGTTTCTACTAGGTACGAGAAAATATAGCGACCTTATCGATTTTTGGAGTCTTCTTACCCTTTGTAGTAGGCTTCGTAGTAGGCTTCGTAGTAGGCTTCGTAGTAGGCTTTGCGGTAGGCTTCGCGGTAGGCTTCGTAGTAGGCTTCGCGGTAGGCTTCGTAGTAGGCTTCGTAGTAGGCTCCGCGATAGGCTTCGTAATAGACTTCGTAATAGGCTTCGTAATAGGCTTCGTAATAGGCTCCGCGGTAGGCTTCGCGACGGTAGCCCCTTTACCCTTAGTTAAGATAGGAGACTAGAGAAGCTTCGCCTCTTTACGAGACTTAGGAGCTACTATAGGGCGTACGGACGTAGGGCGGTTAGTAGGAGTCTCCTTATTACTACGCTTACGCTTTAATACTAGATTACTAGTACCCTAAGAACGACGTAGCGTAGATTAAGAACTAGAGCCTTAAGTACGACGAGGTTTAGATTAAGAACTCGAGACTATAGGGGGAGGCTAGATAGTAACGTTCTCGATTTAAGACTTAGGAGTAGTCTTAGACTTAGAAGTAGTCTTAGCCTTCTATAAGATAGTTAGTAATAGAGGTATAGTTAACTACGAAGAAAGTATATACCTTAAGCTTCTTCTTCGTAGGAAGCGCATTATCTCTATTATCCTTATCCTAGATAATACGAGCGGTACGAGAAGTATAACGAGATTACTAGGATAGGTCTTTAGTCGACTAAGTATCTAGAATTATCTAGGAGAGTTAAGTAATACCTTAGGACTAAGAGAGACTACTAGAGCGACTACTAGAGTAACTACTAGAGCGACTACTACTATAGCGACTACTAGAAGACTTACTATAAGTACCGCTACCCGAGGCGCGGTAACTATTATCTATATTACTAAGACTACGTCGGTAACGACTACTATCGCCGCGACTACGAGTACTACGAGCGCCTCGATTAGAAATAGATATACCGAGGCCGAGAGAGTATTAGGAAGGTTTTAATTATAGATATAATTATAGTTATAGTTGTAATTATAGTTATAATTAAGATTAAGATTAAGATTAAGATTGTTAAGAAGAAAGAAAAGGTTGGTAGGAGGCTAGTAGGTATAAATACCTCTAAGACATAACTAGCGAGCTATATTACTATCTTCTTCTAAAAGATAAGTAGTACTGTTTCCCTACTATATTACTACTATTAATGCGAAAATCCGGTAGTATTATTAAAGTTCGAAGTGTTAAAGTTAGTAAAGTTTCTAGATTTAGTAATAGAGATATAGGATCCTAGCTAAACCTAAGCGGGCCGAGCGGGTAGCGGCCTTATAGGAAATATAGCTCCTTAATAGGATTACTAATAGAATAGGAATACCCGTAGACCTATAGTATATTAATAGAATAGGAATAGCGCGTTAATAGAATAGGTATAGCGCGTTAACGGTATCGGAGAAGATATAATTAAGTAGAGCCTTCTTATTAGGTAAAGATAAGCGCGGATAAATAGCTTACGAATAGGTATTCTTATAGCGTATAGACGGTATAGCTACTAGTCGTACTCTTTTTTACGATAATTATTCGATTAGTCGTATTTCTTTTTACGATAATTATTCGATAGCTACCTAGCCGAGCTTAACATTTTCTCGTATAGCTTTCAATAATATAATTACCGTATAGATTAATAAAGGTAGTAATATTATAATTTGATTACTATATAGATTAATAAAAGTAGTAATCTAATAGATATAGGCAAACGTGATTACTGTAGGTTAATTAGATATAATAATCTAATAAATATAGACAATCTTATCGGTAAGGGATTATTACTATATCGTAATCCGACTTACCCTACTACTTTTTCTTTTACGAACTAGATTTTTAGTAAATTATCTATAGGTTTTAGCTAATTATCTACTAGCTTTAGCTAACCTACCTATAGATTTTAGTAAGGTAGTTTTAATACGTTAAGTTTTTTACGTTATAAGATTAGTCCGATTTAGTTTTTTACGTTATAAGATAGTCCGATTTTTACGACTAGCGTAGTAATACCTATTCGCTACTAATAATAGGACTTAGTAATAGACTTAGTTAGCTATCTCTAATTAGACGTCCTAAGCTACGGTCGGGAGTAGAATTAGGCGGTCTAGCTACTAAACTCTAGACGGCCCCCCTAATTAGTAGACTTAGTAATAGCCTCGCTTAGATAACTAAGTTAAATTACGGGTTCGGTAGTAGCCTTACTTAGATAACTAGCTTAACTAATAGACTTCGTTCGCGGACTTAGTAATAGACTTAGTAATTAACTTAATTAATAGACTAGGTATTTAACCTAATAAATAGATCTAATCTACGTACTTAATTTACGGGCTTAATTTACGGGTTGGATTTATAGGCTTAGTAGTAGACTTAGTAGTAGACTTAGTAATTAACTTAGTAGTTAATTTGATTAATAGACTTTAGTTACGGATATAATTTACGGGCTTAATTTACGGACTTAATAATAGATTTAGTAGTAGACTTAATAGTAGACTTAATAGTAGACCTAGTATAGAAGACTATTAATAGACCTAGTAAGAGACTTCTAACTATAGATAGACCTAGTAGTAGACTTAATAAATAGACCTAGTAGGATACTATTAATAGCCCTAGTAAGAGACTTCCAATTATAGTAGACCTAATTAGAGATTTAGTAGTAGACTATAGATAGACCTAGTAAGGGATTTAGTAGTAGTAAGAGATATATAGTAGCCTCGCTCTACTCCCGTCGACGTATTAGTTTATTCTTTAACTAATAATCCGAGTAAATAATCCGACTACTTCTTTAACCGATAGATAATCGTAGACGTAAGTTCTTTAACTAATTAACTAATATTCTTTAATTAATATTTATTCTAGGGGTAAGTTCTTTAACTAACTAACTTCTAATAATTTTAACTTTATTTCATCCTCTTTTTAATAGAAATCCTTATAACTTTACTCCGTTACTTTACTCTATTACTTTACTCGATTACTCGATTACTTATATCTACTTCTACCTTTAACCTCTACTTTAACCTCTACTTTAACCTCTACTTTAACCTCTACTTTAACCTCTACTTTAACCTCTACCTAAGTACGATAGTATATCGCCCTTCTACTAAAATCCCTAGGAGCTACCGTCGAGCGCCTCGTATAGGTCGACTTAGACGTCTACCTACGCCTACTCCTACTCGTAGTCCTAGTCCTAGTTATTCCTTAATACCGATACCAATAACTTTTTAGGCTAAAGCTACCTCTATTAATAATACGATAATAGATAATAGAGGATATAGAGAGGACTCGGACGCCGAGGAGTTAGATTTAGATTTAGATTTAGATTTAGATAACCGTAGCGCTACTATTATAAGTACCGTACTATTACCTATAAGGTATATACTAATCTACGCTAGGCTCTTAAAGATACGCTTAAAAACCTAGGGTTTAAGAGCGTTCTCGATGTCGATATTAAGGATCTTTAGTAAGCCGATAAATATAACGACCTTATATTAGCTAACGACTATAGACCTCTCGACTAGATTCTAGTAATCTTCTTCGACGATATAGATAATAATAATAATAATAATAATAATAATAATAATAATAATAGTAATACGGATAATAGTAACGTTATAGACGATAGTAACGAGGAGTTATAAGTTTCTACTAGTACTACCGAAGAGATAGATAAGGCCTTCCTAGAAATCGCCGGATTTCCTATTCTAGGCGACGAGACTAAGGTAGTTCCTTACTAACGCTTATATAGAATCCTATCTACCTTTAAGTTAGTATTTAGTCTCTAGTACTAGGAAGCTAGACTCTTAAGAGCCTAATACAGTAGTCTATTTAAGATCCTAATACTACCTAACGCCCTCCCTTAAGTATAATATCTACCTCGCTCTCTCTTAACTCTTAAACGGTATATATTATTAGTACTTCTACTTATCCTAATACGTAAGTAGCTAATCTAGTTAAAATCTGAGAAGCTCTCTCGTAATAAGAAGACCTAAGGTAAGTTAGTTAAGATTATTACGAGTACTAAGGATCTCTACTTCTTTAATCTACTCTATCTCTTTAAAGCTATTCTAAAGTCTAATATCTCGAAAAAGATATACTAGGGCCTAGGATAGTATCGAGATAACTCTATAGAGCTATACTATTCTCGCGCGTAGTTATCTTCTATTCGAACTACGTTAGGAGAGTTTACCTATTATCCTTTAGGGGTACTAATCTTCCCCTCGGACTTTATCTCCTTTAGATACGTAATACCGATATACTCTTTCTACCTATCCTTAACGAAGTTCCGTTATCTTAGACGAGTACTTAGAGTTAGCCGTAACTACCGTAGTAAGGATAATAATACGGCCGATATAGGCGTTCGTCCGATTATTATCGAGATTTAGGAGGTCTTTAAGCTATATATACTTACTGATAACGTTACTCTACTAGATCTTAATACGCCCCTAGATAATAATAAGGCTATACTCTCCTAGAATAAGATTTACTTCGTATCTAAGCAGTAGATTAGTAAGCGTCGTACTAATATTATTCTTAACTATATATTCGGAGATAATCGCTTAATAGAGATAGAGGATCCTAAAATACTAGTCAGCTACCTTCTTATACGCCGTATTTATTACCTTAGTAATAGTAGACTAGAAGTAATCCCTCTCTATAAGAATAGGCCAATCCGTAGAGAGCTCGAGATCTAGATATACGGTAGAGAATATCTTAAATTATTCGACCTATCGCGACGCCCTACTAGTAGTAGACCCGGTAAGACGCTCTACCTTAATCTACTTATATTCATTAATAGATTCGGCCTATACCGTAATATATATCGATCTATTATAGAATAGTACTTTATACTCGCTAGACTCTTATTTTAGGAGCGTACCCGCCGAGCTAATATCTTCCTATTTACTCTAGGACCTTATAGTAGCAACTTTCCTAATATAGTAAAGGTAGTCTAGGCCCGTATAGCAGCCCTCGATAAAGGTATTCTTATTAATATTAACGGAGAGGAGATTCTTCTATACGTCTTAACATTAGCCTATATAGGTGATATACCTTAATAGTAGAAGAACTTAGGTATAAAAACCTAGCGTACGGTTATAGAATACCGCTACTACTTTATTCCCTAATCCGAGCGAGAAGATCTAGTATACGATCTATTAGAGAATAGTCGCTACTATTACTAGACTATATTGATAAGGGAGGAGATAGACTTATAAGATAGGAAGTATACTATTAATAGATATACTAAGTAATAGGGTTTAGATCCTAAGACACCTTATCTAATACTAATATCTCCTACGCTAGATATTATTAAGTCTCGACCTAGTAATCCTACTTATTTAGAATACTAAGGTCTTACTCGGAATATATATAACCTACTACTTAACGCTATTATCGCTCCTAAGCTTCGTAAGGAGTATACGGTAATACTACGGGTTATCCCCTTTCCTTCTATATAGTCTCGTATTTAGGGGCCGTTATATTATCTTAAAAGCTATAGCTTATCTAACTATACTCGCTAGTTAGTAGTTATACCTATATTACTTCGCCTATAGCTCCGAGAGAAGTATATATAGCTATATATAGTACGTATTTTACGTACTAAAATCGAGTTAGGTAAAAGCTAGTATCGGTATATAGAGGATATTATTATTAAGTACTTTGCTGCTACTACTACTAGTAATTATATCCTAATAGGAGAGACTATCTCTTTAATAGACCGTACTAATCTTACCTAGATCGTAGTTAGCTACCGTAGTAAGCTTTAGTAACTACTTTAGAATACTATTAATACTACTAACGTAAATCCTATCCGTTATCGTAGCTAGTTACGCGCTTCCTAGGGCTCCTATATATCTTAGGTCTTTAAGACTAATTTCGATAACTAGAACGAACTTATAGACGATATAGACTTAGATACCGATATAGATAAGATTATCGATAGTAACGGTAACGGTAACGGCGATATTAGTAATAGTAATATATTTAGGCTAGCTCTTAAGGAGAAGGTTCCTAAAAGCGCTACTAAGAAAGCGATTTTATATCTTAAGGAGATAAGTCGTCCTAATATATATACGGCCTTATATTATCCTAATATAGTAGAAGAATATAGCCTACCTACTAACTATAATATCCTAATATGTAAGGATATATATCGGTAAGTCTCTAAGCTCTTTCTATTACGATACGTATTACTTTCTATATTATGGTACTAATAAAGATAGATAGTTTAAGAAGGTAGTCTACAATACTAACTACCGTAACGTTAAGAAGGAATTACTGAGTCGTAAGAATCTCTACTAGACTCTACGCTTCGTTAAAGTAGGTACCTTTCTAGAGGAAGCAGATCTTACTAGCCTAGTATAGGATATCTTTACTAGTTACCCCCAACTCTTCTCGATAATCCTCCCTAAATCTAAGTAGATACCTAACTAAGAGGATAACGAGGCTGTCTTTCTAGATCTATTCTACTTATAGCCTAAGGTCTTAGGTTATATCAAACCTACTTACGCGAGAGAGGATCTATACTTACTAACTAGAGCGTTATAGATAGTCCCTAACTTCGTTAAGGAGTTGTCGAAGGTATATAGTACTAAGTATAGAAAGCCTTATATCGCTTAGTTTCCTAGTAGTATATTATAGTAGTGTAAGAAGATCTCCTTTATAGATCCGTAAGTTACGCCCTTGTTCTACTAATTCGCCCTACTAATCTACTTACTAATAACTCGATACGGATCTAGTACTAATTAAGTACCGGTGCCTCGATTCTAATACTAGTACGTCGATGCTAGTACGTCGATACTAGTACGTCGATACTAGTACGTCGATACTAGTACATCGATACTGGTGTAGGTGCTGGTGCCTTAGTACTAATTCTAATAGGGGCTCGATACTTTATATCCCGATACTACTTTACGTCCTACTACTAAAGTCTCGATACTTTACGTCCCCGATACTGCTTTAGTCTCGATACTTTACGTCCTACTCCTTTACGTTCTACTCCTTTACGCCCTACTACTAAAGTCCCTCTACTTTACGTCTCGCTACTTTATGTTCCGCTACTAGTAACTCGATACTAATATCCCGCTACTCTTGTACTATACCGTAGCTATAGAATAATTCTCTCGTTCTCTTACTCTCTTATTCTCTTATTACTCTTTCTCTCTTATTACTCTTCTACTCTATCTCCTACTCTATCTTGTGCCTATATCTTATACCTCTATCTTGTACCTCTATCTTATGCCTCTATCTTATACCTCTTTCTTATACTCTATTCTATATCTCTTTTTTATGCCTCTTTCTTATACCTCTTTCTTATGTCTCTAGTTTATACTCTATTATTATCGAGGATTCTAGACTTTTACTAGTATTAGGACGTTTAATAGTATTAGGACTTTAGTAGTATTAGGACTTCAGTAGCGTTAGGATATCTAACGCGGATCAATACCTGGATTACTATAATAGGACCGGTAACTTAGCTATATCTAGCATCTTATCTAGTATCTCTCGTCTATTATCTACTAACCCGTATCCTAATTACCAACCCGCACCCTATCTATTATCTATTATTTATTATCTATCATCTATTATCTACTAACCCGTATCCTAATTACTAACCCGCACCCTATCTATTATCTATTATCTATTATCTATTATCCATTATCTATTATCTATTATCCATTATCTATTATCTATTATCTATCATCTATTATCTATTATCTATTATCCATTATCTATTATCTATTATCTATTATCCATTATCTATTATCTATCATCTATTATCCATCATCTATCATCCATCATCTATTATCTATTATCTATTATCTATTATCTATTATCCATCATCCATTATCCATTATCTATTATCTATTATCTATTATCCATTATCTATTATCCATCATCCATCATCCATCATCTATTATCTATTATCTATCATCTATTATCCATTATCTATTATCTATTATCTATTATCCTACGCTAACTTACTTACAGCGATAACGACCGCCGGTACATATTTAAAATAGGCGACTTCATCGATGCTCGGTAGGTAATTTATCGTATTAAATATATCTTTATCTATAAATTCTAACGCGAGAAACGTATCTTTATTAAGTATAGGCCTATTACTCTTTTAATAGTATCGGTCGACCCCGTCCTAGGTTCCGGCTATTACTATATCGTATTCGACCTAGCTATACTATAACTTACTATTATTAGTCTCCTAGTAGTACAATCACGTCTCCTATATATCGTACTAATTTATACGGACGAGGATTCCGAGGGTAACGCTAGTAAGTACTTAAAGAGTAGGGGTTTAGGTAGGATTAGGCTAGTAGAAGAGCCTAGGAAGACTACGAGAAGATTCCTCTAGATTAAGCGCATATTATAGTAGTTATAGGAGGTGGTAGGTAGTAGTAGTTATAGTAGGAGGTTAGGTTAAAGTTAAGTAGTAATTATTTAGGAGCGGGGTAGTCTCTAGTAGATAAGCGCCGGGCCGTTAGGCTAGCGTAAAGCCTATATAAGGCTGGCGCCTTAGCCGACGATTAGATATAGGCTACTAAGATAGGTATATAGGGACTCGATAGCGGTGCTAGCGTAGCTAGACGCTAGCGTAGCTAGACGCTATCGTAGCTAGATAGTAAGGCTAAGGGGAATACGACGAACTACTAACTCTATAATTAATTAACCTAGGGCTTTAAGCGACTTCTAGTACGACTTCCGGTACGACTTCTAGTACGATATAGTAATTCTAGCGATTTATTAATATAGTTTTAATAACGAGATAAAGTACTTCGTAAAGGTAATTCGATAAGGTAATTTAACGAAGTAATTCTAGTAACCTACGTTAATATAGCTCTAACGCGATAATATAATAGTTCGTAGAGATAGCTATAGTAATTCTTCGATAAGGTAATTCTAACTCTACGACGATATAATAGTCTATAAAGATAATTCTAGTAATATATCGGCTCTAACGTAACAATGTAGTAGTTTATAGAGGTAATTCGATAGTAATTCGATAAGGTAATTAGATATGGTTTAATAAGGTAATTCTAGTAATATACCGATATAGCTCCAATACGATAATATAGTAGTTTATAAAGATAATGCGATAACTTAAAGATAATACGATAACTTAAAGATAATACGATAACTTAAAGATAATACGATAACTTAAAGATGATTCTAGTAATTCTATATTAATACCTAGTTCTAATAACGCGAGGCTCGTAAAGGTGATTCGATAAGGTAACTATAGTAATTTTACGTTAATATAGTTCTAACGCGATAATGTAGTACTTCGTAAAGGTAATATAATAAGAGTAATTTTAGTACTCGTCTATATAGGCTTAGTAATATAATAATACAATAGTCTATAAAGGTAATAAGATAAGGTAATTCCAGCGATTCTTCGATAGTAATAGTAATCTATACGATAATATAATAGTACGGTAAGGTAATTCTAGCGATACGATAGTATACCTTATAGACTATACGACCGTTGTTTTAATACGATAACTTAGAAAATAATAATAGATACCTATATAGAGTCTCTAGCTATACGCGTTAGGAATCTCTAGCTATACGCGTTAGGAATCTCTAGCTATACGCGTTAGGAATCTCTAGCTATACGCGTTAGGAATCTCTAGCTATACGCGTCGGGAGTCTCTAGCTACGCGTATTGGAAGTCTCTAGCTATACGTATTAGAAGGATAAGGCGATACGTCTTAGTTACTTAGATAGCGATACGTCTTAGGTACTTAGATAGCGATACGTATCGGGAGTCTAGATAGCTATACGTATTAGGAGTTTAGATAGCTATACGCATTAGGAGTTTAGATAGCTTTACGTATAAGTAAATATCTAGCTATACGAGATATCGCCGACGTTAAGCTCGAGTACCTATATAGAGCTACCTAGGTAGTAGATAGATACCTCCCTAGTAATTTATATAACGTAATTCTCTTAATTACTCTACCTCGATTATGCTCTCTCTAATACTATATATATAATACTACGTGTAGTCGTTACGTAGGTATTACGCGGGAAACTATATTAGAGTTAAAACTATATCCGGCGCGATACTATATTGTTTAAAAACCTATATCGTACTATAATCTATATTACCTACGGTACCAACTAATAAGCCTTACTTACGTAAAATAATAATTTTCTTTAATACTATAAAGATACTCTTCTACTACGAAGTTAGCCCTACTAATATAACTAGTAAGGTACGTTTCGTCTATAGCGTATTCTCGCTATCGAGTACTCTTTTTAGTCGCGTAGACTTTTACCCCGTATAGAGTAAAGAAGAGGCGGTCCTATTTATATTAAGTAGTCTAAAATTAGTAGTAGGTATCTACTTATTTCGGTAGTTAGAATATAGAATCGTAACGTCGTAGGACTAGGTATATACCTACTTTCTCGTAGTATTCTTATCTCTATTTTATCCTATTAATAATAGTCTTAAAGAATTTATTTTCGTATACTTCGTCTACTATATCGTTAGTTTACCTTCTAGATAGTAGTACTAACTCCGTTTACGTCTACATATAGAGGGCTAGCGTAGATATCCGATAGGTAAGAGAGTATAACTACGCGTAGTAGTAATTAGATAAAAGTAAAGCCGTAAAGATAAATATTTAGTTTATATAGTAGGGAGAATAGAATTAAGTAGAATAGGAGTATACGTTTAGGGGTAAGAGACGTAATCGGCTCCGGTATTATATAGCTTTTTCTAGCTTCTACGTCCTTTTATCGTATTAATCCGCGCTAGCTAGCCTAGATATTATACTAGTAAGATAATTATAATTCTCGTCTCCTACTTTACGGGTATATTAATCGATATTCGCGTACGGCTCCTAGATAACTTTAATAGTAGTCGAGAGGCGGATTCGGCCTTTATTTCTTTTAGTATCTATCTACTATATAAATCTTATTAGATAAGAATATCGTCTATCTATTATATCTTAAGAGCCTATATCGTCTACGATATACTATATTTACGTTAGCTACTACGTCTTATCCTTAATCCTATATATATTTAGTCGAGTATATTTAAACTATACCCTTTATTTTAGTCGGTACCCTTTCGATACTCTCTTATATCCGCCTCTAGCTTCTACCGATACTTCTACTACTAGAAGGAAACTATCTTCCTAAACTATTTATATATTACTTCTATAGGTCGAGTAGTATAAAGAGGACCGTAAATCTTCGCGCTTTCGTTTATCTACGCCGGATTATATTAGCTTAGCTCTTACTTATAATAGTATATTCCGCGATACCTCTAGGTACTATCTCCGGTCGTAAAGAAAGGACTAAGAAGTAGAATTACCTAGCCCGCCTTCGTAATATTTCCGTAAAAGCCGCCTAAAGACTACTATTATCCGAGATAGATACCGGTTTACTTTTAAATTTATATACTACCTTCTCTATAGCTACGTTAAAGCCTATCTTCTTGCGTAGCTATAATTATAGAGCTATAAAACTAATATTCTTAATATATATACCTCCTCTTTACTCCTTTACTAGTATAGTATAGTATCTATAGATATCTCGCGGAAGGAAAATAATAGAGAATACTCTTATTAAATCTTCGTAGTTAGGGCGTTCGACGCTAATAATAGTAGACCTAGATAGGTTTCTATTAGTCGCGTCGCTTTTAGATCTATCGCTTTCTAGGGAGAATATAGACTTATCTACTACTCTTATATAGCTTCGCTTATAACTCTTTACTAACTAACCTAGAATCTTTATTCTTACGTCGTCTACTTACTCTTTAAATTCTCTTAGGAACTCCCTTTATATATTCGACGCGATGGCCTCGAGTTAGTATTATTTCGACTTCGAGCTTAGACTCCCTTTCTCTAGGAGGCCCGCCTCGTCTATCTATCTAAAGAGTAAAAGAAATATTATATTATATCTATCGATATTAATATTAAGTAGCTATATTGTTGTTATCCGGTTCTATTTACTATAGTCCGGTATAGCTACGGTTATATTTACTATTCTAGTATATATATCGTAAGGAGAGTATACCCTATTTTCTCCTATACGCCTTAAGAACGTAAGTACTTACGTAATAGGTATACTACTAATAGTTTAGGCCGCGTTCCTAATTACCTATATATAGTATCTATAGTTAAATACGGCCGTATACGGGCGTCCGCGTTTAACTATAAATACTATATACGTATTCTAGTACTACTCTAGTCTTCTATTCTTATATTTAGTAGGAGGGCTACGCGTTCCCTTAGTATCTATTATTATTAGAAGTCTTAAGTATATAAGCTATAGAGTTTACTAAGTTAATACGGATAAGCCCGGTCTACCTACCGTACTATAACCTTAAGTATTATACTACGAATAGCCTTACTATATCTTTATTATTAACTATCCGCTATTATCTTCTAGCCCTTCTTATATCTTCTATTTCTTTCTAATTTATATACTCTTATTAGCTAGCGACTCGATAGCTATATAATATAGTAATAGTAGTCCGATTACTAATAATTACTATTATAAGAACTTCTAATCTAGTTTATCTATACGCCGTATCCTATACTATCTTATTATTAGACTATTCGTCGTTAGACTCCTTAGTTAGATCTCTTCTCTAATCTACCGTCGTCCCCGATAACCTCTACCTCTTTACTCTCGTTATTAATCTCTATTAATACCTTTCTCTTCTTTCTCTTCTCTTTAGCCTTACGGCGGCGAGTATCCTCTCTAGTATTTTTATTAACGCCTAGTAGTACCGACTTTATTACCGCGTTATTTCTAATCTTCTACTCCTATTTTATATATTTCTTATTTAATGCAAGGAACTAGAAAACTACCTTTTCTAATTAACTTTAGCGGACTAACCGACTAATAAACTATATCTTCTTTAATTCGCTATACTATAGCTCGAGTATAAAGGCTTATATAGCTACTATAAGGTCGATCCCTATACCGTCTACCTTTAAGGTTATAACTAGATTTTAAATCTTCTCCCCTATCTCTACTTTCTTATTCCGCGCCTTTATATCGCCGCTTATATCCCGTATAATAGGATTCGCAAAGTTATAGAGTACCTAGTCGTTAGTCCTAGTAGAGGACGTACTAGCGTAGTATACGGTATAGCCTAAGAGAGGGTAACGATTCCTCTCTTCCCTTAATATTACCAAGACGATATACGCTATAAGTAGACTATCGGTTACTATAACTACCTTAGGGTATTATTTATTTCGATCGTATATCTTCTTCTACTCTAAGCGGAACTAAACGATTTCGTTAATAACGAAGTAGACTCGCGTAGCCGTACTAAAGAAGTACTTATATACGCTATCTATAGTAAGAATAGCTAACTTTTAGCCTACGTAGAACTACTTAACGTCTTTTAGTAGTTTATTATCGTTACTACTCTAAGTAAACTTCTTAAAGAGTCTATACTCCTTATAAATATCGACTAGGTCTAGGATCGTACTATACGGACGCTTATCGACCACCTTCTTAGTCTAGTCCCTTAAGTTACCTTCTCCTACTACGTATATAGCGACGTATTTATCTATAGCTTCTTTAAACTTACTACTTACCTCCTATATAAGATCCTACGCGGCCTTATAGACTTATACGTACTTTATCTCTATACGGTATAGTAGGAGGGGTAAGTAGATCTTTCTAGTAATCTTAGTCTTAGTACGTATCGCTCGCTAGATTAGTTTAACTACTTTATTCTATTTTATATATTTATCGAAATATATCTTTATAGATACGGCTTACTAACCTTCCGAAGTAATAGCCTCTTTTATATAATAACTATAGGTACTCTTAAGCTCCTTTACGATACTAGCTAATAAAGCGTTATTAATCGTTATTATACTTCTCTATCTACCTCTCTTTACGTTTGGGTTATCTAGTATCTTTAACTACTTCTAGTAGAAGGTATCGAGTATAGACTTTATATTAGAGAATAAGTTAACGATCGGTATAGTAGAGCCTATCTAAATCTTATAGTCTCCTTTAAAGTATCTAATAGCCGTCCTAAGGTAGTAGTATACTTCTATATTAAGTAAATATACCTCGTAGTACTCGTTAAATAATAAGTATCTAATAGATATAATTCTCTCTTCGATAACCTCTTTATATATATTATTATAGTCCTTCTCTTTAGCGAGATCCTTATAAATCTCTCTAAGGTTCTTTACGGGTTTACCCCCGCTAAAGGGTAATTTAGGGTAGCTAACTAGTTTCTTAAAGATAGAATAAAGCGTCCCGTAAGTTAAGATAATAAGGTACTAGGTCTACGGACTATTTAGGTTATCCTCGTCCTTTTAATCGCGTACTCTTATAGGACTATAATTTCTATCGTCGCTCGATTTATTATTACTATCTATATCCTTAGTCGTAGGTTCGTCTTACTAGTATATTTTACGCTACGAATCGCAATAGCTAAAGTACTCTAGGCGAAACTCCCTTATAAGATTACCTATACTATAGAAAATAGTTAGTAATAACTAAGAATCGGGAGCGTCCTATATATCGGTCTTTATAAACTTACTAAACGTACTTAGGTATCCTCTAATAGTACTCGTCTTTATATACGTAGCGCTAGGACCCTACGGTTCTACGCTATTACGATAGATATACTCGGGATATAATTTTATATAGATATAAACCTTAAACGGCTAGTACTCTAGCGTCTCTAGGTACTCTAAGTAGGGGTATATACCGTCCTTACTAGGTTTTAGATATATATTTCTAGTAGCGGTACCCTTCTAATAGATAATTATCGTCGTAATATAATAGCGAAAGGTAGTATAGATAACTGCGCCGAATAACTTACTAGAGCTAAGTATAGAGAAATTCGTTAAGACGCCGTACCTCTAGTTAGTATATAAGTTCTATACTATACTAAGAACTTAATAAGGGTAAAGGACGGCTAGGGTCGATATTTTACGATTACCGCGAAATTCTAGTATCTATAGAAATCAGAACTCCGAAAGCGTATTACTTATAAGGCCGAAGAGGATATATATATTATCTAAAATCTATTATTCTACGTATTCGAATTATAATAGCTCGCCGTAGGTAGCTAGCTTAACGTAAAGCGTTTCTAATAAGTTCTTAAAGAAAATAATACCTAATAGTAGCTCGATATCCTTTCCGTAGGTAAGAGGCTTAGCTAGTATAATTTCCTTCGTACTAAGGCGGTAATCGTCGTCGTCTAAATTCTTATTATCCCTAATTATATCGTTTTCCCTATTAGACTCAAAATTTACGATAGTAGAGGGTTTTTAAGCCTTATATTTATAGAGTAGAGCTATAGGCGTCGCCGAAGTAGTAGTATATTTAACCGGTAGCTATATAGGTAGTTCTAATTCTAGTTAGCTCTTCTATATTTTGGTAACTTTAATTAGGTCCGTTAAAGTCGAAGTTCTAAGCGGTAGCGCGGAAGTAACGGGCGTTAGATAGGTAGTATACGTAACTACTAGCTACGCGGATAGTTTAGGGTTCTATTAGCTTTACTATATACTAGCCTACGCGTCTAGTATATTCGAATTAGATATACTAGTATTTAAGTCTATACTATCTCCTTACCGTATTACTTCTTATTTAACCGGTAGTCTACTCTCTATTATACTATAGACTATACGGTTTTTATCTAAACCCGCCAATGGTAGTAAGCTATATTTATTAGCTAGTAGTATATATATATTAGGTATATTAGTCGACTTAATCGTTAAGTTCTACGTCTTGCCCCGTCTAAGTAATATAGACTAACTACTTAATAATAAGTAGAGTAGAGATAGTTACTTACTAAGCTTAGGTAAAGGTCTATAAGGTACTTATTAGTCGTTAGGCTCGCCTTCGCTACTATTATAGTCGGAAATAGAATCTAATACGTAAGACTTAGAGGTATTACTATATACTATACCCTTATATACGCCGCTAGTAATATAAGAAGCGTTCGAAGCGTTTAGCCTAAATACTAGTAGATTATACTTATATCCGCGTAAGCTATAGCTATTACTATAAGATATATCTTTCTAGCTACTAGTATTATTAAAGCGTCGTCGCTTTCTACCTCGCCCTCTCTCGTTATATATATCCTCTCTATCTTCGTACTTACCTAGGTTACGATCGACTATTTAGTACAACTCTTCGTACGGCTCTTCGTCGCGTAGAGGACCCGTTAACTAGAAGGTAATAGAAGAAATACTAGTATAGTATATAATCGCAGCTACTAGCCTAATATTTCTACTACGTCTATAAAAGTTCAATATTAAACGTATACTATTTATATATTATCGTAATACGCTCTATATCAACTATATTATCCCAATATTTTTTTATATATCTAACGTAGTAATTATGTCTTCTATATACTATCTATATTATTATTATATTTTTTATATTAATAGTATCTTATAGGGTCCCTAAGGGGTTAGGGGATCCCCCGACCCCTCGGGGGTAGAGAGGGTAGAAGAGGGTATTAACGTTACTAGAATACTACTAGCCTATAGAGAATACGGCTATAATATTACTACCTTCTAATAGTTTAATAGTTCCGGCGATAACTATACCGCGGAGTACGCCGATACGTACGAATAAGCCTTTCTCGTTAGCGTCGTAGGCGCCTAGAGGAAAGTACTTATCTTTAAGATCCTTATATATAAGGTACTTTAGTCCGGATTTATATCCTATTCCTTCCTTAGCTTATATAAATCGTAGGCCCTAGCCTAGCGCGTATTCGCCTCTAGGAAATATCTCTTTATAGGTCTTAAAGAGCTCGAGATTAGGTATAAAGTAGGGATATCCCTTATATATAATACTATCTTTACGGAGGAGTTTCGCCTTATATTACCTAGCCGTTAGCTAACTTTATACGTTATATAGTTTAGAACCTACCTTCTTAGTCGAATAAGGGGCTACTAACTTCCTAAGAGAGACCGCTATAGTATTTATAGCGTAAGTATCGTAGATATAGTAATAGAGATAGTATAGTTACTATTAGTTACTAGAGCGGATAAAGGCTTTTAGCTTCGAAGTATAGTATTATTTTAAAGAAAGTTCTTAACCTTCTACGATACCTTATAGATACCTATTACTAAGTTATCGAGTATTATATCCCTTCGATTCTAGGTTACCCTAAACTATACTTAATAGTATTATAGATTCTACGCTTTTTAATATTTAATTACCCGTCTCTATATTTCCCTATATCTATCGAATATCCCTGCTAGCTCTAAACTCTTAATCCGGCTAGACTATCTATAATATAGTAGGCTGTTTACTATCTTCTATACGGTACGTACTTAATATACGCGCTCGACTACTCCTTATCCTTATACTTATTATATTCTAGTTACTACGTACCTACTATATACTCCTTAATAGATATAGTATATACTATCTACTTTATAACGGCTATTCTATCCCTCTCCGTTCGCTGGAGCTCTTATCGTTCCTTACGATATAGTTTACGTTACTATTATTATTAACTACTAGAATTAGTCCGAGCTTACGTTTCTTTATATTTCCGAAGGCGCTAGCTACCCGTTTCTTTACGTTCGCCTATACGTATAGTTACGTTTAGTACTACGTCTCTATACGTTTAATCCTATATATTTTATCCGTACTATTTAGTATAACTACGGAACTTTTAATATAAAGCGCCGACGTACTTATAGCTATTATCGTACTAGGCTATAAGCTACTCTTTATCCTATAGTTAACCTTAATCCTCCTTTAATCGATATTCGCGTTTATACTAACGCTAGATTTAGGATTCTTACTAGCGGGGAAGCTCCTAGGGCTAAGTATTAGGTTTCTACCCTCGAGGCTAAGACTACTTAAATAGGTCTAGGGTTAGGGTTAGGGTTAGGGTTAGGGTTAGGGTTAGGGTTAGGGTTAGGGTTAGGGTTAGGGTTAGGGTTAGGGTTAGGGTTAGGGTTAGGGTTAGGGTTAGGGTTAGGGTTAGGGTTAGGGTTAGGGTTAGGGTTA